>OX637392.1:46372092-48772092 GCA_951799425.1 Ilex aquifolium | reverse complement strand
GCTTTGTCCAGGCTTTAGCATTAAGGTGAAATATATAACATAGGCAACATACGACATGTCGCGATTGTAATTCTATAATTTGTTTATATCCCTCCTGTAAGCGCATTTTGTTAACAAGGTGGTATCATGTTATCGCAGGAAGATTCGAATGAAATGCGGATGAACTTTGCGTTTTCATTAGCTACTCACGCAGACAACAAAGTTCGCAACAAACTCATACATAAGGCACGAGAACGAGGGATAGAAACGGGGAAATGTAGAAGTATATTAGCAGGAATGTGAGAATGGGTTCGGTATGTATATAGTGGAATACAATGTGCTTTGTTAGACGGGATGTATATATTGGAATACAAAGTTGCCTGACAGCTGGAATGTGCTTTGATAGGCAGGATATATTTATTGGAATACAATGTTTATTGGTGAATGAATTGTGCTTATGTAGTCGGTATTTATATACTGGAATACAATGTGGACAGTTTTAAGGAAAAGATACATGTTATTGAGTAGAACCAAAATACCAAGAAGCAACACTTGTTAACAAGAAATAGCTTAGCCAAGATGATGGCTTTAATCCTTCAACAAAATATAATATGTCAAAAAATCATTCTTGAATCACTTTTACTTTTTCAGATGTGTGAATTCAAAAGCTACTATATCGAGGTAAAAACCGTGAATATAGCTATAATGAACAGAATATTGAATCAATGTTACTTTTTCAGATCTGTGCAGTCAAAAGTTAGTATATCTGTCGGTAATGAAAAAGGTTGTAGTGGGTTTGAAGTGAGTCAAGTCATTCCGTGTGAATACTTCAAACACGTCTCATTGGATGCGGAGAAACACGTGTTGTTAAATTTTAGTTGACATAAATAGATTTTTTTTTTTTTTTTGGTAAAAGAGGAAATTTATTCCAAATATTGAAGACTTTACAAGAAGCAAAGAAATAAAATGTTCTAAAGTCTGGGAGTTGGCTTTAATCCTTCAATGGATTAAACCAATCCTAATTACAGTATGAGTATCCAAAATTAAACCAAAACCTGCCTAAAAAATCAGACTTTAGAACAAGCAGAAATTAATGGCCTATATCTAATAAATGTGCTCCTGTGAAAATAATGGGCAGCTGAAAACAAGAGCTGAAGACCAAAAGTCAAGGCAGAATCCAAAAGCATCATAATATCAGCCAAACAGAGAAACGAACCAGACTCTCAGTACATGTAATACATATCTCTTAGTACCCCTGAAGAACACCAAAGTGTCATTGGCAAATAACAAATAGATATTGACGTAAATCAATATTCACACCGACATAAGTGACCTAAATAGAGCTTGACACCGATGCTCCGCTGCCTAACCAGTGGCACAATCATTAAACTACACAATTGCATCATTCGAACATGCAAACTGTTACAATCAAAGCAGTTAAAAAATTCTTGTTAAGCTGCTGCAGTGCAGATCATCAGCATACTAGCACCCTCCTTCTGTACAGTAGACCTTGATGCATATTCTGATGCAAAAACAGACTGGCAGTACTGGCATCCAGAAACCAGCACTCCAATACCCCTCCAAAGATCAGCTCCTATCTCACTAACCACGGGACTTCATACCAAAACAAACTCAGGCCAAAAGCACTTCCACTATCAACACCTTCTTTTCTTTTTTTTTTTTGGGTAAAAGATGAATTTTATTCCAAAAATTGAAGAATTTACAAGAAGCAAAATAAGAAAATGTTCTAAAGTGTGGGAGTTGGCTTTAATCCTTCAATGGATTAAACCAATCCTAATTACAGTATGAGTATCCAAAACTAAACCAATATTTGCCTTAAAAAATCAGACAAAACAATCAGAAGTAATGGCCTACATCTAATAATTGTGCTCCTGTAGAAATCCCTTTGGCAGCTGAAAACAAGAGCTGAAGGAAGCAGCGGGTAGCTGAAAATTTAGTCTGAATGACCCAGCTGCAACATACCAATTGAACCTCCAATAGTCTCTGCCAACTCTTGATCTGTCTTTGAAAACCAAAGGACAGACTGCCATTCAGGCAGACATTCACTCAGGCAGCACACCAGATTCTATAAAAAAACCCTGCTTATTATATCAAAAAATTCAATACAAACATCTAGCAATTACCAAGGACAACTTAAATGAAATTTCCACCACAAACACACAAAAAAAAGCCCTTCAACTCCATCTAGTTCCTCTGGTTTTCTCCCTTTGGCAGCAACCTTTTTTTTTTCGCTTAGAAACACCATTAAATTTAGGTAACAAAAGGAAAACAAAAAGAACATATTACCAGATTTCAAGCACCCTAACTCTTACACTTTTTCAAATTATCAACTTAAAATCAACAACTCATTCATAATTGTAGCTACCTGGCAGTTGCATCAAATGACCAGTATATTAAATTGGAGCAGAAATGCTATTTCGCAACTATACAATTGAAAAGCATGAACTGAATTGCTTGAGGTATTGCAGTTATGCTCTACTTGTTGCAGCAGCCATAAGCATCAATGAAATTTGCTTTACTTTGCAACAAAAAAAAGAACAACTTGCTTTGGCTGTATTCAAAGCAAGTATTTTTTCACCTATCTCTATGTGTTCTGACCATACAATACACAAACAACACCTGACCAAGCGTGGATTCGTCGCCGTCGCCGTTGCCGCAGCCGTAGCCGTTCCCGCAGCCGTCGCCGCTTGCCTGTTAAGATGCAAATTTTCAGTACAAATGAATTCCAAACATGCCATAAGATTGATAAAGGTTTTGAATTTTAACTTAGAAATAGATTAACTTAGACCATCCAATATAATAAAACAGCCTGAAAAAATAGATATGGACATAATTGCACATCAGTAGCATCCAAAGTTCACCAAACCAATAAATTAATTAATATCTCAACAAAAATGAAAAAAAAAATCTTTTCCTATAGATTGGTTGTGCTGGGAGGCGGTCGAGTTGTTCTGGAAACTTCACCGTTCAGAGAGAAGAAAACTCTTTTATAAAGCATTTCAACAAACAACTTATATGCAGCATATAAACAGTTGAAACATTCCAGTTGAAACATCAGAAAAACCAGGCCATTCGTGAGAAACCTACACATATGTAACATCAGAAAAATCAAAATCAACTGTAACTATAACATACCAATTACACTCAACAATACAATCCACAATCCACATAGCAGTACTTGACAGTTCAGCACAATTGCAGCACAACACAAATTCACACAGAAACCAGATCAGAAATAATAAGACTGCTCCATTCTAATATTAACAGCGCAACTCCACCGGATCAGATATCATTTTGCACCCAATTCCTGACCTCAATACAGAATCATCATCCAATCCCATGCTTTTGATTAACATAACTCATTCTTCTTGCAGTATGCATCCAAGCCTGATCATGTTACAAAATCATTCTGCCAGCAATAGGCAGAATGCTATGTGAAACAAACTCAGAATAAGTTGTAGATTGAACAGCAAAATTACACAAATTTATTCATAGATTTATGATTCCTTCAAAGATACTTTATGGCTTCAGAGATACTTTATTTAGCCACAAATCAAGCTCGTTGTTTTGAACAATGAGCAAGCTACATGGTTTCTTACCGGGTCTGAAATGTAGTTGTATAATGATGACCTATTATTCCAAACCCCTAATTTGTCATACCAACGGTCTCATTAATATATCATCAACTTAACTAAATTCTTATCTCATATTACAATAATAAACTCTCAAACACCCAACGCAGTTCAGTCACACAATAAAAGGCCATAAAAATTACCGATCAATTCATTTTAAGTGTATGAATCTCTACATCAAACCAATAAAATGATAAAAACCACAATATATCTATCAATGAATTAGGACATATAAGCACACAGAGAGCTTGATAAAATAGCTCAAGCTTCGTGGCCATGCAATTTTACTCTACACACCTTCAACAATCATAATTCTTACCCATAAACTTCCACATTTATAAATGCAGTCCAAGGCCACTCCTGTGACCCCGAATTGGGCATTACTAACCGCATAAAAAATCTCAAATCATTGAAACCTCGCATTTGTGATACTTCATCCACCCCATAAAAATGAATACCAATTTATCAATACCACAATTAAAGAATGATTGTGCTATTTCACAAAACAAATGACTACAACATTATCCCTAAAAAGTGATACACAATATAGTATTTCATCTCAGCCACTAACATACACACATCAACAAACATACACAGAGACAAAGCCCACAATGCATGCTGAAGCCAAATTAACACCACCAGATATGCACTTAACACCATACCCAAAACCTGTAAACCTCTTTAACCAATAAAAACAATAACACATAAAAATTTAAAACTAACCATGTCTAAAAAACTTAATTCAAATTCAATTCAAACCTGAAAATCTTAAACAAAAGGTACAACATCAGTAATGCATTGTTGATTTACCCATTAAACTTTTCCTATACAACACGACTAAACAATAATTAACATTTAATTAAAACTTAAGCAATACAAATGTTTAAAGAGAGAAATGGTTTCACACCATATATCATGTTAATAAATTACTCTCTTTAATAAAACCATCTTCCCTCACAAGTAATAACCCATTTTATCACTTTCTACAACAAAAAGACTAATTTGTGTGTTGTGATTTATGGGTACTGTTTCGAAGTGGGTTACGCAAACGGGGAAGATGGAGGGGTTTCGCAGAAAAGGGAAGCTTTGTGTTGTAGGAGGGGGGTTACGTGCGTGTGTGAGACAGAAGCATAGAAGAGGGAGAATTACCTGGGAGGGCTTTGGCGGGGGATCTGACAGTGCTTGACGGTGAGAGAGAAGGTCGCATGTGCTAGTTGTATTTTGGGCTGTGGTGATGGGAGATCGCCGTTGCCGGAATGGGCAAGATACCGTCGAACTGCTGCGCAGAGAGAGAGGGAAGAGAGAAGAGAGATAGAAGGAAAGAGAGAAGGGGTTTTGAAAGGACTAAGAGAAAGAGAGAGAGAGAGAGAGAGAGAAAAAAAAGGCAAATAATGGGAGGTTAACGATTGGGGGATTTGGGCGGGCAAATGGCCGGTTTATTTTATTTTTTTCAATTTGAATTTTGAATATGATATTATTTTATCATATTTTGTTTGTTAAAATTTCATACATGGGGTTAAAAATCGAGCAATGGGATAAATTTTTTTTTTTTCGAATTTAAAAATAAAAATAAATTATTACTATATTCCAACTAACATAGCATGTAATATAATGCATCCAAAAAAAATTATAATTGGAATTAAATTAATCATAGTAATTGATTAAAATAATAAACAAAATTGGAACCATAAAAAAAAAAAAAAATTGTTAATTTTCACAATCCAATCCAATGGGTATGTATATTAAAACTAATTTGGTAACGGAATTACAATGATGTGCAACACATGTACGACACAAGTAAACGACAACAATCATAAAGAATTAAATACCTTTTCATATGATAGAATTTCTCTTTCGTGTGATAAACGGGTTAACCCGTCATACACGTTTATTAATTAGTTAATTTTCAGGTGATACCTGTCAACCTTTTTAATACTCGTCTATCCATTTAATAACATTAATAGAATAATATCGTAATAATAACTATAAAAATGTTATCCAGAAATTTTTTTTTTTAAATGCCAAAAAAATAAATATATATTGTATTTAGTTACACCCATATGATTTACAAATGTTATGAGTGTATTTGAACTCAATTGTGGTAAAAGGGATACAATTTGTATGAAAAGTCATGCAATCTTAATTGTAATTTATTATATAACAGTAACAGCTTCCAACCACATACAAGACTCCCATTTACTGAGCCTCACTTACCAGTAATTACCATTTGGGTAGGCAAAAGGTTTTGTAATAGCCGTGAAGCAACTCCATCAAAACAACCTTCCTTAAATATCTACATCTGCATGAGAGGAGGAGAGGAAATCCAACAGGTATGTATACCAATTATTTTGAATGTATTTTATTTTGAATACATTTGAATAATGTTTGATTATGTGTTCCTTACTATGATTCAATTATTTTCATAAATATATGTCAAGACTGCATTTTGTTTCATTTACTTTTCCAATAATTTTCAATTTTTGGAAATGAATACTTATACTAATAATAATAAATACAAAAATTGTCATTTTAGGTTTCAAGCATAAAATGGCTCGTACTAGCTTAGAGAAGGGAAAACATGTCGTTATAGACTTGAATGAAACACTTGATGATAGTGAAATATATGAGTTTGACACATGTAATGGTGAATATGGGCATCGTCACGGTAAATCAACTTCGGCTACGTCACAACCCCTTGAAATGGAAAAATCTTTACAAGACTTATCGGCTGAGGAAGTCAGTCAGATGAAGTTTAACTCGGAAGATGAAGTAGGAAATTTTTATAACACATACGCTAAGTTTGTAGGTTTCAGCGTCAGGAAAGATGACTTAAAATATGACAAAAACCACGTCCCGGTGTCAAGGAAGTGAGTATGTTCGCGACAAGGGTTTCAAGCTGCAAAATACTTGGACCGAGATGACAGGGCATGGGAACCAAGGGGAATAACTCGAGTTGGTTGTTTGGCGGTATTCCGCGTTAAGTAAGACAGAAAGTCGGAAACTTGGGTAGTAAAGGAATTCGTGAATGATCATAATCATCCGTTGGTTCCACCGAGTGGAGTGCCGTTCCTTCGGTCCCACCGCCGTGTGAAAAGCCCAGACATAGAGCAAGCAACAGCACTTCGTAGTGTTAGAATACGCACTAGCCAAATATGAGATTTTATGTTGCATCAAGCTGGCGGCTGCCAAAATGTTGGCTTTACGCGAAAGGATTTGTACAACGCTGTTGCAAGCCAAAGAAGAGAGGAAATGATCGATGGGGATGCTGAAGGTGCACTAGCATACTTGACCGCGAAAGAGGAGTTAGACCTATTATTTTACTTCAGGTACAGCGTTGAAGATGATAATTCATTGAATTGCCTCTTTTGGGCGGATTCAACTTCCCGTGTTGACTATTCATGTTTTGGTGATGTTTTGGTATTCGATACAACATACCACACCAATGCGTACAAAAAACCATTTGTCATACTTGCAGGTGTAAACAACCACAATGCTACTTGCATTTTTGGATGTGCATTGCTTTCATATGAGACCGTAGACACATATGTGTGGGTGTTGGAGACATTTCTGGATGCAATGGATAATCAAAAGCCTATATCAGTTGTCACCGATGGGGACAAGGCCATGGCCGCCGCAATCGAAAGAATTTTTCCAGATGCAAAACACAGACTATGCAGCTGGCATTTGGAGAGAAATGCGCTTCAAAATATTCATGCTAAAAATTTCCTTCGCGAGTTCAAGAACTGTATGTGCTGCCGATGTACACCTGAGGAATTTGACGTTATGTGGGAATCAATGGTACATTCATTTGGCCTAGAGGATAACAACTGGATATCAGAAGTGTACACAAAGCGTTGTAAATGGGCTGAAGCATTCTTGCGGGGTCATTTCTTTGGCGGCATCAAAAGCACGCAACGCTCAGAAAGCTTGAATGGTTACTTGAATCGTTTCTTGAAAACAAGGCTACGTTTGTATGAGTTTGTTAGACAATATGATAGGGGTGTCTCAAGAATTCGAGAGACCGAAGCCTATGACACCCATTTTTCTAAAAACAGTACACCAGTGTTGACCACTTCACTACGCTGCTTAGAGCAGCACGCTGCATCACTGTATACCAGGTCAATTTTTTTTAAAGTGCGGGATCATATAAAGGCCGAAGGACTCTTCTTCGTGGTCCAAAAAATTCAGCACGGTAGTCATTCCAGTTATTATCTGTCGAAGTACACAAAACCAACATCCAGTTGGAATGTCATATATGATTATCAGAATCACACCATCCAATGCAATTGCCTGAAATTACAATCTGTTGGAATTCCTTGCTCACACATCATTACAGTTTTGAAAACTGAACACATAACAGAGTTCCCTCCTAGTACTATTGTAAAGCGATGGACAATTACTGCAAAATCAGCTTGCCCACCGACCTCTGCGCCTCAAACATCAAGAACCATTTCAATTTATTGCCGATATGCTGGATTAATGTCAATGTGTAGCCGGATGTGTTACTACGCATCTCATTTGCATGAGGACACACAGGAGCTTCGAACAACAATAACTGCAGTAACCAACCGCATGAAACAACGTCATGATACACGGGAGGCAAGACAGTTGTCATCATCACATCAAGATTATAATGAGACTGTGTCGAACATAAAATTTGGTGTCGTCGATCCCAAGACAATGACAACTAAAGGGAATCCGGGCCGTGTAAGGAAGAACCTACCAATAGCTCCGCGACGATGTAGTAAATGTCGTGGCACTGGACATACTATTCGTAAGTGTCCGTAGCTTACGTGCAATGCGGACGACCCACATGATGACATGCCTTCTCACAACCTGGTGGCTCCCAACATCCCATGGCATCAACTCAAGAAGACGACCATTGGAATCCAACTTACAATTATAATGTCCTCTGATATAAGGTTTCATACATTATCACCTTTTACTTACTTAGGGAAATTCTGTACATACCAACAAGGTTTTGATTTCCATTTTTTAATTTTTTTAACAGCAATTGATATACTGCATTTTGGCGGATATATGTGCATTATGCAATGGATTGAAACTTGTTTTGGCGTATGGTTTGACTAGTTGCAGATTTGAAATTTAATGTGATTCATTGATTTTGGTGAATGTTGTTCTGGGTATTTGTGACTGTCCTTGGACATGTTTGAGCTATTTGAGACAGATCAGTGGCTTCTTGAGGGTTCTGGCTTATATATTGGTGCATATTTTTCGTGAGGGAAATGCTGTGGCTGATAGTCTTCATGGCCATGCAGTAAAGAGTAGGAATTCGGTTGATTTTCCAATGGGTTTGACATTGCCTTGTGATGTTACATTGGATCTGTCATCTGATCAACAGAGTCTCCCTGTGTTGCAAAAAAGAAAGAGGGTGGTCTTCGATGATAAGGGGTAATAAGATCTGCTGATGGGGAGCTTTTTGTCTTGGATGATTAAGTGTTGATTTGTTTGAAACAAGGGAAAAAGATAAAAAGCTCTTTATTGTTGATATGTGCTTATGGATTTGGACTGTGATGGGGAGTTTTGCTGAAACTTTAGACTTTGCTGTTGTGTATTTTTGGCTTTGCATTGTTAGTTTTGGCTTATACTGCTTATGGATGGGCGTCTGTGCCTTTTCCTTTGTTTCTTGTAAATATTTTGCATTATGAATAAATATAATTCCCTTTTGATTAAAAAAAAAAGATCTCTGCTTTTGATTCAATTGTGCACAGGCAGTAGATTAATACTTCTTTAAACATTTTTTAGGTGAGCACGACTACATGTGATTGTCTCATTCCCTTCAGTTATTTGCTACACACTATTCCACGATTTCATTATCATACTGCACTGAATACTTTTTGCACTGTTTAACGTGTACACATATGGCAACTGAAAAATTCTGGGATAATCACCCTATTGCTCTACGGCAGCTGATGCCACAATGCAGCTTTCTTAAAGTTGCATGGAAGGTTCAACTTCTTTTTTTTTTTTTTAAAAAGTGGAAATTTTATTGATCGAATAAGTAATTACAAGAAGTAAAGAACAAATAGTTCCTACAAAATTCAAAAATGGCTTTAATCCTTCAAGATTATTAAAACCATTGTAAGCTACAAAATTGTGTCTTCTGATCTTCACTCCAGCTCATGAACTCCCACACAACTCCTCATGCAGAATCCCCAGATTAGAAACAAACCAGTACAGCACCAATGCAGTCCCAGCTAGTTTGCTATGTACCCAAACTAAGCTCCTGCACCTTTGCTCACAGCCCATGTCACAGCAGACCAGCAGTCTATAAGAATATCATACAGCTACTGAAACAAAGCAATACAGCAAACCAGTCCAGCAGCCAAGCATAAAGACCAACTGCCCAGACATAAAAGTTGCCTAGACAGTCTGCCATAATATAGATCATCACAAAAGTTGGCTTTAATCCTTGAACAACAAAAGAGGCCAAAAAATCAGCTACAACATGTCAGCATTTCTAACAACAACCCAATATATTTAACAACCATCCACCCAACATCTACAACAACCTTTTCCAAAATGCCAAATATTACTATACAACCAAAGATTCACCAAAAACCCCCAAAACCAACGTGTCATTTGTTGATGTACTCTTTAAAGTCCTTATAAAAACAATCTAATTTTGACTCCAAACGGTGTAACGACCCCTTCGTTTCATCCTCAAACTTTTCAAATCAGGCCTCCAACTTTTCAACCATTTACTGAAGTGTTTGTTGAACCTCAGTAGTACCAACATCAGAACCACCTTAACTAGGCCCAGTTTCACTACCCACAACCTCAGACACCGTAGCTGGCTGCTTCACACCCTTCGCCCTTTTCCCTTTACCCAAAATCGCTCCCACACTTTTATTAAGTGTACTCATACCCATTGCATTCATGGGGTATGTAAAACTATCAGTATGCTGAAATTCAACCCCATTATGCTTCAAAATCTTGGTAATTAATATTGGAAATGGAAGACATGGCCTGCAATCCTCGACGGTAGATGATTCGCGAACATGGTTGAATATGTAAAGGGGTAGATCAATAATAACCCCATGTTCACCAATATCATATAATAGTTGGGCCGTGTCGTATCCAATTTTAGCAGTATGCCCCCTTGGATGAATATTACAAGCAACAATTCGGTTTATCATCCTAAACATTGGAGTAAGGTCAATGTGAGCAATTTTACTTTTCTCATTCACCCAATTGACACTCCCAATACAAATATGTCGGATAACCGTCGACATTTCGGGAACCTGCTCCTTACTTGAGTATGGAAAGACAATGGAATTCTCAGGAATGACTGGTCTATCAATTTTTATTATATTTGAGATAAGATCAGGTGAAACAGTTATGGCTTTCTTCTTAACCATTGTCTTAAATGTCAGCTCATTCTCTTTGTAGTCATGAATATTTGCATAAAAAAACCTAACAAGATCAACATATGCTTTATTTTCCACATTCACTTCAAACAAAGGATCCCATTTTCGAGCCCGAAGTATTTCAGGGCAATCCACACTTCCTATTAGCTCATCAAGGTAAACACCACGCTCAAGTATAAGAGGACGTTTAAGAATGAATGTATCATACCTCTTCTTCGCATCATTATCCACAAATAGTTTCGCATTGCCAGCACTGCCCCCCGTAGCCACCTTCTTCCGTTTCTTCATCTCTCCACCCGACATCAGCAAAGCTCCAAAGGGATTCACAACGAACAATGGAAGATTCACAATGGGAGATTCACAATGGAAGATTCAAAACGAACAATTGAAGATTCACAATTGAAGATTCACAACGAACAATGGAAGATTCACAATGGAAGTAGTGTGTGTAGGCATCGCATTTCTGTACCCGATCTCATGAAAGGTATTTCGGGTGGTTGGCGATTTTGGGTTTATGGAATTCGGAGATTTTGATTGGGTTTTGTAGGATTTGGAATTGGTTTTTCAGGATTTGGAATGGGTTTTTCTTGGTGTACAGGATTTGGAAAGGATTTTGAATGGCTTCGGTTGGCGCGAGTTGATTAGGGCTAATTTCGTGCGATTTGGAGATTTATTTGTGGATACAGCGATGTTAATTTACTACAATACCCCCATTACAACGCTTCAATCAATTCCTCTTTGAGGGCATTTACGTAAATACATAATACCTGATCGGTCATATTTACTTTCGATCGATCAAAATCCCACTTTCCCATTCAACTTCTACCTCAATAACTCAATGATCGATCAATATACATGTATGATCGATCAGATGTACCCAGTCAATATGAATTCTCATCTGGAACAATTTGATTGATCAATATAAATATTTGATCGATCATATGTCACGGAATTTAGGATCTGCAACAATTTGATCGATCAAATACATATATCTGATCGATCAGATGTCCCCAGTTCTTATGAGTTCTGATTTTGAACAATTTGATCGATCAATATATATATTTGATCGATCATATTTCCAGTACTTAACATCTGCAACAATTTGATCAATCATAATAAATATCTGATCGATCAGATGTCCCTAGTACTTATGAGTTATGGTCTTAAACAATTTGATCGATCAATATAAATATTTGATCGCTCAGATGTCCCCAGTACTTATGATCTTCAACACTTTGATCGATCAATATAAATAATGATCGATCAAATTAACTGAATACATACTGATCTATCATATTTTTAAAACGCTCGATCAAATATCCCCAGTATTTCTTTTACTTCTGATTCACGTTAGAAATCTGGAACAATTTGATCGATCAATATATCATTCTGATCGATCGATTACAATTACAACTGACTGACCTATCCAATTTTTTTACCGATCGATCGGATATCCACAGTGATTATTTACTGGGCAAATCTGCGATGATTGATCAATATATAATTTTTATCGATCGAATTCAATTACTAAAAAGATCGATCAAATTTTTAAACGATCGATCATTTCGCCCCAGTACTTTATTAATTCTGATTCACTTTCAAATCTGCAACAATATGATCCATCAATATGTTTTATTTGATCGATCAAATTTACTTACTACTTACTGATCTATCATTTTTTGTACATGATCGATCAAATTTATGCAATATGGTTGTTAATGTATTTACTTTCGTATCTGTTCCAATTCCTATTATACATTTATCACTGATGTAGTAAATAATTTATTGCCTTTGTAGTTGGTTCCACTTATATTCAAAAAATCTTTCTCTTCTTGTAATTATACAATTCTCATAAAAGTGGTAAATGATCCATTAAAATTGTATATATTATTGGATTAGCCATTAATTACGAACTCACTTGAGTGCCATGATCGATCGAACATATTCAATGATCGATCATGGACTATTAAATATTGTAAAAAATACCATTGCTTTAGTAAATGCTGTTCACCACGAGTGGTAACTATTCCGATAAAAGTGGTAAATGATCCATTAAAATTGTATATATTATTGGATTAGGCATTACTTACGAACTCACTTGAGTGCCATGATCGATCAAACATATTCCATGATCGATCATGACTACTAAATATTGTAAAAAAACCATTGCTTTGTAAATGCTACTCCCCACTAATTGTAAATATTCCCATAAAAGTGGTAAATGATCCATTAAAATTGTATATATTATTGGATTATCCATTACTTATGAACTCACCTGAGTGCCATGATCGATCGAACATATTCAATGATCGATCATGGACTATAAACTATTGTAAAAAATAACATTGCTTTAGTAAATGCTGCTCACCACGAGTGGTAACTATTTCGATAAAAGTGGTAAATGATCCATTAAAATTGTATATATTATTGGATTAGACATTACTTACGAACTCACCTGACTGCCATGATCGATCAAACATATTCCATGATCGATCATGGACTATTAAATATTGTAAAAAAACCATTGCTTTAGTAAATGCTCCTCCCCACTAGTTGTAAATATTCCCATAAAAGTGGTAAATGATCCATTAAAACTGTATATATTATTGGATTATCCATTACTTATGAACTCACCTTACTGCCATGATCGATCGAACATATTCAATGATCGATCATGGACTATTAGCTATTGTCAAAAATAACATTGCTTTAGTAAATGCTACTCTCTACTAGTCGTAAATATTCCCATAAAAGTGGTAAATGATCCATTGAAGTTGTAAATTTTCCTATAAAAGTGGTAAATGATCCATTGAGGTGGTAAATGATCCATTGAAGTTGTAAATATTTCTATAAAAGTGGTAAATGATCCATTGAAGTTGTAAATATTCCCTTAAAAGTGGTAAATGATCCATTGAAGTTGTATATCTTCTTGGGTTACTCATATATTACGTTAAAATCTGATCGATCGATCATGAGTATTACATATCGTAAAAATACAGTTATGAATGATCCATTGAAGTTTTTAAGTATTGCCTTAAATTTGGTAAAGAATCCACTACAGTGGTAAATGATCCATTAAAGTTGTAAACTTTCCTATAAAAATGGTAAATGTTCCAGTGAAGTGGTAAATGATCCATTGAAGTTGTATATTTTCCGATAAAAGTGGTAAATGATCCATTGAAGTTGTATATATTCCCATAAAAGTAGTAAATGATTCATTGAAGTTGTAAATATTCCCATTGAAGTTGTAAATATACCCAAAAAATTGGTATACAATCCATTCAATTTGTAAATATTCTGAGCCAATATGATCGATCATTCATATTTGTGATCTGTCAAATTATATATAATATATATTTTTGCCCCAAAATTCCTTTTTCTTAACCCACACTCCTTAACACATAATGATCGATCATATTTTTATTGGATCGATCAATATGTAATGATCGATCAAATATCATATTGATCGATCGATTCATGTGACTTTAGGTATATTATCCTCGTAAATTTATCCACTATGGTTGTAAATATTTATTTAATTTTGTATCCATCCTAACTACTATTGTACATTTTTTACTAATGTAGTAAATACTCCATTGTCTTTGTAGTTGGTTCCACTCACTTCATAAGAATACCATTATATTTGTTATTATACCCATTGTTCTTGTAAATCTTGCAAGTAATATTGTAAATATTTCATAAATTTCGTAACTCACTCATGCTATGCTACAGCCTTCATCCATTATTGTTGTACGATTTAAGTTTCAACAGGTCACTCCGGTTGCCTTTGCTTTACCTTTACACGTGTCCCTTTTTGCATCATTCTGCAGAGTTTTATTCAATTTTTAGCCACTAAAATATTTCGGTATGATACCGCAAAGGTCAACGGCTGTACCGTAGTGTTGTCCACTTTATTTGTACAGGGACGAAAAAGATGAGGCTGAATAGGTGAGGCTACTGTCGGTGAGTGTGTGAGAGAGAGAGTAGGCGAAAAACATGCGGCTGAAAAGGTAAGGCTACTGTCGGTGAGTGAGAGAGAGAGAGAGAGAGAGAGAGAGAGACAGTAGTTAGATTATTGTAATTCATTTATGTGTCAGATCAAATTTTTTTTATCTAGTTAGAATGCAACTAAATGGGAGAAAAATAGTTCATATCCAATGCAAAGTTTGAATAATATTAAGGGATAATTGATTTTTACCTCCTTGTGGTTTTGGATAGATGCACCTTACCTACTTAACGTTTAAAATTATGCACATTACCTCCTTAAAGTTATGTACCAAAATGAAATAATTAACACCGTTAATAAAATAATAAAATTACCATACTACCCTTTTTTTTAATGGGAATAGAAACTTAGCTTCCAATTATTCATTTAATAGATAATAAATGAATAAAATTAGCTTCCAATTATTCATTTAATGGATAATTAAATCTGGGAATAGAAACTTACTCATTTAATGACCCTAGCTATTTTAGTATAAAGGGCATTTTAGGCACTTAGACAATATTTTTTTGGAGGGAAACAATGAAAACAAAGTCCACAACATATTTTGAGCATGTGAAGTACACTCTCCGTTAAATTGGATGATAAAAGTAACGGTTTTTACTTTGGTACATAACCATAAGAGGGTTATGTTTATAATTTTAAATGTTAAGTAGGTAAGGTACATCTATCCAAAATCACAAGGAGGTAGTCACCAATTAGTGATAATATTAAAGACGAAAAGTTACTTTCACTCTTTTATAGTATAAGATTTCTAGTTACTGTGCCTATATTTTATATGGTGACTAGTTCCATGCACGACCACTTTACACCGCTTGACGTGTAATAGCATCTCCAACAACAAAATATATTTTATTTAATTAAAAAATAATATTTTTTATTTTAGTTACTCACTTTTTTAATACATACTCCAACAAATTTTTTATATTTTTAACTACTCATTTTAAATATTATTTCTTATTCATTTTGTATTATTTTTTTTGGTAATAGTGAAAGGGAGAAAGAGAGAGAATAGAAGAAAGGAGATGAAGAGAGAGAAAATAATATAAATTATCTTTATAAGTTGCTACAGTGATACTCTATATTTAGAGTATCACTATAGCAAAAATCTATTTTACAGTATATGAACATAATCTGTTGGAGCATAATTTTTGGCTTTCGTTATTTAATTTTTTACTATTTTGCTCATTTGAAACATTTGTTGGAGATGCTCTAAGGTGGTGTTAGTGATTATTATATCAATAATCAATAGTCTCAATAATTATTAAAAATTTAACTTAATAATGTAACTGTTAGATTTGTTGTTGATTTAATTATCGATCTTAATATTTATTAATACTTACTATTTATTCAATGATAATAATTTATAAAATGAAATTTGTAAATCTATTTAACATTTTCCATACTTTTTAGATGGGCCTTTGTATGGAAACTCTGGAGTCAACAAATTACAGCTCATTTCAGAAATGTCAAATCACAATGACATTTAAATTTCATTGAATTTACGTTTCATTTAAATTTACATTTCATTTAAATATACATTTCATTTAAATTTACATTTCATTTACCTTTCTATTGCCCATTGGCCTTTCATTCGTTTTCCATCGTTCAATGCCCAGTCTCAGTCTTCCTTGTCATTCATTCCACGAGCTAATACCTTCATTTCATCTTCTAATTTGTTCATCAAATATTCAACTTCTCAGCAATATCGATTATCCATATTCATTCATCAATTTTATACCCAGGTAATCCTTGCTTCTGTTGGCAAAGTTTAACATTTTTTTTGTGTGATTAATGTATACACATTGGTTATTATAGTATAAAGAATTTATTTATGGGAATATTTTCATTGACATCGTGTCCAAGTGCATAATTGACACACTTCAATAAAAAATTTAGGCATTAAATACTTGGAGTTTTGAATAGGTGGAGAAGAAAAATGTGTTGTCTATGTTAACTTGCTAATGGGGGCTCTAAACCTCTTTGAATTGATGCATATTGCTTGATCAAGAAACAATGATCATACAGGTGCTTGCTTAATGGAATTGAACTCACAAGTTAAATTTAAAGTTCACAATTTCTATGTATAAACACCAAATGACAAGTTACATTATAATTTCTATCTATGGTCGGCATCTTTAAATAAAATTTCTTTTTACTTACGACATAAAAGTTATAATACCAATCTTAAATTTCTTTGTCTATTGTTTCACACTTTGAAATACATTGGCGTTCCTTTTGCTTGTTACTCTTCTTCTTTTGATTTAGAACTGGCGTCACCTGATGCAATTGGTAATCTCTCATTTGCTTAATAACAATTTACAGGCGCTAGAGGTCTCTCCGATCAAGTAGGCGACTGCTCAATATCTCATCTTTTCTTGATACATTTACTGGTGAAACACCGAAGAATCTGCATCTCTCTATGATATGCTCCAGGTTCAATCATATAGCAGATAAGAGTTCGAGCCCCTAAAAGCTTCCATTTCTTGCTTTTAAATTTAATTTCAGCACAAACTCGTTGTTGTTGTTGTTTCATTGTAATTTCACCACAAACTTTTATCTTCATTGTAACAAAACTTTTTCATTTTGTCTCTCAAAAACGAGAAGGAGAAAAGCAAATTGAAATCATCTGAGAAATATAGATATGGACATAGTTACGATGATTGCGAGAACAATAGGACCAGTCTTGGGTCCAATTTGGACGGGCTTTACTTCTCTGAATGACTATGACAAGAACGTCCAGGCTTTCGATCAACAAGTTGAAAACCTGAAGAAGGACAGAGTTTCTGTGCAACAGCGGGTTGACGCTGACGAACGGAACGGAAAAGTTATCATACCAAATGTTAAGTGGTGGCTTTCACGTGCAGATGCATTCGTCGAAGAGGCAAGAATTTTTTTGGAAGAGGAAGACAGAGAAAATGGAAGGTGTTTGTATGGGTGGTGGTGTGTAGTGTGCCGCTACTGTCGGAGCAGCAGTGCAAAGGAAAAGACCCAGGTTCTTGAAAAATTCCGTGCTGAAGGAAACTTCGCAATAGTATCAGTCCTTGGACCTCCAGGGGAGATGAAATCTGCAACCAGAGGAAATAGTAAGGAGCTTAAACCACGAAAACATATTGAGGAAGAAGTAATGACAGCTTTGGAGAATCCCGAGGTCAATATTATTGGGATATGCGGCTTGTTGGGAGTAGGGAAGACAAAACTTGCGAAAGAAGTTGGTGAATGGGCAAAAGAAAAGAAGCTGTTTGATAAGGTCATCAGGGTAGTTGTCTCCCAGACTCCGGACCTGAAAAAGATACAATGCGAAGTTGCAGAACCATTAGGTATGAAACTCACAGAAGAGACTTTGTCTGTTAGAGCTGAACGGCTAAGAGATAGATTGATGAAAGCAAAAAAAAGAGTCCTCATAATTTTAGAAGAAGTTTGGAAAAAGCTCGATTTGGAGGAATTAGGAATATTCTCCTTTGGAGAAGACCACGACGGGGGATCCAAAATCATGTTGACTTCGCGGAACCGGCGCGTTTGCAGTGATATGGGAGCTGAGATTTTCATAGTGAAACCTTTATCTACAATAGAAGCAAGGATGGTTTTCGCAGAGATGGCAGGCATTTCCATTGACGATCTTAAGAGGGATCCAGTGAAACAATCGATTGCAGATGAATGCAATTGTTTGCCAAGTCTGCTTGTTATTGTTGGTACTGCACTAAAGAAAAAAAGCGATTGCGTCTGGCATGATACGCATCTACAATTGAAAAGATGTATCTTCGAAACTTACCCACAAGTGTGTGTAGAAGTATACCAGCCACTCGAGTCATGTTACAATAATCTGCAAAGCCAAGAAGCCAAGTATCTGTTTTTGCTTTGTTGTTTACTTTCGAAAGATTTTGGTATATCAATTGACGATCTCGTCATATATGGAATGGGTCTCAATTTGTTCAGAGGCATCGAATCTATCGTGGAAGCAAGAAACAGAGTTTGTACTTTGTTTGAGACACTTAAAGATGATTTCCTACTGCTAGATAGTGATTGGAGTCCAAAGTATGCCAAAATGCTTGATGTTGTTCGCGTAGGCATGTCAATCGCATCCCAGGATGCACACGGTTTTCTAATAGGTCGTGATGTAAACCTGAAGAAGCTGCCAACATATGAACGTTCCACAGCAATGTCAATAATATTAGATGAGAGTATCGAGCTTCCTCCAATGTTAAAATGTCTAAGGCTTGAGATTCTGCTGTTGGTATGTAAGAAATATTCATTAGAACATTTCCAACTACCAGACAATTTTTTTACGGAACTAAAAAAACTCAAAGTTTTAGAAATTCGGGATATGCAAATTGCATCACTGCCATCGTCAATTGGACTCCTGACAAGCCTCCAAACATTGCGTATAATGGGTAGCTGGTCAATCGAAAATATGTCTGTAGTTGGAAAGCTAGTGAATCTAAAAAATCTTAGCCTTTCTGATTCCACTATAGTGGTGCTACCAGAAGAGATAGGAAATCTGAAGAACCTCAGGTTGTTAGAGCTGTGGAACTGTAGAAGTCTCAGAACAATTCCACCAGGTGTCATCACAGGCCTCCACGGATTAGAAGCATTATGCATGAAAGACATATACGGATTCACATGGGAGGTTGAAGAAGATGGTAAAAAAAGAAGTAACGCAAGTCTCAAAGATCTGGAGTCTTTGTCCAAATTGACTACTTTAGAAATTAGCCTAGGAGAATTGAAGCTTATTCCTAGAAGCCTACGTCTTTGCTCGAAATTGACAAGATATGCTATATATATCGGTGTTGATGCCTATTCTGTAGAACTGGATTGGCACAAATTTATGCATATCACACTCCCCACAATAACTACTTTTCCAGACTGGGTTATTGAACGGATAAGGGAATCTGAAATTCTATGGTTGAAATTTGATGGTTCAAAGAGTGTAGTGGATGAGTTGAACTTGAATGGTTTTCTACACTTAAAGGAACTGAGGATTCAAAACTGTGGTAAGCTGGAGTATCTTACTAATGCAGTTGATGGGCAGCTCCAACCTAGTATTGTCATTTTTCCAATCTTGAATACACTTGCTCTCAAAGAATTGGCTAATTTAATCGGGGTCTGTGGAGACCAACTTCTTGGGGCGGGGTCCTTCAGCGAGCTAAAAGAGTTGAAGCTGGGGAGGTTACCTTCACTAACACATTTATGGAAGTGTTCGACTCAAAATGTTTGTCTTGGCAATCTCAGATTCATTTATATACATGAATGTCGGAGCTTGGGAAGTCTTTTATCACTCTCAATTGCTAGCGGTATGGCTCAACTCGAAGAACTTCA
Source organism: Ilex aquifolium (assembly GCA_951799425.1). Taxonomy (NCBI): domain Eukaryota; kingdom Viridiplantae; phylum Streptophyta; class Magnoliopsida; order Aquifoliales; family Aquifoliaceae; genus Ilex; species Ilex aquifolium. The sequence continues at coordinate 48,751,750 of OX637392.1, read as the reverse complement.
CATAAGCAATTGTGACAAGCTGGTAGAAGTCTTTTCAGATAAAAGTGGAGATGGAAATGTAACTAGCAAGATCAAATTCCCCAAACTAAAGAAAATAAACCTAAAAATTCTATCAAGTCTCATTCGTTTCTGTGGAAGGATTGATGGCATTGAGTTCCCTCGATTGAATGAGTTGAGTGTTCTTTTTCTACCAATGATTAAGGAATTCTACCCCAAAAGCTACACCGACAATACCCTCGGATTGCAATCGTTTTTTGATCAAAAGGTACATATCTGTATACCCCGAATAACTTAATTATTTTATTTTGTTCTTTTTTTGAGGGATGTTGGTGATGGAGAGTGGTGGATCTGGATTGAAGCATCAAGACTTTCTTGTGGTTCAATGGTTAAAATTTGACTTAATAAGTTTGATGTTGTCGTGAGTTCGAAACCTAAGTACAATTACTTGTACAAATACAATCAATTGTACGGTTGGCACCTACCTAGTCAACCCCTCCCATACCCCCTCTTCCCAATTAATAAGGACTAAATTAGGTGTTATTAATTTATTCCCATTGAGCAAATCAAATTTTTTAATATTTTGTTTCTCTTTAATACTTCCTAAGACTATTGCCATCTGTTTTGAAAATTTGTCTCCATACTAAACAAGTAAAGCAGGCTAAATGCCTATAAAACATATTTAAAAAAAAAAAAAAAAGAATAAAGCTAGCTAAATATATTTGACCTTTATAAAATTGTTTGTTAGTTATGACAAATTTTGTGATCAGCTTTTTCAATCCGCGGTTGGTAGGGACTCTTATACTTTGATTATGATTTGAAGTTTCAGAAATGAATTAAAGTTTTAGATAAAAATGAAGGCCTTGAAATTTGGCAAAATTCAATTAGAAAGAAGAAAACTCTTAACAAAAATATAGTTGAAGGGTCAGGGATCTGAACATAATATCTACAAAAATAGTCAATGACTTTTGTACTACTTATCTAATTTTTGTTTTGGAATAAGGCGCATGTTAACATGTTACGAATTTTTGCAGCTTGTTTTTGGTAGCTTAAAGCGGTTGGAACTCTATCGAGTGCGGAATGTGAGTGAGATATGGTGCAGCCAGATCCAAACTAGTTACTTCAGTATACTTGAAGTACTAAAGGTTAAATCTTGTAACAATTTGAGACACTTATTCTATCCTTCCATGGCTAGGGCTCTCATGCACCTCCGACACTTGACAATAGTAAATTGCCTAGCGATGGAAGAAGTAGTTGTAAAGGAAGAAAGAGAAGCAGAGGATGAAAGGCGGATGAATGAAATTCTGTTCCCTCAATTGAGAGCTTTGTTTCTTTACCATCTACCGAATCTAAGGAGTTTTTTTCAGGTGAAACATGGGTTGGATCTTCCATCCTTAGATGTCCTCTATGTCTTGGGTTGCGATGAATTGGAGGCCTTTTCTCTGGGATCCTTAAGCACGCCAAAATTGAAGGCCGTTTCATCTGCTTATGGTGGTGTTTGGGTGCACGACCTTAATACAACCATAAGACACATATATGAAAAGCAAAAGGTATGTGATTTTTTAATGCTTATGACACATGACAACATCTGCTTAATTTCTTTCCTTCTTGGAGTAACTTTCAATTTAGTTATTTTGTGACAATAATAATCAAGTTGTATCTGCTATGTTAAACACTAATAGTCTTGGACGCTCTAATTAGTGGTAGAGTAATACTATTTGGACTTAGAAATTTGACTTTATTTGCTGACCTGATTTATTATGACTTTTAGGGTGATTGTGGACCCCGCCAAATATTGGAACTTGCTCCTCTTTCGGTGGTTCCAATGAAACCATATTATCAGGTTAGTATATGAGATCAGATTTTTATTCTTAGTGGTATCATTGCAATTTTAACTATCATAATGACTTAAAAACCCAAAAGGAATGGATTGTGGTTATTTAATTGATAGTCGAATGCATTTAGTGTTCGGAACTACTGACATTCTAATGACCACAATCATTATATGTGTTCAAATTGCTCATTTTTTGTCCTGCCTCTTGCAATGGTTTTAACCACAATCATTTTTGGGGTGGTGCGTGGGGTTTTCTTATGTCTTTATTCTTTGTATGTTATATATATATATTGGATATTAATGTATTTGCCAGTGATTTGTTTGCATAGGAATATGTTGACATCACTGAGGTGTTCAAAACATTATTTCATTTAACAACTTTTGGTATTATTATTATTATTTTTATTAAAGTTCACTTTAATTTATAGTTTATATGATTTTGTTCTTGGAAATCTTGTAGAGATTTGAATTTGTTCCTCCGCCATTAGAGAGTTTGACCGGACCAGCTGTTGTGGACCAATCTTCCCAATCATCGGAACGAGGACCTCTAGTCCACCTTGAACCGAGACAAGCAAAGTCGAAGTTGAATGTTCATCAAATGACAAATTTTGAGAGTATTGAATATCTTATACAGTTCCCGAAAGTTATAAGACCCTTCATTGCTAGTGTCGTAGGTGTCCCCGGAGATGGACATTGTGGGTTTCGAGTGGTTGCCAAGTTCATGGACTTGGAAGACGATGGTTGGAAGAAAGTGAGGAAGGATCTACTATTTGAGTTGGAGACATTTGAAACTGATTACTTGCGAGTATTCTCTAGTGAAGAACATGTGGCCGAATTAAAGCACTCCACTCAATGTGAGGAGGCTAATGTTGACAGAGAACACTGGTTGATAATGCCGGATATGGGACATGTGATTGCCTCATGCTATTACATTGTCGTAGTCTTCATATCAAACCAGCAATGTCTCACTTTTCTCCCCCTTCGTCAACAAGCACCTCCAGAAACAAGCCATCGGATTCTCGGATTGGGTTACGTCAACTCAAGTCATTTCGTCGGACTTGAATTTACTCTAGACTCCCCTTTACCACCTGTGTCGAACCTATCGAATGATCTCAATGAACTAGCCAAAGGGTGGATTACTCCATATGTGAAGCGGATCGAGAAGTTCCAGGCTATGTTAGAAAGCAATACAAATGTTGCAACTGTAGAAAACCTGACAACATAGCTTAAAACAATGTTAATTTACTATTGTTTTTGCAAAATTGTAATGCATATACGTTTGCTATGTAAGTTAATGCAATGTTAATTGGTGAACTTTTGATAGCCTACCTGAATGCATCAATCTTATTTGTAGAAAATATATAACAAACACTCTAATTAAGTTATACTTGAACTTAACCCCAGATGCTACCTATAGAATACACCCCAAGCACTTCCACAATCTTTCATAGCATGGGAAAGCAGTGGTTGCGATGAGTCTTGAAAGGAAAGCAGAGACTATGAATGCCAATGTCTACAAGGAGAATGAAACAGAAGCAAAATGATCTATTTCACACTCACAGATTTTTGGTTTTCCGGATTCAAAGGACCAACAAGCAAACTTTTCAATATGGTTGAGTACTTCTAACTGCATTTTCGTTGTAAAAACCAACAATGAAGGGAAGCAGTCTAGCCGTACCGCCATTATACTACACCAGTTCATTATGGTGTAATCAGAAGAAAACTACTTGACCTATTTTCACTAGTATCAAAGGGGCGGATCTATCATGGTGGCAATTGCCCCCACTGGAATTTTAAAAAATCTGGGTCTACTAGAAAATTTGAGAAATTTAGCATTATTTAGAACTTGCCCCATTGAAAAGTTTGTAGAAAAACAGGGTAGGTTTGCATTTTAAAAAATAATTGGAATTCTATTATAGATTTAACAATTAGACGTGAACTTTTCATACAACTCTACCTTTAATCTCCAATTTCCTCTCTTCCTTTGGCAACTATAGGTGGCATTTGAGTCATGTCGTGAAACTTCAACTTCTCATTGGTTTTTTATTAAGACCTGTCTTTTTTTGCAAGAATCCATATTCAAGAACTCATGAAATTCAGGATCTTAGGTTTCAACTCCTTTAATTAAACAAAACCCATATCCTTATAAACACAAATCTGTGAACAATAATTTTAGAAATTCCGAACCCCTCGGAGACAGAACGAATTAACAGGAAAAATCATCATCCAGAATTTCATTGCCTCCAGGCAGGAAGTAATGTGCTTGGAAAGATCATGACACACCTAGGATAATTAACTAAATTTGCAAACCATTTTTTAGGTTTTGTTGGTAAATGCAACAGGTAACCATAGCAAGGTTGACTTGGTTCATACAATCTTCTAACTTGATCTCTTTTCTCTTATTTTCCCTTCTTCCTTCAGTGCTCTCAGAGGTTTTGACAAGCATTATTTCAGGCAGTGAGCTATAGAGGTTATAGAAGGGATATAGGAGCAGATCTAGTGAAACCTTATGTTAGGATTGCAGAATGATCAGAGATTTGGTCGAATTTTGAAGTCCACTAACTTTGGTAATTTCAGCCTTCTTGTTGGACAAAGAACAACCGAAGCTTAAAACAATCCAGAATTTCCTTAGTTACTAAGTTTTGTGAGAAAGGACAGACTCTTAATTCAAACTCCAGGACTCTCTCTCTCTCTCTCTCTCCCCCCCCTGTGTGTGTATTTACAAGAGATCGCACGCGCGCATGTGTGTGTGCATGTGTGCATGTGTGTGTATGTGCAAGTGCGTGTGTGTGGTGTTTCTGTGCCTAACACAGCACTAGTAAAAACTTTGCAGTCATCCTATGCCACCATGTCTTAGGTGCAAGATAGTATATGGAGATATCAGACTTTCTCAAAGCAGAGGAGCTGCAAGAAGGGGTATGAAATATAGAAGATGAGATCTATAAGGCAGAGACCATCGGAACATCAAGTAGCTGCCAACTCATTGATATCCCCTCTCAAGACCCCCCTTAAAGACAAGTCCAACAATCAATTTCAATCCCGCCCAAGCCAGATCTAAACATATATGGAGCTCAGGGCCCAAAATATTGCCACAATATCTACCATAGAACTTCCCATTTTTAAGGCTTAGCCACTTCAATAGGCAGATTTAATCATAGTGCACCTTGATTAAATCAAGAAAACACCCAAAAATTTATGAACATTCTTATTCAGTTCAGGTAGCACCAACACTCGTATGACTATTAAATGGTCGCGAATACTTGAATAGTACCACTCTTAAGTACATGAAGTTTGCCAATGTGGTGTGTGAGGGACACAATTAGAGTGAAGGTCTTAACTTGGTGGAGCTGCTGCAGACGTGGGTGTAGGTTAGTGTAAGAATAAGGGGCCTCATCCTAGCCTCATCCTTAAGCCTTTCTATGAGAATTGACACTCCACCCCTTATTGAAACTAGAGTGCTATTGTGCCTTTACTTTTTTTAATAAGCAAGAAGCCTTTCGCTGCTCTAGAAATATCACAACAACTCTCAGGGCAAACTCCTTAATTTGCAAAAGGCCCAACCATACTTGTAAAAAATTGTTGAACAAGGCGGAAAGGAAAACAAATTTGATGCTGATTATGTACTACTATAGGAGAGGAGCAGAAGCAGCTCAGCATAATGTTTAAAAAATGAAGAACCACGCTAGTATTCAGTTTTCCAAAAGATGAACCTTATCAAGGCCCATAAACTTATAACACAACAGTAAACAATTGTATACTCTACTGAAGCCTATAAAAGCAAATTATGGGATAAAATAAAAGTTCAAATAGCACACAAAGGATATTCAAAGTCACACAAAAGCTATTTGGTTTACATTCTTGCTTCACAATCAACATCGTTTGGGTACACTTTCGGGTTTCACAAATTTATGAATTTGAGGCTTATCAGAAGAATGAATTGGCAACATATGTCTCCAGGACAAGATATAGCTGGCGAATGCAAATCATGTGCCCTTGAACACGTCCTGTTCTTAGTATCTGCAATCCAGGTTGGATAAATATTTAGCAACAATGAATTTAGACCCAAAGTTTGTCCACTGTTCTACTGTGTGACAGCTAGGAACACACTAATGTTTTCAAAACCTGCTGAATCCACACATCATGACTCACAGGGTGACACTTTTGTGCAATTCCCTTTGTGAATCCCAAAACAAAACCTTTAAGTTTCCATGGAAGATAAGGACTACTAAGGCATTAGTGTCATATATTACACAGAAGAATCTTATATAGCCATAAGTTTTTTAATTGGACAAATCACTTGCAAACTATTGTGACTTCAGAATTTTAGTTTATAAATATTAGAAGTGATTAAAGGTATATGGTAACCATTACAAGAAAGTCTAATTGACTAGTAGTGGACTAAAAATGACTGATGTTTAAGTTTTCCTTCCTTTCCCTTCTTTTGAAGCTCGTACACACTGTCAACTATCACCTTCCTCTCCATTGAAAACACCAGTGTGCAGTTCAAGTCCAGCAACAACGTTCATCATTTTCTCATTAACAATCTCTATTCTTCCAAAGTCTTTCTTCCCCTTGATCTCCTGAAACCGCATCTACTCGCTTTGCTCCACATGATAGTAGCACCGTTGACCAATCAGCAGGCACGAGTGAATCACTCTTTTGACTCATTGAGGGCTCAGAAAGGGTCCGACCACCCATTTGCTCCATCCTCCCAACTACCCAATGAATTCGTACCTATGTTCTGCACAAAAAAAAAAGAAGATGAATATATGTTTGTTGTAACAGTCGTATCCAACTATGTCTTTTTGACTCCCAAATGGATTCCTGTGATAATATTCTTGATTGTCATTATATTCATTATAATCCATATCCCTTGGAGTTGAGACAATAATATAGTAAAAAAGTTTGATGATACCCTAAGCCGAGCACTTAATACTCATGGAATTTTCTTTAAATCCTCAAACTATATCTATAAGCAACTAACTGAATTTGAAACAACATTACTCATCACAGACCTATAATTGTTTCTGATAGAAGAAGATGTTGTATTTCATGCTTTAGAAGAATAGTATTTTTGGCACTTCAATAATGATAGAAGCCAAATGAAACGCATCATCATTGCAAATAAGTTAATCATCGGCAGAATGTAAAACACAAGTTGCAAGTAAACTATTCGACTCATGAATTCTTTTGTAGAAATGTCATACGACTCATACCTGAGCACGAGGAGAGCATTTCTGGAAGCCACAAGTGCAGATCCAGTCACCATTCTGCCATCCTTTGGAAGCGGTTAGAAGTTGATCTGCTTGGTTTCCATACGAAAGACTAGGAAATTGGTTCCCAGCAGCAAGAGCGCAAATAGAAGTTGGCCATACCCCATAATTATTCGCAGGCTGAACTCCATGCACATTAGCCCCTCTAATGCAATCAAAATGGCAAAGCAAATATTAAGGGATAGGGGAGTGATTTGAATTATAACAACGCTATTCTTAAGAATTTGATTTTATCACCTTCGCCTTACCAACTCATATAGACAATTGGATTAGGTGGTCCCATTAATATCTAATGATTGTGGCTGTGCTGCGGCAAGTGTTAAAAAAATTGGTAAGGAAAGCTGGTTAGAGCAGCATTTTTGTTGCTATTAGTGTGAACTGATTTAGTTTTAAGTTTGGAGAAGTATAGAGTCAAAATTTTTGGTCTAATTATGACAAGTTTTTATTTATCTAAGTCTGTTTTTCATATAGGAAATACTTGGGTAGAAAGTTTCTTTGGGACAAAGAAAATTCCTTTTATTAAGTCCTATGTAACTATATATCTGCTCTTAGAAGATTGAGACTATGTGTTTCTTTATTTTATATTTTATGTTGATGTTCTCAGGTCTAAGCTCATAGAATTAAGCCTATCTGTGGGAAGTTAATTATTTTGGTCTCTATTTGCCGGAACGCTAATGTAATGGTCCTAGTCCTTCCTAATTTGATTAAACCATATCTGAAAATTCAGTTTTGATTCATAATTTTGTTGTATACATCACCAAACCACTACAGCTTTAGGTTTCTCACTCCGAAAATCATGAGGGTCATCATTATGTAACCAAGAAACCAACCTGTCATACACAAGGGTGTTTGAATAGATGTACTTGATTTTAATGGAAAAATGAACCTAGAAATATTATTGATTGGCTGCTCTCTAGTGTGGACAATTTTTTTGCTTGGCATGAACAAACTGAAAGGAGAAAAGGGGCAATTGAAATGTAATGGACAAGAATTCAAGAAGCCAACAATAGAAGGTGTGGGAGAGAGGAAGCAGCTACATGAGATGTGATGAAAAGTCTTCTAGAAGGTAGATTCCTTTGCATGGCCTACCAACTAAAACTATTCGTGCAATTTCATCAACTTCAACAAGGTGATGACAGTGTTAAATTGACTAAACCGAGAAGTTTTACAAGTTGTCCTTGAGGGCAGAAGTTTATGAAGCAGAGGAAGTCCTTACAGCAGTTACGGGCTGATCAATGCATTGCTATCCACAATGAGATGGCTGGTTTTAGACAAGCTTGTAGAGAAGACATATCAAGTTGCTTCAAAGAAAGATCAGAAATTAAAGAACTAATCCATGACGGAGGGAAATAAAAACAGGGTTGAATTTCAAATGCTCTTTTCAAATCATGATAACAAAGCATACCCTCACTGAGAAGATTGACGCTAAAAAATAATTACTTCAAAGGTAAAGAGGTCATTCTCACAGGCTCGGCAGTACCCAAGTCTGGTCCACACGACACCACACGAAGGCCCTTTTACTCCCATTAAGTCAGCTATTCCTAAGATGTGTCTAGTTTATGGAATCTCAAACAATTGAAATTCCAGAGTAATATTATCCTAATTTAGTCCACATAAATTACACATCCAAAACTTGCCCACCATCTATATTCGATCAAGGCTTTCAACCACAAATATTATCTCATTAGTAGTGGAAAATCATAACGCAAATATGAGGCAAAACAATACCGAAAGCAGCATGTACTGATAATAAAACCAAATACAATGTTATAAAACATCTAACAAGTCTCTGGCCAGGGCCATTCCAAAAGGCATATACGAAAATTAGAAGCACATGCCAGACACAAACTATTCTGAAGCCAACACTGTCATTTAGGAAGTCCAATGGCCAAACTACTGCGGCAAAATTCTACAAGACGCGAACAAGACACAGCCTATTGACAGCCCCACCTTTAACCACAGTGCTCAAAATGGGTGATTTCATATCAGATTATTGTATTAAAAATTGTCAACCCTAATTATACAATGTTATCACAGGAAGGATTTTTTGTACCTGAGGAGGGCAATCGTCTCAGTCGGCTTCGTCAGATTAACCATTGAAACAGTCGTAATTGGCAGAATTTTGGTTTCTTTGCCATCGCGGGACTGTTTGCACTTGCCGCAGAGGGATTCTAAGGCATAGTTGATGTTCTCACATTCGTTGCACTTCCAATCCCCTTCTCTCACTCTCCTCCTTCTCCTACCATCCTTTCCACTTCCTCTTCACAGATCTCTCTCAATGTGTATGTTTTGCTTAGGAAGAGAAACAGAGCTGATCGCCGTCTTGGAAGCCATAAAAAAACTGTACTTGGCGCGATTATAAGTCGGTGTTTAGAGGAAATTACACTTTGACCACAAAATTATGCCCCTTCTCTCACATTATTCTCTCTTACTTAGGGAACCCGAACACAACCCGAACTTTTCAATATTTGGGCTGAGTTTTTTAATGCTTGTGTTGTGTTTGAGCAAAAAAATTACAACCCGAATTGAATTTGAGTAATACTCTGGTTAGGACTTCAGATTGACGGGTTTAGAATCCAACCCAAATTTATGAATTGGGTTCAACTTGAAATTTGAAAAAAAATAAAATAAAATTACAAACAAACATACCTATATATAAAATGTTAAGACATTTGCCCCCGCACTCTTTATGCATTTTTATTGATGTTTTAAGCCTATTGCAGATGTGAAATTTATTTTTATGTTTTTTAATTAATTTTAATTAATGAAAGCTATAGAATTTAAGTTCAATTTTGGAGTTGAACACAAATTCAACCCTATTTTTTTTGTTTCCAATTTGAATTTTGATTAATAAGAAACTCAATTTTAACTTGACTTTAACCCGAATTGTGTAACCTGAGATTAACCCGAATTTAAAAATTCAATCGTAGTTGGGCTCGAGTTAGAGTTGCTCGGGTTGAGCTTGAGTTAAGTTGGGTTCGGGTAGAATGTTTTATATCTTGAGTTGAGTTGGTTAATCCTTCAACTTGCCTAACTCGCCCGAGTTACACCTCTAATCTTATTTAGTCATTTATATTTTTCTTGGATTATACTTTTAACTATGATTGTTGGTTTCCAGTGTCCAATAATATAAATTAGAGACATGTACTACACAATTGGAGATTTTCTAATTTAAAACATGATGAACCTTTCATTTTTGAAGATGTGAAATCAGTTCACGTAATTAAGAGAAAAACAAGGAAAAATCAATAATTAAGGGAGGTGGATTCATAACTGAGGTAGTTTTTTTTTGTTGAACTGATAACTGAGAAGTTAAAATCCCGTAGATTTCTCCAATTTAATAAGTAGGTTGACACCATTTGGTTATGTATAATACAAAATTTGGCTATACATGAATTTACATAATTTATATATGATATGAACTCGGCAGGACACGAGTCAATTATACTTGCATATAAAATACATTGGGTATAAACAAAATAAATTTTAATAGAATAGAAACTCTATATGACCTTACCCAATGCCCAAATGGTGTTGGCTAATGTTAATTGACGTATTTATAATAGACTTTAATGCTAGACCTAATTTCGTGGATATTGGCGACACTATGGAGTCTGGAGAGAGTTAGATGTATATATCGTTATTGTGTTCTCAACTACCGAGATAAACACATTCTTGGAGCTTTTTGAATTAGATTACCAACGAGGAGAAGCGCCTTCATAGGCATCCAGGTACTTGAAGTTTTGTAATGTGTCTTTATTGAGCTTGTTATAAACAACTTTAATTTTCACCTTAAACTTCTATTTTTTAATATTCCTGTTTGTTTAAACCATGTAATTAGACAGTAAAGACCGATGGCCTACGAAGTTTTAAAAATAAATTGAGATAATTAAAAGTAAATTTTTTAATATTCGTAGATTAGATCACTCTTACAATCGAGAATCAATCATAACAACTTTCGAATAGCACATCCATAGGAGAGGATGTAGCAACACCATTCCTAAATGAGCACCACACTTCAATTTCTTTCATCAATTCTTAATTAGTTGCTAATTGAACATTAATGTCGCTAGCCAAAGTCGGATTTACCTTTAATGGTTCATAGTCAAACAATAATGAATGCCATATTTTTCCCTCTTTCTAGTACTACAATTGCACACGGAAGTCCAAATTTTGGGTGCTTATAAGGCACCTGGTGGCAGTGGTATTTGGTGCCTATACCCAATGAGATTTTGCCACACAACTAGCTTGTGGGACACAACTATAGTGGGGCATTGGCCACTAGGCCAACCGTAGGTCCTCAATGGCCATTGTTTCTGAACTGGTTTTTTGTTATAGTCCTTTAAACTGCAAACAATATTTATTTTTGTAATCTTGGCAAAGGGCCTCTTAGATTTTGTAAATCTGAAGCAGATGCACTTTAATGACCAAATAACTCTCCGCTTTAAGTGCAATTGAATGTCCTTCAAATTGCGGTTTATTTGACAAGCTAAATGAGATTGAAAAATCATTTTTGGGAGGACGCGTAAGAGAGATGTACTCTATGTTTGGGACACAAAACAAAAAATACCACGTATTAATCATTGTTGCATCAAAATTTACTCAATCTATAATCGACTCATCTACAACCATATATAATTCGGTTCATGTCATGTATAAATTTTATGAAATCCTAAACAGTTAGGCTTGTATCATGTATATTAGGGTTCATGATGATATTTATAAACCAGTTTGCTTAAGTGGGCTCCAAATATGTCATGTTAAAGCAAAAAGCATATGTAATGACTTTCAATTTTGTGTGAGATTAACAAATTATGTTTTAAAGAAAATTAAGATAAAGGGCATGCACCTGCTATAACGGTTTTGGATGATCATTCCAGTTAATTTGACTGAGATACCCCAATTTTAGAGTTCGAAAAAAAACTGGAATTTAAAACTTAAGAATTTTACATACTTTAACTTGGACTAGAGTCCCCATCAATTCGTTTTCATTCCGTTTGCTGCGTAAACAGACGGAGATCCACAACTCGAATATAGAAACTTTTAGGAAAAGACAGAATCTCGATCCAAGCCTTGGTTTAGAGTTTGACGGAAAAGTAGAAACGTAAGGGTTTTGATCAACCCATTCCCGTTTTGTGTTGACGTGAAAACAAACGAAGACCTAAAATTCAGATATAAAAATTTGTTGAAAAAGATGGTATCCTGAACTGTGCCCCTATTGGGGAGTTTGACGAAAAGTTAGAATCATAAAAACTTAAGGATTTTAAAACCTTGAACTTGCACCTAAGGTCTCGGGTTCGAGTCTTGGGAACGCAGCTGCGTTCGGTAGGGAGAGCTTTACCGCCCTTGTGGTCCAACCCGGCTCGAATCCGGATTAGTCGGAGCCAAATGTGACTTTCGGATACCGGATGGTCTGACCAAAAAAAAAAACCAGATGGAGACTCACAACTCAGATATAAAAACTTGCAAAAAGAGACATCTTGATCTGAGCCCCGCTTGGGGAGTTTGACGAAAAACTAAAAACAAAAATTTAAGAAAATTTCAAACCTTGAACTTGGACCTAAGGATGCCAATTGTCGTGTTTTTACTCCATTTATCATAAAAACAAACGAAGATCCACAACTCGAATATGAAAACTTGAAGGAAAACAGGGTGTCTCGATCCAAGCACCATTTGGGGAGTTTGATAGAAAACTAGAAACATAAAAATTTGACAATCTCAAAACCTTAAACTTGGACCTAAGGTTCATGATCAACCAGTTTTTGCTCCATTTGTCGTGAAAATGGACAGCGACCCACAACTCGGATATAGAAACTTATAAAAAAAGAGTATATCTCAATTTGAGTGCCGATTGGGGAGTTTGACAAAAAATTGAAAGCGTTAAAATTTATGAATTTCACAACGTTGAACTTGCACCTATGGGTTTCTATCAGTCCGTTTTCACTTAACGGACTGAGACCCACAACTCGAATATAGAAACTTGTTAGAAAGGAAGGTGCCTCAACCCGAATCCCATTTTGAGAGTTTGAAAAGAAACTAGGAATGTAAAAACTTATGGTTATTTTTCCTTTTTTTAAGATATATGCTGCAAGAACAGGTCTGAGAAAGACTCACTAGCTGCTTATATCAAAATTGGAGTAAGCATATATACGTTAGGCAGTTTTCTGACAGAGTAATGGATGCATATTAATGTTTAATACAATGTAATGAAAAAGGAATATGTGCTATACATACAGATTTTTTATTTAAAATTTTTTTTTTCAAAAACTATATTTTCGGTTGTAAATTGGTACCAAGTAGTAGAGTTGCTAGATACTGAGACTATATTTCTAAAAAGTTTGTGGAGAAAATGATAAAATTTGATACTTGTTTGGCTAAACCGTTAAAAGGCAGACCCGCTGTTAGGTAGACAATTGAAAGAGTTCTTCTTGGTCATCTATAAGTTGTTTGTCTTTTTTTTTTGGCAGGTGTTGGGGAAAGAGTAGATGTTGCTCACGCCATCCTTCATTTATGTTTTTGAATTTTGTGTACAAATGTACTTTTTAACAATTTCATAGATGCTGGACTTGTGACAACTGAATTTGGATGTTTATTGTAATTGTAATATCTTTATGTTTAGTATTTAATTTTTGGATTAGAATAATTTGTATGTGGTAGTTAAAGTCTATATGAGATATGCATGAGTGCGAGGAGATATCTATCAATATACATGGGAGTTTTATGAAGGTATAGGACCAGGTCTAAATAATAATTAAATCTTTTTTTTTTTTTTAGTAAAAACTAATAATGACAACAAAAATGAGTAAAACCATAAAAAAAAAAGAGTGCCTATGCCAAAAAGAAAAGAAAAGAAAGGTGCTCAACAACTTCAAATCAAGTCTTCGGATTGTAGATCACCCAATAAAAAAAATACCTAAACGTCTAGGTATTTTCTCGACCTTGGCCAAAGAAGTGGGTAAGCCTTTGCTCGGCAAAAGCGCAAAAAGTTGTAGGCATAAAACCTCTTGGGGATAGGTTCGAGAACTTAGACTTAAGAGTACTCCTTATTTAGGGAGGTGACATGAGAGTCAGGGTGAAGCCTGAACAGGATAAGTCTTTGCTCGGCTAAAGCATCAAAGTCCTAGTGTAGGCACCAAAACTCTTAATGATGGGTTTACATAAACTTGAATTGGGAGTACTCTCAGTTTAGGGAGGCTACACGAGGAGGGCCTCTAGGAAAGAAAATGAGTTCCTTCCATGAGGTGGCACCTACTTGATTCAAAGACAACTGGCGAAGTCCACAAGGGACTTGGTTGTTTTGAATATATATGCTCAAATACATAAAGAACTCTCGGAGTTACAACTTGTGTTGGTGTCGACTACACTTGGACCATGTAAGAGCAGTGAGGGACAGAATCAGGATTTTGTCACAAGGGGGCCAATAAGACCCGTTTAAAAAAAGCGCAGCGTTTGAAGTTATATTAAATGGGATCACTCAACAAATTATTATTAATGCCACACTTTAATTGTGTAGAACCTATCAAAATCTATTTTATATGATAAGTTTAGGTCATAGAATTCAAAAATTAATTCATACAAAACACAGTTAATCACTAACTCTGGATCGCTGGGGCCAAAGAACAGATATGTTCGGGCCTTCTTTTATGGACTTTCTCAAGGGGGAAAGTTTATTCGGTCTATCTAGGACACGGTGTGGTCGGTCCTTCTCTGGGGACCAAGTTTATTTGGCCTTTCTAAAAGGACAGGTTTATTTTGACCTTTTGTAAGGGACAAGGTTATTCAGTCATTCTTTAGAGGTTGAGTTTATTTGGTCTTTCTTTAAGTCCTAGTGGCATTCACATATTCGATCCTGTTTCAAGGGCCAGATCTCTCTCAAACGACACCCTATGATCGTCTTCTCTAGGACAACTATTACTATCTTTCTCGGGATTTGGTTATGATTATCCTTTTCAGGACTCAACTATCGTCGTCCTTTGGATTCAATTGTGATCATCCTCTTCGGGACTCAGATATTATTGTGTTATTTGGATTTGGTTATAACTCTGCTATGGTTGTCCTATTCGGGACTTGGCTCTCTCCAACAGACATCTCATGGTTATCTTCGGTATTCCTTGAGCCTCTCAATAAGGTACTTCATTATTATTTGGCCTAAAGGATTTCTTATAAGAAAAATAACCAATAAGTACTATTTTACATACCAAATTTCCATGAAGTCATATAAATTTTCTTTAGTGCCAATAAGTCATACTTTTTTATAAAGGATTTCAAATAAGTACATAACCTGTAAAATTATGAAGTGAACAAAATTATTATATTTGTAATGAATACAATGGAAACGAAAAATACTATAAAGTTATAAAAAAATTATTTATAATTTTTTAATAAATTATGATATATTTTGGAGTGGAAAACAAAATTTATTTTCTAGTTATTGTAGAAATTATTTATTGTTGAAAATAATGGTGTGAATTTATATATTTATTGAGCTATTTGATTTGACAGTAACATGAAAGAACAAATACTAACATATAAACTGTAAAAAATAAAATTGACTCGATTATAAATTAGGAACTGATGATGCACAAATTGGTCTCGTGCAAGATCAACAGTCGAGTATGTGAAACGGTGTAATTAATGAATAATAAGTAAAGCAGAACAGTAAATAATAAGTCAACACAAAGATATATAGTGGTTCGGTCCGGGTGATCTACTTCACTCTCGGAAAATGACAGCGGTGGCCGGAGGTCTTTATTGATGAATAAAGTAAGCGGGAGAGAGCTTCGGGAGAGTTACACTAGTTATGAGAGAGAAAACTATGTGTGTAGGTATAGAGAGGTGAGTAGAGAGATCTCAAGATGTAGAGAAGTCTAGATGTCCCTCTCCATGTGGATAGAGCTTACAATATATAGGTTTGGTGAGGCGGTGACGTGAGTGAGAGGGGCACTACTTCTTTGGTAAGTACAATTAAGGTAGGATAGGTCTTCATGAAAGCGTATCCCGATAGTATCTCTCCCACGTGCTCTTATCTTCCCGGGTTCCTTGGATCTTGGACTGGGTCGGATCGATAAAGTGGGCTTGGGCTGCCTTTTTAGATGACTTGGGCTTGGTTGATTTATTAGGCCTGGCCACGCAAGGTAGGGAGGCGCCGAGTAGGCCAGTAGCGCCCAGTAGGGAGGCGCCAAGTAGGCCAGTAGTGCCCAGTAGGGAGGCGCACAGTAGGCCAGTAGGGAGGCGTCAGGTAGGGAGGCGCCGAGTAGGCCACCCAGTAGGGATGCGCCAGGTAGGAAGGCGTCCAGTAGGCCAGTAGGGAGGTGTCAGGTAGGGAGGCGCCCACAACGTGTCTGGTTAGGGCGATGGTGGAGACTCTCTGTGCTTTTAGGGTGGTGTCTTCCCCTCCTGCCAAACTGTGACTCATGTGTGTACCAGAACTAGCCCTTGTACCGTTATAGGAGTTGAAACTCCAATACGGTTTTCTACAGGGATTATAGCTCCACATGGTTGTCCTGCTTCTAGTAGTGGCTCGGTGTCAATGCTTTAACTTGTCTTTGGTCAAATAGCGACTTTGGAGGTCTTTGACTCCTGGGGATGGAGGAGTCTTCCATGGTATGCCTTTCTTCTCAGCTTTGATTTTTTACTCACCTCATTTCCTTCATGTTCTATTTTTTGAATGCTTACAGGCGGCTGCCGCTTTTCCCTGCCTTTTTCTAGGACGATCAAGCTTGGAGAGGCATTCAGACATTTGGTAACAGAGAGGCAAACATGGGGGCTACTGAGAGCAGATGAGGTTGGCTCATGAGAGAGTAACACCTCTTGAGGCCGAGCCGCTAAGCTGTAGATTGAGGCTGATAAAGAGATTGTCTGCATAAGAGCAGAGTCAGAGCTATGGACGTCCCGTGTAAGGGCCGCAAAACTGGAGACCGAGCTACGTATAGTCTCGGGAGATGGCTGCCGTGACAGAGGCTTGTAAGGAGACTACATGCGCGACAACAGAGTCATAGCTGCAAACGTCCCGTGAAAAAGGCCAAAGGAGCTGAGGCAGAGCTACGTATAGTCTCGAGAGATAGCTGTCGTGGCAGAGACTTGTAAGGGAACTACCTGCGCGAGAGCAGAGTCAAAGCTTTAAACGTCCCGTGAGAGGGCCGCAAGAGCTGAGGTCGAGCTACATATAGTCTCGAGAGATGGCTGCCGTGGCAGAGACTTGTAAGGAGACTACTTGCGCGAGAGCAGAGTCATAGCTGCAAACGTCCCGTGGGAGGGCTGCAGGAGCTAAGGCCGAGCTACGTGTAGCTCGGGAGATGGCTGTCGTGGCAGAGGCTTGTTCCATTGAGATGGAGATGAGGAGGGCACTGAGGAGCTGGGTGCTTGAGGTGTTGGGCGCCTGGTGCTGGGTGCCTGCTGAGAGGGCCACTGCAAACGCCTTTATTGATGGTTACGAAGGGCTTGGCAGCTTTCCCTACTATTGATTTTTCTAGCTTCATCCTATATGAGGCACCAGGGGTAGACGATGACGGAGAGAGCCTTGATGGTAGTGGCTCGGGGAGCAGTGACTGATCGTCAGGAATATGACGACTTTCGTCTTTTTGTCTACCTTGTTGTTAGGCTATGTTCTGACTTTTGTAAGCTATCGACAAACTTCATGAAATGAAAGCAAGACAATTATGGGCATAATAGTCCTCGCTGAATTTTTATTTCATAAAATAATAAATAACAAAATAAATCAAATGAAACAATAAAGGAGAGATAAAATTTTCAGGTGCTCGGTGTCCCATAGGTGGGCCAAAACTTTCCTACTGGAGTTGGAGTTGCCTCCTCCTCCTAGCCCTTAGGAGATTGTCTAGATTTCTTCGAGAGGTTGCTGGCATTCTCTGTCGTCCTGGTCCCAGCCAAGTGGCAGGGCTTGTCCTCTGCCAGCAACGCACTGCCTCAACTGGTCATGCTCTATGAGCTCCTTGATCTGTCTTTTAAGATCAAAGCAGTCGTCAGTATCATGGACATGGTCACGGTGGAAGCGGCAGTACTTGTTCGGGCTCCTCCGGTTCGGGGCGGGCTTCATCTTCTCTGGCCAGCGTACTGTAGGGTCATCCTATATTTGGAACAAGATATGCTCCACGGAAGCATTAAGTGGCGTGAAGGCTTGCCGCTCTCTCAGAGGCGGGGGACCAAGGCGGTCCTTGACTCTGTCCTATTCCTTTTGTTCTCTGTTTCCCGCTGGTCCTCACGGTTTTCCTTCCTCTTCTCGCCCCTGTGGGAGGACTCACCTCTTCTAGCCTTGGTGACATCCTCGGCGTTCATGTACTTTTGTGCCCTTGACAGCAACTCGGGTATACTGGATGGTGGCTTTTTTAGGATGGAGAACATGAAGCTAGAGGAGCGCAGACCAGCAATAAAGGCCACCAAGGCTACCTTATCAGCTGGCTCCTCGAGTGGACAATTGAGGCACTTAATTTCGTTCTAGAGAGAGAAGCTCTGACTTCTCTCTAGAAACCCAGCATTGTGCACTGTTGATTTCGGTTGATTTCTGTGAATTTCTGTTGATTCTTTTGAATTTCTTGCTTGTTTTGATTGATTAATCAATGAATTCTGCTCTAGATCTACATCAAATTCCACCTAAACCGCCAGACATCACCAAGAATTTTGCCTCCTTGTTCAAGAAACCTTCGGCTATGGAAAATTCTTTGAAAATTCCTACTGGTTCAGAGCTGAATCCTGTAACCTTTGTGGATCCTTTGGGATGTAATAGAACCAATTATATGCCTCTTATCCCTCCTTTTTTAAACCAATACCAGTCGAATGATCAGGTTTCATCGAATTTCCCTTCGACTGTGAGATCTTTTGCGTGTAATCAGATCTCTTCGTCTGGTCTTGGAATTCAGGTTCCTATGTCTTCTTCGATTGTTCAGAACACTTTTGGAGTCGTTTCGAATCCACAATCTTCTCTGCATCTCCAACCTCCTTCGAGTTCTGAAATTCCTTTGGTTGATCGTGTTTTGCCGAATTCTCAGATCCCTGTGTCTGGACAGGGAGATCAGTTTCCAGGAGTTGTTCCGAGTATTCAAAATCCTCAAGTTGTTCAAAATCCTTCTACTAGCATTTTGTTGGGTTCTATTATGTCTGCGAATTCTTCTAGGCCTGCGAAGAGAGTTGTCTTCAATAACGGGGAACCAGGTATGTATTGGTCCCCTGAAGAAACTCAGGAACTTTCGAAGGGGTTTAATCTTACTTTGATAGGCAAGTGTGCCTATGGTAAGCCTTCGTTGGGAGTTGTGAAAGAATTTATCAATTCAAGGTGGCTGATGAAAGGGGACTTTTCTATAGGTGTATTGGATCCCAGGCACATTCTCTTTCGTTTCTCCCTCTATGAAGATTATGTTAAAGTTTGGCTCAAGGATACCACATACATTGAGGGCTTCCTATTCAGGTTTTTTAAATGGTTTCCAGAGTTTCACTCTGGTATTGAGCCTCCATTGGTGCCTGTTTGGGTATCTCTTCCAGGTCTCCCTATTCATCTCTTTAATAGGGAGAGTCTACGAGATATTCTAAGTCCGGTAGGGCGTATTCTGGTTATTGATAATGCCACTTTGCAATTAACAAGGCCAGGAGTGGCCAGGGTATGTGTTGAAATGAACCTATTGGCTAATAACCCGAGGAGGTTCTGGTTAGATATGGGTGGAGTGAGTGGCAGGTGGCAAAAAATTGTGTATGAAAAGGAGTATAGGTACTGCTCTGTTTGTCTTAAACAAGGGCATGATGGTTCTCTATGTAGGAAAAAGAAGAAGGAGGAGGATGGAGACATTGCTGAGAAGGTGGCTGTGGGTAATTTGAAGAAGGTGGCCATCGTTGTTAATGACTCTGGTCATGAAGATGTTTGGAGGAATGGGAAGGGGAAATCTATTGCCACGGATGTACAAAAGTTTAGGCCAAGAAAAGAGTATAGGCAAAAAACTGTGGTTCAGGGGCCTGTCATGGAGATTGTTTTTGTTGTATTGAATGAGGTAAATGAGCCTGTGGAGGTGAATGATGATTTGGAAGTACAACCACAAAAGGAAGGGAGTGTTAGGCATGAGAGTCATAGAATGAGTCTTGTTGAACCTCTAGTGGTTCAGGGGATTAATAATGGGAATGGTGATCCTATAGTGCATGGTCCTGGGAGTCAAGAGCAGGATGATTCTGTTACAATTGGGGTCAGTGTAGAGGCTGTGCATCAAAATGTTGTTAATGTGATGGGAAGTGAGAATAGGAATAATGTTGATCTTTGCAAAGAAAATATGGAGGAGAATCAAGAGATGTTGGGAAATTGTGGTATTAAGGAGAGTTTCTTTCCAGATCCGGAGGATTCTTTCTATGTTAAAAGTAATTATGTTAGGAAAAATCCTCCTAGGGGTATTGTGGATGATGAAAGGGGGATTATCAGAGAGAAAGAACCCCCTGATAAGGGGTATTACTCGGATATTGGAGGTTTAAATAACGGGAGAGGATTAAGAATGGACGATGAGTACGTTAGTGACAGCTCTGTAGAGTCAGACTCTGCTGCTTTAGAGTTTTCATCTGCTGAAGTTGGAAATAGACTTGAGTCTAAAGAAAATATCACCTCTTTCATGATATGATAAATTTTCTATCTTGGAATCTGAGAGGTATAGGTAAATCTGCTAAGAGAAATAGATTGAAAAAGCTTATAAGTATTCATGGAGTTTGTTTGGTTGCTGTTTTAGAACCTAAAACTGGTGGAAGTAAAATTCATGGCTTTGCTAGGGCTGTAGGTATGTCTCATTATATGTATAATTCTCTGGCTAAGAAGAATATATGGCTGCTATGGGATGACAGGGTGGTTGTTTCTAGGTTGTTTGAGAATGAACAAGCATTGACTATTGAGGTGTCTTATATGGGTTCTGCAAAGGCCATAATTTATGTGGTCTATGCAAGTTGTGAGCACTTGGTGAGAAGATCTTTATGGGAGCATTTGATATCTCTATCTATTCCAAATTCAAAGGCATGGATGGTGATTGGTGACTTCAATGCTGTATTACAGTCTGATGAGAGGCTGGGTGGAGCTTATCCATCTGTTATATCTATGGGAGACTTTAATGACTTTGTGAATGAGGCTAGTTTGATAGATGCTGGCTTTGTGGGAAGCAGATTTACTTGGTGTAACAATTTTCAAGGTCAGGCCAGAATGTGGCAACGAATTGACAGAGTGTTTTTGAATTCTGGCTGGGATTCTTTGTTGGGAAGAGCTGAGGTTATGCATTTGGCCAGGGGGAAGTCTGACCATTCTCGATTGCTCTTTAAAGTTCAAAATTCTCAATCACAGAGGGTATCTTACTTCAAATTCCAAGATATGTGGATGTCTGATGCTAGTTTCTTGCCTTTGGTGGCTGCTCACTGGAATGGTGATTATTCTATGAACCCTATTGAAAATTTGTTCATAAGATTAAAGTACTTAAAGTGGCACTTGAAAAAATGGAATAAAGAAGTCTTTGGTAATATTTTTGATAGAATTAAGGCCAAGGAGTTGGAAATGGCTAATGCTGAGGTGTTGATTGAGCAGTGTAATTCTTTGGAAAATGTTAATGCTATGGAAAAGGTGCAGAGTGAAATGGATGAACTTCTAAAAATGGAGGAGATTTATTGGAGACAGAAGGCCAATGTGAGATGGGCTGTAGATGGGGAAAGAAATTCTAGATTTTATCATGCACTTGCTAAGGGAAAGATAAGAAGAAATAGAATTTCAAGAATTCAGAATAGTGAAGGAGTATGGGCCTATTCTGATGAGGAAATTGGTTGTATTGCTGAGGAGTTTTATTCTTCCTTGTACAAGTCAGAATCTCATTCTATTGAAGAAGAACTTTTCTCTGTTATTCCACATTTGGTGAGTGATACTCATAATGCTGAGCTAGTGAAAGAGGCTTCATTGGAGGAGGTCAGAGGTGTAGTGTTTTCCATGTCTCCTCATAGTGCTCCTGGAGCAGATGGATTGTCTGGGGGGTTTTATCAGGCTGCTTGGAGTATTGTTGGACCAGATGTATTGAAAGCGGTCAATTTTTTCTTACAAGGAGGATTGATACCAAGGTCTGTTAATGCTACACTTTTAACTTTGATTCCAAAGAAGATTAATCCTTCTTCTTTTGTTGATTTTAGACCTATTAGTTTGTGCAATTTTGTATACAAGATTTTCACCAAACTTTTATCTATGAGAATTGCTCCTATGTTACCTGATGTGATATCTGTGGAACAACATGGATTTGTGAGGGGCAGAAATGGTGGAGAGAGTGTTGCCTTGGCCCAATTAATGGTGGAGGACTTGAATAGAAAGGTTGAAGCTGGAAACTTAATTCTTAAGCTTGACGTGATGAAAGCTTATGATCGTTTGGAGTGGGATTTTTTGCTGAAAACTCTTCTCAGTCTTGGTTTTTCTGAGAGATTTGTGCAGCTTATTGAGAACTGTCTTAAGTTTCAATTCTTTTCTGTCTGTGTAAATGGTTCTAGAAGGGGTTTCTTTCAATCTTCCAGAGGCTTGAGACAAGGGGATCCTCTATCCCCTTGTTTGTTTATTCTAGCTGAGGAGGTTCTTAGTAGAGGCTTAAGTAAACTGTTTCAAGACAAGATGGTGAAGCATTTTCACTTGGGAAGATGAGCTATGCTTGTTAGTCACCTTCTATTTGTTGATGATACATTGGTTTTCTTAAGAGGTGACAAAAAATCCTTGGTGAATCTTATGAGTTTTTTGAAGAGGTATGAGTTAAGTTCTGGACAAAGAGTTAGTCTGCAAAAGAGCTTTATGTTCTGTTCTAAGTTCATTTCCATGGAAAGAATAAGTGTTTTATCTAACATGGCTGGTATCCCTATTAAGGTTTGTCCTTTTACCTATTTAGGGTGTCCAGTATTTCAGGGAAGAACAAGAATAAGATATTTTGAGGGATTGCTGATTCAGTTTAGACAGAGGCTTGAAGGTTGGTATACCAAATTGCTATCCAATATGGGCAGAGTTGTTTTGGTGCAGTATGTTTTGAGTGCAATTCCTGTGCATCTGCTTGCCTGTCTTAACTTACCAAAAGCAATTGTTTCAAAACTTAATTCTTTTATGGCTGGTTTTATATGGTCAAACAGACTTGATGTAAAAAAGAAACATTGGGTATCATGGAGTAAAATTACAAAACCTAAGGAGGAAGGTGGTTTGGGACTGAGAAGTTTTGAAGACATTCAGGCTGCATTTAGAATGAAACAGGTCTGGAACATTTTGGTGGGGTCTTCCTTATGGGCTCAAGTTTTTAAATCTAAGTTTTTAAGGGGTAAGACTATAATAAGTAGTTCTGGAAGGAAACATTCATTGTGTTTTGAAATGTTGAGGCCTTTTTTTGAAAAGGTAGTGAATTGTTCAAAGAAGTTGATTGGTGATGGTTTGCAGACTGATTTTTGGGGAGATAATTGGTTGGGTGGTGGTGCTTTATTGGCAAGAGCAATTGATATACCTTTGTGTTTTCCTAGAATTGCTGATGTATTGATACAGGGACATTGGGTTTTGGAGAGGGTGGAGGAGTTTTTGACTGTGCAGAGTACCGAGGAGGTTTTAAATTCTGGGTTGATGTTGTCTGATAAACCTGATAAATTGGTGTGGCAGAATACTTCTTCTGGGTGTTTTTCTGTCAAAACTGCTTGGCACATTATTAGAAGTCATGGAAGAGTGAATGAGGTTGCTAGTCTGATTTGGAAACTGAAAGTTCCTCCTAGTGCTCAACTTCTGGGATGGAAAATTCTATTCAAAGCTCTTCCTTTAGACTCAAATTTCAAGAGGGTGGGTGTTTCTATGGTGAGTAAATGTTGTATGTGCTTACATGATGATGAAAACCCTGATCATCTTTTTGTGCAGTGTGCTTATGCTTCATCTGTGTGGAGGAGATTTGCAATAATTGGGGGTTTTCAGATTATTTCTGGTGAATCTCCATTAATGAGGTTTATGAGATTAAGTAGAGTGTTTAAGAAGAATTCTTTGGGGCATGAATTACTGAGAGGTCTTGCTTTGATTGTCTATTGGCAAATTTGGTTGGAGAGATGTAGAAGAATGTATGGGGATGGGAGATTGCATTCTTTGTCTATCATTGGCAGAGTGTGTAGTCTCCTTAGATATCAAGTAAAGAATATTAGACCCAGGGTGAAGGATGATGCTAATGGGATAGCTTTTTTAAATCAGTTACAGATTGTTTCTTCAGGTCATTTCATTTACAGAACTGTTTGGGTTGAATGGTTGATGCCTCCTGCTGGTATGTTAAAAATGAATTCTGATGGGGCGTCTAAATGCAATCCAGGTCTGGCAGGGGGTGGTGTGGTATTAAGAAATGAATGGGGGAGGTTGATTTTGGCAGCTTCTTTTTTTTATGAGGAATGCTCTAACATGGTTGCTGAATTTAGGGCATTACTGGATGGACTGCAACTGATACGAAGACATGGGTTGTTGTCTTGTAACATTTTGGTGGAAAGTGATTCATTAGTGTTGGTCAACTCTATTTTGGGGGTCTGTGAATGTGCTTGGCCTCTTTTGGTTTTTCTGGACCAAATAAAAGAGCTATTAAGTATTGGTGAATGTCAAATATCTCACATTTTCAGAGAAGCAAACAATGTTGCTGATAGACTGGCTAATCATGCTGTGTTGACAAGAAGAACTACTGATTTCTCTGATGAGTTGAATATTCCTGTGGAGGTGAAAATGGCTGTAGCACAAGATAGGAAGTTTGTGTTTGATGACTATGGATGATGCTGCAAGCTGCTGCTGCTTGTTGGAATGTGCTGATTTGCTGCTTGTGATACTGTGCTGAGTGCACACCCACCTTTATTGGTATATCACGCAGGATGTTGAATGTCAGACCTACTGCTTTCTTCTTCATCAAATGCAGCTTTCAAACAGAGGAAATTCAACAACTATATTCTAGAGCTCAAGATGGCTATGAGTCAACACAACTTTATACTGTCTTAGTGAATGATTTGGAGAGTATGACAACTAAAATGCCTGGCTGTCACCAAGGAGGATTTGCACTATATAAGCTAAAGCTCTGAAGGATACCTGAGGGAAAGTTCAAGAATGAATTATCACTTGGTGCATGCTTATAGGGAAGCCAATTGTGTGGCAGACTGTTTGGCAAATGGGGCTGTGGTGGATAGAGGCTCTTCATTTCTTTTGTTCGATGCAGCTACCTGCTGCTATGAAATTTATGTTGTTGTAGGACCAGATGAGGCTACCAGTTTTAGGACCAGGAGGATTCTGGTTTTTGATGATAAAGGATAAGCAGTTGCTGAATGGTGTACCTGAAGCTGCTGTTGGTATTGAAGGGGCTGCTGGTATGAGAGATTTGAAGGAACCTTGTTGTAACGCTATTGGCAATAGGGCATTTTGAAGGATTAAAGCCTAGAGGTTGTGATGTAAATGGGATTGAAGATTTCTTTCCTTCTTTGATTCATGTAATTTTTTGATTCATTCAATAAAATTCTCTTTTTTTTTTAAAAAAAAAAAAAATATCATCTGGCTCCTCGATCTAGAGAGCCTCCTCGTTGAAATGAGTGAGGTAGCTCCTAAGGTTTTCATCCCGGTCCTACTTGATGGTGAGCAGGTGGGTACCAGGCTTCTGGTGTCGACGCCCCCCCCCCCCCCCCAATGAAGTGGGAGACGAAAGACTTACTCAGTTCTGCGAAGGAGTGGATAGAAGAGGGTTTGATCTTCGCGAACCATTGACGAGCCGACCCCTTCAAGGTGTTGGAGAAAGCTCTACACATGATCTCATCAGGCACGTTGTGGAGTTGCATGAGAGACTTGTAGGTGTCCAGATGATCTAGGGGGTCCTTGGTACCGTCGAAGATCTTGATGGCAAGCATCTTGAACTTCGAGGGTAGGGGATAATTTACAATATCAGCAACGAACGGGATATCAGTACGCCTTACCAGGTAGTCTACAGTCTCTGGCGCCTGTGCCTTGATGGTGTTGAGGGCATCACCGAGCTGGTTTTGTACCTCTCTGATCTTCTCGTCCCATTGGTTGGGGACATCCTCCGTCGGGTTGTTGTACCGGTTTCCATGATCAGCATACTGGTTTTCTCCTTCGTCCTCCTACGCAGGTATATGAGGAGGGGGAACATGTGAGCTTCATGCACGCTGAGGAGGGACTGCTAGGCGAGAGGCACCCTGACATTGCTCGGGGACATTTTGGCGAGGGGCCCCACGGTGGGGGGCTGCTTGGCACCAGGGAGGATAGGCTGCTGCACCTCTCTTGTTGGAGGGAGTGGGGGCTCCTCCTACGGGTTGAGGTCGACCCCTCACTAGGCGAGCATCAACTGAATGATTTGTTGGTTCTGTTTTACCAGCGACTGCATGGTCTGTAAAAGCTGTTGCCCGACAACGGGAGTCACCGTAGCGGATGGTTCCGAGGGTGCGAGGGGAGGCAGAGCCTCATCCCAGGGAGCCGAGTTGTTGTCTCTCGGTTGTTGACTCATTGACCTGGTCGGGATGGCCATGGAATAATAAGGTAGTGGAACACTTAGTCGTTCCCACAGATGACGCCAAACTGATGATGCACAAATTAGTCTCATGCAAGATCAACAATCGAGTATGTGAAAGGGTGTAATTAATGAATAATAAGTAAAACAATCAATGGAAGAACAGTAAATAATGAATCAACACAAAGATATATAGTGGTTTGGTCCGGGTGACCTACTCCACTCTAAAAAAATAGTAGCGGTGGCCAGAAGTCTTTATTGATGAATAAAGTAACCGGGAGAGAGCTCCGGGAGAGTTACACTAGTTAGGAGAGAGAAAACTATGTGTGTCGGTGTAGAGAGGTGAGTTGAGAGATCTCAAGATGTAGAGAAGTCTAGATGTCTCTCTCCATGTGGAGAGAGGTTACAATATATAGGTTTGGTGAGGCGGTGACGTGAGTGAGAGGGGCACTACTTCTTTGGTAAGTACAATTAAGGTAGGATTGGTCTTCATGAAAGCGTATCCCGATAGTATCTCTCCCACGTGCTCTTATCTTCCCAAGCTCCTTGGATATTGGATTGGGTCGGATCGATAAAGTGGGCTTGTGCTGCCTTTTTAGCTGACTTGGGCTTGGTTGATTTATTGGGCCTGGCCCAGTTTGTTTTGGGCTCATCAGGAACAAAGATTGAACTTTTATAGATTAAGGGTAGTGTTTTGACACTATGTCCTTAAGACATATTTTGGCTGCACAATATTGCTTTTGAAAATCTCAACGTCTGCCTCTCAGGATTCAATGATCCTCACACAATCGAAAGTAGCATCTTAATTCAATTGCCCAATAAATTAGAATCGTGTTGTGTACTCTCAAAAGTGCAGACTCTTAATCAAGAAATAATGAATGTAATGACTACTTTAATGACTAATTTCGTAAGTGTAGAATACTAATGAATCTGGGTTATATATAGACAGAATAGTGACTATTTCGGACAGCCACAATGCGAACTAATGCAACCAAGAAGACACATGAAATCCATAAGACATCATTCAATAACTGCTCATTCATGAACATACACAAATTCGAATTCCGACTAGAAGAAAATAAAAATCCGAACCAGTACGAATTTTGAATGCCAACAGGTAAAAATTATGATCAGGCAATACACGTTTGCTTTAGATGATTTCCAAGATACAGTTGCACTATCACGTGTAAAAATATAACCACTAGTGTTGACTTTGTATCATTTGTGTCGGATATCCAGTTAGCATCACTATACCCTTCAAGTACACTTGGATATTTTGTATAGTGCAATTCAAAATTCTTGGTATAGCTTAAGTATCTAAGAATCTTGATAATTGTCTTCCAATTGTCTACTTTAAGATTATTTGTACATCTATTCAATTTACTAGCTGAGTATACTATACCAGGTCTATTAAAAATCACGACATACACTAGACTGCCAATAATACGAGAGTATTATAATTGTAATATGCCTTGTCCAGTATTTTTAGACAAATTAAGGTTTATATTAACTGGTGTTCTAGCAATACTACTTTCATCATTGTCGAACTTCTCAAGTATTTTTTTTATATTGAGATAATACAAGTCCACTAAATGTTCTAGAAATTTCAATTTCTAGTATAACAGCTGCACCTCCCAAATCTTTCATGTCAAACTTATTGAACAAGATATTCTTGGTGGCTTTAATGATATTATCATTACTACCTACAATAAGCATATCATCCACATATAGGTAAACAATTACATATTCATTACTTGTATCTTTGACATAGACACATTTATCACATTTATTACTTGTGAATCCATTTGACACCGTGACTTTGTCAAATTTCTCATGTCATTACTTTAGTGTTTATTTTAATCCATAAAGTGATTTAACAAACCTGCACACATTTTTCTCTTGTCTTAGAGCAATAAATCTTTTGGATTGCTCTATATAAATTTTCTCATTTAAGTCATTATTTGGGGAAGCTATTTTCATATCCATTTGGTGTATCTCAAGATTATGCAATGTTGCAATAACTATGGACATACGAATGAACATTATTTTCCTCACTAAAGAATATGTATCAAAGTAATAAAAACCTTCATTTTTCTTCTAACCTTTAGCTACAAGTCTAGTCTTGTACTTATCAATTGATTCATCAATTTTCATTTTTCTGTTGAAAATTCATTTACACCCTAATGGTTTACTTCCCTTAGGAAGATTTACCAACTCTTAGGTGTGATTTTGCATGATGGATTCAATTTCACTATTTATAGCTTTTTTCCAAAAAGGTACTTTCAGAAGTGGACATTACTTCTTTGAAACTTTTAGGCTACAAATATATTAGAAAATCAGAGTCATAGGACTTGGAAGTCTTTTTCCCTCTTACTATGTCGAGGTGTCTCATCACTTTCTTCATTTAAAGACTCATGGTCGATATAACTAGTCATAGTATTATGTGAGGTCAAGCGTTCAAGTCCCCCTCCCCTTCCCCAAAAAAAAAACTACTCATAGTATTATGAGTTCTTTTAAGATAACTATCATCACATGCATTATGACAAGGAAATATATTTTCAAAAAATGATGCATTTCTAGATTCAATAATTATGTTGACATGAATATCAGGAATATTAGATTTATGCATAGGAAAATGATGTGCACTACTATTTATTGCATAATCAATAAATATATAATCAATAGTCTTAGGTCATATTGTAATCATTTGGAAATATGAACCATTACCGTAGCCAAACACCCATCTTCATAGCCAAACACCCCCCACACTTTTAAATATTTATAGGAAGGACTCTGACATTTTAATAATTCACAAGGAGTTTTGTCTATTTTTTTTGGGGGTAGCTTAATTAAAATATAATTTACTGGAAGCAAAGCTTCCCCCCACAAGTTCTGAGGTAATCTCCAACTAATCAACATGACATTCATCATCTCTTTTAATGTTCTATTTTTATGTTCAACAATCCCATTTTGCTGAGGTGTATAAGGCGCAAAATTTTGGTGAATAATCTCATGTTTTTAACAGAAACTATCTAAAGGTGCAACATATTCACCATCTCGACTACTTCTTATTGTCTGAATCTTTTTGCCAAGTTGAATCCCATTCTTATAATGTATAAATTTTTTAATGGCTTCATTTTTATTCCTTAACTAATATACATAATAATATTGTGTGCAATCATCAATAAAAGTAACAAAATACTTTTTTCCACATCTAGTGTCAAATTATTTTCAATCACATGTATTCCTATGAATTAATTCTAGAGGTTTAATACTTCTTTCAATATTATGGAATGATGCTCTAGTTAATTTTGATTCAATACATATCTCACATTTATGATTTGTATCAATATTGAATTTAGAAAATAATTCTAAATTAATTATTTTACACAAAGTAGCAAAATTAATATGTCCTAATCTATCATGTCATAGATTAGAAGACTCAAACGTATAAGCAGCAGATGAGTTCTTTATTATTAAAAGTAAATATAATCGTTATTACATTTATCTTAATCCTAGATCAAGTCCCTTTGAATCCATGGAATAAATTTCCAATTGCTTTCCGGAGACTCTATTGTCCTCCTCAATCCTCAATCTCACAATCAAGTTTTCGAGTTTTATTTCTTTAATAATTATAGCCACTGGAAAAGATTCACTTAGCACCATCCATTTGGCATGAATTTCATGCAGGATCACTTCAAGTTCATAAACTTGATTAATAACAGTCTTGATATCCACCATTTTATAGTCAATGAATTTGTCCACAATGAATTTTTTTATTCCGGTATCCTCCATTTTCTATTTTTTATCCAAAGATTCCCACAACTCTCTATACATATTATATAATGCGTTATCCAATCTATTGAGGATATAATTATTGTACAGAAAATTAGAGTGCTTTCATGCATCCACCGCAACAACAATTTGGTGGCCAGTCTCATTATCAGGAAGACTAGGAGCATCCTCACAAAGAAATTTCAGAAGATTCAACGCAGTGAGATAGAACATTTTCTACTGCCATCTCTTGAAATCATTCCCATTGAACTTTTCAGGTTTTTCTCCATGAGTCACAAGAGTAGGTACAAAAATAGGCACCACATACTCCACATGATTTGTAGTAGTAGCGACATTCTTCTCATTTATAGCCATTTCTGAAAAATAAAATTACAAAATATTCAAAAATAGGAAAACAGTAACATTTTAAAAAGCAAGTTACTAAAATAGAAATAATCTATGCTACTGTTCAATGTCACTGTTTTGATGTCACTGTTTCAACTTCAGAATTATTATAAAAATATAAACATATAAGTATAACTTATAACTTTCCACAAGATATTCCAAGTATCACCAAAATACTACAGATTATAAAATTCAAGTTCTTAACAATTGCAGTATTTCAAACAGTTTGAAAAACTAATAGCATGAATCAGAAACATAATAAGTAATTAAACAAATATGGAATATGTCTTAAGATTCTTGAAAATAATGGTGTGGATTTCTATAATATGACAAAATCACTTATTGAACTCTCTGATTTGTTTCATGCAATTTTGAATAAATAGTAACATGCAAGAACAAATAATAACATAAACCCTATGACAAATAAAATTGACCTGATTGCATATTAGGACCGAAGATTGACCTTTTATAGATCAAGGTTAGTGTTTGACACTGTCCCTAAAACATATTTCGCTCACACACTGATGCTTATAGAATTCTCAGTGTTTGCCTCCTAGGATACAGTGCTCTTCACGTAATTGAAAGTAGCACTCTAATTCAATTGCCCAACGAACTTGAATCGTCTTGTGTACTCTAAAAAATGCAGACTCTTAATCATGAAATGATGAATGTAATGACTGCCTTAATGACTAATTTCGTAGGTGCAAATTGCTAATAAATCTGGGTTATTGATAGACAGAATGGTGACTATTTTGAACAACTAGCTTGCGAACTAATGCAACCCTGAAGAACTTCTCATCTATATGGCCGGCGTCTTTAAATAGCGGTAAAATTGTATGGCCGGCGTCTTTAAATATAATTTCTTGTTACTTGCGATACAATAATTTCTAGGGTTAATAATATTTTTAGTTCCTAAAGTATGTAAGTTTTTGATGCAATGATAATGTGTTGGTCATGTGCTGCCATTTAAAAGAGTGACACGTGGTCACTTCCATAAAAGATCTTAACAAATTGTCTGATTAGAGACTAAAGTGATACAAATTGAAATTTTATGGACCAAATTGACAAAATTAATAAAATGAAGATCAATCAAATATAATTTAGAGACAAAATGTTATTAATCCTAAGTTAGAATACCAATCTTAAATTCTTTGTCAATTGTTTAACGCTTTGAAATTCATTGGCATTCCTTTTGCTTGTTACTCTTCTTCTTTTGATTCAGAATTGACGTTGTTGACTGATGCAATTGGCAATCTCTCCTTTGCTTAATAGCAATTTCCAGGCTCTAGAGGTCTCTCCCATCAAGTAGGCGACTGCTCAACTTCTCAGCTTTTCTTGATTCATCTGCTCGTGAAACACTGAAGAATCTTTCTCTTTATGATACGCTCCAGCTTCAATCTCTTGTTTTTAAATTTAATTTCAGCACCTGTTAAAAAAAAAAAAAAATTTAATTTCAGCACAAACTTATTCTTCTTGTTGTTTCATTGTAATTTTACCACAAACTTTTCTCTTCCTTGTAACAAAACTTTTTCACTGTCTCTTGAAAAACGAGAGGGAGAAATATAGATATGGACATAGTTACGATTGTGAGAAGAATAGGACCAATCTTGGGTCCGATTTGGACGGGCTTTAGTTCTCTGAATGACTGTGACAAGAACGTCCAGGCTTTCCATCAAGAAGTTGAAAACCTGAAGAAGGATAGAGTTTCTGTGCAACAACGGGTTGACGAGGCCGAACGAAACAGAAAAGTTATCCAACCAAATGTTAAGTGGTGGCTTTTACGTGCAGATGTATTCGTCGAAGAGGCAAGAATTTTTTTGGAAGAGGAAGACAGAGAAAATGGAAGGTGTTTGTATGGGTGGTGGTGTGTAGTGTGATGTTACTGCCGGAGCAGCAGTGCAAAGGAAAAGGCCCAGGTTCTTGAAAAATTTCGTGCTGAAGGAAACTTCGCGATAGTATCAGTCCTTGGACCTCCACGGGAGATGGAATCTACAACCAGAGGAAATAGTAAGGATACAACCAGAGGAAATAGTAAGGAGCCTAAACGACGAAAACATATTGAGGAAGAATTAATGGAAGCTTTGGAGGATCCCGAGGTCAATATGATAGGGATATGTGGCTTGTTGGGAGTAGGGAAGACAAAACTTGCACTAGAAGTTGGTGAATGGGCAAAAGAAAAGAAGTTGTTTGATGAGGTCATCATCGTAGTTGTCTCTCAGACGCCGGACCTAAAAAAGATTCAATGCGAAGTTGCAGAACCATTAGGTATGGAACTCAAAGGAGAGAATTTGTCTTTAAGAGCAAACCAGCTAAGACAAAGATTGAAGAAAGAAAAAAAAGGAGTCCTCATTATTTTAGACGACGTTTGGAAAAATCTCGATTTGAAGGGATTAGGAATATCCTCCTTTGGAGAAGACCATGACGGGGGATCCAAAATTATGTTGACTTCGCGGAACCGGCGCGTTTGCAGTGATATGGGAGTTAAGATTTTCATAGTAAAACTTTTATCTACAATAGAAGCAAGGAGTGTTTTCGCAGAGATGGTAGACATTTCCATTGACAATCTTGAGAGGGATCCAGTGAAACAATCGGTTGCAGATGAATGCAAGTGTTTGCCACGTCTGCTTGTTATTGTTGGTACTGCACTAAAGAAAAAAAGCGATTCCGTCTGGCATGATACGCATCTACAATTGAAAAGATATATCTTCGAAACTCTCCAAGAAGTGTGTGTAGATGTATACCAGCCACTCGAGTTGTGTTTGTTGAAAGAGGAGGATTATTGGGTTATTTATGTTGGAGAGATTTTTGGAAGAGGGACAAGTACTAAGACAAGAGTGGGGAATTACTTTATATTACACTTAACACAAACTATTTCTGGGCATTGTACAAAATGACTTAGAACCCATCCATATTTATACTACTCATGGAAGGTTCTAGATTTCTTTACAAGATAATATTTAAGTAGATTCTAGATTTTTACATATGTGACAAATACCTAGAATATTTTCTCAAGGCTTTTCTAGACATCTTCTAGAATCTAAATATTCTAGAACTCTTCTAGAAGTTACATACATCTCCTTCCAAAATATCTTATATTTTGGGCTTTTTGTATTGGGCTTCATCTATTGAACCAAATCAAGTTTATACTTCAACAGTGTTACAATAATCTGAAAAGCCAAGAAGTCAAGTATCTGTTCTTGCTTTGTTGTTTACTTCGGAAAGATTTTGGTATATCATTTGACGATCTCGTTATATATGAAATGGGTCTCAATTTGTTTAGAGGCATAGTAGCAGTCGTGGAAGCAAGAAACAGAGTTTTTTGTACTTTGTTTGAGACACTTAAAGATGATTTCCTACTGCTAGATAGTGATTTGCATCCAAAGTATGCCAAAATGCTTAATGTTGTTCGCGTAGGCATGTCAATCGCATTCAAGGATGTACACGACGGTTTTCTAATAGGTCGTGATGTAAACCTGAAGAAGCTGCCAACATATCAACATTCCACAGCAATGTCAATAATATTAGATGACAGTACCGAGCTTCCTCCAATGTTAAACTGTCTAAGGCTTGAGTTTCTGTTGTTGGTATGTAAGAAATATTCATTAGCTTTCCAACTACCAGATCATTTTTTTACGGAACTAAAAAAACTCAGTTTTAGAAATTCGGCATCTGCACATCACATCTCTGCTATCATCACTTGGACTCCTAACAAGTCTGCAGACATTGCGTATATGGCGTTGCTGGTCAATTGAAAATATGTCTGTAGTTGGAAAGCTAGTGAATCTAGAAAATCTTCACCTTTTTGGTTCCTCTATGGTGGTATTACCAGAAGAGATAGGAAACTTGAAGAAGCTCAGGTTGTTTGAGTTGTGGCACTTTATAGGTCTCAGAACAATTCCACCAGGTGTCATCGCAGGCCTCCAAAGATTAGAAGCATTATCCATGAAAGACATGTACAGTTTCACATGGGAGGTTGAAGAAGATGGTAAAAAAAGAAGTAACGCAAGCCTCAAAGATCTGGAGTCTTTGTCCAAATTGACTACTTTAGAAATTAGCCTAAGAGAATTGGAGCTTATTCCTAGAAGCCTACGCCTTTGCTCGAAGTTGACTAGATATGCTATATATATCGGTGATCCTGCCTATACTATAGAATTGGATTGGCATAAATTTATGCATCTCACACTCCCCACAATAACTACTTTTCCAGACTGGGTTAGTGAACGGATAAAAGAATCTGAAGTTCTATGGTTGGAATTTGATGGTTCAAAGAGTGTAGTGGATGAGTTGAACTTGAACGGTTTTCTACACTTGAAGGAGTTGACGATTGAAAAGTGTGGTAAGCTGGAGTATCTTACTAGTGCAGTGCATGGGCGGCCCCCATCTGGTATTGTTACTTTTCCAATCCTGAATACACTTCATCTCACCGAAAATTGTTGACATGCATGGTTGCAAAATCAGGGGAAAGATTCCTGATGAAATTGGTAACTTGAGCAACTTGGCATTCTTAAACCTACGTAGCAATGAGGTGACTGGTGTCATCCCGAAAACTGTTAGTGGTCTATTGAAGCTTCAAGGTTTAAGTCTTATCGACAACAAAATTCAAGGACGCATTCCTAATGATATTTGTGGCCTCAAGGACCTTGGTTACTTAGGTTTGAGCAAAAATAGGCTTTATTGCTCAGTGCGACCTTGCTTGGGGAATATTACATCTCTGAGATACCTCCTCCTGGATGACAATGAATTAACTTCTAGCATACCGGCTATATTGTGGAGCCTCAAAGATCTTTTGAAGCTCAACTTGTCCTCAAATTTTATAAGTGGCCATCTATCCCCGGAAATTGGAGGATTAAAGGTTGCAACAACAATAGATCTATCGATGAATCAACTCTCGGGCAACATCCCTAGCACAATGGGAAATCTGCAGAACTTGATTAATTTTTCTGTAGTGCATAATGGATTTCAAGGACCTATTCCTGATACATTTGGCAAGTTGGCAAGTTTGGAAATCTTGGATTTATCTCATAACCATCTCACTGGTGTGATTCCTAAGTCATTAGAGGCTCTTCTATATCTCAAGTATTTCAATGTGTCTTTCAATGGATTAAGTGGAGAAATCCCCACCGGAGGTTCCTTTGCAAACTTCACGAATCAATCGTTCATGTCAAACGAAGCCTTGTGTGGTGCTCCTAGGTTGGGTGTCCCATCCTGTCATACAAAAACTCTTCACCTTACAAGGAGAAGAACTGAAGAAGAGTACTTCTAGCTGTATATATTTCCGTAGTGATTGCTCTGATAGTGCTTGCCTTGATCTTCAGATTTGTGCTGGTAAGACGCCGAAAAATAAACAGAATTCCTGCTCAGACTGAACCATTGCCAGGGATAACACATGGAAGAATTACAAAAGAAGTACTTTTTCGTGCCACCGACGGTTTTAGTGACGTTTTGGTTCAGTATACAAAGGGAAGTTCAGAGATGGGACACTTTTGGCCATTAAGGTATTCAACATGCAACTAGAGGATGCATTCAAGAGTTTCATTCAGAATGCGAAGTGTTGCGCTGCATCCGGCACCGGAATCTGACCAAAGTCATCAGCAGTTGCTCTAACCTTGATTTCAAGGCATTGGCACTTGAGTTCATGCCTAATGGGAGCCTGGAAAGGTGGTTATATTCTCACAACTATTTCTTGGATATGTTGCAGAGATTAAGCATAATGATAGATGTGGCATGTGCATTGGATTGGATTACCTCCACCAAGGATATTCAACTACTGTGGTTCATTATGATTTGAAGCCCAGCAATGTCCTGCTAGATGAAGACATGGTCGGACATGTGAGTGATTTTGGCATTGCACAGTTATTAGGTGCAGGGGACAGTATTGCACAAACCGAAACCCTTGGCACATTTGGGTATATGGCACCAGGTGAGGCATGCAGAATTAGATTTGCATTAGGTCCATGTCTCAACTTTTTTTGATGCTTAGCAAAAATTTGGTTCCAAGTTTCGACAAAAAAATTTAGGGCAATTTATATTTTTGAACCCCTATTTATCATGTTTCTTACTCCAAATGTGGTGTTTGATTTCACATTGCCTCAATTGCAGACAGTAGAGACGTGCATTTTACTACAGACATGGCAATTTTTTTTCCCAAAAGAAAACAGACCTTTGGCATTGGAGGCATTGTGAAACTAATTATAGTAATTAAGGGGTATGCGAGAAACCCAATAGTTAAGGAGTTAAAATGAGATCATGAGCGGCCGTTGTCATGCTTTCGTTTTTATATTTCTTTGTAATTTTTACAATTTTTTATGATTCCACCGTGGATGTAAACTTTTAGGTTGAACCACGTAATCTCGTTTGTTTTGTATTTTCACTGTTGTTTTATTGTTTGTTTGTGATCTTGAGCATACAAATTTTAATTAGTTGTTGTGTTTGATCCAGAGATTGGATTGCAGGATTAGTATCGACAAGGTTTGATATTTACAGCTATGGCATTTTGTTGATGGAAACATTCACGAGAAGGAAGCCTAGTGATGAAACGTTTGCCGGAGAGTTGAGCTTGAAGCAATGGGTAAAGGATTCACTACCTGATGGTATAATTCAAGTCATAGATGCCAACTTGCTAAGGCCAGAGGAACAACACTTCGCTGAGAAGGCACATTGTGTGTCTTCAATTATGGAACTAGCTTTGAACTGCTCTGCAGAATCTCCTGCAGAGAGGATCAACTTGAAAGATGTTGCAGCCGCACTGAAGAAGATCAGACAACAGTTTCTTGCAAGGACGAGTCAATAATTTTCTTTGGTAATAGCATTCCAACCATGCGACCTGTAGACTTTATAGTTCCAATACAAAAGTTGGATGCTCAATCACCTGCTAACCATGTGTATCGACTAAACCCGCTTTTCATGCAGCCAGTGGGACCTGAAATCAAGACGTGTCATGAGCCAATAAGTTTTGGTTGTTATATGTGGGGACAGTGGGATGTTGCAACATAGGGTAGGGCTGCAGAAAGGGAAGTGGCGGTGACTCCTCAGCAGCAAATTGCTCAAACTTTCTGTAAGGTGGTTTGCTTGTAAACAAGGAAGCACATCTATAAATTTTTTTTTTTTTTTTTTTTTTGGGGGGGGGGGGGGGGGGGGGGGGGAGAGGAGGAGGGGGATGTGGAATCAAAACTGAATGAATATGGGTTTCTATATCAGAAAATTTGTCTTCTAGATCCCTTGTACAGTTTCTGATTAGTTCAGTATATACTATAGTTGTATGCTTTATATCTTGGTCTATCTGCATTCGAAATTTTTTGAGCAACAGATAACCGTAGAATTCATTAGAATCGTCTGTAATTCTCACATATTGATTAATCCATGACTCTCTTGCGTGACTCGAACTTGAGATTTCAAGGTAATAACTCCTAAATGGCCCATCGACATACCCTCACAGGATTTTTTGAGGGGGCTTAGGGTACAGGAGCTGCACCACTCCAAAAAATTGATGGATGGAGGATTTCATGATTAAAGCTCAGAATCTCATCTTTAAACAAGAAAGAAAAAGACAAATCATGGTTTATAAAGCATGAAGCATGCATGACAAATAATGCTTTCTAAAGCATTGCTGTTAAACAAACTAACGTAATTATTCAGCCCCACCCTCTTTGATCATGAGCTTAAAATGCTGAGCCCTGCCTAAAATCTGGAACTATTATATGTTTTGTAGCACAAATGGCCGGCAGATTTCAAATCATGGCCTAGATACCTGTGTTAAATGCCATAGTTCACATTTTGAACAATTACTAGTCAGAAACTTTTTAACACTTTTTTTTTTAGTGTTGTTTTTTTTGATTAAATTACATATATGACCTTTAAACTATGACTTTTATGTCAATAAAGTCTTTGAACTTTTTTTTGTGTCAATTGAGCCCTTAAACTCTCTAATTGTGTCAATTGAACCCTTCTGACACAATTAGAAAGTTCAAGACTCAATTGACACACAAAAAAAAAAAATTCAGGGACTTAATTAACACAAGGATCATAGCTTGAGGATCATGTGTATAGTTTACTCTTTCTTTTTTGCAAAGGTATTATAGGAACTGCTGCTAGTGCAATGTTACATGATTAGCATCTTTAATATTTTACAACTAGTTATAACTCGTGCTTAAATACACGATAAAATATAAAATTTGAACCCCCAAAAAATCGATCTCATTATATTAAATAATAATTTTTTTTCCTTCATTTTTTTGATTACATCATTCAAAACTTATTTTTACCTGTTTTTTTTTTAAAAAACATTGACAATTTTCTCAAAAATACGTAATTCGCTAAAATTTTATCACATGTAATAGAAATGGGTGATGTGATGGTTTTGGGGGGAAAAATGAGTAGAGGATAAAATTCAACTTCCTACGTATTTTATTATATAGATTTCTAGATGTAGGAATTGAAATGATGATAAATGCTCAACTATCTAAATAATATTTTGTGAATTGCTTACCATACAACTACATATCTATCATAGACAATATAGGGAATGTTTGCTTACCGTACAAATACATATCTATCATAGACAACCTTTGTGAATTGAATACGATCTTTTATATAGGGTTATCAATTATTGACACAATACAAATTCAAAAATGACATAACTAATTAATTCAATTAATAAATAGACCAGAATCTAAATATAGTGTTTTTCAATTTATGAGGATATGTATGTGGTGGATTTGTTGTATAGAAAAAAAAAAGGTCCTAATTCTCTAATTTGATTCATGAATTACACGATAGGAACTTAAAGTAAGAACACTTAAAATGATACAAATCAAATATGATACACCACAAAGCTCCCACACTCTTGCTTTTACATAAATATAAGGTTTAATAATATTTTTGGTTTTTAAAATTTGCACGTTATCAGTTTAGTCCCTAAAATATAAATTTTATCAATTTAGTCGCTAAAGTATTTAATTTGTGTTTAAATGATCCCTACATAGATGGACTGTCAAGTTTTTGACGGAATAATTACGCGTTGGGCACATGGTACCGTCTGAAAAAATGACACGTTGTCACTTCCATCAAAAAACCTAACGACTTGTCTAATCAGGGTCAAAATTGACACGAGTTGAAATTTTAAGGACTAAATTGACAAAATTAATACAATAAGAACTAAACTGATAAACCGGACATACTTTAAGAATTAAAAGTACTATTAATCCTAAATACAATTCATTGGCAAATCGTGGAGAATAAAGAAAGACCTAACTTTGGATATGATGTAACGGTGGAGAGATGAGACGTGTGATTCCTCTAACAATGTCATTTATTTATGAGCAATGCTACAAAATCTAAATGAAATCTAAAAAATTGTAACTCAAATACATATCATCTCTTAGATGAGTGGGTCCCATCAATTTTTTCCAATGAATGATATACGTTTGGGTTTTAATTTTTGAGTTGTATTTGAGTTATGTAAGATTTCCCTTTTATTTTAAGCAATCCAACTCATTAATTTGGTACATCAAACTAAGCCAACTTGATCATGAGTTAGATATATAAAGGTTGTGGACAGATTTGCTTTGTGGGCAGTGGCCGGCAGGGAATCTTTGAGCAATTTCTTCAAACTGCTGGCAAAAAGAATGACCAACTCATCATATACTTGTTTTGATGATCTGGCCAAAACTACCTCCTTTTATGTACTCTGTGACACTGAGTCACACCTTTGTTTAATGGAGGTATCAAAAAAAAAAAATATTTAGTATCGTACTTCTAAATTGAAAATTTTTATAAATTTTAATACAAATTTTGTGATTTGTTTATAACAAAAAAAATTATAAAATTTATAATTTTTTAGGTCAAATTACAACTTTTAAGGTTTAATTATAATTTTTTTAAAACAAGATACAACTTTTACGGTAATTTGCGATCGATCCTAAAAATGCTAAGATCGACACTAACATCGATCACAAGTTAACACAATAGTTGTAAAATAAACCTCTTACACTTACAAGGGCACCCAACAAATGAACTGTTTTTACTGGCCTTGTCTTCTTTCCTGCTTTCTGTCAACAGCTCATATAGTTATTTCGTGGTCCTCTAAAATGCCAAACTATGTCACACATAAGTTTTACCTTACTCAATACAAGGAACCAAATCATGTTTTGTAACAAAAAACACAGTTAGCAGGTTTAATTTAGGGGAGATGTAAACACATGCGTTCTGAGTTTGAGTCCTCTTTGCTGCTTAAATTTTGGTTTAACTGATACACGTCGTTTTGTGAGTGATTCGATACATTCGAAATTTTCGTTGTGGGTCGAAAAGATTGTTGATTTGAAAGATTCTTCGTTATCACAAAATATTTGGTAGTTAAATTACTAAATTCCTTGGCATATTTGTGTTTATGATCTAAATTTTACATCAACCAATCGTGGAAGTAGAAGTGCAAATCAAGCCGGTACGACATGTTGAGAGGTTGTTCGGGCTCAACCCAAATTATATAATCCTAAACTCAAGTTTAACAAAATCTCAAACTTAATCTAAACCCCTCAATTTGAGTACTGTCTATATATGCTTCAATTTGACAATTGAATCCGGGTTTGTGATTGAAGTATTGAGTTCAACTAGGGTTGAAATATGGTTCACCTTTGATATGATTTTTATGATTAGACAACTTAGACTCAATTCAGATCGAGTTTTGAAAACTTGAGGTATGATCAAGGATTCGAAAGTATTATTTGAATTTAGATTTAGTTAAGATTTTTTTTTTTTTTTGTTCTAACAACCAATGTGAAAGTTCAAATTAAAAAAAGGGGGGGAATAAAGGGTTTTGCAATCTTTTCAAATCTGAATTCAGAAAATATTGCACCTTAGTGTCACTTACCATCAAATTGCATCGAATATTATAAAGTCGGCTTAAAATTGAAATTCCTTACTCTTTTTGGCTTTTGTTGGAAAGCTACAATGTGTAATGAATCTTATGAATTGGTTTCAAAGTGTTAATATTCCCCATGAGAGATTATTCCGCGGTTTCCACATAATGAGAATCAATTTTCATCCTACCGTGGTTTTGAATTAATCACACTTTCTATTTTATTTCTCAAACAAACTGTCATTATCATGAAAGCGTAGTTTAAATTTGCGCTTTTCATTGTAAAAGTTGAAAAACCAACATATAGTGTGATTAAAACGAGCAATGCTATTTAGACTTCATTGATCGGCCTAATTCGTTGATCTAATTGATCATTATCACTGAACTGATAGTAAATTCTGATATTAGTTGAAATTTATTATCAATTTAATGGTTTTGATCGATTATGTCAACAATTTAAGTTAATAAATTATGGCCAAATAAACCACGGACTGGGGTGGTCTAGTGGGGTGCCGATCGAACTTCTCACTTTGAAGTTGGAGGTTTAAATCTTGAAGTTCACATTGAGGCTCGGTGATTAACTGCTATATTAGTCTAATTAGGTTCGTTACTGAGAGGAGTAATGGGCTCGGTCAAAGGTCTCATGATCCTACTAGTGAGACCCTATTGGGATACCGAGTGAACTTTTCACTATGAAGTTAGAGGTTTGAATCTTGGAGTCTACATTGAGACTCAGTGGTTAACTGTTATACTAGTCTTAGAGTGGCATATGAGTGCTCTCCTTCACCCCACTCTTTTTTCACTAGCAAAAAAAAAAAAAAAATTATGGCCAAATAGTATAATTGTTTATAGACAATATGTTTATGCTAGTCGTTTTCCAAGGATGAGTTCTTTTCTTTCTCAAATGAACATTTTTATGGAGTAGGTTTGAAAGTGTTGATATTCTCTTTTATGTCCCTTTAAAAGGCTAAAACTTTAGAGGTAACAATTTTTGAGACTATATGGAAATACGATTTAAAATTGATATAAAATTAATGGGTTATGATGTTTTATTTCTCGACACGTACTTATAAATGACACGACCCGTTAACACATAATAAATTGATTAGATTAGTATCAAATACGAATAATACGAAATTGACACATTTAATTAGTATAATATGAATAAAATGCCAATTTTTTCATTATTTTTTGATCAAATATTGACGTAATTCTTGTACAGAAAAAGTTGTTTTTACTTTTTTTTTTTATTATTATGTCTATTAAGTTAATTTTTAGTTTATAAAAATAATATGAGCATGAGTTCGATTAAATAATATTAGAATCTTAAACTTAAATTTTAGTGTTAAATTTTTTATTCACAGGTTATATAAGTCAACAATACGAACACGACACAAAAATAAATAAATCAAATCAAAATAACACGACATGAATCTATAAATGACACAACACGAATACGCTCGACACAACTCAACATACACTGTTTCATCGTAGACCATTGTTGACTGTTTTTTGTAACCGTTAAGGCTATAAAGATTTGACCATTTCTCACATATTTTCAAAGAGCTGTCTCATCGTATAGACCATTCTCGTTTCATATGATTGGGATCCCAGATTAATTAACCAACAATAATCCCGTACCTAAAAATATTTAATAATATAAAAAATTAAACATTAATTAGACAATATTTATATTTTAAATATAAATTTATTTTTCTTTTATTTTCTTTAGTTATACAATTGAGAATTAAAATGAATAGAGAAAAAATAAGAGAGAGATCGCGCAAAGAGTTATCTAACATTGAGGGTCATACATCGAAAATGATATTTTTAAACAAAAAAAAAAAAATTAGAAGAATTTTTTTTACCATTAAATCAAAGTAGATAAAAATTAGATTCAACTTCTTAACTATAATATTTATATTTGGATTCAACTTCTTAACTGAATTTTCTATCGTGTTGTACTTTTATAATTTGAGGATTCAACTTCTTAATATTAGACAGATAATGTGAGTCACGGTAGTAAAGGGTAGTTTTTTTCACTAAACCCATGCCCAACTATTTATATTTGTACATAATTGAGTCCATATCCTGACAAATTTATATCGTGTAAAACCCTTTTAGAGGATTTTTATCGTGTTAAAATTTGTTCAATCCATATCTCATATATTTTATAATTATACATAATCAAATTTGTGTCTCGTATTTATCACTTTTGTGAGGTATAATAGCATGGTTTGTGTTCATCCATTTATTCA
Organism: Ilex aquifolium; assembly: GCA_951799425.1. Taxonomy (NCBI): domain Eukaryota; kingdom Viridiplantae; phylum Streptophyta; class Magnoliopsida; order Aquifoliales; family Aquifoliaceae; genus Ilex; species Ilex aquifolium. Next base: position 48,707,882 of record OX637392.1, on the reverse strand, counting down.
ATAAGTCCACCCCACTTATCACCTAAATTTGCAAGGATTAAACTCAAATATGTAAAATCTGCGTCAATTTTATGTTAAAATTGTGTATCATGCATGAAATGGTCGGGCATAATCGTCTATGTGCATTGTATGGAATTGTGCATTATGTCGTATTAAAATTTACTTAACTCATACTCAATTTATTTATAATTGTGCACAGTTAAAGTTCGCATGACATATTATCGGAGTTAAAACTTTAGGACATAATTGTCAATGTATTGGGTTGAGTTATTCATCGGAAACCGGCCATGCCAAAAAATTGAGTGTTACAAAACAATAACGTTATTTAATCTTAATTTATTAATATAATTTATTGATTTAATATATTATAATTATTAAATTTATTGTGAATTTTAATAAATATTATAATTTATTATTAATTTAATAATTATAAATAATTTAATTAATAAATTAAATTTAAATTACATTAGTCGTTACAAAATAGTCCAAATGGAAGAAGCAAAATCCAAAACATAGTAGCTCTTGTATTCTAGACTCTAAGATGACCCACACGCGCACGTTTACCCAACCTTTGACCCATGAAAACGCGGGACAGTTAACCCCACAGTCCAGCCCATTTTTCATATTCCCAAAATACCCCTCCTGCACCCCCAAAGTTATGCTCTAAGCCTCTACCTTAAAAACCAAGAAACCAATGCCCAATCCCAAAACTCCCCCACACCTTATAACCAACCACAATCTCCAACAACAAAGACATATTCTTAGAGAGAGAGAGAGATGGAGAAGAAGCCATGTTTTTCGTTCTTTTTCAAGAGGCTAGGTAAGAAGAGTTCATGGAGGTTTGGGAGCTCTGGGCTAAGGTGGAAGAGGAAGTTCAGCTTGCATCTTCGGTTCGTTGATAATTTTCTCTTCAAGATTGTTTCTGTTCTTGAAGCCATAGTTTTGGTCTCAAATCTCTGTTTCTTCTACCTCTGTTGTGGCTGTCATATCTGAAATTTTATGATCTTTTAAGACGAGACCCTTAAGGAGATGTTTAACACGTTCTGAGCCTTGTGACTGGTATTCTAGAGAGAGAGAGAAGCAGAATGAGGGTTGGAGAGAGAAAGTACAGAGGTGGTGTTGTAGATGGTGAAAGACCCATGATTGAAAATTTCTGTACATTTTCTTTTATTTTTATTTTGTTTTGTCTCTCTAACTCTCTTGTTTCTTGCTTTTTTTGGGGGTTTGGGTTGTTCTGTTGACGGTAGCAAGCTCATTTTGTTTTGTTTTTGCATCTGTAATTAGGTGTTTGTTCTTGCTGTAAGTAGTATTGAATATTGATTCTCTCTCTCTCTCTCTCTCTCATTCTCTCATTTTGTCATTTTTGTATCTGTCACAGTATTGATTGTCTGGAATCCGACCCGACCTGACCCGTAATTGAGTTGGGTAAATGTTGGGTGTATGAATGTGCCCCAAATACACTCATGGGTATAAAATATGTTGATGCTGCATTTATATTTGTGACTTTGATGTGAGGATATAAAATAAAATTGAGATTCATTAGCACAATCCTCTAATTTCATACGAAGTTAATATGAAATTATTAAAAATTTAAATTATATTCAAATGAATCAATCAAATCCTTTTATAACTAGGTTGATGCAACTCAACAATTTTAGTTGAGTCGGAGATGGATAAACAACGTAAGTTCTATATGGCACAAATCGCTGTCAATTCAATTTTAAATAATTTTATTTATTGTTTAGTATTACGGTCAAGAATGTTCAAGTTAGTTAAAAATAAATCATTTATGTTAATATTAAAAAATTCATGAAAAATAAATCTTACTGGTTCTCAATATAATTGTAATCTTTCAAACTTTGATTGTGATAGGGTTCTTAAATGATTTATTTGCTTAGCCTTGAAGATCCCATTCGAGTCCCTCTCACATGGTTCTTGAAAAGTTGGCTGCGATGGGTTGCGGCGGAAAATTCAAGTCCAACGGTCGTGAATCAACGGTCACATACGATTGCAATGATCATGTCAGACTAGGAGGTTTCAAGTGGGCCCTTTTTGCTTGGATCATAACGTTGTGACAGTTTACCACTTGGGTCACACAAGAAAAGAATATGAGTCATGGTGGTTGCGATTAGAAGACTTAGAAGTAGCATCTCCCTAGAAAAGTTTGTAGGAATTTGTGTTAGGAAAATTTATGCCTTTGTCCTGAGGAAAATACTGTTGAAATTGACAAGAAATAAAGGTTAAAATTTTATTTTGAATCGGTGGAAATATTTTCACTTTTAATAATTGAATTAAAATTTCAGTGTTTCGAGGTATTTTTGAATATTTCGTTGTATTTCAAGATATTTTCACAAATATTTTGAGGTGTTTCAAAATGTCGGTATATTTCAATCATTATTTTGTAAAGCTTTGAAATTAAATTATCAAAATTGTTATCCCTTTCTATTATGTTTTTAAAATATTTGTATGTCTTAGAGGACTAAAATAATACACCGAAATAAAATCTTGATAATTAAGACAAAAATGTATAATGTTTGAAAGAAGCTAATGCTTTTGTAAACAAAAAGTCTTCCTTCCTCTCTTCTATGGAAATGTTTGTGGTATCTTATTCTGTATACTACCAAAAAATATTAAGAGAAAGAGTACAACTTAATCAGACCAGATTACAAATTGAACGGATCAAAGTTACCATTAATTGGGTTTCCAATAAAGTTAGAATTAAAGGTATACTATGTACTGTAACACATATAGAGACGTTAAAATATGACATGAACCATTAACATGATATAAAATTAGAGGGTTTGTGTTTACTTTAAGTCACCCGTTTCGTAAATGAATGTACCCGACAAACCATAATTAATAAACAAATCAGATATGTGTGAAACTAATTAAAAAAATACACAATACGACTCGTTTATATATTAATTATATATAATTCATATACGATACGAACCCGATATAACACGATTTGTTAGACATGAATTAATAACAAAATAGGGTATGAGTAAAGTATTTTTTAATACAAACTCATTAAGATCCGATATGAACCTGCCTCACTCGACACGATTGACAGACCTAAACATAATCATTCGACAAATGCATAGTTTTCCTTGTAATTGGACAAAGAACAAGTTCCTTCCTCCTCAAGAAAAAGAATGCTCTAAACATTTTGACCAACAAAATATAATACATAGTTTGTGACCTAGTCAAGCTTAGAATTGTTTTTTTTTTTTTGTGTGCTGTGGAGGGAACCTCACCTAAGTGGGTTCCCTAACAAAACTAGTACGGAAAATGTCAGCCCTAAGCAAATGTAAAATACACTCCGGTGGTGAGTCAAAGACGACCATGTCCTCCAGTGGGTTTATACCCAAATTGGCAAGGCAATCCGTACATTGGTTTCCGGGGAAATTATATTTTATTTCCTTGAATTATTATTTAGTTTACTTTATACCTTTAAATATAGAATTTCTCATATTGCACTTTAAAGTATTAATTTTATTTCATATCACTTTAATAAATAATGACTGTCAATTTTTTGACAATAAAAGCGTATGTGAGTGGTCTGTATTGTCAATGAATAATTGCCTATTGTACATGTGCAGGTCAAAACTCAAGAAAAATACCTTATTCATGATTTTGTTCTTCCTAAACTCTAAATTTACTTCCTTTGATCGACCATCTTTTTATTTCTAGCAACCATTTGGTTGCAAAAGAGGTAAAATAAAGTGACTAGCATTTGGTGGAAAGCTCTTTAGGGTTTCCATCTCTCATTTGAAAGATTTTTAAGTTTAAAGTGATAGGAAATATGAGTGGCTCAAGACAATTTGAGGTCTAAAGCGATAATACTAAATAAGACTTTTTTTATTTTTAATATTAATTTTTTTTAAAAATTAATTTATTTTTAATTTATTATGTGAGAGAGAGACAGAAGAAGAACGTGCTAGTGTTACCGACAAAAATGTTGTCACTTTTGTTTTTGTTTTTTTATTGAAGAGAGAGTTTAATTTTAACTTTATTTTTATATATTTTACTTATTTTTACACATAGAGAGTGAGTGGGGGTAAATATGAGTTGACCTTTGAGTACTTTTATTTTTTTAATTTATGAATTTTATGTTTATAATGTTATAGATTGGATCATAGACTCAAATTATTGCAATAAAAATTTTAATTGTATTTAATTTTTTGGGACCTTTTTTTTAGGATTTAAAATTTAATGGAGTTAAATTTTTTCTGGGTTAATTATGTACTTAAAATTATGGGGCCTTCTGAAAATTTGGGGCTCAAAGTCAAGCCTTTTTTTTAATACTGTTGAGCCGCCCCTGAAACAAAATTGATACTTTAGAGTGCAATGTGAAATTTTTTATAATTAAGAGTGAAAATTGAAACAAAGGTAATAGTTCAGGAGAGTAAAGTATAATTTACTCTTGGTTTTCCTTCTCTTAAGGTGTGTTGCAGGATGATGTTGTGGGTCTGATGATGAAGATGCAATTCTCCACAAGGACTTTGTAAGGATGGCTAACTCGTTGATTTCTACAAAGGAGGCTAATAGCTTCAGAGGAATCTGATTCCAGAATGAATCTTCCTCCAAACTTAGAATTTTCAGTTCCATATTATTCCACATGGAAAATATTGAAACGACTCTGTGAAAGTGATGTGTTAATGAAGCTTCAATGTTGATGCCAAAGTCCAACAATCACTTTTTTTTTTGTTCCAATCCAAAAATTTCATTTTATTAAAAGGTAGAATGTTTTTTAGATCATATTTTGTTTAACGCTTTTCAAAATTAATAATATTATAAATTATATTTAAGATAAATTATACTTTGACTCTCCAAATTATGTATTCCGTCCTTTAAACTATTAAATTTTTTATATTATCTTTTTAACTATTTAAATTATTTTATATTACTCCAATCACAAAACGTCTATTATCTTTTTTGACGAAAATTGTCAACATATCAAGACAAACTGAAAAAAAATTACATAGTTCAGGGGATAAAATAAAATAATGTTTTTTTGTTATATTTATAATGAATGATAATAATTTGGGCTATGCAAAAGTATCACATAATTGAAGATATAATGTGAAAAATAATAGGGAAGGACATAATGTAAAAAAAGTCATAATTAAGGGGTCCAAGTATAATTTACCCTTTGGATATTTAGCCAAAACCCAAAATCCATTCCGAGTCTAACCGATCCAACCTCTTGTACCAGATAATTTAGAAGCGGTAAAATATGACATTGACCCGTTAATACGATATGAACATGACTCGAAAGTATAGGGTTTGAATCTGTTTTAATTCACTTATTTCATGAATGAGTGGAGCTGACACGATATAATTAATAAGTGAATTGGGTACGAGTAAATCAATTAAAAAAATAAAACGATACGATTTGAAATTGATATGATATTAGGTATAAATTAATAAATAAAGTTAATTACACTGGAGGTCCCCAAAGTATGAGGTTTAATCTCATTTTGATCCCAAATATTTCAATTGCATTATTTTGGTCGTTGAAGTATTGAATATGTTTCTACATGGTCCCTCAAGCAGACAACGTCCAGATTGCTAACGATTTTTTATCATAAACTTGTCACGTGATACTTAAATATGGACAAAAAAATAATTTAGATGATTCTTGACCAAATTTTTACTCAAATTTTGGTTAAATAGTTACCCAAATAACAAAATTTTGATCATGAGCTATCCAAATTTTAGTCAAAACCTACCTATATTACACGTTTTTTTGTTAAGAGTTACCCAAATTTTGTTTAAGAGTCATTAAAATTATTTTTTATCCATATTTTAGGTATTACGTGACAAGTTTATGATAAGAAATTGTTAGTAATCTGAACGCTATCTGCTTGAGAGACCATATAGAAACATATTCGATATTTCAAGGACAAAAATAATGCAATTGAAACATTAAGAACAAAAATAAGATAAATTTCGTACTTTAAGGACTTGTAATATAATTAATTCTAATAAATAAATGAAATTCGAGAATTTTTTGACACGAAGTCGTGTCAGTCCCACACGTTAACAGACTCGGACTCTCAAATCAATCTTAACAACCCGAACACGGACTCTCTTTCTCTGTCTCCCTCTCCCTCTCCCCGTCGTTTTTATTCACTACTCCAACGTCATTCCTATCTGATCAACAATTAGGTAAGCTCTCACAACTACGATTTGGTGATTAATCTAATGTGTGCCGGCCCTCCTTTTGTTTAGAAAAAATGGAAGAGAATCAAAAGAAATGTTGGTTGTCTGCTTTTCTTTGGCTTTATTTTTTGGTTTCTTGGAAGCAAAAAGAACCAGGATTCCACTACACTGATCCGAGAAACAGAAATTTACGAGTCTGGTTTCTCTAGTTTTTCAACATTTTCTTAGCAACCAAACAAGGGTAGTAGTTAAAATTGATTCTATTATGCAACTTGTATGTGTGTGTGTGTGTAAAGGGTCATAAAGGGAGTTAGTGGAGTGTTCTAGGAGGGTGGACTGGTTACATACCTCATCTTTGATTTATTTACACAAAGAGCAATTCTGTAGGACCTAATTCAGTACGATCATTTGATTAGTTATGAGTTTCAATGTTGGATAGAATCCACTTTCAACCCAACATCTGTAATTGAAAATAGCATTTTTCTTATACAAATGACTGTCCTGATTCCCACTCAGAACCTCACTGTTTCAGCACAAAAGATGAAAGATAAATATCTTTGTCTCTTATAACAGATTGTTAGATGAAAATATTGTTTCTTTCTGATGAGCCCGAAATTAACAGTGTCAAGCCCGATAAAAATAAGTCGGGAAAGGGCCCAAATTCTAATGGGCCCCGGAAATAGTCCAAGTCGCCAAAGCCTGTCAAGCCGGGTCATCCCATCTAAGGAGAACGGAGAAGAAGTGAAGGCATCAAGAGAGGTCACCCCAGCCATATGGGCGCCGCCCACTAGGTACTCATCACTTGGAGCTCATCACTTGGACCTGGTCACTTGGGCGCCTACTTCTCTCCACTCCTCTTGACTCCGGTACTCCTACTCCAACTCAAGGTCCAGCCTAAAGTCCAATCCAACCAGGACTCTCCTCCGACTAAATAGGAGCACGAGGGAGAGAATGACGGGATACGAAGATCAACTCCTACCTTAATTGTGCTTGCCAAAGAGGTCCACTCTTACCATGATTGTACTTACCTAAATAGTGGAAGACCTCTTCCTCACGGCACCGCCTCAACATAGCTATATAATGTAAGCCCTCTCAAGGGTAAAGACACGCTGAATACACCTTATACATCCCAAGCACCCAGAGATAGGCATCACTACACACTTGTTCTCTCTCCCTATATATCTCTCTCTCAAAGCTCTGTAACACTCCGGTGACCCTTATTCATCAATAAAGAACACCGGCCATCGCTGCCATTTCAGAGAGTGGACGTAGGTCATCTGCGATCGAACCACTATAAATTCCTGTGTTGATCTGTTGTTTATTGCTTAAAGTTTCATTGATTGTCATTGATTGCTTATTAATTATCCATTAATTACATACTTGACTGTTGATCTTGCCAAAGACGATTTTGTGCATCATCAGTTTGGCGCCGTCTGTGGGAACGACAAAGTTTCTATTGCTTTACTTCTTTGCTCATTGAATCCATGGCAATCACCACGAGATCAAGGTCTCAACAACCCGGGGACAACAACCCGGCTCACCGGGAGGAGGTTCCGCCTCCCCCCGCACCTTCGGGACCTTCTGCCACGGCGACCCCCGTCGTCGGACAACAACAACTCTTGCAGACCATGCAGCTGCTGGTGGAACAAAACCAGAAAATCATCCAACTTATGCTCACTCAAGGGGGCATCGCCCCTCACCCTGCAGGAGGAGCACCACTCCCTCCAATAGGGGAGGAGCAGCAACCCCTTCCTTCTGGGCACCAGGCAGCCCATCGCCATGGGATCCTCCGCCAGAACGCCTCAAGGCCACAGGGCGCCCCTCGCCCAGTAGTCCCTCCTCAACGCGCAGGCAGCTCGCGTGTTCCCCCTCTCTCACACGTACCTGCGCAGGAGGATGAAGACGGTGAGAGTCAATATGACGACCACCAAAGCCAGTACCGCCATCTGACTGAAGACGTCCCCAACCAGTGGGACGAGAAGATTAGAGAGGTGCAGAACCAGCTTGGTGATGCCCTCAACGCCATCAAGGCACAAGCGCCTGAAGCCATAGACTACCTGGTAAGACGTACTGATACGCCTTTTACTGCTGACATCGTCAATTATCCTCTGCCATCGAAGTTCAAGATGCCCAACATCGAGATCTTCGATGGCACCAAAGACCTCCTTAACCACCTGGACACGTACAAATCCCTCATGCAACTCCACAATGTGCCTGAGGAGGTTATGTGCAGAGCCTTTCCTACCACCTTGAAGGGGTCTGCCCGCCAGTGGTTCTCCAAAATCAAGCCTTCCTCCATCCACTCTTTTGCGGAGCTAAGCAGGTCCTTCGTCTCCCACTTCATTGGGGGACGCCGCCACCAGAAATCAGTAACCCACATGCTTACCATCAAGCAGGACAGGGAAGAGAGCCTCAGGGGCTACCTTGCCCGCTTCAACAAGGAGGTCCTCCAGGTTGAGGAGCCGGATGATAAGGTGGCCTTAGCCGCTTTTATCGCTGGGCTCCGCTCCTCCAGTTTTATGTTCTCTGTACTCAAGAAGCCGCCCTCCAGTATGCCCGAGCTGCTATCTAGGGCTCAGAAGTACGTGAACGCAGAGGACATCACCAAGGCACGCCGAGGAGAGTCCTCTCGAGGTGGTGAGAAGAGGAAAGAAAGTCATGAAGACAGGAGGGAAACCGAGAACAAGAGAAAGAAATCTGACAGGGTGTCCGTGAAGGACCGTCTCGGTCCACTACCTCCGAGAGACCGACAGCCTTTCACACCGCTCAATGCCTCAGTGGAGCACATCTTGTTCCAAATACAAGATGACCCCGCCGTCCATTGGCCCGGAAAAATGAAGTCCGACCCCAAGCGTCGGAATCCTAGCAAGTACTGTCGCTTCCACCGCGACCATGGCCATGACACAGATGACTGTTTCCAGTTGAAGAAACAGATTGAAGAACTCATTCAGCGAGGCCAGCTAAGGCAATATGTTGCTGGTCGAGGACTAGCTCCACCACACGAGGGACACGAGCGCCAACAGCCCCTCGGTGAGATTCAGACCATCGCATGAGGGTTAGGAGGAGGAGGTGACTCCAACTCCGCCAGGAAGGCGCACGCCAGGAGAGCCAGGCAGGCAGAGTCACATGACTCTCGCCCAATGAAGACACCCCGACATGGGGAAGATGAGGTCATCACTTTCTCAGACAGAGACCTGGAAAGGGTCCAAGCTCCACATGATGACCCTCTAGTCCTAACCTTGATGGTGGCCAACTACCAGGTGAGGAGAGTACTTGTTGATAGTGGCAGCTCCGCCGACATCTTGTTTGCCACAGCCTACGATAGCCTTCACCTTGGCAGAGAGAGACTACAACCTGTTAGGACTCCCTTGGTTGGCTTCTCAGGAGAGAGAGTCCAACCCTTGGGGTCTATCACCTTGCCTGTCACAGCAGGGACTGCTCCAAGGAGTTCTACTATCATGGTAAATTTTCTTGTACTTGATTGCCCTTCTGCGTATAATATAATTCTTGGACGCCCTGCCCTCAATGCTCTAAGGGCAGTGCCATCTACCTACCACCTTCTCCTCCGTTTCCCAACCTCTAGTGGGATTGGGGAGATAAGAGGAGATCAGGTCTCAGCTAGGGAGTGCTATGTGGCCTCGATGAGGGCTACAGGATCACAGGAGACTCTCCAAGTCGAAGTGTATGACCCCAGGGAGGACAGTGCCATAGAAAGGGGTGAACCAGCAGAAGAGCTCCGACCCATTGTGATCAATGATAATCTTCCAGAAAGGAAGGTCTACATAGGCTCCTCACTTTCACAGGAGCAGGCTTCCGCCTTGGTAGACTTCCTCAGACAGAACGCATATGTCTTCGCTTGGTCTCACAAAGACCTGGAAGGCATCAACCCAGAGGTGGCCTCCCATCGACTTAATGTCGACCCCAGATATAAGCCTATTCGACAGAAGCTGAGGAATGTAAGCACTGAAAGGGGGCAAGCCATGGAAGCAGAGGTAGACAAGTTATTAACTAATGGATCAGTAAGGGAGGTAGCCTACCCAGATTGGCTATCCAATGTGGTAATGGTAACCAAAACCAATGGGAAGTGGCGCCTCTGCGTAGACTTCACGAAACTCAACAAAGCCTGTCCAAAAGACAGCTATCCACTCCCACGCATCGACCTCCTTATTGATGCCACTGCTGGTCATGAACTCTTGAGTTTCCTGGATGCCTACTCCGGTTACAATCAGATCAGCATGTTCCCCCCAGATCAGGAGAAGACCTCTTTCATTACTCCAAAAGGCACTTACTGTTACAGGGTGATGCCTTTCGGACTCAAGAACGCCGGGGCCACTTACCAGCGCCTCGTCAACAAGATGTTTGAGGCTCAGATTGGGAAGACAATGGAGGTCTACGTAGATGACATGTTGGTGAAGAGTGTAGCTGCGGATGATCATGTATCGCACCTACAGGAGACATTTGACTTGTTGAGAGCCTACAAGATGAAGTTGAACCCTGAAAAGTGTGCCTTCGACGTCGGCTCAGGAAAATTTTTAGGCTTCATGGTCCACAAGAGGGGCATAGAAGCTAACCCCGACAAGATCAGGGCCATCATGGAGATGAAGTCCCCAGCCTCGACAAAGGAGGTCCAACGCCTCAACGGAAGGGTAGCAGCCCTCAACAGGTTTGTCTCTAAGTCAGCTGATAAATGCCTACCTTTCTTTAAAATCCTACGCAGGTCATTCCAGTGGGGACCAGAGGCTGAGGAAGCCTTTCAGAAGCTTAAAGCCTACCTCGCCGCACCACCTCTACTCTCTCATGCACTACCAGGAGAAAAACTGTACCTGTACCTCTCCTCTTCGCCGTCTGCCGTAAGCTCCGTCCTCATCAGAGAGGATGAGGGCACGCAGAAGCCCGTATACTATGTGAGTAGAGCCTACCGAGGGGCAGAGATAAGGTACTCGGAGTTAGAAAAATTAGCTCTTGCCCTCGTCACGGCAGCCAGACGTCTGCGCCCCTACTTTCAGGGCCACACCATCGTGGTAGTACGGATCAACCACTTAAAAGAATTTTAGGGAAGCCTGACGTCTCTGGTAGGTTGCTCAAATGGGCAGTGGAGTTGAGTGAATTCGACATACAGTACCAGCTTAGGGCTGCCATCAAAGCCCAAGCCCTTGCAGATTTCGTGGCAGAGTCCACGCCCTTACAGGAGTCCCAAGGAGGGGTATCAGGCGCCTATGCGCCCACCTACTCAGTGCACACTGACTCCACCCACCAGGAGTCTAGTCCAGATGTTGCCCAAGGGAAGAACCACTACCTAGAGAAGGAAAATGAGTCAGCTACGCTGACTGGGCAACCTTGGGCGCCACCCACCTCGCCTAAGGTGCCACCTACTAGGCATTGGGCGCCGCCCAGCATCTCCAAGGCTCCATCATCTCAGCTCCCATCACATTCCCCTCCATCACCCCCTACACCATCCTGGAAACTTTACGTAGATGGGTCTTCCACTAGCGAAGGGGGTGGAGCTGGACTAGTATTGATCAGCCCACATGGCACGCCCTTGAAGTATGTTGTCTCCTTACACTTCGCCACATCGAATAACCAAGCAGAGTATGAAGCTCTCATATCAGGCCTAAGGTTAGCCTTAGAGATGGAAGCACTCAATCTCATGGCCTATAGTGATTCTCAGCTCATAGTCAACCAGGTAAGGGGAGATTTCGAGGCCAAGGAAGAAAGGATGCAGGAGTACCTCTCGGTGGTCCGAGCCCTGCTCACAAGGTTTGCCTGTTTCGACATCCACCATGTGCCCCGAGAAGAGAATGTTATGGCAGACGCCCTTGCAAAGTTTGCCTCTGCCAATATACTCATGGGTCCAGCACTAACAGGTCACCAGTTCAAGCCCAGCACCACCAAACCAGAGGAGGAGGTCCACTGTGCATTCTCAGAATCCAACTGGATGACTCCTATCCGAGCTTACCTACAGGAGGGCACCAGTCCAGACGACCCAGTGGAGGCCAGAAAAGTAAGAATGAGAGCATCCAGATATGTCATCCTACATAACACCCTTTACAAGAAGAGTCACTCTCTCCCTCTACTCCGCTGCCTCACCCCCGAAGAGGCCAACTACGCCATGAGAGAGATCCATGAAGGGGTATGTGGAAACCATTCAGGAGGGCGTGCACTGGCCCATAAAGCAGTTAGGCAGGGATACTATTGGCCTACTATGATCCGAGATACCAAAGACTTTGTCAAGAGATGTGATAAGTGCCAGCGTTTTGCAACGGTACCCAGACAACCACCCGAAGAGCTCACCACCATCCAGAGCCCATGGCCTTTCTCCATGTGGGGGATTGACATCCTGGGTCCCCTACCTGTGAGTCGAGGTCAGTGCAAGTTTATAGTCATAGCCATCAACTACTTTACCAAATGGGCAGAAGCAAGAGCCTTGGCCAAAATCACAGATCAAAAGATAAAGGATTTCATATGGAGGAATCTAGTCTGCAGGTTTGGAATACCACATGCCATTGTGAGCGACAACGCCAAACAGTTTGACAACAAACTCCTCAACGGTTTCTGTGCAGACCTCCAGATCAAGCAACCCCACTCTAGCCCCGCCCATCCCCAGGCAAATGGCCAAGCAGAGGTCACTGTCAGAACCATACTTCGCAACCTGAAAGCCAGACTGGAGACTGCCAAGGGGAGATGGGTAGACGAACTCCCAGGAGTATTATGGGCATATCGGACCACACCAAGGAGTCCAACGGGTGAAACTCCTTTCTCTCTAGCATATGGAATAGAGGCAGTGATACCCGTTGAAATCGGGGTACACTCCCTTAGGGTCCAACACCATGACCCTACCAGTAATGAAGAAGGCCTCTGCATCAACCTCGACTTGGTAGAGGAGGAAAGGGAGATAGCCATGCTCCGGAATACAGAGTACAAACGTCGCATGACCAAACACTACAACTTGAGGGTGAAGCCTCGGTCTTTCTTACCCGGGGACTTGGTCTTGAAAAAGGTCATCCTGTCTACCAAAGACTCCCAAGAAGGAAAATTGGGACCAAACTGGGAAGGTCCTTATACCATCATAGAGGTAGTAAGGCCAGGAACTTACAGAATCCAAAACACCGAAGGAAAGATCCTAGCCCATCCATGGAATGCGGAGCACTTAAAGAAATACTACCAGTAGCTGGGGCCAGTGAGTCATGAGTCGAGGGCCATTACTTGTACTGTTTACCTTTTAGTCGTCTTGCTATTTTCTACTTTCTTAAGTATTTACTTGGAATTGCGAAATAAAATTTCAAAGTACTTTCTCAAAAGTTGTGTTTCATTAAGACCCATGAGATTTTTACAAAAGGAAGACATAGTCTGTCAACAAAAAAGTGCAAAGGCATCACTCCTAATGATCCTCACTGCTCCCACTCACATAATCTCCTTCATCGCCGTCATCATCATCGGTGTCGGGGGCCTCATCAGGCCGAAAGATAGTAAAGTCATTGTAAGGGTATGCTGCTGTAGCCTTCCTCCTGAGCTCCTCGTAGCCGTCAACGAAGGCACCGGCCCTGCCCCTCTCAGCAGCATCCCTGCCTCTCTCGGCAGCATCCCTCTGAGCCTCGGCCCGAGTAGCTCTCTCGAGTGCTGCGCGAAGGTCGGCCTCAAGCTGGGCAGTCCTCTCCTGCGCCCGCCTCGATTCCTCAGCGGCATTCTCTCGCGTCTGCCGCTCGAGCCTTGACTGCTTCTCGGCATCCTCTCGTGCCTGCCGTGAAAGCTCTGCAGCATCCTCTCGTGCCTGCTGCTCAAGTCAAAGTTGCTCCTCGGCAGCCTCACGTGCCTGCCTCTCCATCTCCTAGCCATTGATTGCATCCCTGATCATAAGAGTGTTACTGAACAGACAGGGCAACGCAGCAGCCATTTGGAAACATTCAAAGATACAAGAAGAGTCATGAACAAGACCAGAGTATCACAGAAAGCCACATAAAAGGGAACATGACTTACCAATGCAAAGGCCTCCATAACAGAATCAACTACGCCCTCTGGCCCTCTAGAGGCTACCTCTTGAACCTCGACTCCGGACACAAAGTTTTTTAGTCTCTCCTTTGCCAATTCCACATCCTTCAACATGGACACTGAAGCAGAACCTGAAGAGGGAAAGCTAGGCAAACCCTCCGTCCTGACAGGAGACGACATCAGAGCCTCAGCCCCCACAGCACTGCAAGAGTGATCTCTCAGGGGCGAGGAGACGTCTATCGAAGAAGGAGGAGGAACATCACCAGGGTCGGCCCCTGAGAAACTAGCCTGACCAGTAGACTCTGGTCGCGAAGAGCTGGGAGCACTGGTCTTAGCCCTCTTGGGAGGGTGAGCGACAGAAGACATCACCCGGGAATAAAAAACTCCCCCCACTAGTGACCTATCAATAGGAAGGCCTGCAGAACCAGTGTAAGTCAAGAATCATATCATGTTGTATTCTTTAAAGGACAACGAAAGGAGTCAAGTACCTTTCCTCCTCGGTCTCGTAAGAATCGTAGGGATACTAGACGCTGACATAATCTCGGAAAACTTTCTGGTCGGATTACCACGAACCATGTCAAGCAGCCCCTCTTGAATCGGAGTCAGAATCGGTGGATCTGCAGAGAGACGGTAGCACCATAAGAGCAAATAGACAATAATCAAGGCAGAAGTAGAAGGTGAAATATTTACCTTTTGTGATCCGGGGGACTGTATCCCATCGGGTGGGCACCATGCAGCGGTCGGACTCAGAAGCCCACTCTCCCCCGACGAAGAAAAACCTCCTCTTCCAATGGTGAAGGTTGGACGTAAGCCCGTCGATAATCTTGCCAACTCTGGGGGCAAAACGGTACCACCCCTGAAGGGGAACGGGGTTCACTCGAAGCGCGTGAGTAGCCAGGAACTCCTCAAACGGCGGGGGAACAGGAGTAGGGTGGACCAGTCGCCATAGTGCGAAGAATGCCATAATCACCCTCCAACCATTGGGAGCCAACCTCCCTGGAGTAAGGGACAAATGCCCCAGAACCCGACATATGGGCCCGGGGATAGGAAACAGCAAGCCAGCTTCCAACATACCCTCGTAAACGACAATCTCGCCTAAAGAGTCACAGCATGCAGACTCATCGGCCTCGGGACGACGGCACGTCACAGAGGGTGGAATACGGTACCAAGCAACCATGTCGGAGATGTCCTCATGATATTTAAAAGAGCTAAGTATAGAGGCTACCTGAGAAACATTGTCCCCCTCTGCACCTGGACCTTTGTCAAGGTCTTCGGCGGGTTGCCCTGCATCTGAAAGGGTACCCCAGAAGCAGGTTCAGGCCATTGGTAAGAAAAATTTATCATGATTGACAGAAGCATAAAAAGAACATTGGAGCATACCTCGGGAGCCTGGCCTATCCAAGTCAGCGATTGGTCGTTTTCTGGACTCGCGAAGGGGAAGCTGCTCCATACTTGGGGTGTCACCCGAAGACCCTTGGGTGCCACCCACACCACCTGGAGAGCCCAGGGTGCTGTCTGGACCATGGGTACTGCCCTCAGTTGAAGATCTACTCCATTGCCCACCTATATTTTGAGCCTTTGTCGATACATTGAAGGGATTGGCTGGAGCCTTATTGCTTGAACCCGACACGGAACTAATAATTCCAAATGGTTTCTCTCCGCCCGTAGACATCCCCACCGTGCTACGACTGCCAACGGGGCGACTGAGGCCAACACCCGCGGGAGGACAGGACCCCTGGGCGCCGCCTGGGCAGGACCCATGGGCGCCACCTACGGCAGGCCCTTGGGCGCTGACCGTGGGAGCCCCATGGGCGCCGACCATGGCAGCCCCTTGGGCGCGGACCGTGGGAGCCCCATGGGCGCCGACCATGGCAGCCCCTTGGGCGCTGACCATGGCAGCCCCCTGGGTGCCTCCCTCTCTTCCATGCTCCTCTCTTCCACCATCCCTTGAATTCCTAGTCTTCATGTTTGGTTTTGGGTTGAATAAGGAGAAGGCTAAATGAAAAGAAATGGAGAGGAAGTATGAAGTGGAGATGAATAGTGAGCTCTTGGGATGCCTTTAAATAGAGAAGACAAAGCTTCTTGGGGAAGCTTGGTGAAACTTCTTGGGGAAGCTTGGTAAAACTTCTCATGAAAGCTTGGTGGTTATAAAAAAAAAAAAAAAAAAAAAAAATTTTTTTTTGTGAAGGGGGCAACGCCTAGGAGGCGCCAAGAAGAGAAGAAAAAAAAAAATTTTTTTTGTGAAGGGGCAGCGCCCAGGAGGCGCCAAGAAGAGAAGGAACCAAAAAAAAAAAAAAAAAAATTATTGAAGGGGCCAGCGCCCAGGAGGCGCCTAGAAGAAAAAAAAAAAATTTTTAAGGGGCAGCGCCCATGTGGCGCAAAGAGAAGAAAAAGAAAAAAAAAAAAAAAATTTTTTTTTGAAGGGGCCAGCGCCCAGGAGGCGCAAAGAAGAAAAAAAAAAAATTTGTGAAGGGGCAGCACCCATGTGGCGAAAAAAAAAAAAAAAAAAAGTCAACAATGGTGGGTTAAGCCACCAAAATGCATATATATGATTTATTTAATATCAAAAAATTCAGTGAGTTCCCGAGAATAAAAAGATACCGTG
The DNA here is from genome assembly GCA_951799425.1 of Ilex aquifolium. Classification (NCBI taxonomy): domain Eukaryota; kingdom Viridiplantae; phylum Streptophyta; class Magnoliopsida; order Aquifoliales; family Aquifoliaceae; genus Ilex; species Ilex aquifolium. The sequence goes on along the minus strand of OX637392.1, from coordinate 48,691,123 downwards.
GGAAGCAAGAAAATTCCGACTCACTCAGATGAAGACGGAGCACATGCCCTCAACCCCTTCCTCTCGCAAAAAATCAGAGGCTTGGGGCATGGGGGGCAAATGATGAGCCCGAAATTAACAGTGTCAAGCCCGATAAAAATAAGTCGGGAAAGGGCCCAAATTCTAATGGGCCCCGGAAATAGTCCAAGTCGCCAAAGCCTGTCAAGCCGGGTCATCCCATCTAAGGAGAACGGAGAAGAAGTGAAGGCATCAAGAGAGGTCACCCCAGCCATATGGGCGCCGCCCACTAGGTACTCATCACTTGGAGTTCATCACTTGGACCTGGTCACTTGGGCGCCTACTTCTCTCCACTCCTCTTGACTCCGGTACTCCTACTCCAACTCAGGGTCCAGCCTAAAGTCCAATCCAACCAGGACTCTCCTCCGACTAAATAGGAGCACGAGGGAGAGAATGACGGGATACGGATATCAACTCCTACCTTAATTGTGCTTGCCAAAGAGGTCCACTCTTACCATGATTATACTTACCTAAATAGTGGAAGACATCTTCCTCACGGCACCGCCTCACCGCCTCAACATAGCTATATAATGTAAGCCCTCTCAAGGGTAAAGACACGCTGAATACACCTTATACATCCCAAGCACCCAGAGATAGGCCTCACTACACACTTGTTCTCTCTCTCTCAAAGCTCTGTAACACTCCGGTGACCCTTATTCATCAATAAAGAACACCGGCCATCGCTGCCATTTCAGAGAGTGGACGTAGGTCATCTGCGACCGAACCACTATAAATTCCTGTGTTGATCTGTTGTTTATTGCTTAAAGTTTCATTGATTGTCATTGATTGCTTGTTAATTACCCATTAATTACATACTTGACTGTTGATCTTGCCAAAGACGATTTTGTGCATCATCACTTTCAATTTATGTCCAATATTCAAATGTAGAATAAATGCATGTCCTTTTCAATGATGTAATTCACTAGTTGTTGGTGCTGGTGAAACCAATGTTTACTCCTTGTGGACTTGAGTTGTTATGAACGAAGCTACAAAGAAAAGGGGAATGCAGAGTTAAATATGAGCCCCCACCTGCTTTTGTTTTTTTCTTCCTCTTTGATAAAAATATGTTTGACGAGCTCTGTATGTGTGATTCAATTCCCTTTTCATCTCCTTCTAAGAAATCTTCGGTCATATACTCTAAGTTCTTACTCCAATTGGGTCTAGTATGTTTAAATTATGATTGTATTACTTGGTAGAAGGAAGAAAGATTATTGTTATTGTTTTTATAAGCAACTGCATTTTCTCTGATTTGGGTGTTTGAGTGATCTAAAACACTAAGATGCATGAACACACACTTATTTGTCGTCATATTCATATGTATTAAGCTTTTCCAAGTCCAAGTATTCCAGTACACCAAACCCAAGTTTTGGAGATATTAAAAAAAATGATTGTACCATATTATGGGTGATATCCTGTTGAACTTATTGGAAAAAAATATTTATGGGCTAACTTGTTGTTATAGATGGTGATATTGTTCATGTAGTTCAGTCATATTGCAATGATTAGCCTCAGACCTAAAAAGTACTAATACAGACACGGGACACAAATATGACACGATATTTTTGAAAATAGTAGGACACGGAGGGAACACATTACAAATAATTTTATCACAAGCATAGATATAGTGATAGTAATATTCGTAAGAAGTGCAGTATTATATGGCAAGTAAATCTTATGTTTAGTTTGATAAAAAAAAAAAAAATTATGTTTAGTCATTTGAATTTTTAAACTAAAGGACCATATATTCAATAATCACTGATTTTTTTATAGACAAAGTGGAGCAAATATACATGGTTAAAATAGATGATTGCTCTCATCTTCTCAATTTCTCTTTTTTAGCACAAGTTTTTTGCATCTTGTTCTTTTATTAGTAAATTTGAAGTACCAGTTTAACATGATTAGTCTAAACAATTATTTTTTCTCTCGTATATAAGATAGTCATGTGTCTAATTTTTAAGCATTGTTAATTGTATGTCAACATATGTTTATTGTTTACTAATAGACACAACCTAAATAACTGTCCGACACATGCTCAAAATTAAATTTTTTTCATTTAATTATAGATACGGATAATAGTGTCGGACACACGTGACTGAGATTGTCTAAGTGTCAGTGTCTGATATGGATAAGTCACCCTCTTAAAAATGTCATTGCTTCTTAGCCTAAGACTTTTGTTAAACAATACTATAGACTCATATAATCTATTTTTTCATTCACTCTTTTTGATATCAAGATTACCCTTAGGCTTAATCGAGATGGATTCCTTATTCAGCCAGCCTTCAATTTTGTGACCCAGTTTTCTGATAAAATGTTTTGCTAAAACTATAGCTGGGTCATGGGTTTTAATGAGATATCTGATGTTTTTGCGTCCATATTCACAACAATAACATGCATATACAATGGTGAAGAATATACAACCTCATATTTGTTGATTTTCAACATGCCTAATTGATTGAATCTCGTTTAAGTATTCGTGTTGATATTTACAGCATTGTGTGCTAATAGTCTGTTCTAGAAGCATGCTAGATGGCATGGTTCATAATTATTTTTTCAGTGATGGTTGTCTGGGTGGCATCTCTCTGCAAAATTCTTTATACATCATGGTCACCTTCCAAGGCTAAATTCTTGAATAGTGATTGTAGGTAATATTTTTAATGTTTCTTGTTCCTTTTAATTTTTAAGATGGGTTTGTTGATCTTGTTCAATAACCGATTTCTATAAATATCAGGTGGAGCTCTTCACGACAGAAATGTCCTGCTGGTTATTGCCCATCCTGATGATGAGTCTATGTATGCTTGAAAATCAAAAAGATCTGTTTTTAACTCATAGTTTTTACTTGTTAATATTAAAAATGATTTAAGTTGACCTTTCCCACTCCTTGTAGCTTCATCCTTAAATTGTTTATCTGTGGCCTTGTAGATTTCCGTCATATAGCATGGTTATGGAATGTCACCCATGTCCTTGAACAGCACCTTAATTTAGTTGAAACAAATCAGTTTTAAGTTAAAACCTTCATTTTTGTGGGTTTTACTATGATGACAAGCAATTTAATAGGATGAAGCTATGCTTATTCAATCTCTCTTCATGTACTCTCACTTTTTATTTTAATACAAGAGATATATTTCCTATCAAAAAAAAAAACTACGATGACAAGAATGCATGTTAATAGGAATCAGGTTGCTGAGTTAGAGACTCCTGGAAAATTACTTGCTCAACATAGTTTTAAAAGACCTCTGAGGCATTTTGTTAAATTAAGTAATAAGGTTAGTTTCTGTTTTTCAAATAATATATCATTGTGATTATATTTATGCAATCTGATTTTGTTTATTATGGAAACTTTTGTTTCATTTCTGCAGGTTCTTTACTCCAACAATTAATTACCTAACTTCAAGGTGCTAGTGATTCATGAATGTCATAGGATATGTGTCCATTGAAACATGTCATTGTTTACATTGGTTTCATAACTGAGCTGGCATCTGTGTAAAGATGTAACAATAAGAATATTAAAAGTTAATCTGGACCTATTCTACAGAAAAATTATATTACTGGGTGCCAAAAATGGGGCCTGAATCCATTTCTAAACTAAACAACCAATACCTCTAGGAAGCTAAATTGCATTGAAATTAATCTATATGTTTATAATCTAATGAACTAGCACCTTGAAATTATTTTCACTACTACATAGTACATACTAAGCTAATTTTCGTTATAATGCTCAAGTTGCCAGACATCGACTTACATGAGTGGACAAAAAATTGAATTTCTTGTCGGAGCATCCCTCCCAAAACTACACGAGAATCCTGTTTGGCATTACAAATCCTATTTAGCCTATCCAATCTGTGATTCTGTCAAATTCTTAATTTGTCACAGCTATACGTTTTATGTAGGTAATGCAGATGGAATGGGGGCCATTAGAAAAGAAGAGCTCTATCAGGCTTCCAGTCCTCAAGGTGCTATATGATTTGATGCATCATTCAAGATTTAACGTGCCTGTTGTAATACATATTTCCTGATGCCAAGCATTTTTTTCAGGGCCCTGGTTCCCTGCCTTCTTGTTTTCTACACAACTTACACTAGTTCTGCTTTCTTAACTTCTTCCAGTTCTACAAATCCAAATAAAGAATAGTGCTAACTCTATTTAGTTCAGCATAAATATTGAAAAGTATTTGACCTAGGTTTTTGGTTTTGATTTGTGACATTTGAATCCACTCATGCAGGTTCCACTCCAACAAGTAAAGATCCTGGACCATCCAGATTTGCAGGTTGTTTCTGAATTCACTAAAAAATCATGTACATGGAAACAGAATATAATTTGATTTTCATTGTGAGGATGGTTTTGGCAAAGTGTGCAACTGAACTTAGTGGCAAGGATAATTGAGGAGGAAGTTCATACTCGAGACATTGACGTTGTAAGATCTGGTTCTGATTATCCATTTTTCCCTTTCCATAGTTTTTGCTCAGTTGTCTTTTTATGAAATCTGATCAAGCGTAGTGAAATTTTATGCGGTTAAGAGTTGTAAAATTTTTGGCATTTCACGTTGCTCTCCCAAGCTTTTGATCCAGTGGTTGACATTGTCTCATAAACCTATGCTTATCTGACTTAATTATTGCTTATGGTGCTTCATAAATTCCTTTTAATTTTTGTGCTTCAGGTTATTACTTCCGATGACTATGGTGTTTCAGGTCATTGTAATCATTGCGATGTGAACCGAGGGGTACAGTAAGTATATTTTAACTTTTATGCTTCTTTTACATTAGTACCAAGTTCCATGTTAGAGTGAGTCTAATAAGTTAGTGAAGTGAAGTACCTCTGTCTGGGCCAACATTTCCAGAGTATGGATAGGGATTTAATGTGGCCAAATGTCTCTCTTTGTCAGGCATTTCTGTCAAATGAGAGGAACATATCAACTAATCAAAAAAGCCTTCTTTGTCATCTTTATTCTTCTTTCACATTATAACTTTAGACTTGGTGACTTCTGCTTTGTTTGGCATTACCACCATCTCTTCAATCTAGAGTTATGATTCCCATATGGAATTAATTCACGTAGTAGCATGTGCAGCAAAACAACAGCTTATGATATTCGTTTGGATTTTTTTTTTTTTTTTTGAATTTTAATCAGGAAGCTCTTGCATGATATTTCACAAAGAAATGTTGAAGCCTGGGAGCTTGTGAGTTTTCTTTTCGATACGTCTTTATCATATTTTTCAATTTCCTTATTTTACTGGTGTCTACCAACTGTTTTGGGGTTTGCTGTTGAACAAATCTTATGAGCTCATGAGCCAACCATTCTTAATCTTCTAACTAATGGTCTCCAAATACTGAATTAGAGTGAGGCTGGCATCTTTCTTATTCTTCTTTTATTTGGTACCTTTGGGTAAGAGAAAGGGATAGAGTGGAAAAGGAGAGATGGGTCAGCTTTGGCCTGTCTGATCCCAGTTTGGGTCCTTTTTCCATATATTGACTCCAAAACCTCACGGTAAAAACCCATGGGCAATTTTTGTTGCCAATTTTCACGGCAATCATCAATTGGACCATTAAACATAAATTTTGAACTTTATAGACGATTAGTGGTTAAGATACTAAAGTGAGATTTGATGCATAATTTAGGGACCACAGTAAGTATTAAATCCTTTATTTTACAAGACAATTAACAAGTCCTGAATTTTATTTCACATTCCAGGTTAGCACTAGCATTTTACGCAAGTACAGTGAGCCAGCTGATATCTGGTTGTCCATCTTATATGCCATGCATTGTCCAAATGGGCAGATTCATTGCTTGCTAAACGAGCATCCCCATAAAAGCTATGCTGCAATGGCACAACACATGAGCCAATGGGTTTGGTATGTATGCTTACTTGCCTACGCATTCTCATGTTATTCCAATCACAACAAATATGGAAAGGAATGTTAAAACATTTTTTTTTCATTATTGTTATTTTATGCAATCAGATACTTTCACTTTGTCAAACTCATACCTTGTTATCAAACAAAAAACTCATATCTAGTTTTCATGATTTTTCGCTTGTGTCTTACAATTCTTTTATGATAAATACATGGCATTTTCTTTGTGTTTTCTCCTCTTAAATAGAACATCTCCTACTCACCGGTTTCACAAAATTTTCTGTTTCTTTTAAGTGATGTTGGATTCCACGGTGCAGGTTCCGGAAGCTGTTTGTATTGTTTTCCAGTTACACTTATATGAACACACTTAAGAAGATTAACATGTAGTGTATTAGGTTGTGGAAAAATCTTGTCCAGTCTATCTGGAATATCATACTTGGTTGGAATCTCCTGCACAATTTTCTTGGATGTATACTCACCATCCTTATGTTTTGGCCTTCAATGTCCAAATTTTGTAATCCTTTGACCTATATTACCACAGAAATTACGTGCAGTAAATTATCAGAGTCAGGATAAACGAGTAGTTATGTATGAATATAGAGGCAAAGTTGAAGTCACCAAGAAATGTTTTGGGATTAATTTGAAGTTTTAGAAAGATTATTGGAGAAAAAATCAATTATGGCTTGTGTTAGAGGGTGGGTGGTGCTTCACAATTTTCTTCTTAAAATATTTTCAACCACCAAAACAATTGTAAGGATCCATTCTTGAGTTGATACCAAATGCGATAGAAAATCGAAAGTTTTTGAAGGCACTAACTAATGTAAGTACTTGAGCAAAGTGGATTTGTTCAAGTAGTTAAAGAGTTGTTTATCCTCACTTAGGAGTGGGTTGGTTCATGTAGTTAAAGAGTTGTGTATCTTCACTTACGACTTGAGGTTGAGTCTCACCACTCACATAGTAATTATGCATCTCTTGTCCTGACCAATTGTCATACATAAAAAGTATAATAGTATTAGAGTAACAAATAGAGTACTAAAATTAAATTAAATTAAATTCTATTTTTTTTTTTTCAGTGAAGTTAAATTCTTACTTCATCTAATTATGTAGTTGACTAGTTGGTAGCTCATGTTTCTTGTGGGAAAAGAAAATGACAATTAACATTTTGAACCAAATGCCACTTTCTGTCATGTAAGTTGTTAGATCACATATTGTAATTGGCCAAGTTATTATATAAAATGACAAAAGACAAAATGCCTAATGATGTGTTGTGCTCAAAAATAAATTTCAGCAATTGATTTCTTGTTTTTAAGAGATTATCTTAAGTACTTCAGAATTGCATTATCTAGCAGTGGGCAGAGACTTATAGAACAAGATGTCAATTTTTGCAATCAGAGTTCATATTTGGATGGAATTAAATATCTTGACAACCTTTCAACAATAATATTATGGAAAAGCAAGCAAATAGTTCCCTTAAAGGTGAAAGGAAATTTTCCTTTAAAATGTAGTAGCCAAAGGGGCATGCAAATGTTAGATCTGAGTTGCTTTAAAACCCTAACCATCCAACCTCCTTCAGTGATCATGGTCCCTCCCTCTATGACTGGTAAACGATCCGAAGCCATCATTCTCCGACACAGATGGCCGCCCAAAATTGTCCAATTGATTAACTGAGCCACTGGACACTGATCCATCTCTACTTTCTGTCGTCCTTATATACTGCTGCACCACCAGCACTGAAAATGCAGATAAAAATTCCGATGTAACCAACAGATCCCCTATAGGCCCCAGCTCCGGGCAGTCGCACCAGTCAGCTAGCCCCGCTGTAAGAGGTGATAGCACTCCTCTCCCTTTTCCAACTATGTAAAGATCGTAGTTAGCATTGTCCATTGATTTTATTGCCTTGATTGTTTCTTCCTCATCATTTAGCTCCAACTCTGTATATGATATTGCTTTGTCATTCACTGTTGAGATCTTAAACTTGTTCAGGAACTCATTATCCAACATCTTCTCTCTATCGGTGTCGATATTTAGAGCAACAGTCCCATGACCTTGCCCCAGGTAATCCATATGCTCCACTACATCTTTTCCAGGAAGAAACCGGACCACTGTTAGGCTGATGTCTTGATGTTCAGCCATTCTCCATGCATAAGATAATGCCTCCCTGTCGTCAGGCCCACCAAAGTATAGCATGGTGACACGACGTGCGAAGTTGTCGGTCTCAGCAAGGCCACGGTCGATGAGTATACCTACTGAGCAAGGTGCATTTGCTAACACATTTTCATTAACACTCTTAATAGCAGGGTTGATGTCTTCCATGTCACCATTTAGGGTGTGTTGTTTATGGAAAGGGAGGATTATGAACGCTGCACGCTTATCCTTTGCAATATTGCAGATGTCTTCATCCATTGAGGAGTAAGAAGACTTAGCAGTGAGTGCCTGAGTGGTGATTCCTTCACACCGGAGCTCGAAGTTGTCGAAGGCACTGATGAGTTGTTCCGTTTGTGCCTCTACATGGCTCGGGTTTCTCGGTCCAGCTTTACGTGAGTTGTGTACAACAAGCATGGCAGAGGCGCGGCCAACTAGTTCAACAAGTTGGAGAGCAAAGACGCTGATGGGGGATCGTTGGGTGGCATTTGAAGCTTCAAGAAGGTTGATGATGGCCGGAATGTTGCGCGTTCCATGGATACATGCAAGGATTCGGAGCTCATCCTCAGATCTCGAGTTCTGTATGGTCTTTCGCCTGTAGGGGATGAAACTTTGTGATGGTTGGTGTATCATTGTGAGGGGTGTGACAATCATCGTCATCACCAGGATGGCAACCACCATTATCGTGTAAGTTTGCGTGGTCAAGGCCTGGATAACATGAACATGAATTGCATCATCATCAGTATAAAGCATGCATTAGGTTAAAGGATGGATAGACTGCTGATCACAAAAACCTTGTCCCAAAAACTAGACTGCTACACAAACCAACACTAGCCATCTTCCTCTAGAACTGTGGTACAACATTAAATCATGCATGAATCCATCAGAAATGAAAAAATGGATAGAATGGCTAATGAAATGACAACTTTCATTGAAGTTATTGAATGATTGCAATGAAATAGTGTGTGTGTGTGTGTGTGATAAAGCAGCTATAAAATTCATGTCTATCAATCGAGTAGCTGATTTTGTATTAACTCTTGGGATTCTGGGTTGTTTTACTCTCTTTTAAATAGTAGACTTTTCCACCATTTTTTGCTTGTGCTAGTGCCCCCAAAAGTTCATAGATTTCTATGTGTGTATGTAAGAGAGGGAGAGGGAGAGGGAGAGAGGGAGAGAGAGGTACCCCTTGCTGCTGTCCAACTTCAAGAATGACCATCACCATGACACTTTTGGTGTTTGAAAGCACTCCAACTGCTACTGCCTCCCGAGGTGGGATGTTATAGAAGAAAGACGCGAAGAGAGTGCCCAAAACTTTAGCTGAACAAGCCAAAACTACCACCACCATCACCATCACCCAGGAAGTATTGTCGCTGATATGATCAAGATTGGTCCTCACCCCACAAACCGCAAAGAAAATTGGCATGAAGAACCCTAACACAAAGTCCTCAAGCCTATCAACAAGTGTAGCTTGAAGCATTTCATTGGGTATGGAAAGTCCGAACACGAAAGCTCCGATCATCGGATGTGTGCCGCAAGCATCGGTGAGAACACCACAGAGCATAACCCCGGAGAGTATAAAGCATATATAGAACTCACTGTAGCCTTGCCCTTCAGGTGTGTGACGAATTACCCATTTGAGGGCTGCACGGACGTAGTACACACAGAACATGACAAACGCAATGGTGCAAACCAATGCCCAGTGAAATGTAGCTGCGCCATTAGAGAGTGCCAGTGCTAGTGCCAGGAAAATCCAGGAACCGATGTCGTTGACCAGGGCGACCGACAAGGCCGTCTTGCCGATCTCGGTGTGGAGGATCTTTTGCTTTTCGAGGATTCGGGCGAGCACGGTGAACCCGGTGACAGTAAGGGCAATGCCCCAGAAAAAGGAACCCGTTTTGTCTGGGGTTTGGAACATGAAGAATAGGCCTGCACCAAAGACGAAAGGGATGACTGCTCCAGCAGCGGCGATGCTCCAGGCCTTGGTTCCGGTGCGCGAAATTGATCGGATGTCCATCTCTAGTCCCATGAGGAAGGCATAGAATACCAGAGCCAAGTGTGCCATTGGTTCCAACACAGCAAAGTAATAGTTGGGGAAGATTGTCTTACTGAAGACATTGATTCTTCCCATTAGGGATGGACCCAATAGAATCCCACTCTACAGTGAAAACAATGTTTCATGGATTAGCAATGGAGTTTATTATGGTTCATGCAGTGTACGTAAGAAATAAAGACGGGAATGTCTGCCATATCATCACGTCAACAACTTCTGTTAGATTTTTAAGTTCTAACAACATTACTCTTCAATCACTATAACTTATCACATACTCGGCTATTGGTATGTATATGTGTGCTGCATCTTGCATGAAATTCCTCTTGGTCTTTTTGTTTAGGGTTTATGTTAGGGTTGATTATTCTTAACACGATATGCTAACTTGACATGAAACTACACAAAGTTATGAGTTTAATCTTAACAGATATAGTCCAAAATTGGATTGGTTGGTCAGCCAGTTTAAAATCAATACAAAAAGAATGAGCTTGGGTTTAGCCTTAGTAGATACGGTTGATAAACAAATAAACTTGATAGGTCTCTCAAATAAACGGATCAATATAAATTCGACTAAACACGAAACAAATATTGCTAAACACGAGTTATATAAAATATAAATTCGACTATACAAGATTATAAATAGAACGAGTACAAATTGAACCAATTTTGATATAACACAACTGAATGAATGATTTTTATTACCTTTGTTTTTTCAGTCTTACCTATTATTTATGTAAATATTGAAAATGTGAGTTATCTCAACACACAATACTTGACGTTAAGTCAGACTTTTGTAACGTTCCATCTTGTTGAAAATTTAAAACAACCTTAGGATGAGTTCTTTGATTTTAAGACCCCTTGAAGAAATATTCTAGAAGATCCTAAAAAGAGTTTCTTATTTGAACTTTCTTCGAGGAACATTCTCGAATATACAAAGCATAAAAGACTAGATATTTGCACAAAAGATTCTAGAGACACCATAAATGTATAATATTTGACAATATCATAGTTATTCATGATAAGACAAAAGACCTATAAATAGTTGAGGGGTTTCATTTGCAAGAACCAAGCAGCAAGCAACTAAGTCTTAACTTAAATTCAAGGCATTTTTTGTCTATTATTTTAAAAAAAAAGTGGGTCAGAATAACTTACAATTTAAAATCCTGCTAACATTCATCATTTGAAAAATTATTTTGCTATATTAACAATTTTTAATTCTTTTTCTCTATTTTTAACTGATAACAAACTTTATTATATTTTGGTCTACAAATTCAACTGCAACTAATGAAATTATATACGAAAATTTGAATGCAAAAGCAAAATTTGTATTTTTGAATCTAAAAAAGAATAAAAATATTTTTAAATACATAATATTAATATTTGAATAATTATTTTGTCATATCTATATTATATTGTCATGGAGCTCATATAATATTTTCGCCTAGTTAGGCCGCCCTGGTTTATATTGTCAAAATTTAGAAGAAGAAGACGGAGAACAACTCACAAAAACCTGCTACTCACTAGGATCTCGGCAACAAAAGGAGGTTGGTTGAAATATTTTAGAACGAGGACGAGAAGTCTAGTGGCGAGAATAGCGACAGTCATCTGAACGATGAAGAGAGGAAGAATAGGACTCAAGGGGTTTGGGCCTTCCCAAACACCATTTGTCCTGTAAATGGTTTCTGCATAACAAAGAATGATTTGTTCTAATTGCTGATCTAATGAAGTCCCGTTTGAAGAAGCCATTACGACGTTGTCTTGCTCCTCAGCCTCCGCTTCCACAGCGCCTACTTCTCTATCCTCTTCCTCGGGCTGCAACCACCCGGCCTCTTTGATGGCACCCTTCTAGCTACAAGGAGAGAATTGAAAGGTGGACATGGTAGAGAATGGGATGAGAGAGAAGACGGAAGAATTTTTTTTGATGAAATGAGACCATTTTACAGCTTTGTAAAAATGAATGGTTGTCCCATATATTGGGGAGAATTTCATGCACAAACAAGTAGATACTCTTTCCACCCAAAATGCTATATTTGGATATTATAGAGATAGGTATTTTCTATGCATTAACAATTAGATAGCATTTCCACCAAAAGAGCTATATTTAGGGGTATTATGTCAATGATAAATTGGCAAACTCTAAATATAGAAATACGGTTCGTCATTGTTCATTGTTGTGTTTACACACTGAACTACTTTTTTTTTTTGAAAATTTCAAAGTTTTTTTAGTCAAATTAACATTTTTTTTTACAAAAAAGTACACAATTTGATTTCTTTTATGAATTATAACTCGATTCAATTTGTTTGGTACCATAATTGTGATTTCTAATTTATTTCTCAATATACTACAATTTATAATCCATAATTTTTATAATAAAAACATCCTTGCAAAACATGTTTTTAAAATTTAGTATTACAAATGTGTCTTGTAAACATGTTTTTATGCAGATAAGCATGGATTGAAACCACGCTTGTATACAGACAAAGATAAATTGGGAGGTAGATAGAAATCACCATAGCTAAGGGAAAAGTTTAAAAATAATGAGTAATGCTACTTGAATCTAATTTACTGAACTAATTATTCATAATCATTGGATTGAACCAACCAATAATTGTGCTAGATTAGGTCAACAAATTAAATTTAAATAATATTATTAAACAATAATATTACGTGTCCTTAATTTGAGGGTCTAATACATTGGGACTGCTAAATTAGAAGTAGAATTCATTCAATGTTAAGGCTGATTTGGCATATTTAGGGAGGTGTTGTCTATGAACAACCAGGTAGATATTCTTCCATTAAAAAGGGTAAGATTTGTTTGTCTACGTCAATGCTGAATTAGCATGTTCTAAAAATAGGGTTTTGCCAAATTAACAAATATTTTGCTAAAAAATATTTCCCATTCTATCATTCTTTGACAACTAATTGCCATTCTAATTTTAATCTTTTTATGTTGACTTGTTGGCAAATAGAGTTGATAATCGAGTCGAGTAACTCAGGCTTGACTGTCATTGTGGACTCGTTAGAAAACGAGCCGAGCTTAATTTTTTTTTTTAAACTCGTTCAAAAAAATAAACTCAAGAAGTTCTGCTCGAGTTCGCAAAACTTGACTCGATTATCGGTCCTATTGGCAAATACTCTTACATCTTACAAAATTATACTTTGACTCCTTTAACTATGCTTAAAGCTCATATTTTTTTCTCAACAATTACATTTTCTCACGTTTTACCTCTACTTTTAGTTATTGTTATTGTTATTGATTTCACATTGTCCTAACTACATAGACTATATATTAGAGCGAAAATAAACGTGGGTCACTTTACGCTCTAAACTAGGCAGTTTTTTTTTGTCCCAAAACATTTTTGGTTCAAAAAATAACAATTGATTTTAGGATAAGATGAAGCTCCTTCTAAGTGGTTGGAGATAATGTGAGAAACTCTATAATAAAGAAGGTGAAATAAGGTTGAGATCAAAGTTTAATGTGCAAAGTATAATTTTCTCATGTTTATTATTGGTTTTTAAAAGATTCCAATCCCCTAATCCAGTGGAAGACATGAGTCTTAAATGAAGGTATGTCTTTTAAGGCATAAAAACAAATAGAAACGAACAAAAAATTGAGAATTATTTTTTTAAAATATTGGTTGAAACACCTTGAAATATTTTGAAACAATTGTGTAAATGTATCGAAACATTAAGAAACATTATGAAACACCTCGAAATATTAGAATTTCAATTTCATTACTAATTCGTTTCGGTCTCCTTGAAAACGGAAACATTTCGACTGGTTTGGCCGTTTCGAAATCAAATTTTAATCCTTGATAGAAACATAAATAAGAATTAATTAGCAACGAAAAATATCAATTATGTCGGTCCGAAACTCATTAATAAAGAATCAAGTTACAGATGTCAGTTGCAGAAAGCTCTAAAGTCTAAACATGGCTGATGCTTAAACATAAACCTGGTACAGTTTTTGGCATCATATAAAAATTAATTTTAATAAGTTCTATACACTTACTAAATTTATTTTAATAATAATTTGTTGAATGACCAATATAATAACTACAATTTCAAAGTTGCCTGCAGTAAGACTATAAAGTAAAAATGTAAAAAAAAAAAAAACAGCTTCGATTAGGAATTTAGGATTGTCGGTGGATTGAATTTTTATCTTAGTTTGATCCAATTTGTTTAGTCGGATATAAATTTTTTTTTCTTCAGAAAATTCAAACTCAAACCAAAATTTATTATATCATTCCTCACTACTTTAGATTTGGATATGTCAATATCCTAATTTGTGAGGAAATCGACTTTTTATTGCTCGAAATTGAGTTAAAATTTAGATATATTAGCCAAAATTCAATTTAATTGATTTATTCACATCAGAATCTCGATTTTGAATGGCTTCGGTTATAGACTGCAAAATTAAAAGACAATCAATTTTTTGAAAATGGATTTAGAATCGACAAAAATCCTAATGTCTAGTCGTGATATAGATACAACAGAGGAATGACTATGATACCAATTTTTTTTTTTTATTGTTGTACCGAAAAATATAACTCTTTAGTAGGGATGACAGTGGACTGGGGCGGAGGTAGGGGGAGTAGTCTCCACCTCGTACCTGTTTTAAAAATATTCGTCCACCCCCATTAGCGAAAAAAATTTTAATCCCCGTCCCCACTCCGCAGGTAAATTGTGATTCTCGTTCCCGCAACCGTCCTCGTCTATAATAATTAATTTCTATAATTTTAAAAAAAATCATAAAACCTTACAAATAGTTATGCAAGAAGGATGAAACCTCATTATATAACAAACGGATAAAAAAAAAAGAGAGATATTTTTTGGTAAAGAGTGTGTGTGGGTGGGTGAGGTTGGTGATATTATATATATGCATTCATAAGTGGGTGGGAGTGTGGGTATGATTTGTGTTTTTGTGATATTATATCACGGGTTTAGCGGGACTGGGCGGGGATGAATTTCAGTCCATCCTCGTCTCTATTCCCGCACGGATTTATGGGTATCCTCGTATACATCCATCATCTAATACATATGGTCTATTCCCAGTTCAAATGGGATGGGTTTAGACCAATACCTATTTTTTTCGGTCCACTGCCATCCCAACTCTTAAGGGTCACTTCAAAAGAAAAATTATAGCTACTTACTATCGATCACAACATTTCATATCAATCATAACTAATAGAGATTATTCGTGATCAGTCACAAAAGACTCCAAAGTAACTCTCCTGTAATGTGAAAATAGAGGTTAGGTAATGTGGGATATAACACTCAATCCCACATTTGCTATGTAAAGAAATTTACTTGAGCATATATATCCCAAGTTTGTGGTTATGGTTGTGGTTGTGGCTCAATTGTATGTTACTGTTTTACTCTTAATTACATACAAAGATTTAATGTGTCACCATCAACAAAATTTACACTCTTGAGGTCTTATCTGATTCGTGTTGAACAATTTGTTTAATTGTCAAGTGTATTATTTTGATCATATTGTTTTTCGTTATATTGTAAACTTCCTTGTTTAATTGATTTTTCATATTGATTTTGGAGAAACTATTGGGATTAGAATATTTGAGAAATCGGAGATAATTTTAATTTTTAAAATTTTAATATGTATTAATTTTTCACAAATTTGGGAATTGGATTTATTTTATTGAGTGGAATTACCAAAAACAATGAGTGGAATCGAGGGTGAGACAAAGAAATAAATATTATGGTACTTCTATTTATGGGTTTTCCTCAGTTGGGTTTCGGTTATTATACTTGCCCGATAGAAGTGAGACAAAGAAGAGTTTCCAGGGGTGGATCGTGGAGTTTAATTCGTCACCTATTGAAGCTATTTGTTAAGACCTCGCGGTGGATTTCTGGAGTGAAAATTCAAGGGAGAAAGTGTTTAACTATGGCATTGGTTAAGGTACAAGTCTTTAATCTTATAATTAAACTCTGAGATTAATAGATTAAGTAAGGTAGACCATAGTTTCGTGATTTTTCCTAAGACGATTTTCACGCAAAATTGCTCGTGTTGTGTATTTTACTTACTTTTCATACCTTAAATTTTTACTTTTCTAAGTGTTTGATAAATTGTTTAAGTGAATCCGATTTGTAGGGTTGGCCATTTTCATGCTATAAGCTTACACAATTCTGCCCCCTAATTAAACAGTTATATTGTCTGATCTTGGATGAACTTGGGATGATAAAAGTTCATTACTTGGGTACGAAAACATGTGGAAAGAGATCACCTTGGAAATGATACAAATAAAATGCCCATGGACAAGCAATGTAAGACCAAATAACCTACTTTCCTAATCATTTAAGAAGGCCATAGCCTTCTTCATGGCAGGATTCACCACACTGTAATACTGTATCCTCCATCTACTACAAGGTTGAGCCCACTGATTAGGGGTGTTCAAATTTCCGACTGGCCGCAAGTTCCTACCCTACCCTACCCTATCCTATCCTACTGAAAGGTTAGCCGCAAAAATCGGGTAGGAATGTTGAAGAGTTTTTGGTCTTCTGATTAAATCGGGTAGGAATGCGGAATAGTCATCCATTTCCGCATTCCTACCCTACCCTACCCGCATTAATTTATATCTATATAATAAAGTAGCTTACAATTCAAATCTCAAAAGATAAACAAAATGACTTTTGCTTTTCGCGGTTGAGATCACTTTAAATTTTACTTTAAAGTTAATCTAACGGCTAATATTAACACCCTATATTTAATAGGAAAAATAGGCTCCTAAGGATGTGTTTGGAGTTACTTTTTAAAAGTACTTATAGAAATTATTTCTCATAAGTACTTTAAAAAAAAATAATGTTTGAAATCGCTCCACCACTACCTCTACCACCCCCACCCCCACCACCACTACCGCCACCACCACCACCATCGCCACCGCTATCGTCATCGTCGCCGCCGCCGCCACCACCACCACCGCCGCCGCCGCCGCCATCGTAATCGCCATCGTCGCCGCCACCACCACCACCGTTGCCACCACCACCGCCACCACCACCACCACCGTCGCCGCCATCACGGTAATTGCCACCCACCACAACCATCATAGTCTCCTACCACCACCACCTGTCACCTCCACTACAACCGATGATTAATTCATTTATCTCTCCTTTATGTTTATAATTTGATTTTGGATATGAATACAAATATGTTTATTGTTTACCATTTTTTATTACTCTGTGCCTTCAGGCACAGGTAATAATTAGTATATATATATATAAACTAAAAAAACCCTAATCTACTAATTATACCATCTCCATATTTTGTTTTTGTTCACAGATCATTTCTTAATGGACGAAATGACTTCACGATCATCTTCTCAAGCTGATTCTAACAGTAACATCCAAGTTATTTCATATGGTTTAAACTTAAATTAATTGTTATTGTATTTGTGTAACAATTACGGTGGATTGATGTTCATACTTTCTTGTGTTTTATTATAATTGTTGTTGTAGTTGTTTTTTCAAAATAGAGAACATATTTATCTTGTTGTAAGCCTGATTCTTGTAAGAATTTCTTCATCCACAACAATTCTTTGCTTGCTTCAGTGACAAGGATATACTCAGTCTATGTGGTAGATAAAGCAACACACCTCTGTAACTTGGATTGCCATGCCATTGCTTCCCCTGAATAAGTATTCAAGTAACTGTAAGTAGAATTTTTAAGGTCAATATCTCTTGCCATATTTGCATATGCGTACCCATCAAGCATAAGCTTACTTTTGTCGAAACAAAAACAAACTCTGAAAATACCTCTGAGATATCTGAGAATCTATTTCACTGCACTCCAAAGTTCTTTACTCGAATTTGAGAGAAGCAAGCTAACAATTCTGACAGCATGAGTGCTATTAGGACTTGTGCACATCATGGTGTACATCAGACTAAAATAACACACTTTCTTCATCTCTTCCTTTTCTTTCTCACTTGTGGGACTTTGCTTGAAACTCAACTTAAAATGACATGTAAGTGGAGAACTAACTGGTTTTGCCTTGTCCATGTCAAACCTGTCTAGCATCTTCTCGATATAGCTCTCTTAAGATAGCCATAATTTTACTCCTGTCACAAGAGATTTTCATACCGAGTATCTGCCTTGTTGGTCCCAAATATTTTATAGAAAAGAACTAATTAAATTCCCTTTTCAATGAATCAATTTACTAGTGTTACAACCAACTATCAACATACATCCACATAAAGGAAGAGAATGAAAGATTCTCCATCTGATCAGCAGTAGTCCTGGTATATCCGTGGTCAACAATAAAAGAATCAAATTTCTTATATCACTACCTTGTTGCCTATTTGAGTCCATACAAACTATTTTTTCAAACAAAACACTAAACCTCTTTGCCTTTAACTGTGAAGTCTTCAGGGAGCTCCATATATATTTCATCTTCTAAGTCACCATGGAGGAAAACAGTCTTCACATCAAGCTATTCAATTTCTAAATTCATACTTGTTGCTAAGCTGATAACAACTTTGATAGAAGACATTTTTACCAAAAGTGAGGAAATTTCTTCAAAGTCAATGCCCTTTTTCTGACCAAATCCTTTCACAACCAGTTTTGCCTTGTATCTAGCTGTGAGCTATTCGATTCAACCTTAAATATGAACACCCATTTATTCTTGAGTTATATCTTACCCTTAGGTAGTTTCACCAACTCGTATGTGTTGTTCTCATGCAAAGATTTCATCTTTTCTTGCATGGCCTTCTACCACTCATTCTTCTGAATATGTGACATAACATCTTTATAACTTTTAGACTCTCCACCATCTGTAAGCAATACATATTCATGAGGAGAATACAGTTTGAGAGATCAACAGTCTCTGGTAAATCTACTTAACTAAGTTTTAACTGGTGGTTCTGGAGGAGCTGGCTCTACATGCTTAGGTAGCTTTGAAAGGAATTGCTCTAGATGTTTTGCTTCTATAGGATCAAGTACAGGTACTTCATCATCATTTACTGTTGATTCATCATTTTCATCAAGTATATCACCTTGTTATTTTTGGGCATCTCCCCCATGATCATCAAGCATCATAGGTGAAAGAGAAACCGAAGCCAAGTCAACAAGGTCTTCACTAAAAGACTATGGAGCTTTAATATGTTCCAATTATTCAATGGTTTGGTTTTCAAAAAAAAAAAATCATTTCTATTTCTGACAATTTTTCGGTCAACTGGATCTCACAATCTGTAACCAAACTCTTCATGTGTATAACCAAAGTATTGCCGTCAAACTCAGATTTCTCACCTTTAGGAATGTGAACTTATGCTCGTCAACCAAACACTCTCAAGTGATTAAAGAAAACATACTTACCTCTCTAAACTCTTTCAAGAATATCACCATCCAAATGAGCTGACAGAGAAAGATTAATCAAATCAATAGTCGTTTTCATCGCCTCACCCCAAAAAGATTTAGACAATTTTGAATGAGAGATCATACATCTGATTCTCTCACAAATAATTCTTTTCATTCTCTCTGCAACACCAATATGTTGTGGAGTTTTTGGAACAACCTTCCCAAGTCTGATACTATGGTTTATACATTACTCTTCAAAATGTCCTCGGTATTCACTACCATTATCTGCTCAGACACATTTTAGTTACCTTCTTGTCTCCTTTTCAACTTTCACTTGAAAAACTTTTACTTTCATAAAATAGACATCAATGTGAACTAAATTTAGAACATCATTTTTTCTAGAGGGAGGGAATTTTAGAAATGCAACTCTATTTTATTTTCCAACAAGACAATGAGTTCAAGGCTTTAGTGGCGTACGTTTAATGTCACTCTGAAGTTCCTTCTCAAACATGTGGCCAAGTCTCTTATGTCATAGCTTTGTTGCAGAATCCTACTCAACTACGCTCACATCACCCTTGATTACATTTACCTCTATCTTGTAGAGAGTGTAATCTTTTTTCGTGGCCAAGATAAGAGAACCCTTGCTAAATTTCCATTTTTCATCACCAAGGTGATTATGATAGCCTTCATCATCAATTTCTGGAATGTGTCAAACATCCTTGAGAAATAATTTACACCCAATGATGATTTTTAACAACACATCTCCAATACTCGCAAACTTGCACTTCGTTCTGTTTCTCATCCTAACACAACCAAAGTCACCACAAGAATAGGAAGAGAAGAAATATCTATGTGCTGTAATTTGAAATGAAGCCACAATATCAATTGCTACAGTATTATGAAGAAATTTGTAATATGAAAAAATCTCTAGCATGCGAGATTGACATAAGCATAATCACAAACAATAATCACATTTGCCTCAGATGCAACTGTTGTAGTATTATTTTTATCTTGATTTTTTTTTTTTTTGCCTCCTTCTGTAGATTGCTCTCATTTCCACTTTCTGCACTCTTTTCTTATAGTGCCTGAGCTTGCCACAATGAAAACACTTTATCTTCTTTCTTGACTATCCAGTTTTTGACTTGAATCTTCTTCTTGACTTAACACGATCACCATCACCATATTTTCTAGTTTTACTTCTCTCCCAATTTTTTTGTATCAAGTGCTTCTGAATTATAAGAAATATCATGCTCTTTTTGTCTAGCCTCTTCATTATATACTGTCTTTCACCGTACTGATAGTTATAACACCACTAAGAGATGAGTTACTGAGTGACACAACTAGGGTTTCCCAACTATCTGGTAAAGAGCTCAATAGAAGTAATGATTGTACCTCGTCATCGAGCATAAGCTTCATGGTGGACAACTCGATCAACAATTCTTGAAAATTATTTAAATGCTCTGCACCACTTTGTTCATCATTATATTTCAAGTTCATAAGCCTTATGTTGAGTGCATTATTTTGCATGTTTTTATATCTTAAACCTTGCACTTTGGTTTTGTTTAGTACTTATATTAGTTGTTTTAGTTAGTTTGCATTTATTAGGATTTATCGTGTTTTGTAGGAAATCCTTTGTAAGGAAGGAGTTTTAGAGTTGATTTTATGCTTTGAAGAGTTGTGGGAATAAGCTAGGAGCTTTGGACTTGGAATGAGGATCGCTGTATAGAAAAATTCAAGTAAAGAGTGCTTGAACCTGTAGGAGTTGTACCGGTTCATTAACCTAGAAAAATAGGGTTCTACCAGTAACAGGTGTTGTCTTACCGGTTCATCTGAAACAGAGACCAGTGCTACTGGTTCATCATTGTTGTTCTACTTGTTCATTTGGAATAGAATGTAGTTCTACCTGTTCGTTGTTAAGTTCTACCGGTAGGTCGGGGACAAAGAACTGTTCTACTGGTTGATCCATACATGTTGTATCGGTTCATCAGGCTTTTATTCCAGCCAGAACTCTTGCTTCAGCCGGTTCTTATCAACTCTTCAACCTATTTCTTTGGGAGCTGATTGGAGGAAATTTTAAAGGCTATTTTAATTATCGTAATGATCCAATCCAATTATAAATAGGATTGGAGGAGGACGCTCAAGGGGTCGCCCAGGCCGAGGTTCACCTTCTTCTTCTTTTTTCTTGTCGCCGTTGTTGCTCTGTTTTTCTTCTTCCTTTCATTGTTTTTCATTTACTTAGGTTTAGTGCAAGCTCAAGTCTTCATATTTTCAATACTTGTCAAACTTTTACGGTATTTTATTTCCTTCTATTGTAATTACTTCTCAATTTCAGTTTCAATTCAAGTTTAATTTTAATCTTTTTGTCTATTTTTCAATTACAATGTATTTCATTAAATTGCTTTTAGTTTTAGTCACACCATGAGTGAGTAGTTTTATAACTAGAATATCAGGGTATGAATTCCCATCCATGAGTTAATGATTTTCAACGTAACTAGGGTTTCAAGGTTCAAGTTGATTTATGATTTTAATTCATTGATTTCAGAAACATCATTGATTTGTTATATCTTTGATTAGCGGTAGACAATTGGTCTTGGAATGGTTAATGCTTAGAACCCTTTGACCTTTGATTAGTTATAGACAATTGGTTTTGACACGATTAATGCTTAGAGTCCTTGCAATCAATGTGGTATAACTTCTTTCATGAATTAATTTGATCATTAAATTACATCTTCACTTAATTATGATTTTTAGTTGAATATCATCTGTCTAAGTGAGGTTGAGTACGAGCTTAGATGAGTTATAAATTAGGTAGAAATTATTATTTATGGTGAGATAAACCCTACGATCCTCCGGTTTAGTTTAATATTGTTTATTTACGTTTATTAATTCTCCCAATTTTCTAGAACCCAAAATATTTTACTTTTAAGTTTACAAAATGCTCGACTTTGTCCAACGCTTTTCCTGAGGAGACGACCTTGGTGATTAACCAAGTTAATATACACTACACTTCCTACACTTGGGAATAATATTTATTATTTTACACCATTGAGTAGCAAGCACCTTCGGATCATAAATGCTCTATTCTGTGTAATCTTGTGCTCAGGGAGACTTTCTAGTTTTTTTCAAAGTTTATAAGCATCAGTTTCTTAGCTACATGATGAAAGATACTCTAATCAATTCACTGTTTTATATGTCCGACGGCTTTTCAATTCACTTTCTTCCATTCCTATAGTCAACAATGGCTTGATTTCATTCAATTTAATGGGCTCAAACAAATCTTTGCAAACAAGATATCCTTCATTTTTTCCTTCCAGACGGAGTAATATGAGACCGTTAATTTAGGCCCCGTTTGGTAACCTAATGTTTTCGTTTTTTTTTTGTTTTTTTTTTCATTTTCTGGCCCAAAAAAAAATAAAAACATGTTTGGTGAATGTTTTTATTTTTTTTTTAATTGCTTTGTTTCAAAAACAAGGCTCAAATGTAGAAACATCCAAAATGATGCTTTTGAAAACATCAAAAAAATAAACACGCGCGAGTCCATTTAATGAGGTCTGGACTTCGATCTTCCTTAGCAACAAAATATGAATGTTTTTCTTGAGTATATAAAGAGGCATCTCCCTTTCACCTCTCACATCTCTGTTGTCTCTCTCTCTCTCTCTGCTAAGGAAGATCGAAGACGACGAGAAGCCGACGAGAAGCCGAAGCCACACGAAGGAATCCAGACGCCATCTCCCCCCCTTCTCCCTCTGTCGCTCTCACTCTCTCTCTCAACCTTCTTTATTTTAGTGGTGGTGATGGATTTTGGGGAGTGGTGGTGGGTTTCGCTAGTGGTGGTGGGGTTGGTTGGTGGTGGTGGTGGGTTTGGGTGGTGGTGGGTTGGTTGGTGGTGGTGGGTTTTCGGGGATGGGGATGGGTTGGATGGCTGTGGATTTCGGGGATGGGGTGAGGTTGGGTGGCTGTGGGTTTCGGGGGTGGTTGGTTTTCGGTGGTGGTGAGTGGCTGGTTTTCGGGGATGGGGTGGTGGTGGGTGGTTGGTTTTCTGGGATGGGGTGGTGGTGGGTGGCTGTGGGTTTCGAGGTTGGGGGTGGGTTGGGTGGTTGTGGGTTTCGGGGTTGGGGGTGGGGGTGGGTTGGGTGGTTGTGGGTTTCGGGGATGGGGGTGGGGGTGGGTTGGGTGGCTGTGGGTTTCAGCCGATTGGGGGTGGATTTCAGTGGGTGGCTGGTTTTCGGTGGTGGCTGGGTGGCTGATTTTCGGTGGTGGTGGGTGGCTGGTGGTGGTTGGTGGAGGTGTTGGGTGGTAAATTTTTGGAATAATACCAAACATATTTTTTATTTTTGTTTGTATAAATTTTTAAATATAAATGACTACCAAACATGTTTTATATTTTTAATTTTTATCACAAAAAAAAAAATTTTTGTTTCATTTTTTTTTATAAAAAAAACATAAAAACAAAAACGTTACCAAACGCACCCTTAATAATGGTACCAGAAGATTTTTCGATTTAACTTGCACAAGAAAATCTACACATTCTGATTAATTAGCATGCGCTCTGATTACACTTTGATAGGTTGAAGTCACAAAAATAATGAAATTAATTTTCTATTCCTCTTTATGCAAATTAAATTGGCGATGCACCAAACACAATCAGAGTAAAATTAGAGCAAATAATAAAATCATACCATAAGTAAGACCCAAAATTTATGTGATTCCTCCAAACTTGGGGTACATCCATGAACTCCAATCTCAACCTTCCAATATATCACAATAATGGACTTACGACAATACTTCCTATATCAATTTTCAGAGGCAATCAAATTATCAATTTTTTATTAACCGAAGATGGACATCAACAAAAGTAACAAGAATAAATCTCACTAAATAGGTCTTGCTAAATATTAATTCGAGAAGGATTTCGACAAAATACAATGATCAATGCGAAGTCCTCGCCACTGCGAGACCACATACTAAAATTTAATCAAAATTGGAGGTTAAATGTCTACTCGAATTAGCTCGAAGTTATCGTCTCTTCTCGTTCTCTTGTCTTGAAGTTGTTGTCCAATGCAAACATATCTCCTTTATCAGCCTTGTAATAGAAGGCTTTAACCCCTCAAAGTCGGTTTACAGTGCTACCACTCACTAGAGATTAAACTTGAATACAAAGTCTTCAATGCACATATGGTCCCATGACCACGTTTCCACTAGCTGCCATTTTTTTAACTATGAAATAAAACTAAACCAATAAACATGGGTTATGACCCATGAACTTTGGGTTGGACTATCATATGGGATGCACCCAACCTAACAACATGAAAAATCATTCAGCTCGTTACACATTACACCTGTTTGACCCGTTTGTTATAATAACAATAAAATACAGTTGAGCAAAAAAAAAAGGTAGAAAATAAACATTAAATTACTAACAAATTCGAAACCCACATCTAATTCATTAGAAACTTCATCGTTTTGTTGGGAAGAATCCATCCCTAGAAACAACCCTAATATATCTAATTTTCTGCAATACAAAAAAAAATGAGAGTCCGAATTTGGAAATAACAAAAGAAACTCAAAAGCCCTAGTTTCTATAACCTAGAGGGGAGAGAGAGAGAGAGAGAGAAAGAGAGAGAAACCTAAGTTGTTGTAGATTGGTAGTTGTCGATGGCCCTAGCTATCGTAGTGAGAGAAATGCTAAGAGAGGCACGAGATTGTTGAGGCGTGAGAGACGTGGTGGATTAAAATTTGGGATTTTATAGTGCAACTATAAACGGGTTTAGCGGATTGGAACGGGTTTGTGAGTTAAATATGAAACCGGTTTGTTATTTCACGGGTCTGACGGATTTCACCCGAACCCGTTAAGACTACACTAAAACTCGCTAATTTCATGTCCGCTTTGTGTCGGTTTCACGAGCTTTGTCTATGATTTCTAGGCATAGTGGAACCTAGCACGATGTCACATATCTTGGAAATTTACACATGTGCAATATTTTTATTTCCTTATACTTATCAATCCCACCGGTCAAGGGATTTGTTTATATGTAAATAGATATCTTGACTAATCCCACTAGTTATGTGATTTGAGCTGCCAAATATGTAACAATCAATCCCCTAAGGCATGAGATTTGATTGGCCATCTCTTTGTGTATATAGGATTACATCCAATAACGAATAAATAAGAAAGAATTTTTAGTCATTCTTTACACGGTATCCAAGCCTTTGATTTTGTACCAATGCTTCTGTTTTTTTTTTCCTTCTCCATTAGTTTGGCTTTTCCTAATGGCAAACAGCAATTATAAGTCATCATCTACAATTTCTTCCTTTGCCACTACCGAAACTGAAAGCCTTGATAATCATTTTCACTTGCATCACTCTGATAACCCTGGAACTGTGCTAGTTTCCAGCCCACTTACTGGTGACAATTATTTCACATGGTGTCGCACCATGACAATGGCCCTCTCCGCTAAACTAGGATTTGTGGACGGTACTATTCCAAAACCTGTTAATACTGATGCACCAACAACATGGTTCTCTCCTGGTTGCTTAATTCCCTTCACAAAGACCTTGCTCCTAGTATTATTTATGGTAAATCTGTTGTTATTGCATGGAACGGTCTTCGTGATCATTTTTCTCCAAGCAACGGGCCTCGTATCCTTCACTTAAAATGTTCTATTGCCACCCAATAGATCCTTCTAATGGATCCTCTTCCATTGTTGAGTGCTCAATATTGCATTATTTTATAGCTTAACATATTAACTTTAGACTTGCTAATGAACTAACTTGCTTCACTTAGTGCATATTGAATCTTATGCTTTGATTTCTGTGATTGCAAGTAATTTGGGCGTAAAGGCTTAAATTAAGCATTAATAAGATGACAATGGACAAATTGGGATTGAGTTTGCTCAGGAAAAGTAAAGTTGGGAGCCTTGGAAGTTATTTTGGAAGAAATGAAGGTTCGGTAACAAGTCATTTTTACCAGTAGCTTGGGTTACAAAAGATTAATGCAGAAGTCCTATCGGTAGGTGATTCACGTTCTACCGGTAGAAAAACTTACAAAAGTTTACATCTTTTTCATCAGAGAAGTTCTACTGATAGGTAACGTATATTCTACAGGTAGGAAAAGCTACAAAAGTTTCAGAGATTTCATCAGAGCAGAGTTCTATCTGTAGGTAAAGAATGTTCTACCAGTAGGTTGTGCTACAGAAAGAGTTGCTACTAGTAGGTCAAGATAGATTTTCACAGGAAGCTTAATTAAAAATCAGATCTCTCTAAATCTTTTGGGGATTCTCAACCAAGGAAATAATTTTGGGACGGATATATGTCAAAGATTTGAAGATTCTCCTTCTAATCAGAGTAAATAAAAGACCCTTTGGGCATCACCTATATCACGTTTTAGGAGTTTTTCTTTAGATTTTTCTCTGCTTGATTATTTAGAGTGTTAGGGTTTTCTTGAGAGTTCTTGCTACTATTCTTTATTTCTAAAGGTCTGTTCTTTCATTTGTTTTAGCAATCTTACGTTTAGTTGTCTTCAATTTCAGAGTTTGTTATTTAAATTCAGTTTTTCAATACAAGCAATTACTTTCAAGTCAATTTTTACTTTCATGAATTCAATTATGTTCTCTTTAATTTCTTGTGTTATTTACATTACAATGAGTGAGTAGTCTTTCTCTAGATAATCTGAAGAAAGATTCACAAACTATGAATTCGGATTATACTCTAAACTAGTGTTTAACGTCTATGTGGTTGTTTGATTAAAATTGTGTTTTGGAAAACCTATTTGGTTAGCATACTTCCCGATTACCCATATACAATTGATTTTGGTAGGGGTAATTAGTGGTGTTTTCTGCAACCTATAGAGTACTGAATCTTTCATCATAAACTATCTCTCAATCACTACTTTTGATTTTTTCCAAGAGTTTAGTTGAAAATCATTTGTCTGTATTAGTTTGAATACGAAAGCAGATGAGTTATAAATTTAGAGTAGAAATTCTCGTTCATAGGTGGGATTAATTCTAAAGATTATCTTGTTTTCCAATTACTGAATTTCATTTTTGTTAGTAGTTAATCTCCAAACTCTCAAATTTTAAAGAAAATTTTCCTTTTTATTTTTTATCACATTGGATTCCTTGAACTTTTTGTTCGAGTTACTACACGATACTATTCTCTTACGCTTGGGAGCATTCGTGAAAATACAACCCCTTTAGAGGGCAAGCATCCACAAATTGGCAAGGCATATTCTCTTGTGTAGTAAGATGAAACACAATGTGGTTTGATAGCTATGACTGTTCCTTCCAATGATAGCAGTGCTTTTGTTGCTCGTGTATCCATGCTTGCTAGGGCACAAAATGATACTCGCAATCCTCCAAACAAAGTCCAGCGTGATCATGGCCCATGTACTCACTGCAACAAGACTAATCATAGCATCGACACTTGCTACAAGTTGCATGGTTATCCTTCCCACTACCGCCTTCATAACCGTAATAAACCAAACAAAGCGTACCAACACTCGTGTTGCTGATCCTTTTGTTGTTACCACTACTATTGCCCCTCCTCAATTTACTACTGACTAGTATCATCAACTTCTTAATTTAATACAATCAGGTAGTTTGCAACCATCCTTGGCAAATATTTGTAGGTAAACCCATTTGTTTATCGTCAATATCTACGATATCACCTACTTGGTTGATAGATACAGGAGCTACCGACCATATGGTTTCCTCACCAACTTTATTTTCTCATGTTGCACCAATTACTACAATGCTGTCTATCAAGCTTCCTACTGGCCAAAGTGCATCAATTACACATATTGGGTCTTTATCTTTAAATTCCCATATTCATCTAAAAAAAATTTATGTTGTGTTCCATCTTTTCATTTTAATCACCTTTCAATCAGCAAACTCACTCGTGATCTCAATTGTTTTGTGACATTTTATTCTAATTTTTGCAGTTTTCAGGACCGATTAACGAGGATGATGATTGAGGTAGGTAAAGAATCTAGCGGACCCTACCACTTCGTGTCTTCAAGCCCAACTATATTTGCTTCTCATGCTAGAGTAAAATTTTGATTTATGGCATTGGTGTTTGGGTCACCCCTCGACTACTCATTTAAGACAATTAGGTCGTATTGTCTCGGATATTTCTATTGATAATAAATGTATTTGTGATGTTTGTCCTCTTGCAAAACAAACCAAATTGCATTTTCCTTGAAGTTATATTTCCACTACAAATCCTTTCCAGTTAATTCATATTGATATTTGGAGTTATTATTCTATTCTATCTCATTCTGGATACCTATTTTTTTTATTTTTAACAACCGTTGATTTTTCTCGTTGTACATGGGTGTTTCTCATGAAGTTTAAATATGAAACTGAACAAATTATCAAATATTTTTTCTCCTATGTTCAAACTTAGTTTAACTACCAGATACAAAAAATCTGATAAAGGATTTGAGTTTTTCTCAAAGAAGATGAAGCATTTTCTCAATGAAAGTGGTGTGTTGCATCAACATAGTTGTATTTCTACCCCTCAACAAAATAGGGTTTGTTGAATGAAAACACCGGCATATTCTTCAAGTTGCCCATGCTCTTCAATTTTAGTCGGACTTACTTCTTTCATTTTGGGGTGAATTCGTTTATAACTGCGACATATCTTATTAATCACACCCCCACTCCCTTGCTAAACTATCTCACCCCTCATGAAATATTTTTGAAATCAAAACCAAAGTACGATCACCTAAAAGTTTTTGAATGCTTATGTTATGCAAGTATTGGGCATACCCATCGTGATAAATTTGCACCACGAACTCGTGCTTGTATTTTTGTTGGTTACCCCTATGGCCAACGTGGATATCATGTGTATGACCTTTAAAAATGCACCATTTTTGTCAACCGAGATGTCGTGTTTCATGAACAAATTTTTCCTTTTCGCTCCAATACTACGACTGACCAACACTTGAGTGCTATTTTACCCACACCCGCAGATGATTCACCTTCTACTTCTTATATTATGTCTCATCCAATAATTGAATCCCAATCAGGAGACTCACCTGATCATTCTCATTCAATATCTCCATCTGGTTTCATTGATATTGCAAAGCCACCAATACAATTTAATCTGATTCATCATTCAACTCATGTGTTCTCGTCATCTTCAAGACTACCATTGTGTCGCCTTGATTCCAACCCAGACCAATCCACCATCCTCCTCATTGGCTCTCAACTCAAGTATAAGGTTCCCTATCTCCAACCACATTTTCTATGATAAACTCTCATCCTCTCACTTTGCTTTTTTGTTACAACAATTTCATCAGAGATTGAACCTTCTCACTCAAGCAATGAAACATTCTCATTGGAGCGATGTTAAGGCCAAAGAAGTTCCAAGCCCTTGAACAAAATAATACATGGACCATTGCAACTCTTCCACCTGGCAAAAAAGTAATCGGTTGCAAATGGGTCTGTAAGATCAAATATCGATCAAATGGTACAATTGAGTGTTATAAGGCTCGATTAATTGCCAAGGGATATACTCAGACATAAGCTCTTGATTACAACGAAACTTTCTCTCCTGTGGCAAAAATCACAATTGTTCGATGTTTACTTGCCATTGTAGTCGTAAAAAATTGGTCTCTTCACCAACTAGACATAAACAATGCCTTCGTCCATGGTGATTTGGAGGCAGAAGTTTATACGAAAATCCCTCCCGGATTTGCTAAACCAAGGGAGAATAGTGTTTGCTGTTTAAAAAATTCTCTTTATGGCCTTAAACATTCTTCATGTAACTGGTTTTCCAAATTTTTGGGTACCCTTCAAGAGGCTAATTTCACACAATCTAAGTTGGATTATTCTTTATTCACATTTCATGTTGGTAATACTTTTACTGCCGTATTGATAAATATAGTCCTTCCGCTATATCTCAACTCAAGATTTTTCTCCAATCTAAATTCCAAATCAAAGTTTTGGGCTCTTTGAAATATTTTCTTGGCATTGATGTTACCCGTTCTAGCAAAGATATATTTTTATCTTAAAGAAAATATGCACTTGAGATTCTTGCTGACATGGGTTTACTTGGTACTCGAACTTCAAACTTCCCAATGGAGCAAAATATTAAGCTTAACTCTTTTGATGTGAAGCTTTTAGATGATCCTTCTCAATATAGAAGGATGATTGATCGACTCATTTACTTGACTATTACCTGACCTGATATAGTTTACCCTGTCAGTTTTTTAAGCCTGTTTATGAGTAAACCACGTCAATCACATTTATAAGCTGCTTTATGAGTTCTACGATACTTGAAATCATCCCCGAGACAAGGTATTCACTTGTCATCGACTAGCTCACTATAATTTTGACCTCATTGTGAATCGGATTGGGCTAATTGTCCCATGACCCATTGATCCACATTTGGGTATTGTGTTTTCCTTGGAGAGAGTCCTATTCCATGGAAAACCAAGAAACAAACAATTATGTCACGCTCATCTGTCAAGACTAGGGCTGTTAGTCGAATGAACCCAAACCGAGTTCGAGCAAAACTTGAAAAACTTGTTTCTTAATTGAGCCTAAAAATTTGTTCAAGTTTGGCTCGTTTTCGAACCAAAAATAAGTCGAGCCCGAATATTTATACATAAACGAGTTGAGCCTGTCGAGTTTGAGCCGAACTTGTAGAGCTTGTTTTCTAAACGAACCTAAAAATTTGTTTAAATTCGGACTTATTTAAAAAACGAATCGGACCTGAACAAGTCGAACCCAAACCGAACTCAAGTCAAACTTGAGTAGGTCAATTTAATTAACAGTCCGCTGGCCAAAATACCCTATGCCATTGTAAATCACACCACACCAAAAACACCATGCTATTTATTGTTGTTTTAGATCCCACGAAACTCCACACTTGGCCTTCACTTTTCACACCACACTAGGGAGTGTATCCAAGTGTCTCTTTCAAACTCAACACCTCAGCCCCCATTTCCTCCACACCCACATTGTTCTCATCGAAAATTCATCACCTCCACCTTCCCTCCCTCCCTCCCCCAACACACACACACACACACACACACACACTTGACTGTATCCTACAGCTTCCCTCTCTCCCTTTCACACACATTCTTTCTCCACCACCATGCAAGCCCTTCAATCCCCAGCTCTCCGAGTCTCGCCACTCGACCCACTTCGCAAACAGTCCCCAAATCTCACTACCACCAGCACCAATAGAGTCTCATTCATCTCAGCTTCAACCCAACCCATGACAACCGCACCTCCCAAACGAGAGAAGGACCCCAAGAAAAGGGTGGTCATCACAGGAATGGGCTTGGTTTCTGTCTTTGGCAACGACGTTAATGCGTACTACGACAAACTACTCAGTGGCGAAAGCGGTATTACATCCATTGATCGATTCGATGCGTCCAAATTTCCCACCAGATTTGGTGGGCAGATTCGTGGGTTCAGCTCAGAGGGTTACATTGACGGGAAAAATGATAGGAGGCTTGATGATTGTTTGAGGTATTGCATTGTTGCTGGCAAGAAAGCGCTTGAAGATGCCGATCTAGGTGGCGATAAACGTTCCAAGGTTTGTGAATTTAGTATGTTGGGTCTTTGGTTAGTGTCTGATTGTTGATTAATCGTTAGTGTTTGACAGTAGATTAGATTTCAGTTTTTGGTGTTTTTGTTAGTTTGATTGAATTGGGTTTGTGTGATTTATGTTTTTTTTTTTCTTTTTTGTGTTCAATTTTAGAATATTTTTAGCGAAGACAAACAATTTTGGGATTTATTTTGAGTTTATGGGTTTTGCGTTGGATCTGGAATATAGGGAAGTTTTGTTTTGTTTTTTTAGCTTGGATTTTATTTTTGATTGTATATCGAAAAGTTGATGCTTTACTGATTTGTGGGGGGAATGATCATGCATGACCAAGATGATTCAGTTGATTGTGTTCAATTTGGGTTCTTTCTGGAAAATATTGAACATGCATTGGCAGAACTGTTTAGGTTTGAATTTTCTCATGTTTGTGATGAACATATGTGTTCCTAGTATATATCTCCTAAATAAGTTGGGTAAAATACACTTTTAGTTCCCAAAGTATGTGTTTAGTTTCTATTTGGTCCCTAAGGTTTCTAATTTGTATCTATGTGATCTAATCTCAAATGTCCGTCAAAAAATCGTTAAGGGCCAATCACGTGGGACCAAATAGACACGGGTTAGGAACTTTAGGGACCAAATAGACACAAAATTAGGAACCACGTGGTTGGCGACCAAAACCGTCACGATTTTCTGACGGATATTTGAGATTGGACTATGTAGATACAAATTAGGAACCTTAGGAACTAAAAAGACACATTTGGAATATTGGGGAACAAATAGACACTAAACGCATACTTTGGGGACTAAAAGTGTATTTTACCCAAATAAGTTTGGTTGCAACATATATTTATACAAGATGATTTTAAATTGTTGAGAGTATCTGCAGTTTTAACTCAACTAACCCAGAAACTAATTGGAAAATTCACTTTGAGCTGGCCCATGAAGATGGTCTCAATATGAGTTCCATGAATTTTACTGCTAGAATTGTGCTGATTTTTTTTTTTTTTTTTAATTTTCTGATACATAGGATGTCAGTGGCTGGGACTGCTAATGTTATGATTAGAATAGAAACTCCTGATTCAGTACCTGCTTATGATTGATAAAATTTGGAATAGCCACCTTTTATGGTCTATGTTACGGGATTTTCCTCCAATAGAGACTTGGTGGAATTTCTTTCAACGATGGCCGACAATCTGTAACATGTTCAGTCAGTGGAAAAGACAAATTTCAGAAGCAGCTTGAGGAAGAATTAGCCGACACCTTCACCAACTTATCTGTATTCACCTACCTCTGTCTTATCCAATTGATACAAAATCAAAGATCTTGATTTTCCTAGGCAGAGGAGAATTGCAAATATAAGTTGTTTTTTTAACGCAGAGGGATGGAGTGGGGGAGGGAGATGGGGGTGGCGCTGTGATATGCGCTACGATTGGTGATACAGGACAAAACTTGTTCTTATGCTACTTTTATGAAGACTGTAGGAATTGAGATAATCTGAAAGCTTAAGGAAATAATGAACTCCTTCCCATTATTTAAGCAAAATGGAGACAAATTTGTCTTTCTCAGCCCCGTCTCATTTATTGAATCTTGTTGGAAGTTACTGCTGAGAGCAATATAAGAAAATTCTGTTTTATGGTGGGTATGCACGTTCATGCCATCAAAGACTTCTCCCCCCTTCTCTTCTTTCATCTTATGATTTCTAGGTGGTAGACTTCTGGCAACTTGAATATCTTTGCATAACTAAGAATTAAATGATTTTTTTTTTTTTGAACTCAATTAAATGGTACATGAAATGAGATGAACTTCTCCCTAATTCTTAGTTTGACCAATAATTCCATAACTCTAACGATCCTGGCAGGGTGATGTGTGCACTTAAGCTCTTAGTACCTATTTTTGTAAAAACAATGGAAAGGAAAAAGAAAAAACAATGGAAAAGCAGTGGGCAAGCTTCATTCAGAAAATAAATATACATATATAACCCGACCTTGTTGGGAAAGAACGAAAAAGACCTGACCGAGACTGTTGGAAGTTCATATTAAATTAAAATAACTAAATGTAGAACTCCTATAGTAACTATTTACTGGGTGTATGTTCTTGATGATATTTTCTTGTGTTGTATGATTACATTAATTTCTTTGGCTTGATATGGATATAGATGTTTCATGGACTCCTCAATACACACAGACACACACATATTATGGCTTTATATGTACCATTGTCTTCCTTGACATATATTCTATCTGTTCCATACTTGATATAACAACCGGATTGTGATGCTTATCACCGAAGTCATTTTCCTCTTGTGCTCTTTGCAGATTGATAAGGAGCGGGCTGGTGTGCTTGTTGGGACAGGAATGGGTGGTCTTACAGTTTTCTCTGATGGTGTTCAGGCTCTCATAGAGAGAGGTTACAGGAAAATCACACCATTTTTTATACCTTATGCTATAACAAACATGGGTTCTGCCTTGCTTGCAATTGATCTTGGTTTTATGGGACCAAACTATTCCATTTCAACTGCTTGTGCTACCTCCAACTACTGCTTCTATGCTGCTGCCAATCACATCCGTCGAGGTGAGGCTGATATGATGGTTGCTGGTGGAACTGAAGCTGCCATTATTCCTATTGGATTGGGAGGTTTTGTTGCTTGCAGAGCTTTGTCTCAGAGAAATGATGATCCACAAACTGCTTCTAGGCCATGGGACAAAGATCGAGATGGTTTTGTCATGGGGGAAGGAGCAGGAGTTTTGGTAAGCTTGCTTCTGCTTCTGATTTTATATCAATCTACCATATACATCTTAGTTTCTATGTTGGCATCGCCATAAACTAAAGTTATACTGGATTGCATATAACACGGGCGTATGGGCGATGAAGAAACTTAATACATTGAGAGTATGCATAATGAATTGTTGATTGGTCCTTTATGTTGTGCCTCAGAGCATATTTTGACAAATCTGCTTCCATTATTTGTTGTATATGTACTCTATAATGGAAAATGCCAACGAAAACTGTAGACGATTTTTGGGCTGAGCACGGATATAGAGATGTACTATTACAACCTTTAGTTGAAAAGAAACAAAAAGTTTTCTTTGATATTTAATTTATTTATTTTTTTGGTTGCTGGATTATTCTGAATCTCGTAACCGAGGCCATGCATAAACAACACTCCCTCTTTCCTCAAACCCTTTCTCTCTGAAGTGTGTGGCAATAGTGATATGAGGTTTTAGACAATGATATGAATCTTCAACTTTCTTTGACAGTTTTCTTTACTCTAAGTAGGTGATGGAAAGCTTGGAACATGCAATGAAAAGAAATGCACCAATAATTGCCGAGTACCTGGGAGGTGCAGTAAATTGTGATGCTCATCATATGACTGATCCAAGATCTGATGGTCTTGGTGTTTCTTCCTGCATTCAGAGTGCTCTTGAAGATGCAGGTGTGTCACCTGAGGAGGTACTTGCTTTCTTTCATTAAATCATCTTTCTAGTACCATACTATGCCTTTTCCTAAGTAGTGTGTATCTTGGATGCAGATAATTATTAAAACTCTTTAAACAGGTTACATGCTTCCTGTCTATTTCTAGAGCCACATAAATACTATCCGGGCAAAATGAAGCTTCAAAAAAGTCATGGTCATGCATTCATATGTTTGAATGAGGGAAAGATCTAGAAAGAAAGAGTTTCGCTGAGATTTTAGAACTAGTTAGAGTACAAGTGTCTCACATTTCTTTACAGAGCCTCTGCAATCCTAACCTCAGTTATCGGAATATTTGGCCCTTCATTTGCTACCCCATTGAAGCCACCTCCATCTAACCTATCACAATTCCAACCATGCGCCTCCACCAATCATATTTGTCACCATCATGCCCACGGTCTCAGTTTTCTGCAATCTCGATGGAGTTTCATAATGTTCTAGCTTAGTAGTCCTCTCAAATTTCAAACGTTAGTGATGTAAATCGTAATAGCTCTGATATCAAATTGATGTAAATTGCAATAGCTCTGATACCAAATTGATGTAGATCGTAGTAAAGAAGAATTAGGGATGAGAAGAGAAGAAGAAGGAGATGAGAAAAGAAGAAGGGGATGAGAACGGAGAGATAATTTGAGGAAGAAAGATTCAATATCAATAATCAATAATAATCAAAGTCTCCTACAACAAATATATATCCCCTATATATATATGAGTTCACAAATCCTATATATATAAGGAGATCACAAACTCTAAAATAAATAAATAATCAAAATGACAACTAAACCCTTAAAAGGTAAAAGAAATTACTTAAAAGATAAATGCTAAAAGTATCTAAATAACTATAATAATTAATCTATAATATCTATTCAATTCCTAGACGATCCCCATCATTTGATGTAGATCGTAGTAAAGAAGAATTAAGGATGAGAAGGGAAGAAGAAGGAGATGAGAAAAGAAGAAGAAGGGAATGAGAAAAGAGAGAGAATTTGATGAAGAAAGATTCAATATCAATAATCAATAATAATCAAAGTCTCATACAACAAATATATATCCCCTATATATATAGGAGTTCACAAATCCTATATATATAAGGAGATCACAAACCCTAAAATAAATAAATAATCAAAATGACAACTAAACCCTCAAAAGGTAAAAGAAATTACGTAAAAGATAAATACTAAAAGTATCTAAATAACTATTATAATTAATCTATAATATCTATCTAATTCCTACACGATCCCCATCATTCTCCTCCGGTTGAAAAAAACTCTCCTCCGGAGAGTCTTCAAAGCAGAAGTACCCTAAGAAAGCAGCATGAAGATGATAGAACGCCTCATCTAAATGAAAGAACCATCAAAATTTTTCCATTGACCATAATAAATGCAAGAATCTCCATCTGTAGCAATGTAAATCTGGTCCCGTAGTACATCATCTATTTGGCCCGAAATATGTGATGGAAGTGGAAAGATAAGAACTGGAGCTTGTGTTGAAGAAGAAGCAATTCCACCTGTAGAAACACTAGATAACAAAATAGGAGGTTCTGGAGTACCTCGATTAAGTAGCATGTCCTCCAAATAAAAATCTGGACTAATACTAACATTCAATGAAAAATTAAGCAAATAAGCATTAGATCCAAATTCAAGAATAGCAAAACAATTTCCATTAGATTTAAACAAAACGCTTCAGTGGGACAAGACATCAATAAAAAATGAGTAACTATAACACCCTGGTGCTGAAAATAAGAAAGTACAGACTCAATTGGACACTTGATAGTAGGCAAAGAAACAAAGTTTACACTCTCAAGTGGGGCAGAATCCAGAACAATGTCAACAATCTCAGGTGGAGAAGAATCCACAACAATGCCATCCTGATTCGGAATAGTAGACATAGAATAGTTGCCAACAAATTCTAAAATAGATAGTTCAATATGTTCAACATCTTGCATTGGAACCAACTGAATGGATTTTTCCTCAAGTTCAATGCTTAGTGATGATTCAATTTTTGGCTCCGATGAGGTAGGAAACATGATAGGAGCAAAAATAATCTCATCACTAGTATCAATGTTCAAACGATTGAAAGTATGTTTTGAAGGATGTAAAGCATGAGGATCCAATGGAACAAAAATATGGCTATCATTATGCGGGTGTCCGACATTAGGTGAAACTGGAGACTTGTCCTTATTTTCTTCCATTTGTTGACTTGCAAAAAATTTATTCAAGTGGGAAAGTTGACTTGTTAATTCAGATAATTGGTTTTTCATCCCTCTACATTCTTCACGTAATTGGCCGAGTGAATGGTTAGTATTTGCAACTCCAATTTCAAAGATCTCAACCTTTTTTTCTAGGGCAGTTTGGGCTTTTGAATGGTGACTAAGGACATTGAAGATAGATCTAGATTGACATTGATGATGACTTTGGGAAGCATGATGTTGGTAATTATGTGACCTAAGTGTCCCTGAGTAGTATTCTAGATAATCTTCATAATAAAACTCAAACTTACTATGGACTTTATGATGACTCCGAGAAACTCTAGGAGTGGAATAGGTATAGTGATGACGCTGTGGAGAATTGTGAACTTGAGACATTCTTGATGTTAGATAAGTATATGAATAGGCATCATAATGATCATATGAATTCATGATTGACTTTGAAATATGAGAATAACATAAGAATGAGTTCAAGAATGCAATTGATAATTACAAGAAGTGAGAAAACTTAAATACAAGAAAATATGTTTTGGACCCTTACAAATTCTCTAATTTTTCAATGAATAAAAATATTAGTCTCAAAATCTATAGGAGTATGCATACCATAATAAAGAGGAAATTCTGAAACTTGTTGTGGATGATTCTGCAATTTTTGAAACCTTTGGGGGAGGACTCTGTAACTTCTGAAACTTCTTGGGCAGTTCTGGAATTTTTGCAGACCTCTTGGGATGTGTCTGCAGTTTTTTTTGGAACTTCTGGGTGATGTTTCTGTAATTTTTTGAAATTTCTGGAGGTAATTCTGCAATTTTTTAGACCTTCTGGGGATGTTTCTGCAATTCTAAAACTTTCTGGGGTGTTTTTTTTTTTAACTGGACAGCACGATGAACAGTAACCCTCGATGAACAGTACCCAGTGAACAGTCTCGACAAACAGTAACCCGTGAACAGTGTTAATGTATTTGTTTTTTTTTTTTACGAATCGAAGTTGGGCTCTGATACCAAATTGATGTAAATCGTAATAGCTCTGATACCAAATTGATGTAGATCGTAGTAAAGAAGAATTAGGGATGAGAAAGGAAGAAGAAGAAGGAGATGAGAACAAAGAGAGAATTTGAGGAAGAAAGATTCAATATCAATAATCAATAATAATCAAAGTCTCCTACAACAAATATATATCCCCTATATATATAGGAGTTCACAAATCCTATATATATAAGGAGATCACAAACCCTAAAATAAATAAATAATCAAAATGACAACTAAACCCTTAAAAGGTAAAAGAAATTACTTAAAAGATAAATACTAAAAATATCTAAATAACTATCATAATTAATCTATAATATCTATCTAATTCCTACACGATCCCCATCAGTTAGTTACAAAATACGCAGAATTTCTCTCAAGTATTGCAGTATCTCTTTTAGCTCCAATATTATTTTGACAAGAAATCTGGATCTGATTCTTTTGGCAGTTGCAGTTGAATTGCTTTATGGTGGTAGTTGATGTTTGATAGTGTTTGAAAGCAAGCTGACCAAACGATACAGCCATCAGACAAGAAAAGGAGGTGGTGGATTTGGGGGAAGTGGTCGCTTTGGTGGTGAATTAAATGATGTGCATTCGTCCTGCACATATTTAGCCATTGTTGTTTCCTGGTCCACGTTCTTGTAATTCATCTAGTCTTTCATAATGAGGCAGAGAAATCCTGAAACAGCGATGGAATAGCTTTATTTAGATTAGAGCAAAATAAGCTGAAAACTAGTAGTTTGGATTGCCCCATTGTACATCCACTTAATTTGGTTGCAGTGACTTAAATCTCCTCGTAGCATTGCTTATCCAGCTCCTAGTTCGCGAACAAGCTTATGTGTAGATGTGGTGTTTATGTTTTGCTGATATTGTTCGTAGACTTCCAAGAAGGAAAAGTTTTCCAAAAACATCATCTTTGGGCATTAAAAGCTGAGAGAAAGGTGAAAGCCTTTGTTTCTAATGTGCAAGGACTAATGGAAAACTGCAAAACTGCCACGTTTTGTATTTCAGTGATAACAAACCAGGGAACAAATTATGAATCACTAACACATGATCCAATCAGCATAGTGTTGTCAAGTGGCTTTGAATCTCTTATTACTGATTCCCCCCACCCTCACCCCCAAAAAAAAAAAAATTGATGATAAATCTGTTGCTGCTGTACCTTCCATTGTAAAGCTCTTTTTTACAGCTGGTATTGATGTTGCTATAACTTGGACGCAATCATAGTGAAATTTGTGAGATCATGAGTTAATCAATTAAACTACTCTGTTCTTTGTCAGGTTAACTATATAAATGCGCATGCCACTTCCACTATAGTTGGCGACCTGGCTGAGGTGAATGCTATTAAAAAGGTATTTAAGAGCACATCAGAGATCAAAATGAATGCAACTAAGGTAATCTCAGCGTCTCTTTTATTTGGTTATGTACGTCATGGTTCTGTTTGTATTTCCAACTTTGAGGAGACTATATTGTGATATTGCTCATACTTGTAAAAGAACACGTAAAAGAACACGTGCATTTATTGATATTGCTTGCTCACACTCTTCAGATTGAAGCTTTATTCTTGCTTGTGTTATTCTGTTCCAGTCTATGATAGGGCATTGCCTTGGTGCTGCTGGGGGTCTGGAAGCTATTGCGACAGTGAAAGCCATTACAACAGGGTGGATTCATCCTACTATAAATCAATTCGTATGTGCTACTTTGGATTTTCCAGAGAATTATATATTATTGCTCTTTACTCTATTTTCGATGGTGACACTCCTCTGGATAGTTGCAAAGGTTCAAAATGTTTGTTCATAAGTTTTTGTCTTTCCGGCAAGCCTTATGCTAGATGCATTGTTTCTTTTTCTCTTTCTTTTATTCCGGGTAAACAAAATGTTATTCATTTTTAACATCATAGTCCCATGGTTTGATCATTTGCATACTTTTTGCACTTTTTAACAAATTCTGTTTGAGGAAATGCAGAATCCAGAGCCTGCAGTTGAGTTTGACACTGTTGCAAACAAGAAGCAGCACCATGAAGTGAATGTTGGTAAGATGTTTTTTCATTTCCACCCTCTCTCCTCATCTCCCCCAAACCCTGAACAACTTAAATCAGTTGATTGAACGGTGCAAGTAAGTCTACTGATTTGAATTTTGTCATGATATGCAGCCATCTCAAACTCATTTGGATTTGGTGGGCACAACTCTGTTGTGGCTTTTTCCGCATTCAAGGCCTGATTGAATTGTCTGCATTTCTTGTAGCTGAGGACCATCTTTACTTATTCGAGGCTTGGTTTAATTTCTCATAGAGGCTGCTTCATCTTCTTTCTGCGAGTTTCTGCGTAGCGCTTTGTGCATTTAGAGCTGATAATTTAATAATTTTGGGTTTAAGTTTAGATTAAGGATTCATTACGTCGTGCTCTATTGGAACCTCCAGCAAATGTTAGACATGAAATTTATCCAGTTTTGAATTATTTAGTTGATAGAGGGTACTGTCCTTGGGGGTTCAAGAACCTTCAATGACTTTGTTGTTGTTGTTGCTATTTGGGCATTTTTTTTTCCCTTGGGTGTTTATTTTACAATGAAATTTTTAAGTCATGTTGATTAATCTAAAGTTCATTATACTAACATGACATCTTAAT
The DNA here is from genome assembly GCA_951799425.1 of Ilex aquifolium. Taxonomy (NCBI): domain Eukaryota; kingdom Viridiplantae; phylum Streptophyta; class Magnoliopsida; order Aquifoliales; family Aquifoliaceae; genus Ilex; species Ilex aquifolium. The sequence continues at coordinate 48,649,849 of OX637392.1, read as the reverse complement.
GCTAAAGCCTTATTGGATGCTTTCACTATTCATTGTACAGTGATGACATTGGATCATAACGTCTTAATTGCTAGAGCCTTTCTGGGTGCTTTCATTGTTTAGTAAGTGTCCTCTATAGGTACGCATACGCACAACCTAAAAATATTGGGGGCACATTGATTATGAAGGTAGTGAAGGTAACTATTAGATCTAACAAGTAGGATGTGTTATATCTTTATATGCTAAAGCCTGCCCAATCTATATAATAAAGTAGTTTACAATTCAAATCTCAAAAGATAAATAAAATGACTTTTACTTTTCGCGGTTCAGATCGTTTCTAAATTTGTCTAAATCTAATCTAAGGGTTAATATTAATCTAACAATTTTGAGATTCCCGCCCAATCTTTTCATCACACTCACATGTTCTCACACACTCAGAACTCTCCAGAACTCTCTCTCTTCCTACGAACTCCTCCTCTCTGTTCACTTACCTTCTCTCTCCTCTCTGTTCACACTCTCTCTCTCTTTCAGCTCCAGCGACACACCCCTGACCCAGAACCGAAACCACCACCACCGCAAATCATCACTACCAAACCCAGAACCGAAACCACCAACTCCAAGACAAAACCTAACCCACCACTTTCAGAGGAGAGAGAGAAGTGTGAGAGCACTGAATTTTTCAACCTGTTGATCGGTTTTTTAGAAGTGTTCGATTTGAATTTTTCAGATCTAAGTTTCAGCCACCATTTTCAGAACTGAGTTTCACACCATCAATTTAGAAACTCTCCAGAACTCTCTCTCCTCCTACGAACTCCTCTCTGTTCACTTACCTTCTCTCTCCTCTCTGTTCACACTCTCTCTTTCTTTCAGCTCCAGCGACACACCCACCACCACCACCACCACCGCAAATCATCACTACCAAACCCAGAACCGAAACCACCAACTCCAAGACAGAACCTGTACACCACAAAATTGACAACCCACCACTTTTAGAGGAGAGAGAGAAGTGTGAGAACCTTGAATTTTTCAACCTGTTGATCGGTTTTTCAGAAGTGTTCGATTTGAATTTTTCAGATCTAAGTTTCAGCCACCATTTTCAGAACTAAGTTTCACACCATCAAGGCAGACGATCTAAATTGGTGAGATACTCAGCAAGGCAATCGATTTCAGCAAGGCGAAGTATCGAATGTAAGTCTTCTCTTCTCTCTCTCTCCATTTGCCCCAATTGTAGCCCTAAATCAACGAAAGACTCACCGAGAATCGAACGACTCACCGAGAATTTGAGTCAAGCGTATATATGGAACCACAGCTTTGACGAAAACAGATGAATCGAACGACTCACCAAAAATTTGAGTGAGCGAGAGCGAGCGAGAGGACTCTCTGTATTCAGTTTGTGCTCCTCTCTCTCTCTCTCTCTCTCTCTCTCTCTCTCTGTATTCAGTCAAATACTCCAATTGTAGCTCATTTGCCCCAATTGTATTATTTCAAATTGCCTCCCATTTTAGCCCTAACTCAAATCGAACGACTCTAGTTATTTTGATCTTCCTTGCTAGCAGAAAATTGACGCTATCTCAGGCAAGGCAATCGAATGTAAGTCTTCTCTTCTCTCTCTCTCTGACCTCATAAGTTGCAGAAACGTCGAATTTTAAGTTCCTTCTTGCTTTTTTCAATTTGGGTTTATAATGAAAATTTCAGCACAGATAATATATTCATTGATTGACATCACTTCATTTGTCATTTTTTTTAGCAATTATCTGCAGAAAATTAATAGGTTCAAAATTATTGTGCGAAAATTATGATAAGTCCAAATAATCATATTTGATTTGGTTTAGTTACTGTGGTATTCAAGCTGAGGGATGAGAAGAACCCATTATGCTCACTGATCACCAACTTTGTCACTCGGATTCTGTTTCTTTTGTTTTTAATTTTGAGAAATAAAGCTTGCCAATACTCAAAATTTTATGCAATTGTTAACTTATTTCTCAATCTCATTAACTTTTCAAGAATCCTGAAATGAGTCCACCTCTGTCTCTCTCTCTCTCTCTCATAAGTGAGGTTGCCTGTGAGGTTGTTTCTGCAACTTATATGGGTGGAGGGAGGGTGTGGCAATGTGGGGAGTTGCCCTCACTACATTTCAAAAGAACTATGGGCTATTTAGAATTTACAAATTTATAAGAAGTTTCAGTGGTTATGTAATGTGGATTGTGGTTTGTTTGATTATATTTTGTTTGAGTATTAAAATGGATGCTTTTGGTTATGGTGGGCTGAGCACTATATGTGGTGGGGGCGTTGACAAATAAGTATTGTATTGTTTTTGTAAAGTTTTGGGTTGTGGAAGAGAGAGGGAAGGGGGGGAGTGGAGTTTCGTAGCTGTTTAATTATTCTTTTTCGCGGTCTCTCATGTGGAATTTTATTTGGTGAAACTTTTGATGGGTTTTCAATTATTCGTAGAAATATAATTACATCGTTTGTTTATGTGAAATTTTTTGAGATTATATACTATTTTGTTGCATTAGATTCTTTTAATCAGGCTTGGATGGCAATATCCGTTATTGTATTGAATTACAGGAAATATTCTGACCGTTACTAGGGAAGTTTTCAAATTTTGGAAAAATGTAATTGACATACATCTTCAATTTACATTGAAGTCTCTATCCCAGTTCAGAACTGTGTTTTGGTTGGGAAATTGAGAAATTCGGACTGACTTAAGTTGGCAGCAAATGTGCTGAAGTGGTAGTTGGTGTTGTTGTTTCTATGGTTTATGGTTTCTTGATTGTATTTTCTTGATTGTTTTGGAAACTTTAAATAAATAATTTCGAGATTATAAATCTCTTATACTACCATCGATATGGACGGAGTGGAGGGTGTTGAGAATGAAGGGTTAAGCATGTGGGGTTGAGTTTGAATAAGAAAAGAAGTAATAACAGTAGTCGTAGCTGAGAAATGCTGATTCTTTCATACATAGAAAACTTATACTTTTATAGAGATCAGATAGCTAACTGAATCCAATTCATTCTTAATTCTATTTGGTGGCACGAATTAACATCTCTAACTGAATATCTGAGTCTGCATCGGTTATATTGTCTGATTTGCATATGCTTATATATATATAGATATATATGATGAAATTAAGTGTTATTTATTGAAATTAAATCAAAATTAAGATGTAATTTGTTAAGATCTCTCTCAGCCACGCGAAGCCTCTAACACAACCAAGACACTCGGGGTCTCTCTCTCTCTCTGTGCTTGCAACTCACACTCACGCCCATCCCCCTCACCCCCATTCCTGCAGCACCATGTGTGTGCTTTGTTGTTAATTTATTGGGTTTTGAGGATTTTGGAATTAGGTTAATCTTATGAAATCTTACTGAAATTGATTGATATTGAATGATGTTTTGATAAATTTAAATGTGAATTTGATATTTACTTGATGAGATAATTCAATAAATTTAAATGTTCGTTTGTTTACCCTTCTTGATATGTCCAGCTGCATCCTTGCTTCTTCGTTTTCTTCTTCTGGAGTTGTATGCATTATACTATTTGGTGATAGTATAATGATTTTCTCTGGTGGTATTAAATCCTTTAATTGTTTCATGGTTGAGCTTTGATTATTTGCAACAAAAATGATTAATCAGGTCTAATGACTAATCTAATTGGCCTGTCTTAGTTTTTTCAAGACTGTCCTCTTGCGGGCTTACATTATAGAGATAAAAATGTATCAAATTTTCAAATAAACCTTTTTAAATCAAACTTTTTCGATCCAAATTCAATAAACATATAATAGCAATTGCATGAGTTGCCCACATTATTCACCAAATGGACATAGTAGTAGAGTATAGAACAATTCAATCTTTGTAGGATTGGTCTGAAATTTCAAGAGAGATGAAAATAATAAATACAACTCAACTTCTACGATGGAGATACACTAATGAGGTAACATAAATCTTATATTGTTGCAATTAAGTATACAATTTTTTTATATATTTGACTAATATTTTTTTTCTCTCTTTTTAAAAAATTAGGTGGTTGTGCAATCACTTAACTTGCGGTATCGCATACGTATTGATACACGGACATTCAGGATAGTGATGCAGAATAAGTACAATCACAAATGAATCGTGCAATTACAGATTGGGTTCGATGTACTTAATTGTTCTCATACTATGATATTTTTGACTAGAATTCAGTTTATTGCTTTTTGTTTCAATTTTGTTGCCAAAGAAAATGTGGGTTTGAGAGTTTTGAGGTAGGAGAGAGAAACGAGAGGTGAGGGTGATTGGTTTTAATTACTTTAATTACTTCAAATGCAATAGTGCTTCAATAGTTTGTTGGGTACACTTTCAATGTCTAGAACTTATTGGAATTCAAGTTACTTAAAGAACTAATGTTATTTTCGAGCAATTTTTTAGACAGCCTCTTGAATGTTTTGATGCTTCGTAATTTCTTTTATACCTATTTCTATGGTGTGCATTTGTATTTGAAAAATAATAAGTTATATGCCAGATCAAGTTGATTGAGAATGAAGATTTGCACTTTAACCATATGAAGATAGTGGTTATTTGATATCAAAAAACGTTATTTTATTTGATATGTATTTTAATTAATTTTTTTTTACTACTATGGACAAATTAATAATATGTAATGAGTAATAGTTTTTTAAGGTAAGATGAGAAAATATGTAAACTGTGTATATGTTTAAATTTTTTGAGTTATGTTTTTGGAGGTAATTTTGTACATTTTTTATATATTCATCGGTTCTAGATATTTATTGTTATCATTATGTGCACCGTTTTTTTCTTTTGCTAATTCTCATTTTTTTTAATTGATTTTTTTTCGTCGTACAGTGCCTTCAGGCACGGGTAATAACTAGTCCTTAAATATGGGGAAAGTTTTAGTCATATTCTTTCTAGTTTACCATATCTTCAAGAACATATCTTCTATTATCAAAAATATTACTGACACCTTTTTTAATTTATATTTAAACATCGCTGATACTTTTTGCCATTAAACCATCATTTATAACAAAAATAAGTTATCTCAAATACCAAAATTATGATTACATAAAACTCAAACAATCTTTCTACATAAAATTCGAGCCGATTAAAATTTATTTTTCTACATATTAAAATTCGAGCTGATTAAATTTTTTTACTATATATTAAAATTTGATTCGAGCTGATTAATTTTTTTTTTTTACGTATTAAAATTTGAGCCTATTAAAAGTCCTTTTTTACGTATAAAAATTCAAGTCATTTTGAGCTCTACTTGAACTGTTAGCCTTGATTAAAATTCGCTTCTAATTGATTAAAATTTATATTTTTTTTATTTATTAAAATTTGATTTAAGTTTATTAAAATTTATTTTTTAAGTATTAAAATTTGAGTCAATTAAAATTTATATTTTTTATGTATCAAAAATTGGGCCGATTAAAATTTAATGCGAATTGATTAAAATTTGATTTGAGCCTCGAATAGAATTTTAATTGGATCAAATTTTAATACGTAAAAAAATATAATTTTTAATCAACTCAAATTTTAATACATAAAAAATAAATTTTAATTAGTTCGAATAGAATTTTAATCAGTACGATTTTTAATACGTAAAAATTTAGAAAATATAAGGGGTCTTATTGAAGATATGTCTATCTCTAGAGGGAGTGTGGATGAAGTTTTTTCTAAAATACATCATAGGCAATTTATTAAAATTATATTCTACTTAACACATTTAATTACAAGGGTGTCAGTGAAGATTCAAAAAATTAAAAAAAAATATCTTTAAAGATATAATAAACTAAAAAGGATTAGATTGAAATTTTCTCTTACACATACTATGGAGAATCTTAATACATTAAATTCTGAAGACACCTAGACTTTTCTTCCACTAAATCCCTTTTGCCTTCAATGAATTTCCCCCTTGAAGTCAACTTTATTACGTCAGCGTCATTTTGTATCAAAATGATATAATTTTGTTAAATAAAACGATGTGATTTTTTACTAAAACAATACTGTTTTAATTAGAGGTGGCAATCTTAACCCATTACCCATTAATCCGCCCAACCCGCTCATAAATAAATGGGTTGGGTAATATGATTCATTTTAATTAAACTGGTTAATATGGATTATAAATGGGTACCCATTGGGTTGAATATTTATCTTTTTATTAAATAACACAAGTAATAAAATTAAATAAATATACTAATATACCAAAAAATTCATACACTATTACACTAAAAAATACACACATATACACTAATACACCAAAACATACACACACTAGTACACCAAAAACACAAGCACTAATACACCACACATGACCCACGGATCGACCCACGTCCCATGAGCTAACTCAATCCATGGGTTGACCCACGACACATGGGTTGATCCATGACTCATGGGTCAACCTACGATAACACCGTACGCTTAAACATAATATAAAGAAAAATTTAAAATACTTTTTTAAAAAATTTAAAAAAAAAAAAAACCGGTAACATCGTACGCTTAAACATAATACAAGAAAAAAATTCAAAATAATTTTAAAAAAAAAATCGGTAACACCGTACGCTTAAACATAATATAAAGAAAAAATTCAAAATAATTTTTTTTTAAAAAAATTTAAAAAAAAAAAACCGGTGACACCGTACGTTTAAACAGGAAAAAATTCAAAATAATTTTTAAAAAAAAATTAAAAAAAAACCAGTGACACCGTACATTTAAACATAATACAAGGAAAAAATTCAAAATAATTTAAAAAAAAAATTAAAAAAAAAACCGGTGACATCGTACGTTTAAACATAATAAATGGAAAAAATTCAAAATAATTTTAAAAAAAAAATTAAAAAAAAAACCGATGACATCGTACGTTTAAACATAATAAATGGAAAAAATTCAAAATAATTTTTAAAAAAAAATCAGTAACACCGTACACTTAAACATAATATAAAGAAAAAATTCAAAATAATTTTTAAAAAAAAAAATTAAAAAAAAAAACCGGTGACATCGTACGTTTAAACATAATAAATGGAAAAAATTCAAAATAATTTTTTAAAAAAAATTGGTAACATCGTACGCTTAAACATAATATAAAGAAAAAATTCAAAATAATTTTTAAAAAAAAAAATTAAAAAAAAACCGGTGACACCGTATGTTTAAACATAATAAATGGAAAAAATTCAAAATAATTTTTAAAAAAAAATTTAAAAAAAAACCGGTGACATCGTACGTTTAAACATAATAAATGGAAAAAATTCAAAATAATTTTAAAAAAAAATTAAAAAAAAAATCGGTCACACCGTACGCTTAAACATAATATAAAGAAAAAATTCAAAATAATTTTAAAAAAAAAACGGTGACACCGTACGTTTAAACATAATATAAGGAAAAAATTCAAAATAATTTTAAAAAAAAAAAAAAAAAAAAAGGCAACACCGTACCCTTAATGCATTAATTTGTGTGTGCTTTGGTGTATTAGTGTGTGTGTATATTTGTATTTTGGTGTACTACTAATGTGTGTATGTGTTTGTGTTTTGGTGTACTAATGTGTCTATTAAGAATTTTATTATTTTATGGGTTAATCGGTTTAACTCAACTCGTTATAAACCCAACTCATTATAACTCATTTACTAGGTGAGTGAATAATGGATTGAATTTATTTTAGCCCAATCCAATTTAACCCAACCCCTAACCAAACTCAACCCACTCATTTGCCACACCTAGTTTTAATCAACAACATCTCTATTGTTAAAAATTAAAAGCAGAAGAGCCGAATTTTTTTTGGATAAAATACACTTTTAGTTCGCAAAGTATGCGTTTAGTGTCTATTTAGACCCCAATATTTCAATTATGTCTATTTAGTCTCTAAGGTTCTTAATTTGTATTTACGTGGTTCAATCACAAACGTCCACCAGAAAACAGTGACGGTTCTGGTCACGCGACAATCACGTAGTTACTAAATTTGTATTTATTTGGTCCTTACAGTTTCTAATTTATATTTATTTAGTCTTTAAAGTTTTTAATTTGTGTCTATTTAGTTCCACGTGATTGGCGCATGACCAAAGCCGTTAATGATTTTCTGACGGACGTTTGAGATTAGACCACATAGATATAAATTACGAACCTTAGGGAACAAATAGATACAATTAAAAGATTGAGGACCAAATAGACACTACATGCATACTTTGGGAGCTAAAAATATATTTTACTTTAATTTTTTTTATATAAAAAAAAAAAGGCCCCCATATTTCCACTTCAGAGCTTCTAAATAACCTCTAATCAATCTTGCCTGTTCAAACACCATTCAAAATGGTTGTGTTATGACCAAGTGTGGTACACTTCTTAGTTTAGTCACAACGAATGTCATGATAAGACTTGAGAGCGTATCAGGACAGGACATGGCACGAAAACTAACTAATCTTATCAAAGTAGTGCATGGTCTTCTCTCACCTTAGTAAATGGTGGTTTAAGGTACTTGCCTTTGAACACTTGATTTCACTAAATAACAGATTGAGAGGTTCTTCATCTTCTTGTTAGGCCTCCATTCGTTAGGTATGGGGGGAATAATTAGCTTTTTGGATTCTGAATCTTTTAGGAAGGAATCGAAATATGTGATGTATACACACACACACAACCCCCCCCCCCCCCCCCCCCCCCCAACACTCCTAGGACTTACACCCAATTTGTCCCAATTAACAACTCTCATGCATTTTCCCAATACATTTTTCCATAATTGAAATTTGTATCAACTCATTCATCCCCCTAATTAATTTGTATGAAAATTTCATGAATTTCATCTCCTTCATACATTTTGAGATTTGAGATTGACCTTGTGTTTTGGAAACAATTAACATTGAGTAAATTACTGATTCGGTTAATGTTACGTTGATTCGAGGCTGTCAATTATTATTATAGAGTTTGTGGAGAGCAAAAACCTTCTCACTTGTGGTAATTTTTACATTATTGTAATGTGCTTTTTGTTGATTTATTGAAGATACCTAAGTAAAAGAGGAAGACCATGCCGTCCAGTTTACCTAGCTATTGGAACATAGTCGACGGGACAATGGGTTTTCAACCACAGTGATTATCAAGTCAAGAGCACGAGCTCTCAAGGTGCGAACCGAGCAAGAGATTGAAGAAGCTACCACCGTGCGGGACAAGGAACCTTTTTCAGATAATGAAGCTACCACCGTACAGAACAAGAAACCCTCATCTGCCCAAAGACTCTCATGCCCTCAACCTCTTGCCACCTCAAGGGCTTGTGGCATGGGGGGCAAATGACGAGCCCAGATTCAACTGGGCCAGACCTAATAAATCAAATAACCCCAAATCAGCTAAAAGGCAGGTCAAGCCAGTTCGTGAATTCGACCCATCCCAAGGTCCAAGGAATCCAAGAATAATTAGAGCACGTGGGGAGCAATTATCGGGATACTCACTCTCGAAGATCAAGACAACCTCTTATGACACTTACCTTTTGTGGCAACCCGGATAATTAATGCATTTGCCCTCACGTCACCGCCTTAACTAAGACTTCGTGTCTATAAATTGTAAGCTCTCTCTACATGAGAGGGCACCACTTTACACCTCTGGAGACTCCTTAAATACCTCTTGAGATATCTCAACACCTCTCTACACACCCTACGCATAACTTTTTTCTCTCTTAGTTATTGTATCCCTCCCGGAGCTAACAATTGCTCCTCTCTATCTCGTTCACCTTACTTTATTAATAAATGTCCCTTGACCACCATTGCCGTTTTTCGGAGTAGAATAGGTCACCCGGACCGAACCACTATATATCTGTGTGTTGATCCGATATTTATATTATTGTCATTGATTGCTTTATTAATTGTCCATTAATTACATTTTATCACACACTCGACTGTTGATCTTGTATAAGCCTGTTTTGTACATCATCACCTTCAAATCAACAAATTGTAGATATCTTTACCAAACCCCTTGGTTGCAATCCTTCTATCCATTTTTGTCGCAAGTTGGGCATTTATAACATGCATGTGCCAACTTGAGGGGGAGTCTTGGAAATTCACACATGTACGATATTTTTATTTTCTTATGTGTATCAATCACAATGGTCAAGGATTTGTTTATATGTAAATAGAATGTCTTGATTAATCCCACTAGTTATGGGATTTGAGCTGCTAAATATATAACAATCAATCCTCTAAGACATGTAATTTGATTGGCCTTCTCTTTGTATATATATAGGATGATGTCGTGAATAAATAAGAAAGAGTTTTTAACCATTCTTTACACATTCCATAACACAGTCGTGCTGTTATTTTTGTTAGGGGCAGAAATCATAAAACACACAAAAATACGACATGCCATTGTAAATCACACCACACCAAAAACATCATGCTATTTATTGTCATCGTGCTGTTCACTTTTCACACCACACTCGGGAGTGTGTCCAAGTCTATCTTTCAAGCTCAACACCTCAGCCCCCACTTCCTCCACACCCACATCGTTCTCATAAAAAATTCATCACCTCCACCTTCCCTCCCTCCCTTTCTCTCTCTCTCTCCCCCAACACACACACACTTGACTGTATCCTACAGCTTCCCTCTCTCCCTTTCACACACATTCTTTCTGCACCACCATGCAAGCCCTTCAATCCCCAGCTCTCCGAGTCTCGCCACTCGACCCACTTCGCAAACAGTCCCCAAATCTCACTACCACCAGCACCAATAGAGTCTCATTCATCTCAGCTTCAACCCAACCCATGACAACCGCACCTCCCAAACGAGAGAAGGACCCCAAGAAAAGGGTGGTCATCACAGGAATGGGCTTGGTTTCTGTCTTTGGCAACGACGTTAATGCGTACTACGACAAACTACTCAGTGGCGAAAGCGGTATTACATCCATTGATCGATTCGATGCGTCCAAATTTCCCACCAGATTTGGTGGGCAGATTCGTGGGTTCAGCTCAGAGGGTTACATTGACGGGAAAAATGATAGGAGGCTTGATGATTGTTTGAGGTATTGCATTGTTGCTGGCAAGAAAGCGCTTGGAGATGCCGATCTAGGTGGCGATAAACGTTCCAAGGTATGTGAATTTAGTATGTTGGGTCTTTGGTTAGTGTCTGATTGTTGATTAATCGTTATGCTCCGTTTGGTACGATGAAAAAATGGAATGATGGAAAGTTGGAATGATGGAAAGTGGGAGGGATAGATAAAACATCATGTTTGGTAAGAAAGGAAAGTAGGAAGGATGGAAAAGTGGATGGATTAACTTTCCTTCCAACTCACCAAAATCAATCCCTCCAAAATCAGAAGGAAAGTGGATGAAAAATTAATTATTTGTGTTGAGATGTATCTTATTTGTCTATATATTTTTTAATATATACATATATTATATATACATTAATTTCATAAAATATGTATTTATATATATATTTTAAAAAAATAAAAAAAAATAAAAAAAAATAGAAAATAAAGAATAAAAATAAACAGGTCAACTCGTAACTCGATACGACACAATTAGTTAAATGAGTTGAGTTAGGTTTGACTAATGTTCGACACAAACCCGTAATGACTCAACACGAATCTGACACGACACTACTTGATTATCACCCCTAATCTTAGCCAGCACAAAAAAAAAAAAAAAAAATTTAGTCATTTTTATTTTCCATCCATCCAACCAAACACAAATGAAGGAAAGTGTATCATTCCTACTTTCATTCCTTGAAGGATAGAAAGTGTATTCCTCCTATTTTTCATCATTCCTACTTTTCATCCTTTCTACCAAACGGAGCATTAGTGTTTGATAGTAGATTAGATTTCAGTTTTTGGTGTTTTTATTAGTTTGATTGAATTGGGTTTGTGTGATTTATGTTTTTTTTTTGGGAAAATTTCAGCCAAATTCCTCCTAGTTTACTATATCTTCAAGAACACCCCCTCTATTATCAAAAACATCACTGACACCCATCTAGTTTATATTTAAACATGACTAACACCCTTACCATTAAACTACCATTTCTAACAAAAAAAAAATTTAATCTAAAATACCAAAAATGCCCCTATATAAACCTCAAATAATTTTTTTACATAAAATTTTATTAAAATTCGAGCCGATTAAAATTTATTTTTCTACATATTAAAATTTGAACCAATTAAAATTCGATTGAACCTGAATAATTTTTTTTTTTTAACGTAATAAAATTCGAGCCTATTAAAATTTATTTTTTACATATTAAAATTTGAGTCGATTTGAACTCTACCTGAGTTGTTAGGGCCGATTAAAATTCGCTTTCGAGTCGATTAAAATTTATATTTTTTTACTTAATAAAATTCGTGTCAATTAAAATTCGATTTATTAAAATTTGAGTCAATTAAAATTTATATTTTTTATGTTTTAAAATTTGGGCTGATTAAAATTCAATACGAATTGATTAAAATTTGATTTGAATTGATTAAAAATAATTTTTAATTGGCTCAAATAGAATTTTAATTAGCCCAATTTTAATACGTAAAAAATATAATTTTTAATTGGCTCAAATTTTAATATGTAAAAAAATAAATTTTAATTAGTTTGAATCGAATTTTAATTCACTCGAATTTTAATACGTAAAAAAAATTAGAAAACAGATGAGGTCTCATTGAAGATATGCTTATCTAGAGGGGGTCTCATTGAAGATATACTTACCTAGAGGGGGTGTGGATGAAGTTTGTCCTCAAATATATCATGGGCAATTTAGTAAAATTGTATTCTACTTAATATTTTTAATCTGACAATGGGTGTCATTGAAGATTCAGAAAATAGAGGGGGTGTCCTTGAATATATGGTAAACTAGAGGGGGTGTGGTTGAAATTTTTCTTTTTTTTTTCTTTTTTGTGTTCAATTTTAGAATATTTTTAGCGAAGACAAACAATTTTGGAATTTATTTTGAGTTTATGGGCTTTGCGTTGGATCTGGAATATAGGGAAGTTTTGTTTTGTTTTTTTAATTGTTAGCTTGGATTTTATTTTTGATTGTATATCGGAAAGTTGATGCTTTACTGATTTGTGTGGGGAATGATCATGCATGACCAAGATGATTCAGTTGATTGTGTTCAATTTGGGTCTTTCTGGAAAATATTGAACATGCATTGGCAGAATTGTTTAGGTTTGAATTTTCTCATGTTTGTGATGAACATATGTGTTCCTAGTATATATCTCTTAAATAAGTTGGGTAAAATACACTTTTAGCTCCCAAAGTATGTGTTTAGTTTCTATTTGGTCCCTAAGGTTTCTAATTTGTATCTATGTGGTCCAATCTCAAATGTCCGTCAACAAATCGTTAACGCCCAATCACGTGGGACCAAATAGACACAGGTTAGGAACTTTAGGGACCAAATAAACACAAAATTAGGAACAATGTGATTGGCGACCAAAACCGTCACAATTTTCTGACGAACGTTTGAGATTGGACCACGTAGATACAAATTAGGAACCTTAGGAACTAAAAAGACACATTTGGAAGATTGGGGACCAAATAGACACTAAACGCATACTTTGGAGACTAAAAGTATATTTTACCGAAATAAGTTTGGTTGCAACATATATTTATACAAGATGATTTTAAATTGTTGAGTGTATCTGCAGTTTTAACTCAACTAACCCAGAAACTACTTGGAATATTCACTTTGAGCTGGCCCATGAAGATGGTCTCAACATGAGTTCCATGAATTTTACTGCTAGAATTGTGCTGATTATTTTTTTTTTTTAATTTTTTGATACATAGGATGTCAGTGGCTGGGACTGCTAATGTTATGATTAGAATAGAAACTCCTGATTCAGTAGTTGCTTATGATTATGTCAGTCAAAGTTCGACACGACACGAATCGACACAAATTAAGCGAGTTTGGGTGAGACCTTAATGGGTTCAAGTGATAAATGGGTTGACCCGTCAGACACGTTTAATAAACGGGTCGTGTTCGGGTGAGTCCTGTCAACCCGTTTATCCGTTTAGATAAAATTAATATAATAATAAGTTAATAATTCTTTTAAAACATTAGGCATATTTTTTTTTATTGACAACCACAATATATATATATATATATATATATATAGTGATAGCCACATAATTTTTTTTTTAACTTAGTGACAGTTACAAAAAATATAATAATAAATTAAAACTAAACGGGTTAAACAAGTCGTGTCGAGTTACCTGTTTATTAAACGATTCGTGTTCGTATATATATATATATATATATATATATATATATATATATATATATATATATATATATATATATATATATATATATATATATTATTTTTAGTGATAGCCACATAATTTTTTTTTTAATTTAGTGACAGTTACAAAAAATATAATAATAAACTAATAATAAATTAAAACTAAACGGGTTAAACAAGTCGTGTCGAGTTACCCGTTTATTAAACGATTCGTGTTCGTATATATATATATATATATATATATATATATATATTATTTTTAGTGATAGCCACATAATTTTTTTTTTAATTTAGTGACAGTTACAAAAAATATAATAATAAACTAATCTATAATATAAAACAAAGCGGCTTCAATAAGTTCATCATACGGTCTCAAATTCATTCATCCAACGGTCAAGAAATTACCTTTTTTTTCCTTTAATATTCCCCTAACCGGTCAACAATTACGGCTGATTTTGGACACATCTTACGATCTCAAATTCATTCATCCAACGGTCAAGAAATTACCATTTTTTTCTTAATATTTTTCCCTTAATCGGTCAACGATTACGACTGATCTTGGAACAAATGATTTTCTTTAACATAATAATTAAATGAGTCAAATTTGCTATTAATATCATCTGTATAGTGTACATTTTAAATTTTTATAAGACACAATAATAACATTTTGATTAAAAAAAACTCATCAATTTAACATATAAAAAAAACAAGGGCGCGACTTAACACATTTATATTGAATATAATTAATTTTAATTTTATTTATTTAATTAATTATCTCAAATAACATGTCTTACACATATCTTGAATCAAAAATTCAAGACTAATTTTTTTTATCTCTTAAGAAAATCTAACGCTAATATATTCTTATAAATTAATAATTTTGTAATAACTTGTACTAATTAAAAAAATAATATTTTATAAATGATATTTGTATAACTTTTTTTTATAGAACATATTTGGCGATATGCTTTTTGATAAAGTAGATTTTTAATTTATATTAAATTTGACTCGATTTTGATTACATGTATATAAATTAATGTTCGATTTTGATTACATATATATAAATTAATGTTTTTTTAAGTCAATTCTATCATATTTCGTGGATTTATCTATAATATAAAACAAGAAAGACTTCAATAAGTTCATCTGACGGGCTCAAATAAACTCATCCAACGACCACCAACATCTCTCTGAAAATCATTCAGATTGAATTTTACCACCCTGAATTTTATTTTTTTTAGTTATACATGTTTTATATATATTTTTTTGGGATATTCTTAATTGGGGCCGCTATAATAATTTATGAAAAAGAAAAGGGAAAATTTCAACCACACCCCCTCTAGTTTACCCTATCTTCAAGGACACCCCCTCTAGTTTCTAAATCTTCAGTGACACCCCTTCTAGTTTATATTTAAACATCACTAACACCCCCTACTATTAAACTATCATTTCTAACAAAAAAAAAATAATCTAAACTACCAAAAATGTCCCTACATAAACCTCAAGTAATTTTTCTACATAAAATTTTATTAAAATTCGAGCCGATTAAAATTTATTTTTCTACATATTAAAATTTGAACCAATTAAAATTCGATTGAAGTTGAATAAATTTTATTTTTTTTAACTTATTAAAATTCGAGCCAATTAAAATTTATTTTTTACATATTAAAATTTGAGTCGATTTGAACTCTACCCGAATTGTTAGCGCCGATTAAAATTCGCTTTCGAGTCGATCAAAATTTATATTTTTTTACCTATAAAAATTCGATTTATTAAAATTGAAGTCAATTAAAATTTATATTTTTTATGTATTAAAATTTGGGCTGATTAAAATTCAATACGAGTTGATTAAAATTTGATTTGAGTCGATTAAAAATAATTTTTAATTGGCTCAAATAGAATTTTAATTAGCTCAAATTTTAATACGTAAAAAATATAATTTTTTTTTGGCTCAAATTTTAATATGTAAAAAAATAAATTTTAATTAGCTTGAATCGAATTTTAATTCACTCGAATTTTGATACGTAAAAAAAATTAGAAAACAGAGGGAGTCTCATTGAAGATATGCTTATCTAGAGGGGGTCTCATTGAAGATATACTTATCTAGAGGGGGTGTGAATGAAGTTTGTCCTCAAATATATCATGGGCAATTTAGTAGAATTGCATTATAATTAATATTTTTAATCTGATAAGGGGTGTCACTGAAGATTTAGAAACTAGAGGGGGTGTCCTTGAAGATATGGTAAACTAGAGGGGGTGTAGTTGAAATTTTCCCAAAAGAAAATTAATTTGGTCAAACAAGTTGGATACTAGAACAAAAAAAAAAAAAAGTCCATACAAAATCTCTTAAAATTAGCAAACTAAAATTGATTTCTTAGAGTATTTGTATGATTTGTTAGAATTTCATTTGGTTCAAAAATTATGGAATATATAGCAAAAATTGAGTAAAATATAGAATTTGTAAGAAAATTAAATATTATAGAATATTACTTTTATTTGTGTCAAATTTATAATCTATAATATAAAATAGAGCGGTTTCAACAAGCTCATCATACGGTCTCAAATTCATTTATCCAATGGTCAAGAAATTACATTTTTTTCCTTTAATATTCCCCCCTAACCGATCAACAATTACGGCTGATTTTGGACACATCCTATGATCTCAAATTCATTCATCCAACGGTCAAGAAATTATCATTTTTTTCTTAATATTTTCCTTCCAATCGGTCAACGATTACGTCTGATCTTGGAACACAAGATTTTCTTTAACATAATAATTAAATGAGTCAAATTTGCTATTAATATCATCTGTGTAGTGTAAATTTTGAATTTTTATAAGACACAATAATAACATTTTGATTAAAAAAAACTCATCAATTTAACATATAAAATAAAAAGGGCGCGACTTAACACATTTATATTGAATATAATTAATTTTAATTTTATTTATTTAATTAATTATCTCAAATAACATGTCTTATACGTATCTTGAATCAAAAGTTCAAGACTAATTTTTTTTATCTCTTAAGAAAATCTAACGCTAATATATTCTTATAAATTAATAATTTTGTAATAACTTGTACTAATTAAAAAAATAATATTTTATAAATGATATTTGTAGAACTTTTTTTGATAGAACATATTTGGCGATATGTTTTTTGATAAATTAGATTTTTAATTTATATTAGATTTGACTCGATTTTGATTACATGTATATAAATTAATGTTCGATTTTGATTACATATATATAAATTAATGTTTTTTTAAGTCAATTCTATTATATTTCGTGGATTTATCTATAATATAAAACATGAAAGATTTTAATAAGTTCATCTGACGGTCTCAAATAAACTCATTCAACGACCACCAACATCTCTCTGTAAATCATTCAGATTGAATTTTACCACCCTGAATTTTTTTTTTTTAGTTATACATGTGTTATATATTTTTTTTGGATATTCTTAATTGGGCTCGCTGTAATGATTTATGAAAAAGAAAATTAATTTGGTCAAATAAGTTGGATACTAGAACAAAAAAAAGTCAATACCTAATCTCTTAAAAGTAGCAAACTAAAATTGATTCTTTAGAGTATTGGTATGATTTGTTGAAACTTCATTTGGTTCAAAAATTATGGAATATATAGCTAAAAATGAGTAAAATATAGAATTTGTAAGAAGATTAAATATTATAGAATATTACTTTTATTTGTGTCAAATTATAATATTAAATATGACAGACTTCAATAAGTCAATTCGAAGGTCTCAAATAAACTCATTTAACGGCCTCTAACATCTCTCTCAAAACCATTCATATTGAATTTCTACCCTCCCAAATTCAGTATTTCTCACTTACGTTGCACCGTGCCTTCAGGCACGGGTTACCTCTAGTAATAAATTAAAACTAAACGGGTTAAACGAGTCGTGTCGAGTTACCCATTTATTAAACAATTCGTGTTCGTGTTAAGGTTTTTCATCCGTTTATTAAACTAGTTGTGTATGAGTTTATATGTTTTTCACCCGTCACCTGTTTAACCCGACACGTAACCGTTTAACCCGACATGTTTGACACCCCTACTTATGATGGATAAAATTTGGAATAGCCACCTTTTATGGTCTATGTTACGGGATTTTCCTCCAATAGAGACTTGGTGGAATTTCTTTCGACGATGGCCGGCAATCTGTAACATGTTCAGTCAGTGGAAAAGACAAATTTCAGAAGCAGCTTGAGGAAGAATTAGCCGACACCTTCACCAACTTAACTGTATTCACCTACCTCTGTCTTATCCAATTGATACAAAATGAAAGATATTGATTTTCCTAGGCAGAGGAGAGTTGCAAATATAAGTAGTTGTTTTTTTAATGCAGAGGGATGGAGTGGGGGGAGGGAGATGGGGGTGGTGCTGTGGTATGCGCCACGATTGGTGATAGAGGACAAAACTTGTTCTTATGCTACTTTTATGAAGACTGTAGGAATTGAGATAATCTGAAAGCTTAAGGAAATAATGAACTCCTTCCCAGTATTTAAGCAAAATGGAGACAAATATGTCTTTCTCAGCCCCGTCTCATTTATTGAATCTTGTTGGAAGTTACTGCTGAGAGCAATATAAGAAAATTCTGTTTTATGGTAGGTATGCACGTTCATGCCATCAACGACTTCTCCCCCCCTTCTCTTCTTTCATCTTATGATTTCTAGGTGGTAGACTTCTGGCAACTTGAATATCTTTGCATAACTAAGAATTAAAGAGTTTTTTTTTTTTAACTCAATTAAATGGTACATGAAATGAGATGAACTTCTCCCTAATTCTTAGCTTGACCAATAATTCCATAACTCTAACGATCCTGGCAGGGTGATGTGTGCACTTAAGCTCTTAGTACCTATTTTTGTAAAAACAATGGAAAGGAAAAAGAAAAAACAATGGAAAAGCAGTGGGCAAACTTCACTCAGAAATTAAATATACATATATAACCCGACCTTGTTGGGAAAGAACGCTAAAGACCAGACCGAGACTGTCGGAAGTTCATATTAAATTAAAATAGCTAAATGTAGAACTCCTATAGTAACTATTTACTGGGTGTATGTTCTTGATGATATTTTCTTGTGTTGTATGATTACATTAATTTCTTTGGCTTGATATGGATATAGATGTTTCATGGACTCCTCAATACACACACACACACATATTATGGCTTTATATGTACCATTGTCTTCCTTGACATATATTCTATCTTTTCCATACTTAATATAACAACCGGATTGTGATGCTTATCACCGAAGTCATTTTCCTCTTGTGCTCTTTGCAGATTGATAAGGAGCGGGCTGGTGTGCTTGTTGGGACAGGAATGGGTGGTCTTACAGTTTTCTCTGATGGTGTTCAGGCTCTCATAGAGAGAGGTTACAGGAAAATCACACCATTTTTTATACCTTATGCTATAACAAACATGGGTTCTGCCTTGCTTGCAATTGATCTTGGTTTTATGGGACCAAACTATTCCATTTCAACTGCTTGTGCTACCTCCAACTACTGCTTCTATGCTGCTGCCAATCACATCCGTCGAGGTGAGGCTGATATGATGGTTGCTGGTGGAACTGAAGCAGCCATTATTCCTATTGGATTGGGAGGTTTTGTTGCTTGCAGAGCTTTGTCTCAGAGAAATGATGATCCACAAACTGCTTCTAGGCCATGGGACAAAGATCGAGATGGTTTTGTCATGGGGGAAGGAGCAGGAGTTTTGGTAAGCTTGCTTCTACTTTTGATTTTATATCAATCTACCATATACATCTTAGTTTCTATGTTGGCATCACCATAAACTAAAGTTATGCTGGATTGCATATAACACGGGCGTATGGGCGATGAAGAAACTTAATACATTGAGAGTATGCATAATGAATTGTTGATTGGTCCTTTATGTTGTGCCTCAGAGCATATTTTGACAAATCTGCTTCCATTATTTGTTGTATATGTACTCTATAGTGGAAAATGCCAACGAAAACTGTAGACGATTTTTGGGCTGAGCACGGATATAGAGATGTACTATTACAACCTTTCGTTGAAAAGAAACAAAAAGTTTTCTTTGATATTTAATTTATTTATTTTTTTGGTTGCTGGATTATTCTGAATCTCGTAACCGAGGCCATGCATAAACAGCACTCCCTCTTTCCTCAAACCCTTTCTCTCTGAAGTGTGTGGCAATAGTGATATGAGGTTTTAGACAATGATATGAATCTTCAACTTTCTTTGACAGTTTTCTTAACTCTAAGTAGGTTATGGAAAGCTTGGAACATGCAATGAAAAGAAATGCACCAATAATTGCCGAGTACCTGGGAGGTGCAGTAAATTGTGATGCCCACGGTCTCAGTTTTCTGCAATCTGGATGGAGTTTCATAATGTTCTTGCTCAGTAGTCCTCTCAAATTTCAAACGTTAGTTACAAAATACACAGAATTTCTCTGAAGTATTGCAGTATCTCATTTAGCTCCAATATTATTTTGACAAGAAATCTGGCTCTGATTCTATTGGCAGTTGCAGTCGAATTGCTTTATGGTGGTAGTTGATGTTTGATAGTGTTTGAAAGCAAGCTGACCAAACGATACAGCCATCAGACAAGAAAAGGAGGTAGTGGATTTGGGGGAAGTGGTCGCTTTGGTGGTGAAGTAAATGATGTGCTTCGTCCCGCACATCTTTAGCCATTGTTGTTTCTTGGTCCACGTTCTTGTAATTCATCTAGTCTTTCAGATTGAGGCAGAGAAATCCTGAAACAGCGATGGAATAGCTTTATTTAGATTAGAGCAAAATAAGCTGAAAACTAATAGTTTGGGTTGCTCCATTGTACATCCACTTAATTTGGTTGCAGTGACTTAAATCTCCTCGTAGCATTGCTTATCCAGCTCCTAGTTCGCTAACAAGCTTATGTGTAGATGTGGTGTTTATATTTTGCTGATATTGTTCGTAGACTTCCAAGAAGGAAAAGTTTTCCAAAAACCCCATCTTTGGGCATTAAAAGCTGAGAGAAAGGTGAAAGCCTTTGTTTCTAATGTGCAAGGACTAATGGAAAACTGCAAAACTGCCACGTTTTGTATTTCAGTGATAACAAACCAGGGAACAAATTATGAATCACTAACACATGATCCAATCAGCATAGTGTTGTCAAGTGGCTTTGAATCTCTTATTACTGATTCCCCCCACCCTCACCCCAAAAAAAAAAAATGATGATAAATCTGTTGCTGCTGTACCTTCCATTGTAAAGCTCTTTTTTACAGCTGGTATTGATGTTGCTATAACTTGGACGCAATCATAGTGAAATTTGTGAGATCATGAGTTAATCAATTAAACTTCTCTGTTCTTTGTCAGGTTAACTATATAAATGCGCATGCCACTTCCACTATAGTTGGCGACCTGGCTGAGGTGAATGCTATTAAAAAGGTATTTAAGAGCACATCAGAGATCAAAATGAATGCAACTAAGGTAATCTCAGCGTCTCTTTTATTTGATTATGTACGTCATGGTTCTGTTTGTATTTCCAACTTTGAGGAGACTAAATTGTGATATTGCTCATACTTGTAAAAGAACACGTGCATTTATTGATATTGCTTGCTCACACTCTTCAGATTGAAGCTTTCTTCTCACTTGTGTTGTTCTGTTCCAGTCTATGATAGGGCATTGCCTTGGTGCTGCTGGGGGTCTGGAAGCTATTGTGACATTGAAAGCCATTACAACAGGGTGGCTTCATCCTACTATAAATCAATTCGTATGTGCTACTTTGGATTTTCCAGAGAATTGTATATGTTATTGCTCTTAACTCTATTTTCGATGGTGACACTACTCTGGATAGCTGCAAAGGTTCAAAATGTTTGTTCATAAGTTTTTGTCTTTCCGGCAAGCTTTATGCTAGACGCATTGTTTCTTTTTCTCTTTCTTTTATTCCGGGTAAACAAAATGTTATTCATTTTTAACATCATAGTCCCATGGTTTGATCATTTGCATACTTTTTGCACTTTTTAACAAATTCTGTTTGAGGAAATGCAGAATCCAGAGCCTGCAGTTGAGTTTGACACTGTTGCAAACAAGAAGCAACACCATGAAGTGAATGTTGGTAAGATGTTTTTTCATTTCCACCCTTTCTCTCCTCATCTCCCCAAAACCCTGAACAACTTAATCAGTTGATTGAGTGGTGCAAGTAAGTCTACTGATTTGAATTTTGTCATGATATGCAGCCGTCTCAAACTCATTTGGATTTGGTGGGCACAACTCTTGTGGCTTTTTCCGCATTCAAGGCCTGATTGAATTGTCTGCATTTGTTGTAGCTGAGGACCATCTTTACTTATTCGAGGGTTGGTTTAATTTCTCATAGAGGCTGCTTCATCTTCTCTCTGCGAGTTTCTGCTTAGCGCTTTGTGCATTTAGAGCTGTTATTTTTGTCCTTGGGGGTTCAAGAACCTTCAATGACATTGTTGTTGCTGTTGCTATCTGGGCATTTTTTTTTCCTTTGGCGTTTATTTTACAATGAAAATTTTAAGTTATGTTGATTTAATCTAAAGCTTATTATACTAACATGACATCTTAATGCTAAAGCCTTATTGGATGCTTTCACTATTCATTGTACAGTGATGACATTGGATCATTACGTCTTAATTGCTAGAGCCTTTCTGGGTGCTTTCATTGTTTTGTAAGTGTCCTCTATGGGTAAGCATACGCACAAGCTAACCTGAACATTTCTGATTGTTAAATTAAAAAAAAATGGTGTCGAACCTAAAAATATTGGGGGCACATTGATTATGAAGGTAGTGAAGGTAACTATGAGATCTAACAATTAGGATGTGTTATATCTTCATATGCTAAAGCCTGCCCAATCCTTAAATGTAGGGAAAATTTTAGTCATATTTTTCCCAGTTACCATATAGTTTATCATATTTTCAAGGACATTTCTTCTATTATCAAAAATATTACTGACACCCTTCGAATTTATATTTAAACATCACTAATACCTTCTGCCATTAAATTATTATTTATAACAAAAATAAATTATCTCAAATATCAAAATTACCATGACATAAATCCTAAACAATCTTTCTACATAAAATTCGAATCGATTAAAATTTATTTTTTTACATATTAAAATTCGAGCTGATTAAATTTTTTTTCTACATATTAAAATTTGAGTTGATTAAAATTTAATTCGAGCTGATTAAATTTTATTTTTTTGACATATTAAAATTTGAGCCCATTAAAAGTTTATTTTTTACGTATTAAAATTCGAACCAATTTGAGCTCTACTTGAGCTGTTATCCTCGATTAAAATTCGTTTCGAATTGATTAAATTTTATTTTTTTATTTATTAAAATCTGATTTAAGTTGATCAAAATTTATTTTTTACATATTAAAATTTGAGTCAATTAAAATTTATATTTTTTATGCATAAAAAATCGGGCCTATTAAAATTTAATGCTAGTTGATTAAAATTTGATTTGAGTCTCGTATAGAATTTTAATCTGCTCAAATTTTAATACGTAAAAAAAAATATAATTTTTAATCAACTTAAATTTTAATACATAAAAAATAATGTTTAATTAACTCGAATCGAATTTTAATCGGCCCGAATTTTAATATGTAAACAAATTTATAAAATAGAGGGGGTCTCATTGAAGATATGTTTATTTAGAGGGGTGTGAATGAAGTTTTTTCTAAAATACATCTTGAACAATTTAATAAAATTACATTTTAATTAACACCTTTAATCTGACGACAGTGTCAATGAAAGTTTAAAAAATAGAAGCGATGACTTTAAAGATATGATAAATTAGAAGGGATGTAACTGAAATTTTCCCTTAAACATACTATGGAGAATCTTAATACATTAAGTAACCGGACTCTGAATACACCTAGACTTTTCTTCCACTAAATCACGTTTACCTTCTGATGGTGTAAACCTTCGGGAATGAGCTATGGGATCGAAGTATTTTGTCTGGGTGATCTGTATAGGGCTTGATATGGTGTCTGAGCTACAAGGCCCATAAAGTGGTGGATGAATGCTATATTTAACGACGTATAGTGTGTGAAAGATGGTAGAAATATAGTGGTTCACCGGCTAGTGAGCTCGGCTAGTCCACTCTCTAATGGAGACTCTTGCTCCTTTTTCTTTATTGATGAATTGAATGTGTTACAGTAGAATACTCAGGGTATTAGGGTTTCTAGTTGCTCTCTCTCCCTCGTGATGGAGGTTGCCTTTCCCTTTTATGGCCTCCTCCTTCCCTCTATCCCGGAGTTACTTCCTATGTTGAAGGGACCGTGCCCTATCTTCATCCATAATTCCGGAGTTACCTAAACTCCTTACGGCTGGCCTCAAATGGAGAGATCTTTGCCTTCTTTCGTGGGATTCTCCTTAGTTTTAGGAGGGGATCGTAGTTGAATACGGGTTTCATGCCTTGGATTGGTTCTATTTCCTTTATAACTGTATCCGTTGTCATCTTGCTGTCCATTCATCATTTCTCAATATGTGTCCCCGGCTGGGAGCTCTTAGTGCTGACTAGATGAGCTCTGACCACTGCTGGATGAACTCTGCTTATTCTACCGGAGCTCCCGACCTGAGCTTATTTCCTGAGCTCGTGTCTATTTATTTTAGGCATCATCAGTTGCCCCCCAGCTCTTGCCTTAAGCTGGCTTAGGTAAGGGCTGACCTGCATTCCAGACTGAGTTAAATATTCACGTGGCTAATACGTGACCTGGAGATTTTTGACGGTTTGTAGTAGTCATGACTTCTCCTCGATTCCCGCGCATGTCTCAGCCCACGTCCTTCAAG
Organism: Ilex aquifolium; assembly: GCA_951799425.1. Taxonomy (NCBI): domain Eukaryota; kingdom Viridiplantae; phylum Streptophyta; class Magnoliopsida; order Aquifoliales; family Aquifoliaceae; genus Ilex; species Ilex aquifolium. The sequence continues at coordinate 48,624,895 of OX637392.1, read as the reverse complement.
CTTTAAATACACAGAAACAGCTATATGAACCGTTTTCTTCACACTGTTCATCTTCTCTACTGCTCTTCGTCTCTATTCTCTCTGCGATTTTGGACCATTGAACCTTTCTGCTTTCTTGCTTGAAATCGAATTCCCAGGCCTCGTTTCGAAGTTTCACATCGCCTCCTTCCCCTGATAGTGCTCCAGACTTCCGTTCACTGCTATTCCTGAGTTAGGTACGTCCTTTGCCCCTTCCTCTTCCTTCCTTTACTCTGGATCCCTCGAATTCGAGGTGGTTGCTGCATTTTTGGGCTTTTCGATCCCGCGACCATTGCTTAGCCCCCCTTCCTTATTTCGTCGATTGGAGCTCTATAGTTCACATTCTTGCCGTCGGGAGTTACTGTGCTGACCCAAGGGTTATCAAAGAGTGCCTAACCCGTGCTCCTTTGCTTTATCGTTCCTTTCACCTTCCTTTTTCCCTTCCTATCATGTCTGCCTCCTCTGGAGCCACTCGCTCCTCTGTTTCACTTTTAGGGCCTAAGTCAGCCGAAGAGGATACTGAATTAGGGGAGGTAGGTGATGAGATAGATAACTTCCCTGGGGTAGATGCCGTTGATTTTGCGGTAAATACCGAAGAGCCTCCCTCAACTCCCACTCCCCTGCCCCCCAAGTCAGACAAGGGTAAAAGTAAGGTTAGTGGAGTTGGGGTTTCTGACGTCTCAACATATTTAGGGGCTGCTTATGAGTTAGCCGAGCAAGTGGGCCCTAGCAAGCTCACCCCTTTTTTGTTGAATGTTTTGCGTACTCGTTATAGGTTCCCTGAGGGTGTTGAGCTTTTGAGCCCAGACGACTTTACTCCCTTCGTTGCCCAGGTTAATAAGAAAGTTTGCTTTTTTGAGGCTGCCTTTGATAACGGCCTTCGTTTTCCTATGCATCATTTCTTCAAGGTCATCCTGCAGTACTTCCATGTGTGCCCCTCTCAACTTTCTCCTAACTTCTGGGGAGTGTTAGCGGGTTTCCTGGTTATCTTCAAGAAGTCAGGCCCCGGAGTCCCTACCCTTCCATTATTCCTTGAATTCTTCAATGTAAAACAGACCTCTGAAGGTTTCCTGTATGCCTCCAAGCGCACCAACGTTAGACAGCTTATTTCTCATATTCCGACCTCCCATAAGCATTGGAAGGAATATTTCTTCTTTGTCGGGGGCATCAACTGGGAATATAACCCTGCTGACAGGTCGGATACATTGGGTATCCCCAAAGCCTGGGCTCGCCCGGATAACTTCGGTGAGTCCCTAATTGGGTAGGTCGTGTCCTACATTTCGAGGGCCATGAGCCCCTAACTCTGCTCTGCCGTTGTGTTTTTCAGGTACCCGCCTCGAACTCAGTGCTGAGGAGCAAGATGTGAGGGGGATATTGGCAAAGTTAACCCCCCGAAGGTATTCTGAGCTCCTTTTGCCCCAGGTTTTGGTGGACAGTGGGTTCAGCCTTCCTGAGGTTGAGATTGAGGCTCCGCTTCCTATTTCTGTGCTCCGCCCTGAAGAAGCTTCTGGTAACCCTCCTTTCCTAAGGGTTCTTTTATCTCTCTCTTTATTTCGTTTTATATAACTGTTCTAGCTCAGATCCTCCAGGTCCCACCACTATGAAGCTCAACCCTGAGGAAATCCAAGCAAAGGTGGACAAATTGTCAAAGAGCAGTCGAGGTAGCAAGCGAAAAGTCCAGGTTGGTTCTGGGAGTAGCTCTGCTCCTCAGGCCAAAGTTCGGAAAGTGGAGGAGTCAACTTCTTCTCCTACTGCCGAAGGCCCAGCTCCTCCCCCCGGCTCTTCTGAGGTGGTGAAGACCCGTTCTTCTCCAAAGCCTCTGCCTATTTCAGAGGGAGGACCTAACTCTCCTTCCTCGTCAGAGGTTGCAAGGGCTCTGGATGTGATCCCAAGCATCCGACCTGGTAAGTTCAAGTATAGCTCTTCGGGGAAGCTCATTAAGACCCCACGGGTGGGTTCTGAGAGCAAGAAAGGGTCGCTCCCCGACGTGAAGGAAGATGAGGATTCATTTTTTGAAAACATGGAGCTCGCCGCAGGGGCTATTTCCTCCATTCTTCCTGAGTCTGACGTCGTGAAGTCTGCTACCATGGATCTCGAAGAATCCTTTACATCAGCTCTTCAGGGAGCAGCCACTGTAAGTATTGACACTTTTCGGCATCCTCTTGTCCTTATATCATAGTTGTTTATAGCTTATCTATATGTATTTGTGTCTTTAGCTGGCCATCCATGTAAAGGGGCTCGTGAAGAGGGTTCGGTCTTCGGAATCTTCTGCCCAAGTTCTGAAGGCATACGAGCTCAAGGTTGCAGAGCAGGCCTTTGAGAATGATGATCTCAAAAACCGAGTGAAGGACCTTACCGAGCAACTGGAGAAGCAATCTTCTGACCTCAAGAGCTTCAAAGCAGCCAAGCTTAAGGCTGAGGAGGGAGAAAAGAAGGCTCGTGACGAGCTAAGAATTCAGGGGGATGAGTTGAAGAACAAGACTGAGCTCTGGGCTAAAGCTAACCAGGAGGCCTTTGACGCCCGTAATTCTCTTGAATTCATGAAGAGAGAATACGAGACCATCAGTGAGGCAAATGGGGTTCTTCACCAGGAACTCGAGGAAAAGAATGCTTTGATAGCCGAGCTGACTGATGACGCTACCACTCAATGGGCTTGTGGATGGATTGCTTTCCAGCGTAAGGCTTCCAAGCAGTATCCTGACCTGGACTTCAACCTTCCCATCCCTAAAGAGGGGGAATTGGAGGAATCTGACTCTAGTGGTGAGGAGGACACCTCAGTTCTTCCTCCCGAAGCTCCACTCCAAGATACCTCTGCTTTTCCCTCTACTGTTCTTGCTGTGCCCTCATCTGCTGACCCGGTGGCTGAGGCACTTGAACAGACATCATTGCCTGATACGGCAGAGGCTCCTGGGGTCAGCGTTCCCGAAAATTCTACTCCTCCCGCATCAGGATCCTTGCTTACTGAGCTCCTGGGTTCTGCTTCTCCTGCTGATGCTGTGTCTGCCGAGCTGCAGGGCCTTCTGTCCACTCCCCCTTCAGAGATTTAGGATGTGCAATTTCTTTGTAAAAACTTTTTGAGGTGTAATTTGGCTTAAACTATTTTGCAATCTTCATTTGTTTTCCTTTTGTTGGCTCAGCACATATATATATATATCTTTCAATTTCAGCACATATGTATCTTTGGATTTTGATCTCGAATCGCAACTGTTTACTTATCTGACTTGATTTGCATGTACAACTTTGTATACTCCCCTTGCCCCCTTTTGCTTTGAGGGGTGATGTGCACTTCTTGAAGCGAAATTACTAGATTTGAAGAGTACAGGGGACTTGGTGTTATGTTCAATTGCTTCTCCTGAGCCTTTTAAGCTCGGTGGTTGGCACCCTAGGGATCCACTCCTTATTCTTTCTTCTTTCTGAGCTGCTCATCTTTAACTCTGAACTGGCGTGCTCCTTCAGAGTTGCATAGCTCGTGCTTGTGAGCCTATGAATTCTTGCTGAGCTAAGACGGTTCTTCTTTTGAACCTAAAAGCTCTTACTGAGCTCTTTATCTTTTTGTATGAACTGCAGAGCGCTTTTGAGCTACTTGGCTCTGTTGTCTGATCTCAAAGTTTATTTCTGAGCTTCATCGCTCTTTTGTCTGAACTTAAAGGTTCTGTCTGAGCTCCATGATTCTTTCAACGGACCCTTTTCTGGAACAGATAATAAATTTTGTTGCTCCAAAAAATAGAAGACCTTCTTCTACGTTTTTCCTCTCTTTTTCCCCCATCTTGTTTTGAGGGATGCTTCAGACCTTCTTTAGGCAATGTTATGAACTTTCAGAGGCTGTTGAGTTCCTTTGATGAATTCTTCTCCTCTAACGTGAGCAGGGCTCTTAGAATTGTAAGCCTTAAAGACTTGCTATACAAGTGTTCTGTTTTTGACTGGGCCGAGCTCAAATATGGAGGATACGTTACTTGGTGGGGTCAGAATTTTTGTTGGTTGTTTTGAGTGCAAATAGGAGGGGTAGTATCTGATTTCTTTTCCCGCGTTTCTTCTCTCAACCGCTTCCCATAACCACCACGTATTTCCCCTTTCCATAACCGCAACCACTTTCCATAACCGTAGCCACTTTCCATAACCGTAGCCACTTTCCCTAACCGTAACCACTTTCCATAATTAAGAAACTAAACATGCCACTTGATTCCCTCTTTCTTGGCTCTTAGTTTCCTGAAAAGCTCCCAAGTGCATGACCTATTCTTGACTTTCTTCTTGATTTCTTGCGTCTTTTTCCTTACCAGCATTTTCGATGGCTGCTTCTGCATCTTCTTTGTTCCAGGAACAATCCTCCTTTGGAATCGAATGGAAGTGGCATTGTCGCTATCTGTTCCCTTCCATACTTGTATCTTCTGATTTGGTGGACATCAAAAAACGGTTTTTCCCTGATCTCGACTTGCCTTTGCGAGTCTCTTCTTCCGACGAGCCTTGCAACTACCACCCCCGTGGGGAAGTTTGTTTCTTTGAAGGTGCTATGGACATGGGACTTCGCCTTCCCATTCATCCGGCCATTGGGCGAGTTCTTGCCTATTATGGCCTGTGCCCTTCTCGCCTTTCTCCACGAGGATGGGGTGCTATGGTAAGCTTCTTCTTGTTCTGCCGCCTGCATGCTCTTGGCAGGTTCCCCTTTGTCTCTGAGTTTCTATACTTCTTTGAGATTGAAGAAGATGATGCCCCCTGCTTCAGTTTCTTCCGTTGGAGGGATTTCAATTTACGCCCTTTGGTTCTAGATCTTCCCTCCAACCCTGAAGGGTGGTCTAAGCGTTTCTTCTTCGCTTCTGGAGAGGCTTGGAGGTCTCCTGAGGATCGCTGTCGTAAAGCTAGGATTCCTCGATCCTGGAAGAGCTTCTCTTGTATTGGTAAGCTCGAGCATAGCTCTTTTGAGTATTCTCCTTTTAAAGATATGCTCTCATTATGTCCTTGCTGTGCAGATCCACCTGACCTGGGTTTACCAGGGATGGTGAATATCAACGAGTTGTTGCTTGTGGAGTCTAAGACTTATTCCGAGCTGATGACGAGTGCAAACCTCTATTTGCTTGGGGCTGAGGCTACTGAGTTTGAGTTTTCCACTATTCCTTACTCTTCCTGGACCTCTTTCTCTGATTTTGATGAGGACGGGGATTCTGACAAGGACGGAAACACCGTCACGAGTTCAAGGAAGCGTAAGAGGGATGATTCTCCTTCTCCTGACTCTCTGTCCACCATCTTCCTTACCTCCATTGGTCAGAAGCTTCTTGACTCTCTTCACAAGGCTGAGCAAGAAAGGGATGAGCTGCAAAAAGAGAATGCTAGCCTGAAGGGAGAGGTTGCTGAGCTGAAAGCTGAACTTAAGAAAGACTAGGATTTTTGTTCCCTTGTATCTTTCTTTCTGATCTTGAACGATGCCAGACTATGACCCCCTTTTTTTTATATACTTTTGCGCACGTTTGTTTTCTTGGATATTCTGAATTCTAGGTTGTTCATTTTTGAGTATGCATGCCCATATACGAGCTCTTGGTGTTCGGAACACGAGCAGAAGATCATGTTTGCACTGACCTTAGTTCCTGACTAGTCCCAGAGATCAGACCACGAACATCGATGGAAAACAGAAGATCATGTTTGTGCTGACCTCAATTCCCAACTGATTCCCATAGGTCGCACCACGGGCGTTGATGGAACACAAAATGTCATGTTGGTACTGACCTCATTTCCCATCTGACTTTGTGAGTGCTTTCTGCCGTATTGGACATTTTAGGGTCTTCGAGGGTGTAGGCAGTGCATAAGGACCACTAGTCGCGGGGGAAAGACTGTTGGTGTCTCCAAGAAGAGCTCGTTCTTTAATTTGACTTGTTGGTGTCTCCAAGAAGAGCTCGTTCTTTAATTTGACTTGTTGGTGTCTCCAAGAAGAGACCAGTCTTGAATTTTACGAGCCTAGAAGCTTGTATGCGCCGAGGAGCTGTAGTACTCATCTTGCTTTTGGTAAGCTTGGAAGCTTATTATTTGTTTATGAGCTGAAGAGCTCATCTTGTATTTATAAGCTTTGAAGCTCATCGTTTGTTTATGAGCTGAAGAGCTCATCTTGTATTTATAAGCTTTGAAGCTCATCGTTTGTTTATGAGCTGAAGAGCTCATCTTGTATTTATAAGCTTTGAAGCTTATCGTTTGTTTATGAGCTGAAGAGCTCATCTTGTATTTATAAGCTTTGAAGCTTATCGTTTGTTTATGAGCTGAAGAGCTCATCTTGTATTTATAAGCTTTGAAGCTTATCGTTTGTTTATGAGCTGAAGAGCTCATCTTGTATTTATAAGCTTTGAAGCTTATCGTTTGTTTATGAGCTGAAGAGCTCATCTTGTATTTATAAGCTTTGAAGCTTATCGTTTGTTTATGAGCTGAAGAGCTCATCTTATACTTATAAGCTTTGAGGCTTATCGTTTGTTTATGAGCTGAAGAGCTCATCTTATACTTATAAGCTTTGAGGCTTATCGTTTGTTTATGAGCTGAAGAGCTCATCTTGTATTTATAAGCTTTGAAGCTTATCGTTTGTTTATGAGCTGAAGAGCTCATCTCTTTACTTTGGACTCCATTGAAGGGTGAATAAAAGACTTGCTCTTTCTTATTCAAAAATAGCTATATTACAAGTAACACTTACTGGAAAAACTTCTTAAGGTGCTCGGCGTTCCACGAGTGAGGTAGAACCTTTCCTTCCTCTGTTTGCAACTCATAATTCCCCCGTCTGATTATCCTTGACACGATATAGGGCCCTTCCCAATTGGGTCCCAATTTCCCATGCGTGGGATCCTTTCTTGCAAGCAGAAGCCTCCTAAGTACCAAATCTCCAGCCTTGAAACTTCTGTGTTTTACCCTCCTGTCATAATACCTCGCAGTTTTCCTTTGGTAAGTGCGGACACGGTGCAGAGCTCTGTCCCTCTTTTCATCCAAGAGATCGAGGTTCAGCAAGAGAGATTCATCATTGTGCTCGGAATCTGCAAACTCCACCCTTGGTGATTGGAGCCCTATCTCTACTGGGGCCACTGCCTCGGTCCCAAAGGCCAAAGCAAAGGGGGTTTCCTGAGTCGCAGATCTGGCGGTGGTTCTGTAGGCCCACAATACCTCCGAGATGTACTCCACCCATTTGCCTTTCAGATTTTCTAGCTTGGTCTTCAAAGCTGACTTTATGGTTCTTATTGTGACCTCTGCCTGCCCATTAGACTGGGGATGGGCTGGAGCTGAGAAATAGTTCTTGATTCCAAGCTCAGCACAAAAACTTTTGAACTTTGAATTATCGAACTGCTTTCCATTGTCAGATACGAACGCTCTGGGAACTCCAAACCTGCAAACTATCGACTTCCAAACGAAGTTTTGAACTTTTTGCTCTGTGATCGTTGCCAAAGGTTCGACCTCTGCCCATTTAGTAAAGTAATCCACTCCTACGATGGCAAACTTGCACTGCCCCACACCGGTGGGAAGGGGTCCCAGAATGTCCAACCCCCACTGCTGAAAAGGCCATGGGCTTACCACCGAGGTTAGGAGCTCGGGAGGACAGTGGGACATATTAGCATGCTCTTGGCAAGTTTTGCATTTTCTTACTAAGTCGGTGGCGCTTTTGAGCATGGTGGGCCAATAATATCCTTGCCTCAGTACTTTTCCTGCCAAGGCCCGAGCTCCTATGTGATTGCCACATATCCCCTCATGTACCTCTCTGAGTATATAATTAGCATCTTCGTCTCCTATGCACTTAAGGAGAGGCATTGTAAATCCACGTTTGTATAGTTTCCCTTGCATCAGGGAAAATCTGGCTGACCTGGCCCTTAGCTTGGATGCCTCCTTGGCATTACTTGGCAAAGTTCCATTCTGAAGGTACTCTACGATGGGATCCATCCAGCTCGGCTGAGCTTCAATTGATAGAATTTCCTCTTCTTCGATGCTTACCGAGGACTTTGGAATGTGCTCTACTGGAATTGGCCTATCCAAATCCTCTTGCGAGGCAGTTGCTAACCTTGCCAGAGCATCTGCTCGTGAGTTCTCCATTCTAGGCACGTGTCTGACCTTAACCTGCACAAACTGTTTCATTAGTTCTCGTACCTTTTTGAGGTACAGGACCATCTTCTCGCCTCTTGCCTCGTAACACTCTTCTATCTGCTTCACCACCAGCTGAGAGTCACTGCAGATCTCCAGCTGCTCCGCTTCCATAGAATAGGCAAGATTAAGCCCAGCGATAACGGCTTCATATTCTGCCTCATTATTTGAAGCTTTGAACCCAAATCTGAGGGCATATTCGACGTCTATTCCTTCTGGAGAGGTCAGGATCATTCCTGCACCGCTTCCTTGAGCATTGGCAGCTTCATCCACTGAAAGCTTCCATATGGGAAGGTCCGGTACTAAATCCGTGGTTTCCATAGGCGCTGCTGCTGTGAATTCTGCAATAAAATCTGCCAAAATTTGCCCTTTGATGGCAGTTCTTGGCTTGTACCTGATATCAAACTCACTGAGCTCTACGGCCCATTTAACCAACCTCCCTGAGGACTCCGGCTTGTGAAGCACTTGCTTCATTGGCTGATCTGTTGGAACTTCGATAGTATGAGCCTGGAAATAAGGTCTAAGTCTTCTAGCTGTTGTAACCAGAGCTAGAACGAGTTTTTCCATCTTTGGATATCTCTCCTCTGCTCCCCTTAGAGCTCTGCTACAGTAGTAGACTGGTTGCTGAGCTCTGTCTCGCTCCCTAACTAGCGCTGCACTTGTTGAAAAATCTGAAACTGCTAGGTAGAGGGTGAGGACTTCCCCTTCTAGAGGGCTCACCAGAACAGGAGGAGAGCTCATATATCTCTTTAGGTCTTCGAATGCTTCTTCACACTTGGCATCCCAGCGGAATGCCTTCTTCAAGATCTGAAAAAATGGCTGGCATTTATCGCTGGACCTAGACACAAAACGGCTCAGTGCAGCTATCCTGCCTGTCAAACGTTGCACTTCTTTCATGTTGGATGGTGATTGCATTTCCACCATTGCTCTAACCTTTTCTGGATTGGCTTCAATCCCTCTGCTGCTGACTATAAAGCCCAGAAATTTTCCTGCCGAGACCCCAAATGCGCACTTCGCAGGGTTTAGCTTCATTTTGTACTCCTTTAGAATTCGGAATGACTCAGCTAAGTGCTCGATGTGGAGCTCTGCTTTCAGTGACTTCACTAGCATGTCATCAATGTAAACTTCCATGGATGCTCCTATTTGCTTTTGGAACATTTTATTCACTAACCGCTGGTAAGTGGCTCCAGCGTTCTTCAATCCGAAGGGCATGACCTGATAACAATATGTCCCCTGTTCAGTCACAAAGGAGGTCTTCTCCTGATCGCTGAGATCCATCCTGATCTGGTTGTAGCCTGAGAAGGCGTCCATGAAATTAAGGAGCTCGTGCCCTGCAGTGGCATCCACTATTAGGTCAATCCGAGGTAAAGGAAAACTGTCCTTGGGGCATGCTCGGTTGAGATCAGTGAAGTCGATGCACAATCGCCACTTCCCATTGGTTTTCTTTACAAGTACTACATTTGCTAACCAAGTGGGGTAATGAACCTCCCTGATAGCCTTGGCATGGAGGAGTTTGCTGACCTCTTCATTGATTGCCTTTTGCCTTTCAGAAGCAAAGCTCCTCCTCTTCTGTTTGATGGGTTTGCAAGTTGGGTTCACGCATAGCTTGTGGGTAATAACCGATGGGTCAATTCCTTCCATGTCTTCCTGCTTCCAAGCGAACACTCCTATATTCTCTTTTAGGAACTGGATGAGGAGTCCTTTGAGCTCATCGTTCAGTTTGGAACCCACATAAACGAGGTGTTCTGGCTTCTCATCAAGCTGAACTGGTTCCAGCTCCTCCGATGGCATTGGTCTTGTCTCCATTTCATCTCTCATGTCGAGCTCATCCAGTTGGATGTTCTCAACCTCCTTCCTTTTTATAGAAGCCATGTAGCATTCCCGTGCTACGCGCTGGTCTCCTCGGACCACTCCGATTCCATTTTCTGTAGGGAATTTCACGATTAAATGATAGGCAGATGGGATTGCCTTCATAGAATTTAAGGATGGCCTTCCAAGCAAGATGTTGTACGCAGATGGTGCATCGACTACTAGGAATTTGACAGTGGTAGTGGCTTGGCAAGGTGGGTCCCCCAGGGTGAGCACGAGCTGGATTGAACCCAGGGGGAGCACCCTTTCCCCAGAGAATCCCAGTAAGTGAGTGCTTACTGGCTCAAGTTTCTGCCTTCCTATGTCCATCCTGTCGAACGCAGGTGCGAAAATAATATCTGCTGAGCTCCCGTTATCAATTAGAACCCGATGAACGGTTCTATTTGCCACCACAGCTCGTACCACCAGTGGATCATCATGGGGGTATTGGCACCCTTCTAAATCAGCATCTGAAAAAGTGATAGCCATATCCAAGCGTGGTGCCTTGGATACATCGTACACTTCGAGAGCTTCTTCGGCTCTGATCCGCCGGAGGTGCGCCTTCCGAGCTGAGCTTGACTCTCCACCTCCTGCAAACCCTTCAGATATTACCCTTATTTCCCCTAGAGGCTGCTGGTGCGGCGCAGGTGCCGGCTGCCGAGGTGGTGGAGGTGGAAGAGCTTGGTTCCGGTTGTCGTTGGCGACAAAGCGACGCAGCTGACCTCGCTGGATCAAGAACTCGATTTCCTTCTTTAACTGAATGCAATCATCAGTGTGGTGTCCATGATCCCTGTGATAATCACAGTACTTCGTGGGGTCTCTCTTTGCCGGGTCTGCCTTCATCCGAGGTGGCCATCTCAAGAACCTTTCGTTTTAGACCTCATACAATACTTGTGACACAGCGGCAGTGAGAGGGGTAAATCGCTGAGGTCCGTATCTGGGCTGTAGTTCTGGTTGCATGGGACCCAAACGATCTCTGACATTTCCTCTCCTCTTGGGTGAGCGGTCTCTATCCCTTCTTGGGGACCTTTCCCGCCCTTTCTCCTTTCTGGGACTCCGGTCCCTTTTCTTTTCTTCTTTTTCCTTCTCCTTTCGTGAAGATGTACCTCCTACCTTAGAAAAGGAGTGCCTCTTCTCCATTTATATATTTCTCTGCCTTGGCTAATACTTCAGCCATACTTGCCTGAGGGTTCTTCGATATAGAGAACATCAAGTCCTTTGACTGCACTCCCAATCCAGCAATGAAAGCCGTTATAGCAAATTTTTCATCTGGAATGTCTACTTTCAATGTCTCCGAGTTAAACCTTTGGACGTATGACCTCAGATTTTCTTGGGGCCCCTGCTTCACATTTAGTAGGTGGTAGCTCGGCTTTCTGTATATCCGAACTCCTATAAAGTGAGATACGAAAGCTATGGAGAGCTCTTTGAAGGATGAGATAGAGGCTGGTGGGAGCCTGTTAAACCAGGCTAGGGCAGAACCTTTCAGTGTAATGGCAAAGGCCCTGCAACGCACAGGATCCTGGTATCCATGCAACTCCATTTGGTTCTTGTAAGTGTTGAGGTGATCCACGGGATCTTTCGTTCCGTCAAAGACCTCTACTTGAGGCATCCTGAACTTAGGTGGGAGAGGGAAGTGTAGCACTCCCGTGGTGAATGGGGACTCAGTTTGCTGAACCAAGATATCCATGGTAACCGGAGCCTTGCTTTTTACAGCCTCCTTCATGTGGCTGAGCTCTTGCTGGATGTCTTTGAAGCGTTGTTCCCAGCGCTGCTCTTTCCTGTCCTGGGGATAAGGGAAAAAATCATCCCTATCCCCCCCGTCGTTCTGACTTTGCACCTCGTCGTTATGGCCATTCCTAGGGGGTACAAAAGGAGCATACCCCCTGGTATGGCTGCTTTCTCCTCCTTCGCCGACCTCTCTGAGGGGGTCCCAGTGTCGCCGATCTCTGTAAGGGGGATTACTCTGGCCTTCTTGGGCCGGTCGTGCCTCCTGTGGGCGTTGTACGAGCTTTGATAGCTCTTCATTTTCTTTTAGTAAGCGTTGGTTGACGAGGCGAAGGGCCTCCAACTCGTTATTAATGGGGGAATTGACCTCTGGGATATTCCCGGGTTGTCTGCCGTTGGTAGCTTCCTGTGGGTCTTGCATTCGCGGTAGGTTTGTTTGACTTCTGCTCATATTTCGTGTCGTTACCATCAGTCACTGAAAGACCAGCTTATTTGTAGAAGGAACAGTCGTTCCCACAGACGGCGCCAAACTGATGGTGTAAACCTTCGGGAATGAGCTATGGGATCGAAGTATTTTGTCTGGGTGATCTGTATAGGGCTTGATATGGTGTCTGAGCTACAAGGCCCATAAAGTGGTGGATGAATGCTATATTTAACGACGTATAGTGTGTGAAAGATGGTAGAAATATAGTGGTTCACCGGCTAGTGAGCTCGGCTAGTCCACTCTCTAATGGAGACTCTTGCTCCTTTTTCTTTATTGATGAATTGAATGTGTTACAGTAGAATACTCAGGGTATTAGGGTTTCTAGTTGCTCTCTCTCCCTCGTGATGGAGGTTGCCTTTCCCTTTTATGGCCTCCTCCTTCCCTCTATCCCGGAGTTACTTCCTATGTTGAAGGGACCGTGCCCTATCTTCATCCATAATTCCGGAGTTACCTAAACTCCTTACGGCTGGCCTCAAATGGAGAGATCTTTGCCTTCTTTCGTGGGATTCTCCTTAGTTTTAGGAGGGGATCGTAGTTGAATACGGGTTTCATGCCTTGGATTGGTTCTACTTCCTTTATAACTGTATCCGTTGTCATCTTGCTGTCCATTCATCATTTCTCAATATGTGTCCCCGGCTGGGAGCTCTTAGTGCTGACTAGATGAGCTCTGACCACTGCTGGATGAACTCTGCTTATTCTACCGGAGCTCCTGACCTGAGCTTATTTCCCGAGCTCGTGTCTATTTATTTTAGGCATCATCACCTTCAATGAATTTCCCCCTTGAAGTCAACTTTATTAAATCAGCGTCATTTTGTATCAAAATGATGTTATTTTGTTAAATAGAACGATGTGACTTTTATTAAAACGATACTGTTTTAATCAACAACACATTTGTTGTTAAAAATTAAAAACAGGATAACCGAAACTAAAGCGTCATTCCGCTCCTTGCAAAAAATGAAATCTTATCTAGAATCGTTTGAAGTTCCACAATCCTCTTTAACACTTACAAGCTAAACTTGGTTACTCCTATCACTATTTGTTACACAATTATGAATTACCAACCTCGCCAATCTTTTCACCAAAAGCCTTCCAACCATAACCATCTTCACCTTGCAGAATAATAAACCCCATTCAACGACCTTTACTTTGCAACTTTTGTCACATTTAAGAAATATCCTCTTACATTGCCATACTGTTCCAACCAAACACAACAGGAAACACCTTTTATTTTTATTTTTATTTTTTTTTGGTAAAATACACTTTTAATTCTCAAAGTATGCGTTTAGTGTTTATTTGGTTCTCAATCTTTCAATTGTGTATATTTCGTCCCTAAGGTTCCTAATTTGTATCTACGTGGTTTAATCCCAAACATCCATTAGAAAATAGGACGATTTTGGTCACCCGTCAATCACGTGGTTGCTAATTTTATATTTATTTGGTCCCTAAAGTTTTTAATTTGTGTCTATTTGATCCTTAAAGTTCCTAATTTGTGTCTATTTAGTTCCACGTGATTGACATGTGACCAAAGCCGTTAATAATTTTTTGGCAGCCATTTGAAATTGGACCACATAGATACAAATTACGAACCTTAGGGAACAAATAGACACAATTAAAAGATAAATAGACACTACAAGCATACTTTGAGAGCTAAAAGTATATTTTACTTTAATTTTTTTATAAAAAAAAAAAGCCCCCATATTTCCACTTCAGACCTTCTAAATAACATCTAATCAATCTTGCCTAGGTGTGCACCTGTGTAGTCCAAACACCATTCAATAAGTTGAACAATAGAAAGAAAATCATTGCATGAAAACCAGAATTGAGAAAGTGATGACATTTATCCTTCTGAGATATCTTGGGTTCTAATCTTTAGTTCAAGCATTGTCATCTCTATTGAACACCATTCAGCCTAAAAGTAAGTAGACCCATGTCCAAAATGGTTGTGTTATGACCAAGTGTGGTACACTTCTTAGTTTAGTCACAACGAATGTCATGATGAGACTTGAGAGATTGAGAGGATCTTCATCTTCTTGTTAGGCCTCCATTCGTTGGGTATGAGGGGAATAATTAGCTTTTTGGATTCTGAATGTTTTAGGAAGGAATCGAAATATGTGATGTACACCCCCCCCCTTCCCCCTCCCCAACACTCCTAGGACTTGCACCCAATTTGTCCCAATTAACAACCCTCATGCATTTTTCCATAATTGAAATTTGTATCAACTCATTCATTCCCCTAATTGATTTGCATGAAAATTTCATGAATTTCATCTCCTTCATGCATTTTGAGGTTTGAGGTTGACCTTGTTATTTTGGGAACAGTTAAAATTGTGTAAATATTACTGATTCGGTTAATGTTACTTAGATTCAGGGTTGTCAAATATTATTATAGAGTTAGTGGAGAGTAAAACCTTCTCACTTGTGGTATTTTTTACATAATTGTAATGTGGTTTGTGTTGATTTGTTGAAGGAGATATCAATTTAGAAGTAGGTTATGTCGTTTTGTTGTGTGATTGAAGTTGCCTGGGACTAAAATTTTTTATGGATTATCAATTTTTTAGAAAATGGTTATACTACACATAACCAGTACAAATCCTAAAATTTTATAGATTGCTTATACAGGTTGATATTTTCATAGGGTTATGTTTTTAAGAGAAATTATGTCCAAATTTTTTAAAAGAACAAATAAAAATTATTTTGACTAAATATTGATGATTTTTTTGTTTAGCAGAACATAGTACATTCGGGCACAAACATTTCTTCTAATGGTATAAGCTTGCAAATCCCTATAAGTTGAATTTTGAGTAACTATATATGGGCGCAGTTCTAATTACTTATGTAGTCTAAAGCATATGAAATTTATGGGTTTTCAGTTTTATTTTTGTAGGAGTATGACACTACAAGAAAAAGGGGCTTTTGTGACAAATTTTTTACGGCGGATGTGTTCGCCGTCACAAAAGACGTATTTGAGACAATTTTTTTGTGGCGGCTGTGTTTGCCGTCACAAAAAACGTGTTTGTGTTAATATTTGTGGCAGTTATTTTTTTTGCCGTAAATAGTGTCATAAACTCAAAAAAAAAATTTGTATTTGAGATAGCTGTTTTTCCTGCCTCAAATAATATTTATAAATTCAAAAGAATTTTTTATATTTATGGCAGCCATTTTTCCCGTCGTATATAATATTTCATAAAATATTAAAATGTTGTTTTAGATAAAAAAACAGTTTATAGTTTAAAAAAGAAAAACTCTAAAAAAAAATTTGTATTGGCAACAACTATTTTTCATGTTACAAGTAATATTTTATAAAATTACGTAGTTTAATATCAAAATACAATTTCTAGTTCAAAGAAAAAAAAATTAAACTCTACAAAGTCAAGTTTTTATATCAAAATTAGGAGTGTCAAAATATGACACGACCCGTTAACACGACATAAAATTAGTGGGTTTGAGTCTTCCTTAAACCACCTGTTTAGTAAACGAGTGAACCTGTCACGATACGATTATAAACAAATTAGATATTGGTGAAACTAATTATAAAAAATTTATACGATATGACTCGTTTATATGTCATTTACATAATTTGACAAGCCGTTCAGAGAAATATTGCGTGGTCCTCTGTTGATGTATATTCTAACTTGTTTTAGTTATTTATTGTATATATGTATATAAATATTATTTCAGTATAGTAACAATAATTTTATATTTTTTTCAGATGTCACTGTGAGAGTAAATAGTTCGGGAAAAATGTTCAACTTTTTGCATTAATTTCTTGTACTCATAGATCGTTATGTTTTATAAAAGTGCATACTTTACATTTTGTTTAACTCGTGGGATTGTTTTTTTGGATATGAAAATATTTCTATGTTTTTGAAAATATTGATTATATTTACTTTTGTGTTTATTTATATATTAAATTGGGTAGTTGGATGGATATCAATGAGTCTTTGGTCTAATGGTATTCCTTACATTGTGAAAGCTTTGTCTTCTTGAGGTCAAGGGTTCAAGCCCCCTTCCTCCCTCCTTCCCCCACAAAAAAAAAAAAAAGTTGTATGGAGTGTATATATGCACATGGTATATAACATTGGTTATTAACGGTCTATAATAATTAAATTTTTTTTTTTTGTGGTGGCATCGTTGCCGTCATAAATATATCTTCTATTTTTTACGATAGCCAAATATGGTATTTGAGGCAGCACTTTTGCCGCCGTGATAAAAACAAAAGTGTCGGATTTTTTGTGACAACTTATTAACGACAGAGTCTTGCTGCCGTAAATACTATTTGAGACAGACTGTTGCTGTCGTAAAAACCTTTTGAGACCACACTTATTATGACGAGGCAATGCCGCCACAATGCCGTCACAAAAAGTATTTGTGACAACAAATAAACTTTTTATGACAGCACTTTACCGCCGTAAAAACCCTTTTTTCTTGTAGTGTGATTATTAAAGTTGAGTTTTTTTTATCTCTTTATTGAAATTTGCCTTCACAAGAATCTTCATATCGATAATACTTTGTTGAGCATATATGCAAAGTGTGGTGTGTTTAAGGCTGCAGTTTAGGCTTTCAGCTTAGTGCGTATCCATGTTCAACGCTTGACTTTTTTCATGTCCACGATCAATGTTCAATTTTTTTGAATTGCACAGTGCATTCAGACACAGATTATCGCTAGTTATATCTATATATGAAATTAATGTAGACTTAATATGTAATTGATAATATAATATACGTATATATCAAAGAATATATACACAAATAACATATATTTCAACACACATAATTAACTTTTCATCTACTTTTCTTCCCAATTTTGGAGAGATTGATTTTGGTGAGTTGGAAAGAAAACTCATCTATCCACTTTTTCATCATTCCTATTTTCTTTTCTTACCAAATATAATAATTTATCTATCCCTCAAACTTTTCAACATTCTCTTTTTCCATTGTATCAAACGAAGCATTGGGAAACTATGGGGAGGAGTTCACTCCTCTTAGGGCCATTATATCTCATATCCAAAGCAAAGCCAAGAGATTTGGATTTTTTTTGAAGAATAAAACTATGCTTTTTAAATTTGTTTATCAAATGTTGTATCCCAAATAATATGTCAAAATCTCATACATTGAATGTTTGGTGGATTAGTAGACCCCACTAATCCAACCACCCACACTGATTTAGGATACAAAATTTGGTAAATGGTTTGATAAGCATAGCATTACTCTTTTTGAAGTGTCCACGGTTTGCTTACCAATAATAGAGTAGCAAATAAGATAGCTCGATAAATTTATTTTAATGATAATTGTGATGTATGGTTGGAGTAGGCCGTGGACTTTATTATGTTTTTCCTTCTTTTTAACGTTCTTTTTTAAATAAACTATTTTTGCACACGTGCGTTGTACGTGAACTATTTTGAATTATAGGTTTAAATTTGAATATTTATTTGTATGATTTTGTTTTATTTGTTTATTATTGGAGCATTTTAATATACGATGATTATCATATTTAACATGCTTTTAAATAACTAACAAACTAAGTTGCAAAACTCTTGCAGATACATGTGAACATTGACAACAAACAAAGAAAATTTCAACTATTCTTTTCAATACAACCACCAAAATCTAATACAAAGCTAAATCTATAAAGAAGCAAAAAAATTCTTAACATTAAAAATTCTCATCACCTGTGATAATGGTGTGTACAGTTCAAAGAAGTGTGAGTGAAGGCCAAAAAAATAATTAAAGCAAGTATCAGTGAAACTTTATATAATGTGACGAGCAGTTGAGAAAGAGTACAGATGACAACTTTCTTAATACTAATGCACTCATTAAAGTAATTGAATGATGATTTTTTTTGTGTAATTTTAAGTCAGTCAAATATTTTACTAATATCTTGAAATAAATATATAGTATAGACTTGCAATAGAAGATGGAGAATTTAGGAGGTCCAATAACCCTAGTGTGCTTGACGAAGTGCCTATATCTCTGCTGAGGTCTACCACTAATTATTTTAGGAGGCCTTCAAATATGTGTAAACAGTCTCCCTCCATGTCCATCAAACTCAAAAAAAAAAAAAGGTCAAACGTTTTACACATGATAAAAGCTCGGAATTAGTGAATTTGCATCTAAATTATCCTACACATGGAAAAATATTTTGAGGTTTTAATACTTTCCATATCCATAGCCAGATAAGTGAATTTTACAATTAGTGAGAATAATAGCTGTTTATTTAGCTAAGCACACGTCGAATTAGGAAATAGTTATGCTAAGAAAGTTTGGTGTGTAAATTGAGTTGTAGGCCAACCTTTTTGTAGTTTTCGTTATTTGTATTTATTGAATGAATCAATAAGAATAAGCAACTCAACCTCCACAAAACAATTCTGTAAACTGAACCAAGATAATTAGTGTTCGAGAAATTCATGTGAATAATTGTAATCACATAAGACAACACAATATTGTTTAACATTATTATATCACCCGTATATCAAAAAACCCTTAAGAAGAAGTTAAAAAAATAAATTAATAAAAAAGGGCCTAGAGAAATTAACCTGGTAATAATAAAGAACATCGTCATTCAAGCTTCTCCATACCCTGCAAAGCAAACTCTCAACCAAAAAATGTAACATCAAGCCGGTCAATATACACAAGAAAAAAGGGTGTGCCCATGCCATCATGAAATTCCTTGATGTAAATTAACATTAAAAAGGTATAGCAGAACATCAACATTATATTAATTTTTATTAATTTAAAAGAATAAATTAACGACAAAAACGTGATATCATTATTTAGTTGCAAGCTTTAAGAGCCCATCGATTCTCAGTTGGGATTTTTATATGCAAAAAAAAGAAAAAGAAAAAAGAAAATTACTAATAAATTATTGTGGAAAAAGGGTAACTAAAAATATGATTTTCATAAAAATAGATAAATGTTGTTGCACCTTTCTTTCTCCTTCCAAAGTAGTGACACAACGAAATGAAGAAAAAATTCAAGATCTGGGCCTTTATTCTAACAAGAGACCTATAACTTTGCATTATCATGACAATTTAGAACATTAATTTAGCAGAAAATAAAACAAATAAACCACCTAATCGAAATCTAGAGCTGCAATGGAAAACCATGCTTTCTTTTTTCTTTTGTCTTTTTTCTATAGAGCAAAGCTACATAATGTTTTTTTCACGTGGAGTAGCTAAAAAAGTGATTTTCCTAAGTGTTTTAAATATTTTATGTCTAAAATCGGTGTCACTTCAATTAGTTCGTCTGATTAGGTCCTCACATAAGCATCAATTATCGTGAGTCGAAGCTTAAACATAATAATAAGCAAAAGTAGTTGAAGATAAAATAAAGATAAAGAAACATTACATATCTAAATATAAATAGTGATGCCAAAAGAAAAAAAGGAAAGAAAATACAAAGGGAGGGGTTGTACAGAAGTTCAACTATTTCACCCACGCCATTCTATAGATCTCAAAAATGAGGTTAAGTGATTAAATAGGTGAATTGAACACTCAGAATTTCAAACTACAGTTTATCATTTAGGAATCTCAGTGTATATACCTAAGCTACCAACTGAATATCCCCAAACAACTTTATTTCTAATGTCAAATATGTGAATTTGAACTCAATGCATATGCTTGATTAAATAAAAAAAAAAAAACTCAAGACATATACACAACATAATCACACATATACTGGACCAAGACCTTGAAACTCAATGAGACACCTAATTTCTATGCATTTCAAAAATGAAAATAACAATCACAATGAAAGTATTGTCGTACAAGAGTGCAATACTTTATGTAGTTGTGTATATTTCACTGACTGCAAATGCAATTTTTATGAAAGAATCTGAAATGCATAACCTTGAAAATAACAATAAAACATAACAATTGAGAAACAAATACAAAATATTAAAATAAGAAACACAAAATTGAATGAAGTAAACAAAGGTACATTGTAAAGAGTAACAAAGTGTGATAAGGATAATTTCACCAAATTTTTTTTTCTTGCAAGAAGAGAAGGAAGAATGTAATTTGAAGGTTCACTGCTACTATTATAAGTGTGTGATTGTGTAGTGGGCCGGTTGAGGAGTACTGAATCCCATGATCACCTATGATATTGTGTGATATTGTACAAGCTGGTGAATATGAGAATAGTCCTATGAAGAAACAGTATGTGGGAGCAGTCGCATAATTAACCATGGAATATGATATAAAAAATTGACACATAAATCTAAAATATTTGGTAATGATTCCTGTTGAACATCAGAATTTTTTAGCTAAAGGTTAGTACGAATTTGTTGGTGATGGGTGCAAGTTAGGTGCAAAATTTTTTCCATAAGCTATTTATTCATGACCCTGAGTCATTGAAAGAGTCTCCAAGCTCATTTGTTACATTTTGGATGTACTCTCATAACCATGACTTGCATGGGGTCACAAACATCTCGGTCATACTCTAGTAGCAGAGCAGCTGGTGTTTAAAGTTAGCTAACGGTTTATACAAATGTTATGGGTGGTTACTTCAAGATAAATCTGCCCATCAAATTGTGGAATAAATGGAAGTCCCACTACCCAAAAATCTGTTACTAGTAGAAGTTAAAAACGGTTGGCATATCATGGGAGAACCACCAATCACTCATGCAACTTGACACCTAGTCCACTAAAGCCATATATCAGCTAATGTTTGCCCTTTAAGAAGAAGCAAACAGAAAGGAGGAAAAAAAAACGGTGAACAAAAGCAAGAAAAGAAGGCGGTTAACAAAGAAAAGAGAAAAAGAGAAAAGGAAGGAAGGCAACAAAAAAAAAAAAATTCTGAAGCTTTTGTTCAAGTAAAAAAATTCTGTTTACTCATTCTTGAGAATTTAATCTTCTAATTTTTTTTTTTATGGCAGAAAATGAGTTCAAAGCCACTTCAGCTCGAAACAATTGTGTCGACTCTGACTCCGAATCATTCAAGTTACGAATATGAGGAGCTTTCAACTCCTAAAATTCCCTTGTAGTAAGGGATTACAATTAACGGATATATGCTATCTAGAATGAGTCCAACCTGCTACATTAATAAAACTATTATAATTCATCGTTATATGAGTGAAGTTGGGTTCGGCAAAATATTCAATTTTTTGTCCAACAGTTCCTTGAGGATTTCTCAATCAATATCCTATTATAGTATTTTTTTTTTTTTTCTACACATAACCATCTGCATAACAAAAAAGTACATCATCCCAAAATAATTAAATTCATTGATTGTATAACCAAACTACATATAACAGATATAAAGAAGGCAAAAAAGCACACGCAAGTATTGAATTGCTGATGCAGTTATTGCTTTCAAGATATGGCGCACCAACGGCTGGCTATAGCCAACAAACAAGTTGACAAAATCAGTTGCAAAATGAGAATTGAGAGAGAGAGAGAGAACATGTTGAATAACCTTGGAATAGAGAAAACATATTGAATAGCCTTGGAATATGGATTGTTTGTCTCTTTTCAAATTCCAGTATGAGAGAGGGGAAGGTGAAAATGGGAGTTTCTGATTGTTTTTTACCCAGTAATGAATCGCAGGGTAATGAATAGGGGCGGGAGAGATGATGAGTGTTGTTGAAAAACCTTGGGTTTGAAATCTCATTTTTAAAGAAGGCCTCAAATTTTTAGATATTATAAATAGTCCATATAAAAAAATTAAATTCATAAATATTTGAAGTCTTACAAAAAAGTCTTATAAAAACACAAACCCAACAAAAAAAAAAATTTGAAGGCCTTACTTCAAGGAAAGACCCATAATTTATAGGTGTGCAGTAATAATTCAAATAAAAAATTTAGATCCATGCTCAAATAAAAGATTTCAATTTAAAGATGATTTGAACCTATGAATTCAACTGTGAAATTAAAAGACTCTAAAATTTATTATTTTTTTTAAAAAAAATTAATAATAAAATTAAAGCTACTAAAAAATCTAATCTTCCCCCTCAAAAAGTCAACTTTACACTCACAATCATAATTTTTTAATCTTTCTTTCTCTCTACCATCAAGTTCAAATATGGTAACAAAAGTTTCAATATAAAATTTTAATTAATATTTTTGTATTTAAAATAATTACAAATTAAAATTTATTATTAATATTAAAAATAAAAAAAACCTCATTTATCGTTTCGGCTTTAGGCCCTAAAATATCTCGGGCCGCCCCTGCGAAAACGAGTAGAACCAGAGCCGAGTCCAAGTAGCTCGACTATTTTATATATAAACGAGCTGATTTTTATGAGCCTAAGCCAAGCCTTTTAGGCCCGTTTTCGAAACAAGACTAAAAATTATTCAAGCTCAGCCTGTTTAAAATACGAGTCGAATTTGAGTCGAGTCCTATCCGAGATGAGCCTAAGCCAAGGCCGAATAACTCGATTCAATTATCAACTCTAATTGTGAATTTCTTTTGGATCTTTCATCCTTAGTTGTGTGTCAGTAATTTTTTTGCTTGACTATTTTATTTGAGATTTTACAGTAATGTTTAGCCCTTGTACTTGTTAAGACATTCTAGTTTTTATTATTTAGAGTTAATTGTACTGAAAGACCTTAAAGTATAGAATTTATCTCATTTTGATCCCCAATATTTTAATTGTATTATTTTGGTCTCTAAAGTATTGTTTATATGTGGTCTCTAAGCAGACAATATCCAAATTGAAAACAATTTTTTATCATAAACTTGTCACGTGATACTTAAATATTGATAAAAAATAATTTGGGTAACTCTTGACCAAAATTTGGATAACTTCTAATCAAATGTGTAATATGGATAGAACTTGACCAAAATTTGGATAGTTTATGATCAAAACTATGTAATTTGAGTAACTCTTTAACCAAAATTTGGGTAAAAATTTGGTCAAGATTTATTCAAATTTTTTTTTTCCATATTTAGGTATTACATAACAAGTTTATAATCAAAAATCGTTAGAAATCTGGATGTTGTCTACTTGAGAGTCCATATAAAAATATGGATTAATTGCACTTGAGGTCCCTAAAGTATGGAATTTGTCTCATTTTGATCCTCAATGTTTCAATTGCATCATTTTGGTCCCTGAAGTATTGAATATGTTTCTATATGGTACCCCAAGCAAACAGTGTTCAGATTGCTAACAATTTTTCATCATAAACTTGTCAAATGATACTTAAATATGGACAAAAAAATAATTTGGATTACTCTTGACCAAATTTTTACTCAAATTTTGGTTAAATATCTACCTAAATTACACAGTTTTGATCATGAGCTATCCAAATTTTGGTCAAAAGTACCAATATTACACATTTTTTGGTCAAGATCTACCCAAATTTTATTTAAGAACTATTAAAATTATTTTGTGTCCATATTTAGCTATTACGTGACAAGTTTATGATAAAAAATCGTTAGCAATCTGGATGTTGTCTGCTTGAAGGACCATATAGAAATATATTCAATACTTCAGGGACTAAAATGATGCAATTGAAACATTGAGGATCAAAATGAGACAAATTCCATACTTTAGGGACCTCAAGTGCAATTAATCCATATTTTTATATGGACTCTCAAGTAGACAACATCCAGATTTCTAACGATTTTTGATTATAAACTTGTTATGTAATACCTAAATATGGAAAAAAAAAAATTTGAATAAATCTTGACCAAATTTTTACCCAAATTTTGGTTAAAGAGTTACTCAAATTACATAGTTTTGATCATAAACTATCCAAATTTTGGTCAAGTTCTATCCATATTACACATTTGATTAGAAGTTATCCAAATTTTGGTCAAGAGTTACCCAAATTATTTTTTATCAATATTTAAGTATCACGTGACAAGTTTATGATAAAAAATTGTTTTCAATTTGGATATTGTCTGCTTAGAGACCACATATAAACAATACTTTAGAGACCAAAATAATACAATTAAAATATTGGGGATCAAAATGAGATAAACTCTATACTTTAAGGTCTTTCAGTACAATTAACTCTAAATAATAAAAACTAGAATGTCTTAACAAGTACAAGGGCTAAACATTACTGTAAAATCTCAAATAAAATAGTCAAGCAAAAAAATTACTGACACACAACTAAGGATGAAAGATCCAAAAGAAATTCACAATTAGAGTTGATAATTGAATCGAGTTATTCGGCCTTGGCTTAGGCTCATCTCGGATAGGACTCGACTCAAATTCGACTCGTATTTTAAACAGGCTGAGCTTGAATAATTTTTAGTCTTGTTTCGAAAACGGGCCTAAAAGGCTTGGCTTAGGCTCATAAAAATTTTTAGTCTTGTTGAGATAGAACTCATACTTTGGGGACCTCTAGTGCAATTAACCCTAAAAATATATTCAATACTTTATAGACCAAAATGATGCAGTCAAAATATTAGGGACAAACTTTATACTTTGAAAACCTCCAGTGAAATTAACCCAAAAAAAACACTAGAAACCATATCGGTAAGTTTTGTCTCTTCAAACTTCTTTTCTTGTATACTTGATGTTTTCATGCCTCTCTAATGCCATTTGTAATGGTCTATTTTAAATTTTTATTAGGAGTAATCTGTGCCTGAATGTATGATGCAATGTGAATGATTTTGAGAGAGATGTCGGTGGCGTTAGATGAGTCTATTTGAGACCGTCGGATGAATTTATTAAAATCTATCTTATTTTATATTATAGATATAGATGTACTATTAAATCTAACAGAATTTTGTGCTCTACCTAAATGCATGAGTATTTTTTTTAAGACAAGCCTTCTCCACTTTCACTGTGAACTCAATTTGCTTGACTTACATTATTTTTTATCTGATTGTTTTCGTTAAAATTATTGATGATAAAATTCTCGGTCATTAAAGAGTACTATGTATAAATTCATCTCTTCTAATTAGTCGATAAGAGAAGCAAATTGTTATGTGGAGGAATCAATATATTGACATAAACAAAGAGGCAGAACTTGTGTCATTCCACCTGGTCGTATGAAACTGACATGCATTCTGACTCCCGAGACTTTTTCATAGAATTTCAACAATTTCTCCCGCTCCTCAAAAGTCGACAATGCATTTGGATAGTCAATGGTTTTTAGTGTTCATACATAGTAGGATAAACCATTAACTAATGTTAAATACAAGTGTCAATATAATTATTGTAGCAGCAGAGTTCTTTGCCAGGCTTGCATGTTTACAAACAAGTCATAACTCGTGTTTGAAGACACGATGAAACATAAGATTCGATCGTTCAAAAAATTGATCTCATTATACAAATGTATAACACAATAAAAAAATTTCAACATGTGTACATTATGGTGTATGAACAATATATGAAATACAAATTATGTTAAACTACAAATTAATTGAATACTAAAATAATTGAACATGTAATAGAATAATTAGGTGATGTGATATTTTCTGAGAGAAAAATATGTAGGGGATAAAATTCAACTTACTATATCTTTTATTATATACATATTTGCAGTCACAACCTCTCCATTCAATGTCACCTCTTGCTCATTACCTTTATTTGTTTGTTTCTTCATTCTTGATAGTTCTAGACAGTGGCGGATTTACACTCCAGTGCAATTTTGAAGATGTTTTGGGTATTTTTGAAATGTTTATAAATTTATAATATTTTAAAAATTTGTCCCCACTATAAATTTGTATAAATTTCCGCTACTTTTATATATCAATAATACTTTTAGGTCTAAGAATTTAAAACAATTTACCGACCTAATAATGTGCTAAGTGGTGTGATCTCAAAAAATAAATCCTACAGTTCTAATTAGAATAATACAATTTTAACATCTCTACTTTCATGTCATTAGGTTAACAATTTAGGATAAATTTTTAGATCCCAATAGCACTATTTTTTTTAGTAAAAAATTAAATTCTTTCATGAATTAAAAATTTAGACTTATCCTTCTATCTTTCAATCTAGTGTCATCTCTTTTATCTCTAATTCTCTCCTTTCAGGGTGTAACAACATTTGGACTAATATTTATCTTCTTGAAAATGTACGAAAATGTACAAAAATGTACATGAGTGTTATGATTTTATTTGCTCTATCTTTAACCTAAAAATTCTGTTAAGTTCATTAGGGTTTATGGAGGTTACCAATGGGTCTTTGGTCAAATGATACTCCTTGTCTTGTGAAAACTTTGTCTTCTTAAGGTCAAAGGTTCGAGCCCCCTTCCCCTGCCCCTCCTCAAAAAAAAAATAAAAAATGGAGGTTGTTGGTTTAGTGTTTAATCTATTCAAAAGTAAGTTAGGGGATGTACCGTTTGATGTTTATATTATTTTCTATTAAATTAAGTTAGTGGGTAGTTGTTAGTTTTGTGAATCTATCCTAATTTTCGATGTTACAAAATAAATTATCTATAAGAAAAAAAGAGTAAGTTCTGAATATTATCCAAAGCTAATCATTCTTTTTTTTTTTTTGTTTCAAGTTGATTTGTTATCTACTAACATGTTATTTGCTTTTAACCATATGGATCTTCAATGTTCTTCGCGCAGCTAAGTTTATTTGTGCTATTAAGTTGATTTTTGCTTGAAATTATGTCAAATAATTAAGGTTTGGATTCATTACATTTGTTTTGTTTCCTTTTCTGATTTGTTATTCGCGATAGATGTTGATTGCGAGACATAATTGGAATTTTTTAGGGAGATATTTTGGGATATTTTTTGAATAAGTTTTGTAGTGCGAAACCTCATTAGTGTCAAATGTTATTAACTTTTGATTGCAATAAATCATTATTTTGACTTATAACTGTTTTATGTTATCGATTTTGAATTGCAATAAATTATTCTTTTACACTTAATATTTGTATTGGTTATGATTTGAATGGGATGATAGAATGATAGGAAATGAAATTCAAGAAATCACAAACAATAAATTGAGATTAAAATTAATAATTAATAAAAAAACTAAATTACTTTTTAGCAACAAAGCAATTCGTCTCTATGATTAGTTTTGAGTTTTTTGTGAGTTGGTACTTAATTTACCACTTAATTGTGAAAAAAGTATTCAGTACAAAAAGTTTTGTATAGAAGTTTTTTTTTTTTTTTTAATGACAAAAATGCCCACAAGGTAACAATTACCTGGAGCAAAGAGTGAGTAAGGAAACTATCATAAATTATGTAATAATCCTATTAAATTCGGCAACTATTATATTCCTCAAAACATAGATTTTCAAATTTTCAAAAAAAAAAATTGTTACAAAATTATTCAATTTTTAAATAAAAAAAAAACGTTAAAGTATTATTGAAGACCGATCTTCTTTCTGCTCCGATTCAAATTGCTAATAATATGACATTACAGTGATATATAACAATGTAACACATTTATTAACACTTTGATCACTGACAAAAAATTATGAAATTACATTCACTGTGTAACATTACAAAGTGACACTTTGGTTAGATTTGAGAATAATCAGAGCCATTTAACATTAAAAAATAATATAAAAAAATAAATTTCAAAATCTGGGCCTAGCCATTAAAGTATATTTCATGTGGTATAATTTTAAATTTCAAATATGTTCAATCCCTTAAAATATGAACAATTAATATAATAAATTAAATTCCATAAAATATGGGACTCGCAAACTAATAGTATTTTAGTGAAAAAAATATTTGAAAATCTACCAATGAGTACCTAAGTACAATACATTTTAGGTCAAAAGTACTTATCTATAAAAGATTTTAATCAAGATATTTTCTTACAATTAAGTAGTTTTAAAGGTACATGCTGACAAATTTTCGATTAATTTTTTGTTGGTAAAATTTTTGTCATTAAAATTTTTATCGACAATTTTTATTGTGATTAACTGATAAAGTAATTTTGTTTCAACCCCAAAAGGTTAGCCTAGTGGTTCAAGGGTCACTTGGTAAGTACCTTAACTGGTACCGGTCAAGGGTTCGAAACTTACTAGGTGCAAACGCTCCTTGGGGCCACTGGTCCTAGATTTACCCCCTATGCGTGGAGAGCCAGCTTTGCGTGTGGGTCCAGCATTAGTCCAACCCGAAAGGTTGGGATAGTTGGAATTTCAAAAAAAAAAAAAAAAAGTAATTTTGTTTCCAATCGTAAAAATTTTACGACGAATATTGTTGTCTTTAAAAATGACTAATGAGCAACAATATTTTTATCATAAAATAGTAATTTTGTGTAATAAAAAAAATTATTAGTGAATGACAAAATGATCGATGAAAATTGTCATTAAAAGCATTTTTGTGTGATAAAAAATAATTGTCAGTGAATAGCAAATTAGTGACAATTTTTTTCTAATAACCCACTTTTTTTTACGACAAAAATAAATCATCATTGAATATTAACCTTTATTATCGATTGATATTATTACGAAAATGTAAGAATTTCGATGAAAATTTAATTTCACCACTAAATATTTTTTCCGACTCTCATATGTCCACCAACTATTGGACAATTTTTTTGGTGGAGATTAATATTTGGTAACGAAACGTTAACATTAGGTTAACTTTTGGTGACGACTCTCATTGCCGCTCTATTACAATCAGTTTTAACCATTCGGCTAGGACTGCGGTATTAAGGGCGGCTTTGATTGATTGATTTTGCAATGATCACTTACCATTTCGAAGCTACCCATGTACTTTGTTGTCGTCGTCGTCGTCTTCTCCCTATACGTTAACTTACGCCGTGTGGTTCCTGGAGTGTTGGCTAAAGGGGCCAATTGCAAAGACGGCCAAATTGTTCACGCTCCTCTCATCATTGCAAATCTAATGAATTTCTTGTAAATCACCGTCCTTGCAATATTGTAAATTCATTGTAAATCTGATCAATTTTTTTGTCTACTTCACTTCATAAACTGTTATTTGCATTATGCATATATTTTATATTTTTTAGTTAAATTATTGGGTAAAATATAATTTTGGTCGTTAAAGTATCGGTCCCTAAGATTTTTAATTTGTATCTAGCTAGTCCAATCTCAAATATCCATTAAAATATCATTAATGACTGTAATCACGCATCAATCATGTGGGACTAAATAGATACAAATTAGAAATTTTAGGAACTAAATAAATACAAAATTATGAACCACGTAATTGACATGTGATTAGAACCGTCACGATTTTCTGACGAACGTTTACCCTAAATTATTATATTTTGTAATTTTTAATTTTGTTGTCATACAATACAATCGGTCATTAGTTTACCAAATAATTGAACCTAATAAACCATTGATTTGATCCATTTGTCATTCCATGTCGAGACTGGTTATGTTAACTATGCCCTCCACTGTTATATATATCCATCCATCCTTCTCTTTAAACTCGCTAACTCTTCCCCCAACTCTTCACAAGAGAGAGAGAGAGAGAGAGAGAGAGGACAATGGAGTCCGTTTGGGCTATTGTCACAGTATGCACCCCATACCTTCTCTCTCTCTTAGCTTTGCTAGTATTCCTTGAACAGATTTCTTACTTGAAGAAAAAAAGGAACATTCCAGGCCCAAATCTGGTCTTCCCATTCATCGGTAACGCAATTTCCTTAGTCCTCAACGCCACAAAATTCTGGGAGCTCCAATCTGCCAATGCCAAGTCCTCCTACGCCGGCTTCTCCGCCAATTACATATTCGGCCACTTCATGATTTTCATCAGCTCCAGCGACCTCTCCCACAAGGTCTTTGCCAACGTCAGACCCGACGCCTTCCAGCTTGTCGCCCAACCATTTGGCAAAAAACTCTTGGGCGATCGCAACCTCATCTACTTGGTCGGTCAAGAACACAAAGACCTCCGTCGCCGAATCATCCCAAACTTCACCCCGAGAGCTCTCTCCACTTACATTTCAATCCAACAAATCAACATCCTCAAGCACTTGAAATCATGGGTACATTTACAATCATCAATTACCCCCACAAAACCAATCCCTCTGAGAAGCCTCGTTCGAGATATGAATCTCGAAATCTCCCAGGCAGTGTTCGTTGGTCCTTACTTAAGCGAAGAAGCAGTGAGACAAAGATTCAATGAAGACTTTAATCTGTTTAGCGCTGGCATGATCAACCTTCCAATCGATTTTCCTGGATTCGCTTTTAGGTACGCCAGGCTCGGGGCCCAAAGGCTTCTCCAAACTCTAGCAACATGCGTAAGGGAAAGCAGAACACGAATGATGAATAATGACGGCTTTAAGCCAACCTGTATGTTAGATTTTTTGATTTTAGAAGAAAACATCAGACAAATCGCAGCTGCCAAACAAGCCGCTGTTCCTCCTCCTCACTCTAGCGGGAGTGATGAAGAAGTTAGTCAACTTTTGTTGGATTTCGTCTTTGCCGCCCTGGACACTAACACTTCGTCACTGCTCTGGGCAGTGACTCTTTTGGATTCACATCCTGAGGTCTTGGCAAGAGTGCGTGAGGAGGTCGCCGGTGTCTGGTCGCCGGAGTCGGACACACCCATCACCCCTGAACAGCTTAGCAAAATGCGGTTCACAAAAGCAGTGGCGAAGGAGATAATAAGGTTCCGACCTCCGGGGACTCTGATCCCACACATTACTGTAGGGGACTTCCAGTTAACAGAAAACTACACGATTCCCAAGGGCACTATTGTTTTTCCATCGGTTCTTGAGAGTTCGTTTCAGGGGTTTGTTGAACCGCACCGGTTTGACCCGGACCGGTTCATGGAGGAGAGGCAGGAAGATCGGATTTATAAGAAGAACTATTTGATGTTCGGAATTGGGGCCCACCAGTGTCTGGGACAGAGTTATGCCATCAATCACTTGGTGCTCTTCATCGCCATTTTTACCTCGTTGATTAATTTCAAGAGGCACCGGACGGACGGTTGTGATGATCTTATGTATGTCCCCACAATTATTCCGAAAGACCATTGCAAAGTTTTTCTTTCCAAGAGGTGCAGCCGATTTCCATCTCTTTTGGGACGAACTTACTAGTTTTATGCAGGAACTAAGCACTTATTCATACCTGAAATTACGGTGTAAAATAAAAAATATCTTGTGATCGATCAAAACATGAGCATATGTTACGATTGTTAGTAGTATACTCTAAAACTAATCATATAGATGGTGTTTTGAGATTGTACTAGTAACATTCGTTACTTAATGAAATAAAAATACAAGTTTATTTATCATATTTTTATTTTATTTTATTTTAATGTACATAATATCGTCCATAGAATCTAAGTTAAGAAGATGATTTTTCAAGTGGTTGAGACGAAAATATCTATACTTCTTAGTATTTAACTCTTAAATGTTCCTACTTATAGGATTATTATGTGGACACTATATAATCCGGATAGATTAGCATACATTATGTTTGCTCATATTTGATATGAGATGATTCGTTCAAGTCATTAGTGTAGGAACACTAAAGCAAGTGTGTGGATGTTTGTTAAAGAACAAGTACACTGAACATTATCATTGACTAATGTATGATTTTTCATATGGAATTTTAGATATATGTCAATGTTAAATCTTAAAATTATAGTTATGCAATTGATCCTTAAACTTGAGACACCATGGTTGTCTTTTGCATGGACTTCTGTCTTTTACCTGTATAACATAATCATATACGAACCATGTAATTTATATATGTATTGTTAGACATAGTTATACATGTATGGAGACTTATAAGTGTACAACACGTAATATATCTTCTACAATATAACTTAAGGAGTTCTTGGCCAAGACAGAATGACAATTAGAAAAGAGTTTATAATTGATTATTACGAGTCATAGCTCTAAACTCGAACACATAAGATTGAGTTAGGAGTTGACAACAATTACATACCCTAATAATTCAATTGGGTCATTATGTGATATAAGAATTGAATTGCATGATAACTATAGATTGAATGAGTTCTTTACATACTTTGTGCTATCTGGAGATTGATCATGATATGTTGTTAGGTGTCATTCATGATTAGTAGAAGTCCAAAGAATAAAATTAATATAATTGTTCTTCATAAAGGGAGAATTAAAAAGGTTCTAATTCAAGATAAATTAGAATGAGTTCTAATTTGAGATTCTACATGTAGTTAGTATCGAATGCCTACAATCGAATATGCTTGAACCTATAGGGTCACACACAATAGAATTGATTGGAAACTAAAATATAAATGAGAGAAAATCAATTAAGAGTTAATTGAGGTGAAAATTTAATTAAGAGTTAATTAAGGACTTTATTAAAATTAATGGTTAATAAAAGGGTTATATGTAATTATGAAATAATTGCCACTAGACCCAAATTAGGATTAGAGTCTTCTAAGGCTCTATAAATACCTTCATATAAGAAGTGGATATATGAGATAACAACTCTCTTCCTAGCACAAGAAAAATTTATACACCATTCTCTCTTTACTAGTTTATCAAATGTTTATGTAGATCTTTCAAGTTTATCAATTCGTGTGGATACTGATAGAGGTCAAATAGTCGCGAGACTTGGGGTAAAGTCATATGTGAAGATCAAAGATTCTTGGAGAAAGCTTAAAGATTATTAAAAGCACGCTTTAAGAGGTAAACATTAATCTTTTCTATAGAGTTAAAGTTTCTTAGTTTGTATTAAATATGAATAGATCTTGAAATGATAAATCAATACTTATTTTTAAATTCCGTTACATTTATTATATTATATGATTTCTTTCAACAATAAACTGTGTTGTGTGATCTGTTATTTTTTTTGATGAAACAACCAAACAACTACACAACTCCTTAAAAGGAGAAGGCAGCTGAAGGTATTTAAAGTGTGATTTGTTATTTAGCTAACAGTAACTCGTCCAAAAATGGAGAAATTTGTGTCTCTTTGCTATTAAAAGTGCAATCTTGGCTGGTGACTAAGTGACATTTAAAACAAAAAAAAATTAAACCTCGCCAATGAGAGGGCATCCGTAATTCAATACCAATAATAATTAGGCAGGAACATAGGACCTAACCCTTTTATTTAATCAAAATACATTGAAAATTTTAAGAAAAATACGGAATTAACAAAAAAATTTCCTTTAAAATAGCTAAAAAAAGTCCTATACTAATTCAAAATGCCCTTAAAACTCGTTTTGCAATGGATACTAGAGATTTTTTTCTCACATCATCTAGTAAACCAAGAACCCCACCATAATTGCAATGTGAAAATCAAGCTTCTTAATCACTGCCCAACCAAGAGGTCTTCAAAATTTTGAAATAACCTTATTGTTGACCTTCTTATCCATTATAGTCGAAAATGTTTCAAGAAGACTTGCACTGCGTCTGGCTAAGAGGAAAAGGAATAGGATTAGTCTTTTGTAAAAGTGCCACAACCATAGTCCGACCAAGAAAACCTCCTTTCTTGATTTCGATCTCAGCCCTAAATAGGATATCGATCTTTCACTGGCCTTAAAACGGCCTATCTGTTGCCTTTCGATTCAGAACCTCATCAGATTATTTTTCTACGCGCCCTAACTCTTGTAAACTTAGAGATACCATGACCGATCATGGTCGATAAAGAAGAATCTTTTCAAATCAATTCGAGCCAGCGGAGCTTTCAAGCATCCAAAATACACTGAGGTTGCAAATGACATGGCGTTCCTAATAGAAAATGACCACTTCTTCAGAAAAATAAAGTTATTCAAGTTCTTTTTCTCAAATAAGTCCCGCTCTGAAGGCCCGATGAGTCATCTACTTAAAAGGACCTTCCCTACAGTGGCGCCCTTCCTTGAATTATTCGGTCATGCAATATTTATTGAATATGAAAGATCACACTAGGATATTCCTTGGGTTAAGGTCGAACAAATCACCATTTCCATTATACGCTAAGTGTAAGAGGCAAAAATTGAGGATACTTCCTACAGGAATAAAGAATGAATGTTTCTGCTAAAAGTGAGCTCTGAACTTGATCTCCCAGTTTTTCCTCCCTGCAAAACGAACAAACTGCTCAAGATCGAAGTGCTTCGATCGAAGGCACTCCGATGCTTAAGTCAGTAATGGAACTGAGTGCATTGCAAGAAGACAGGGAGAGTTCAGTGTACCTTTCATCCTGGCTCCTTGTGCCTTTTATAGATCACTATTCCGTTAGAGTTTCCATAATTCCTGATTCAAGGTGGTACACCTTCTCCCAATCAGGCGGCTCTAGTTGGGAAGTTGCTGATATTTCTCTAGCAATTCCTCATGCCGTTCCTATAATTTCGCCCATTCGTTTAGCCAGAATGTCTGAGTTATAGGCGTCCCCTCAGCTCTGCATTTATCGTTTCAAACAGCTCGGTCATGATGTGGACCGAGCGCATATGTTCATTACCGAGCTCTTTGGTTCGGATCGGTCATAGTTAGAACCGAACTGTTTTACTAAACACCGAACACTTTTGATGACTGGGTTTGGTAAGAGCCGAGCTCTTTAAGATGTTAGCCGAACACACTGCTCAGTCCGACTCAGTCTATTGAACCGAGTGGCTAAGGTCTTCATCACGTGTCTTGTCTTGTCATCCTCACGTGGGTTTATTGAATGTCATAACACGTGTAATAATGGGAGCCACCCCCTTCATTTGCCCCCATTTGCCCCCAGAAAACGTCTGACAGACGTCTTTCGTCTGTCAGCCGTTTTGTGTCCTTAGTCTCATCATTGCTCACGCCTTTTTGGGAACATCCCCCTTTGCTTTTGGCGACGAATCTAGTCATTTAAATGCCACCCCTTGGAATTCCCTCCCTTTATAAACGATTTCCCTTCATCTTTTTGTCACTTTGCCTTCTCAGTTTCAGACTCATCTCTTTCTTTGTATCTGCACCTTCACTTCTTTCTGCGTTCATCTTTTTCAATGGCCCCTCTCATACCTTCTGAGGTTCCAGCTTTCAAAACTAAGCACAACATTTCAGACGACGTTGAGGTGAAAGTCGCTGGAAAGGATGAGCCTCTGATTGGCGAGAGAGAGAGGATTCCAATTTACACGAGGGCGATCACAAAAGGAGGAGTTCGCTTTCCACTTGATCCCCTACTTCTTTGGGTTCTATCAGCCATGAAACTATGCCCCATCAAATGTTGCCCTAATTTCTTCAGAATAGTGATGGGTGTAGCAGCGTTGAATAGGCTTCTGAACTTGAGTTTGGGTTTGTGGGAGATCCTATATTGCTACATTCTGAAACCGGCCGGAGACAACTTCTACCTTGCTGTGAGGAAGAAAGATCGTTATCTTGTGACTCATCTCCCAGATTCCAACAAGGGAAATGAGAATGATATCGTGTTTGTCTTTGGAAACTGGGAGTATGCTGCTGATGTTATTCCATCCTACCGTTGTCCTTACGAAGAAGGCTCTCCAGGTATTCAAAAATTTAACTCATCCAGATTATCTTATTAGCTTGTTGTTTCCTGATGGATTTTCTTTTGTTTGAAGGCGAAACTGTAAAGGGCAGGATTCCTGGGTCGGCCGTAAAAATGGACGAGCTCAGAAAAGTTTGGGATTTTAATGAATCTCTGTTTTTCTGAGCTGCACATACGCTGCTCGGGTATACTCCAACATATACATCATTCATCGTGGTTCCGAACAGACCCAATGCAACCCTAGCTATAGATCGGGAGGCCATCCAATCTGCTCGGGAGCAGACTCCCCGAGCATGAAAGAAGTCCTCACTTGCGACTTCTGGTCGTAGAACAGTGAAGAACTTTTTAGATTTTTTATCAACTTTCGAGCCAACCCCATATGCCGACCCTGTTCCTCCAACTTCAGTGTCTTCTATTTCCATTATTGAGGAACCAGCTGCCGAGGTCCTTGCCGAGGCCGTTCTTCCAGATGCTGCGGGTCTGCCGATTGATGACTAACCCGACTTGGTTCAAACCCTTGAAACTTCTATTCCAATTGAGCTTGATCCTCCAGATTCAGCCCACTCACCCATTCCTCAAGACGATTCGGTTTTTGAGCTTGTCGAGGACCCTGCCCCAAAAAAGTGAAAGATTGATGAGTCCGAGGTGAGCTTATCTCCAAAACCGTCAATCCACCTTTCTGACCAAT
Source organism: Ilex aquifolium (assembly GCA_951799425.1). NCBI lineage: Eukaryota > Viridiplantae > Streptophyta > Magnoliopsida > Aquifoliales > Aquifoliaceae > Ilex > Ilex aquifolium. The sequence goes on along the minus strand of OX637392.1, from coordinate 48,588,825 downwards.
TCTTAGAGAAAAAAGGAGAGAGATCACTGCAAAGGATTCTGCAATAGAGGATTTTAATGTTGCAGTAAGAATTGCTCGAGGGGTGATCTTGCCACAGGACCTGGCAATGAACGAGGCTCTTACTGATGATGAAGTTTCTTGTCAAGCTATCCAACACATGGTCTTGGTAAGGCTTTCCATTTGTCCCTTTAAGCATTTCCTCCTTTTTTTAAAATTTTTTTCTAAGTCTTCTTCCCCTTTCCAGGGTCTGAAAAATTTTCACGAAGCAGGGGCTAGGATAGCCCGAAAGGATAAAGTGATGAAGGACGCTATCCATGCCCGTGCTTCTGCTCTAGCAAATAAGGAATCTGTAGATGAGGAATATGCCAAGATCCGTGAAGAAGCAAAGGCTCTTCAAGCTCAAAACCAAAGCCTGACAGAAGAGATCAAAAAGCTTCATTCAGAGGACGGGAAGCTTAGAGATTCTGAGTACGAGGCTAATGTTGAACTTTCGCAGTCCCAGCTTGACTACTCCAGCCTTCTTGAAGAGTATGAGCAATACAAATATGAGGCAAAGGAAAAAGAAGACGCTGCATATAATGAAAGGGTTGAAAAGGCAGAAAGTGATATGGCCTTGCAGATCCCTCAACTCAAAGATGCATACTTCAACCAGGGCTGGCAGGCTATTTTAGTTGTTGCAGGGGTTCCGTCTTCATCCGAGCTCTTTTCCAGGTACTCCCTTCCAAGTTCTTCCCAGCCTCCTGAAAACACTTAGCAAGTTTTTTGCAATTTTCTGATGTAATGGTTATTTTGTTGTAATCCTTCGTTTTTTGAATGGAAGTAACTTTTTGTTTTCGGTGATCTTTGCTTTTCACTTATTCACAGAGCTCGGTCTCCTATCAGAAACTTTTTTAAACACAAAATTAATTTAAAACCAATTCAGGCTCTTGAAGTGGTGGCCCTAGCACGGTCCTTCTAAAAAAAGTTCGGTCTTTTAGAGATAATTCATTCAAACTCTTGAAGTTATGGCCTTTGCTCGACTCTTCTTCAAAGAGTTTGGTCCCTCAATAAAGACCTTTAAATAATTTGGAAAAAACTTTTAACTCTTGAAGTTATGGTCATTGCTCGGCCTTTCTTCAGAGAGTTCGGTCCCTCAACAGAGACCCTTAAATACTTAGAAAAAACACTTAACTCTTGAAGTTATGGCCCTTGCTCGGCCCTTCTTCCAAGAGTTCGGTCCCTCAACAGAGACCTTTAAATACTTAGAAAAAACTCTTAACTTTTGAAGTTATGGCCCTTGCTCGGTCCCTCTTCCAAGAGTTCGGTCCCTCAACAGAGACCTTTAAATACTTAGAAAAAACACTTAATTCTTGAAGTTATGGCCCTTGCTCGGCCCTTCTTCAAAGAGTTCGGTCCCTCAACAAAGACCTTTAAATACTTAGAAAAAACTCTTAACTTTTGAAGTTATGACCCTTGCTCGGCCCTTCTTCAAAGAGTTCAGTATCTCGGTAGAGTTATCCTCAGATCTGCTTGGGCATCTGAGATAGTTTCTATCTCACACCGACCCGCCAACCTTGTTGGACTCCAATCCATCACAAGTCAGCTTACATCGTCATGCCTAGTTGTGGGCCTGGATCAGATCGAGTGGCTACGCCTGATATAAGTTGATACTTCTATCAGGATTTTTTGCCTCCCTGCCTTAACAGTAGGAGTATATAACAAGAAAAGTAGAGTGAGAACAGGGAGATGACTCCTCAAAAGATCTTTATTGATAACTTCAACTCGCCAGTACACTTGCAAAATTCTTGTTGATTCCTAAGGTGCACTCTTAAGTTTCCGAAGGCACTTCAGAGTTCTATTAAAAAGACACTTTTTAGAAATAGAACTTTCTTAAATTCGCTATGTTCCAAGGACGTAATACTGTTTTATGGTCCAAGGTCTCGAGCTCATAGTATCCACTGCCGCCTATTCGGGTAACTCTGTAGGGACCTTCCCAATTTACTCCGAGCTTTCCATGCGTTGGGTTCTTTGCTGACCCCAGTACGTGTCTAAGGACTAAGTCTCCAAGTGTGAAAGACCGAGGGTTAACTTTCTTGTCATAAGCTCGGGCCATTTGATGCCGATAAGAAGCCATCCTCAAAGCAGCATGTTCTCTTTTCTCTTCTGCTAGATCAAGATCTCGAGTAATAACGATATCATTACCATTGCTTTCAACTAGATCGGTTCTCAGGGTGGGTAAGTCGACCTCTAATGGGATCACTGCTTCCATTCCATAAGCCAGGGCGAAAGGGGGTTTCTCCAGTTGAGCATCGAGGTGTGGTCCGGTACATCCACAGAACACTCTGCAGCTCTTCTATCCATCTCCCTTTAGCCACTTCTAGCATTTTCTTGATTTCATCCAAGATTATCTTGTTGGAAATTTCTGCTTGACCATTGCTCTGTGAATAAGCTGGGGTGGAATAATGGTTCCGAATTCCATATTGCTGACAGAAAGCTTTGAAGGGACCACTATTGAACCGTGTGCCATTATCCGAAATAAGTGTGTGTGGGATTCCGAATCTGGTAATGATGTTCCTCCAGACAAACTTCCTTGTATCAGTATCCCTGATGTTGGCTAGGGGCTCGGCATCCACCCACTTTGTGAAATAATCCGTTTCAACCAGAAGGTACTTCCTATTGCCCGGGGCCCGAGGAAGAGGTCCCACTATGTCCAGCCCCCATTGCGCAAATGGCTACGGGCTCGCCAATGGAAATAGTTTCTGGGATGATTTTCTCGGTATTTGTGAGAATTTTTGACACTTCTCACATCGCCTAACAAACTGTTGAGCATCTTTCTGCATATATGGCCACCAAAAACCCTGGGAAATAGCTCGGTGTGCCAGAGATCTTCCACCTGTATGAGCTCCGCAACTTCCTTCGTGAATTTCGAATAGAAAATCGGGAACCGTTCTCAGGTGTACGCACCTCAGGTACGGGCCTCCGAATGAGCGTCGGTAAAGCTCATTTTTTGGGGATATCCAGAATCTGGTCGCCTTCAGTCGCAGCTTATGGGCTTCCTTATTGTCCCTGGGAAGGTCACCATTTTTCAAGTAACCGATTATGAGGTCCATCCAGCTTGGTTCGGTTTCATTCTGTAGCACTTCATTAAGGCTGGTCGGCAAAATGCAAGGCTCGGACTGGAACTCAACGGTTAGAGCTCTTTTAGTTTCTTGGTCAAGTGCCGAGGCCAGCGAGGCTAAAGCATCAGCATGTGAATTCTTTGCTCTTCCAACCTGCTGGATTGAGTATTCTGGGATTTTGCTTAGTTCTTTCTCTACAACGACATGATACGCCATCATCTTTTCATCCTTTGCCGCGTATTCCCCTATTATCTGATTCATCACCAGTTGTGAATCAGAGAATATCTGGAGCTTCGTTGTCCCCAGTTCGGCTGCTAGACTTACTCTAGCTATCAAAGCTTCATACTCGGCTTCGTTGTTTGAGGCTTGGAAGCCGAGCCTAATGGCTTTCTCCAAAAGACAACCTTCTGGACTCATCAGAGTGAGGCCGATGCCGGTAGCTTTCTGATTTGAAGACCCATCAACAGATAGGATCCAGCCTCGGCAGTGCCCTGCTTTCTGACCATCATTAGTTTTTCCCTTCTGCTCCAAGCTATCTTTAGATTGAAATTCTGCAATGAAGTCTGCCACTACTTGGCCTTTGATTGCCTTCCTCGGTTCAAACACAACGTCGAACTCCCCAAGCTCAACTGCCCATTTAGCAACGCGTCCGGATAGGTCGGCTGTATGGAAGAGCGACTTCAACGGTTGGTCGGTGAGCACTACAATTTGATGGGCCTGGAAGTAATGTCTGAGTTTCCTAACCGAGCTGATCAGTGCGAGTGCGAGTTTTTCCAATGGAGTATATCTCGACTTTGCATCTAAGAGCATCTTGCTCGCGTAATAAACAGGTTTCAGCTTTTCACGATCATTCCTCATCAATGATCCACTTACCACGTGTTCCGATACAGCTAGGTAGAGGAATAGTCTTTCCTCAGGCGATGGGGTCGAGAGGATTGGTGGGGAGGCTAAGTATGCCTTAAGATTTACGAACGCTTCCTCACATTCCTGATTCCATAGTGCCTCTTTGTTTCCTTTGATTGATTGGAAGAAATGTCTGCATTTGTTAGATGCTCTGGATATGAACCTTCTGAGTGCAGCTGCCATTCCAGTTAGCCTCTGCGCTTCCTTTACGGACGGGGGTGATTGTAGTTCTGCGATGGCCTTCACTTGATCGGGGTTCACCTCTATACCTCGGTGGGTAACCAGGAAACCAAGGAATTTCCCAAACCCGACCCCAAATGCACACTTTGAGGCATTTAATTTCATCTTGTACCTCCGCAGAACATCAAAGGTGTTTCTCAGGTCGGAGCAGTGGTTAGTGGTCCTTCGACTTTTAACCACCATGTCATCTATGTAGACCTCTATAGTACTGCCTATCATGTGTGAAAATATTTTGGTTACCAACCTCTGATACATCGCACCTGCATTCTTTAACTCGAAGGGCATTACTTTGTAACAATACGTTCCTCTAGGTGTTATGAAGACATTCTTTTCTTGGTCTTCTTCGGCAAGGGGTATCTGGTGGTATCCTCTGTAGGCATCCAAGAAGCTCATCTGCTCATGCCCAACAGTTGCATCAACTAATTGATCTATCTTAGGCAGGGGGAAGCTGTCTTTTGGACAGGCCTTGTTGAGCTCGGTAAAATCAACATAGACTCTCCATTTACCATTATTCATCTTCACCACCACTGTGTTTGACAACTAGGTCGGGTATTTTACTTCCCTAATGGTTTGGGATTCGAGCAGTCATGTTGTTGCATCCTTTACTGCATCTTGATGCTGAGGAGCCGACCTCCTGAGTTTTTGCTTAACTGGCCTGAAGCTGGGGTCGACGTTCAAATGGTGACATGCTACTTCGGTCGGCACGCCGGGCATATCACTCGTGCTCCAAGCGAAAATGTCAGCATATTCTCGCAGCAAGGTGACGATCTTTTTTTGTTGCTCGGGGCCAAGAGCAGTTCCCAACAAAAATTACTTCTCTGGATCTCCATCCTTGCCTAAAGGTACTTTAGTCAAGTCTTCGATCGTTCGGTCTGTTGCTTCTTTTTCGGGGCCTAAAGGTACTTTAGGGATTTTCATGACAGCCTATTCGGCAGATTCAACCGAGCTGTCAGGTGTTGATTGCTATTTCGTCTCCTTGGCTATTGAACTCCTCTCTCGAACCTCCATTCCATCTCTGACTTTGACCGAGGCCAGTAAAAAGGTTCTAGAACTAACCTGATCTCCTCGAATGTTTACTATTCCTTCAGTTGAAGGAAACCTCAGCATCTGGTGGTACATTGATGGTACCGCCTTCATGTCATGTAGCCAAGATCGGCCCATTATCGTATTGTAAGCTAAAACCGTGTCCACTATCAGGAATTCGGTCATGATGCAAACTGGCCCAGTCTTTACAGGCAGAGTGATCTTCCCCCTAGGAATAACTGTTTTTCCACTAAAGCCAATCAGTGGAGTATTTGAGGGTTTCAAATTCTCCTGTTTGAGGCCGAGCTTCTGGAAGAGATCCATGTACATGATTTCGAAGGAACTCCCTGAATCTATTAGCACTCTTTTGACGTCGTAGTTGGCAATCCTAAGTGTTATTACCAACGCATCATTATGTGGCTGATGAATCCCGATTAGATCCTGCTCAGAGAAGCAGATCATTTCCGCCGAGTCTTCAAACTTCATTCTCTTGGACCTTACTTCTGGGGTCAACCGCAACTCAAACACCTCTCTTTCTTTTGCGGCTTTCTGAATGTAGGCTCTGGCTGCATTATTAGTGCCATTTGCGGGTTTGTGGTTGCGTGGATCACGTCTATCACTCCCGCTGCCGCGGTCTGGTCTCTATTCGGCTCGATTCTTTCCCTGTCAACTCCAGTTCTTTCCTCAACGAACTCGGAGAGATGTCCGGCCTGAACCAACTCTTCCAAATGCTACTTCAAAGACCGGTAATTTTCAGTCATATGCCCCACATCCCGATGATAGGAACATCTGAAGTTCGGATTTCTTTTCAAGGGATCTCCTGTTAACTTATTGGGCCACTTGAAGAATGGTTTCGCCTTTATTTGATTCAGTATCCTGTATATTGGCTCTTTGAACAACGTATTTACCCCGAGAAAAGGGGACTTCTGGGGATAACCTTCCTTGTCATTCTTCCTTCCGCCCTCTCTGCGTAGTTCGATCTGTTTGTCTAGACCGAAATGTCTTCTGCCTTGATAGTCTTTAACCATGTCCCTGGATAAGTCGTCGTCGACCTTGGCATATTTCTCGATCCTCGCCATCAATTCCTCCAGGTCGGAGGCTGGCCTCCTGGTAAGTGACTGATATAAAGAGTTCTCCTTCGGCAACTCGATCTTGAAGGACGCTACTGCAATTTCAGGATTATATTCTTCCACCTCATTCATAGTTTCACAATAGCGATGAGTATACTCTCGCAGTGTCTCGTTGTTCTTCTTCTTTAAGGTCAGCAGAGCTCCAACATCCTTTGGTTGCTTACTGCTTGTAATGAACCGAGCAGTGAACTGCTCGGCCAGTTGTGACCATCCATCCACCGATCCCTTCGACAGATTGTCGAATCATTTTATGGCTGACTTCCCAAGACTACTGGGGAAGATGGTGCAGAGCAGGGGTTCATTCCTTGGGTGAATGGTCATCAACTGTCTATAATGTCTGATGTGTGAGGCGGGGTCGGTCTTTCCATCGTACAGTCTGAAATTCGAGACGGTGAACTTGCTCGAGATTCGTCCCCTTTCAATCCATGAAGCGAATGGTGACGATTCCGAGCTGTTTCCGTACTCCCCAATTGCTCTCCTGGCTAGGTCCCTCGCTGACCTGTGTTCTGGCCTTTTCAAGCGGTTATTGAGTTCCTCGGTGATGATCTGCTTCCATGTATCCTCCTCCTGGATCCGAGGCTTTTTCTATTGTCGCTTGTTTTCATCGGGACCTTTGATTTTGTCGTGTTTCTGTTCGGGACTTTCTCGTCGATTTCCTCGTACATGCTTCTCTTTTCTAGTCATCTCTTTTAGCTTGGCTTTCAACTCTTCGTTTTCTTTTATCAGGTCTTTCTCCCTAGCATATGATTTTTTGAACAAGTTATCGTGAGCGTCAAGACGGTCCTGCAGAGATTGGACCAACTTTCCTAGGGATTGGTTTTCCCCCTTGGCACGGAGGGACTCACTAAGATCTTCAATCTGCTGATTATGATTCCTGATTCGCTTGAATCTTGCTGAGGATACCTCATCATCCTTATGGGGCCCAGTTGGGCTTCTATTCACGTGCGTCTTAATGTTATCATCCGATGGCAGCGACGCTGGGTCTGAAGTCCCCATGGCAAAACTGCCTCTAGGAGATCCAATAGCACTTCTGAGTCTTGACATTGTTGCTTTTTGTTCGAGTGATGAGAATCTTCCCACAGACGGCGCCAAAATGTAAGAGGCAAAAATTGAGGATACTTCCTACAAGAATAAAGAATCAATGTTTCTGCTAAAAGTGAGCTCTGAACTTGATCTCTCAGTCTTTCCTCCCTGCAAAACGAACAAACTACCCAAGATCGAAGTGCTTGATAGAAGGCACTCCGATACTTCAGTCAGTAATGGAACTGAGTGAATTGCAAGAAGACAATGAGAGTTCAGCGTACCTTTCATCCTGACTCCTTGTGCCTTTTATAGATCACTGTTCCGTTAGGATTTCCATGATTCCCGATTCAAGGTGGTACACCTTCTCCCAATCAGGCGGCTCTAGTTGGGAAGTTGCTGATATTTCTCCAGCAATTCCTCCTGCCGTTCCTATAATTTCGCCCATTCGTTTAGCCAGAATGCCTGAGTTATAGGCGTCCCCTTAGCTCTGCATTTATCGTTTCAAATAGCTCGATCATGATGTGGACCGAGCTCATCTGTTCATTACCGAGCTCTTTGGTTCGGATCGGTCATAGTTAGAATCGAACTGTTTCACCAAACACCGAACACTTTTGACGATTGGGTTTGGTAAGACCCGAGCTCTTTAAGATGTTAGCCGAACACACTGCTCAGTCTGGCTCAGTCTATTGAACCGAGTGGCTAAGGTCTTCATCACGTGCCTTGTCTTGTCATCCTCACGTGGGTTTATTTAATGTCATAACACGTGTAATAATGGGAGCCACCCCCTTCACTAAGCTATACAATTGCTTCCAGCCACTCTTTAAATAATTAGTTGAATAGAAAAACATTGCGATATAATAGAATACTTATGGACAGAGTACATAGTTCTTGCCAGTTCAGGATGCTTCTTATTTAAGATTATTCTATCTTTTGCACTATTTGGTCATACACAGAGAAAATAAAAAGAGACTTACCTAATTTTTGGTTGTATCGCAACATTGAAATTCTCACTATGTGCAAAATATTTGTCAACACTTGTCTATTCTCACTGCACACGAAAAAAAAAAAACACGATGTGTTGTAGAATATGTACCTTTATCATTTCTTCCTCTTATTCCTGCATGGTAGATTAGCACCAACCCATAAACACATCAAATGCCTATTAAATTCAACGAAAACACTCAACTTTATACCGAATAAAGATGTCGTTCTAAGAAACCAAATCCCTTTCTGGAATTTCCTCAAACATCTTGTGAGCAAGGTCAAACTTAAGAATGTAAGATTCATCGTGTGGAGTTTATTTAGGGGTTGATACATGAAGGGATGTTGGCGGCCATCCAACTAGAAACTGACATGTGGTTACCTAGGGCGATCGAAACGCATGGGATTCCCCTGGTAACTAAGACCGACCGATTGGAGTGCTCGGAGCCGAGAGGTATAGCCAGTGTCGAGTAATAAATGACATCGATGTGTGAACCTCGAGCGGCAGTGATGTGACATGTCATTGTTAAAATTCTAGTCCACGAAGAACCCGAGAACAACTATAAAACTAAAGAGTTGCGACCATCATGACTGAGGGACAGTCGTCAAAGGATCCCATGGCCCTAACTTTTGCTCATAAATACTCGACAATAGTATATAGGCATTTAATTAGAGCTCTCGATGGTTAGGGATGGATTCATAAATGCATGATCCATTCCAACATGCAAACTCAGACGTCCAATCACCCAGCATTAATGAGGTATGACATAATATCACTTATTATGCTAGGCGATAAACATAGACTACTAAAGTTTAGGATTGGAATTCAGATGGGAGAGACATCAATATAATCCAAGGTATAAATACCCCATCAGAATAGAACTCAGCTACGCAAGCAAGAATAGCTCTACACTGTACAAACTCTCATACTTAAGCACCGACTCACTATAGCATCGAAGAGGGCAAGCCAAGTGTGCACCTGACCCCTTTTTCTGACGTTGTCCCATCTTTCAAGATCAATCATCAATCTCACCCAGAGAGCTTCTATCTCAATACATTACAAGAAAACTCTCATGCAATACATTTACAAATATGTATTAGACGGGGGAAGAGTATTTCAAGAAAGGGAGAGGGAGGGCAAAGTTTGGCAGAAAAAAAGAGGGAGAGAAAGAGGGAAGGAGATAGACAGAGAGAGATAGTTCCCTGAGAGTCGGAGAAAGAGCAGTGTTGCCATCGTGTTGGGAGGTCACCGACATCGTGTATAGAGTAGCAATAGGAAAGAAAGATGGGGGCGAGAAAGAGTTACGAGAGAGAAACTGGAAAAGAGAAAAAGAAAGCGGAGGAGAAGGATGAGGATGAGGCAGAGATGAGGATATGATGGAAAGGGAATACGCGTGGGAGGTTCTCCAAGAGAGAAAAGGCGTGATTGAAGGGTTGAATAAGGTAAGTTTTGGGCGGGAACTGAACTTTTTGGGAATAATTTTTAGTCATTGGGTTAAAATAGACAAAATTTTGAGACGGTCTGAACCACAAAAAGCCTTGATATAAGTTTATGTATTGGGGAATTTGAATTGCCTTTTCACTTATTAAATAGACTAGTCATTACCTATGCCTGAAAGTACTATATAATAAACAAAAAATCTCAAACAATTACCAATACATGAAAGCTTTGAATAACAAAAAATCATCGGTGACAATATGTAAAAAAGATCCCCTCATTCTTCAGTTTCGTTCGGGTATTCAAAGATCTGAAGTGCTTCCCATTCGCCCGAGCTGTTGTTGTCTTTGAAGATGTCCCAAGCATATCTTTTCACTAAATTCATTACATCTCCCTTTCCTCTCACTTTTCTTCCTTTCTCCATTCTTCTTCTCTATCCTGTAATGGCAAGAACCCTTATGAGAAATGTGCCGAGTGGTGAGGGTAGGCCTAGCACCTTAGAAGGTAAGCCTAGGAAAACCCAGGTAGATAATGACCAGCGAATTAGGATTTTAGAACAGAGTACTGCAACCCGGCCTCTGTACAGGGGATCCAATTTCAGGTCGACTTCATGGTGCGACTATAGGTTCCCCTTACTTGATGCCCTTCCATACCAAGCTAATCATAGAGGGGGAGATCAGATTCCCCCTGTATTTATTTCTACTTAGGTTCCTTATGCAATTTTAGTTCTTTACTGGGCAGTGTTGTATGAACCTCTTTAGAATAGTAATGGGGTAGTTGCTTTGAATGCTCATCTCGGCATTAACCGGGGATAGATGAAATTCCTTTCTGCTGTGACATCATGTGGACCAACCTCGGGAAAAAAATATTTCCTTAAAGCTTGGGATCCCCCCATCTACCTTGTCACCCACTTGCCTGACTCTGACAAAGGACACACACAAGATCTCATCATGGTCAGCGGCCAATGGGAGAGGGGCGAAGTACCCGTGTATAAACCAAACCAAGTCTTATGTTCAAATCATTGGGGGTCGGCTATATGAGTCTATCTTCGTCATTCATTTCAGTTATGCGCTATACGCTCATTTAAGTTAAATATTTTCATATATTTTCTTATTATTTCATTTAATGTTAATTTAAGTCTACCCCTATTGCTAATACCATAAAAAAAAAATTCTATCACTTTTTCTAAGCAGTGCCTTTATCGGCCTCTATTAAACATGACTAAACTATCTTAATCTATTTATCCTCAATTGGAGCTACTCTTAGCATTTCTCTAATATGGTCATTTCGTATTCTATCCTTTCTAATTTTTTCACACATCCACCTAAACATTTTCATTTTCGATACACTCATTTTGTCACTATATTGTTTCTTAATTGCCCAACATTTCGTACCATAAAACATTATTGTCCTTATAGTTGTTTGATAAAACTTGTTTTACAATTTTATTGGTATCCTTCTATTCTATCACATAATATGTCAAAGGTTTTCCTCCACTTAATCCAATCGGTGTTGATTTTATGAGTTATATCGTCTCCAATCTCTCCATTATTTTTAATAATTGATCCTAGATATCTAAATCGTTTACTCATTTGTATTTTTAAAATTTTTAATCTTAACTTTTTTACTATGTCTACTTTTTCTATTACTAAAATTGCATTGCATGTATTAAGTCTTACTCCTACTTATTTTAAGCCATTTTGACTTGAGTGTCTCTCTCCAAACTTTTAGCTTATTGTTAATCCCCCTTCGAATTTCATTTACTAAGACAATATCATCTGCAAAATAGCATACACCATGATACATCATCTTGAATGTGCTTAGTGAGTTCATCATAATTAGGGTGAATAGGTATGGACTTATGGCTGATCCTTGGTGTAATTCCACTGTGATTGAAAATTCTTTACTTTATCTCATTGAAGACCTAATTGTAGTTACATCCCAGTCATACATGTCTTTTATGACCTCAATATATCTATTCGTCACTCATTTTCTCTCAAGTACCCTTGATATTATATTTTTAGGTACTTTATCATATGTCTTTTCAAGATATATAAATATCATATGGAGATTTTTCTTCTTCTCTCTCTACTTTTCTATGAGTGTCCTTAATAAATATATAGCATCCATAGTTGATCTCTAGGCATAAATCCAAACCGATTTTTTGAAACTGTAGTCTCAACTCTTAGGCGACGTTCAATGATCCTTTTTCATAGTTTCATTGTATAACTCATCAATTTTATCCCTCTATAGTTATTACAATTTTGAATATCTCCTTTATTTTTATAAATAAGTACTAAAATACTCTTTCTCCATTCATCGAGCATTTTCGTAGTAGCAATAATTCTATTGAATAATTTTGTTAGCCATAACACCCCATCATTTTCTAAGCACTTCCAAACCTCAATTGAAATTTCATCCGGTCCTACAGCTATGTCTAATTTTATTTTCTTCAATGCAATCTCTACCTCCAAATTATTTTTTATACGAAAGAACGTGTGTGTTATAATTTCATTAATCCTACCATTTTCTATCTTTTCTAAGTTTTCTAAGTGATTTTCATTTAATAGTTTCTCAAAATTGTCTTTCCACCGATCATTTATTTTCTCATCCTTAACTAAGAGCTTTGAATCCTCACCCTTAATGTACTTAACTTGGTTAAAGTCTCTTATTTATCTTTCTAGTTTTAGCGAGTTTGTAGATATATTTTTCTCCCTCTTTACTGTCTAGTTTTTTGTATAATTCGTCGTAGCTTTTAACTTAACGTCTCTAACTATTTGTTTAACCTCTTTGTTAGCTAATTCATATATTAATTTGGAAGTTCTCACTATTTCTATCATTTTGTCATCTCTTAAAGGATTCTTTATTTACTTTAACTACATCTTATACGTCGTCACTCCACCACCAAATTTCTTTTCCCACAAGCCCTTTACTCTTTGAATCACTAAGAACCTCTTTCAGAAAATTTCTATTGCCCGAGTACCTTGGACTCCATTTCCCCAAAGTGATGCGGGAGTCAGGTATGTGGTTTGCATTCGCCTTCCTGAGTTTTGCCTTTGTTCGATATTAGTGTAGTTACTAAACTCTTGTTTTATTTGCAGAGGAGTGTATAAAGGAAGACGCCACCCAACCTCTATGTTTCTCGGTCCGATTTCAAGACTGGATCATTGCCTGGCAGCATCAGAATCCGGACAACCTTGCTCAGGCGGCACACATGCTACTGAATTATACCCCCCTCCCCCGACTATAGGAAGTTTTCTCAACTCCCTTTCCCTTTCAACCGAACAGTCTAGACAGACGATTCTTCTGACAAAGTGAACTTGGAAGAGGACCCGGACTGAGATCGAGAAAATTCTGAAGCCGAGGGCACCTTCACTTCCACTTCTACTTCCAGCTCCTCAGACTGCTTCTCCCACTCCGACATGTCTCTCATGCTGAGAATTTCCATGGAAGAAGAAAAGATATGAGAAAAGAAGAAGAGAGAGAATTTGACTGAGCAACAACGATCGAGAAGGGAGAGTAGCGATCGGCTTTTACTTTGTCCGTCTGTCACTCGTCGGTGGGAATGGAATGAGAAATACCAGAGAATGAGAATGAATTTTCATTCCTGAAAATCAAACATAGTCATTACTAAGGAATTGGATATGACTGGATGATGATTACATCATGGCAACTGTCATAATATTATTTTCTTGGATGAAATTGTACTTTCCAATTTTTTTTATCAAATGTTATATCTCAAATGATGTGTCAAAATCCTATGCATTGAATATTTAGTGGAAGTTAGTGGAGCCTACTGATCTAACCACTCACACTGATTTGAAATATAAAATTTCATAAATAATTTAGTAAGTATGACATTGCTCAATTTTCTTAGTAGTTATGGAGACACCGGTGCTTGATGGGTTTCAAATTCTCTAGAGTTTTTGGGTATACTATTATTCGTGATAATGCCAAATGTGATGTGTAATTTGGATCGTCATTTCTTTTATGGTCTTTTTCTTTCTAGTTGGGAATTCTTGCCCCACGCTTACTTGTTATTGGTCAAAAGAAAAATGGACATCAAAATCAATGTAGCACCTAGCACAAACAAAAAAAATATATATAAAACATAACAACATAAAGGGATTCTAAAAAGTCGACATCAATATAATATTATAGTTAGAAAGTTAAATTTTCAACTTATAAAAAACACAACAACGATTAAAATTGATCTAATCTCCATTTGTTTTGATCTAATGATGCCAAATCCATTCTAAAAAAGTTTGTCTCGCTAAAAAACATCAAATTCTCTGCGATAACGATGGAGCGTCAAATTTTCAAAAAAAAATCGATAGCAAGAGCGTCAAATTTATAAATATATCATTATGATAGACACTAGAAAAGAGGATGTCAAATGCTACAAATAAGAAAGAGAATTATTACTTACAAAAGAAATAAGAAAAATGCACTTTTAGAGTAAAAACCTCATCTCACATCGGTAGAATTCCTCCAAGTTAAATGGTTTCACTAATATAAATATCACAGCCCCATCCCACATCGGTTGGCTATCAACAAGTGCAAAGTTTTTACAGCTACAAATGACCAGTTGTAATTAGCGTTTATAGTTGAACGATTTCAAACGAGTTTGAGTTCGAGTTGAACTTAAAAAAATTTATTTTTTTAACGGAGTTTAAAAAATTGTTTAAATTTGACTTATTTTTTAAACGAGTCGAACTTGAATAAGTTCAAAACGAGCTGAGTTCGAGTAGTTTAGCTTCATTAACAGCCCTAATTGTAACTATAATTGGAATAAATCCAGCAATTAGGCTTTATATTTGTGGCTTAATTAATATTGGAATGGTTTGCATGGATCTTGACTTGGAGATCTAATGAGTTCAAATTTTTATTATATTTGTGAAGTTATTTTTTAAGTAACTCAATCTGTGAATTATAATTATGAAATTGCAAATTCATTATTTTGAATTTGTGGATTCACCACAAATTCGCTTTGAATTTACGGATTGGTGTTCGGAACGCAAATCCGCTGAGGTAGATGCACGAATTGTGTGATCTAGGTTATATGATCACCCCTAACCACCTGTTAACCAGCAAAAAAAAAAGTATTCTAAAAAAACAAAAATTTCAAAATCAAACTCTCCTATACTTTTGAAAATTCTACAACCCTCCTAAGTTTCCAAAAAATCATATACTTTCTTTAAGCTTTGGAAAAAAAAAAAAGAACAATGTTACACAGACTTAAAAATTTGACTTGATGATATGGTTGTTATATTTGTCATTGATTTAACTGTGGGTCTCAGTATTTATTGGGACTCACTACCTATTCAATGGTAGTAATTCATCAAATTAAGTTTTTAAGTTAATTTTTTGGGTTAATTACACTAGAGGTCCCCAAAGTATGAAGTTTGTCTCATTTTAGTCCCTAATATTTCAATTGCATAATTTTGGTCCCTGAAGTATTGAATATGTTTATATATGGTCCTTCAAGCAGACAACGTTCAGATTGTTAACGATTTTTATCATAAACTTGTTACATAATACCTAAATATGGACAAAAAATAATTTTGATAGCTCTTAAACAAAATTTGAGTAGCTATTGACAAAAAAATGTGTAATATGGATAGCTTTTGATCAAATTTTGGATAATTCATGATCAAAACTGTGTAATTTAGGTAGCTATTTAACCAAAATTTGAGTAGAAATTTGGTCAAAAGTTATTCCAATTATTTTTTTGTTCATATTTAAGTATCACGTGACAAGTTTATGATAAAAAATCGTTAGCAATCTTGACACTGTCTGTTTGAGGGGCCATGTAAAAACATATTCAATATTTTAGGGACCAAAATGATGCAATTGAAATATTATGGACAAAAATGAGATAAACTCCATACTTTGGGGACCTTTAGTACAATTAACCCTAATTTTTTTAAGACTATTTAGCATTTTCCAAAAAAAAAAAAAAAATTCCTACATATTCCTAAAAACATGACTTTCCAATTAAGGAAAAATTACCGTTTAAATCCCTTAACCATGGACTCAATTTTACTTTGCCCCATAAATTATAAAAAGTTTAATATTGCCTCCTTAACTACTTGAACTATTTTACATTGCCCAAAATACAAATGCTCGACATCTTTTTGGAAGAAAATTATCAATGTGTTAGAGCAAAGTAAAATAAGTTACATAGTTCAAGGGGCAAAAGGTTATCTTATGTAATTAGTTTCACATTACTCTAATAACTTACAACCTTTATGAATTTGGCAAAAAGTTATCTTATAATTGAAGGTATGATGTGAAAAATATGATAGTTGAAGGGACAATATAAAAAAAAGAGTCATAGTTAAGGGATCAACGTAAGATTTTTCCTACATTTTATTACCAAATTGGGATGAATCGCTTAGATAAATGTTGTTTTTACAAACCAAAACACTTGGATGAATGGGATGGATGATGAAAGGAAAGTTCTAAGTAAAATTGTTGCAATCTCGGCTAAAAAATGTGGCTTCTATCAAAGAGTATTGCTATACTAGTCAAAAATGGGATAAAATTTAAGTAACAAAATGATGTGATGCTAATGTGACAATAATAACTATGCAAAATATTGGGACTAAAATTCAAATAGGACTAAAATAAAATTTGTGTTACATATATGAGGATATTAAAATGAATGCATATTAAACCAATAAAGTTCAGAATTAGGAATTAGAATATTTGAAAAATCAGAGAAATAGCACAAATTCTACAATATAAAAAAAAAGACAGACTTCAATAAGTCCATCCGATGATCTCAAATAGACTCATCAAACGGCCACCAACATCCCTCTTAAAACCATTCACATTGAATTTTCAATCCATCATTTTTTACTTACGTTGCATCGTACTTTCAGACACTAGTTATCCTAGTAAAAGATAAATTGAGAGATGTTCAACTTATCAGGTTTGAACGCGATTGTAAAAGACATAATAATGCACCAGTGGGAAAAAGTGACTTGATGTTGTGCAAGAGGTAAAGGTGAGGCGAAATTAATTTCAACAAAATAATAATAAAAAATATATGATAGCTCACAATTTAATGGAAAATATAACACTTGATAGAGCACTATAGAGAAACACGTGTAGACATTAAAAAATGGGGAAATCTTATTTTGCTCCTGAAAGATACAAAAAAAAATTAATTTGTCCCTTAAATGATTAATTTTTCTACATTATCCCTTAAAAAAAAATAAAAAATGTTACAATATGGTTCAAAAACGTTGCAGCCTGCTTTTAAAAACATTGTAATAAAAATATTTTGGATTACATTATAACGTTTTTATTTTTTCGCTCCTCAATAACAAAATAAATAAATTGACACGACACAACACAATTAACTAAACGAATTAAATTAAAATTGACTAATGTTTGATACGTATCTAAAATAATACAATACGACATTATTATTATTATTATTTTTTTTTTTTTTGGTCAGGAGCATGCCACCGTTATAACTTCTTGCCAAGTATAATAAATTGTGGCGGGTAGTCAACTAAAATTTATAACGACAAGAAATTAGAAAGCAACATGGCCACTTCTCTGCTCTTCAGAACCTCTCTCTTTCTCCCCTGCTCTCTATCCACCAAGCCCATCTCTTTCTCTCTCTTTCTCCCTAAAACCAAGTCTTTTCACCTCAAAGCTACAATGGTAAGAGTCTCAATCCCCTTACATTTTCCCAATAATTTCCTTTGCAAATTCATTTTCATGACAACCCAGAAATGGAAATTTCAAGAAATTAATTGCCATTGTTATGTTCATGTGCTAATTGTGTGCTTTTTTATGTGATTTTAGATGGAGGGGAGTGAAATTAAGGAGCAAGAAGAAGTGGGTGCCAGTGGAAAGAAGAAAATTTTTGTTGCTGGTGCTACTGGAAACACCGGGAAGAGGATTGTTGAGCAACTGTTGGCCAAGGGTTTTGCGGTCAAGGCTGGTGTTCGTGACATTGATAAGGCTAAAACAACCTTTTCACGCAACAACCCAGATCTTGAAATTGTGAGTATCTTTGGTCTGTTTTATATTTTGATTTTCAATTGGGTTTTCAATTTTTTAGAAAACAACAATGGAATTTGATTCTGAAAACCTAGGGATTCATATAGTTTCTGAGGCAATGTAGATTGAAGTAGTAATGAGAATTTAAGGTGTTTGTGAGGTAGACAAAGAAGGTCACCTTGAGGTGATTGGGACCAATAACCTTTGATTTTGGGTAATGTTGATAAGGTTTTCAAATTCATTAAACAATAAACTAAAGAGGCTCAGTGGTGCTTAAAATGTTATCGGAGATATGTTGGATGGTTGAAGCCTCTGATGAGTGTATTTGGAGCTTAATGCTGAAGCTATTGCTTGAACTTGACTGTGCCCACAACTCAATTTGGAGACCAGGTATCCCTTCTCTACGGATAGTACGCCATGCCGTCTTTCTGTGCAACCGCTAGACAGGATAGTGTATTGGGTGCTAAAGCCTTGACATAGAGATATAAACTTTAAGAAGTCCAAATAGATAGGTTTACACAAAGATATCTCCACGTAATTTATCCTTATTTATCTTAGTGTTGATACCATCTGAAACTTTTCCAGAAAGAGAGATTAGTATTTTATATACTTTTTTCCCAAATCTCAGATTATATAACTTAATGTTATAGTTTTTGTAGATTTAGATAGTATTTGTTGATTATTATGAGGGAAATAACACAGCTTTGATGCTTGACTTTAGATTTTCTTCTTATATTAATGGTTAGCATCTTTCTCGGCACATAGTTCTTTGACATACAATTGAGGGCTATAATTTCTCACGTAAAACAAAAAGTCTTAAAATGTTTTTATCAAAATCTGATTCGTATAATTCTATCTCCCTATGATAATATGATCTGGTAGACATTTTTGTGCCATATTTATTTCTTTTTCGTTGTCATTTGTGGTTTTCTGTTGGTTGGGGAACTCTGTTGGAGCTACCTTTGGGGGTCTCTAAATTCAAGGGCTAATATGTTCGTTTCGCCGCGAGACCTAGAATAATCTTTTAACCTTAGGTTCATGGTTTCTAGACTACTAAAATAACCATGTTGAGTAAAAATATTATTGACTGCATACAATCTGGAAAAAATAAATAACTCATGTGAGTGCAAAGTGCACCAACAATGTTCCATGCATAAGCTTTTCTTTTCGTGATACATCAACCTGATTTCTCTTAATTTAGGATAATAAATGAACCAGCGAGGCTCGCCAAACCCTTGTAACTATGAGATTTTGGTTCTAAGTTTGTGTGTATCTATTTTCAGGTGAAAGCAGATGTAACTGAGGGTTCAGTAAAGCTAGCTAAAGCCATTGGTGACGATTCAGATGCTGTAATATGTGCCACAGGTTTTCAGCCTTCATGGGATTTATTAGCTCCATGGAAGGTTGGTTACTCGTACTGGTGCTCTTGGTACCTTGCCCAAATCTGTCCGCATCAAAATGTCATCCTTATTGGACCATGGTCCAAGTTTCAATTAAGCAATAGTTCTTCGTCTTCTTAGTTCTTATGAAAGTCATGACGGGAAATTACAAGATCATTTGATAGTCTTGGGATAGCTACAAAACTTTAATATACTGTGGCATTTTTCCATTTTCCGACTAAATCTTTGGGAAGGTGCAGAATCTTATTTTTCATCTTAGTAATTTCTTTATACTTGTTATGTTAATGCATCCAGTCAATCATCATTCACTTTTCATCCTAATCATTTGAGAATCAAGGGAAAACATTACTACTCCACCAATTTATGTTCTAGAACACGATATAAAAACATGGTAGTTAGGAAACACTGAACGTAGTTTGATTGCCGCCATTCTTGACACCAGAATTTTAGGCATTTGATACTTCACAGTGATATTAACAATGATGATTATTCATTGGGGAAGGAGGCTAAAAAATTCTGCTTTCGTTTTAGTTGCAGCAGCAGAATTCAATCCTTATGATCTTATATAATCCTAGTCTTGCAATTTTAGCCATGGTGGTGTTTTTCAGTTTTGTCATTCACAATCTTCTGTTTCAGGTAGATAATTTTGGCACAGTAAATCTCGTTGAAGGGTGCCGCAAACTTGGTGTTAACAGATTCATCCTTATCAGCTCCATTTTGGTCAATGGTGCTGCAATGGGACAGTTGCTAAATCCGGCTTACATATTCCTCAATGTGTTTGGACTCACATTAGTAGCAAAGCTTCAAGCAGAAAAACATATCAGGAAATCTGGTATCAACTACACAATTATAAGGCCTGGTGGGTTAAGGAATGACCCTCCAAAGGGAAATATTGTCATGGAACCAGAGGTATTGACATTCATGATTTAAATAATTCCTTTCAGTTTTGTTTTTTAATGGATAAGTCTAAGTGTCAAAAGTGTGTTTCCCATATTGTATTTTGAAATACCATTTTTGGGGGTCAAGTTACAATTTTGTGCGGATCGATCTAAAAGACGTTTGGATCGATTCCAAACAACCAAAAAGGTTGTAATTGCCTCCCAAAGAGTGTGAGACTTGACCTCAAAAGTTGGATTTTCGTAAGATCCAATCTTTGACATTTTTGTTGTATCTTTGACCCCAAAAAATTGCCACTTCACCCACAAAAATTGTAATTTTCGGTAACCTCCTTTGGTACCATACTCTTATGTTGTTCTTAATGTATTTCTTATATGGTTATATGCTTGTAGTCTGCCTTCTTCATGCTCTCTCTCTCTCTCTCTCCGGGTGTAGGATACTCTGTATGAGGGGTCGATATCTAGAGATCAGGTTGCTGAAGTTGCTGTTGAGGCATTGCTCCATCCAGAAGCATCTTACAAAGTGGTGGAGATAGTTGCTCGTACTGAAGCTCCTAAACGTTCGTTGGAGGAACTATTTGGTGCTATAAAGCAGCGGTGATTTACTTGCAAGAATTTGGTCTTATACGATACACTGAAAGATAATATATGTTTCTTGGCTGAGGCAATTTTGTGTGTACGTGTGTTCTAAAATGGTTGGACTACTGTTTGATTCTGCCCATTTTCAGTACAACAACAGTGATAAAAATACCCATAAATATAATAAATATTAATACAATACCCAAATTTTTTTTTTCAGATACCGTAGACAACTCCCTATTCAAATAGGAGAAATGATTTCCACAGGCATCCGTCCAATCATGAAGGTCCAGTTCTGATGAACCCCCCTCCCCCTTCCTTTTCCCTTCCCCTTTTCTCCCTCTTCTTTTTTTCTTCCAAACGAAAATAGTAGTATGCGCCAAGCTAATCAGATACTGATTGCATGACATTTGAAAAGCTAAATTGCACAAAGTCAACAAGGTCAAAAACAATAGAAACCTGGTGCTATTCAGGACATTAATCGACGGAGGCAGAAAATTACCGTGACCTTATTCAAGATTTTCTTGACCATCTAGAGGAAACATCCATATAAATCTTGCACCAACAATGCAACAATTTCACTGGAACTAGTTTTCCTGAATAGCTTCTATAAATTGCGGTGATGAATTAAAACAGGCCTCCGTAGTCTTCTTTTCTCTGGACAGTGGCCAATTTTCACATAACATATCTTAAAGGAATGATCTCAGATTGTGGCCGGCTTTTGTTTCCACGGCCCCTTTTTGTTCCCTATAACTGCTCCATTCATGAGTTGAGATTGGTTTCCACAAACACCAAAGCCTATACTAACAGCGGTCAGCATTCAGTGGATGGGAACATTAAGATGTATGAAAAGAATTGTACCTCTTGCATCATGACAACCTGCAAAGAAAAAATATAAGTACGGCACAAAGAGTTTGATGAAGTAATTCTGCACCTATAATGATATAGTCATGAGGCGGTTTTAAGTGTGTACGGAATGGACGAATTGGTTGTCACATGTTTAAAGCGGGTATTCTTACAAAAGAAGTGGGTATCATTGTCCATCATTAGTCTGCTCTGTTTTGGACGCAGCTTTCAATTTCTCAATCCGTTTCCGGAGATAGGCCTGTTTTAGTTTCTCTCGACGAGCCGCAACCTGCTCTTGCCTGCGCAATTTGAGTTCAGATGCTTTTTCCCTTGCTTGATTTGCTTCTTCGTGAATTTCCCTGAAAGAAACCACACCAAAACAATCATTAGATGTGCCATGATAGCATAAGACATCATTTACTTTAAGTAGCATAAAGATCATGCAATGGCAATAAGCAAATAAGCAGCTAGATATTATTTCATGACACATAAAAACAGCTAGAAGACGAGTTTTCTATGTTTGCTGACAAATCCAAATTTTCCCTTCTTAGATATATTGGTTCATCTCATGCTATATAAGTCGTATTCATGCTGATTACTGTTTCACGAATTCACTTGTTAAACAGCCCCCAAATATGTGTTTATATGTACACAAATAAGTACACAAATCATATATGCTATAAGAAAATACAGTCCTTCACCCTGCCAAATATTGCTACTTGTGTTCAAATTTGAACCCAAAATGTTATGGCCATCGCTGAGCAATTAACTGAAAATATAAAAGATAACTGAAAGCTTCGCCAAGAATTCCAAAGAGCATTACATAATCACAGCAGCAGTTATTATAACAACTAAATTTCACTTGTGCAGACATCTGTCTGCATGTGCTTGCCAAAAAGCAGAAGGGAAAGAAAGCCCAAAAGCTAATCCACATTTCACAGCCCATAGCAGTGCACTGGACCCAAAAAAGGATATAGAAGCATGAGGTTGAATAAGAAGGACCATTTAGAATGTCATGACAGAAATATACTAGGGATACTAATAACTGGCTTACCTTACGAAACGCTTATGCTCATTACTGTCTACTGAACCAGCTGTCCTGCCAAGCCCCACAGCTTTTGTGGTGAGTAGCACAGATGCATCACTGCCATCATCTTCATGTTCTGGTGATGCTGGCATAGAATGGCCCTGAGACTGCTGTGATTCATCCTGCTCCAAGCCCTTACGGAAAAAATCAACACAGTACTTCTCTTGGTCTTCCTCATCAGAGAGCTCTCCCCTCACCAGCTTATCATATAATGCAGCCTTTCTCTCTAGTGCTGCATAGCTTGCTGATCCGTCCTTTATAGCTTTCAGCTCAAGTTTGTCCCTGTAAATCAATCAAGAATAAATTATTCAGAAGACATAAAAAAAAGAGATTTTTTTTTGGGGCTTGAGGGTATAAGTCAACTTTCCAGCGAATAACCAAGTAGGGTATACTGAAAATAGCATGGTGAAGAAGACGAGCATGAAGCATTGTTTTCACATCAGTTAATGTCTAGCTCATCAACCCAACCCAAGTAATCTCCCATTAGACAATTCTGTACATAAACCAATCAGGCATGGTTTCGAATATGAGGGCGTTGTCCAACTATGCAATGGCTCAAGGATGTATGTAGCTTAGTCCTTCCACGACCCTCGACTAACAACAACTAAATTGGGGTTACACAGATTTTCAAATCATCGAATTAATTACTCAAATAATTTCTTTCCTGCTCTTCCATCTCTAAAATTCACAGCCTAAAAACCCTGAATCGCCCAATTTTGGATTCAATCTCAAGCAATTTCCAAAATTTCCTAACTTATCTGATCAATTTCAAACCCTTTTTCACAATTCCAACTTTCAAATTTCACGCCCTAAAAACCCTAAAGTCAATTTCACGTAATCGAAAGAAAAATTAACAAGATTAGGAATGTAAATGTACTTGGCAGCGCGTGCCCCGACGCCAGAGTTCGTGTGAGAGAAGGTATCAGGTGCGGCGATCTTCTTCTTCGCACGGTGGACTTCAATGTGTTGTTCGTGACCAGATAGGGGTTCTTTGGAGAGACGCTTGGACTCTTCCTGGGACTGGTAGAGTTGGGCCTTGAGTTCAAAAATGGAGGACGGACCTACGCCGGAGATTGCCCGTTGCTTCCTCGGCATGATCGACGATTCCGTTAGCCATCCCATCGACTCCACCACCACCCTCCTCTTCTTCTCTTGTCCCTCTTCCCCCATAGTTTCTCTCTCTAAAACCCTCTCGCTATCTATATATATCTAAACGTATGTATATGCAACGTCGGTGTTGCTATTCTTCTTCTGCTGGTCTCCAAGAGGGGTTGATTGGTGCTCTGCCCTTTTTGCTCCTCTCGAATCTGAATTTTTTCTCTCCTCTCTTCTTTCTTGATCTCGAGAGCGTTTATATATGAGATAGATCGAATTTGGTTTGTGTCTCTTTTATAATTATACAGAATAGTTGTAGACGTTCTATAATTTAGAAATTATATAAAAACCCCTGAATTTTTTATGTTAACAACAACACACCTAACTAATTACACAAGTACCCCATAATATTAGAACAATAACGTAATAAATATTTTCGTTTTATGTCCAGAAGGCTAATAAACCCAAAACCACACACCACCTCCAAAAGGTCCAACCTTTGAAAGAGTGAATGAGAATTTATTAACCAACTGAAACACTCCTCACTGCAACCATGACTAATTCTCTATCTAGAATATTAGCAAAACAATTCCATGTAGTTTCATCTCTTACGTCACAAGACCTTGCACTTAGAAAAGCATGTTTTATGGCCAAAACTCTCAATCTTGATGGTGCCCTTGTGGAAAGACATTGTGCTGAACTAAAGTTCCAAAGAGGGCCCCCCTTCCCCCCAACACACACACACACACACAAAATGCACGCACAGGGACGGGGGCAGCGAGGGATATCTCCAGTTGTAGAAGATAATACAACCTGTGTTGTTTCTTTCAATTTGTCTTTCAGTTGCAGTCCTATGCCCGATAATAATAAGGCAGCTCATCAAGTGGCAGTGGCGAAATGCTATGAGAATTCGATTCACTGCCAACCTAAAGAGCTATAGAGATTACCTGTAAAAATCCTATTCATGGTATTTAATATAGGAGACTCCTGATATTGCCTACATGTAGGGCTGTCCATGGGCCGGGCCAGGCTTGGCCCATGAATTTTTTTTCGGGCAGGGCTTGGGTAGTGTAGGCCCAAGCCCGTACTCGGGCGAGTGGCGGGCCGGGCCGGGCCGGGTAGGGGTAAGCTACCCGCAGTCCAGCCCGTCACCTATTGGGCAGGCTTGTTTGGGCGGGCTTTGTTGGGCCTTTTGGAAGCGAACTATTTAAGTTATGGTGGTCATTTAATTATAAAAATTGGTTTAGCACATTTAAAAAGTTAAGTTGTAATAAGTAATTTAATGTAATATTGAACATATTCGTAGCATTGATAATTGATACAAATAAAATGGCTTCTAGTATTACCAATAAACATAACTAAAGAGGATTTATTAAAACTAAAACATAAAAGAAAACAAAATGAAAAGTAAGGGTTTGATAATATTATCCAAATTATATTGAAATAAATCTTATATTAAATAAAACTCTAGTGCATTTATGCAATTTCATTTGAAAATTCAGAAACTTGTCATCAATTAATGAAAATAGTTAGAAATAAATAATAATAAATTTAATTATTTTAACAATTCATTTTTATCTTTTAAAAGAAAGAATATGAAAGGTTTGACTATGTGTAATATTAATGAAGTTTTATTAATATAAATTCCATATTAATAATGTTAGTATTGTGACTTGTGTTAGTCAAGTTGTCCAATTAAAAGTTTAACATCAATCTAGTCTTATTACTATGAGTTCTAAATTAAATAAGACTAGTGATGATGCACAAAATTGGTTTGCACACCACAGTCAAGTAATAGTATAAAATGCAGTAATAATAAGTAGAGGAAAGACAAGAATAACACAAGGATTATAGTGGTTCAGTCAATGAGACCTACGTCCACTTTCAATGGCTAAGTTCGCCGGGAAGTTTATTATCTCAGGTAAGGAGATCAGGGAATTACAAGAGAGAAAGATGAGCTTCGGGTTTTTGTGAGATGCCCCCCAAGTGATGGGAAAACTTACAATTTATAGTGGTTGGCTCATAATGAGTATTAATCATGTAGGCAGAGGGTCTCAACGGATTAGGAAGATTTTAATAGTAAATAATGGTTCGGTGACCCCTCCTCTTCTCAACGGGTAGGGGAGCTCCAAGAGACCCGGTCAATGTTTGAGGGAAGGTTGACTCTCTCCAAGTGGCAGAGGTGAGGCTCCTGGACGCTCTCTTGATGACGCAGCTCCTTGAGGGACTTGATCGGCTTGGACCTCATTGTGTTTGTAGGGTTTTCTTATAAACTTGGGTCTTTCAACAAGCTTGGGTTTTCCACATGAGTTGGGCCATTTGGGCCTGGCCCATCATTTGCCCCCCAATGCCTCATGTCCAATGAAATTTGGAGAAGACGGCATTCACTTGATTTTGAATTCTGACCTAAGAAGACCTCTCTCCTGCTACGACCATGTTGCGCTACGACTGAATTTCGGGGATCGACCTGCCCGGACAGGTCGCGGGGATCGATTTTTTGAATCACAAACCAAGGTTCCTTCTTCATTCCTGATATATATTTTAGCTTTGTAGGGCGTCTCCAGCTGCATTACCTCCTCTTTTATTTCCCCCTTTTGAATTCTAGAAGAGCCCTTGCTTTGAATTGGGCCTTTTTATTTTTCCTTGATTTGAAGAAACCCTGGGGTATAAATAGTAGTTTTCTTCTTCCTTCTATCCACTTCATTCTTGAAATTGTTGGAGACCCAAGACTGGTTTGCTCTTAAGATGAGTTCTCCTAAAGATTCATTGCCTGGGCAAGAGAAAATTGGGAGTTCTGATGATGGAGCAGCCGGCGTGGAGAGAAGTAGCGAGGATGGAGCGAGCGGTGGAGGGCATTTAGGCGCTGATCCTGACCACTTGGGCGACCAGCCTGGGCGAGCAACTTTGGCGCGTGAGGAAGGGAGAGGGCTGGACAGCTTGGGTGTGCTGCCTGATCATGTAGCTGCGGCAGAGAGGCGAACATGACAGGCTGTTCGGCGTGCTGAGCAGGCTGTCCCTGCTGTCCAGGCGAGCAAACAGGCTGCCCCGGGGAGCCAAGCGGGCGAGCAGGCTGTCCAGGCCGGGTCTGGGCGCGCGGACTGCCTGGGCGTGCGGACTGCCTGGGCACGCTGCCTGGGCGTGCGGACTGCCTGGGCGCGCGGACTGTCCGGGCGCGCTGTCCGGAGGCGGACCTGACACTTGTATTGGTGATGATCCAGTCTCTCAGAATGTGACTACTCAAAGTCAAACTTTTCAGGGCCTCCGTAAAAGAAAATACCGAAGCAAAATAGTTGACGATGGGTCCAAGGTAAATACTCTCTTTAGTACTTTAACCTTAGATGATATTTCGCGGATTGTTTCCACCTACCATATTCCTCCGACTGTGCTATGTCGGAAGGCCGGGATGGATGAGCCCGCCTCAGATGACTCTTCTGGGCATATTGTTATTTATGAGGAAATGCTTGAGGCTGGGCTCCGACTTCCCATGTCCCCTCCTATCTGTCGCATCCTTAAATATTTTTCACTCACCCCGGGGCGACTGTCACCCAACGGCTGGAGAGTTCTGCTATGCTTTTTGGTGTTGTGGAAAAAAGTGCACCATGAGGATGCCTCTCCGGAGGAGTTTCACGGAGCTTATACTCTGAGCGAGACCCCTGCTCCCAATCGAGGTTGGTATTACTTTACAACAAGAGACAGGCTGATCACTGGACTGAAGTCCAACTGTGGAACTTGGAAATCCCGCTTTCTATTCGTCGGTGGAGAATGGGCTACTGAGGCCGATAGAGCTTCGACACTACGGGGATGGAGTATCCCCAAAGAGCTTGGTAAGCTTCACACTTGCTTTAACTCTTTTGTGTGTTTTCTATTGTTTACTCATCATTCCTTTTGCAGATCCCCTCGTGCTTTCCAAGGGTCAGGAGTGGAAACTGCAGGCGTTGAAGGCTTATCCTGAAAAAGATATTGGAGTCCTCATGCCCGGAGTTCGTGCCACCCCTAAGTCTGGCGGCTCCTCTTTGAAGAGAAAAAGTGAGTTGACCATCTCGTACCTTCTTTTAATCTCGTACCTTCTTTTAACCTTGTACCTTATTTTTTATATCTAGGTAACACTTTACTTCCTTGCAGCAATAGATAGGGAGGCGATTGGGTCTCTCCTCTCTGGTAGAAGTCCTCCCCTTCCCAAGGTGGTCAGGGTCCCTGAGATGGCGAATACGGGCCCGGTTTCCCAAGTGACATCCCCAATGGTACCGCCCGAGGGGAGCTCTCCTCAATCAACTCCTCTAGTGATTCCTAGGGCTCCCTTTGGTCCAGTGCCCCCTCCAGTGGTGCCTACACCCTCAATTGTACCTCTTACTCCGGAGTTTCTCCTGTCGGCTGCACCTTCTATTTTCCCTCCATCTTCTCCTGTGGGGACCTCTTCTGGGATACATTCTCAGGGTATCTCTATGCTGGGTAACCTGCCGCTCATTAGGGATCGGATTGGGAAGTTTGTGTGTTCCAGGGATGTGACCGAGCTCGGTTCCACGGGCACCGATGGAATTCTCCGCTCTTACTTGGAAAGTTGGGCTCAGGTAAAGGTTTATTATCTCCTTTTTCTCCTTTCCTCATATACATTTCTGACATCTTTTTGCCTTTTTCTCTTCCTCAGGCTTCAACAGCATCTATGTGTATGTTTGCAAGGACCCTCCTTTATCACCAGTTGAAGGAAACCCATGAAGTTGTGAAAAATAAACTTCTAGCTGCTCAGGGGAGGATCACAGAGCTTGAAGCTGCTGGAAGGGCTTCTGATATGAGGGCGACTGATCTTGAGACTGAGCTTTTGGCAAGCCATGGGAGGGTGGCCAGGCTCGAGGATGAGCTTGTTGAGGTCCGCGAGAGGGCCACGCTCAGTGAGGCTGAGCTTGCAAAGACCCAGGTTGAGTTTTCTGCGACCCATGGGAGGGTGGCCAAGCTTGAGGTTGAGTTTGCAGAGACCCGCGAAAGGGCCATACTCAGAGATGCTGAGTTTTCGGCGACCCATGAGAGGGTGGCCAAACTTGAGGCTGAGCTTGCAGAGACCCGCGAGAGGGCCATGCTCAGAGAGGCTGAGTTTTCGGCGACCCATGAGAGGGTGGCCAAACTTGAGGCTGATCTTGCAGAGACCCGCGAGAGGGCCATGCTCAGAGAGGCTGTCGTAGAGGCAGATGTGAAGACTGCTCAAGAGAGAGCTTCCCGGGCTGAGGCGGACCTGAGGTATGGCACTGCCGAAGCTTTCATTGACGGCTATGAGGAGCTTCGGGGAAAGATTTCCGCTGTTTACCCCAAGATTGATGTCTCACGCTTCGTGGCGACTGAGGCGCCTGAGAGTGATGGAGGTTCTGAGGATGCCGAGGAGGAGGATGACGACCCCGAGAGCAGTTAAAGTGCTAGGGACTTTTTGATTTAAGGATTTCTTTATTTCTTTGTTTGAAAAGCATTTTGTAGCCGTACTTTTGCGAAAGTGGTAGTGGTTTTGCCCTTTTGATCTTAAATACAAAAATGCAAAGATTTTTTGAGTAAATCTAGAAATTTCGTTTTATTTATTTCATTGCTTCTGAAAAAGCAACATCGAGCAACAGCCCAAAAAGGTACAGAAAATAAAATCAAGTTCCCAACTTTTCTACTTTGAGTCTCTCCAGGTGTCACTGATAGTACCTCTTCAGGTGCTCGGCATTCCATGGATGGGGCAAAACTTTCCCCTCAGAACCCTGTATTTTGTAGGTACCCGGCCTCACCACTTCTATTATGAGGTAGGGTCCTTCCCAATTCGGTCCCAGCTTTCCTTCTCGTGAATCCTTTGTGGCTAGGATCACTTTCTTAAGGACCAAGTCTCCTGGTTGGAAGGAACGAGGCTTCACCCTCGAGTTGTAGTATTTTGCCATGCGACGCTTGTACTCCGCGTTGCGGACCACAGCCATCTCCCTTGCCTCCTCTACTAAGTCGAGGTTGATGCGGAGTCCTTCCTCATTGGTGACAGGGTCGTGATGTTGGACCCTTAGAGAATGCACCCCGATCTCTACAGGAATGACTGCCTCAGTTCCAAAGGCGAGGGAGAAAGGGGTTTCTCCGGTTGGAGTTCTTGGGGTGGTCCGATAGGCCCATAATACGCCTGGGAGCTCCTCGACCCAAAGACCTTTTGCCTTTTCGAGCCTTGTCTTTAGGTTACGCAGCACCGTTCTCACCATGACCTCAGCCTGCCCGTTTGCCTGCGGGTGTGCCGGGATGGAATGAGGTTGCTTTATTTGAAGGTCTGAGCAGAAGGAGTTTAGGAGCTTGTTGTCGAACTGCTTGGCGTTGTCGCTGACAATGGCGTGGGGTATCCCAAAGCGACAGACCAGGTTTTTCCAGATGAAATCCTTCACCTTGACGTCTGTTATTTTTGCTAAGGGTTCTGCCTCCGCCCATTTAGTGAAGTAGTCCACCGCTACCACCACGAACTTGCACTGTCCTTTGCTGAGGGGTAGGGGACCTAGGATGTCGATGCCCCATTTGGAGAAAGGCCATGGACTTGTGACGACTGTGAGTTCCTCTGGTGGTTGTCTGGGCACAGTGGCGAAGCGCTGACATTTGTCGCACTTCTTGGCAAATTCCTGAGCATCCCTCATCATACTAGGCCAGAAGTAGCCTTGTATGAGCGCCTTGTGGGCAAGGGAGCGCCCTCCAGAATGATTCCCACAAATTCCTTCATGGATCTCCCGCAGGGCATAGTTTGCCTCTTCAGGCGAAAGGCACCGCAACAACGGCAAGGAGTACCCTTTTTTGTACAGAGTATCTTGTAAAATAGTAAATTTGGAGGCTCTCATCCTGAGTTTCCTGGCTTCACTAGAGTCATTAGGCAACGCACCTTCCTGGAGGTATGCCTTTATTGGGGTCATCCAGTTTGTCTCGGCAGATGCACAATTGATACTTGTAGCTTCCATGTCTAACCTGCTTGGTTCTAACTGGTGACCCATGAATGTTGGTCCTGGCGGGGCGTCCGAGGACGAGGCGAGCCGGGCTAGTGCATCAGCGGCCATGTTCTCCTCCCTCGGGATATGGGAGATTTGAAAAATTTTAAACTTGGCGACCAAGGCTTTCACCATGACGAGGTACTCCTGCATTCTGGCTCCCTTTGCTTCGAACTCGCCATTTACTTGGTTGACTATTAGCTGAGAGTCGCTGTGAGTGATGAGGTGTTGAGCCTCCATCTCGATTGCCAATCTAAGTCCAGAGAGGAAGGCCTCATATTCTGCCTCATTGTTGGAGGCGATAAAGTGGAGCTTCACATCGTACTTGATGGTAGCGCCTTCGGGGCTGATTAGGATTAAGCCAGCCCCACCTCCTTCACGGGTTGATGATCCATCCACATAAAGCTTCCAAAGCGGCGAAGAGGAGAGTTCGGAGATCACTGACGGAGTCAAAGAAACAAGATTGGGTGGCAAGGCTCCAGGCTGGGTGCCTGCGGAGGAGGTCTGGGCGTCTGCAGAGGAGGCCTGGACGCCCGGGAGTGTCTGGGCACCTGCGGAGGAGGTATGGGCGCCTGCAGAGGAGGTCTGGACGCCCGGGAGTGCCTGGATGCCTGCAGAGGAGGTCTGGGCGCCTGCAGAGGAGGCCTGGACGCCTGCAGAGGAGGCCTGGACGCCCGGGAGTGCTTGGATGCCTGCAGAGGAGGTTTGGGCGCGTGAGGCCTGGACGCATGCAGAGGAGGGCTGGACGCCCGGGAGTGCTTGGATGCCTGCAGAGGAGGTTTGGGCGCCTGAGGCCTGGACGCATGCAGAGGAGGGCTGGACACTCGGGAGTGTCTGGGCGCCTGCGGAGGAGGCCTGGGCGCCTGTAGAGGAGGTCTGGGCACCTGCAGAGGAGGGCTGGACACTCGGGAGTGTCTGGGCGCCTGCGGAGGAGGCCTGGGCGCCTGCAGAGGAGGTCTGGGCGCCAGGGGTGGATGCCCTAGTGTCCTCGTTGTGTATCACCTTGCTTTGGGTGTCCGGACTCGATGTCTGGAGCGTAGAATATTCATTTACCTCCCCTATTGGTGTAAGCTCCGCGACAAAATCTGCCAAGGCTTGCGCTTTGATAGCCGCCCTTGGCTGGTACTGGATGTCGAACTCGCCTAGTTCCACTGCCCATTTTAGGAGTCTCCCGGATACATCTGGCTTCCCCAATACTCTCTTTAGAGGCTGATATGTGATGACAACAATAGTGTGACTCTGAAAGTAGTGCCGCAGGCGCCTAGCTGTTGAGATGAGGGCTAGTGCTAATTTTTCTAGTTCTGAATATCTGACTTCCGCTCCCCGATATGCCCTGCTCACATAATAAATCGGTCTCTGTACCCCGTCACTGTTCCTGATGAGGACCGAACTCACTGCTGATCGGGAAGCAGAAAAGTATAGATATAAAGTCTCACCAGATGCAGTGTGTGAAAGGAGTGGAGGTTTAGCCAAGTAGAGTTTAAGCTTTTGGAATGCTTCTTCTGCCTCAGGTCCCCACTCGAAAGCCTTTCGGAGAATTTTGAAGAAAGGCAGACATTAGTCTGCAGATTTGGAGACGAACCTATTGAGCGCTGCAATTCTCCCATTGAGGCGCTGGAGCTCCTTGGTTGAGGACGGTGACTTCATATTTAAGATTGCCTTGATTTTGTCGGGGTTCGCCTCAATTCCTCTCTGGTTGACCATAAAGCCAAGGAACTTTCCTGAGCCTACGCCAAATGCACACTTTTCAGGATTCAACTTCATGTGGTATGATCTGAGAACATTGAAAGTTTCTTGGAGGTGATCAATATGATCTGCTGCTGCAAGACTCTTTACGAGCATGTCGTCCACATACACCTCCATTGTTCTCCCGATCTGCGACTGGAACATCTTGTTCACCAGTCGTTGATAAGTTGCTCCTGCGTTCTTCAACCAGAAGGGCATGACCCTGTAGCAGTAGGTTCCCCTTGGAGTGATGAACGATGTCTTCTCCTGGTCTGGGGGGTGCATGCTAATCTGGTTATACCTAGAGTATGCATCCAAGAAGGTGAGCAATTCATGTCCTGCTGTGGCGTCGATAAGGAGGTTGATTCGTGGTAGTGGATAGCTATCCTTTGGGCACGCCTTGTTGAGCTCAGTAAAGTCGACGCAGAGGCGCCACTTTCCATTAGCTTTCGTCACCATTACCACGTTTGAGAGCCACTCAGGATAGGCTACTTCTCTAACTGCTCCGTTCTCTATCAACTTTCTCACCTCCTTTTCCATCGCTTGGGCCCTTTCAGTGGAGGCACCTCTTAGTTTTTGGCGAACAGGCTTGTGGTAAGGGTCGACGTTGAGGCGGTGGGTGGCGACCTCAGAGTCGATGCCCTCCAGGTCTGCATGTGACCAAGCAAAAACGTCCATATTACCCCTCAAAAAGTCTATGAGCTGGCGGACCAAGTCTTCAGGAAGGGAAGATCCAATGTACACTTTCTTTCTGGATACTCAACATCCAGGGTCACTAGGGTGAGCTCCTCAACTGGTTCTCCTCTTTCTATAGTGGCATCATCCCTTGGGTCGAGGACCTCTACTTGCAGCGCCTCCTGTGGCTTCCTCGCCTTCATAGAGGAGACGTAGCACTCTCTTGCAGCTACCTGGTCTCCCCGGACCTCTCCGACTCCGCTCGGGGTAGGGAAGCGGAGAATGAGGTGGTAGGTAGAGGGCACCGCTCTTAGAGTGTTGAGAGCGGGTCGGCCTAGAATGACGTTGTATGCTGAAGGGCAATCAATCACCAGGAAGTTAACCATGATTGTGGAGCTTCGAGGTGCTACACCTGCAGTGACTGGTAAGGTGATGGACCCTAGGGGATACACCTTCTCTCCGGAGAACCCAATGAGGGGTGACCTGATAGGCTGTAGTCTCTCCCTGCCCAAGTTGAGCTTGTCATAAGCCTCTGCGAACAAGATATCCGCAGAGCTGCCACTGTCCACAAGAATTCTCCGCACTTGGAAGTTGGCGACGGTCATGGTAAGCACTAGAGGGTCATCATGGGGGTGCTGAATTCCCTCTAAATCCTTGTCCGAGAAAGATATGACCTCGTCGTTGCCATGCTTTGGTGCCTTAGATGGGCGTAATTCATCAGGATGCCTGGCTTTCCTAGCATGAGTCTTCATTGCGGAGAGGGATTCTCCTCCCCCTGCAAGCCCTCCGGAGATGGTGTGAATTTCCCCGATGGGCTGCTGTTCTTCCTGGTTACGAGGCGGTGCCGGTGCTTGTCCTCTACCGGCCACATATTGGCGTAGGTGACCTCGTTGAATGAGTTCTTCAATCTGTCTTTTGAGGTTGTAGCAGTCGTCAGTGTCATGGCCATGGTCGCGATGGAAGCGACAATACTTGCTTGGGTTCCTGCGGTTTGAAGGAGACTTCATTCTCCCTGGCCACTTCACTGTGGGATCATCCTGAATTTGTAATAGGATGTGCCCGACAGAGGCGTTAAGGGGAGTGAAGGCTTGTCGCTCTCTCTGGGGGGCGGGTCTGAGACGGTCCTTGGCAGGTATCCTTTCTGTCCTGCCGCGCTTGTTATTACTCTCCCTCTTGTCGTCTCTGTCTCTCTCATTTCTTTTCTCCTCAGTTCTCGAGGACTCACCTCGTCTGGCCCTTGTAATAGCTTCAGCGTTCATATACTTCTGGGCCTTCGCTAGTAACTCAGGCATGCTTTTCGGTGGGCACTTCATCACCGAGAAAAGGAAGCTCGATGACCGGAGGCCTCCCAGGAAGGCGGTCATGCTAACCTTTTCATCGGGCTCTTCGACCTGAAGGACCTCCTCGTTAAAACGAGTGAGGTAGCTTCTCAGGCTCTCATCTCTCTCCTGCTTTATGCTCAGCAGGTGTGTGGCAGGCTTTTGGTGGCGACGTCCTCCAATGAAGTGTGACACAAAAGACCTGCTCAGCTCAGCAAACGAGCCAATGGAGGAGGGGGAAATCTTGGCGAACCATTGTCGAGCGGATCCCTTCAGGGTGGTTGGGAACGCTCGGCACATGATTTCGTCGGGAGCTTTGTGCAGCTGCATCAAAGTCTTAAAGGTTTCGAGGTGGTCCAGTGGATCTTTTTTACCGTCAAATGTCTCGACAGATGGCATCTTGAATTTTTGAGGAAGCGGGTAATTAGCTACGTCAGGCTTGAAGGGTGTGTCGGTTCGACTTACTAGATAGTCTACTGTTTCGGGTCCCTGTGCCTTCATGGCGTTGAAAACATCACCCAGCTGATTCTGCACTTCCTTAATTTTTTCATCCAACTGATTGGGAGGAGGTCCTCTGGAATTACCACGGAAATGACTCTCATGCTCAATGTTTTGGTTTTCACCCTCGTCCTCTTGAAGAGGAGGGTCTCCACCATGGGGAGCAGGAGCAGGGGCTGGAAGAGGAGGTCCATCATGGTGGGGCCCCCTTGGCTGGGCGCCCAAGGGTGGGGCGCCTAAGGGGGCGCCCGGAGGGGGAGCTTCTTGATGACCAGGGAGTGGAGCTTCCCTAGCTTGAAGTCCGGGCTGCGCTCCTCCTTGTTGCCCAAGCATCAGCTGCAGAATCTGTTGGTTCTGGGCCATAAGTTGTTGCATGGTGTCCAGCATCTGCTGCGAATTTGGGACCGGATTAGCGGGCGGAGGAGGAGTAACCTCCTCTTCTCGCACATGATTGTTTTCAGGGGGATTCATGGATTTGACAGAGAAGATTTTCTAGAAATGAGAATTTTGTCGTTTCCCACAGACGGCGCCAAACTGATGATGCACAAAATTGGTTTGCACACCACAATCAAGTAATAGTATAAAATGCAGTAATAATAAGTAGAGGAAAGACAAGAACAACACAAGGATTATAGTGGTTCAGTCAACGAGACCTACGTCCACTTTCAATGGCTAAGTTCGCCGGGAAGTTTATTATCTCAGGTAAGGAGATCAGGGAATTACAAGAGAGAAAGATGAGCTTCGGGTTTTTGTGAGATGCCCCCCAAGTGATGGGAAAACTTACAATTTATAGTGGTTGGCTCATAATGAGTATTAATCATGTAGGCAGGGGGTCTCAACGGATTAGGAAGATTTTAATAGTAAATAATGGTTCGGTGACCCCTCCTCTTCTCAACGGGTAGGGGAGCTCCAAGAGACCCGGTCAATGTTTGAGGGAAGGTTGACTCTCTCCAAGTGGCAGAGGTGAGGCTCCTGGACGCTCTCTTGATGACGCAGCTCCTTGAGGGACTTGATCGGCTTGGACCTCATTGTGTTTGTAGGGTTTTCTTATAAACTTGGGCCTTCAACAAGCTTGGGTTTTCCACATGAGTTGGGCCATTTGGGCCTGGCCCATCAACTAGTATTGTCTTTATATATTGTTTTAGAGTTAAAGTAGTCAATCAAAAGTTTTTCTTAATAGTGTACTTTTATTGTTAGTATATATATATATATATATATATATATATATATGGTATGTGGGCTTCGGGCTTCGGGTATGTGGGCGGGTTATTGGGCCGGGCTCGGGCCGGGTAGTGGGTTTAGGGGTAAACCCAAGCCCTTTCTTAAAGGATATTGGGTTGGGGCTCCGGCGGGCCAACTATCAGGCCTATCGGGCTTCGGGTCTATTTTTTTCGGGCCGGGTAACGGAACCTGCGGGTAACCTGGCCCATGGACACCCTACCTACATGAGAAGGATAGTTGTATTCAGTCTTATCACTCCGTGCAGAGAAACCCTTTCCGACTATCAAATTCTAGATACGGAACAAAAAAGAACCAGTTTCTAAGAAAATACAAGTTCCCCATTTCCAAGAGCCCAAATCTTAAAAGTTCTACAGGACCAACATTCCAACATTCAACTTCATGAATCCATTTTATTGCTAAAAGCAGGCAGACAAAAGCAACCGCGGATTGGGGAGTGTTGAAATTTTGAGAAAACATTAATGAGATACAAAATGCATTGTTCACTGAAACAATTGAAAAACAGATCAGTGGCGCTTCTTTCCTGTTGCCACTTCCCAAGCTTGTAAAACGTGGTTTACTATTTCCTCAACGCCGACTCCATGTTTCACCTTCATGCATGTAATTTCCATTTATCAATCACAGGGCAAAAGTTTTACATTCTATATAAAAAAAACTATTGGACCAGGCGGCCAAATAACATATATAGTAGTTGAAACCCATTGAGGGGGTTTTAGGTGAACCAAGTAATGGCCATTTCTCTCCAATTCAATTCAATAAATCAAGTAGGTACATTTACCATTATAGTTGTTATTTTCCCCTTCATTGTATTACAGCCATTTAAGAACAAACAACGTAGGATCAAATTATTGAATGTGGCTGTTAGAAATTTTCACTCCATCGGGATACTGGAGATTTTTGTACGCATGCTTAATAGTTACACATGCCTCAGAACTAGTGGAGGAGCTACTTTGTCACCATACTGGTAAAATTTTAGGTGTACTATTTTGTTGCAGAATGATAGACTTTGCTTTTGCACCTCATGATTTTGGATAATATACAACTTTTCTGTCGTTCACATAACAAATTTCATTAAACCAGTAATAGAAGCATCATTTCAAATAAGTATCTATACCATCCATGTATCACACTAATGCTACAAAATATGGAGAAACATCACATTCCACAAACCTGAGCAAAAACAAAAGGACCACCATCCCGCATCCGAAGTGCATCATGCTCCATGACTGCCAAATCAGCTCCAACAGCCAGTGCAAGGTCAGTCTTGTTTATTACCTAGAATTAAATGCAATCTCAATAACATCATACCTTTCAACAATTTCTTTTGAGAAAACATCGATGGATTAAATGGTGTTAAAAGCCCCAAACAAAAGGTAACAGATGAATAAAACACATACAAGGAGGTCAGCTTGTGTGAACCCTGGGCCTCCTTTTCAAGGGATCTTATCACCACCGGATACATCTATAATATAAATTATATAGTCAGCCAATTCCCTGCTGAAGTTGGCAGCTAGATTATCAGCATCCACATAAATTAAGCATATTAAAACATGTTTCAATCAACACCTAAATCCATTATATACGAAAATAAATAAAGTTATGTCTCATCTAATGATTTCAAAGTTCAATTCTATCCATGAGTAGTTATACATCACAAATAATTCCTGAATTGTTTCAGCACAACTTTCAAATCAACAAGAAATGGAGATTTATTGCCACAACTTTTGATCACCATAAGCTTTCAATTTCCTCGTAATAACTTTTCACCTAATGCCCAAAGTCACATAAATCCAGGTGCACAGAACCTGATTAAATGAAGCTTATATATTATTTTAAATTTCATGGTGAACACTAAATAATATTTAGAGCTAAGCAAAGTACATTGTGGTATTCACTACCAAATTACCTTCCCTAGATTCACAGAGAAGTATATTTGCTTTGTACAAGTTTGAAAGCTCCTCAAGAGTCCCAAGATTGATGTTGTTGTCTTCTCAAATAGCAGCATGCGGGTAGCCTCCCGTTTCCACAACACATCTCCTTTCCTCAGGAAGTGCTCCATTCTTCACCAAGAACTCACCATCCTCTTTTGTGAATATATCATTAGTCACCTAAAATGTCATCCATCTTAGGTTATTTTTCGCTAAGAATCTCCATACAAAAAATCTAAACATGAGAGATATTGGAGGTCTATACTTGCACCAAGATGTACAGCAAAAAAAATCGAGGTCTAAGCTTAAGCATAAAGAAACTGTTGCC
The DNA here is from genome assembly GCA_951799425.1 of Ilex aquifolium. Taxonomy (NCBI): domain Eukaryota; kingdom Viridiplantae; phylum Streptophyta; class Magnoliopsida; order Aquifoliales; family Aquifoliaceae; genus Ilex; species Ilex aquifolium. The sequence goes on along the minus strand of OX637392.1, from coordinate 48,550,390 downwards.
AATACTAAAAAATAGGACAAACTTCACTTTATCCCTTTGTGGTTAACTGGTTAAGTCATTTTGCAGATCACCTCCTTCATATTTAAAAGTAGTCACATAACCCTCGTATGGTTTGTGGACTAAAACACAATGCTAATACCGTTGACGAAAATGTTGAAATCACCTTTGTGTCCTTCCTTCCTCTCTTTCTTCAACAACAGCAAACCCTTCTAAGTGCATTGAGTAAACCTCTTAAGTTATCAAAGTTCATGTCCTAGATCAAAGGCATGAATATTTGGTGTAATAAAAGTACATTTGATTCTTAACACATGATAAAATAGCATAGATGGACAATGCACGTTGGTGAGACCTCCGTGCCTCAAGCTATTTTCCAAAATTTACTTTTGAATATCTAATAATAAATTCTAAAAAATATGACATTTATAATTGCATAAAATGAAGAGTGTGTATCTTAGGCAATTACAAGCAAAATACCAATGGGAAAACCATTTTTTAGGTAGAGGACAAAGGATTCTTTCTAAATAAATGCATTTGCACCAAAATACCACTCTATAACTAAATCCCTGTTAGTTGAGAAAATTGGGATCAAGATCCATTCCGAGATTTATCCGAACATTCCTAAGATGAGAGGATTTCCAAGTTCAGATGTTCACAATTGATAAGGCATAAAGAATTTATGTGTTAGATGATGATATCATCCTTGCATAAAAAATTCAGGTATATGATTCAACGGAAGTTGTTTGTTTGCATGAAGTATCATAGATCTTTGTGTTTCCCGAGAAATCAGGTTTTGTAACTTGAGTTAGTTTAAATTCAGTAATTTGGCTCTTGCCAAGATGGGAAGCGGGAAACCTTTCACTTAGCCTAGTTCCTACACGGAGTCTATGGGAAGAGCCTAATGACTAGTTCTGGATCTTTTCCCTACACCAACTCTAAGATAGATACAAAGTACAGCAGAGTGCATATACTTGCCAAAGTAATATTGCAAACAATTCTAGTATCCACCCAGGAAGTGTATGTAGATTGCATCTTCCACTATACTTGTTCATAGTGCTTTATCCACCTGCATAAAATGGCGATAGTATGCTCTAACATGGAGAGTGAAGTTGCCTCTGCCACCCATGTCCAAAAGAAAAAAAGAAGATAGTTTATTGGCAATCCAAAGGCAACTTTCCTTCCTTGGAAAACTAATTATAAACATGAGCACATGTATGACCACTCTCGAATGGCAGCATGCAATTTATCTATAGTGTTAGGGTGTTAGTAACTATTTGTTGTAATCCAAAGATTGGTTGTAAGTCGACTATGGTGTTTAATACTCCAGTTATAAAGGCCTTTAACATATTAGGACTGGCTTTAGATGTAAGGTGTTTGTATGTACTAAAGTTGGCTGAACTTCTTTCTGCTCCAATCAACATTCACACGAAAACTAGGAGAGCCAGTATATTAAATAGAATTCCAAAAAAAAAAAAAATTATCATTTCATATGTAAACATAAAAAAGGACCATTGCTTAGTGATTGTAAAATGTTCAGGCTAACAACATGGCTGTGGAGTTGAATTTGAGGACTTTGCTAAGCTGTTCGGCTACAATATCTGGATCTCCTTGAGAAAAGCTTAAGTTTTTTCCTTCCTTTTTTTTTCCTTTTCTTTATCTCTATCTGCTTTTAGGTTGTCTGGCTTAAAACATCTATCGGGACAAGTCATGTTCCCAATCTCATCACAATCTTCCATTTCTCTCTTCTCTATATCTATTTTATTCATTCCAAGGGACTCTATCAAGATTGTAGAAGGGAGGTTAGTTCCGAGAGAAAGGACTTTCCCCTGAGCCAACTTGCTACTTTAGGGTTAGCTCAAGCTAGAACAAATAAGAAAAAAATGAGATCTAACCAGCTGGTTGTTGAAGCTAAGATGGCTGCTATCGACGAGCTAAGGAGAGAGCAAGAGCTGCTCACATTACGGTGCAAGTTTACAACTTGAAAATAACTCGAGATATTGCTCAAAGTTCAGATATTATCAGAAGCAATCCTGTGTTTGGCAGCATAGAAACAATACCTAAGATATGGAATAGACATAAATATCAGTTTAATTAGTAAGCTCCCAAATACTACTTTAACACAATAACTCTGTGCCCTCCAATTCATTAATGCATTTGAAAGGATTCTGGCATACAATACATGAAGTAAAAAAGTCAAAAGATACTCGGTAGATCATACAGATCGCAGCAAGACTGTACTTATCCTGCAAGAATTTACACAAAGCCAGCATTAAAGTTGTTTTCCTGTGTGGTATGAAGCAACATTTTATTAATTAGGCAGAAGTCTATTTCAATCAAGTAATGTAAACTTATAAAGTAAGATGAAAATAAAAAAAAGAGACAGAATATGTCAACAGTAGTAATAGTAGTGCAGGGTGGTGGAATTAATATTGCTTGAGCAAGAATTTCTCCATTTATCAAATGAGCGAAGATTAATAGGCCAAAAACTACATAGATATCAAAGAACCAGAAATCATAAATAGAACCATGTAAACAACTGCACTAACTAATAGTCATTCAAGATAACTAACAAACAAATATATGATTTGGAATATCCAATAAAAGTAAAATTGAAAAAACCCAAAAGCACACACACAACATATAATGATATATCACATGATATAATTTGCAATAACAACATAAAAATTGAAGCAAAATAGGAAATACTCAGTATCAACAGGGCCACCAATACCAATTGTGAAAGCTCTTTCATTGAAATTCCTGGTGATAAGAGGAGGTGCTCTTCTGCTAAAGTAGCCAGGTGAGTATATGGGCTCATGTGAATGTGGTGTCAGTCCATCATGGCTATGGTACACTCTCCCATCTGGGCCCACCCATGATTCCGCTGTTGAATTCCCTTTAGATTCACTGTTGCATTACAAACATCCAATGAAATAAACCTATGAGATTTTTTTCTAAAAAAGAGAAGAAAAATTGATTCAAATGAAAAGAATAAGGAATATCACTCATGGCCATAGGGATGCTGATGGTGGTGGTGCTCGTGATCATGGTCAAGATGGTGCTCATGGACATGAGGATCTTGCGATGCCATGGACTCTAGTCTGCAAGGTTTTCACTGTGAATTGTGTCCAAATAGGAAGGGCGACAAAGAAGAGGGTCTTTATGTTTTCCTTTTCGGGTAATTATGAAGACTCCCCCTCTTGGTTTATGATATTTTCACTGCATCTCTTTTTATTTCCAAAATTTCACTACAACCCTTAAGATGTATAACTTTTAACATATTAGTACAAAAATTTAGTTCTTTTTGTACTATGAAAATTTTTCGAAAAATCTGCCAGCAAAAAATTGTAAAAGAAATTGTCCACCAAATTAACATAGAAAATCTTCTCAAAAACTTTATTGAAAATAGGGTAAAAAACATTTTTAGTCTATGTGAAGTATTTATTTAGTCATCAATCTTTCAATTGTGTCTATTTGGTCTCTGAGGTTCCTAATTTGTATCTATATGGTTCAATCCCAAGCATTCGTCCAAAAATCGTTTATTCCTCATGCCATGCATTAATTACGTGAGACCAAATAAACATAAAATTAAGAACCACGTGATTGGTGCGTAACCAGAACCGTCATGATTTTTTAACAGACACTTTGGATTAGATTACGTAGATACAAATTTGGATCCTTAGGGACCAAATAGATACAATTAAAAATTTTAAGACCAAATAGACACTAAACACATACGTTGGAGACTAAAAATATTATAAAGATTCGGTGAGTGAAAATACTATTTGAAATACCAAGATCATCATTTTTTTGGTGAATTTTGACCTAGTGCAAAAGAGTCCTTTCTAAATTAAAATCTTGGATTGAGATCATTGTATAGTTTTACAAATGTCCAGTGGTTATTGTGTTTTTTTCCCAATAAAACTCAAATTTGCAATTTACCACAAATAGGGTACCACCTCTCATTGTGGTAGGGTTTTTTTTTTTTTTTTTGGTCCAAAGGTTACTCAAATTGTTTTTGACCTAGTGGATGCTCCCATTTGAGACGAGGGAGGTAAGCTGTCACATACATAAAATTGTGGTAGTTGGGATATGTGCACTATTCTTTGTGGATAATACAAATGAAAGATAGGTCTTTGAGGGTGATTGAATGGATGGACTTCATCTTTGATAATTTAGAGGTCTTAAGTCAATTCTTTTTCACAACCTTTAAGGACTAGTTACTCTTGTCTCTTAAGGGAATCAAGTCATACACGGTAGATAGCCGCTAAACTCTAGAGAATAATCAACGCAAGCCATAATACCTTGTAGCCCAAAAAAATAAAAAAAAATACAAAGGGAATATAATAAAACTCTTGGGATTCTTACAAGACAGAAAAAAAAAAATCTCTCTCATATTTTTTTCTTCTTGGATAGATTCATTTTTAGAATAAAAGTCTTATCGTATTTAATGATTATGAGTTCAATACATCTTGTTTAGCATAAAGATGTATATCCCTTGTTATCAGACAATCACTTCTTCAGAAACCTTACGTGGGGTTAATAATTTTCATTTTCCATCTTATGAAAAACTACTTTCTTCCCGCTTAGCCATATACCCTCTAGGGGTATTTTAGTGATAAGTGATTGATCCTATGTGAACACTTGTTATTGCTATAAGTAGTACCTTTACAAGTCCTTCAACAATGCTAAATATAAACATTACATCTAAGACCACACACAAGCCACTACATGGATGCATTTTTCATTACTCTTGATATCATTTTTCATTTATGAAATGGAGTTGAGGAATCAATTTCTTGTGAAGACCCAATGAAAAATAAGACTATTTTCAGAACCATTTTGTAGGTATCTATCATTTCTTCACAACACACACAAATAACACCACGACCAATATCATAGAATTCCTCCACTACCTAAATATTTTCAAGGCATTTTCTCTTTGTTTTTCTAAATAACACCACATTGAAATATAGGTAAGATATTAATCTTGCCATCAAGTCACTATAGTATAGTAGTCTATCACAATTGATATTTTATTAATGTCATATACAATTTACTCACAAACTTATGAAATATTTTATACAAAACACTTCCCTAAAGGCCTCCCTTTCGGATTTAATACCCTTTACTGCACCACACCACACCACACCACACAATCCTTATTCGAAGCCATTCTAAAACTAAATTATCTCAATTTAGATCACTCACTATGTATGGCTAGAAGATCCACTTAGATTCCGAATGGGTGATTTGGCATTATGTGAACCGAATAAATCTGATATATAGCAAATCATACTCCATAAAATCCAAACTCTTCGTGGGGGGAAGGAGGGGACACACCATTCTCATTTCACATTTTGATGCATGCACTTCATTGTGTTGCTCTATATAAAAGTACATACTCACTTGCATGGAGTGCAAGCATCAAAAGGTAAAACGAGAATTAGATACGGGGTCTAAAGAAAACCATGTGTGCGTCTTATCCGTGCATGATGAGAGATTGTTTTAGTGACTTGAACTTATGACGTCCAAATATCATGTTAATTGGAATAATTTTCTCAAGGCATTGCTTCTTGAAAAATAACTACCAAGTGCATTGCTTTTCGCGTGTGGTTCAGTCAAGACCTCCTTATGGTTTTCCCCCTGAGGAAGCACTTGATCAGAGTGTGTGTTTGGTGCAGTGCCTAATATCACTCCTTGCTTTTGTATATACTCCCATTTGTCTTGAAAGAGGTAGAAGAGCCCCATGAAAGAGACCTCTGATGTGAAAAGGATGGTCCAAAGGGTTATGCTTCTTGATGTTCTCTTCTGGTAGGCTTTTAAGCCTGTGTAGATGTTGAAAATTCCTACCAGAGAAATTGTTGTCCCAAGTATCCAATGGAAAAAGTACCATACTGTTCTACCTTTAGTTCCCCTGCAGAAAGGAAAAATTGGGTTTACTCAAAAGTTAGTATAACAAAACAAAGATAAAATTACACTTCAATCCCCCTCAATTGTGCCAACAGTCACTCATTACCCCCTCAATTATATATCATGTTTCTCACAATGCATCTCCCCATAGGATTATTTTTTCACATTGGTCCAAATTGCAATATTCCTTTGTAAACTTAATGGAAAGTTGTGTTATTTTGCCCCTAAACTATGTGATTTTGTCTCAAAATCGAATGAAAATGTTACACTTCATCCAAAACATAACGGACATTTGGTTTTAGAATAATATAAAATTTCAAGTAATTGAAAGGATAATGTAAGAAATTCTATAGTAGAGGGGTGAAGTAAGATCAAAATCATTATTTAAATGGTTAATAGTATTTTTAGTCCCTAAAGTATGTATTTTTTGTCAGTTTAGTCCTCATTTTATCAATTTAGTCCCTTAAAATATTCAATTCGTATCACTTTGGTCCCTAATCAGACAATCTGTCAAGTTTTTTGACGAAAGTGGCAACGCATCATTTTTTTTAAGACGGTATCATGTGCCCAACACGTGATCATTCCGTAAAAAACATAACGGTCTGTTTATGTAGGAATCAAAATGACACGAATTGAATACTTTAGGGACAAAATTGATAGAATGAGGACTAAACTGACAAAAAATGTATACTTTAAGAACCAAAAGTGTTATTAACCTTTATTTAAAACATTTCAAATGCATGTTACTATTATTCGACTTTATTTTACGAAGAGAAAAGAAAATATTTTGTGTCCGAAAAATTGGAAACCAAAATGAAGCTAATACTTGTAATTTCTTTGTTAAGAACTGCTGTAGCAGGCACAGAAATGTCTTTAATTGACTCAGACACTAGCTAGCTAACAGAGCTGTGGGAAAAATCAAATTACATATATATTACCTTTTAGGCCTGCGAAATCCAGCCAAGGCTTGCACCCATATGGCACCATAAAGTGCTAGACCTATTCTTTGGTGACTGTTGTTAAATGAATTCTCAAAGCTTTTGATAGAAAGGACTGCTCCAATAGAGGCAAGCAGCACTGCGAGCACCTTTACAACCATACAACACTTAGTTCAGTACATAGCAAATAAGAAAGAAAGGATAAAAAGTCGTATTCACTGCATAAGGCTCCTGCCCATAATGGGTTTTGAGAGAGATAAGTGATAAACAATCTTACCATCATCGCTTCAAATTCGAACTTTAAGAAAGAAAGAAAGGATCTACATACAGATATGCATATAGATAGGTAAAGGTTTGTACCATTTAGTTGAAGAACATGTATTCTACCACTCCTTGTCTGTGTATTGCAAGAGTAGTAACTATAACCTTTAGAATCCCATGGTAGATACTTTTGTTATATGAGATTTTAGTTATGCAAAACCGAATATATATTAAAAAGCAAAAGATCAACAATCTAGTACATTAGATTTTTGTTACTGAGGGATCGCAAGAGAACCAGATGCATATAATCCTACTCTGCGTGTGAAGAGATGGCTTCCATGACTTGAACTAATGGCACTCTCGTTATAATAGAATAATCTTACACAAGATCAAATCTTGCAAATCCGAATGTTTGTAAAAGAGAAAAAAAAAAAAGCTTGGCAGGGTGAATGAGGATGGTGGGAAATTAAGCACAAGAACTAGCCAATTACTACACTCGAGTTATTCACACTCTAGACTAACATTACTTATTCACTCCACTTCTTGCCCCCTTATTATCGAACACATATATATGTATGTGGTCAAATTTGTTTACCACCACCTAACTGTGGGCTAACAGGCATGATGGTTATTGGTGCTCAGATGAACTTTTTTACTTCAATTTCCCCACCATTATTGTAAAGTTAAAGTGTGCTATGATTATTTAGCAGACAAAGATCAAGTTCTTTAATGATAGCATCTTATTAGTCTCATGAGGCATCGATCATTTTGGTTACGTTAATATAATAAACTTCATAGATGTTTTTCAGTTGATGGTTGAATATAAGATGTCGGACTTACAATAATAGCAAGTAGTCATTTGTCTAAGCAATCCATTATAAGTTTAAATCGAGAATCATTCTCTCCAAAATAAAGAATAAAGACATGACTATCTATTACTTATCTCTCTCATATATTAGATCTGGACTTACCTTCCTCTCAATCCGAATTGAGCACACCGAGAACGACTGACACCTAAGCGTGAAAACGAACTAATCTACCTTTGTTGTGGAAAACCAATGATATTGCAGGGAGAGGGATCAAAAGCAGAAGTCTACCTGAGAAATAGCATGGATGTAGAAGAGAAGTTTGAACCTTGTCCGGCCACATTCATCTCTGTTGGACATTCTAATTGCAAGTATCCCAAGAGGCATTAAGAAACCAACTGATACCCATAATAGAACTCCATGGAGTGTAATATCAAATGTCCTCTGATGACTCGCCTGCACAAGTAACCAAATTAAAGTTAGTTTTGCTCCAGAAAGTTAATGGATTAAAACACATGAACAAATACTTCATTGTGACATAGATATGGTGAGTTCAAGTTTCAGAAATAGTCCATCCGCACGTGGAATAAGACTGCATGTATCTGACTCTCCCCACCCCTAAACTTCACAGTAGTAGAACCTCATGTCTGCATGTTCAATACAGATGAGGAGGGAAGAGAGAGAGAGAGAGAAAGAAAAGGGGGGGGGGGGGGGGGGGGGGGTGGGAAGGTACTTACCCTAGAAACATCTTGTTTGATGATTTTGTGAGTATTGGCTTGGTTCTGGTGATCATTGTGGGATGAGCATCCGCCGACAGGTAAGAAAACAAGGAGAACCAAGCCTGCAGGGATGGTTGAAAGCAAGAGCTGCTGAAATATGTGCATTCTTCAGTCTGCAAGGAAAACCTTGGATGGCAAGAGAAATCCTACTTTGGGTTCTTCAACTACTAGCTTTAGTACATGGGGGGTTTATAGACTGATAGGGGGTAAAACAAAATCAAGCCACAGTCAATGAACCTATCAGTACAGTAGTCTCTCTCTCTCCCTCTTTGGATTTATAACCTTTTTTCTAAACAAAGTCCAGTCGAACGAGAAAATATTCATTACAAGGATAATACCACGTGATAAGGTGATGTGATATCATCAACTAATAATACTAAAATAAATAAGCAGATGAACCGTATAAAATTCAACAATAATGCTACACTAACCAAATTTTGGGACCAAATTAAGAGTCTAAATGACATGGTAGCTGACTTGGACTTCTTTATTTGGTGTCATGTCATTTGAGCCCCAATAAAGACTCCAAATAATATGCTACCATGTTATTTGGGCTCTTAATTTAGTCCCAAAATTTAGTCAGCGTAGCATTACTGAAAAATCAATAACTAACATGTCATGTAAACAAATAACTTCTCATCCTTCTGCCATGTAAGCAAATAAACTCTCATCCTTCTGTCATGTAGGCCCAAGTGGGGTTCACCTTTCCTATTTGGAGTTTTATTATTGGTTGATAATATCATGTGATCAATGGTGACATGGTATCACCGTTGCATTCAATATTTACTCCAGTCGAACAGAACAAAGATGGATCAAAAAATTTAGCCGAGAGGGTAGTCTTTAATTCGAGAAAATTATACTTTTACTCCCTCAATTATGTCAATTTTTTCATATTACTCCTTCAACTATCATAATTTTTATATTATACCCTCATCTATGTAATTAGTTTCACTTCGCCTCAATTATTAACATTTGTTACATATTTAAAAGTTGTTTCATTTTTGTCGTCAAACTATATATATTTTTTCACTTTGTCCCAACATGTTAGCAATTTCTATCCAAAAAGATAGGGAATGTTTGTGATTGGTGCAATGTAAAAAATTCAATAGTTTAAGGGATAAAGTAAAATTGATTCATAGCTTATAGATCAAAGTATTATTTGCTCTTTAAATTCTTATAAAGTTTATAGACGTAACTTATATAGTTTGAGAGTATTTATAACTAATAATATTATAATTAGAAGGATTTTCTAAATTGTAAGGGGTAATCAACCTGTCTCCTAGCTTTTAAATCATTGAAACTGTGAGATAATTGTGAACACAAAAAGAGTTACCTACAATGTTATCATAGTCTAACTCGCACCGGTAGCCCAGCATTATGGAGGTAAATCGTGAATTGAGTGTTGCCAAAGCAAAAAAGTCTGACTCAAAAGCCTAGTTTTTTTGCAGTGTGGTGACTCTTGAGTTCAGTCGATGCATATGAATATTGAGTGATTATAGTATTTAGGATGATGGATTTAAATATGTCCTGGGGTAAAGCACGTGCCAAGCACAAACATGTGCTTGGAGGGATCATGGGACAAACATATGAGTTGGATCCGGTGTGCGAAAATAGCTCCAAAACCCAAACCAACCCGCCAACTTACTCACCCGTATCCCACCATTTTAGTTCAAACCAGTTGCAGATACTTGGGAAAAGAGGTTCCACATTTCTTACTACCCAATTTGAAAAGTAGCCACAGAGCTCCAATGGTAACAAAAGCTTAGTCTATAAGGGGAAGGAGGGAACTATGCCCCAGATAAGTAACTCCTCTCAGCTAAGCTCCACCCAATCTATAATTCATTTACTGAATTTATCATCGGAGGGTCGACTACTGGAGCCCCTCTTGTCCTCGACTTCTGTGCAAGAACTCACCGGCGACCGCCAGATCCTTGTTTCACCTTGTTGCTATTTTTTGGAAACAACAGTTGACACCATTTGTGGGAATCGACTTGATTTCCAACAATAAAATCTAAGTCCCATGGTGATCACAAGAGCATCCAAGGATCCTATAGTCGATTAGACGCAAGAACGTCCTAACTCCCACACAGAGGGAGGAAGGAACATGCCCCCACTAGAAAAGGAATCCGCAAGGTTAAAAGATTGAAGAAAGCTATTAAGCATCTAAAGAAGCAAAACTAGCAGATTTTTGAACTCTTGGAACAATCTCAAACCAAGGAACATGTCGTAGATAATAAGGGGGATGACTTGAGTGAAAACGAAGTGTTGTATCCCCGTAAAAATGATCGGTGGGAGCAAAAATTCCAGGATGTGAATGAAATGCTAGAAAACATCATAAATACGGTGAAAGCTCGAGTCCCAGAAGCCATTGAGGCTCTAGTTCAACACACCAAGTCACCTTTCTCGCAAGATGTGGCAAATTACCCTCTCCCAAAGAGGTTCAAGATGCCAACTATTGAGGCGTTTGATGGAACCAAGGACCCACTCGACCATCTCAAGACTTATAGGTCTCCAATGATGCTTCATAATGTGCCGGACCAAATCATGTGTCGAGCCTTCACTACCACACTCAAGGAGACAGCAAGGCATTGGTTCAACAAACTAAAGTCGAGCTCGATCAACACATTTGGAGAGTTAAGCACCTCTTTCATCTCGCATTTCATCAAAGGCCAGGCTCACAGGCAACCTCCAACCTACCTTTTCAATGTCAAGCAATCCAGAAGTGAAACACTTCAAGAGTATGTAAACTGTTTCACAAAGGGGTCATTGCAGATTGACAACGTTGATGACAAAGTGGATCTAACCACCTTCATAGGAGGTCCCCAGCCTTCCCAGTTCCTTTTTTCTCTTTCCAAAGAACCACCCTCCTCCATGACTGAGCTCTTGGTGAGAGCTCAATGTTATATGAATACCGAAGACACTCTCCTAGATCGGAAGAATCAAAAAGACAGGCGAGAGGACCGGAGAGATCATAAAAAGAGGCGAGGTCCCACAAATAGGAGAGAAAAGGCAAGTAGTCTTAAGAAGAACCGCACTGAGAGGGTAAGTGTGAGGGATTGATTAGGTCCACGTAACAATGAGCTAGCTCAGAGGTACACACCTTTAAACACTTTTGTGGAGCAAATTCTCTTCCAAATACAGGATGAGAGAGTGTTCAGGTGGTCTACAAAGATGAAAACTCCTCCCAATAGGAGATCTAGGGACAAATACTGTCGTTTCCACCAAGATCATGGCCACAACACTAACGATTATTAGGCCTTGAATGACTAAATAGAGGATTTGATTCACAAAGGTCATCTAGGGAGGTATACGTAGCGTCGTCGTCAAGAGAGGAATGAAGCTCTACCTCCCCATAACAAATTCAACACCAACAACCCTTTGGAGAGGTTTCGGTGATCTCTGGAGACTAGCAAGCGCATGCACGAAGAGCAAAATTAGACGAGCTGGAGGTGAGCTTGGTAAACCCATGGAAGAAACCCTAGGTAAAACCCCTAATCACCTTTTTTGAAAAAGATCTGAGAGGAGTCCAGCATCCACATGATGATTAGTTGGTGGTCACTCTAATGATAGCCAAGTACATAGTAAAAAGTGTTTTGATCGATAGCAGGAGCTTGGCTGATATCATATTTTTCCTAGCCTTCGACAGGCTAAACATTGGCATAGAAGGGTTGGTTCCTATAACTGCATCACTCATCAACACCATGACAAACCATAATTATGACGAACTTCATGGTTCTGGAATGCCCATCAGCATACAACGCCATTTTAGGCCACCTGAGCCTTAATGCGATGAGGGTAGTACCATCTACCTACCACCTCCTCATGTGGTTCCCTACCAAATAAGGAGTCGGAGAGGTACGAGGAGATCAAGTTGCGGCCCGTGAATGTTATGTATCCTACATGAAAGGAAAGCAGCAACAAACTCTTCAAGTAGATTCCCTGGATCACAAAGGAGAGCTATAACGCATGGAGCCAGTAAAGGATTTAGAATTCATACAACTTGGAGATTCTCCTGAGCAGGTTACTTTCATAGGAAGGATGCTGCAGGAGAACTTGAGGGCCTCATTAATGGAGTTTCTCAAATCCAACAGGGATGTTTTCACTTGGAAATAGTCCGACATGACTAGGATTGACTCGACAATAATCGTCTATAAGCTGAATGTCAGCCCTAGCTTCAAGTCAGTCCGAAAAAAGTGGCAAAGTTTTGCCCTAGAATGAAACCGTGCAATAAAGGAAGAAGTAACAAAGCTCTTGGGGACTAAATCCATCAGAGAAGTACAGTATCTACTGTGGTTAGCCAATGTGGTATGAGTGAAAAAGACCAACGAAAAGTGTCGACTATGTGTAGACTTCACCGATCTGAATAAAATATGCCCAAAAGATTACTTTCCACTACCTAGAATTAACATCTTGGTCGATGTAACTGCTGGTTACAAATTGCTGTCTTTATGGACGCATTCTCATGATATAACCAGATCATGATGTACGAGCCAAACCAGGAAAAAAACCTATTTTGTAATGAAGGAAGAGACCTATTGTTACAAGTTCATGCCTGTTGGATTAAAAAATGCAAGAGCCACCTTCCGGTGACTAGTTAACCATATATTTAAAGAGCTCATCAATCGTTCAATGGAGGTGTACGTCGACAACATGCTCGTCAAAAGTTTCCAAGCTATAGAGCATATTAAGTAGTTAGGAAAGACCTTTGACATCCTCAAGAGGTATAATATGAAGTTGAACCCATCTAAGTGCGCTTTTGGGGTATCCTTTGGGAAATTCTCAAGGTTCATGGTGACTCAAATAGGGATAGAGGCCAACCCAAAGAAGATAAGGTACTTGTGGAGATTAAATTCCCACGAAATATTAGAGAAGTCTAGGTACTTACTAGGAAAGTTGCAGCTCTAAACAGATTTATCTCCAAAGTCAGAGACAAGTGTCTCCCGTTCTTTAAAATCCTCAAGAAAGCCTTTGAATGGACTCCAGGAATACATCAGTAAACCACCAGTCTTGGTGAGACATGTGGAGGGCGAACCCCTGTACCTATACCTTGCCGTAATATAGGAGGCAACCATTGAAGTTCTGGTGAGCTAGCGTGAAAAAATACAACACCCTATCTACTATGTGAGTAGAACACTGAGAGGAGTTGAAGCAAGATATCTAACAATGGAGAAGGTCACTTTTGCAATGGTAATTACCTCCAGGAAATTAAGATTGTATTTCCAGGCACATCCAATCATTTTGCTCATAGATATACCCCTGCATCAAGTTCTTCAGAAGCCAGAAATGTTTAGACGTCTAGCAAAATGGTCTATTGAGCTAGGAGAGTTTCACATTCAATACGTCCCCCGAACGATTGTAAAAGGACAAGTGGTTGCTGATCTTTTAGTAGAATTTATCCAAGAAGCACCAGAGTTTGACGATGCAACTTTACAGGTGAGAGAATGGCAGATGTACATGGATGGTTCATCTAATTCGATAGGAGGAGGAGTTGGATTAATTCTTATCTCGCCAATCTAGGAAAAAATTGAGTATGCATTATCCTTCGGGTTCAAGGCTTTGAATAATGAGGCAAAGTACGAGGCCCTCATTGTGGGGCTCCAACTTGTCAAGGCATTAGGGGTAAAGAGCTTGAAGGTGCACAGTGGCTCACAACTTGTGGTCAGATAGCTTCAAGGTGATTATGAAGCTAGAGACCAAAGAATGAGATCTTACTTGATGATGGCAACAAAGAAGCTTGTGTGTTTCGAGCACTTTGAGATTATTCAGGTTCTAAGAGCACAGAACTCTCACGCAGATTCTTTAGCTCGTCTAGACTCTGTGCTTTCTAATAGCCTTACCATAACTATATAAGTAGAATTCTTGTCGGAGCCTAGCACTACTCATATCAACATCAACCCAGTTCAGTAAGAACCAACCTGGATGGACGAGACAATGACGTACCTCCAACACAGAATACTACCTAAAGAGACTCAGCAAGCTCGAAAGCTGCGGAGGAGAACTTCAAGATACATGAACCTAAAAGAAGTACTCTATAAGAGGGGCTACTCTCTTTCGTATCTTCGATGTTTAGTCCCAGTCGATTCCCCTATGTCATGGAGGAAATTCATGAAGGAGTATGTAGAAAATCACTCCGAAATTCGTTGGCTCAGAAGATTCTTAGACAATGATACTTTTGGCCCGCCATGAGAAAAGATGCCTTGGACTATGCACTAAGATGTGAAAAAAGCCATAAATTCACAACAGTTCCAAAGCTCCCTGCAAAAAAACTCACTCCGATTGCAAACCCTTGGTCATTCGCTCAATGGGGCATTGATATCGTAGGGCCACTCCCAAATGGGAAAGGCAAACAAATTTATAGTAGTTATAGTCGATTACTTCACTAAGTGGGCGGAATAAGAACCATTAGCAACTATAACCAAGCAAAAAATCTAGAATTTCGTTTGGAGATCAATTGTTTGCAGGTTTAGGATACCTGCCATTATAATCAACGACAATGGCAAGTAGTTTGACAGCGACAAGTTTAGAGAATTCTGCTCCAAGTTGAGAATCTACAACCACTACTCTTCTCAGAGTCATCCACAAGCAAATGGTCAGTAGAGGTAACTAATCGAACTTTGCTTTGAAATATAAAGACTAGGCTCAAGCAGTCAAAGGGGATTTGGATTGAACCTCTTCCAAGTATCCTATGGGCATATAGGACCACCGTAAGAGTGCCAACAACACCTTTCTCTTTAGCCTTTGGCACAGAGGCAGTCATTCTAGTAGAAATAGGAATGGAAACTCATTGGACATAAAATTGGATCTTAGCAGGAATGATCGATTAGCAGGAATGATACCAAGGTTACGTTTCTAGATACTATAATGCCCGGGTAAAACTCAGAAAGGTCTAACTCAATGATCTGGTACTTAGGAAAATTACTCAAGCTACAAAAAGACTAGGAGAAGAAAAGATGGGATCAACCTAGGAAGGACCCTACTGCGTCACAAGAATAGTAAGACCTGGAACTTATCATCGGGAAACTATGGAAGAAGCAAAGCTACCACATACTTGGAATATAGAACACCTAAAAAAGTTCTATCAGTAGAAATGTTCTTGTATTAACCCCACGGATGAAGCAATATTGTTTGTAATGAAGAACGAAGTTTTTTATTCTTTATAATAATCAAATGCAAGAACAAGACTACCAAGCCCTTAACCAGCTCATATTGAGTCTACTTGATTCAACAGGAGCTCGATTGAGACTTAAAAGCCCTCAACTAGCTCAGATTAAGTCTACTTGACTTAACAAAAGCTCGGTTGGGGTTACAAGCCCTCAACCAAATCGGATTGAGTTTACTTGACTCCACAAAAGCTCGATTGGGGCTTACAAGCCCTCAACCAACAGGGATTGAGCCAGCCTGATGCAACAAAAGCTCGATTGGGGCTTATAAGCCCTCAACTAGCTCGGATTAAGTCTACCTGACTTAATAGAAAGCTTGATTGGGACTTACAAGCCCTCAACCAGCTCAAATTGAGTCTACTTAACTCAACAGAAGCTCGATTGGGACTTACAAGTCCTCAACCAGCTTGGATTGAGTCTACTTGACTCAACAGAAGCTCGATTGGGACTTAAAAGCCCTCAACCAGTTCGGATCGAGTCTACTTGACTCAATAGAAGCTCGATTTGGACTTATAAGCCCACAATTAACTCGGATTAAGTCTACTTGACTCAACATAAGCAAAATTGGGACTTTCAAGCCCTTCACTTACAATGGATTGAAGCAATGTCCCAACAAAGCAAGACAAAGTGGCAATAGCGAAAAAATAATGTCATTTACAAGATTAAGATTCTTCCAAAAGACAAGGGCAGGGAAAGGAGCAATACAAACGTAGTACTTAAAGTCTTTGTTTCATAAGATAAGGGTTGTACAAATTTATAATTTTTTAAAAAAAAAAAGGAGGAAGAAAAATTTCTAGCGCTTCCCTGCTGATCAGTCAGGCCCCCTCAAGTGCTTCTTTGTTGAAGGAGACCCTTGCTCCCGGCTTCACTTCCCCAAGGCAGTAGCCATAACCACTGGCTTTGTAGCAAGCTCTACATCATCATCCTTCAAAGCTACCGTCGGTCCCTTGTCATCATAGGGGATCACCTCCGTAATGGCCAAAAGAGGGTCAAGGCCTAAGAAGGCAAGCCTCTCAGGGGTGATTAAACTTCTGAGAGGTCTGGGACCTCCCTTAGTAGCCCGGGCAATCCTTGCCCGTCCATTGGGACTCAAGGGAGCCCTCTCCTCTATAAAATGCAAACAGACAGGAGTTATAAAAGGACAACAATGGAAGAGTATATTGTAGAAAATAGAAACAAGGCTTACCTGCATTATCAGGAGGATACCAGATTAGGGGAACCCTCGGACCAGCTCCTACAGCCCCCACGAACTCCCAGCCATCCCTTGAGACTAGGAGAGACGAGTTTTGGCATATCCTCCTTTTGAAGGAATGATAGAAGTCATGGTCGTCAGGGGCCAGACGGAAGAGGTTGGTAAACTCCTCCATTGTTAGAGAATGACCAAGCACAGCTAGGTGCTAGACGACCATTACCCCAACAATAATGTCCCACCCCTCCATGGAGACACGAGCAGGGCATAGGTTGAAGAAGTGAAGAACAATCATCACAAAGGGAGAGAAGGGGAACCAAAAATCAGCTTCAAATGTAAGCTTAAAGAAGCAAGCCCGAGTAGGGAACACCGTATTACATGGTGAGTCGGGTGTGGAAGTTGGATCCCAGCAGGAAACCCATAGAGCTCCCGAACAGTTAGCAAGTTTGTTACTTTCATGATTCTGGGGACCAATAAGTTAGCCCAGACAGGTTCCATGAATAGTGCATCCATTAAGAAAGAGTAAGAGGAAACATTTGAAAGAAAAATGATGAGGAATACAGAGTTCTGAAGGCTTAAATAGGGGCTACATTCTTATTCCTTAAATGGGTTTAAATGCAGGACACTTGCAGTTGAGAGATGACATGACCGATATTCAAGGCGTCGTGAAGTTGAAATGACAACATTCATTTCTCTTGGCGATAGAACAGTTAAGATAGATCATAACTATTACTCCACGTCATTTCAAATATTAGAGAAAGACACGAGTTCATCCTTTAGATTAGGCCCACTGGGAAACCCGACACAGTCAAAAAAATTTCTTTGGGCCACATTGGCAGTTAGCTCACTGAAGCTCAAAGTTAAAAAATAAAAGATCAAAACCAAAAGTCTTCTATTAATATTTCGAGAACTACAGAGGAGAGAAAAGAGAAAAAGTATCAAATCGAACCCCCTAGGGGCAAAGCAAGAACAATAAAAGCAGCTTCTGATGGACCCAATGCCACTCCAACAGCTTCCTTAGTCACGTCAGAAGGGTCGCTGGCATTAACCGATGCTAGCTCTTCTTCTCCAATTGGGATCAGGCTATCCACCTCTTCGCCATCACCCATCTCTTTGTTGTCCACATTCATTGGAGTAATATCATCTTCGGTTTGTAAAGAAGAAAAATCAAATTCAGGAAATTTCTACTTAACCCATTTTCGAAAGTTTTCAAATCCATTAATGTAGTACTCCAACATCTCCTCTTTGAATTCTACGGAACCTTGATATACAGACAAGGCTAGAGCTCTAGCAGCTTTTAGCTCAGCCTCTTTTTGCTCAACAGAGGTTGAGAGCTCTGAGACCTTCCGAGAAAGGATCTCATTCTCATCTTCTAAGTCCTTGCTCCTCACAGAGAGCTCAGATAGCTCTACCAATGCCCCATTCAGCTGGGATTGCAGATCACTATTGAGTTTGTCAACCTTGTCCCTATCTTTCTCAATAGAGGAAAGGTGACGGGAAGCCTTCTCAGCAAACTCCTTGGAGAAAGAAACATTTATGCGAGCAGAGAACAGCTCCACCTCCTTCGTCTCAAGCTAGGAGCAAAGAGATAGAATTTCCTCTTTGGAAGACTTTCTCTCACTCAGAGCAGAATATGAGAAGCTTGTGGTCAAAATGGTGAGCTGGAAAATGGAAGAGGAGATTAGATGCCGAAGAGTTAGAAAGAGCAAATTTAGAGGAATTGAAGATTTACCTATCCAATAGTGAGGGCTAGATTCTTGGTGCCCTAGGATGGCCCCAAATCAATAATGGTATGCAGTTCATCTTTATGAACGAATTGATGAATTCGGACCATGTCCTCCTCCATATTGTCTCACATGGCTTGGGGAACAGCTGCTGGATGAGGAGAAAGGGGCAACAAGGTGCGTTTCTTCTCCTCGATGGTCCTTTGAGCTATACCTAGGGCTAGGCACCGACTCTAATAGACTCGAAAAGCACACATTCGACTTTCGACTCTGACTTCAGTTAGCGTGCATTTTTTCCTCTGACTTCGACTCCGAACTACTATAACTCTGATTCCGACTCTACTTGTCGGAGATGGAAGTGGAGGTGGAAGTAGAGATTTGAAAATGTAACAATCCAAAAAAATACAATCAAAATTTTGGCAAATATTTCTCAAAATTTGGCCATGAACTTTTGTTGGACACATATACATATAAGATATATACATATATAATATATATAGAGAGAAAGAGAGAAATTTACTATTAAGACCATCGCTGCAAGTGAGAGCTTCAATCGACAATCGAAGATAAGACCATCGATGCCCCAACACCAGTGAGGCCATCGTTGCCGTTAGTTCACTAAGATCTGTGATCATTGACTGAGATCTAACAACTAAGATCTAAGAGATAAAGATGAAAGAGGGAGGGTTTCTCACATACTCGTCGATGTTTGGTGTTGGTGTTGGTGTAGGTGGGGTGTGTGTGTGTGTGTGTGAGAGAGAGAGTAAACGGGTGGGTGTGGCTGACGTTTGGTTTTAGGGTAGATAGATAAGGTAGATTATTAGATATATTATAATAATATGTTATGAAATTTATGTTATATAACTAGGGATTTATAATAATATATTATATAATTTATAAAAAATTATTAATTAATAAAATTCAGAGTTAGAGTCGGAGTTTTTTCGAATCGGCATTCTAACTCCGACTTCGATCGGAGTTTATAAATTTTTTCCGACTCCGACAAACTCCGGCTGAGGCAGAGTCAAATTTTTGGATAGTGCACACCCTAGCTATACCCTTCCCCTTGTCCATTGGATGGACAATGGGAACCTCTGAAGGAAGGCATCACCTATTTGACCTAGCGGTAACCTGGGAAGAGCCATCCCCAAAGGTGACCTCAGTGTTTGGAAAATATGCTGGAGAAATACCAGAGATTGGAAGCATCTCTTTCCCTCAAGTGAAAGACATCCTCGGCCCCTTGCGAGAGAGAGGGCTGGTTTCTGATGCAGCAATAGCCTAGAGGACCTTCTTGTCAATATCCTTTAGTGTCATAGCTGAAGAATCACTCAAAGTTAAAACAAGCCAACAACAGAAGACCGGGCAAACCAAAGGAAATCTATACCTTTTGAAGGAGAGGTTACAACAGGTGATCCTATAGGGCCACCAAGAGGAGGCCCTAGAAGACACTCAAAGAGAGTTTGGTCAGTCACAAGCTCAGAGAAGTCCTTGGTAGGGTAATCAAGCGCCAACTTAATCCACGCTCTTGAATCAAAAGATAGGGGGTTTGACTTGCCTGTAAAGAAGGGTGCGTGAGAACCTAAAGGGAACATAGAAAATAGCTACCAAATAAATTACTTGCTGGAAAGTGGGGTAAAAGTTCCCCAAATATGAGGGACTTGAAAAAAGTTCCCGAAAAATGTTTTAAAGGGACCAAATTCCCAACTAGTTTTAGAAACAAAGAAAAATTTGTTCTTCCACTCCTTTAAATTGGAGGAGAAGCCTATCAGTAGAGAATGACCCTCTCCCTTCAAAAATAAAATCACCCCAAGCCTTACCCCGAGCAAAGGATGAGCTTATAGCAGTGCAACAGCTCGGCAAATGAGGGTTATACACCGATGCTCTCTAATATAGTTAGGGAGTGGAAAGCGGAGTCCTGATTTGAAGGTGGACTAATAGGAGCAAACTTCCTGAAGGAAAAAGGAGTTAGTGGTTTCATCAGAAGAAGGAACACGTAGGCACACAGAGCTTGGAATTGAGAATTGAGTTTTGAGCTCTTCAAGGGAGCCCTCACTCAAATAGCTAAAGATGCTCTTAGCCCCACTAATTCTCAAGGTTGAGGACAGAACCTCTTGAATAGAGTCAGAGCCTTCCTCGTTAGCAGCATCAACCTAGGCCACAAGTGCTGAAACGATCTCAACAGGAAGATGATCAAAGTTAATAGCCATAACCGAGAGGCTGTGGTCATTGATGCACAGATTTGGAGGCAAAGAGCGATTAACTTTGCTAGCGACTAGAGAAAGAGAAAATTAGATACGGAGGCAAGGCGAACACGAACATATTCACTCACCAAAAACCCTAGAGGCTCTAAGTCATAATTCTTTTACCTCAGAAAGTAAAATCGATAAAATTGAAATTGAAATACATGGCTCTAACCTATGCGATTTAGAGTAAGTAATCATGTTGAAATAGGAATGCAAAAGAAGATTAGGGCAAGAAATCAAAGGCGCACCAGAATTCCAGAAGCTCTCAAAGACAATTAGAGAAAAAGGCGGAGAACTCTTATATATTGGGCCCACAACGGGTTTTTGGCGGTTGAGTATACCAAGAAAACGCTTCTACTCCTTCCAATGGACGAATGTAATCAATGCTTTCAGTGTACCTTCTATTGGTCCGAGCTAGGGGGCAATTGATGCAGCTAAATATGTCCTAAAGTAAAGCAAGTGCTTGGAGGGATCACAAGACAAACACTTGAGTTGGATCCTGTATGGGGAAGCAGTTCCAGAATCCAAATCGACCCGCTGACTTACTCTCCTGTATCCCCCCCCCCCCCCCCCCCCAATTTTAGCTTAAACTAGTTGCAAATACTTGGGAAAGGAAGTTCCACATTTCTTGCTACCCAATTTGAAAAGTAACTACAGAGCTCCAATAGTAACAGGAGCTTAGCCTATAAGGGAGGCAGTTATGCCCTAGGTAGGTAACTCCTCCCAGCTAAACTCTACCCAATCTATAATTCCTTTACTGACTTTATCATCGGATGGTCGAGTACCGGAGCCCCTCCGATCCTCGACTTCTGTGTAAGAACTCACTGGCGACTGCCGGATCATCGCTTCACCTTGGTACTATTTTTTGGGAACAACATAGGACATGTTTGGTTTAGGTATTAAGAGATATGATTGGATTAATTTAATTCAATGATGATGTAATCCTAAATTTGGATTGGATTATAGTGACCCGATATGAATTTCTCATTAATCCCAACTTGCTTCATTATTGTCATTTAACACCTAATATTAAATCTTAATGAATACCATGTGGTAGATAGTATTATTTTTAACAAGTTTAATATTAAAAACACAATGACTTTATTACCCTTGTAAACCTAGATTCACGCATTCATATAAAAGTTATACATTATATAAACGCTTACCCTCAATATTTGTTTTGTCACTTTTGATTTAATGTCGTATACTATTACATAATCCAATCATAAATTTGATATTATAATTATAGATTTATATCTTATCTCAACTTATTACCGATCAAATAGTACTCTTATTAATATCATTCGTATAGAGTGGATGAAAACTAATTACTTAATCTCATCATTTGTTTGTACTCGAACTAAACATGTCTTAGGGTTTTTTCTATAGGGGTGGATTCAACATGACTCTACTATAGAGAGTTTTCTCGTCATCAACAAAGAACTATGGACACCAAATATTGCAAAAAGAAAAGATAAAAAATAATATATCTCATGTGATTTTGAAGTATGGGAATCCAGATAGTGTCGATGGTGGGTAGGAGAATTGAGCAAAACGTTGAATGAAGAAAAGGAGGGTATGTATATTCAACGATATCCAGCTCAAACAAGTAAGCATTATGGAATTCATGCTAGTGAAAGACACCACGGCAGCACACTAAAAGCTGAAATATAGTGCACCATGGCAGCACACTAAGCAACATTCTCTCTCTCTCTCTCTCTCTCTCTCTCTCTCTCTCTCTCTATATATATATATATATATATAATTCTCAGATTAAATCTTCAAAACATTAAAAAGTAGCAATGTAGCACAATTAATAAGCAACGTCTCATTTCTCACATCTGATGACATTCCACGTATCACACACTTGACCTGCAATAATTTTTTTTATGACGTGCAGTATCGTTACACTTCTGAAAAATTAAACAGCTATTTTTGACGGAATAAAGTGAAAATTTTAAAATATTTCAAGACCAAAGTTGCATTAATTCTTCAAAATTTTCAAAAAATCTACAAGGGTAGCTTATGTAGTTTGATAGTATTATTACATCAATCTAATTCAGTGGCGGAGCCAACATTTCACTCTAGGGAGGGCACAAATATGAATAAAATATGTTAATAATCAAAACTAAAAGACTAGAAAGAAAATATATCTAACATTATTTAGTAATAAATATGTTACTAAGACATAATGCATTCAATTCAATCACCTATTTAAATAATGTTTGATGTCATATCATGTCCCAAAAATTATTTATTTCTATGTAAAATCTTACAGTAATTTTCTTCTTGATGTACATAATCAAAGAGCCACCAATAAATCATCATCTATTATATTAAAATCATATTTTTGATAATATACATAATCGAAAATAATTCTCAAATTTAACAAGCAACACTAATCCGAATGACTATTTAAATTTGACACATAACTCATGTATTTTTTGACTTTTTAAAACATAAGAATATAAGATGTAATAATATTTCTCAAGACATCAAAATACAAAGGTCAAAAGAAAAATTAAAAAATTAAAAGGGGTGTCAAGTGAAAATATCAAATGTATATTAGGAAAGGTAGATGTCTGGACTCTGGGGGTGCCGACCCACCCTGGTCTATGAGTGGCTCCCCCACTCTCAACTTATAAAAACACAATAACAGTCAAAATTAATCTAATTTTTATCTACTGTAATTCAATAATACATAATTCATTCCAAATTTTTTTTAGTAATGATACACAATTTAAATAGAACCCAAAAAATTACAACTCAAATGTATATTATTCATTTGATAAGTAGGTCTTATCAATGTTTTTAGCGAGGCCTAGTCATCTAAGAGATGATATACATTTGAATTGTAATTTTTGGGTTCTATCTGGGTAGTGTAGCATTTTTCTTCTTTTTTACTCAAAAATATCAACTTCTCTAAAAGCCTCTCAATGTCAGACAATCCAACCAACACAATCTCCAATGTCAAACAACCTCGTTAATTCAAACTTACCTCTTTTCTCTACCTATCACTAATTTTCTCTCTATTCAATTTAATTTTAAATTGTATAATTTAAAAAAATAAATTATTATTTAAAATATAAATATTGTACAATCAATATTCAATTTTTAATTATTACTAATAATACTATTAATAGGAGAGATTTCTTAACTTCAAAAAGGTGATCGTTGCTATCTGCCCCTATAGATCCATTATTCTAACCGACCATCATTTAGTTTGGTAGCCAATTAGAGCCTACATTAAAGTAGCAACTGTGAGCTAACTGCGAAGTCTGAGACAGAATTCTCACCAATGATTATCATAGAGTTTGTCCAATTCGTAAAAGATTTAAGTAGTCTAACTATAAGTCTAGGATTAATTTAGTGTTTGGAATAACTTTAAAAAAAAAATTAGCTTATGATTTGTCATAAACAATTAAAATAAAAAAGAATAATGCACGGAATAACGTATTTAAATATTTTTAAATAAGTTAAAAATAATTTTGACCACTTCAATAAGTTGATCAGTTAAAAATGGTTTTTACATCTATGTACTATCTCTATTGCCACCACACTAATACCAACGTCGTTGCCTATCTCACCATCACCATTACTTTCACAATCGCCGCCATCACCATCACTATTACCATTACCATCCTCTCTCACCTTCCCATTGACCACTTCAAGGCATATTATTTTATATAATGTTTTTAAAATGTGTATTTGTGAAACAATACTTATTCATAAACCACTTTTTGTTTTTTAAAATACACATTATATAAAAAAAAACTACTCCAACAATATATTGGGGGGGGGGGGGGGGGGGGGGGGGGGGGGGAATTAAACTTCATATAGCATATTCCCTTCTTTTCTATTATATCTACTTCTTGATATTTGTTTAAATCTGCTCTCATTTGTATTGATCTATTTCCGACGGATGTTTTCTTTGACACTTTATGTGGGTGATATGAGTATCTCTGATATGTCTTTCTCTTCTGATTTACCCATCACTTGTCCCCTATTATGCATACTTATGCTCACAGGACTCCACATGTTTCTTCTACAGATACGGTGCCTCCCTTCTCTACTCTCACTCAGTCAAGTTCTGACAATGTAGATCATCTTTCTCGTTATCCTCAACGATCTTGTAAATGTTCAGATCGGTTTGATTTCTCTAACTCTTGTTATCCTACTGAACCTACCTCTTGTTCTTTCTTAGCTTCTATTCACTCTATTTCTAAACCTACCTTCTATAAGGAGGTTGTCATTGATCCTCGTTGGACACTGGCTATGGATGAGGAGCTTGTTGTTTTACATAAAATAGGCACTTGGGAGTTAGTGTCATTACCCTCTGACAAACGTATTGTTGGTTGTAAGTGAGTTTATAAAATTAAGACCAAATATGATTGTTTTGTGGAATGGTACAAGGCCCGACTGGTAGCCAAGAGATTTGCTCAAGAATATGACAGATTATGAAGAGACATTTGCT
Source organism: Ilex aquifolium (assembly GCA_951799425.1). Lineage (NCBI taxonomy): Eukaryota > Viridiplantae > Streptophyta > Magnoliopsida > Aquifoliales > Aquifoliaceae > Ilex > Ilex aquifolium. Next base: position 48,524,906 of record OX637392.1, on the reverse strand, counting down.
CTTGTTGCTAAGATGACTACTGATCGCACTGTGATTGTAGTGACTGATATTCATCAATTGAGTCTCTCTTAGATGGATGTGAAAAATCTCTTTTTCAATGGAGATTTGACTGAAGAAGTTTTTATGGCTCTTCCTCCCGAATTACCTAATAGTGTTGGTCAGTTGTGCAAACTTCACAAGACATTATATGGGCTTAAATAAGCTCTGAGGGCATAGCTTGCCAAAAAAAAATCATTTGTAACTTAGGTTTTCGTGTTAGTAACCATAACTCTGTTTTCTTTCTATAATCTTCTTCCTCAGGTTCTATTGTACTTTTATTATAGGTGGATGATATGATCATTACCAGTGATGACACTATTAGTATTTTGATATTGAACAGGCAATTGCAGAATTATTTTGAAATGAAGGATTTTAGGTCAGTTTCAGTATTTCTTAGGTGTTGAGGTTGTCTCTTCTCCTAAGAGTTGTCTTCTCTCTCAATCTAATTATGATTTTGAGTCTTTGTAGGTATAGGCCCCAATGAGGATAGATGGTAATAGGAATGAGTTGTAAACTTAGATATCCTGAGTTCAAATCTTGACAACCCCTTGGGGGCAGAATATGATAGATTTATCTCTCATGATTACTTTAGTTCCAGTATGAATGATCTGTTTTTTACCGAATCGAAGAGAAAATTAATCGAGGTACGCATAAGCTTACTCGAATACCATTGACCGTTAAACCAAAAAAAAAATGGTTGAAGGTGAATATGAGCGTTGAGTAGCTTTGGACAAAGAAAAGAAGGTAATAGTCAACAACATGGAGCTCACCGAGGAAGCTTTATGGATTTCAGGGTTACAAACAACATGGCAGCACATAGGAAGTTGAAATTCAAACGAAAAAAGAAATGGAAAAAGTGAATCTTCTTTTATTCATGGAAATTAATAATTCTACAAAAAGATTTGTGAATGTCAGATAGAAAAGATGATTGTAGTTAGACCCCCTAAATTCTACTCTCAACCATAAAAAAAAAAAAGTTTTTCATAATAGATCCAATTATGATTATTAATTTTATATTATCTTAATTGTAGACATTTATTTTGTTTTGGCTGACAAATGGTTTCTCATTGCCCATATTATTATCATGGTTGGCCCTAGGCATAGGCCACCGCGGCCTCCCAAATATATGAAAATTTTTTAGGTATACAAATAAATTTTTTAATATTGCTTAAAAAAAATTTTAGGACTTGCAATGTTAACCCCTTTTTTTTAGCAGATTTATATATAATATAGAAAATATAAGTTACCTCCGCACAAAATATTTTTATGGCAAAAAATTTGTTAGTATTTCTTCATATTACAAATTAGATCAACGCTATCCGTAGTATAAGACAACATAATATTAGCGTCTCATTTAATCTCTTTTCGCCAAAGACCCCTATTTATGTTGGGCCGCCTCTTGATAATTATGTAAATTTGTTTTGTTTTGCTTCAAAACCAAATGACATGTAAGCGTTTTTTTCATACAAAACATAACAGACTTTGAAGTTTGAGGTAATGTGAAACTAATTCAAATAGTCGAGAGTACAATGTGAATAAATCAAAAATAGAGAGAATAATCTGAGATGAGTGTAATAAGTTTGAGAGAGCAAAACAAAATTTATTCATCAATTTATTTGAAACACAAAGATATAATTAACATCAATTGAAATAAACTTTTAGCATTTTGTAAGATCTTCTGGTATTTCTTATCAATAATGCTATTTAAACTTAAAAATTTGACCTTATTTACTAACTAAATGATGTGGTTTCATTGTAGCCATTAGATTAACACTAAATTTCAATGTTTAATGGATCACACAATCAATCCAATGACCAGAGTGGATTAGGTCATAAAATTAAGTTTAAATAACATTGCTCATTGATTATATGATGGAATTAGGTTCACCAAATTCTGTTCTTGACCAACTAAGAAACTATGCAATGGTTGAAGTTTTTCACATCTTTTCATACCTATTTTGGAATAAGAATATCTCATGATGCAGCCAATAACCTATATGTTAATGATTTTTTTAGAATTTAAAAAAGCAAGAATGTTTCAAACCTTCAACTGGGATATATGATGACAGTTTGTTGGTAATTCTTATTTGTAGTTTCATTAGAGGCTTTTAGGTAGGAAATGTAGGACATGTGTCAACCAAGACAAACACATAGTGCAACTTTTGGTGCTGTAGAAATCAAATACATTATCATCACTTTAGCAAAGCTGTCTCAAGGCCCACCAACAAGGTGATCACTTAACCTAATTTCTTCACATTCATCATAATGTTCTCTGTGTGTGTGTGTGTGTGTGTGTGTGTGTGTGAGAGAGAGAGAGAGAGACTAGTGCAACTCTTTGTTGTGCATGACCTTTGTGTGGCTAGTAGATACATGAGGAACATTGACTGTTGGCTGATTTGGACGAAAGTCAAATAATTCAACTAAATATTTCTTCTTCTGGTTTTACTATTTCATTTTAGTTCAGCCATGCATAAAGGTGTGATTGCTTTAGATATTAGTAAAGATAGATTGAAAAAGATAACGTCGGGCTCACCTTATTCCTCTTATACTCATGTTTGGATATACAGTTTGAGCTCGATATTATCATGTAAAAATAATATCGACCCAGATGAATAGTATATTTTAATACTACATATAACCTCTTAAATAAACCCACCTTTTTTGGTGGGTTTAATTAAATAGTCAAATTGAGATGTATTTGGTCAAAAGTCATTTTTACCTTCACACCTTTTTGATGGATAAAGGTTGTACAACATTATCTAATTCGGTCCTTCGTAATGCTTAAACCAAACGCACTATTTTAAGTGTTCTGAAAATTTCCAGCTATAACCATCAGCCAGTCCCCATGAATCATATTGCCTGGGGCATCTTTAAACAGCCCTGTCCCATAAGCAATTGGTCTTGTTTTACCATGTGAAGTGACTGAATCAAGAACAAATCAAAGCTTACCAAATATGTGTGTTAAATCTTTCATCATAAATGATTTTCATCATTAAGTAATTAACGAAACTTATTTATATAAGATAAAATTGTGTTGTATCATTTAGAATGAAGATTTGATAAAAATATTTAGTAAGTATGGCATTCCTCCTGAATCAATGCCTAACTAAATAGTACAGTAATAGTTATCTCTCACTTTCACTTAATTTATATTCTATTCTTTGATTGCTGATATTTTTTACGAAGAGTACGGATAAACGATAACAATTGTTTATCCATCTAAATCATGTATTTTGCGGTTTTGAATTCGAGAATAAATTTGTCTAAACGAAAGATTATTTTATCTACCATTACCTCTAACAAACCACATAGTCCAATAATATTGCCATATTTATTGAGTATGATAGGTTAGAAGTAAGATCCTCTCTAATATATGTTTTTTTTTTTAATTTTTTTTTATAGATCACGTATCATAAATTTAAGTGAGATTTAATATATAAGTAGATCTCTCAATAATACATGGTAGTTGATTTAGAAAACGAAAAAAATTTAAGATATATTATTTGTACTTAAAAAGTTGATATGATTTGCTGATTTGATGAATCACAACCATTGAATAATAGTGGGTTCTGATAAATACCGGGACCTATAGCTAAATCAATGATAGTAGTTGATCAAATCAATTTTTTAAGTATGTGAAGCATTCCTCAAAAAGAATTATTGAAAGAGATTTGCCTCAATCCAAGTAGATGTTCTACCTACCTTTGATAATGAAAAAGGAGCTTTCTTGTGACGAGGGTGGGTGGAGAGCGTCTCCATGAAGATTGAAAGAGACAAGGGGGCTTTACAGCTATATCATTTTTCTAACATTAGTATGAAGAGATAATTAAATGAATCATCATTACAAGCATTGCATAGTCGTAGTAATTATGACCCCTTTTGCATTTTCAGTGTGATACTAATTATGTGCAAATTGACATTTCTGCTGCCTTTTGGTAAGTAGTCAAACTCATATCTCATGGGATTTGGAGTCCTAACTAATATAATTTAGGGTTAATTGCAAATTGCACCCCAAAAGATTAATTGAATCTTAATTTACACTCCCAAATATCAAAAATCTCAATTTACACCCTCAAAAATAGACATTTGTATCAATGTGCACTCCCAAAGATCAAAAATCTCAATTTGCACCCTCAAAGATACAAATTGAGATTTTTTATCTTTGGGGGTGCACATTGATACAAATGTCTATCTTTGAGGGTGCAAATTGAAATTTTTGATATTTGGGGGTGCAAATTGAGATTCGAACAATCTTTCAGGGTGCAATTTGCAATTAATCCTATAATTTATAATTAAGTGCCTAACTAAATATAATTTATTATAATCATTAAATTAATTGTGAGTTTTAAAATTATATAGAGTCCGCTTTCATGGAGTATGTCTTTAAATTAGATTCAAATAATATTTATTTTATATTAAAATTTGAAGAGGGTTAGCGATTATCCTAATGGCCATCGACACCGCTGTTAGACTTGGTAGTGAGTTCGAATTTTGTCGTCCTCCTTACCAGTAATAGTGTCTGACCAAAAAAAATAAACTAAAGATAAATCCATGATCTGGGTTTGGAAGAAGGGGATACAGGATGAGGAAATTGTGAAGATTAAATTCGTAAAATTAATTTGTTTTGTCGTTTTAATTCAGATACATGAGTTTCTATTAATCAAAAGAATAATGTTATTTAGATATAATTTATTAACCTAATCAATCAATGATATGATTGACAATGAATCCCATAATTAATTGTAACCCGTTATCAATCAAAAAATTTTGATAAATTATGTTAATAAATTAGATCTAAATAATATAATCCTAAGCAAAATTAGGAATTCCGTTCCTAGAGGTTGAATTGGGTTAAGGGTTGGCATTGGGCTAGGCCAGCCCCCAGCCAAGGACAGGCAACACGATCCCATGGCGGACGCCAGGCTTTCAGCTCTGTCCAGTAGGCCGCTGGCCAAACGATTTGGGGCTGTTTGTTTATCGGGTTTGAGGGGTTTAGAAGTAGGGTTTAAGAAAAATAGTCTGTTAGATCTCGTAATTTCGTGTTTGGTTAGCACTTTTAAACACAGGATTCATATTCCAGCCCGTAAATAGCCCAGTGTATTAAACACACATACATAGGGATGACAGTGGACCGGGGAAAAGCGGGTATTCGTTCAAACCCGCCCCGTTTGGACCGGGGATGGACTATACGTATTGGACGGTGGACGTATACGGAAATACCCGTATAAATTCGTGTGGGGATGGAGGCGGGGATGGACTTCCCCTTATCCCCGCCCCGCCCCGCCCCGCCCCGTCCCTGTTACCCATTAAATAAATAAATAAATATATATATTTCAGTTGGCTACCATGTCTGGGTTTGCATATATTGAGAGCATTCTATCATTATCATGTGCAATCTGTTTCTTTTATGGATAATTATGCAAGCCATTCATTTCATGTTATATTGCATAAAGTCATTCAAACAAAGAATCACCTTGATTCTTTTGGTTTTAGGATGTTTTATCTGTATTTTAGTATTTTTTGATTTGACCCAGTTTTTTTCGATCTATAAGTTTTGCATATTTTTATTCGTTTTGTTGTTTCACCAAGCAATCAAAGGATGTTATAAAAGGCATAAAAAAAAGTCTTGGAAGTAAGAACTCAAAAGTCCAACTTCTTGCCTTAACAGTAAGCTCCAGTAAAAATATAAGTTTCTTTTGATTATCACTAATTTGGTTATTTTTTATAAAAGTCCAATAAAAATATAAGTTTATTTTGGACTTGGGCTTGGGCTTGGGCTTGGGCGGGGACGGGGAAGCGGGGACGAGGGAGGGAATTGGAAATTTACTCGCGGACGGGGATGAGGATGAAAACTATACCCGCTAACGGGGGTGGACCGGGGATGGACGGAGTTTTTTTAAGAGGGTACGGGGATGGAGATTACACTCCCTACCCCCGCTTCGGTCCACTGACATCCCTACACATACATAAGACTGGGCAAACTCATGTAAATAGGGGGTGGATTTCATATTCTAGGTTCAGTACGTCAAATGACTCTTCTATCTCTAATAAAATATTATATCTATCAAATCACATCTCAACCCCCCAATTTCTCATCTCTCTAATTAAACAAACATGATCTGAATTGGACTGACCAATGAGTAATATAGTCATTTACAAAACAAATGTGTTGATAATTGCGATAAATTTGTAGGTCCCACATGTATATATATTATTTACCAAACACAGGTATAAATAAGATTTATATATGAATTCCATGTACACAAAAGTGAGAGTTGGGTTTAGAAATATTTGATAAAATCAATTTAATTCCTCACCCCAAAACCAACCAAACATACTCTTAGGCATGTTTGGTATGTTTTTTGGGAGGGGTTTGGATTGGATTGTCCAAACCCGGGTTTGACCCAAAGATGGGATTCAAAAATGGGATTCAACATTTAATACTGTTTATACTCATGTTTAGTATGCGCAGGGATATATGACTATTATGATAATATATTTGTATGTAAATGACTATTGTGCCCTTTAACTAATTTAATCCAAATATGGGTATGGATATATGAGGGGTATAAATATCATTTCAATATGAAACCTCCAAACCCACATATGAAACCCCCCCCCCCCCCCCATGGGTTTCATGACCGGGCCAGGACCGGGCCGGATTTCAAACCCGGGGATTCATACCTACTTACCAAACATGGATTAAGGGGGTTTAGTTCCAAACCCATGTTCCAAAACCCCCCCCAAACCCATATACCAAACAACCCCTTAGGAGTTAAACTGGGTTGAAAGCCAAAGCCAACTTGAGTCAGGCCGCCGAGTGTGAGCCTACTAAACAGTGGAACAATCCTCTCCAAACCCAAGGATGGGTAACCAAAATCTGTTAGACCAAGTTCAGCATGAAGAACTCGGATTCGACAAAAGAAGAAAAGGTATAACTGTGAGGCTTAACAGACATAGAAAATGAGATCCCACTGATCGCCCTCCAAAAAAAACAACCTAATTTGTGTAGGCCAGAAGCTAAAAAAAAAAACATGATAGCTTGCTTGATTACTCCGCTTGTCTTGGTGGAAGTGTTCAGCTTCAGTGAAACGAATGAGCGAGAACGGGTCAAGGATATACCTTTCATAAAATTTGTTTCCTTTTAACAAACATTACTTAATACTCAAGAAAAATTTGTGCAGTGTGTCTAAGAGCATGAAAAAGGGAAAATAAATAAAAAAAGTCAGTAATAAAATGTTATAAGACCAAATGTTCTTCGGGCAACATTGTCAGGGTGAGTCTGACTCAGATAATGTCATACCATTCGTAAAAGTTAGCTACAGTGATGCATATCCAGAACCTCATTTGACCACAAAAATGGCTATTAAAGGTAGTTTTGATATTAATGATTTAAACAAAGAGTGAGCAGCAACAATTGCTTCTTATAACTTAGAATACCAAGTACAGCTATCCGATTTCATACCTAAACTCAAATACGAAGATCAGGACAGAAGCAAGCCTGTGTCACAATTCAAGATTATGGCTATATCCATCAGCCGCTTTACAATAACCCCCAAAAAAAGAAACATATAATTCTAACCAACCAAATGTCAATATCCAAAACCCCCAACTTTTCAATACATCTTTCACTGAAGCTATGAATTGTGTTTCCTCAGAAATCTGTATTGTCTAGCAAAATAGTAGTACATTAGGTGAGGCCCTGTGCATCAACCACCAGAAACACCGGGAGCTGGTGCAAGGAGTAAAATTAGATGCTAAATTTGGTCTTCCAATAAAACAACATTCTGTTCTCAATGAGGGTAGAGCCCAACAGCTCTAAGTATGGAGCCAGTCACTACTAGGCACTAATAATAACTGCTACAAGGCACCAATAATCCTGTCGATCTTGAATGCTACATGTTTTAACCACACAGAGCACCACCTCCAAAACTTAACATTTAGATTAACCATCACCCGAGCATCTAATTAACCAACTCCGTAACTTCACCACAAGGGCAGAAATATTTCCACCACCGGAAGTACTATCAAATCAAAGACACTCATTCCAAGCAAAATGAATCATGACACAAAGGAGAATTAAGACCAAGTAATGCATCATTGCAAATGTAGAGAAACAGAAATTCTGAAGACCCAATAAAGAGATCATACTGTCTGATATCCTAGATATTTCAAACCAAACAAAATATCCCACAATCACAAAATAACACCGCAGATTCCCAGTAAAGTAACAAAATTGCAAATTTTAAATCCGGTCTTTCTTACTCCTCCAATAATTGACCGAATAAGTTACTTGAACAAGTTGGGCCTAGATGCCTTGTATGTGGTCTTAAGCTTCCTAGATGGTGGTCTAATCACCTTAAACACCAACGGGAACTTGATTTTAGAGTTGTGGAACTGCTTAGTGCTCTCCCTCTTGCAAAGCTTAGCAGGAATGGTGGCTGTCTTGATGATCTGGATGCAATGATAGCGGACCCTATGGCGAGAAGCCATCTCAGTGTACATCTGCTCAACAGCACCATTCAAAGTGGTGTCACGGTACTCTTTGTACATGTTGTGATAACCAGTTCTACTTTGGTACCGTAACCAAATACCAAAGTTCTTGATGGTCGTCGGGTTCTTTTCAAAAATCTACAGAGAACAAGTTATAATATTCAATATGAATGAAACAATACTCCAACGCTATAAAATCAGAATTTAGACAGAAACAGTACGTCAGATTAAATAATTGCAACAAGAAAATTGGCAGGCAACCGGAAGACTGCAAAGTTATGCTCTCAATTATAAAAGTTATGCACCACACTCCATTCATCCATCCAACAATTAATAGTAGTCTTAAAACTTGCATACTGTATAATACACCAGTAAGCTCTGCCATACGCTGTCGGTGTCATTTTGATCTCTTAGCTTCCAATTGTGTTATTTTAATCCTTAACAACTGGTCCATCAATAAATTATGCCCAAATAATTGATGGACAAGAGTTGTATCTTTTGATAATGGCTCATGTGTCTGGTTCTGTTTATTATTTGGAGGGTCATTAGCAAAAGGATCATTTAGAACAAATTAAAAACTTTAAGAACCAGAATAACACAATTGGGAAGTGAGGAACCAATGCATAATTCACAGACCACTAGTGTATCCTACCCAACTTGCAAATGTAGTCAAACAATGAGCGACATAGTATCCTGTAAAAAAGCAAGTGCCAGAGGATACACATTTTCCCCGACTCAAACATGTGATCATGTCATTTGAGAGAGATGAATCATAACCCTAATGCCAGAGCATCTAGCAACTCAAACCTTCAAAAAATCGAAGTCAAGTTTCAGAACTCAGATCACTTTTAACCTTTTAGAGTTAACCTCAATACTTAGCAGTCAGATTCATTTCAGCTGCCTTAGTCAATATGCTATGAAGAGAAAACAACAGAAGAAACATAGAAGGCAAAAACTTCTAGTGAACACATATATTGGAACAATAGATGCTCGGAACAGAAGATATCTAGACAGTGAAAGGTATCTTTGGGAAGCAGATGATTTGATATCATTGCAGTCACTACCACCAGCACCACCAGTAAACTAGTATTACTACAAATACTACTAATAATAAGGATATTAATAGTAGAAATAACCACCACAACCACTACAACAACTGCCGATCATTAATGATACTAAGACCACGAATAATAATGATCACAACAGTGACGACCAAATAGGTGCATCATAGCCATGAGCACAAAGGGCGCAGAGTTGAAATAATTGTCCATTATTAACCAGTAGATATATGCAAACACAACCCAGTTCATATCATGAGGATAAGATTGCAATTTCTTCGAAAATAACACTAACTTCAAGCAGCATACACATATAATAGAAAATAAAGCAGAAATCAATGGAGCAATTGAGTTTTCATATACATCATCAAAATTTCCAATCCAAATCAAAAGGCATGCTAAAAAATAATTCAATGCAAAAGTAGAAAAGATTAATGAGATGGATAACCTCATTGATAGCAAGCATTTGACCATTGCTCTTCTTCACCTTCTTGAGCTTCCTCAGAAAATACCTTTATCAACCAACACCCAATGAAATCAATACCATTAAATCACAACACTACACACGCACACAGACGCTTGTATTGATGCTTTATGTACCAGAACTTGGACTTGGCACGGACTTCGTTGGTGGCCCATAGCTTCATGCGGTAGATCTTGGGATGCTCATCGGTCTCCGATGGCAGAGCTCTCCCCACCACCTGGTACTGATGAAACTGCACACATACATTTTCACAATTCCAAACCCTGATTTAAGCAAATCAAATCGAAATAATTTACGTATATACACATATATACGCGTATACATATTCATATACAAAGATGCGACTGTAAAAATTGAGATTTTGACTCGAGAAAATGATGGACATTGAAAACCCTAGGAGACGAAGATGATAGGTTAGATGAGCTGACCTTGTAAGTCACCATTTCTGAGCTCTCTTTCTCTCTCTTCCTCCCACTGTGTGCTCCCTAGTGTTTGTGGCTGAGGCGTTGGAGAGGGAAGTTTGGGGTTTTGTTCGGTTTATATATGAGTGGAAGCGGAGAGGTGGAAACCCTAGATTATAAAGAAAATGAGATGGGTGTTTGGTTATGTAGGGTTTCATGTTCGTGTTGAGGCTTAAGATTACCCGAAACCCGTTTAGGATATTTCTATCCTAATAAGAATGCAGAATTATTAGGATTGAGTTGGACTTTAAGGGTCCGTTTGGTTACCTCCTCAACTTCTAATTTTTTTATTTTTTAAACTTCAACTTCTATTTACTTCGACCTAATACCCAACTATGCAATAAATGGAATTTGTGGAAGAAACATAGTACTGACACACTGTACTAGCAAGTAAGGATTGGACCTCAACGGGTTGGTATAACCAAAGATTAAAACTTCGTATTAGTAGATAGTTTTGATTGACTTTGAAATTGAATTGTTTTAATAATGTTTTGAAATCAAAATGAAACACAAAGAAAAATTTTAAAAATTTATTTTTAAAATATTGGTCAAAGAAACATTCCAAAATATTAGTCGAAATATTAAAATTTTGATATTTAATCAGTAATTTATTGCGATCCTCATGAAAACGAAAACATTTTGAATGCTCTTATTATTTCAAAACAAATTTTAGTTCCTTGTGTTTAACAAACTAAGTCATCCCACTCATCAGAAATAACAAACATATCAAGTTCATATCAATGGGTCGGTGTAAAAATGGCCAAAACTTTAATGTCATACGTAACTTATGCACCCAAGTACGAAGACAATAACAAATAAATCTCCACCAATACACAACACTTCGTAAAAAGGTGGTAATACTGACGTTGTATCACCATTGTAATGATCATTTTCTTCATTTGGAGGGTATTTTTGTCATTAAATAAATTTTTAAAAATCAATTTGCACTTAATAAATGATTTGTTTTGAGTGCTTATCCAAAATAAATTATGCCTTGGACTAGTTAAAAAAAAAGTCCCACCATGAAACAAGTCAACAATTTTTGCTAGATAATATAGACTAGCCAAACATAGGATAGGTTTTACAGGCTAGAGATAGGGGTGTCCATGGGCCGGGTTACCCACGAGTCCCGTTACCCAGCCCGAAAAAAATAGGCCCGAAGCCCGAGCCCAATATCCTTTAAGAAAGGGCTTGGGTTTACCCCTAAACCCACTACCCCGCCTGAAGCCCAGCCCAATAACCTGCTCATATACCCGAAGCCCGAAGCCCGCCCGAAGCCCACATATATATATATATATATATATATATATATATATATATATATATATATATATATATATATATATATACATACTAATAATAAAAGTACACTATTAAGAAAAACTTTTGATTGACTACTTTAACTCGAAAACAATATATAAAGACAATACTAGTCTTATTTAATCTAGAACTCATATTAATAAGACTAGATTGATGTTAAACTTTTAATTGGACAACTTGACTAACACAAGTCACAATACTAATATTATTAATATGGAATTTATATTAATAAAACTTCATTAATATTACACATAGTCAAGCCTTTCATATTCTTTCTTTTAAAAGATAAAAATGAATTGTTAAAATAATTAAATTTATTATTATTTATTTCTAACTATTTTCATTAATTGATGACAGGTTTCTGAATTTTCAAATGAAATTGCATAAATGCACTAGAGTTTTATTTAATATAAGATTTATTTTAATATAATTTGGATAATATTATCAAACCCTTACTTTTCATTTTGTTTTCTTCTATGTTTTAGTTTTAATAAATCCTCTTTAGTTATGTTTATTGGTAATACTAGAAGCCATTTTATTTGTATCAATTATCAATGCTACGAATATGTTCAATATTACATTAAATTACTTATTACAACTTAACTTTTTAAATTTGCTCAACCAATTTTTATAATTAAATGACCACCATAACTTAAATAGTTCACTTCCAAAAGGCCCAACAAAGCCCGCCCAAACAGGCTCGCCCAGAAAGCCCGCCTGCAAAGCCCACCCAATAGGTGATGGGCTGGGCTGCGGGTAGCTACTCCTACCCGAGCCCGGCCCGGCCCGGCCTGCCACTCGCCCGAGTACGGGCTTGGGCCTACACTACCCAAGCCCGGCCCGAAAAAAAAAAATCACGGGCCAAGCCAGGCCCAGCCCATGGACAGCCCTAGCTAGAGAGAGAGAATTAGAATAGGGTTGTAATCCAACCGGTTCGGATTGTGTTGGGTTATCAAATCCAATCCTCTCTAATTGGGTCCAACTATCCAATCAAACACTTCGATAATAGTAAAAAAGAGCAGGATAAGGCCAAGCAGGGAATGATATGAAAACAACCTGCACAGAGGTTTTGAACAAAATGCTAAGAGCTATGCTTCTGTCAGTACTATGCCCAACATAATTTGCAATTTTAGGGGCATAGCCTAGAGGCTTAGGTGCCGGAGGCGGTGGCTCTGTTGATGACTCCATCTAAAATAAAGAAAACAAAAAAATAAAAATTTCCCTCTTATCCGTCAGCTAGTGATTCCTCGTATGTGTAAAGACGGGTAGATCATCTCATTCCTTTCCCCAAAATGGTGGATCAAAATTTGATCATGTCACAAGAATATATTCAATTGATTCCATCAATCATTCTACAAACCTAATAGCTATCATTTTCTAATCAATAAAAGTGGGGTCAATTTGACTCTTCCATCTGTAACTGCTCGTTTCGTACCTTGAAGAAAGTCGGTCTGCCTTTAAGTGCTAGGGCTCAGGTCAATAATAGTTATAATATTGCACTACTAATTTAAGGCCTCTACCCGATCCCGACTGCTAGTGGAATTCGACCGTGGTCAATAATACGGTCGAAAAGCAAACCCATATTGGGAGTGCATTCCGGATAGACAGACGTGGTACAAAAATATACACACATCATTGAAAAACTTGCCAATCAACCAAGCAGAAGAAAAATAATGGGTATATAAAATAGCAGTAACCCGTAGGATAAATTTTCAACCAAATGCTTTGCTGCTCTTTCTATGTATTTGTGTTTGTTGTAAAATAAGTGAAATAGCTAGAGATACAAAATAACAACAATGATATACAAACGCAAAGGTCCATTCATATTGTGATTGCTCCTACCGTTTGAAACAAGGCATCATCCGATATTTTTACGACGTTACAGTTCCAAAAATCCAACCATCCTGATGTTTTCTGTGATTTTGTTCAGGAAATATACAATGTTTTTGCAGCCCACATGAACTTCACTTGGAATGAGTTGCTATCATCACAGCCGGTATGCACTTCACCAGGAATGAGTTGCCTTTGTCACACCCAAAGTAACGGCAACCAGAGCAAGGATGGCCTGCAAGCATTTAAGCACAAAAATCAATTCAGCATAGGCAAATACTTCACAATGAGACAAGATGCTTAAGTTTGGCATGTCATTTCTCTTTCCTATGACATGCATTACTCGGCCCCCAGTTAAACAAAATCTCATATTGATCTAACAAAACCATTTCATTGCCACTGGCTTGACTACCCTTGAAGTATACCTCATTAGTTCTCAAACTAAAAGTTAGTCATGGCAATTTGGCACATCTTAATTTCCAAACAATTTCCAAACCTTAAGCTACTTATCATGTTACTCCAAGGAATGTAGACACAATTCAAAGGGACCACCGTTATTATAATCAGACAATTGTGTTCACATCCGTAACTCCCGGTTTGAAAGATCAACTTTAGAGGAGGCCATTAAGCATATGTAACACTTGCCTGCTACGCAACTAACCCAATAATTATCACTTGCATACATATGAGGGTCCTTTGTTCGGTGAAAGCAATGGTAACAGTGTTGCCATCAATAAATTATCAATATCAGCAATTAAGCAATAATATGTGATGGCGGATGGTACAAATAAGTTAAGGATGAGGGAAAGAAAAAAATAACACAATCCAAGAAAAGGCCCAATATGCACCAGCCACCTATAAATATACGAACTGATTTTGAAAGAGGTGTGAGAAATTATTGGGATTATGAAGACTCTAAAACCAGTGCAAAAGACTTGTGAAACATGAACCTCTACACAAACAACAACATTATTAGAGAAAAGCCTTAAGTAAAAATTGAGTTGGTTAGTGATGATCACACTTACAGCTAATGTGCATGCGATAAGTCCTGGTTTTTCCCTGTAATCAACCCGAACACACAGCAGAAGAAAAGCTCCAATGTACCAGGGAATGGCACCAAGAAAGAAACCAATGATAAACCTTGCAAATAAAGGCAAATCAATACCATCAATCGAACACATCTGACAAAAGCACTTCAAACTATGTAAACCAGTTAAAGGACAATACAAAACTAAGAAAGGTGATCAAGATCTTCAGGTTTTCCCCCTAACAACCTTGAAGTTGCTTCCAAACAATCATCATGTGCACTTCAATTATTCTACATTATCTTAGATATCGTTTGGCCAATTTACTCCTTACTCTCGTATAATTTAGTAATTACATATCCAGAGAATATATCAATGATTTTCCAGATTTTCGAAGTCTTGAAAAAAAATTTAGATCATCTCATTAGTATGTTGGTCACCTCAGGACATTTTACTTGCACCAACGAAAATCTTAGCCACTAGGCAAGCACCAAAATTTGCCTCAGCTAACATTGTGCGACTTGGTAGCAACCCACCTCCCAAAAGAAAATCACAACGCTTACAAAAATCCGATTTAGTTGATCATTGAAGAGCCCACATAACCTTAAGAAACCCTACTTGCATACAAAAAATCTAGACCTATACAGAGGTACCAAGGAATAAGATTTTTTTCACTATGTTAAGGATCAAAATTTCGTTTCGTTTTGTTCATTTCAACCGCAACATTTTGGTTTCGGTGGAAACCCAAATGAATGAGTGGTTGAAAGTCCAAATACCCATGTTTTAGAATATTTCATGAAGTTTCTTCTAATGTTTTGAAACATTTTGGAATCAAATTCCAATTTTTTTTCTCTATTTCCAATTTGTATCTGAGATGTTTTCATTTTTTGAGTTGACTGAAACTATGCACGTAATGATTGCGCCAATTTCATCAAGTTTGGAACAAAAGCATACAGGACTATATCCCTCCGCAGTACAATCATTTTGAATCCATTCAATATGCATCGGTATTTTTTCCATCACAATCATTGTGAAGAGAAATCTACAATAGGTTGTCTCAGGCAAACATTAGGGTAGATCGAAGGTGTGTGCTGTAAAGAAACAAAATGTGAAGGTATCCTTCAGAAGGAGCAGGCGCTACTACTTGTGAAGTCAATCATTAAACTTATCAGAGACTTTAATCAAGTACAGGTATGATAATAGTATAGCAGCCAACGCATATGTGGAGAAAGGTATACCTTGTTGTGAAGCTAGCAGCTACATAACCGAATGAACAAAAACTAAACGAAGCAGAAGAACACTTCATCGAATTAGGAAAGAAAGCTTCTTGGAGAAGAAAAAATGGGTGGAGAAAAATTGAACACTTTAATGATTGATTCTTGCTTCACTTTGAAAACTTTGGAAACTAGAAAATCTGACCCTCTTGCTCATATCCATAATGATTCTTCTAGGATCCATTTGCTTTTGAACTCGATCTTTCACACTGCCTAGCGCAAAATATCAATAAGAGCACCATTTTTTGTAGTTTCATATTGCCATCACAGTTTTATACTTGTACCTTATGTCTTCTCCCTCTATTCATCCTTCTATACGCACATTTCACAATACAAAACTATAATGCTGCTGGCTCTGTGGGTGTGCGTGCAGCAGTGCATCAGAGAGAGATAAAACGCAAGGATTGATTTCAAAGCGCTTGATGTTGTTGCTGGAGGTGGAAGGGGTTTTTGCACTGGTAAAAAAGGTTGGCCATGTGATAATTGTGGAATTGCAAGGGTGAGGCAGTCGCAACTAGATTTGGTGGTCCTCCTGCCCTTTGTTGGCAATGGCAGACTCTATTTCCATATTCACATCCGTCAAGCATAGATCAAAGGTCATGCTGGACTTTAGTCCAGCTTCGAATTATTTATCAGCTGAACTTTAGTACAAGCAATCTATCTTGATTCAAATGGAATGAATTAGCATCTTAAAGGAATGGCCAAACTGAAAATGATGAAACATTGTATCCCTAAAAATAAGTTGCAAAACTTGTAAAGCTAGAACATAATAAGAAAATTGCAAATCTAAAGCAGAAAATGGTGGATTCTTGCAAGTCACTGCAATGGATTTTTTTAGAGATTCAATGACATAGAGAGAAAAGAAGATATAATTTTAGAGACAACAAAGCCCATCCAAAAGTGTTTCCATTACCAAAAAAAGAAATTCAACCTGACAGCTGGATCTATCACTAAAAATAGTAGCTATTTGAAAGCACTGGATCTCACCCCAATACATGGCTATGTAGTTATGTATGTATCTGTGTGTTGCTTGAATGTTATAATAATATGACAATGAGTAGTTACACAAATGTATTCTAATTAATCACTTTTGTTTGCTTTCTTATACTAGTGTCCTTTAACAGTTGGAACTTGACCCGATTTTAGGTGAGGCTCATCTTTGGTTTTACTTACATCTTCACAAATAACTTGTCCGAGACCAAAGATCAAAATTTCGTTTCAGTGCGTTATTTCGGTCACCTAGAAAACGGAAATGTGTTGACGTATTTTGGAAATGTTTTGACGTATTTTGGAAATGTTTCGATCCGTTTAAGAAACAGAATAAAAATAAATAAATAATTTAAGAATTATTTTTTCAAAAGATTGGTCAAAATATATCAAAGTATATTGAAATATCTTGAAACATTCCAAAATAATTGTGCAAATGCATTGAAATATTACAAAACACCTCGAAACATTATGAAACACCTCGAAGTATTAGCATTTCGATTCTATCACTGATTCGTTTCGGTCTCCTTGGAAACGAAAATGTTTCGGGCGTTTCGAAGTCACTCTGGTTAGGTACTTTTCCAACACATAGTGCAGTAGATGCATATCCATCCCATATCCAACATACTTGCACATCATTCTAAGTGAATATGTAAGATGAAGCAATTTTTGGACACCTGCTTTTATTTGTATCTCCTAAGCAATACACACATAAACATGTCCTTGCCAGGACTGGAATCTTTCACCCCCCCCCCCCCCCCCCCTTCTCTCTCTCTCTCTCTCCCCCTTTAGGATGAGACCATATACTGCTCAAGGCAACGGGCACATAAACTCATTTTGTGCTTGTATAAACAGATATAAGTGTTGGGGTACAGAAATTATGATTGTGAACTTACAATAACCAGCCAATCCCAATGCCACAACAAGGAAGCCTACGCTCTCGTACAAGTATAATTCCCCCTTCAGAAATAGCATACCCTAGAGCACAAAACCAACATCAGGAATATGGAAGACCAAAAGAAAAAAAAACAAATAAATGACAAGATAAATGGAAATTAACAAATAAAAATTCCTCCCCTGTTCACAGCAAGTTCATTTAGAATGCATTTTCACAATCAACTTTTCCCATCCAACAAACTTAATAATCCCCATTTCCATTGTGAGGACCTTCTACCAATTCCTTATGATTACTATTTCTATGGTAAAACAAAAATGTCCAATACTGATATGGCTGCAGACTGCAGTATGAGCCTCAGCCTTGGTAAACAAAGGATCATATTAACCACACAACTTCCTAATCTCAGCAAACCAGAGGAAAAAAAATTCTCAATTGCTGATATGCAGGATGTACCGGAAAGATCTTCTGACAAAAAAGAAAAAAGAAAAAAGAAAAATAGGAAAATGAAAAGTTGAAAGCAACTAAGAACTATCCAAATTAACAATGAACATTACATCCATATACATATCCCTGATCAACAAACTAAAGCACTTTGCCACAGAAGGTGAGTGATCCTTGAGTGAGAAGTCCATTCTGTTTTCATGGCTGTTCATGGTTCGTTAAAAATGCAGAACAAATTATATTACTCTAATTGGTCAAAGAAATGACATAAACAAGTACCTAAAAAGCAGTGGCATCAAAGTGGTTTTCCTTACATAGAAAAGTCTGCTAATCCAATTGAATTCAAAGCATTTATCATCATAAACTCCACAAATTCAAAAACTACAAGTATAACACCCCACCGAGATAATAAAATTCTTAGCACCTAACCAGCTAAGGACCAACTAAACCATTCCATCAAAAATCCAAACCCAAATCAGAACATAGATCCATAATCCAATTCAGGTAGCCTTTTAAACATAATTTATATACATACACACATACAAATAGTAATTGGTTCTTCAAGATTTGTATAAAAAAGTCCACAACCAAATCTATTACTCACATTGTGCACATAAATGACATAAAAAAAGTACCAAAAGCTTTTAAGAAAGCTGAGCGGGGCTAATTTATCGTACTTGCTCAGTGTGCCCCCCCCCCCCCCCCCCCCCCCAATCCATTTGAATTCAAACATTAATCATCATAAACTCCAAAAATGGTAAAACTAGAATATTCCACCGAAAACATAAAATAAAATTCTTAGCACCCAACCACCCAATAGCACCGTCCTACCCATTTCATCAAAAATCCAAACCAAAATCCCAATTTAGATTCATAATCCAATTCAGGTAGCCTTTTAAACATAATATATGTATATATATGTGTGTGTGTGTAGATTTATATATGTGTGTATATAGATTTATATATTGTACCTGGAACGGTTTGATAACCATGGGAATAGTAATGAGGAGGATTGCCGTGGAGACCCGACGGTGGCATGGGCTGAGGGAAACCGATGACCGGCTGAGGTGGTGGAGGTGGTTGTTGATAGTTGGCCACACCTTGAAAAGTCCCGTAGTAATACTCCGGCGGTACCGCCTGTGGCTCACTGGCTCCGCCGGTGGCCGCGACGCCTCTGCTCTTCCCTTCTTCTCCGCTCATCTCCTCAACGACGGACCGAAGGGTTGGGGTGATTGCGAGAAACGACGTCGGACTGGATCCGCCTCGTATTTCTTCGTTGAAATGGGTTCGGACAGGGTACGATGTTTTTGGTTTTCCGGTTTGTCCTTTTTGTGTTGCCAATTTGGCGGTGCGACGGTGTCTCCGCTAGTAGCTTAGCTGGCAAGTTTGATATAAGGATGGTTTGGGGGTGAATATTCTTTTCCACCTTAAAATATTTTTAAATTATTATTTTATACGGTAAAATATATAAATGGTCTACAAATTTTGTTTTCGATTTTAATTTGATCTTTAAATTTTCAATTATTTTTATTTAATCTCTTAACTATCAATTTTTTCTCAATTAAGTCATTCAAAATCATTTTCACTGTCAAATCAACACTAAAATGGATCAGATTTATCTAGTCTCCAATTGACCTAACGATTAAAATTGATGGTAAGACTTAATTAAGATGAAATTAATAGTTGATAGACTAAATTAAAATAAATAAAAGTTCAATAACTAAGGTGTTGTTTGGTAACCTAGAGTTTTTGTTTTTTTTTTTCTTTTCATTTTATGGCAAAAAAATAAATAAAAAAGATGTTTGGTAAATGTTTTCGTTTTTTTTTAACTGCTTCGTTTTGAAAACAAAGCTAAAATATGGAAACATCTAAAATGATATTTTTGAAAACATCAAAAAACCAAAACACGCAGCAGTAACCAACTCATTTTAATGAGGTCTGGACTTCGAACCCGCTCCACAGCAAAATAATGGGTTATTTTCGTTACCCAATAAATTACCAAGAACTCCCTATTTTTCTCATTCAGCTGAAGACCCTAAACCCGTACGAAAAAAAGATTCGAAGCTCATCCCAACTCCAACAAGGCAGACGAGGCAGACGAAACTCTTGCACATGATCTTTATCTCCCGCGATCTTCATCACAGTAGACGATCTGCAGTGGTGGGGATGGGTTTCGGTGGTGGGGGTTGGTTTTTCAGTGGTGGGGTGGGGTTTCAGCGGTGGTGTTGGGGTTGGGTGGTGGTTTTGGGTGGTCAGTGGGGTTTGGATGGTGGTTTTGGGTTGTCAGTGGGGTTTGGATGGTGGTTTTGGGTGGTCAGTGGGGTTTGGTGATGCTCGACGGGCCTTCGTGATGTCTTTGGCGTTCATGTACTTCTGTGCCCTAGACAGCAGCTTGGGCCTACTGGAGGGCGGCTTCTTGAGGACAGAGAACATAAAGCTAAAGGAGTGCAGACCAGCAATAAAGGCGGCTAGGGCTACCTTATCATCTGGCTCCTCGATCCGGAGAGCCTCCTCGTTGAAACGAGTGAGGTAGCTCCTAAGGCTTTCATCCCAGTCCTGCTTGATGGTGAGCAGGTGGGTAACAGGCTTCTGGTGTCGGCGTCCCCTAATGAAGTGGGAGACGAAAAACTTACTCAGTTCTGCGAGGTGTGGAAAGAGGAGGGTTTGATCTTCACGAACCATTGTCGAGCACACCCCTTCAAGGTGGTGGGGAAGGCTTTACACATGATCTCATCAGGCACACTGTGGAGTTGCATTAGAGAGTTATAGGTGTCGAGGTGATCTAGAGAGTCCTTGGTACCGTCAAAGATCTCGATGGCAGACATCTTGAATTTCGAGGGTAAGGGGTATTTGACAATATCTGCAATGAACGGGGTATCAATACGCCTTACCAAGTAGTCCACCGTTTCAGGCGTCTGTGCCTTAATGGCGTTGAGGGCATCACCGAGTTGGTTTTGCACCTCTTTGATCTTCTCGTCCCATTGGTTGGGAACATCCTCTGTTGGGTTGTTGTACGATTTCCATAATCGGCATATTGGTTTTCTTCTTCGTCCTCTTGCGCAAGTACATCAGGAGGGGGAGCATGTGAGTTTCCTACGCGCTGAGGAGGGACTGCTAGGCAAGGGGCACCCTGGCGTTGCCCGGGGGCATTCTGGCGAGGGGCCCCATGGTGGGGGGCTGCTTGGCGTCCAGAGTTGATAGGTTGCTGCGCCTCTCCCGTTGGAGGGAGTGGTGTTCCTCCTACGGGCAGCGGGGGGACGCCTCCCTGGCCGAACATCAACTGAATGATTTGTTGATTATGGTTTATTAGCAGCTGCATAGTTTGTAAGTACTGTTGCCCGACGACAGGAGTCGTCGTAGCGGACAGTTCCGAGGGTGCGAGGGGAGGCGGAGCCTCCTCCCGGGGGGCCGGGTTATTGTCTCCCGGTTGTTGAATCATCGACCTGGTCATAATTGCCATGGAATAGCAAGGTAGTAGAAAACTTAGTTGTTTCCCACAGACAGCGCCAATCTAATGATGCACAAAACTGTCTCTTGTAAGATCAACAGTCGAGTGTGTGATATTGTGTAATTAATGGATAATAAATAAAGTAATCAATGGCAAAACAGTAAATATCGAGTCAACACATAGATATATAGTTGTTCGGTCCGAGTGACCTACTCCATTCTCGGGAAACGGCAGCGGTGGCGGGGGGTCTTTATTGATGAATAAAGTAAGAGAGAGAAAGCTCTGTAAGAGGTGTGTTCCGGGAGATGTACAATAGTTAGGAGAGAGAAGCTATGTGTATAGAGAGGTATGGTGAGATACCAAGATGTGTCCTCTCATGTGGAGAGGACTTACAATTTATAGGTATGGTGAGACGGTGACGTGAGTGTGAGGGTACTAATTCTTCGAGAATGATAGTTACAAAATGTAAGTACAATTAATTCTTGTGTATCAATCCTGATGATCTCTCCTCACGTGCTCTTTTCTTCATGGGCTCCTTGGATCTTGGGCTGGGCTTGGTTGGTGAACCGAACTTGGGCTGCCTTCTTAGTGGATCTGGGCTTGCTTGATTTACTAGGTCTGACCCAGTTAGATTTGGGCTCATCAGACCTAAATTATCATTAAACGAAATAATAAGAAAATATATGAAAATACTTAACTTAAACGAGCGTATAGCGCATGATCGAAATGAATGACGAACACAGACTCATATAGTCGACCCCAAATAATTGGGACATAAGACTTAGTTTGGTTTTGTTTTGTATTGTGTCAAGAAATTTTTAATCCATGCATGACTTATTTTATAGTCAACTTCGTATTGTATGACACATTCATGCTTTGTTTAATATGGTGAAAAAATTAAAAACGAAAAAAAGTTGAAGGAATAAATAAAATATTATGTTAGGTAAGGAAAGAAAATAAGAATGATAGTAAAGCGGATGAATTAGCTTTCCTTTCAACTTATCAAAATCAACTCTTCAAAATTGGAAGAAAAAATGGATGAAAAATTAATTATGTGTATTGAAATATATGCTATATATATCCTTTAATATATGCATATATCATATTTATCTATTACATATTTTGTATAAATATGTATCTATTACATAGATGTAATGATAAAATATGCATCTATATTTTTTTTTTTGCCTTTTTCATTCTACCAAACACAAAAGAATCATTCTTATTTTTCATCCCTCTTACCAAACGCAAAAGGGAGAATAAAGAATTCATCACTTGAAGGATAGAAAGTATATTACTCTTATTTTCCATCCTTCTATTTTTTTTAATCTACCCTACCAAACATACCATCACGGACAAAACCAGAAATTTATTATTGGGGGTCAAATTTTATGCCTAGAATCCCCATGCAACCTGCTTTTTTAGGTACACAATCAAAGAGTCTATTAGAAAATCATTTTCCATATTTTTGCAAAGTTTATTTTTGACAATATTTAAAATTTGCAATATTTTTTCTCTTGAAAAATGCATCAAGTGCATAAGGCTTTCCCATCTAAAATTATAAAAATATGTTAAAATCAATTGAATAATTTCATGAAATTACACACCTATAAAGAATAGAAAAAATATTATATAACTTATTTTCAAAAAAAAACTTAAGCAAAAATAATTCATATTAAAAAATTGTAACCAATTAGTGTTTGATTGAACAAAAACACAAGTAAAAAAAAACCTCCATATGCCAAATGTTTAGAGCAACTAAAACAACAATTAAGTAATGACATATTAATATTTATTTCAGTGAATTTTACATAAAAATAGGTATATCATAAGTATATACCCCTAATTAGACACAAATTCAGCCGAATTTTAACTAAAAAAAGTAATGACATCATATATTTAATCTTCCTAATTTTAGACAAACTTTTAAAATCGTTTATGCCTAAATATACTGCACAAAGAAATAGATAACACATTTTTCTAAAATATATAAATATATATATAATAAAACAGAGCACAACTTGAATCTTATACCCAACATAATTCCCCCCCCCCCCCCCCCAAAACCATCCCATCCAACCTAACCCAACCCAACCCAACCCCCTCCAACGGCTCCTTGGCAACACTAATCACTGATGTCGTCTCTCTCTCTCATCTCAGTCTCTTCTCTCTCTGTCTCTACACTTCTCACACACAATTTCAGACAGAGGCGAGTCACTTCCCCAAAATCATACCGGATAGGCGGCGAGTCCCCTCTCCTGCGCAAACACCCTCCCCCCATCCCTCTTCTGCGCAAACACCATCCCCTCCCCTCCCCTCCTTCTTTTCCTTCTTTTCCGGCGACATCTCCAAACCCTTGGTCCCTCTCTCCCTGTTCAGTGTACTGCTCTAATTTCTCAATGGTTTCATCCTTTTTCTAAGGCTAAATTGTCGATTTTTTTTGTTGGAGTCCATTTATTCGAGCATTGGCTGGGTTTCAGGTATTTTTTTACTTCAAAGAAAGCACCTATATTTTGTTGTTTTTTTTAGTTTCCCCCTTTTTATTCTGGACTTTTTAGAAAGCATCTATATTTTTTTACATATATATTGATAGAATTTGTTTCATGGCTCTGAGTTTTATATTCTGTTTCTATTTTGTTTCATACTCACCACATGTTCGATGAAAGTTCTGAGAAAGCTTTCCTTTTTTTCTTATGGCATTTGAGATGTGGATTTTAATATTTATGACTGCCTGTGATTGAGGCCCATTGTTGTTCACCCTATTTCCTTTTTTTCCTGTTCGTTCTCCATTGTTGTTCACTGGTGGTGAATGGATAAATGCTTGCTTAGGGTTATATTCCATCCATCAATTACTAATAGTGAGAAGGTTCATGGTGGTATTCCATCCATCATTGGTTTGTTAATTTGACACTTTTAGTCATAAGCCTTAACGTATTTCGGTATATGGAAGTTGCTGCAAATACTGAGAGAGCACTAAAGGTTATCACAAAAGGTTATTTTGACATAATTCTCCAGTGAGAAAGCACAAAAAGTTATTCAGCCATATATTTACTTGCATTTGTTTGGTTGCTGTCTTTGACATTTTTGCTTTGGTGAAATCACATGGGACAATAATGGAAGATTTGCTTGCAGAAGATTTGCTTTGGTGACATCACATGGGACAATAATAGAATTTCTTTTACCTTAACCTGATTTGTGATTATCATTTTTTGTGTTATTGTACTCAAGTTCTCAATTAGAATTGGTGGCTCATTGTTTATATCTATTTGTGGGTTTTATCGTTTATCTTAGTTGGGGCATTGACAGATCTTGGTACAATTTGGATGAGAAATTGCAAACAACAAAGGTCCAAGAGATAACCATTAAGAGTGTAGAAGTTGGCCATGTTAGCATCATTGTTATTCACTTGGTAAGTGATTTCCTTTCCATTCTTTTAACAAGTTGTCCTGTGTATATGAATTTGATGTTCTAATAAACTTGGTTACTTTTTGGATTTACATTGTTTGGATTGAATTTTGCATGATACATGTTGTAGTGAAACCCAAAACTAATTTGAAATGTAGGAATTTCTACAGAAAAATAAAAGAGAGGGTTTGTAGTTAAAATCATATTCTAAGTGCAGTGCATTTGTATTTTAAGTTTTTTATAACTTCAGTTGGTGCATTTTCATAATGCTAAGAATGTTTTGGCAAAATACTCTAGCGTGGAACTGCTTCTCCTCTTTTTTTTTCCTCCTCATATTGTGGTATGGGTTAATATTTTTTTTGTTTGTTGCCATGCTACAAGTTACTTATTGGGTTTTTACAGTACTTTGATCCTTGATTCTTAATCTCCTTCTCTTCTGGTTAGCTTATTTTCAGGTTTTACAGTACTTTTTCGGGTAAGTTTTTTGCAGTACTTTGATCCTTGCTTCTTAAAGGAACAAAATCAGCATTGACAATAATTATTGCCCTTTTTAAGAGGATAATATTGTTTTTTTTTTTTGTGACACAACTGCATGCATTGGGTTATAAAACCAAGAAACCTAGAGAATAAAATCAATATTAATTGAAGTTTCTGCTTGATCATAGAGGTGGGTTTTCTTATTTTTGGTATATCTTTGGCCCTTCTTAATTCGAAACAAATTACCGTTTGAATTTCGAAATACTCTAGCGTGGCAAAATACTGAGCTTTGGTAGTGAGCTTGTTTGATCGTATTCCAACAGCGCTTTAGTAGTCGAATCGTATTTGAGAAAAGTTGTGGTTACCTCTTTTGATTTTCTTTCAGCTTTTTATGATTTAATTTGGGTCCTTTATTCAGTGAATTAGCATTTAAAGCATTATTAGATTTTTGACTTTTAATTTATTTTTTTCGATACCATGTAGAACTTGAGAACAAGATACTTGGGAATGTGAACGCACGGTTTTATTCTTTTCTCATTCAGTGATTGCTTACATAAATAGGAATTAGAGCATTATTAGATTTCTGACTTTTGATTTATTCTTTTCAATACCATGCAGAACTTGAGAACAAGATACTCGAGTTGACCTGTTTGGGTTTAATTATATTTTTTTGTCTACTTTTTTAAGTTCTATTGCATTATTAGAGTTCTATTGCACCTTTTTTTAAAAAGTGTTTGTCGCGATTTGATATAGTAACTCTATTTTTTGGGGTGCTCGATTTTTATATTGGACTGTGCCTTCAGGCTCAGGTTTTTTTGATTATTTGGTAGACAAACATTTGGAGCTTATTGGTTGCTTATCTTTTGATTCCGAATAATTAGGCGAAGTTTTAATTATTATTTTTCACAAAATTTTAATTTATTCCAAGGGCAGATAAATTCTAATCTTCCATGGGATATTTTGATTACTTTAATCACTTTTTGCAGTATCCTTAGTCTAAAATCAGTTATCATTCCAACACTACTGTGGATATTACCAGATCAGTGCCCACAATTTAGTGGTCAAGAACCATACTCATGTGGTGGTGTATTAGTTTCCCAGGTACACCCCCTCTCTCACTCTCTCTCTATCTCTCTCTCCCTCTCCCTCGCAAACAATCGCAAACACACCCACAAACCTCACCCAAACACAAATACATGAGCACACACATGCACAGCAGCACACACACACAAAACACACACATCTGCACACAAACACACAAACACACAAATATGTGTATGATTTGTGTTTGGGTACACACCCACAAACCTCACCCAAACACAAATACATGAGCACACACACGCACAATAGCACACACACACAACAACACACAAAACACACACATCTGCACACAAACACACAAACACACAAATATGTGTATGATTTGTGTTTGGGTTTTTGAATTTGGGTTAAATTGGATTTTTGAATGTTTGTGTTTAATTTTGGTGTTTTTAATTTTACTTTTTTAAATTTTGGTGTTTAATTTGGGAGTTTTAAATTTGAATGTCTTTTAATTGGGTGTTTAATTTGGGTGATTTAAATTTGAATGTCTTTTAATTAGGGTTAAACTCATGAGTTTGATAGAATGTTTGTGCCTCCCTAAACTTTTTGTGTTATCCCTTGACTACTTTCTATCCCAATTTGGTTGATTGTTAAGTTATTTGTGCATAGTTTGTGAAATTTCAATTTGATTTTTTAGTATCTTGATTTGATGAATGTTACTTTGTATGAAATATCTTGATTTAATGAATGTTAATTAGTATGAAATGGGCTTTTATAGGGTTTTGATTAATTATAGAGATTGTATGTCAATTAGTATGAAATAGAGGCTATGATGTGTTTTTAGCAATTTTACAACAAAATGAATGTGTATTTAACGAATATTTCTAATTTTTTTATTTACTCTGTTTCTTATATTTGTAGCCATCATAGTGTACTAACCACCTCTGCAACTCACAACATTGAAAAATAAAAGATCTCACCATTTTTGTAAATCATGTGAGTTTAAACCTCTTCTATTTTTTTGGCACCGCAAAAAATTCACATATTTAACCCCCTTTATTTTCACGCATCTTTTTACAGATTGATGACGACTTAGAGCAAACTGTAAGATGAGCTTCATTTCACTCATATTCTCAATAATTTTTTCTCATATTGTTTTTGTTCATTTACCTGTTAAATGCATATTCATGTATAGGTTCAATTGCTCAAGAAAAAAAAAATGTTAGTGTTGTGATTCGCGATGAACACGAACTCAATTGCATCCTCATTTTTGAGGTAGTGTCATGACACATTAGTTTGTTTATATATTATACTTTTTTGTTTTCTATATAATGATTTCACTTATCTATGCATACTATCTAAAAGGCAAAGGATAGAGCAGTCGTAACAACAAATACAACGTGTAAAGGAAAAGAAATAGCAACCTCTTCTGACAAGGGAACGGTAAGTACTTCGTGTCAAGTGGTATTACATTGTAGTTAACTTTTTAAACTTTATTGTTTTACCCGGTTCCCAAATCTCACATTTTATTTACATTGTAGTTAATAGTCATATTCCTCCAACATATGATATATTTACAAAGCAATATTTTCAATTCACATTTTAAGCATCCAATGATAATGTTATATCAAAAGCTACCTTAGCTCAACGCGCAAGACGCGAACGAGAAAGACATGATGGTGAAAAAAACAAAGAAACTGAGTGCTCTAAACGTCAATTAGCACAACGTGCACGTCGTGAACGGGAAAGAGTAGGACTAAGTACATCCATTCAATCTAGATTAACACTGAGTCGCCGCCCATGTGCATTCCTAGAGGGAGAAACAAGTAAAAAATCTCACATTCACCCTTTGATGTCTATGTCCTTAGATATTCCTCAACTTCAAGCAAAACAGAAAATAACACGTAATGTTTCATGTAAGTCGTCTGTGATCACCAACCTTCAAGGAATACCCAATTCGAACGAAGTCACCGCGACTCTAGCCACTATTCTCCAAGAGAATCCTAATCTGAATGAAGGCAACATGATGCAACTAGAATTACCCACCAGGTGTTTGTTATAAGTTTGACTTTCTTTCTCTTATTATTATGTAAGCTTTGTGTGCGTTATTGCTTGCACCATGTTGCAAGCAAAATTTATATGTGTACGTCAACTTCTAAAAACCCCAAATCTAACTAGAAAATTTGATATGTGTAGTGTTGATGCACTAGAAGAAGGTGTATGTATGAGTACAAAAGTTGATCCTCGAGCACTTAGATTAGAAGTTCGTCATTCCCTTGAGAGCATGAAAGTACCATGTCGTTTTTGTTCAGCCATGCATTGGCTTGATGAAAGATTAAAATCATCATCTGTATCAAATCCTCTTTTTGGAACATGTTGCCTACAAGGAAAGATTTGGCTACCTCCACTTCTTGCACCACCTCCATCAATTCGAGTATTGTATGATGACAATGATAATCAATCAAAATCATTTCGACTATATATACGGGAGTATAATGCAGCTAATGCTTTTACAAGTCTTGGTGCTACACTAGACTCGATATTAACAACTGGACGGGGCCCTACATCATTTACCATTCACGGTGAATTACGCCATCGAATAGGATCACTTATACCACAACCTGGGCATAAATCAACATACTGTCAACTGTATATATATGACCCTAATTCAGCTTTAAATGCTCGCTGCCATAGAAATCCTCATTTGAGAAGGGATGTATTCATAACAATTCAAGATTGTTTGTTGCACACTAATCCATTTCCAGCTAAATTCCAGCAAGCGTATGCCATCTTAAATCAGGCAGAATTGGCCATCCAAGATTTACCTGCTCATCTTCATTACATCACACAAATAGATCGACGACGATATAATCTTCCAGTAGCAGATGAGATTGTAGTAATTTTACCGAGCGATGGAACCGAGTCAAGTGGAATGAGAGACATTATTGTGCATCTGAGAGGGAAAAATGGGTTGATGCAAATTAGTGAATGTCACCTGGAATATTTACCATTGCATTATGTTTTATTATTCCCTCAGGGTGAGCTTGGATGGGAACCTAAGTTTAAACAATGGGACGTCTTACGTGGTCAGCCTTTAACTACTAGACTTACTCAGATGCAATTTTACAGTTATCGTTTGTTTGAACGCCCTACCGAGTATTCAACAATTTTGAGAGGAGGCAAGCTATTCCAAGAGTTTGTAGTAGATGCTTGGGCCTCAACTGAACAAAACTGGTTGACGTACTGCAAGCTTAACCAAGGAAAACTTCGTGCTGAACTTTATCAAGGTCTGACAGATGTTAATACTGACGAGTTGGGACCTGAACAAATTGGTCAACGCATGATATTGCCATCTTCTTTCACTGGTAGTGCAAGACATATATTTGAGATCTTTCAAGATTCAATGGCTATCACGCGATATAACCAACACCCAAATATTTTCCTCACCATGACTGCAAATCCCAATTGGCCTGAAATTACTTCAGCTTTGTTGCCATATCAGAACTCTCTTGATCGTCCTGATTTGGTTGCACGTGCTTTTGAGTTAGAGAGACGTGCTTTGATGAAGGAGATAGAAACAAAGCAAGTATTTGGAAAAAAAAATAGCACATGTATTCACAATTGAATTTCAAAAACGGGGGTTACCGCATATGCATTTTCTTTTGTTTCTTCATGGTGTAGACAAAATTCAGACATGTGCCTAGGTTGACAAAGCGGTTTGTGTTGAATTTCCAAGTTATGACAATGATCCATCCCTTTTTGAAACGATCAAGAGTTGTATGGTACATGAACCATGTGGTGCTCGAAATCCGCAAGCATCATGTATGGAAAATGGTATATGCACTAAGAGATATCCTCGAACCTTTGTGGATTCAACAAGTATGGACGAGGATGGATATCATGTATATCGTCGTCGTAATAACGGTCAAATGTATATTGTGAGGGGACAAGAGGTTGATAATAGGGATGTACCATACAATCTCTATCTATCAAGAATGTTCAATTGTCACATTAATGTAGAAGTGTGTGCAGGTTTGAGATGCGTGAAATATATTCATAAGTATATCTATAAAGGTCATGATCGCGCAACCATGGTGTTGGGAGGAATAAATGAGATTCAACAATATCTAGACGCAAGATATATTGGACCACCAGAAGCTGCTTGAAGATTATTTGGAAATCCGATGCATGAAAAGATTCCAACGGTTGTACGATTGCCACTTTATTTGCCTGGTATGCATCGTGTAGTCTATAATCCTGCACAACCATTTGACACAATCCTTTCTAAAGCAGGACAAGAGGATACAACTCTGACTGATTTTTCTAAGTTTTGTGGTTCCAGTGAATCTGCACACGCATTAACCTATTAAGAATTTCCCCAGAAATTTGTTTGGAGTAAGGCAACGAAGATGTGGACTCCAAGACAAAGGAGATATGCAATTGGTAGAATGTACTTTGCTAGCCCTAATTCAGGTGAACGATTTTATCTCCGTCTTTTACTCACTGTTGTTAAAGGACCAATATTATTTGATTCCTTACGCACGGTCAACAATATTGAGTAACAGACGTTCAAATTAGCATGTGTTGCGAGGGGACTTTTAGAAGATGGTGAAGAATGGATACAAAGAGGCTTCAATTATGAATACGGGGTATCAATTGAGGAGATTGTATAGTATAATTCTTACAGAATGCTCTCCACTTCATCCACTTGCATTATGGAATCAATTTTCAAAGCAGATATGTGATGACCTTGCACACAAGATTCGTACGATCTTTGGCATTGTGAGTCCAACTCAAGATCAGATAGAAGATTATGGGTTATATCTGATGAATCAACTTCTCTATGAGTCAGACAAGGGTTTAATTGATTTTTCACCTATGCCGGAACCAATTGGGAACTGGAATGTAATTGTTGGTAACAGATTATTATTTGAACATCAAAAACTCCAGAATGAAGAGCAACAAACAATTTCAAAAATTGATATTAATCGCCTTAATGATGCACAACGCAATGCTTATGCTGCAATGACTTCGTCTGTATTTGACAATAAAGGAACTACATTCTTCTTGAATGGGGGTGCCGGAACAGGACAGACATTTATGTACAATATAGTTGCTGCTAAATTGCATAGTCTTGGACATGTTATTGTTGTCGTGGCTTCTTCCGGTATTGCATCATTATTATTAGTTGGAGGCCGTACCGCACATTCAAGATTTAAAATTCCTTTGGAAGTGCTTGAGAATTCGGTTTGTGGATTTACCAAGCAATCTATGCACGCAGAGTTGTTCAGAAAAACAAAACTCATAATATGGGATGAAGTTCCTATGCATCATAGATTTTGTGTTGATGCAGTAGATCGTACACTATAGGATATTTGTGACAACAAAAAGTTATGTGGGGGTATCACTGTCGTTCTTGGTGAAGACTTTCGGCAAATCTTGCCAGTTATACCAAGGGAAGTTCGCGAGCAATTTGTGGGTGCTTCATTAAGACGGTCTATGTTATGGAGGGATATACATGTTTTGACCTTGGATTTAAACATGCGTTTGAATAGAACAGATGTTAGAAATGCAAATTTCTTAATGGAGGTAACATTTCATTAATATCCAATTTTGTGAATATATATTGAATATACTGATTTTGATTATTCACCAATTTTTTTTTTCCAAATAGGTTGGCACCAACCCACGAGAAATTATAGAACTTCCATAAACAATACACAAATGTAATAATCTCCACGAATTGATTTATAGTGTTTTTCCACGATTAAAAGTGCTTGGTACAATGATCCCAGAATTTCTAACTGAATGTGTGATACTTTATACCCGCAATGACGATGTCAGTGCTATAAATGCTGCAGCATTGCAAATTTGCCCCGGAAAGACAGTTGCGTATTTAGCTGCAGAAAAAATGTCAGATGCTGATGAAATTGATCGAACCTTCACAAATTGATTTCCTAATGAGTATTTGAACTCTGTGAATCCTTCAGGTTTTTCACCTTTCATGTTAGAGCTGAAAGTGGGTTGTCTAATAATGTTGTTGAGGAACATTGCACTGAAAGATGGTCTTTGTAATGGGACGCGATTGATGGTTGTCAGATGTGGTGTGCGTGTAATTGAAGCTAGAATATTAAATGGAGATAAATCTGGTGACTTGGTCTTCATTCCAAGAATATCTTTGACACTGACAACTTTTGAATTGCTCTTTCAAATGATTAGACGTCAATTTCCTATTCGATTAACATATGTTATGACAATTAATAAGTCTCAAGGACAATCTGTGAAATTTGTTGGAGTTGATTTGCAAACACCAGTCTTTAGTCATGAACATTTATATGTGACACTATCTAGATGCACATCTTCTAATCGTTTACACGTCCTTCTCCCTGAAGATGGGTCGAATTGTACGACAAATATTATGTACCCTTAGGTTTTGTTATAGTGTTCCGTATTCTACAAGGACAAAATGGTATAGATCATTTGCAAGTTTATTTCTGTTGATTGCAAATATTTTAACAATGTTATTTTATTGATCCAAAATTTTATTTCTGTTATTTTATCTATAGAATTGGGATGAAGAAGTGCAGGAGTTAAAAAGACTAAATGCAACCCATTTTTTTCGATGGGGTTGTTTGAATAAGGTAACTAAATTTATTTTTTATAGTTTATTCTTTATTTTCAAGTTTATAATTTTAGAAATCCTATCGTGTACTAAATTTAACTGTTTTTGTAAATGCTAGATTGTTGTACATTCCCCCCGTTGGAAGATGCGGATTTGGATTGATACGATGACATTCAAGGCTGTGATGGAGATAGAGTATTTACAATGACGTGCAGATAAATGACCCATTTTGATAAATTAGGTTAAAGAATGACCCATTTTGCAAATGTACTATATATAATTACGTTTTGAGGTCATTCTTTAATCTTATTTATGTTTTGGCACAACTATGAGTTTATGACGTGCAAAACAATGGTTATTATTGTTTTGGTGCCTAAAACAATTGGTAAATAGTTATGTTTAGGCATGACGATGGTTAATATTATGATTTTTTTTTGGGTAATCAGCATGCATATGATATGGTTTGGTGTTGATTATAAAATATATAAGTTTTGTAGACAGGTTGATATATTTGTGGTATCATATTTTCAAATGATACTCTGCCGAAAAATTGAAAATTTCTTACATTAATTTCAATTTCTCTCATTACATGGTTTTTGAATTAAGCAAATTTTTTAGTGACCCAAAATGTAATTCAATACCTCTTGCTTGGTTGTTGTCCATTCATTGAGATATCGATTTATTTATAAGTAATTTATGTCATTTTGTTTTGTGATTAAAGTAGTCTATGATTGAAAAATTTTATGGGTTTATTTCAAGTATGGATATAGTTGTTTGTGTAGGAAAAATGGTGCTTTGGTAATTGGTACATAGTTGGATTTCAGTTTGCATATGACATGATTTGATTATGATTATGAAATATATAAGTTTTGTAAACATGTTGATATATTTGTGGCATCATATTTTCGGAGGATACTTTGCCGAAAAATTAAAAGTTTCTTACAGGGTATCCACATTTTGATAGAGTATCCACATTTTGACCATTTTTATTTCACTAAAGTCATGACATTAAAAATGACCAAATGATTTTCAGTTTAATGAATGTTTATATTCATTGTTTGATTATTTCGTGTTTAAGAACTATGTATAGTGCCTTTAGACACATGATATAGGACGAGTTTAGGCTTTCATTTTAGTAGTGTGTTTGAATTTTATACCCTATACGTTTTCCCCCTAAACTTATCACTTTTCACACACTACCATTGACATCATTATCATTATTAGACAACATGCGGCTACACAACGACTACTTCCATTTTTTTTACCTTCTTCCTCATTTCCTCTTCACTCATTTCTCTATCTCTCTCTGTCTCTTTTACCACCATCAAAGCCACAGCCACCGACTTCGCTGCAGCCACAGCCAGAGCCACCGCCACCGCTACCGCTACAGCCAGAGCCATCGTCACCGCTATAGCCAGAGCCACCGCCACCGAGTTCGCTGCAGCGCGCCACTGCCACCGCTATAGCCAGGTATTCCACCCCATCCCTCTTCTGCGCCAATACCCAGAAACCCAGCAGACCCCAACCCTTCTTCTTTCGCTCTTCACCCTTCTCATTCAAACACTCACAGCAGCACACCTGCATCGCCATCGATTCCAAGTATGTTTCTCTCTCTCTCTCTCTCTCTCTCTCTCTCTCCTCTTTTCTCTCTGATTTTTTCCCATCCACCCAACAGCTCCAACCCACAGCTCCCAACCACCGTCTTCCCCACCCACCCCTGCCCATAACTCCAACCCAACGCAAACAGGACCAACCCTTAGCGACGGTTGACGACGACCTCCTCTTCAGCAACGGTTCTGAAGTTACATGTTTGATTCTGGATTTTATATTTAGGGTTTGAGATTTTTACATATTTGATTTTGTCGTGATTTCCTACATCCCTAATTTCAATTTCTCTCACAAACTAAAAAAAGAAAAATTCTTGTTGTGGTAGTATATCTGCAAATAAAGACAATGGAAGATATAGGGTTGAATGACCTCTGTACTATGAACTGTAACAAGATGAACCCTCTTCATCTACTAATGAAATTGGTGATCCACCCAAAGAGAGCCTTGATTGCAGTCGAATACCCAATAGTTGTAAATTGCTTTAGTGATTCTTTATTCATAGGCAAGGTTGGTGGCCATACTTTGTGGTTTCTTTGGTAACCGTCGAAAGTGGGTGAAAGTAAAGCAAAGAGAAAGAAAAGAGAAAAAAATCAGACAACGGTTTTCCATCTTTCTCTCTGTCTCTAAAATTAATTCCCATTTTCTGATTTGTCGCGGGTTGTTTATCTTGATTGTTAATCCATGGTTCTGTTGATGATTGAATCTGCAATGGCGGTGATATTTATCTCAGCCTCAATTGTCTCTAATATCATATTTGCAAATTTTAGTGCTTTTATGCAATTTTTTTTTCACTGGCTAAATGTCTGTTTGGCAGGTTAGTGGCTAATGCAACGCCAGAATTGGGCATTGTACCGACAATGTGGTGACGATCATCTTATATCTGTTAGAATGTGCTATTTTCATGCTTAATCATAACATAGTTCTTGAGTTTGAAAATGGAGATGGAATCAATAATATAAAATTTGGGTAACTCATTACATTTGTTGGCCGTTAAATGCTGTTTTTTCAAGCCTATGGATTCTTTTTTCAAGCTGTTAACTCCCTATCTCTCTCTTCTCTCCTCCTCTTCTCTTAACGGTGCTGCCAGCAACCACCGGTTGAGTAATTGACTGTGCTGGTATCGTAGAAGAAGTTGACGGGGAATTAAAAAAGTGGAGAGGAGGGAACAAAGGAAAAAAGGGAAAACATACAAACTTTGTTATGAAAAATCCCAACTCCCAAGTAGAATCTTAAGCAGAATTTTCACATACATGAATTGTTTCTTTCCCTTGGAAGGTTTTCTTAATCAGAATTAATAACACGTTCCTATTTTTATACATATCTTTTGGAGACATTCCATCACTCACAAATTGAAAAAGGTCAGTGCTCTCTTTTTTTTCTTGGTTATGCTGTAGAAATCATGTCTCTCAAGTTTTGATTAATTTTATCCCTCTTTCTCTTAGTAGGTATAAATATGTGTAATCTAGATACCTAACTTCCTCCACACAACTAGACTTGATGTACGATTGAGTTGACCACCATTAACTTGAGAGCTAATAATTCATCATTTTGGAGCATAATTTGACTATTGGTTTTGCAAACTCTAATTTTGTAGCGTCTCCAAGGTCCGCAATAACAATTACAGTCCTGCATAATATTAGGTGCCATATTTTGTCAACTGTTAATCCTTTTGATTCTAAGGGAAAATGCCACTTTGATCATTTAGATGCTAACAAGCTACTGTTGCAAAATACTATAATAAGTTTTTTCTTAACTTCAGGCTTGTGCAGAAACATAATGGCCTTTTTGATAGATAATTCGACATTCTTACTTCTTATGCATAAATGACATAACTTGGTCAATTATATAGGCACCACAAATTGTTTTGCGGGTCTATGTTTAAAATAGATAATACAATTTAATTGAATTGGTGCAATATAGGTTGAGGATTGCAATTGGTTTCACAGTTTGTTTGTTTTTTAGATGGTAAATTGTGTAATTAGTATTTTATTGATTGTCTATACAGGTTGGTAATCTATTGGGATAATATTTTTAGGAGAAATTATGCATGTCCAAATATTTTTAAAAGAACAAAATAAGTATTTTTAGATTAAATAACATAAATGGTACATACAGGTTTTAACCATCTCTAATAACTGAAACAAAAACATTTTGACCCTTTTTATTTCACTAAAGTCCGGACATTAAAAATGACCAAACGATTTTCAGCTTAAAGCATATTTATATTCATTGTTTGATTGCCTTCAGACACGTGATATAGAGCGAGTTTAGACTTTCAGTTTAGTTTGTGTCCGAGTTCAGTGCTTGAATATTTCGCGTTCAAATTCAATGTTTGTTTTTTTTCCGTGCCTTTAGGCACGGGTTATTCCTAGTATATATATACTATTTATTACCCGTGTTTGAAGGCACTATACAGGAAACAAAATTTTTTTAAACAATTGTTCAAATTCAAAAGGAATGGCCTAAAAATATTCATATTAATTTTTCGTTTAAAATAACTCAAAATATATCGTTGACCATATCCTTCATATAAATGAAACTGTCATAAAAAAAAATTAAATATTAATATAACCCATTGAAATTTACAATCTTTAAGCAATAAATAAAATCTTGCTCATTTATAAGACTCACAAATTTATCACTTCTACTATCACTCAATCCAATAACACAACATAATTATAAACTCAACTACCATATTTCCAATCCACTCTATACCCGTGTAATAAATACCTCAAGCAAAAAAAAACAAAAATACTAATATAACACAATTAAATTCACAATCTTTAAGAGATAAATAAAATCACATGAATTCACAATCATTTATAAAACTCATGAATTTATCACCACTATCACCATTCAGTCTCAAATGACACAATATAATTGTAAATTTAATCACCAAATGTCCAATCCTCCACATATAAATATACACAGTAACACACCTACAAACATTTTTTTTTGTTACCAACAAACCCTCCTAACTAATAATTACTTTTATTAGAAATATAATAATTCAAGTTATTAAGATAAAATAATAATAAATTAATGTTTAATTAAAAAATAGGACAACATTACACGGACACCTCCTGACATTTTATAAATAACACAGAGACCCCTTAAGGTTTTGAAATTCATTCCACGGAGATCCCCTATGTCTCCCTTCCATCAATATTTCTAACAGAAATTGATAATTTCATCTCAAAAAACTTTATTATTTTTACAATTTCCCTTCTGCAAATTTAGTACCAAAACAAATTAAAAATTTAATGAATCTAAATAAAATTTGATTTAGTACCCAAAAAATTGATTAAATGAATATCAATATTAATTCGACAAAGTTGAATATAAATTAGACAAAATTAAATGTCAATTTTTTATAAAATTATATATTAATATACAATCTAAGGTTCATTTTTTGTTGAAT
Source organism: Ilex aquifolium (assembly GCA_951799425.1). NCBI lineage: Eukaryota > Viridiplantae > Streptophyta > Magnoliopsida > Aquifoliales > Aquifoliaceae > Ilex > Ilex aquifolium. Next base: position 48,486,574 of record OX637392.1, on the reverse strand, counting down.
ATTATTTAGTGTTTATAATCAATGTGCTATTTTTTATTTACGTTAAGTGTTATTTACAAATTAAGAAGTAAGTAGCAAAATAAATGTCGTCAGATATATAAAAACTTTGAATTAGTTTCATGAAATAAATAATTCCATAACATATAATTTCATCTATTTTATGGAGTAAATAATAACAAAAAAATACAGGGGAAACAAAAAAAAAGAAGATAATAATAGTATGAGAGAGAGCTAGTTATATGAGAGATGAAAGTCTTAAAGTTGTAAATGAATGAAAGTTCAATTAGGACCATCAGATCACAAAAAATCTAGCTTAGTATACTAGTTGGTGCACACATGCCTTGCACTATATACTCTCCAATGTTCCCAATGTCAATGCACTCTATCACAAAATCATTAATCACTAAGAAATTTGTTATAACGTTGCTTAATGGACAATACTATTGGGATCTAATTTAATTATCTAATTCATTGTGCTCATTAGATTGATAATGGGTCTCAGCACAATGAATAAAATCTACTATCAATCTAATGACAACAACTTCAATCATAGGTAGATATTCATAACTTCAATCACCTTCAATCTTTTGACTAAGCGTATACCAAAGGATACAAATTGCTTCAAAACAAATTTTCAACTCACTAGATTTCAAAACCGAACGACAAACACTATTCCACCATTTTCCAATCTTATACTTCCAAAACCATTCAAGACTTCAAAGGGTAAAACTACACTTTCCTTTCAAAAACTACCATAATCACAAAACTTTGTTGTCTTCAACCAAGACTACTTCAAATTTTGCAAACTTATTATTTTGAACTTAATCTTTGTTAGATATAGTTAGAAATTTTCATTTTTTCCCAAATTGACACTATGTTATGATCAAAAACTTTAGATTTCATGTCTTATATCATACCAATATTGATACAAGTACTACAAACAAAGTTGAATTTAGAGTCACCCTTCCATAAAGAATACCCATGCATAAATCCCTAAGAAGCCATCAACATGATCTCGGACCCATTGTGACATTTGAGTTTTGATGACCTCTCTCTCATGTAATCAACCAAAAATAACCCTTAAAACAACAAAAACATCAAGAATTAACAATTTCATGTTAGATATCGTATCCATATACATTCATACAAAATGAGTTACAGAACACCTTTGAAAATAAGTGTTTGCTTGTAAGTGAGGAAGTTGGTGAGGGGTTAAAAGAGAGAATTGAGGTCTTTGACAATGGAGTCAAGAAAGAGGTTGATTAGTATGGATCATCCACTAAGCTTGATAGTCACGGTGATTCAACTCCCAGTATTGGTAAAGTCACATTTCCCTTTCACCATTTTTTCAGTTTTTTTTTTTCACAATCTGTGGAAGAGACACACTACATAAGTTAAGGGAAAATAAGTTACATTAATTATTATAGAGACACACTAAAATCAGAATTATTTACAATAACTACTGGGTTAATTTGGAGTTCTGCTCCTTTGCCTCTCTAACTTTTGTACTTGACGTTTGTGGAGAAAGTGCTAAGAATGTGATTTTTTTTTTATCAACCAACCAGTACAAACATTTCATTAAGTAGGAAAATTGAGATTACAATCAGTTAAAATAAAAGCCTTAAGCTCGGGAAGGGGGGAGCCTATCCAATTTAGCGGGAGCGAATTGTTTAATTTAGCGCCTGCTACCCAATGAGCAGCCTTGTTACAGGCTCTAGGCTTGTGTAGAAAGCTGAGGTTGTATAATCTAGCAAAATATCTAATATCACTAACAATAACGCTGGCTTCCCATGGAGGCACATCTTCATTTGAGCTAATCTTCATGATGTTCAGACAATCATTGAGAATTGTTTCATTGGTGATCAGCTGGGCTTCGACAAGGATGCAAGCTTGTCTTACTGCTTCTGCTTCAGCAAGGATGCTAGATCTTGCTGGAAAAGACTTTGCATTGCCATATAAAATTTCTCCCCTTCCCTTACATGCCACCACTCCACATGCAACAATATCATAGCTTGGCTTGAAGGCTCTATCGTAGCAGATAAAGGTCACAACTTCTGCTTCCTGTCTTCTCTCCTCCCTCGCCACTGGCTCCTCCTGCCCCTTCGACGTTTCCACATTACCACACTTAAAAATATCATTCCACATGTCTTGTGCTCGAATGACAGTGACATATGCATTTACCTCTTCTCTATTGAAAATAAACTGGTTTCTTGCCTTCCAGAGTACCCATCCCACAGTAGCCATCTTCCCCAAAACATCAAGTCTACCTTGAGCATCCTTCACTAGCTGCAGGACCATAGAGGTTCTTTTGGACACCGACATAAATGATGAGTCCTCCCACTGTATATTAAGCTCCATTCCAAACCAAACTCTGTTGGTCCAATCACATTCAAACAGGAGATGCTCAATGGACACATGAGCCAAATTACAGATTTGGCAGAGAGAGGATGATGCACACTTCCTCTTGAAAAGATTATCATGTGTAGCAAGGGTGTTATGACATGCTTTCCACCAGAAATGTGATTAATAACAAACTCTTGACCTTACATGTAATCAATGACACTTTCAGGTGTGAGTCATAGAACACCTTTGAAGATGAGTGTTTGCCCGCAAGTGAGGATATTGGTGAGGGTTTAAAAGAGAGAATTGAGATTTTTGATAATGGAGTCAATAAAGAGGTTGATTAGTATGGATCATCCACTAAACTTGATAGTCATAGTGATTCAACTTCCAGTATTAGTGAAGTCACATTTCCTTTCACAGTTTTTTCAATTTTTTTTTTCTTCACAATCTGTGGTAGAGACACACTACATAAGTTAAACAAAAATAAGTTACATTAATTATTATAGAGACACACTAAAATCAGAATTATTTACAATTATTATAGGGTTAATCAAGAGTTATGCTCCTTTGCCTCTCTAACTTTTGTACTTGCAAATAATGGAGAAAGTGGTAAGAATGTGATTAATAACAAAGTCTTGAGCTTACATGTAATCAATGACACTTTCAGGTGTATGAGGTTTATCTTTATTCATTCACATTTGGTGATTAAAATGGATTAATTACATTATTCAAGGATAAAAAGAGAAATTAAAAGTTTTTCAATTATAGTGACTTTTTAGAGTAGTATATAAAGTCACATTTCCCTTTCACAGTTTTTTCAGTTTTTTTTTTTTTTTTACAATCTATGGTAGAGACACACTACATCAGTTAAAGAAAAATAAGTTACATTAATTATTATAGAGGCACACTAAAATCAGAATTATTTACAATAACTATTGGGTTAATTAGGAGTTATGCTCATTTGCCTCTCTAACTTTTGTACTTAACATAGTGGAGAAAGTGGTAAGAATCTGATTAATAACAAACTCTAGAGCTTACATGTAATCAATGGCACTTTCAGGTGTAGGAGGTTTATCTTTATTCATTCACATTTGGGGATTAAAATGGATTAATTACATTATTCAAGGATAAAAAGGGAAACTAAAAGTTTTTCAACTATAGTGACTTTTTATGGTAGTATAGATAGATAGATAGATATATAGAGAGAGAGGGGTCCTGAGAAGCATAGGGGGACCATGGCCCCCTAGGCCTTGCTTTGGTTCTTTCATTGTCACCGGACACATTTATAAAGTTGGTCTGATATGTCAAACCCCATTGTAGTCTGAACCTGTTAAGGACATATTCATACTTATTATTTTCGTATCAATTACATATTAGATTAGTGAGTCGCGTTAAAAATTGTTGACCCTAATTTATACATGCTAATGCTAGGACTAAGACACCAGAGTGGAAACTCAAAATTTCTGCTTTTATAAACCCATCACCATTACAACCTACAACCCATATCCTGAGGAAACATGGATAAGAAGAAATGAAGGAAAGAGAAACAAAAGGCAATATTGAACATGAATTCACAAGTCATTATGCAAGGTCACAAGTAGTAAAGGATGTCCATCCTCTGCTTCATTTTACATGCCACTATACTCCTAATAACCTAAAGGCTCTTTTTGTATTTGCAAAGCTTTTTGTCTATTCTTTCCCTACAACCAAATTAGGCTAAACATTTGGGGTGCTTAATTGGTGTTTAATGGAGGGTTTGGGTCTTCCATAAATTACCAATTAAATAAATAAGTGGAGCTTCGCGTTTTTCACCTAACATATTTCTTGTTTCATTCTCTCAAGTCTTCTAGTGATATCCATGGCTACTTGAAGCTCTTTCTTGTTGACTTCTAAGTTCAGCCCCGTCTCATTTTGCCAAATAGAGATTGAAAGAAGTTTCTATTTATATGCGTCGGAGGCCCAATGAATATCGCTTATTCTGCTGAGGGATTAAAGCCAAGGCCTTTTTTTACTTCTATCGTGCCTATCTATGCATCTGATCCAACACGACTAATAAATGAATCGAGTATGGGTGAACTCAATAAAAAAAATACACGATGCGACTCGTTTATATACTAGTTATCAAAAATTCATACACGATATAAACACAATATGCTACGATAAAAAATTCATACACGATATAAACACAATATGCTACGATTCATTAGATATGAATTAATAAAAGAATTGAGTATGGTTAAAATATTTTTTGATACTAACCCGTCTAACCCGACACGATTGGCACGACATCATTATAGTCTTAGTAGGCCAATACTGTTTTCCATGTTTAATCTTTTTCTTAATCTTTTTAAAACATTTCAGGTCAATGGACCAGGCCATGGGCTTACATAGCAAGCCGCCTTTGCAGCCCGGGCTATTGAGACGCCCACGTGATAGACTGGACTTTTTACATAGGCGGAAGCTTATCTGCCCCAACAGATAAATGGTCAGTGTGTGTTGTACCTTTTTGGATTTTATTTCGTCTAAGTCATGCACCGTCAAAATTTACTTTAATCATGGTTAGTTTATTTATAACCGTACATAGTCAAGTTCGTAGTGGGTGGAGTTCGTGCTATATATAAAACCATATTTAAACCATATTTAACGATTTTGTTTCATGTTTAGTTGAGTTGATGAATGTAACGAGTCTATTTGTTCATCATCTTGAACCCGCTAAAACTAAATATAAATCCCCTATAGTGTAAAAAATATCGTTATCTATAAAAAAAAAAAAACAAAATTACACAATTTTTGAAACATGAAGCTGATTGATAAAATTTTACCCTCCTTTAAATCCACCTACTTTGTGAGAAGCCCACAGAAATTTGATAGGAATGGGAGTGTTATTATCGACTTTGGAAGCTCTTTGCTTTGTTGACAGCCACAAAATGAGCAGACTGAAACCGTGGACCAGGCTAAGAAAAATCTACTTGTCTTGATCCATAAATACAAGTCATCCTGACTCATGATCAACTCAAGCATAGGACAGACGAACCAGTCCAAGAGAAAATATGGGCAACTACAATGACGGTCGTGTTTGTCTGGATCACTTTTCATTCGGTCTAATCAATGCAAGTTCATTTGAACCACTTGTTTCGTTATAATGACGGTCGTACTAGTCTGGACCACCTGTTTCATTCAGTCTGATTAATGCGTGTTTGTCCGAACTATTTATTTCATTCAGTCTGATTAATGCGTGTTTGTCTGAACCATTTATTTCATTCAGTCTGATTAATGCGGTGTTGACATGGGAGGAGAGCCATTTATCAGGGAAAAAAGAGAGCAGCTCAGTATTTGAAATAAAAATTATTTTTTACTTCTCGGATTCAATCAGAATGGGTTAGACAGGTTAAAGAATCAACCAAATTCAATCTATATTATAGAACTTTCAATTCGAGTTAAATTTGCATTCTTTAACCTAATGTTGTCGATTTTTCAATTTTTGCCTGAATATTGAATATTTTATTTCGAATACGAATTGACCCGCCCAAATTATATCTCCATTTACTTGCAATTACACAGTTATTTTTTTCCTTATCACATATCTTTCTTTTTACATGTTCCCTATAACATATCCACTCTACCGTCTTTTTGAAAGCAATCTGCTCAAATGTTCATATAGTCACTAGCACACGTCAGGATTTGAATTTTATCATGAATGGAATGAGATAACGCGTTGAATTGTCAAATGACTAGAAGAAATATCTTTTGTAATTGCCGATGTCATATTACATTAAATTTGCAATTTCATTTGGCATTGAAATTATATTATTTGCATGAATCAAGTCCCCAAACTAAGTTTTGTGTTAATTTAGCCTCTGCGCTATTCAATCTGAGTCAATGTGGCCTTTCTATCAGAGTTCACCGTTAATTTTGACGAAAACTCTCATGTTCACATCACATGAGTCAAATATTAAGTTATAGTTCAGGAATTGCGTGATGTGTACTTGAGAATTTCAATCAAAGTTAATGGCAAATTTGAACAGAAGGGTTACATTGAGTCAGATACAAAAATATAATTCAAGGATTAAATTAACACAAATAATATAATTAACGGGACTAAATAGATAGTTAACTCTATTTTAGTTTTTCATACAACTTTGTGAATAAAAGAGGGTCAAAAACTAACATACCCCTTAATCGGAGAGTGTTGGGAGGAGTAGATCAGATACAAACATAAACTTTGTCATTGTTTGTACAAAATTATTACTTACAATTCAAATCCATAACCTCACTGTTGATAGCTCAGTTCCACAACTTCCATTAATAGAGTATATAAAGATGCTAAAACTTGTTGAACTCAAATTACATACTAGGATAAACTAGTGGGAGTTTGACTACCCTTTTTATCGAGGGTATAGCTCAGTAATGGAAACTTCATTCACAGAACATTGCATTGACTTGCTTGTGGACTGATCAGACTCCAGCCCCTTTGTTGATGTACTTTCTTCAGTTCTGCTACGGAAGAAGAATGGAGGTGCTCGAGGCATCTGTAGCGTAGCAGAATAGCTGCTGAGCATGAGCAGCACAGAGGCCATGGTGGGCCTGTCATCTACTTCTTCTTGTACACACAGTAAACCAATATGTATGCATCTAATGACTTCATTTCTTGAGTAAGACTCTGCCAGAATTGGATCCACCAACTCCAAGGGTGTCCCACCCCTCCAATGTTGCCAAGCCTACGAACATATTTTCATTGATGTTTACGATTTTGGAGTAATTCGCCATTAATTTTGACTTAAAAATAACGCATTTTTTGGATAATTGTTTATACTCACATAGCTCAGAAGGTCCTCGGCTCCGTCTGATTGATAGAAAGTATTGTTTTTCTTGCCACTTATAATCTCCAGTACCAATACACCGAAACTAAACACGTCGGACTTCACAGAGAACTGTCCATGCATTGCATATTCTGGAGACATGTAACCACTACAAGCAAGAACCATAGATTTATTTATATATTACATTGCTAATTTTATAACAAAAAATATAAGAGAAATATCTATCAAAAAAAATTAATTATGTAACATGTTCTTTCTAAGGCTACCAAAAAAGATGAAGGAGACCCAATAAAAAAGATACAGACCCACAAAAAAGTGCAACTAAATACTGAAGGTTCAAAGACCAGAAGTCACCTAAAATGTTAATTAGTGTAAATATTTTTGTAAGTAATCATATTGAGTACAGATTTATATGGTAATAGAGACGAGCTCTAAACTCAGACGTCCTAAGTTTGAAACTTGACAACTCTTTAGGGCTAGGTCATAAGGGAATTATCCTTCATTAATACTCTAGTTATGGCGTGGATGACTTACCATTGATCGGATCGAATAGAGGATTAATCGAGGTGCGCATATATGGGCCCGGACACCCTTTACCGTTCAACCAAAAAAAAATAAAAATTAAGTATCCATAGAAGCTTTAAGTTGCAATTTTGAAGAATCCAATGACCTTTTTGTTTTCTATTTTTTTTTTCTTTTAGCATTTGGTTAATTGGGATGAAACCATAGCTAATTGTTGATATAGATAAATTCTAAAGAAGAAGACAGAGTGTTGAGAAACTTACTATGTTCCAACGATTCTGCTAGTATTTCCTTGAGATTGATCCACACCAAATGTTTTTGCCATGCCAAAATCTGAAATCTTTGGATTCATATCCCCATCTAATAGTACGTTGCTAGCTTTGAGGTCGCGATGTATAATTCTAAGTCGGGAATCTTGATGTAAATAAAGAATTCCCCGAGCGATCCCTCCTATAATATTGTAACGTTGTGACCAATCCAACTGTCCTTGCTTTTCCTGATCTATTTTCATAAAATTAAAAACAAGGAGCTAGATTTAAACCGGCAATGAAATAATTCAAGCAAAATAGATGATGCAACTTCTTAAAAAACACTATATCTATATAATATTACAGCTAAAAAGTTGAATTATCAACTTATAAAAACACAACAACAGTTAAGATTTATTCAATCTTCATCTACTTTGATCCAATGGTACAAAATTTATCTCACAAAAATTTTCTCCGCCTAAAACATCAACTCATCAAATTCTCTGCACGACCTCCAATGCAAAACAACCCAATCAACACACTCTCCAATGTCAAACAATTCTATCAATCCATATCTACATCTCTTTTCATTTTAATTTTAAATTGCGTAATTAAAAAAGTCAAATTATTATTTAAAATACAAATATTGCAAGATCAGTTCGATTTTTAATATTGTGTAGTGTTTATTTCTAGTCTTACAATACCCTTAACTCTTGAGTGTTTAATCTTAATGCAATTTTCATAGTGTTCTTAAGACTTTTGTGGCATACTTTTCACAGGATTTGGGTGTTGAAGATGTCACAAATTTTAAGTTTATCTCGAGAAGATCAGAGAAAGCATCAATCAAGAAGCTGAATTCAAAGGGTGTGTTTAGAGAGGGCCTAACCGAACAGAAAGTAGTCAAGGCTATGGTTGGGAACATATTCATATATGAGCATCGTTTCCCCTCCTTCATGGCAGAACCCCAGAAGCCTTACAAGATTTCTATGTTGAAGTTTGGCCACCAAAACAACCTCGTTCTTAAATTCTGCGGCACCTTGACCAGAGCTTTTGGATAGCCTCTTCACTGCTATTTCTTGTCCATCAGCAAGGATACCCTGCAATATGCAAATGGGAGTTACAACCCAAACCCAAATAGTTGGGATGAAGGCTTTGTGAGTTGAGTTAACTAACTAAACTATGCTCATGCATTTATGTATCTCAACTTCTAGATGCTTCTGACTACTTACCTTGTAGACCGGACCGAACCCACCTTCACCTATCTTGTTATCAGAAGAAAAGTTGTTTGTGGCAGCTTCAATTGTGCCCAGATCAAATTGTAAGGACTCCAGTATCGAAATTTCATCCCCAACTACACAACCAGACAATAAATTTTTTGAAGTTTGTGAATGACACTACTGCAAAAGCAATAGCATGAAGCAATACAATTTGATGATAAAATGATGTATTTTCTCCTTACCATTTTCTTCTTCTCCAACATTGTACTTTCTCCTTGGTTTCCTACTTAGGAGGCAGAAACCTATGGCGAAAAGAACCACAGACAGACCTACTGGGACTACAATGGCAATAATTGTCGCTGATGAGAATTTCCCTTTACCTGCGAAATTGAAAATAAGTTACACTGACATACACAATAACAATTTGGTAATAACCATCAATAATAAATTGTCACATAAGCTTAATAGCTGCAGGTCAAAAACCATAGAGCTACTTTCATTTCACTCGACTCAACTCAACAAAATTATCTTGTCATGATTTCTCGAACTGAGAGATCCATGAATCGGGGTGATTTTCTCCCCGACCATGGATCCCAAACTTCCCCATAAACCGAAAATTCATAACTCCCAAGTGCTATGAGAATACCATTTAGTTGGCCCATGCCTGTGACAGTCTGACTATTAAGACCCAAAAAAAATCAACAAATTAAAGCTTTATCCCAACCTTTTAGGGGATAAAATAACATGATATGCAATCTACTATATGTACCACGAAAGAAGAATTCTATACCCTATACTCGATAATTCACCCATTTAGGCTTGTGCTTTGATGTTTTACCTCGAGGACTTGTCAAGGAACTTGGAGGAGGCGTCGGTGAAGGTGATGGAGCTGTGTCATTGAGTCCATAGAATGGGTATATCTCGTATCTGACATTACAACTTGGTTGCAAAACTCTCCCACCTTGCTTTCCGTTGCAGCATATTGACAGTTGACCAATAGCCACCTGAAGACACCGATTACAATCAGCCCCGGATAAATCTGGTGTGCACTGCACTAGGCTGTATAGTCTCTGACGACTTGTGAAGTTAGCATCTCCCGTTGCAAACCTCTTGACATATTGATCATTTAAAGATCGATTGCTCGAAGACCGATTTACTAATTCACCCATAGTAACTCCCAGCACCTGTGCAAACCGATCTCTTTCTGCGATATTATCCGAATTCAACATAGACACCTTAGGTCTGTCATCCATGGTCCCGAAAAAAGACCTGTTATCATAACGTAGCATGCACTCATCATACCAAATATAGGCCACTGTCTCTTTGGGACAGTTCTTGACTATATCTTGACTGGCAGTCACCACACAATCATGGCAGGCATTAATGGTAACATCGCCTCGACAGAGAAACAGGCCATAAGCCGCACCTGGAGGACGGCCAGCAGTTGCATTATAAAACAAGGTGTTGGGTGTATTGTTAGAAGAAAGATTAGAGAGGAGGACATTGAGATTGGATTTAAAGGTGCTATTAGGAGAGTAAATGGTTGTGTTAGAGCCACAAATATGAAAGAGATAGTTAGGAGCAGCAGCTTCAGTACTTAGACTGAGCAACCAGAGGCTGGTAATTACTACCACCAAGGCCTTGGAGACAATATCTCTGTAAGGAAACACCATGATGCCAACAATGAGAAAGAAAGTTATGGAATTGTTGTTTTTATATAACAAATCATTGCCTTGGCTTCAGGGCATACATAACAATCTCTGTCAATAAAGTGGTTGTGCATTATTTCTTTCTAGTGTTCATATTTGGAGAATATTAACACTCTTCACGAGGAGGAAATTTCTTTGAGAAAGTCTTCACGAAATTTTCAAAAAATGGAAAGAGCAATAGAACAGACAATTCTGTCACAGGAATGCAGATAATCAGTGGCCTGTTTGGGTTGGACCATGCTGTGCCCAAGGGCTTATAGACTAGCTTCTCCTCCCACTTGGCCAGTCCATGGTAGGTGCATTTCTTTGGCTGGACTGGGCCTAGGCCACCCTTATCTTTCCAATGATATGCGGCCTGAATCTTTCTTTGTCTCCAACCCCATACACCTATAATAATGGTAGAGTAAGGAATAGCCCCAAAGCGAAATTGACCATGGTGGTTGGTCAAAGCTCCTACAGGCAGTCAGTCCTTTCTCATGGAATCATAAGAGAGACTTCCGTATATATGGCACCATCCCGAGTTTCCATCGTCGGCCTTGTCATTAGCTCATTATCTATTTCGGGGGAGTAATATTGTCTTAACAGCCTTAGCCTTACTTTGAAAAATTATTTTAAAAATATTTGAATGTTTTTTACTTATGGCATTATCATTAGATTTATGGGTATCTATCTAGCAGAAGAAATTCATATGTTACACGTGCAAATGGATCATTTTTAAAATGTCAAGGATCCTCGTGTCATTTTCATCAAAACTCATGAAATCTAAGTGCTTTCTATCCTAAACAGATGCATAAATTCACATTTTTAGAAAACACACATAAAACCAGAGTTTTTTAAGGATCTTATACATCCCAAAACATTTCTTACAAAATCCTATGCAGTTTCAAACTCATTTCCCTAATCCAAGTACTTTTTGGGAAAAAACAAATTCCAAATGAAGTGTTCAGGATGCACAATCCCTAGGCCTCAAAGTAAAAAAGTAATCTACAAACCATTGAAGTTGAGATCACAAAAAAAAAATCCATTGAAGTTGCGGAGGAGGAGGATTCTTAGTCACAAGATTTGCCCGCTCTCTCGCTCGGAACGCTAGGAGTGAATTCGCCATAAATTCGTGTTCCCATTTTTTTGAATTCGTAAATCCAAAAATAAAATTCGTCAATTAATTATTTAAACTAGGGAAATTTGGAGGCCGATCTCCCTATATAGACTTATTTGGAGAGAAGTCCGTCAAGAAAACTTATTTGGTTTTAAATCCGTTTTTTGTCAATTTTACTATTGTAAACCTTCCCTGTAGGAATGTTATAAACGACGCTTATGGACACAATAACCAACCATATACATTTATTTCATAATCGCCTTCAAATCCGGCTACAATTTTCCAAGCCACAATGTTTCCTTATCCGAAAAATAAGAAACTGGCATTTACCAAAAACAGTTCATATTCAAATTTCAAACCTATTACATTCCATAAAATACAATTTCAATTTACTATTCCAGTTTACTTTGGACTCCATCGTCAAAATATTAATATTTAAAAAATAATAATAGTAACATACTCAACGAAGACAGTAACATGACCACTAAAAAAATAGTAACATGCTCACAAAAAAATAGTAACATGATAAAAAAGTAATAACAATTAGGGATTTAATTCTGTCAAAGTGGGCATTAACCTTGTAATTAAGATTCAAGAGAACTCATACATTAGTACTAAATTAAAGTGTTATAGATTTCGATTTTGTTGATTTTTTTGTTGCACAAGACAATCGAGTATTCATTTGTTGTGTTACTGTGAAAAAAGTTTATGTTACTGTACGTGAATCGAAAAATGGAGTTCGGAATTTTGATGTCTTAATGTTCATAATTGGTGTTGAGTGTCGTAATTCAACTGTCGATTGTGTGTTACTCGTCATTTTGTAAATTTTCAATTTGTGGATCTTATTTTCACTAAAATCATTCGAAAGTTGACGTTATTGTAAAAAACTATTGTCTTGTATTTTGTAAATTAGATGTGTTACTGAGCACAAAGTTTGATGTTACTGTGAATATTAAAGTGTATGTTACATAATATACATCTCAAGGTTTGCAATTGTATGTTAAAATTCACTATAGTAACATTAGTGTCAGTATAGTAACATAACTGTACTGGTAACACGACCCTAATTGTAACTTCAATCATATAGTAACATGAATATTACTATATATTAACATTCGTATTACTGAACTCTGTTGGAATTGTTCAGCCTCCCTATTTTATGCATTACTGTTGTTAAGGAAATTTTGTGATCTGATTTTGACTTAATAGACCAACAATTTATTCGTACATCAAACTTCTCATATATAACTATCAGAATATATAACTTCCATATAAAACTTTCGTTAATTATCATAATATTTAATAAACGGTTTCCATATATAACTCAATCAAGGTTTTCCATATATACCTCAATGATCTAACCTATGTGACTTTCCATAATTGGACGAAACTAACACTGTTAGGGGTAATTTTAAGATTTAAAAAATAAGTGGGTTTAAGTACCTGCATATAAGTTTAAACATGAACTTACCCCCAAATAAGTTTCTTTTTAGAACTCATATCATTATAAGTCCATTTAGAGGGACTCCCCCTTAATTTTCAATTTAAACTAGTGAAAATTGGAAGTGAGTCCCCCTTAATGTACTTGTTTGGAGATAAGTCTTGCAAGAAAACTTACAAGGGGCTAAGTCCATGTTTAAAATTATATATAATGACTTAAGTCCACTTTTTTTTTTATCTCAAAAATACCCTTCCTTGAAAGGAAGTTAAATTAATTTCCTATTTTGGAAATTGTTATCTCTTAATTCAAGGTCAATTAAAATATACCAATAAAATCTTCATCATAAATTTAAAATTCAAATTCAAAACTCTCTCTCTCTCTCTCTCTCTATATATATATATATATATTCAAATTCATGTTACTATTTTTTTTATTATGTTATTGTTCATGTTACTGCTTTTGTTGAGTATGTTACTGTTCATGTTACTATTATTTTGAGCATGTTACTGTTTTTGTTGAACATGTTACTACTATTATTTTACTAAATATTAATATTCAATGTTACTATTTGTTTTGTTTTTGAATATTACTATTTTTTGTGTTTGAATGGTACTATTTTTTGATTTTGAATTTGAGAGAAATAATTATTGTTAAGTATGTTACAGTTTTTGTTAAACATGTTACTATTTTTGTTGAACATGTTACTGTTGTTATTTTTTAAAAATATTAATATTGAATGTTTCAATTTTTTTTTTGTTTAAATGTTACTATTTTTTTGTGTTTAAATGTATTATTTTTTGTGTCCAAATCATAACTTTTTTTTGTATTTGAATTTTACTATTTTTTATTTTTAATGTTACTATATATATATATATACACCTAACCTATACATGAATATAGATAGATAAGAGAGAGAGAAAATTTTAATGTTAGTCAAATTCTTAACCTATTTATGGATATAGATAGATATGAGAGAGAAAAGATTTTAATGTTAGTCAAACTCTTAAGATTTAGGAGTTTTTAATTTTTAGTTTTATTTCACTTCTAAAAGGAAGGGGATAGTATGGTAAAATTGACAAAAAACGGATTTCATAACAAATAAGTTTCCTTGACGGACTTAAGTCCAAACAAGTCCATATAGAGGGACCGGCCTCCAAATTTCCCTTTAAACTATTACTCAAGGTTAGGAGCCCAAATGCTAACTTGGGCCAGTCCAAATATTAAACTAACTTCTCCTATTGTGTACCCACATAACATTAGGCTTTCCAACTCATAAGGTCAATACGTGCTAACGAGAGCTGCCACTCGTCTCGATTTATAGGCAAGTGTTGGTGGGAAGTTGCCTTGCCTATCCGACGTGGGATCACCTCTCACACATAAATATGTCTTTCAAATTTTTCTGATTTTTTTTTAACGAGAAATGCTTTTTGATTTAAATAAATTTAAATAATTTATAGTATAAAAATTAGAATTTAGCTTTTTAATTATATTTTTTTTATTAATTTCTATATATGTAATTATGTATGTATGCATAAAATATGACGTTTTCAAAGTGCTCCCGCTCTAAGGTTTTTTAAAAAAGTTTTGCTCTTGCACTCCCGCTTTGGCTCCCACTCCTGCTCCATGTGACTTAGGGAGGATTCTTTCGACCTTTGCTATATTTTTAAAAATATCAATTGAGTCGACATTTTTAAAAACACTTTTAGAAAAAGTATTTAGATTTAGGAAATAAGTTTAAAAATTAGGGGTTCAACTTGGGCAGGCCAACCTGAGTCCAATTAAAAAAAAACAGGGCTTGAATTGAGGTTTTAAAATTAGAGATAATGAGATGTGGGTACCTTTTTCAGAACTTATTTAGCTTTAAGTACTACCTCCAAACTTATTCTCCTTTAAGTCCTCTTTTTCATTAAATAGTTGTCAATAAGTACACATTTTAAAACATTTTCAAATTCTTTTTAAAATGTATTCCATAATTACCCCTATCATAAATAGTGCATACTTAATTGACAACTTTTATATTTCCAATATCTAAATATTAGAATGTGAGACTTTCAAGATTCCTTTTGATATTTGTATATCTTTTGAAATTTCATATATATATATATATATATATATATATATATATATATATATATATACACCCACACACACACACACACACACACACACACACATATATATATATATTATTTTTTTGTTGACCGTGTTACTGTTTGATGTATTTACTTGTGTGTATATATATATATGAAATTTCAAAATTCAAATGATACACAAATATCAAAAGAAATCTTGAAAGTCTCATATTCTAATATTTAGATATTGGAAATCTAAAAGTTGTCAATTAGGTATGCACTATTTATAGTAGAGGTAAAAGGGTTTTTATGACTTTTTTTTGGCCGATGTACTTCTATCCCAATTATTTTAAAAAGTGTACTTTTATCCTATTAAGTTCTTAGGGAGGTACCGACCTCCCTAAGCCCCTTTAAATTAGGAAATTTGGAGGTCGGTTTCCCTTTATAGACTTATTTGGTGATAAGTCCATCAAAAAAATTGTTTAATATTCAGTCCAGCTTGATTTTCATTATCCAAAATACTCTCATTTGTTATATTTAATTAAAACAAATTTGGAAACTAAAAACTCCTAAATTTTAGGAGTTTTCCTAACATTAAAATTCTCTCTCTTATATCTATCTATAACTATATATAGAATATGACTATTTAAAAATAAACAATAGTAACATTCAAAATTAAAAAATAGTAATATTGAATATTAATATTTAAAAAAATAACAGCAATAATATGGTTAACAAAGAGACTGACTAGTATAAAATTATACTTACCAAAATTCTATCTTTTTTTTTTTTTTTTGTACTAGTACATTAATAACCATTGAATGATTAATGAGAGTTATAGAGATTGATTAATTTAATCATTCACATTTATTTAGTATAAAAAAATTAGTAAAAGTTTTGCTAAAACAATAGGTTTATGTATAAATAGAGTGACGAAAAGGTTTGACAGAATGGTAAAGAAGAACAGAAAAATACATATGTCATTACTTGCAGGATGGATTGAAAGTGACCAAGATCTTCAGTCAAAGGGGTTGGACTAAAGCTGTTTTTGAACATTAAAAATTGATTTTTGATGGATTTTGAGTTTAAATTAAAGAACTCATTATTTTGAGTAAATTTTCTTGTATTCGTGTTCTATTCTATAAAGAGAATAATGTAATATATTCACTTGCTTAAATCGAGTAAGTGAATATACCAATACCACATTGATATTTTTACTTTTGAGTACAAATAAGCTCAACAGTGACCCTCTTAGAATGTGAAAATAGATGTTTGGTAATGTGAGATTTGACACCAATTTCACATTAGTTGGGTGAGAAATTTTATATGTGCATATATTATCCCAATTGTGCACTATGGGTTGGGCCCCAAGGTGCACCGTAATTTTGTGAGCAGAACGAGCATTTGGACTTCGGTTCGACAACACACATGCGCCACCTTGGGCCTACGCTCGAATGTGGCTATGGTTTAGATCAAACCTTATCTTTTTAAAGAAAATTCATTTATGAATTAGGTAAATGCTTAACCCAGATTTTAATTTCTACTCGTTAGAATTCAAATTTGCATTGGTTCGGATTTAAGTTTCCCTCCAGTCTGAATTTTTGAATTCCGTGTTTGTTCATTAGGCAGACATCGATGGTATCTTTTGGGCGACATCAGTTCGCATGGTAACTATCCAGAACAGACATCATTCTATCTATAAATAACTCAGATTCATTTGTATTATGCACTTACGAATTTAGTCATTAAGGCAGTTATTACATTCATCATTTCGTGATTAAGAGATAGTATTTTCTAAGTGTACACAACACTATTCTAGTTTGTTGGGCAATTGAATTGAATTACTACTTTCATTTGCGTGAAAATCATTGTATCTTGTGAGGTAGACTCTGAGATTTCCATAAGCACCAATGTAGGGGTGAAATCAGTCCTAAGGATATAGTGTCAAACGCTAGCATTGATCTATAAAATTCAATCTCCGTTCCTGATATACAAACGAATCAGTTTTATTTATTGCAGTTTTACGTGTTATTGTTTATTCTTGCATGTTATTGTTTTGTAGTTTATTATATAAATAGTTTTGTATGTCATCAAAAATTTCCATTAAATAATTTTATCATATTGTAGAAATCCACACCATTATATTTCCAACAAGAGGATCAAAGAAACATTTATCACATGATCAGCATTCATCCTCTCTTGATTTTGTGATCAGGAATCATCATTATATTTTTTGAATTTGTGAGTGGATTTCACGTAATCAAGTACCTTCACGGATGAATATGGGACAAATATTTGAATGTTTATTCGAGTTAGCGGGACAGTCTGTTAGACATATATTATTGAATAACCCCTTATAATAAGATATATGAATAAAAGGCTTCGAGAAAACTAGTGTTTTCTAAATTATATGGAGTTAGTAAGCAAATAACGATTCTCTGGATATTTGAACCCGATTATACAGGAAAAAACATAATATTTAATGAAAGAACGAGAAATCCTTTTAAATAACCTGTTATAATAAGAAAGTTTTATATCTTGAAATTAGGCTATTGAAAACTTTGAATTTGGGATCTCACATATTAATAATTAAAACTTGTGGTCATAAAAATCCTAACCATTTCATTCTGTGCCACATTTTTGCATGTTACTCAGAATATATTCCTAATTTGTTTGAGGGTCTTAATTTATCTTAGATAAAGCTGGAATATGTATAATGGGGCTATGACTACTATTTAGTCGTCTGTGGGAGGAAATAAAGAATTTTTAATCACGGTTGAATTACATCAAGGATCAGCCCTAAGTCAATACTTATTCGCCCTAATTATGGATGAACTCACTATGCACATTAAGGTGGATGTATGAAAAAACATAGTGACAAAATGAGTGTAGTGGAAATGAGAACGTTAAGGTGTATGTATAAAAAAACTAGAAATGATAGAATACGAAATGACCGTATTATAGAAATGGTAGGAGTAACTCCAACTAAGGACAAGTCGAGAAAAAATAGATTAAGATATTTGATCATGTTCAATGCAGGTCGATAAAGGCATCAGTTAGAAAAAGTAAAAAAATTTCTCTTAATGTTACTAGGAGTAGGGGTAAACCTAAATTATCATTGAACGAAATAATAAGAAAAGATATGAAAATACTTAACTTAAATGAGCGTATAACGCATGATCGAAATGAATGATGAATGCGGATTCATATAGTCGATCCCAAATTGAGATATAAGACTTAGTTTGGTCTTGTTTTGTATTGTGTCAAGAAATTTTTAATCCATGCATGACTTATTTTATAGTTTTTTTTTTGTATGATACATTCATGCTTTGTTTAGTATGCTGAAAAAATGAAACGAAAAAAAGTTGAAGGAATAGATAAAATATAATGTTTTGTAAGGAAAAAAAATTAAGAATGATAGAAAAGTGAATGAAATAGCTTTCTTTCCAACTCACCAAAATTGGAAGAAAAAATGGATGAAAAATTAATTATGTGTATTGAAATATATGCTATATATATATATATATCCTTTAATATATGCATATATCATATTTATCTATTACATATTATGTATAAATTAATTTCATGTATAGATGTAATGATAAAATATGCATCTATACTTTTTTTTTTCCTTTTTTCATTCTACCAAACACAAAAAAAATGATTCATTCCTATTTTTCACACCTCTTATCAAACGCAAAAGGGAGAATAAAGAATTTCTCTCTTGAAGGATAGAAAATATATTACTCTTATTTTCCATCCTTCTATTTTTTTTCATCTACCCTACCAAACATACCATCACGGACAGAACCAGAAATTTATTATTGAGGGGTCAAATTTTATGCCTAGAATCCCCATGCAACCTCCTTTTTTAGGTACACAATCAAAGAGTCAATTAGAAAATCATTTTCCATATTGTTGCAAAGTTTATTTTTGACAATATTTCAAATACGCAATATTTTTTCTCTTGAAAATTGCATCAAGTGCATAAGGCTTTCCCATCTAAAATTATAAAAATATGTTAAAATCAATTGAATAATTTCATGAAATTACACACCTATAAAGAATCGAAAAAATATTATATAACTTATTTTCAAAAAACTTAAGCAAAAATAATTCATATTAAAAAATTGTAACCAATTTTTGTTTGATTGAACAAAAACACAAATAAAAAAAAAAAACTCCATATGATAAATGTTTAGAGCAACTAAAACAACAATTAAGTAATGACATATTAATATTTATTTCAGTGAATTTTACATAAAAATAAGTATATCATAAGTTAAATACCCCTAATTAGACACAAATTCAGTCGAATTTTACTAGGGGTATGACTATATATATCTATATACTAGGGGTAACCCATGCCTAAAGGCATGATGCAATGTGAATGATTTTGAAAGGGATGTTGGTGGCTGTTAGGTGAGTTTATTTGAGACCGTCGAATGGATTTATTGAAACATATCCTATTTTATATTATAGATAGGGTCCTAAGAAAGCATAGGAGGGACCATGGCCCCCTTAAACATTGTTTTGGTTATGTCATTGTCATTGGATACATTTATAAAGTTGGTGTGATACGTCAACCCCATTCTAATCTATACCCGTTAAAGACATATTCATATCCATTATTTTGTGTCAATTACGTATTAGATTGGTGAGTCGCGTTAAAAATTATCGATCCTAATTTATACATGCTAATGCTAGGACTAAGACACCAGAGTGAAAACTCAAAATTTCTGCTTTTATAAACCCATCATCATTACAGCCTACAACCCCCATATCCTGAGAAAACATGGATAAGAAATGAAGGAAAGAGGGAAACAAAAGGCAATATTGAACATGAATTCACAAGCCATTATGCAAGGCCACAAGTAGTAAAGGATCTGCATCGTTTGCTTCATTTTACATGCCACTATACTCCTAATTACCTAAAGGCTCTTTCTGTATTTGCCAAGCTTTTTGTATATTCTTTCCCTAAAACCAAATTAGGCTAAACATGTGGGTGCTTTATTGGTGTTTAATGGAGGGTTTCAGTCTTTCATAAGTCACCAATTAAATAAATAAGCGGATATGATCGGACACGACTAATAAATGAATCGAGTATGGGTGAACTTAATCTATACTTCTATAAAATGTCAACAAAAGTGAAAACTTTTGGTTGACGATATTAACCCTAATAATGTAATTAATGTCCATACTACCCTTTTAGAGTTAGAATAAAACATTAATGGTATATTACTTGTGATTGTGACTCTTGAGCTACTATTCTATATTTTTATCTATATTAATAATACTTTTAAATGTCAATCAATATCTTGAAATTTTTTTGAATTTTTGTATAACCGTTTCATAAAAGTTTATATATTTCCCTCATAACTTCTATGTTTCTTTCTCTAATCTTTCATTTTTTTCTCTTTCTATTATCTTCCCCTCTTTGAAGTCTACAAATTTTGTTTAAGTTGTTGAATTAGACATGATTTTGGTGATACCAATATATATCATAAAATACAGTTAATTGAAATTACAATTTTCTGTCTTTTATATATATATATATATATATATATAATAAAGCACAATACAATTCAAATCTCAAAAGATAAACAAAATGACTTTTGCTATTCGCGGTTGAGATCGTTTTAAATTTTATTTTAAAGTTAATCTAACGGCTAATATTAGCACCCCAAATTTAATATGAAAAATAGGCCCCTAAGGTTGTGTTTAGAGTGACTTTTTAAAAGTACTTCTAGCAATTATTTCTCATAATACTTTAAAAAAAATAATGTTTGGAAACGCCCCACCACTACCTCTAACACCACCACCCCCACCGCTCTATCACCGCCACCACCATTGCCACCACCCCCACCCCCACCCCCACGCCCACCCCCACCCCTACCGCCCCACCACCGCTGCTGTCATCACCTTACCACCACCATCACCACTTCCATTGCCCCACCACCACCATAACCATTACCACCACCACCCCACAATCATCACTACCACTACCACCACCGTCCCACCACCACTATCCCCACCATCACCACTGCCACACCCTACCATTATCACCACCGTTGTTGCACCTTACCACCACAGCTACTGTCCCACCATCACCCTCACCGCCCCACCACCACCCCCATGACCATCACAACTATCACCACCATCACAACCCCCACAATTGCCACTGCCCCACCTCCACCCCCACCCCACCCTCATTGCCCACCGCCACCACCACCACCACCATGGCCACCCATCACCGATTGTTACTATCGTTATCCATGACCACCACCCATCACCATCGTCATCTTATTCTTATATTTATTATCATTATCACCATCATCCCACTACCACCGTCGTTCACCGTCAGCACCCATCACCAGCCTTTGTCACCTACCCCACCACACCTATCACCACCAACCACCACCATCAGTCATCGCCCACCACTACAGCCACCCACTGTCACCTACCCCCACCACGCTTACCACCGCCGCCATTCGTCAGCACCCATCACACTATCGCCTAGAAGCACCCATCGTCACCCACCACTTCCATCATCACTGTCCACCACCACCGTCGTCATCCCACCATCACCACTGCCAACGACCATCACTGTCGTCCACCACCACCACCACCGTTGCCACCCACGGTTGTCACTACCATCATCGTCACTCAAAACCCACCACCATTATCACCATCACCATTGCCACCCACGGTTGCTACCACCACCATGATCGTCGTCTTACTCACCACAATCATCACTGTCTCCCATCATCACTACTGTCGCCCAACACCACTACCATCGCTCACCCCCACTACAATCGGTGCTTAAATTTTTTTATCTCTCATCTGTGTTTGTAATTTGATTTTGGGTGTGAATACAAATATGTTGACTATTTTTTTTATTACTCCAAGCCTTCAGGCACAGGGAATAACTAGTACTACTATAAACTGTCAACAAAAATGAAAAACTTTTAATTGACCCTTATGTCCCTATTAAAAAGATTAAAGAAACTTATATAATTGATTATCCAATATCCAATATTAATAAAATATCTAAAAAAACCCTTCATATACTTTCTTTTCCACAATAAATATAACTGATTCAACCTTTACACCTTATTAAAATCAATCTACAATCAATATATCAAAATATGACATTGTATCTGAACTATCTCATACCTTTGGGATTCTTGTTTCTTTCATATATATATATTGAATGACTATATTGGCTATAACAAAGTATGAAAAGACAACAATATTCTTTTTAATAATTTTTCTTTAGTTTATAGATGATTTACTACTCATCAAGCTACTTGAATTACTTGCTTAAATGCAAGGGTCATAAATTGACACACTCCAAAGATAAGAGTCTCATATTTACTCTTAACCGTTATAGGCCTTTTATAGTTTCGTGATTACTCCTCAAGACCACATTTCAGCTTCTCCCCTTATTACTTCAATTAAAGGATCCCATTTATATGCATCAAAGTTATATATGTATAATGCATATGATAAGAGCAAGCAACTTAAACACTTCTAAATCCAAAGACAAGATACTAAGCTTTTCAAGGGTTAGTACCCCATAATGCAGGAGTAAAAAACTATGTAGTTTAAAAATCTTGGGGTAACTTATGAAAAATTCATTCTTATATGATTCATATATGACTCATGGTTTGACTTAGTTTTAAGGCATGGTGGGATAGTTTATACTTTATAGTGGGCACAATTCATGGGTTAGTTTTTATGCTAGAATTTGATTGTTTCATAAAAGTTGCTTATCACTCGATTTTTTGCTTCGTTGCAGTTTGTAGATATTCTTTATTTGTTTGGCCTTAACATTTGTGTTTCATAATGTAAATTGGCAGTATGTTGTTGTTGAAGGGTATAAGAAACAATTTGTTCTTACCCCATAGTCTAACTATAGTTCTTGGGTTCATTTTAAAGGATTATCTAAGTGGAAAAATGTCACTTTATGAGTCTTCACTCAGACAAACATGTTATTTCTTAATTTTTCTTGTTCTTTGTGGTGGAAACTGTTGATATGAGTGAGTGTGCTTGAAGTTTGATCTTCATTATTTTCGTGGATATGGGTGTGCTCCAAAATTAATAAAGCTTAAACTTTGGGTTTTGGGTGATGTGTATTATTTGTGTTGAGAGAAGAGGGGGTAGTTATAGATAAGATTTTTTTCGATAAACTTATATATGCCAAACCTAAAATTCAAAAATGTCTTCATGATTGGTCATGGTTTCATAAAGCCTTTGTTCTTGGAATCATTTCAAAAAAATTTATTACTGTGGGTTTTTAGTAAACCATATAATCCTTCTCATAGAACAGGTGTCTTAGTGTTTTCATTTGATGGTCCTCCTTGTTTTTAAATTGGCTTAAGTGTGACGCATGAAATGGAGTTATACATTTCATAGATAATATTGTGAACTTTTCAAGTCTTTTCATAGGTTGTGATCATTGTCAATTTAGAGGCAAAAAAATAATTGTTGACACTTAAACAAGAACTTAGCTTAATTTGATAAGGTGTGATCTTTTCAAATTATTTATTTACTTGTGGTCATTGCGTTTAAAAAGTACTTTCGAATGATCTCTATTCTTTTGTTAGTGAGTTATAAATTTTTATTTTTAATAAGATTTTATTGTTGCTAAAAAAATAAATTTAAAAAATATTCATATAATATGTTTGTTGAGACTCATTTCAACTCATGGATCCTATATTGCAAAGAAGGGGAAGACATTATTTTTCAGACTTTACATATGATGTTTTGAAAATCTTAATTCTCAATAGACTTGTGCTCATAATTTCCGCCAAGGTAATGTTCCATTAGTGCTAAATATTCACAACTCAAATTGCATTAAATTTTTTTGCCTGAAAGATTAATATCTACATATTAAGGACCAGGTGAATGACCTAAAAATCTAATCATGTTGTTTTGGCTTATATGTTGAATTCAACAATATTAGTGAAATTTGAATAAAGTGAAATGCCTAAGCAAGAATCTAACATCTAAATAGCCTTACTTATGTTGAACAAACCTCAAAAAGAAAACGAAATAAGATATAGTAGTAGGTGCTACAAGATCTCCAAGTGAAATTCAACTACCATGCCCCACGCAAGAAACTTGTCTACAAAAGTTCTCTGGACCACAAATTTACAAATGCTAAGAGACTATTTGTTTTATTAACAATGGTCTACGTGCAACGTGGTTAAGAGTTCAAGTTTTTTTTTTATTTTTTAAGAAAACTTTTATAATTAAAACCTATTTTTTTCTCTTGTAGGAGTAATATACACAAATCATTGTACATATCATAAAGAAGGTATTGCCAATACTCGAATTACAAAATCACCACTCAACAATGGTAAATAAAGTGAATGCAATCTTAATAAACAAATAACAAGAGAACCAAAGCATACTCATATTTCGTTTTTGACAATATGGAGGTGATACTTGGATTTGAGCTTTTTGGCCTTCTTGGATTCTTGAGATCGTATTATTATGTTTGGTAAAGTGGTAAAAAATTATGTTCTAACTTTACTTGATCACCAATTAAGTACACATTGAAGGTAAGATTTAAAAGAACTATGATGATGACAAAGCAAAAAAGAAAAAATGAATTAATCTATATCGGTATTACTAATTGATGAGGATAGGATTTTGGGCTTGGGCCGCCATGACAGCCGAGCCCAATACACCCTGAAAATCCAGAGTGTGGGTTTTGTAGCCCAAAGGAAATGGTCCCAACCAGCCCACACCGAGAGCAGAGGGCCTAAGGGACCAAAACCCAAGGGGTCCAAAGAGTCAGCAACCCAGCCCTAATCCGAATCTCAATCCATAACCTAGGGTGAGCTCTGTTGCACCACGTACTCCAAGGACAAGGGTAACCAGCTTTGATTCCTCAAAGTTACGCCCTGCAAAAGGCAGAGGGAAGTGGTGCCGAACAAACCAAGATGGTCGTGGGTGCAGTACCGCCGACGGACAGAAAGGCTTGCAGGGAAAGGACGAAAGGTCCCCACAAGATCAGGAAAAGGAAGAAGAAGAGCAAGAAACCCTAGGGAGAGGCACCATATAAATAGAACAGTAGAAGGAAGGAGAGGGGATGGACTCCTGAGCCTTCTTCCTAGCCTTCTTTCTGGTATTTTGCGCTTGATCCTAGAATACCCAGATAAGAAAGGTTCCATAACGGCCCTGTGCCTGTAATTTTCTTATAACCATTTGAGATCAATACATTTCACTAAGGAGCAAGAGTCTCCATTATAGTGGATGTAGCCCAAGTCCATCGGCTAGGGTGAACCACTTACATTATTTGTTTGTCATTGCATAACTTTAGTTTTCTTAAGCCTACCCCGTAAAACCCAACAGAACCATATCAGGCTGGGCCTGGGAGATTAATTCTGAGACATCATCAGTTGGCGCCATCTGTGGGAATGGTTTTCATCGTTCTCTTGTGAATCTTATCTATTTGATGGTTTCTACTCGGAACATGAGTAAAGCTCCTGTCAATCCCTAAGGCCACCAAAGCCTACCGGAGAACTTTCCAACGCACATGGAGGACTTTGAGGGTCATCCCCCAGCGGCGAACCTCCCTCCGCTCAATGAACTGGAAACTTACCATAGAACTATGATACAACTAATGAAACAGAACTAGGAACTGATGGAGTGGATACAGACTCATCAGCTCCCTCGGTTCCCCCTAGCTCGACAAGAGCCTCCTCCCCTCCAAGAAGAGCATGACGTCGCTCCCCCACTCCAAGAGCGCCAAGCTCCGCCTAACGGGGTTACCGAGCTCCATGAGCGCAGCCATTCTGGCGAAAACCACAGAAGGAGACATCCCGAAGAACATGATGATGATGAAGCCCACAGTAGGGCTAGGGCAGCTTACCGAGAAAATAGGCCCTATCCCCAGGATGTCAATGACCATGCCTAGGAGCAAGAGATTTGTGAGCTCCAGCAAGAGCTAGGTAATATGAAAGAAGTGGTTAAGGGGCGAACCCTCGACACCATGGACGCCTTAGTTCAGCAAACGGAGTAACCGTTCACTCCAGAGGTCCTCCATTTCCCTCTTCCCCAGAAATTCCGGACCCCATCAATAGAGGCATTTGACGGGACCAAAGACCCAGTTGACCATCTAAACTTATATAAAAATCAGATGGAGCTCCAAGGATACCCGGACCCTATTCGCTGCTAGGCTTTCGCCATCACCCTCAAAGGGTCGGCCATAGCCTGGTTCAACCGGATACGACCAGCGTCGATCTCATCCTTCAGAGAACTATCCATACAGTTCGTATCGCATTTCATCGAAGCAAGGACTTACAGAAAGTCGTCTTACCACCTCCTAAGCGTCAAGCAGGGACCCAATGAGTCCCTCCGAAGCTACGTGCAACGCTTCAACCAGGAATGTTTAAAGGTGGAAATCGTGGACAACAAGTTCGCGCTGACCACCTTCATGTCTGGGCTCGGGGTTCAATCCAAGTATCTCCTCTTTTCGATCGCAAAGAATCCTCAAGCCACCATGGCCGAGGTATTGGCGAAAGCTGAGAAATATATAAACGGCGAAGAGGCCCTCCGCCTGAAGGGGAGCACGGTGACCGTGAACGGAGACAAGAAGAAAAGAGATCACAGTCCTAGGAAGGAGAAGAGACATGATCGATCCCCGAGGAGAGACCGCTCCCCAAGGAGAGAGAGATAGCCTTCTCCTAAAAGGAGAGGGAACGTCCGAGATCTCCTGGGACCTCCTCCCCAGGAACTGCAACCGCAGTACATCCTAGCGCGGCTCCCACCCCTCGTCACCTCGATAGCCCAGGTCCTTCACGAAGTACAGAACGAGAGATTCGTCCGGTGGCCTCCTTGGATGAAGTCCGACCCCAGCAGGCGGGATGCCACGAAATATTGCGATTACCACAAGGACACGGGCCACGAAAAAAATGACTGCATTCAGTTGAAAAAGGAAATCGAGTACCTGATTCAGAGGGGCCATCTGCGCCATTACGTGGCGGGGGAACAGAGAGCACAGAACAATCAAAGGCGGGAAGCCTGAGCTGCCGTCGAACCACCGCAACACCAGCAAGCTATCAGAGAGATCCGAGTCTTCTCTGAGGGTTTCGCTGGAGGTGGCGAATCTAGATCAACTCGGAGAGCTCATGTCAGAAGAGCCCGCTCAGAGGACTTCCTCGCGGTCCAGGCTGTCAACAAGATGCCCCGCCGAGACGTGGAGATCACCTTTTCAGATGCAGACCTAGAAGGATGTCAGCACCCCCATGACGACCCTTTGGTCATAAAAGTGATCATCGCAAACAAGACCGTACATCGAGTGCTCATCGATAATGGTAGCTCGGCATACATCATTTTCTTAGCGGCCTTCAATCAGCTTGGAATAGAAAGGTCGAGACTAGAACCCGTGAAAACCCATCTCCTGGGGTTCTCGGGAGAAAGAGTCTTACCAGTCGGTTCTATCCAACTCGTCCTCACCGTGGGAGACCCGTCCTGCCAAGTCACCACCACCACCCGCTTCTTGGTGGTAGACGCCCCGTCTGCCTACAATGTCCTGTTGGGAAGGCCATCCCTTAACTCCATCAAGGCAGTGCCATCGGCATATCATTTGGTGATGAAATTCCCGACCGAAAGTGGGGTCGGAGTGGTAAGAGGAAACCAACGCCTCGCTAGGGAGTGTTACGTGGCATCAATGCGTCAGAAAGAGGTGGAATCAGTCCAGTTGGAAGACTTGGATACGAGGGATGAAATGGAAATCCGGCCTACCCCCACGGAACAGCTGGAGTCGGTACAGCTGGATGAGGACCCGGAGCACATAGTCTTTGTGGGCTCCATGCTACTACCAATCATCAAGGAGAAACTCATCTCCTTTCTGAAGGAGAACGCTGACGTTTTCGCCTGGAAACAGGAAGATATGGAGGGGATAGACCCCGCCGTGATCATGCACTGCCTCAGTGTAGATCCTAACTGCAAGCCGGTGAGGCAAAAAAGGAGAAGCTTCGCGCCGAACAGACATAAAGCCATAAACGAGGAGGTGGCCAAGCTGTCGCGGGCCAAGGCCATCAGAGAGGTCAATTACCCGACCTGGTTAGTCAACGTCGTCCTGGTGAAGAAGGTAAACGGCAAATGGCGACTTTGTATCGACTTCACCGACCTCAATCGAGCGTGCCCAAAAGATAGTTTCCCGCTTCCTCGGATCAACCTCATAGTCGATGCAACAACCGGCCATGAGCTCCTGAGCTTCATGGATGCATTCTAAGGATATAACCAGATCCGGATGGACCCAAACGACCAAGAGAAGACCTCGTTCGTTACAGAGCAGGGGATCTTTTGCTACCAGGTTATGCCATTCGGACTGAAGAACGCAGGGGCCACCTACCAGAGGTTGGTCAACAGGATGTTCCGAGAAAAGCTGGGCTCGACCATGGAGGTATACATAGATGACATGCTTGTGAAGTCGCTCAAAGCCGAGACCCATATTCAACACCTCAGGGAGTCTTTGAAATTATGAGGAAGTACCAGATGAAGCTGAACCAGGCAAAATGCGCCTTCGGAGTGTCGGCTGGGAAATTCTTGGGTTTCATAGTTAACAGCCGAGGCATCGAGGCAAACCCGAAAAAGTTTAGGGTAGTCCTCGAAATGAAGCCCTTCACTACCACAAGAGAAATCCAATGCCTGACCGGGAGAATAGCGGCGCTCAACCGATTTGTATCGCGCTTAAGCGATAAGTGTCAACTATTCTTCAAGGTCTTGAAGGCAGCATTTCAGTGGGATGAAAAATGCGAAGAGGCTTTCCAAACCCTGAAGGTCTACCTGGCATCCACACCTGTACTGGTAAGCCCTCAAGAGGGAAAAGTGCTGACCCTTTACCTGGCTGTATCAGACTTCTCTATCAGCGCAGCGCTAGTCAGAGACAAGGACCGGGTCTAGTTACCTGTCTACTTTTGCAGTAAAGCCCTTCGAGGCGCCGAAGAGAGATACCCGAAGATGGAGAAACTCGTGCTAGCCCTACTAGTCGCAGCTCGGAGGCTAAGACCGTATTTTCAGGCCCACACCATCGAAGTTCCAATGGACCAGCCAATGAGGCAGGTCCTGCACAAACCAGAAGCCTCAGGAAGGTTGGTAAAGTGGGCGATGGAGCTTAGCGAGTTTGATATCAAGTTCAAACCCAGGACCGCCATCAAGGGACAAATCTTGGCGGATTTTCTTGCCGGGTTCACTTCTCCGCCCGAGGAAAATGAAGAAAGCCAAGACCATGTCCCCGATGTGCCGACCTGGAAATTATGCGTAGATGGGGCATCTAACGCCTAGGAAAGCGGAGTTGAGCTCATCCTAACGTCACTAAAAGGGTATAATCTGGAGTACGCCTTGAGATTTGATTTTCAAGAATCCAACAACGAAGTTGAATATGAAGCCCTTATAGCCAGTCTAAACCTGGCCCTGTCGATGGAAGCTCAGCAGATCATAGTGTACAGCGACTCGCAACTGGTGGTTAGGCAAGTCGAAGAAGAATATGCCGCTAGGGACGAGAAGATGGCGCTATACCTAACAGAGGTGCAAAGATTGCTGAGGAAGTTTGTCTCAGTCGAGCTAGTCCAAGTCCCACAAGAAGCCAATTCCCGAGCTGATGCCCTTGCCAAGTTAGCTACTACTACCAACCAGGACCTACCGGGGCAAACGCCCGTCGAGGTCCTCACGCAACCCAGCGTACAGCCCGACGATGAGCTAGCCAGAGACAGGCCATGCCAGTTGAGGAGAGCGTTTCATGGATGGACCCTATTACATCCTTCCTACGAGACAGAGTACTGCCAGACGACCCAAAGGAAGCATCAAAGCTAAGGGCCAGAGCTGCGAGGTTCACACTCATCCAAGGTAACATATACAAAAGAGTTTTTTCTTTTCCCTTAATGAAATGCGTAGCAGGAACGGAAGCAGATTACATCCTGAGAGAAATCCACGAAGGCATGTGCGGCAACCACATCGGTGCGAAGACATTGGCTAGCAAGGCCTTGCGGCAGGGATACTTCTGGCCGACCATGTCCAAAGATGCCAAAGAAATAGTAAAAAGATGTCAAGCCTATCAGGTCCACGGGAACCTGCCGCATTGTCCGCCTGAGCTTTTCACCCCAGTGATCAGCCCGTGGCCTTTTCAACAATGGGGCTTGGATATCTTGGGGCCCCTACCGACAGGAGTTGGACAGTGCAAATTCGTCGTGGTCGTAGTGGATTATTTCACCAAATGGGCTGAAGCCGAGCCTCTAGCAAAGATTACAGCACAGAAGGTCAAGAATTACGTCTGGAAGTCTATAATTTGCCGCTTCGGCGTTCCCAAGACTTTGGTTTCCGACAATGGGAAACAGTTTGACAATCCGATGTTCACGAGTTTTTGTAGCGAACTGGGAATCAAAAACTTCTTCTCGGCACCCGCCCACCCACAGTCTAATGGGCAGGCCGAGGTGACCATCCGAACTATCAAACTAGCGCTAAAGACCAGGTTGGAGGCGTCTAAGTCTCAATGGGTAGACTACCTCCCCGCAATATTGTGGGCATACCGAACGAACCGCAACTGGGGAAACCCCCTTCAGCTTGGCATATGGGACAGAGGCCATGGCTCCTATTGAGATAGGCGTGTCCTTCGCAAGAGTTGAACTTTTCAACCCAACACAGAACGAAAGGTCCTTGTTGGTAAACCGCGACCTCCTGGACGAAAAGAGAGATGAGGCGCTGCAACGAATCTCCTCGTACCAAAGAAGTACAGCGAGGTACTACAATAAGCGAGTAAGAAGAAGGGGTTCTGGCAATCTAGTGTTGAAAAAACTACTCCCAGCCAGGAAGGATCCGGCCCATGGCAAACTGGGACCGAACTGGGAAGGGTCGTACGTCAAAAAGAGGATTGTCCGACCCGGAAACTACGAGCTACAAACGGAGGAAGGCAGAGACCTACAACACTCATGGAACGCAGACCACTTGAAGCGCTACTACCAATATAACTTCCCGTGAAGAACGGAGGATTACTGTAAAAAGACTATATTTTATCAATGAAAGTTCCAGAGTTTCCGAAAAGTTTCGCTCTATATCGTAGCAGCAAGGCTTTTTCAGCCTAAGAGCTCGCAAGCTCAAGAGCTCGTAAGCTCAGAACCAGCAAGACTTTTTCAGCCTAAAAGCTCGCAAGCTCAAGAGCTCGTAAGCTCAGAACCATCAAGGCTTTTTCAGCCTAAGAGCTCGTAAGCTCAAGAGCCAGTAAGCTCAGAACCAGCAAGGCTTTTCAGCCTAAGAGCTCGCAAGCTCAAGAGCTCGTAAGCTCAGATCCAGCAAGGCTTTTCAGCCTTAGAGCTCGCAACCAGCAAGGCTTTCCAGCCCAAGAGCTCACAAGCTCAAGATCCAGCAAGGCTTTTCAGCCTTAGAGCTCGTAAGCTCAGAACCAGCAAGGCTTTCCAGCCTAAGAGCTCACAAGCTCAAGATCCAGCAAGGCTTTTTCAGCGTAAGAGCTCGTAAGCTCAGAACCAGTAAGACTTTTCAGCCTAAGAGCTCGCAAGCTCAAGAGCTCGTAAGCTCAGAACCAGCAAGATTTTTCAGCCTAAGAACTCGCAAGCTCAAGAGCTCGTAAGCTCAGATCCAGCAAGGCTTTTCAGCCTTAGAGCTCGCAAGCTCAAGAGCTCGTAAGCTCAGAACCAGCAAGGCTTTTCAGCCTTAGAGCTCACAAGCTCAGATCCAGCAAGGCTTTTCAGCCTTAGAGCTCGCAAGCTCAAGAGTCCGTAAGCTCAGAACCAGCAAGGCTTTTCAGCCTAAGAGCTCGTAAGCTCAGAACCAGCAAGGCTTTTTCAGCCTAAGAGCTCGTAAGCTCAAGAGCTCGGCTTTCCAGCCTAAGAGCTCGCAAGCTCAGAAGCAGCAAGACTCTTTTAGCCTAAGACTTTGCCGCCTGAAAACCAGCAAGCTTGGTAGCTTGTCAGCTCAACACAACCAGGATTCCATGTGCAAAGGATAATTACATTCTCGGTAAAAGAAAATAACTCAACAAAAGACCAAGAATTTCATTGCAGTAGGGATAAAAAGTCCAAATTCCGAAGGGCACATACGCCAAGACAAAGAAAAGTCACTCAAAGTACATAGAGGAAACATCCACCAGCACATCACAAGCCTCCCCCTCCTCCAAAGTCTCGCTCAAACAGCAACCCCTTTTAGCTTATGGTCACCCTTCTCCAACTGGATGATGACAGCTTGAAGACGAGAATTCTCCTCCCTCAATGCATTCCTTTCAGTCTCAACTTCAGTAATCCTTCTCAAAAGGACCTCCACCACAGCATCTTAAGAAGGAAGCGACTGGGATTCTGAGCCGTTCCTTGGCCTCTTTCTGCTGGGAAGGGCATCGTCAGGGCTCGGAGCAAGAGGTGGCCTCATCAGACTCAGACTCAGAAGTGTCAGTCTCAGGAAAGGAGGAGGGCGCATATAAAACCCTACTCGAACTTCCCCCTTTGTTAAATTCGACCAGGTTCTGAGGGGTAAGGAGGTCGAAAAAATAGATCGGCGCGGCCTTCTCCACAACGCTAATCTCCAGCTCCTCGCGGGGAGTAAGGCTAGGGCGACCTACGGCTCAGACAGGGTCAGTTCAGCATAAAGAAAAGTAGTTCAAATGCAAACAGGGAAAATTTTCACTTACGTACCTCGATCTCGAAAACTCCTCCAAGTACGGGGAACCCGGACACGATAGTTCTCTCTCACCAAAGACTCCCACGAGTCCCTAGAGACAAAAAAGAAGCGCTGAGTCCAGCCCTCAGGGGAGTTAGGGAGGCCAGGGATCAAGAGAGGTTGACGATACGACCTCCAAGTGAAAGTACTGAAAATAGGGGGAAAATCGAATGACAGCCCAAAAAAGTAAAGAAATTGCCCCACAGTAGGGAAGTCGTCGAAACCTTGAAGGCACCAGAAAATGAAGAAGCTCACCAAGGCGGCCCAACCCTGAGGGGAAAGGCGAGAAGGGCATAACCCATAATAGGAAAGGACCTAGGCAAAGTCCTGGTGTATCGAGAAGCAAAGGCCCATTTCAAAAGCGCCTTCAAAGAACGAGACTTCCTGACGAGAAGAAAGAATGTTGGGCTCATCCAGTGTGGGGGCCGTGATTGTAAGGTCCTTAGGGAAATCATATCGCTTGCCTATTTCCCCCACATTTGCAGCGCTAAGCAAAGAAGGGAGGAAAAACAAGGAATACCAAGACACATCTAGAGCCTCTCGAGCCCGCAGTCTGAAAAGTGGAGAAGAAAAAGGAGCCATGAATTTGCAAGGATAGAAGGATTGGAGAATAAGATGCAAAGGAACTACCAAGAGTGAAAGGAGTCCCGAGCATCGGAAAATAAATAGGCATGCTGCAGCGACGAAATGACTCCTGGTTTTCCGCAATCATGGCAGCATTAATAATAACGGCGCGAGGTAGGTGGAAGTTCACTTAACTGTTCCATGTACTTTGCAAATGCGAACAGTCACACATGATAAGGAAAAGTGGCGCCTAACCCAAGCAAAAGACGCTCAAACCACAAAGCACAGATCGCCGGAAAAAACAGCATAAATGAAGCCCTGACTCCAAACAGACCAAGGCCTCTTTGGAGTAGGGGGGCAAGGGAATATAGCACCAGCAACCAACAAGTACACTACCACAGAAAGAAGGAAAAATTCGATGGAAAAATTCCATTACAAAAGGGAAAGTTCCATTACAAGAACATGTCTACAAAAAAAAAAAAAAACAAACAAACAACGAGAAAAGAAAAGTCATCAATAGATCCAGGCACTCAAGGCCGATCCGAAGGAGGAGCAGGAGGAGTAGCGTCGGGAGCAGCACCACTTGAGGAAGCATTAAACCTCGGCTGAAATTGCTCGAGGTCCAAGTCGGGGAACCTCTCCATCGCCTGGTCAGCAAAGTTAAAGAACCCATCAACGAAAGCCTTAGCTGCCTCCAGCCGAGCCTTCTCAATATCTTTCCGCTGATCCTCTACCAGCTGACACTCAGCAGCTAAAGATTTACTCAGCTCAGAAATAGCAGCTCGGGACTCTTTCAGCTGATCCTCCAGCAGAGAGCGGGTAACAACAGCATTTAGCAAGTCCTTCTTCTGGGCGTCACGATCTTCTCTCAAACGAGTCAGCTCGTCCCTGAGGGAGACCTCAGCTGAGGTACTGGCAATCAGTTGTCTGAAGGTCTGAGCCCGCTGCTCAAGGACCTGCTCCAACTCTCTCTCAGTAGCCAGGCCCCAGCTCAAGAGCTCGGAGCCGCGCTGACGAGCTTCAAGGACCTCAGCGCCCCTCCTCTGGACATCACTCCTCAACATAAAAATTTTCCTCCCAAGAGCGTAGACATGTGTCACCGACTGAAAACATAAAGGACGTTATAAGATGCCAAGAAGGTAGAAATAAAGGGAAAAGCACCAGAACGTACCTCAAGGAGGGCATGAAGCGCGTCACGGCTTCGAACTTGAAAAGGGAGATCTACAGAGCGGCGCAGGTCAGCTCGAGGAATCAATTCCATCAGGGCACGACTACTCAAGCTCACGTCCCGGAGTAGACCGGCCTCCGGGTCAGCAATAGAGGTCTGAGGGGAACGAGCCAAGCTTGGACCAGCTGCAGCAATTAGTGAAGTGCCTCGCCGAACTGGCCTTCTCATAGGGTCGACCACAACAGTACCCGCAGTGGCCCCACTAACGACAAGCTCTGATCGCAACCTCGGGGCCTCGGGTACAGAAGTAGGGACCTCGGCCGCAGGAACAGGAGCCTCAGCGATAGGAACGAGAACCTCGCCAAAAGAACCGTTTTCTTCCAACCTCGGCCTCTTTGCCGGAGGTTCTAGGGTCCTATCCCGTCTTCTTTCATCCACACGCTCCATGATCATATGGCGCTGAGTCACCAGGTAAGAAGGGACTACACAAACAAAATCAAAGACTTAGCAAGGTTTCGAGCAAAGGAACAGAAAAATAAAAGACATCAATTACGCACGGCCGTCTGACGCCGAGGAAATCCCGGGATGCATCAGCTCAATGTAAGAAAAAGGGAGACGGCCCGCGCTTGGTCGACCCGAGCCGACTCCGAGGCAACAAGGGGCGGGAGCTCTCCTACAACAGGAACAAGCAATGCCGTTAGTACACGAAAACAAGCATCAACAAACACGAAGGCAGGAACTTACTTAGATTTTTGCGGCGTCCCCAGGCGGTAGGAACTCTAACAGACCCCGGGAATTGGGAACCAAACTCCCAACCATCTCCAGAAACAAAAAAATATTTCATTCTCCACCCTTCAGGGCTCGGCGGGAGGTCCCGGATGGGAATTTATCCCCCCCCAGCCTAGGGACGAAGTAGTAGAACTCGGATACCTCCTCAGGGCGGAAAAAATGAAGAAATTTCGTCAAGTTAGCCCTGGCCTGGGGGAACAACCTCCCCCATGTAGCGGTGAAGGCCAATAGCACCGCCCAACCAGATGGAAGGAGCATGGCGGGGCAAAAGCTGAAGAAATGGAGGACTTCTCGTATCAAACCAGGAAGGGGAAACCAAAGCCCTAATAAGAAGGGGGCCTCGAAGAAACAAGCTTCACCACTAACCGGGCTATGAAACCTGCACGAGTCAGTAGGGCGTACGACAACACCTGGGGGAAACTCAAAGCGCCTGGCAAGAAGCTGAGTCTCGTCCTCATTGATTTCGTTGACTTCTGCATTACCAAAGACTCGCTCCATAACGTCAAATGGAGAAGAGGAAGTAGCCATGAATGCAGAAATCGAATTGAGTTTCTTAGAAGCAATGGGGAAAGGGAAGTATGTCACAGCAGAAGGTAGAAAACTTCTTTCTATGCTAAGTAGAGAGCAATCATTCCCCGGGAGGCCTATTTATAGGCGCTACAAGACAGGCCTGGCCTGGGCTTCTTGGGCACCACGATCGAGGGATCACTAAACCCACTGACAGCGCACGTTCTCAAATGAACGAAACTGTCGGACCTGTAGTACAAGAAAAGTAATAGGAAAAGACCAAAACAGCCCTAAGGAGTTTAAACGACTCAAGGAAGGAAGTGTGAAGGTCAGCTCGACTCAGATAAGCTCGGCTAAAAATGAAAATGCAAAAAGTCAGCCTGGGGTGTCTAAGGCCATCGGCTGAAGACAACATGAAGTAGCAAAACCAGCTACAAAGACCAGACGATGAAGTCTATAGTGAAGCGTTACGAAAAAAAGGAAAAACCACAAGTGTTCTCATTTCAGCGTCTGAAGAAGTTACAATGAAGCATTACAAACAACAACTTGAAAAATTACAAGGAAGATCAAAGCAATAGGAGGGTCTCGCATCAACCTCAAGAAACGATCTCTTTGTCACCACCTGCTCCCTCACAGGAAGCCCCTACCAACGCACCTAGCTCCTCCGCCGCTGCCACCACGAGACCAGACGCCTTCTCGGTACCAAGCGCCACACCCTCACCGGGATCAGGAGTCTCGGCCTCCTCAGCCACCACCGTCGCCTTCTTGAAGCCAAGCATGGGTACGAAGGGATCCAAGTGAAGGTCAGGATAGGCCTCCTCAAGTTGATCCTGAAGATTTAGAAAACCCTTCACAAAGGCAAATGCGCTCTCTCTCTCAAGCTGTGAAACATTAGCCCGCAAAGATGACAACTCGGAATCTTTAGCCGCCAAATCAGCATCTTTGGCCCTGAGCTCCGAATCCTTGACTATCAGGTCGGCCTCCTTGGCTTTGAGCTTGTCGTCCTTTGAGTCCATGAGCTTGACGAAGTCCTGAAGGCGGGCATCCATCTCATCATTAATCCTCTTCAGCTCAATGGCCTCCGAAGACAGAATCTTCACCTTCTCCTCGGCGGCCTCCTTGCTCACTAACATGGCGTCCATTGACTCCTTAGCCTTCGAGAGCTCCTCATTGTAGTGAAAGCCCAGCATCTTCACGCAGGCGAGCGACTAAGAAAGAAAAAGGTCGGTCAGTACAAGAGAGACCCGTGAAAATCTCAGCATAAAGAAATATCGGAGAAGGGGAAGGGTGAGGATAGAAAGTACCTCTGCCATGCCCCGAATAGTGCGATCCACCTTCTTGTCAAAAGGAACCCGTATGGTTACCCTGGGATCCGATCAGATAAGGCGGCAACGGCGACCTCAGGGTCACTTAGGAAGCCGTCCTCGTGCTCCTTGGACGAAGAAGGAGCGGTATCCACCCTTCTGCCTTCCTGAGGGGCAGAGCGAGGAGGAGCTGCCGGGACCTCATACCGTCTTTTCGAAGCTCCCTCGGTTGAAGATTTGCCCTGAGATCCCTCAACGGAGAGCGCGGGGGGGGGGGGGGGGGGGAGCCACATCCTCCTGGGAAGGAAGATCCTCTTTCTTTTGCCCAGAAGAAACAGGTAGAGGTCCGGATACCGATGCTTCTTTAGATAACGGCAGCGAGCTCTTCACCAGCTTCCTTTTCTTTCTTGACTTATCGGTATCCGAGAACATCACCATTATCAAGTCTTGATTCATTGGCTCAGGCTGGGGAGCAAGAGACGATGCCGGTGCCGGAGCTTGCTCAATAGGAGGCCCGAGCTCGTAGAGGGCTAGGTTCTCGTCAGTCACCAGGTCGAAAAATGACTGCAACCCCAAGGCCTCGGCCCTAGCAACTCTAGCTGCCTCCTCAACCCCAAGAACAGGACGATAATCTGCAAACCAGAAGTTAAGTCAGTAAAAAGAAACAGCAAAGAAAGACGTAGCCGAATTGAAGAGCCTTACTTATATTCCTTGGGGCTCCCCAGAACCTGGGAATAAGGGGGACGTCCCCTGGTTCCCCAGAAAGCTCCCAGGAGTCACCTCTAGCAAAGAAAAACTTGGGTTTCCACCCCTTGTTGGAAGAAGGAAGCCCGGTAACTAGGTTCCTCGCCTTTACCCTTTTCGCGAAGTACAGGAAACCCGCGGAAGGGGAAGACTTAAGTTGCAAAAGAGAGGCAAACTCCGTAATTGAGGGATGAGAGTCGTTCCCACTGTGAAACCAATGAACAAGAAACCTGATCAGGAGACCCCAGCCATTTGGAGAGAGCCGAGCGAGATAAATGTTATAAAACCCGAGAACAATTCGGATGAAATGATGAACAGGGAACCGCAGACCAGCACAGAAAGCGGATTCGTAAAAACAGACCAGGGTGGGAATAGAAGAATTACACCTCTCGTGTTGCTCAGGAGAGTGTAAGAGGACGGAGTTGGGAAAATGGTACTCCCACCTCAACTCATCTAAATCCTCATCGCTGAGACAACTGGGAGTCGCTTCTGCACAACAAGCCAGGTCGGCTTGATCCCGACAAACTCTCTTCCTAGAAGTTGGGGGAGGAGCCGGCTTGGATTTCCTAGTCTTTGACGAAACAAAAGAAACGAGGGGTAGGGATGAAAGAGGACGAGCTTCTTCTATAGGAGCGGAAGCAGAAACTCCAAGGGCAAACCCAGAGGCTGCCCTATCAACAGAACTACAGCTCGGAGAACCTAAGGTACTTTTCTCGACCTCATCGCCTACCTAGTTCTTGGAATCCGATTCGGAGGAGGAAACGACGTACTTCCCCATCAAGGGTCCAGGCCGCAAACCAGAGTGGAGGGAAGGCAAATGTAAAGCACAGTCAGTCAGAAATGGAGGTCTCAGACACCAACCTCGAAGGAAGGACACCCTAAGCGAAGTAAGATGGTCCACGAAATACGTAAGGGGGGAAAGGTCGTCGGAATGATTCCTAAAATAGCTAAACCTCCATATCAAGAAGCAGAACCCAAAGCCCCACCAAGGAGGGTTGAAGGGATCCAGGTCGAGCAAGAATAAAGAAAGGAGGAGAGACGTACCTAGTCAAGGCGCTAGATGCAGAAGAGAACCGGGAACGCAGAAACCCTAAGGATCGTCTGAAAGTCTGAAACGAAACGCCTCGGAAGCCAAAGAAGGTGAAGGAAACGCAAGGAGGAGATTCAAAAAAAAAAAACGCAAAAGCAACACATGCGAAGGGATTTCCCCCATTTTTATACAAGGCATTTAATGTCCTGAGAGGCAAGACGTCAGGACACCTCTCAGAAGCCGTACCGTTGGATTCACCCGATGGTGACACGTGTAGAAACCGTCCCATCACAGCTGGCGAATACCAAAACGGCCCAAACCAGTGCAAAGTCGTCTGACCACGCATCCCGCCATGTATGAAGACAATGGAGAAATCAGAAAAGACACTTCCAAACCCCAGGTCAGAGAAGACGTCATTCTCGTGACCAGGGGCTGGGGGGCAACTGATGAGGATAGGATTTTGGGCCTGGGCCGCCATGACAGCCGAGCCCAATACACCCTGAAAATCCAGAGTGTGGGTTTTGTAGCCCAAAGGAAATAGTCTCAACCAGCCCACACCGAGAGCAGAGGGCTTAAGGGACCAAAGCCCAAGGGGTCCAAAGAGTCAGCAACCCAGCCCTGATCCGAATCTCAGTCCATAACCTAGGGTGAGCCCTGTTGCGCCACGTGTTCCAAGGACAATGGGAACCAGCTCTGATTCCTCAGAGTTACGCCCTGCAAAAAGCAGAGGGAAGTGGTGCCGAACGAACCAAGATGGTCGTGGGTGCAGTACCACCGACGGACAGAAAGGCTTGCAGGGAAAGGACGAAAGGTCCCCACAAAATCAGGAAAAGGAAGAAGAAGAGCAAGAAACCCTAGGGAGAGGCACCATATAAATAGAACAGTAGAAGCAATGAGGGGGGATGGACTCCTGAGCCTTCTTCCTAGCCTTCTTTTCTGGTATTTTGCCCTTGATCCTAGAATACCCAGATAAGAAAGGTTCCATAACAGCCCTGTGCCTGTAATTTTCTTATAACCATTTGAGATCAATACATTTCACCAAGGAGCAAGAGCCTCTATTACAGTGGATGTAACCCAAGTCCATCGACTATGGTGAACTACTTACATTATTTGTTTGTCATTGCATAACTTTAGTTTTCTTAAGCCTACCCCGTAAAACCCAACAGAACCATATCAGGCTGGGTCTGGAAGATTAATTTCGAGACATCATTACTAATAAAACTTTCTTAATATGAAAAACTTTTAATTTTTAATTTTTTTACAAATCATTGCAACTTATTAGCCAACTTTTTATTGATCGGATCACATTTGTATTCTTTAGATAATTGTATATTTCATTTGTTAATCAAAATAATCAACGTGCAACACATGTGTGCACTGACTAGTTAAAAGAAATATGCGATGCTACTCGTTTATATACTAGTTATAAAAAATTCATACACGACGTGAACACAATATGACACGATTCATTAGAAACAAATTAATAAAAAGAATCGAGTATGATTGAAGTATTTTTTGATACGAACTGGCCTCACCCGACACGATTAACAAGCCTAACAATGACATCATTCTAGTTTTAGTAGGCCAATACTTATTTCCATGTTTAACCTTTTTCTTAATCTTTTTAAAACATTTCAGGTCAATGGACCAGACCATGGGCTTACCTAGCAAGCCGCCTTTGCAGCTCGGGCTATCGAGACACTACGTGACAGATTGGGCCAACTAGGATCAACTGAGTGATTGGGCTTTTGGGCCATCCTGTGGGCCTTGGACTTTTTACCAAGGCTGAAGCTCATCTGCCCCAACAGATAAAAGGTTACTGTGTGTCACTGTGTTGTACCTTTTTGGATTTTTATTTCGTCTAAGTCATGTACTGTCAAAATTTATTTTAATTATAGTTAGTTTATTTATAATCGTACATAGTCAAGTTCGTAGTGCGTGGAGTTCTTGCTATATATAAAACCATGTTTAAACCATATTTAACGATTTTGTGTCATGTTTAGTTGAGTTGATGAATGTAACGAATCTATTTGTTCATCATCCTGAACCCGCTAAAACTAAATATAAATCCACTATTTTTAATTTTGATTTCATGTCTTGTTTATTAATTTTGTCCAAATTTATTTAGAGCGGAGTAGCTCTACGCATACAATTTTTTTTTTTTTTTTCTAAATTACACTAAGTCATTGTGGATTGGAATAATTATAAATCTCACTATCTCCTACAAAAATATCAGCTCAACAAGATTACACAATTAGGACCTAAGTCCTACCCCGATTGGTTGGAGCCTTCTATAATGGAATGGTAGGTTGATAGATCGAGTTCCCCTATCAAAAAAAAAAAAAAAAAAATTACACAATTTTTGAAACATAAAGCTTATAGACAAAATTTTACCCTTCTTTAAATCCACCTACTTTTTGAGAAGCCCACAGAAATTTGATAGGAATGGGAGTGTTATTGACTTTGGAAGGTCTTTGCTTTGTTGACAGCCACAAAATGAGCAGACTGAAACCTTGGAACACGCTAAGAAAAATCTACTTGTCTTTAGTCATAAATACAAGTCATCTTGACTCATGATCAAGTCAAGCATAGGACAGAGGAACCAGTCCAAGAGAAAATATGGGCAACTACGACGGTCGTGTTCGTCTGGACCACATATTCAATGTGATTAATGCTTGTCTCATTCACCTGTTTCATGTTATCTTTTTCTCTATCACATATCTACTTTAATGTCTTTTTGAAAGCAATCTACTATAATGTTCATATAGTCACTAGCAGTCGTCAGAATTTGAATTTTATCAGGGATGGACTGAGATAACGAGTTGAATTGTCAAATGACAAGAAGAAATATCTTTTGTAGTTGCCAATGTTATATTACATTAAATTCGCAATTTCATTTGGCACCGAAACTATATCATTTGTATCAATCAAGTCCCTAAACTATGTTTTGTGCTAATTTAGCCTCTGAACAATTAAATCTGAGTCAATGTGGCCTTTCTGTCAAATTTTACCGTTAATTTTGACGGAAACTCTCATGTTCACATCACATGAGTCAAATATTAGGTTATAGTTTAGGAATCGCGTGATGTGCATTTGAGGATTTCAGTCAAAGTTAACGACAAATTTGAACATAAGGGTTACATTGAGTCAAACACAAAAACATAATTCAAGGGTTAAATTAACACAAATAATATAATTCACGGGACTAAATAGATAGTTAATTCTATTTTAGTTTTTCATACGACTTTGTGAATAAAAGAGGTTCAAAAACTAACATACCCCTTGATCGGAAAGTGTTGGGAGGAGTAGATCAGATACAAAAATAAACTTTGTCATTGTTTGTACAAAATTATTACTTACAATTCAAATCCATAACCTCACTGTTGATAGCTCAATTCCAAAACTTCCATTAATAGAGTATATAAAGATGCTAAAACTTGTTGATCTCAACTGACATACTAGGATAAAAATATTCATTGATTTCCCATACTATTTTACGGTATATCTCATCTAACAATCCCAAACTAGCGGAAGTTTAGTCTCGTGTGCTTGACTGTCTTTTTTTATCGAGGGTATAGCTCAGTAATGGAAACGCCATTCACAGACAATTGCATTGACTTGCTTGTGGACTGATCAGACTCCGGGCCCTTTGTTGGTGTACTTGCTTCAGTTCTGCTACGGAAGAAGAATGGAGGTGCTCGAGGCATCGGTAGGGTAGCACAGTAGCTGCTGAGCATGAGCACCACTGAGGCCATGGTGGGCCTGTCATCTACATCTTCTTGTACACACAGT
Source organism: Ilex aquifolium (assembly GCA_951799425.1). NCBI lineage: Eukaryota > Viridiplantae > Streptophyta > Magnoliopsida > Aquifoliales > Aquifoliaceae > Ilex > Ilex aquifolium. The sequence goes on along the minus strand of OX637392.1, from coordinate 48,443,529 downwards.
AAACCAATATGTATGCATCTAATTACTTCACAATATGCAAATGGGAGTTACAACTAATGAAAATATTCAAAAGAAACAGCAGAGAAACACGATTCATATAGCCGACTCCAAATAGTAGGATGAAGGCTTTGTGAGTTGAGTTAATTAACTAAACAATGTTCATGCATTTATGTATCTCACCTTCTAGAGCTTCTGAAATCCTTGAATTAGTCAGATTTCTACCATAGTTAGATGCTTCTGACTACTTACCTTGTAGACCGGACCGAACCCGCCTTCACCTATCTTGTTATCAGAAGAGAAGTTGTTTGTGGCAACTTCAATTGTGCCCAGATCAAATTGTAAGGACTGCAATATTGTAATTTCATCCCCAACTACACAACCAGACAATAAAATTGTTGAAGTTTGTGAATGACACTACTGCAAAAGTAATAGCATGAAGCAATACAATTTGATGATAAAATGATGTCTTTTATCCTTACAATTTTCTTCTTCTCCAACATGGTACTTTCTCCTTGGTTTTCTGCTTAGGATGCAGAAACTTATGGCCAAAAGAACCACAAACAGACCTACTGGGACTACAATGGCAATAATTGTTTCTGATGAGAGTTCCCTTTACCATCAATAATAAATTGTCACATAAGCCTAATAGCTGCAAGTCAAAAACAATAGAGCTACTTTCATTTCACTCGACTCGACTCAACAAAATTTTATCGCGTCATGATTTCTCGAACTGAGAGATCCATGAATCGGGGTGATTTTCTCCCCGACCATGGATCCCAGACTTCCCCATAAACCGAAAATTCATGACTCCCAAGTGCTATGAGAATACCATTTAGTTGGCCCATGCCTCTGACAGTCTGACTTTTAAGACCCAAAAAAAATCAACTAATAAAGCTTTATCCCAACCTTTTCGGGGATAAAATAACAAGATATGCAATCTACTATATGTATCACGAAAGAAGAATTCTATAGCCTGTACTCGATAATTCACCCATTTTGGCTTGTGCTTTGAAGTTTTACCTCGAGGACTTGTCAAGGAACTTGGAGGAGGAGGCAAAGGTGATGGAGCGGTGGCTTTGATTTCATAGAATGGGTACATCTCGTATCTAATATTACAACTTGTTGGAAAAGTGGATCCAAATAAAGTGAACGGCAGGGTGAGGCGCGGACTAGGTCGCTCTCTTAAGACGATTCGCGCCCTTTTATGAAAGAATCACAGCACAGAAGGTATAGACGCGTCGTCCCCAGGATACAACAGCCCAGCCTATTGACTGTTGCTTCACTCAAATCTGCACAATCGAATGAAGCAGAAGCTTCACACACACCTTTGAATATTGCCCAGAAACTTATCTAAGAAAATATAGCTGATATGATATGTCTGTATACTGAATATATGTACATATATATACTGATAATATATGTGTTTAATAGACCGTAATTACTTCTATATTTAATTGGATAATAAATTAAAATATGACTGTTGGAATACTAGCCGTTGGAGACTTTTGGTATTCAGCAACTGAAATTTTAATATTGAAGTAATAACATAAAATAATAATAAAAAGTGGGTTTAATACCAGTTAATATTTTATTTTATTTTTGGCGAGCCAGGGGGACCCACTACCCGGGTCGTGGACTAGGTACAACCATGTGTTTCGTATCTCCTCCGCTAGTCCCCCCCCTGCGCACGTGAGAGTCCCAAGACCTCTCTTTGATTCAAAGGCTAGATAACACTAGTCTATATATATACTCAAGTATCTTTGGTCTTTTAGTCGATGTGGGATTGAGTTCCCACACAAGACAAAACACTCTTTTAGTTAAAATATTCTAACAATCCCCCACTTATTTTAATAAAAGATACACTATATAAGTAACTGGGCAATAAATAGAATATCATGCATTGCAAAAGTGGCAATGCCTTTAAACCTTTACTTAGTGCTTCAATGTTCCCGTACTAGAGTCAAAGTGGACTTAGTCTTTAAACGATGACTACTTGAGGATACGTAGAACCATATCACACACATGATATTCAAGGTGTCCAAAATCAAGCTTCAAAAACCAGCACATTCTCGGCCTTGTGCTTTATCCCAGTTTCTTGAGTGCTCTAGAGAATTAGCCCAAATTCTCATAGGAAGCGGCCCGTCTTCCACACTCATATAGGTGAGTCTATCAAGAATGTTCTCGTAACTAAAACATCCCACCCAAAAAGGGCTATAGAACTCATTAAGAGATATTGATCTCATCCTCCAAATTTTCGTTGCGAGATCACATGTACTTTACACCATAGGGATGGACAATGAATATAAAATTTCAACAATGATATAAATTTCATTGGTACATGTTTCACAAACCAAGTCACTCTATGATTCGTTTGTCCCATTAACCTAGTTCTTGGGATCTCCAGTCCCTAGGTTGGGTATCCTCATATGTGACTTAATCGGATTTGGGCTTGAGTCCAATCCCCCTCGATGTACTCCAGATCTTTTCTCTAGCTAGAGCTTTTGTTAACGGATCGGCAAGATTGTCAGTCGATCTCACATAATCAACATTGATCGCACCATTATTTAGGTATGATCTCACAGTACTGTGCTTTCTTCTCACAGATCTGGATTTTCCATTATAGTACTTATTACGTACTCTACCTATTGCGGCATTGCTATCACAATGAATTAACACAGGTGGCACTGGTTTAGCCCACAAAGGTATATCAAACAATAAATCACGAAGCCACCCAGCTTCCTCACTAGCTGAAGCTAGCGCAATCAATTCAGCTTCCATTGTTGACTTTGCAATAATCTGCTGCTTCTTTGATTTCCAACTTATGGCTCCACCACCTAAAGTAAAGACATAACCTGTAGTGGACATAGAATCACCCGATAGGGTGTTCCAATCTGCATCACAGTAACCTTCAAGTACAGCAGGATAATTCTTATAAAATAAACCAACATGTATAGTTCTTTTTAGATATCTCATAAGACGATATATTGCATTCCAATGATCCATACTAGGTCTACTAGTAAATCTACCAAGTACACCCACCGCATAGGCAATATCAGGTCTAGTACAATCAGTGGCATATCTAAGACTACCAATTATGCTTGCATACTCTATCTGATTAATTACATCACTTTCTTTTTCTGTTGGAAATAAATGAATGCTTGAATCAAAAGGTGTGCAAGCAGGTTTACAATCAAAAAAATTATATTTTTTCAAAACTTTTTCTATGTAATGAGATTGATCAAGCATAATTCCATCAACGCTCTTTGTGATTTTCATGCCAAGAATCACATTTGCTTGACCCAAATCTTTTATGTCAAAATTTCTATTTAGTAAAGTCTTGGTAGTCTCAATCACATATAAACTAGTACCAAATATTTAAAAGGGAATTTATCTTCATGAAATATAGCATCTAGTGATTCAATTACCACATTATTCTCTAGGTCTAAAAATCTGTATGCTTTACTAGCTAGTGCATATCCAATGAATACACATCTAGATGCTCTTATTCCTAATTTAGGAATTTTAGGATCAGTCATCCTAACATAAGCCAAACATCCCCATACTCTAATGTAATTCAAGTTAGGCTTTCTTTTCCTCCACAGTTCATAAGGAGTAACTAGATTTTGTTTACGAGGAACTCTATTCATAACATAATTTCCAGTTAAAACTGCTTCTCCCCACAAATTTTTAGGTGCACTAGAACTAGCTAACATAGCATTGGTTAAGTTGATCAAAGTTCTATTTTTACGTTCAGCTACACCATTAGATTGAGGAGAGTATGGTGGTGTGGTTTCATGAACTATTCCTAAAGACTGTATATGTTCAATTAATCCAAGTGATTCATATTCTCTACCTCTATCACTTCTAAATCGTTTAATTTTTCTATCAAATCGATTTTCTACTTCTTTAATAAAAATGGTGAGTTTTTCAAAAGCATCACTTTTATTTTTCATAAGATAAACATAAGTGTATTTTGAAAAGTCATCGATGAAAGTTATAAAATATCTTTTTCCACCACGAGTCAAAATTCCTTCAAATTCACATATGTCCGTATGTATCAATTCTAATAATTCAGAATTTCTTTCTACTTTGATATGAGGCTGTTTTGTTATTTTTGTCATGCTACAATATTCACATTTTTCAAAATTATTGTGTAACTTAGGCAATAAACCTACATGGCTCATATTTTTCAAATATTTGCTATTAACATGACAAAGACGAGCATGCCACATATTCACACAAGAAACAATATAAACGGAAGAAGTAGTTTTATTCATTTCAACATTCAGCTTAAACATACCATCACAAGCATAGCCTTTCCCAACAAATGACCTATTCTTGGTCAAAACAAACTGATCAGATTCTATGGTTTGTTTGAAACCAGCCTTATTTAAAAGATAACCAGAAACCAAATTCTTTCTAATTTCAGGAGTGTGAAGAACATCTCTTAGGGTCAAAACTCGGCCAGAGGTAAATTTGAGTTTGACATCTCCCATGCCCAAAACATTCACAGTATGTGAATCACCAAGCAACACTTTTTTATCATTTCCAACGGGAGAGAAAGACTTGAACCAAGATTTATCATGACAGACATGCCTGGAAGCTCCAGAATCTGCCCACCACCCTTCACTATTCTCAATAAAATTAACCTCAGAAATCATGGCCACAAGAGGTTCCTCGGTCACATTAGCTTGAGGAGCATAACCTCGTTTTTTAAAACGACAATCTTTAGCAAAATGGCCAGACTTTCCACACACAAAACAAGCACCATTATTTGACTGATTATTTTTATTATATGGTACTTGTTTGGAAGGGGGTCCTTGGTTTGGTGCTTGGTTCCACTTCTTTTGAAAATGGTTTTTATTTGAAGCCTTATTAAACTTTTTCATGTTATTACCTCTAGGCTTCAAATATGCACTGTTTCTATTATTTTGACCCTTAGAGACGTTATCATTAGATGTGATAAAATGTACCTTATTGTTGTTTCCATTACCATTGAGATTCCCGTTAGTGTCGTTGGTCTTGTCTTGTTTTCTGGCCTCTTCCTCAATTCGAAGCCGAGCCATTAGATTCACCATGCTTAATTCTGATTGCTTGTGACGAAGTCCCTTTTGATACTCCTTCCATGAACCCGGCAATTTTTCGATAACTGCTGCAACTTGCATCTGTTCATCAACCTTGATTCCTTCGGACACAATTTCATGAACAATCATCTGTAACTCATGTGTTTGAGCAATTACAGATTTTTCTTCCACCATCTGGAATTTAAAATAGCGGCTACAAGCATATTTTTTCGTCCCTGCTTCTTCTGTGTCATACTTCGCCTCCAAAGCTTTCCAAATCTTCTTGGCAGAAGAATAGGAATTGGAATAGTAATCATATAGTTCATCGGAAAGACAATTGAGCAAATAATTGCGACAATTATCTTCGTCAGTCTCCCATAGTGCTAAATTCTTTTCATGCTCTGCTAACTCTTCTGCAGTCATACCTTCCTTGTTTACCTTCTTTGGATTTTTTGCAGTGAGAATCCATGCGACCTTCATCAGTTTGAGATAGAACATAACTTTCTTCGCCCATCTTTTGAAGAACTGTCCACTGAATCGAAACAGTTTGTTAAGATCGTTTGATCCAGCAGATGAAACAGTAGAAGCGGCTATCGCAGAATTCTCCATCGGGATCGATTCGTCTTAAATTGTTGGAAAAGTGGATCCAAATAAAGTGAACGGCAGGGTGAGGCGCGGACTAGGTCGCTCTCTTAAGACGATTCGCGCCCCTTTATGAAAGAATCACAGCACAGAAGGTATAGACGCGTCGTCCCCAGGATACAACAGCCCAGCCTATTGACTGTTGCTTCACTCAAATCTGCACAATCGAATGAAGCAGAAGCTTCACACACACCTTTGAATATTGCCCAGAAACTTATCTAAGAAAATATAGCTGATATGATATGTCTGTATACTGAATATATGTACATATATATACTGATAATATATGTGTTTAATAGACCGTAATTACTTCTATATTTAATTGGATAATAAATTAAAATATGACTGTTGGAATACTAGCCGTTGGAGGCTTTTGGTATTCAGCAACTGAAATTTTAATATTGAAGTAATAACATAAAATAATAATAAAAAGTGGGTTTAATATCAGTTAATATTTTATTTTATTTTTGGCGAGCCAGGGGGACCCACTACCCGGGTCGTGGACTAGGTACAACCATGTGTTTTGTATCTCCTCCGCTAGTCCCCCCCTGCGCACGTGAGAGTCCCAAGACCTCTCTTTGATTCAAAGGCTAGATAACACTAGTCTATATATATACTCAAGTATCTTTGGTCTTTTAGTCGATGTGGGATTGAGTTCCCACACAAGACAAAACACTCTTTTAGTTAAAATATTCTAACACAACTTGGTTGCAAAACTCTTCCGCCTTTCTTTCCATTGCAGCAGATTGGCAGATCATCTATAGCGAACCGAAGACACCGATTACAATCAGCCCCGGATAAATCTGGTGTGCACTGCACTAGGCTGTATAGTCTATCAAGACTTGTGATCTTAACATCTCCAGTTGCAAACCTGTTGAAGTTAACATCTCCAGTTGCAAACCTGTTGACGTTAACATCTCCAGTTGCAAACCTGTTGGCCTTAACATCTCCAGTTGTAAACCTGCTGACATATTGATCATTTAAAGGTCGATCGCTCGAAGCCCAAGTTGCCAATCCATCCATAGTATCTCTCAGCACGTGTGCAAACCGATCTTGTTCTGTGATATTCTGCGTATTCCACATATACACCTTAGGCGATTCATCCATGGTCCCCAAAAAAGGCCTGTTATCATAACGTAGCATGCACTGATCATACCGAATATAGGCCACTTTCTCCTTGGGACATCTCTGGATTATCTCTTGACTGGCATTCACCACACAATCATGGCAGGCATTAATGGTAACATCGCCTCGACAGAGAAACAGGTCATAAGCCGCAACTGGAGGACCACGGCCAGCAGTTACATTATAAAACAAGCTGTTGGGTGTATTGTTAGAAGAAAGATTAGAGAGGAGGAGATTGAGATTGGATTTAAAGGTGCTATTAGGAGAGTAAATGGTTGTGTTATCACAAATATGATAGAGATAGGTAGCAGGAGCAGCTTCAGTACTTAGACTGAGCAACCAGAGGCTGGTAATTACTACCACTAAGGCCTTGGAGACAATATCTCTGTAAGGAAACACCATGATGCCAACAATGAGAGAAAGTAATGGAATTGTTGTTTTTATATAACAAATCATTGCCTTGGCTTCAGGGCATACATAACAATCTCTGTCAATAAAGTGGTTGTGCATTATTTCTTTCTTAGTGTTCATATTTGGAGAATATGAACACTCTTCACTAGGAGGAAATTTCTTTGAGAAAGTCTTCACGACAGTTTCAAAAAATGGAAAGAGCAATAGAACCGACAATTCTGTCATAGAAATGCAGATAATCAGTGGCCTGTTTGGGTTGGACCATGCTGTGCCCAAGGGCTTATAGACTACCTTCTCCTCCCACTTGGCCAGTCCATGGTGGGTGCATTTCTTTGGCTGGACTGGGCCTAGGCCACCCTTATCTTTCCAATGATATGCGGCCTGAATCTTTCTTTGTCTCGAACCCATACACCTATAATAATGGTAGGGTAAGGAATAGTCCCAAAGGGAAATTGACCGTGGTGGTTGGTCAAAGCTCCTATAGGTAGTCAGTCCTTTCTCATGGAATCGTAAGAGAGACTTCCGTATATATGGCACCATCCCGAGTTTCCGTCGTCGGCCTTGTCATTAGCTCGTTATCTATTTCGGGGGAGTAATAGTCTTAACAGCCTTAGTGTTACTTTGAAAAATTATTTAAAAAAATATTTGAATGTTTTTTACTAATGGCATTATCATTAGATTTATGGGTCTCTATCTAGCAGGGGAAATTCATATGTTACACGTGCAAATGGATCATTTTTGAAATGTCAAGAAATTGTCGTGTCATTTTCATCAAAACTCATGAAATCTAAGGGCCTGTTTGGTTTGCGTTTCAAAAACAGGTATTCGAAAACAGTTTTTGAGAAGAGTTTTAAGAAAATGGTTTTGATATTTTTTGAGATAAAAAACTTGTTTGGTTAGATGATTTCAAAAACAATTTTACAGAACAGAAAATAGTAAAACCTGTTTGGACAGCCTAAATATATGTTTGAACAGTAATTCAAACATTAATAAAAAAATATAAGAAAGTTATTTTTAGATTGATAATTTCATAAAAAAAAATTCAATAAATCAAACTTTAAAATATAATATATATTATATATATTATATAATATTTATATATTATATTATATATATTATATAATATATTATATTATAATATCTATTATATAATATATTATATTATAATATCTATTATATATATATTATATATTATGAGAGAGAGGAAGAAGTAAAAAAAAAAAGGAATGAAGAAATTTGCTGCTAAGGAGACTCGAATGACAGACCTCATTAAAGTCCAAAATTGTTCTCCTTGTTTTCAAAATTTTCAAAGAAAACTTTGAAAACAAGCTAGACTTGTTTTCTGTTTCTTTGACTCAAATCTCATTTTTTCCGAAAATTTTGAGAACAAAAATGCTAAACAAACAGGATTTGGGTGTTTTTAAAATTTTGAGAACAAAAAACTGTTTTGCAGACGCAAACCAAACACACCCTAAGTGTTTTTTACCCTAAACAGATGAGTAAACTCACCTTTTTAAAAAACACATAAAACCAGAGTTTTTTAAGGATCTTATGCCTTCCAAAACTTTTCTTCCAAAATCCTATGCAGTTTCAAACTCATTTCCTTAATCCAAGTACTATTTGGGAAAAAAAAAATTCCAAATGAAGTGTTCAGGATGCACAATCCCTAGGCCTCAAAGTAAAAAAGTAATCTACAAATCATTGAAGTTGAGATCACAAAAAAAAAAAAAAAAAAAAATCCATTGAAGTTGCGGAGGAGGAGGATTCTTAGTCACAAGATTTGCCCCCTCTCTCGCTCGGAACGCTAGGAGTGAATTCGCCATAAATTCGTGTTCCCATTTTTTTGAATTTGTAAATCCAAAAATAAAATTCGTCAATTAACTATTTAAACTTAGAAAATTTGGAGGTCGATCTCCCTATATGGACTTATTTGGAAAGAAATCCGTCAAGAAAATTTATTTGGTTTTAAGTCTGTTTTTTGTCAATTTTATTATTGTAACCATTCCATGTAGGAATGTTATAAACGACGTTTGTGGACACAATAACCAACCATATACATTTTCTTCATAATCGCCTTCAAATTCGGCTACAATCTTCCAAGCTACAATGTTTCCTTATCCAAAAAATAAGAAACCGGCATTTACCAAAAACAGTTCATATTCAAAATTCAAACTCATTATATTCTATAAAATACAATTTCAATTTACTATTTCAGTTTACTTTGGACTCCATCGACAAAATATTAATATTTAAAAAATAACAATAGTAACATACTCAACAAAGACAGTAATATGACCACTAAAAAAATAATAACATGCTCACAAAAAAATAGTAACATGGTAAAAAAATAATAACAATTAGGGATTTAATTCTGTCAAAGTGGACATTAACCTTATAACCATGATTCAAGAGAACTTATATATTAGTACTAAATTAAAGTGTTATAGATTTTGATTTTGTTGATTTTTTGTTGCACAAGACAATCGAGTATTCATTTGTTGTGTTACTGTAGAAAAAGTTCATGTTACTATACATGAACCAAAAAATGGAGTTCAAAATTTCGATGTCTTGATGTTCACAATTGGTGTTGAGTGTCGTAATTCAACTGTCGATTGTGTGTTACTACTCGTCATTTTGTAAATTTTTAATTTGTGGATCGTATTTTCACTAAAATTATTTGAAAGTTGATGTTATTGTAAAAAAATTTTGTCTTGTATTTTGTAAAATTAGATGTGTTACTGAGCACAAAGTTTTGATGTTACTGTGAATATTAAAGTGTATGTTACATAATATACGTCTTAAGGTTTGTAATTGTATGTTAAAATTCACTATAGTAACATTAGTGTCAGTATAGTAATACGACTGTACTGGTAACACGACTCTAATTGTAATTTCAATCATATAGTAACATGAATGTTACTATATATTAATATTCGTGTTACTGAACTCTGTTGGCATTTTTCAGCCTCCCTATATTATGCATTACTGTTGTTAAGGAAAATTTATGATCTGATTTTGACTTTATAGACCAACAATTTATAAAGGATTTTGACATTAAGTTTTCCATATATTACTATCATAATATATAACTTTCATATAAAACTTCTGTTAATTATCATAATATTTAATAAACGGTTTTCATATATAACTCAATCAAGGATTTTCATATATACCTCAATGATCTAACATATGTGACTTTCCATAACTGGATAAAACTAACACCGTTAGGGGTAATTTTGAGATTTAAAAAATAATTGGACTTTAGTACCTATATATAAGTTTAAACATTAACTTACCCCCAAATAAGTTTTCTTTCAGGACTCTCACCCTCAATTTTCACTTTACACTATAACTCAAGGTTAGGAGTCCAAATGCTAACTTGGGCCAGTCCAAATATTAAACTAACTTCTCCTATTCTGTACCCACATAACATTAGGCTTTCCAACTCATAAGGTCAATACGTGCTAACGAGAGCTGCCACTCACCTCGATTTATTGGCAAGTGTTGGTGGGAAGTTGCCTTGCCTATCCGACGTGGGATCACCTCTCACGCATAAATATGCCTTTCAAATTTTTCTGATTGTTTTTTTAACGAGAAATGCTTTTTGATTTTAAATAAATTTAAATAATTTATTGTATAAAAATTAGAATTTAGCTTTTTAATTATATTTTTTTTATTAATTTCTATATATTTAATTATGTATGTATGCATAAACTATGACGTTTTCAAGGCGCTCCCACTCTAAGGTTTTTTTAAAATGTTCTGCTCTTGCGCTCCCGCTTTCGCTCCCACTCCTGCTCTATGTGACTTAGGGAGGATTCTTTCGGCCTTTGCTATATTTTTAAAAATATCAATTGAGTCGACGTTTTTAAAAACACTTTCGGAAAAAGTATTTAGATTTAGGAAATAAGTTTAAAAATTAGGTGTGCAACTTGGGCAGGCCAACCTGAGCCCAATTCAAAAAAAAACAGGGCTTGGATTGAGGTTTTAAAATTAGGAAATTTGGAGGTCGGTTCCTCTTTATAGACTTATTTGGTGATAAGTCCATCAAAAAAACTGTTTAATATTCAGTCCAGTTTGATTTTCATTATCCAAAATACCCTAATTAGTTATATTTAATTAAAACAAATTTAGAAACTAAAAACTCCTAAATTTTATAAGTTTTCCTAACATTAAAATTCTCTCTCTTATATCTATCTATATCCATGTATAGAATAAGACTATTTAAAAATAAAAAATAGTAATATTGAATATTAATATTTAAAAAAATAACAGCAACAATATAATCAACAAAGAGATTGACTAGTATAAAATAAGGTATAAAATTATGCTTACCAAAATTCTATCATTTTTTTTGTACTAGTACATTAATAACCACTGAATGATTAATGAGAGTAATAGAGATTGATTAATTTAATCATTCACATTTATTTGGTATAAAAAATTAGTAAAAGTTTTGCTAAAACAATAGGTTTATGTATAAATAAAGTGACGAAAAGGTTTGACAGAATGGTGAAGAAGAACAGAAAAATACATATGTCATTACTTGCAGGATGGATTGAAAGTGACCAAGATCTTCAGTCAAAGGGGTTGGACTAAAGCTGTTTTTGAACATTAAAATTTGATTTTTGATGGATTTTGAGTTTAAATTAAAGAACTAATTATTTTGAGTAAATTTTCATGTATTCGTGTTCTATTCTATAAAGAGAATAACGTAATATATTCACTTGCTTAAATCGAGTAAGTGAATATACCAATACCACATTGATATTTTTACTTTTGAGTAAAAATAAGCTCAACAGTGACCCTCTTAGAATGTGAAAAATAGAGGTTTGTTAATGTAAGATTTGACACAAATTTCACATTGGTTGGGTGAGAAATTTTATATGTGCATATATTATCCCAATTGTGCACTATGGGTTGGGCCCCAAGGCGCACTGTAATTTTATGAGCAGAACGAGCACTTGGACTTCGGTTCGACAAACACACACGCGCCACCTTGGGCCTAGGCTCGAATGAGGCTATGGTTTAGATCAAACCTTATCTTTTTAAAAAAATTCATTTACGAATTAGGTAAATGCTTAACCCGGATTTTAATTTCTGCTCGTTAGAATTCAAATTTGCATTGGTTCGGATTTAAGTTTCCCTCCAATCTGAATTTTTGAATTCCGTGTTTGTTCGATAGGCAGACATCACTGGTGTCTTTTGGGCTACATCAGTTCGCATGATAACTGTCCAGAACAGACATCATTCTATCTATAAATGACTCAGATTCATTTGTATTCTGCACTTACGAATTTAGTCATTAAGGCAGTTATTACATTCATCATTTCGTGATTAAGAGATAGTATTTTCTAAGTGTACACAACACTATTCTAGTTTGTTGGGCAATTGAATTGGATTACTACTTTCATTTGCGTGAAAATCATTGTATCTTGTGAGGTAGACTCTGAGATTTCCATAAGCACCAGTGTAGGGGTGAAATCAATCCTAAGGATGATAGTGTCAAACGCTAGCATTGATCTATAAAATTCAATTTTCGTTCCTGATATACAAACGAATCAGTTTTATTTATTGCAGTTTTACGTGTTACTTTTTATTCTTACATGTTATTGTTTTGTAGTTTATTATATAAATAGTTTTGTATGTCATCAGAAATTTCCAATAAATAATTTTATCATACTGTAGAAATCCACACAATTATATTTCCAACAAGAGGATCAAAGAAACATTTATCACATGATCAGCATTCATCCTCTATTGATTTTGTGATCAGGAATCATCATTATATTTTTTGAATTTGTGAGTGGATTTGACGTAATCAAGTACCTTCACGGATGAATATGGGACAAATATTTGAATGTTTATTCGAATTAGCGGGACGGTCCGTTAGACATATATTATTGAACAACGCCTTTTAATAAGAGATATGAATAAAAGGTTTCAAGAAAACTAGTGTTTTCTAAATTATATGGAGTTAGTACGCAAATAACGAATCTCTGGATATTTGAACCCGAGTATACAGGGAAAAATAGAATATTTAATGAAAGAACGAGAAATCCTTTTAAATAACCTGTTTTAATAAGAAAGCTTTATATCTTGAAATTAGGCTATTGAAAACTTTGAATTTGGGATCTCACATATTAATAATTAAAACTTGTGGTCAAAAAAATCCTAACTATTTCATTATGTGCCACATTTTTGCATGTTACTCGGAATATATTCCTAATTTGTTTGAGGGTCTTAATTTATCTTAGATAAAGCTGGAATATGTATAATGGGGCTATGACTACTATTTAGTCGTCCGTGGGAGAAAGTAAAGAATTTTTAATCACGGTTGAATTACATCAAGGATCAGCCCTAAGTCAATACTTATTCACCCTAATTATGGATGAACTCACTATGCACATTAATGTGGATGTATGAAAAAACATAGTGACAAAATGAGTGTAGTGGAAATGAGAATGTTAAGGTGAATGTATGAAAAAATTAGAAATTATTGAATACGAAATGACCGTATTATAGAAATGGTAGGAGTAACTCCAACTGAGGACAAGTCGAGAAAGAATAGATTAAGATGTTTGATCATGTTCAATGGAGGTCGGTAAAGGCATCAGTAAGAAAAAGTAAAAAAATTTCTCTTAATGTTACTAGGAGTAGGGGTAAACCTAAATTATCATTGAACGAAATAATAAGAAAAGATATGAAAATACTTAACTTAAATGAGCGTATAACGCATGATCGAAATGAATGACGAATACGGACTCATATAATCGACCCCAAATTGAGATACAAGACTTAGTTTGGTCTTGTTTTGTATTGTGTCAAGAAATTTTTAATCCATGCTTGACTTATTTTATAGTCAACTTCGTATTGCATGATACATTCATGCTTTGTTTAGTATGCTGAAAAAATGAAACGAAAAAAATTTGAAGGAATAGATAAAATATAATGTTTTGTAAGGAAAAAAAAATTAAGAATGATAGAAAAGTGGATGAAATAACTTTCCTTCCAACTCACCAAAATTGGAAGAAAAAATGGATGAAAAATTAATTATGTGTATTGAAATATATGCTATTTATATATATATATCCTTTAATATATGCATATATCATATTTATCTATTACATATTATGTATAAATTAATTTCATGTATAGATGTAATGATAATGCATCTATACTTTTTTTTTTCCTTTTTTCATTCTACCAAACACAAAAAAATGATTCATTCCTATTTTTCACACCTCTTACCAAACACAAAAAGGAGAATAAAGAATTTCTCACTTGAATGATAAAAAATATATTACTCTTATTTTTCCATCCTTCTATTTTTTTCATTTACCCTACCAAACATACCATCACGGATAGAACCAGAAATTTATTATTGAGGGGTCAAATTTTATGCCTAGAATCCCCATGCAACCTCCTTTTTTAGGTACACAATCAAAGAGTCAATTAGAAAATCATTTTACATATTGTTGCAAAGTTTTTTTTCGACAATATTTCAAATACGCAATATTTTTTCTCTTGAAAATTGCATCAAGTGTATAAGGCTTTCCCATCTAAAATTATAAAAATATGTTAAAATCAATTGAATAATTTCATGAAATTACACACCTATAAAGAATAGAAAAAATATTATATAACTTATTTTCAAAAAAAACTTAAGCAAAAATAATTCATATTAAAAAATTGTAACCAATTTGTGTTTGATTGAACAAAAACACAAGTAAAAAAAAAAAAACTCCATATGATAAATGTTTAGAGCAACTAAAACAACAATTAAGTAATGACATATTAATAT
Organism: Ilex aquifolium; assembly: GCA_951799425.1. Taxonomy (NCBI): domain Eukaryota; kingdom Viridiplantae; phylum Streptophyta; class Magnoliopsida; order Aquifoliales; family Aquifoliaceae; genus Ilex; species Ilex aquifolium. The sequence goes on along the minus strand of OX637392.1, from coordinate 48,428,484 downwards.
TTATTTCAGTGAATTTTACATAAAAATAAGTATATCGTAAGTTATATACCCCTAATTAGACACAAATTCAGTCGGATTTTAACTAAAAAAGTAATCACATCTTAGATTTAATCTTCCTAATTTTACACAAACTTTCAAAATCGTTTATGCCTAAATATATTGCACAAAGAAAGAGATAGCACTCTAAAATATATATATTTATATATTTTCTATAGTATTCGATAATAAAACAGTGGTTGGCTTCTGAAACTCCTTTGACTTCTATAATTCATCATAAGCGGACTCTTTGCGTATTTTAGACAACTTTGTATTCTAATTAACTTAGGACTCTTGAGTTAATTTATTGGAATTTAGATATACCATAAAAGATAAAATATTTTTAATCTTGATGACAGAGAATTATGTTGTATTGGTGGAAGTTGTTTGTTTAGAATTCTAACTTGGGTAAAGTTTTCGTATACAAAGAGAAGATTTTAATGATAAAAAAAATAATATTTTATAACGGAAATAATATTTTATAGAGATAGTCATTGTGCAAAAGTGAAAGACTTAAGAGGAATTGCCATAAGAAATTAATTTTGGGGAGGACAACTCACAACATAATTGGACCTCATTCTTCCAAGCATATATATATGGGGAAATTGGAAGGGAGTACACCAAATTAGACTTAATTGTAAAAAAGTACACAGAAAAAAATGTTGGGTAATTAAGTCTTTAATTTTGATACTTATTTGTATCTAAGTACATTATTTGAATTTTATTGATTTTTTTGTGACATTTTTGTCCTCCATTGATCCATGTGTATTTTCTTTGGAAAGTGGTGCATTAAACATCTCCTACTTTTATGGGAAAGTGGTGCATTAAATTCATGTATATACTTGTTTGAATATATATTCAAATTCGTATATATATATACACACACACATATATATATACATATATAAATTCGTGTATATATATATATATATATGAGAACTTTAATATTCTATATTTGTATGTCCTCACTTGATTCATGCGAATTTTTTTTGGAAAATGATTTTGTTTTCAAATTATATTTAATGCACCTTGATTTATGTGTTTTTTTTTTTTGGAAAATGATTTTATTTTCAAATTAATTTAATATCCGAAATAGTATAATAGTGTAACAATAACAGTGTAACAATAAAAGTGTAACAATGTAACAGTTATTATTACACTATTACACTTTTATTGTTACATTTTGTGCATGTGGTAACAAATTCAAAACAGAGATTGACTGTTTTGAATGAAATTATGTGAAAATATATGTTTGACAAAATGTAATAGTACAATATTTTGTGTATATAACTTGTTACACTGTTATTGTTACACTTTTATTGTTACACTGTTACACTGTTATTGTTACACTATTTCGGATATTAAATTAATTTGAAAATAAAATCACTTTTCTCCATTGATCCATGTGTTTTTTCTTTGGAAAGTGGTGCATTAAATATCTCCTAGTTTTATGGGAAAGTGGTGCATTAAATTCGTGTATATACTTGTTTGAATATATATACAAATTCAAACAAGTATATATATATATTTATTAACAAATACACAAAAATCAAGATGCATTAAAGATAAGAGATTTTGAATTAAATGACTCTAAGATGGGTATTTAGGTCTTTGTATCCATGTAGTGTACTTAATTCCAAAACATTTTTTAATGTGTACTTTTTGCCAAATAAGTCTAATTAGGTGTACCGGCTTCCAAAGACCCCTGTATATATACTAGAAATAGCCCGTGCCTGAAGGCACTATGTACTAAACAAAGAAATCACAAATAATTATCTATGCGTTAAGGCAATGTATAACACAAAAAAAATTTGACTAATTACAAAAATGAGAACCCCCGTTAAGCGGCAATCAAATTGTGTTGTATCATATTATTTCGTATTATTTCAAATTAATGTGAAAAACCCCTCATTCGTAACACAACCAATTTAGTTAATCGTGTCGAATGACCTAACACTAACATCACTCGCTTATAACACAATTAAATCAAACACAACATATATGTTATATGAAATACGTAGTTCATGTCTGTTTAGCGCGAGCAGTTGCTTTTAATCCAATTCACATCCATAAAAAGTAAAATATAGGTCAAAACCATCTCAGTCAATATATGAAAAAGAATTAAGAAAATCATATTTTATAATCCTAAGTCTCTCTCTTAGTACAACAAACTCGAGAAATAAAAAAAATGATAATCTCAAAAAACATAGGATGTCAAATTACTTCACAATTCTAACCAATAAATTTTGCCATCATTGGTCTCTCTTCCACCTCAAAATTTCAATCACTTAAATTTGCTAGCTCATATAGCCATCTTGCTTCATCCTAGAGTTGTTAAATGTAGATTGCCAAAGTTAAGGTTTAAGAATAAAAAAAACATGAGGTAGATGCCTAGGAAAGTCAAATGGAATTGGACCTCAAAAGCAAAAAAACTACTATGAGTGAAGACAAAAAAAAAACCATTTCATAATGCTATTGTCTCCCAAAGCCAAAACAAATTGTCTGGTCTTGAAGGCATTGCGTTACTCATAAAAAATGAACAAAAAATTCTCCAAAGCAACAACACATATACAAATACATAAGGGAAAAATACTGAGAGAACTATATCAGATACAATCATAACCAGCTCAATGTGTTATAATATAGTACCTAAAGGCAATGAATAACACAAAAAATAATCAGTGAATAGAAAGAAATAAGAAAATCAGCGATTGATATGGGTATAAATTGCAAAAAACAATTGAGTCACTTTTTGAATCTACTGAATTCATAAAAAAAAAAATTGCAAATAGTTGTTAGTAACTAAAGGTTCTATACAACCAAAAAAAAAATCTTCAATTACAGTAAATAAAAAGGAGAGACAATTGGACTAAAAGTTGATTGTCAATAAACTTGCAATTGTCATTGAAGTAAATCTAAAAACATTTTGTCCACAAATACCTCTTCAATCAAGCATACCTCTCAAGCTTCCATGATATTTCTTTGAACACACTCGACAATCACAAATCCTTTTCTCCTATCATAAAACATTAGTTAATCAATTTAACAATCAAAACCTCAAACATTGAAACAACATTAAAATATCTAGAGAAGCAAAAGCCAGATTTAAAGGATACGAAAAAGATATGCCCATTTGTTAGAAAATAAATACTGAGAGACCTATATTAGATACAATCATAACCAACTCAATGTGTTATAATATAGTACTTAAAGTCAATGAATAACACACAAAAAAAAAAAAAAATCAGTGAATAGAAAGAAATAAGAAAATCACAGATCGACATGGGTATAAATTGCAAAAAATAATTGAGTCACTTTTTGAATCTACTAAATTCATAAAAATCCTATGGTCCAAATTTTTTGAATTCAAAATCAAAAAATCAACATATAGTATAAATTCTTCTTGGCAACAATATACCATTATATCACCCGTATGCGCACATACTGTCATTTCTATCTTTTTCCTCTTCACTATGTGTTATTGCTTTGGAGAGTTTGTCCTGATATAATTTTCAACATTCAAGTTATTCAAATGAATATCGATGAATTTGCCCGCAAGCAGATTGCTCAAGAACTCAAAATTAATCAGTCATCACAATGTCAAAATGTTGTGGTGTGTTACCAGTCCTTCTATGAGAATGGTGCCATTTCTACAATCTTGGAGTACACGGATGGGGTTTCTCTAGCAGATTTCTTGAAACATGTCAAAACAATTGAACCTTGTCTTGCTGCCATCTGTAAGTAGGTGGGAAGTATTCATTCCACATTTTTGTCCAAAGGAAATATATAGTATTCATTAGCATTAACATACTTCACATGGTTCCTTTTTTGTTTCTTTGTTCTTTTCTTTTTAATTCGGGTGCTCAAGGGGATGTGGTACCTTCATCATGAAAAACATATCATTCACAGGGACTTAAAACCTTCTAATTTATTGATAAATCACATAGGGGAAGTCAAAATCACTGATTTTGGTGTAAGTGCAATAATGGAGAGTACCTCTGGACAGGCTAACACTTTCGTGGGGACATACAACTATATGTATGTGAGTAATTTATGCATACATGTTATATGCACAAAACTACAATTTAAATTCATATTTTATATGAGTTTTCTCCTCGTGCAAAAAACTATTTATACTCTGTGGCATTTGATCGAACGCCTTATAGGCGTTGTGCGATGTGAGTGTGCTGGGAGAGAGAGAAGCAGCGAGAAAAAGAGAAGAGAGTGGCCGCAGAGAAAGAGAATTGTTATCTAACACAAAAATTTGATAAAACTACCAACAAAGAAGCATTAAATTATAGGAATTTTCAGCGAACCAAAACTCAGAAATTTCAGTGAGAAAGAAATAGAGAGTTTCAGCGTGTGCCTGGAATCAATTGGAGCAGCGGAGAATTACAGTAGAGAGTCTGAGCAGTATGAGCAGTGGAGAGAGAGTTAGCAACGGTTTGTGTGTGTGAGTGTTTTTTGTGCATGTGTGAGTGTTTTTCTGTGTAGAGAGAGAGAGAGAGAGAGAGAGAGAGAGAAAAGAAGAGGCGTGGCTGAGAGAGGAGACTGAGGGAGGGAGAGAGAGAGAGAGACATCGCATGAGTGTGAGAGAGAGGTACATGAGCAATAGGAGTCTAGAGTTGTATACAGGATGAAAGACTTACTCAAATTTTTGAACGGGAAAAAAAAAATTCAAACATCAATTAGGATTAAGTAATCAAAATTTAAAAAAAAAAAAAAAATGTTGTTGGGCGGGAAAACAAAATTCAGTACTCACTCTCATCCGTTAGATCAAAATTTTTGAGATGATCTGAATCGTCTTTTATGTTGGGATTACGTTGTCCGTTTGATTTGTTTATGTTTTGTCTCAAAACGATTTGGACCTTTCTTTGTCTTTTGGATTCAAACTTCGCTCTACTTTATTATATAGATATATATATAATAAAATATCTAACAATTTGAATTTTTACCCCTTACATATTTTTTCTCTTAAAAACATCATATCATCTATTTCTACCACATATTCAATCATTTAATATTTGATTAATTTCTAGTTTAATATAATTTTTATTTCAAATATTATCCATATACAATAGTATATATATATATATATGTTAAGAAAATTTAATATAATGGGATCAATTGTTTGGATGATCAAATTTTATGTTCAATCGTGCCTTCAGGCATGGATTACGACTATATATATCTATATACTAGGGGTAACCCATACCTGAAGACATGATGCAATGTGAATGGTTTTGAAAAGGATGTTGGTGGCTGTTTGGTGAGTTTATTTGAGACCGTCGAATGGATTTATTGAAACATATCCTATTTTATATTGTAGATAGGGTCCTAAGAAAGCATAGGAGGGACCATGGCCCCCTTAAACATTGCTTTGGTTATGTCATTGTCACTGGATACATTTATAAAGTTGGTTTGATATGTCAAACCCCATTGTAGTCTGAACCTGTTAAGGACATATTCATACTTATTATTTTCGTATCAATTACATATTAGATTAGTGAGTCGCGTTAAAAATTGTCGATCCTAATTTATACATGCTAATGCTAGGACTAAGACACCAGAGTGGAAACTCAAAATTTCTGCTTTTATAAACCCATCATCATTACAGCCTACAACCCCCATATCTTGAGAAAACATGGATGAGAAATGAAGGAAAGAGGGAAACAAAAGGCAATATTTAACATGAATTCACAAGCCATTATGCAAGGCCACAAGTAGTAAAGGATCTGCATCCTTTGCTTCATTTTACATGCCACTATACTCCTAATTACCTAAAGGCTCTTTCTGTATTTGCCAAGCTTTTTGTCTATTCTTTCCCTAAAACCAAATTAGGCTAAACATGTGGGTGCTTAATTGGTGTTTAATGGAGGGTTTTAGTCTTTCATAAGTCACCAATTAAATAAATAAGCGGATATAATCTGACACGACTAATAAATGAATCGAGTATGGGTGAACTATAAAATGTCAACAAAAGTGAAAAACTTTTGTTTGACGATATTAACACTAATAATGTAATTAATGTCCATACTACCTTTTTAGAGTTAGAATAAAACATTAATGGTATATTATTTGTGATTGTGACTCTTGAGCTATTATTCTATATTTTTATCTATATTAATAATACTTTTAAATGTCAATCAATATCTTGAAAAAATTTTGAATTTTTGTATAACCGTTTCATAAAAGTTTATATTTTCCCCTCATAACTTCTATGTTTCTTTTTCTAATCTTTCATTTTTTTTCTTTCTATTATCTTCCCCTCTTTGAAGTCTACAAATTTCGTTTAAGTTGTTGAATTAGACATGATTTTGGTGATACCAATATATATCATAAAATACAGTTAATTGAAAATAAAATTTTCTGTCTTTTATATATATATATAATAAAGTACAATACAATTCAAATCTCAAAAGATAAACAAAATGACTTTTGCTATTTGCGGTTGAGATCGCTTTAAATTTTATTTTAAAATTAATCTAACGGCTAATATTAGCACCCCAAATTTAATATGAAAAATAGGCCCCTAAGGTTGTGTTTATAGTGACTTTTTAAAAGTACTTCTAGAAATTATTTCTGTAACGCCCCAAAAACCCCCTTGGGTGACATTACATTCTAAAAACCATTCACCGCATGAGAGCACTAAGTAAATCCATCACGACGAAAGTTTCATTCATCAACCATTCATATTTTAACAAAATGTGTGCAGAGTCTCATTTGTACGGGGAGCTCTACCCAAAACACAACCTGTACAATTATATTACAATTGACTACACCGGGTCCACATATGCATAACTATTGACCACACCGGGTCCATTTATCCATCATAAAATAAACTTTCATTCACCATATATCATATCCACACTATCATACCAAAAGAATAGGCCCAATCTTGACCTTTACATCTCCAAAATGTAATAATATAACGCAGCGGAAATAACAAAAAGGAACTAGACTTCAAAATGATATTCAAAGCATAATCTAGTCTAGAACAAAATAAAAGTGTCGCTCTAAGCGTCCACCTCGGGATCCACACTCCCGTCAAGCAGAGTCCCCCAATGGGCGGGCTCCTCGGCTCCTAGCTCCTCCTCAAGTGTGAAATCTGAAAATGTTATTTGTAGGGGGTGAGCACGAAGCTCTGTAGCAAAATCCTCTCAACTCAAACAAGGTTTGGAAAACATAGAAAACGGTCGGTCTCATTTCACAACTAACATATATATAGATTTGGAATGAAAACAGTGACATTTTAAAAGAGATCTCAAGTTTAAACAGTAGCAATAATCAATTAAAAGAATAAAGTGAGTTTAGTATCGATAAACAAAATTCCAATTTAAGCTATTTAAGAAGGACTTCTCCCCATGCATTGTCCCATACCAATGCATCGGCAAGAATGACCCAACTCCTGATTCCATTTATTTTTGGTTCATCCCCGTACCATGTATGTTGATTGTTTCCCGTGGATCTACCCAACGATCATACCTAGTCCACCAATTCCAACCAACAATCACAAATCTCTTTAGGAAGGGCGTGTACCGTCTTCTACGACATTGACGAAATCCTCCCAAGGTGTCTAGTATACTAACCCTTTTCCTCGATATATATATGTGAACAATAGTGATCGCGGTCACAACAACGATCCACTACGAGCATTAGGCAACCATCTCACCCCCACTGGGATAGACTAACCTCTAACACTCTACGGCATCTCTCGAAGGTAATCCAAGTCCATCACAACAACCATACAATGAGGAAACCAAGAATATTCACAATTCACAACAATTTCCCAAATATAGTAAAAATCCCCAATTTTTCACATTTGTCATATAATCGAATAATCCAAGAAAATATGCAAGAGATCGTAATCTATATCATTTTGTTATACAATATTCAACACTAAAGTTTTGAAATCAAAGACAAAGAAGAAATTAGGAGAAAATCCCCTTTTCTTGAAAGCTAGGGTTTTGAAGATAACAAAAAATAGAGCTTTGGTGGTTACCCACCCTTCATATTGTTCAAAACATGACATTTATTACAAATAGAACAAGAAGCATGTATTTCATATTATATATATGAGAAGGAGAGTGAAGAAACATATATATATACATATATATATATATACCTAGCCTCAATGTGAGAGATTGAGAGAAAATCCCCTACCTTAAGTCAAGACTTTAAACTTAGAACCCAAGTTCTTGTGATCTCCTCCTTCCCTTTTCTCTCTTCTTGATCTTCCTCTAGAGTCCTAAGAGAAGTGGGTTGAGAGTGGAATGAGAGAAATGAGAGAAAATGTAGTGTAAATGGGGTTTTAAACCCAGCTGCCCCGAATTTTACTGTTCATGGGCTGTTTTGACATCGTTTCGTTATCTGGGCATAACTCTCTCATCCGAGCTCCGATTGAGATGATTCAAGATGATATGGAACGCTAAGAAAGAGTTCTACAACTTTCATGATTTGAGTTTTGAGAGATATTGACTGCATCAAGGTCGAAATCGAGCTTGAAGTTGCAGCCAGTGCACAGTTCACGTGCACTGTTCACAGCTGTTTCATCCCCTTTTTTTTTTCCATTTCCAATCCATTCCTAAGCCAACCAAATCCATCCCAAATCTCTTCAACACATATTTCTACACCAAACCTATTTAATACAAGTTCTGGGACCTAAAATTTCATATTTTCACTTATTAAAACTAAATTTCAACTATTATTTCCACTAACATTTTAAATCTCTACTTTTCCAATCTACCAAATTCAAACACACATCACTACACACATCCACATTTTTACAACAATTATTTACTATATATCTATTTACATATATAAAATAAAATGCGGGGTGTTACAATCCACCCCCCTTAAAGAAAGTTTCGTCCTCGAAACTTACCTCAAGTAGCGAACAAATATGGATACTTCTCCCGCATTTCTTGCTCCGGTTCCCATGTAGCTTCCTCCACTCCATGGTGTTGTCACAAAACCTTCACCAATCTGATAACTTTGTTGCGAAACACTTTTTCCTTGGCGTCGAGAATTTCTACCGGTTGCTCTTCGTAGGTTGCTCCGTCTTGAATTTCAATCTCCTCCAAGTTCACGACTGGAGTTGCATCCGAGTGACACGTCCTCAACATCGACACGTGAAACACGCCATGTACTCCGGATAGCTGGGCTGGTAGTCGAAGTTGATACGCTGCATTACCTACCGCTTTGATCGCTTCAAACGGTCCGGTATATCTTGGCGCTAACTTCTCCTTTTTGCCGAATCGAAACACGCCATTCTTGTGTGACACCTTGGGAAACATGTAATCTCCCACTTTGAATTCCAAGGATCTTCGTCTGTGATCCGCATAGCTCTTCTGTCTACTTTGCGCCGTGCGTAGCCTCTCTCGGATGAGTTGAATCTTCTCCGTAGTTTCCCCATTGTTGTTCTTACTCTGTTAGTTCGTTGCGCACTCTGATATAAATTACAATCCACCAAAGGTTACCGTTGAAACCTAACCAGACTTGTCCTCCCATTTTAGCTTCCAAATCCATATATTTTTTTTTTTCAACGAAATAATTTAAGAAAAATTAACATAATATCATCGAAAATACCATTTTAGTGGTCACTACCAATCACTAGAGTTTTGAATTCATGAGCAAATAAATAATCAAGCTTTGGAATCAAGAATAAATGGCTATCAAGCTTGGAAATCAAGAACAAAAGAACAAGCAAGGTTTGAAATTAATAACAAACGAATCTCAAATTTTTTTGGAATCCAAAATAAAAGAACAATCAAGTCTCGAATTCCATAACAAACCCATATCAAGCTTTGGAATCAAAATAAGAAACAATCAAAGCTTGAAATCAAGAACAAAGTAACAATCGAATATTGAAGTCAATAACAAAGACATATCAAACTTTGTAATCAGGAACTAATAAGTCTCAAGTTTCGAACTCAAAAACAAATAGTAATCAAGTATTGAAACCAATAATAAACGAATATCAAGTTTTGGAACCGAGAACGAAGGAATATCAAGTATTGAAGTCAAGAGCAATTGAATGTCAAATCTTGAAATCAATAACCAATAAATATCAAGTATTGAATATCGAAAATAATTGAATCACAAGGGTAGAATCAATAACAAACGAATCTCAAATTTAGATACCAAGAACAAATGGATCATTAAGCTTAGGAAATTAAGGACAATGAAACAATCAAGTCTCTAGATCAATAACAATGGATATCAAGCTTGGAATCAGAGATAAAGTAACAATCATATATTGGAATTGATAACAAACGACTATCAAGGTTTGAAATCAATGACAAAGGCAAGATAAAGAGAAAACACCTCTCCCTTGAAAACTAGGATTTCAAGGGCATACCAAAAGGATTTGGTGGTCACCCACCCATAACATAGCTTAGAACAAATAATATTTAAGTTCGGGAATCAAGAGCAAAGGAGAAATTAAGAGAAAAACACATCTCCTTTGTAAACTAGGGTTTGAAGGCATAAGAAAAGATTTAGGGTTTACTCAACCATAATATATTTTGGAACAAGGTAGTATTATCCAGAATGGAAAGACATGATGATTCACTAGCAAGTACATATAAATTAGAGTCAAAGATTACATATAAATAAACTCTACTGATATCCCCTTGTTTTCCCGTAGGCCAGTTAACATATACAGTAAGTTCTATTTCCTCGAAACCCAATCCCAATTCCACAGCGTACACAGTACGTAGAAAAGAATAAGTCGCATAGGAATCCAATATAATTCGGGCCCAAAAATTGTAGAGAAGAGCAATACCTTCCACCTCGGCGTTGGAGGCATTTTCCTCCGGTTGAGTCAAAGCAAAAACCCTTCCTTGATTGGCGCCGCCGGGGGCTTGAGTTTGTAACGGTCTCTGTGGTGGTAGTGGCTATCGTAGCGGTGGCCTGTTTGCATTCACTCGCCCAGTTGCTTGGTTGGTCTTGGTAGAAAGCAATGGACAATTATCTATGAAGTGCCCAACACCTCCACAGGCAAAACATCGGCGTGCATCCGTGCCTATTCTCTCTGGTACGCCTCCCGCTCCTCGAGCTATCTGAGGTCTCTGCTGTGCTGGTCTTTGTAGAGGTGGCTTGTTTGCTAGTACTTGCTCGGTTGCTTGCTTGGTCATTGGGGGAAATGAGGGGCATCTATGTTTGAAGTGCCCATACTCTCCGCATGCAAAGCATTGGCGCGGGTCCATGCCTGCTCTCGTCTGAGTAATTCCATCTTCTCCAACTGTCTGAAGTCTTTGTTCAACCGCGTCCACGTCCACGTCCACGAGATCTTGTATTCTCGAATTCAGAGTGTAACCAGCTTCTCGCGGATGGAAGGCCTCAAATCTTGTTCAAAGCGTTTAGCCCTCCTTACCTTAGAACGCAACCCAAGCCTCGTAGTGAAGCATCGGTGTAGACATCATAGCCTTCCCCACTGCTCGGAATAATGAAGATAGGTGTCGTCGTCAACTTCTCCTTCAAGGTGAGGAAAGCTAGTTCACACGCTTGAGTCCACAAAAATTTCTCCCCCTTCTTTGTAAGGCGAGTCATCGGCATCGCAAGCTTGGAGAATCCTTCCACAAACCTACGATAATAACCGGCTAACCCCAAGAAACTCCGTACTTCCGTTACGTTCTTCGGTGGTTCCCATTTCATCACGGCCTCAATCTTTGCGGGATCAACCGCTACTCCTTGCTCGGACACAACATGGCCAAGGAACTTCACTTCCTTCATCCAAAACTCACACTTGCTCATCTTAAAAACATCTAAGTGAACCTTACCACCACACATTCAAATTGGGTTATAACATCTCCTTGACTTCCAAAAATATAAGCAATACTAATATTAGAAGAGAATACTTAGAGTTGACAAGACACCAAATCGTAATCAAATTTTATATCGTTATCCATCAAAATAATTCAATTAACATGGGGGTGTCTCTAAATCAAAGCCTAAATAGAGAGGAAGCTTGTGTAAGGATAAGTCCTTCAGAGTCTAAGAAGAAAAGCACGACATTTTGGCTATCCCAGGAATACCACAGCGCAGATTTTGACCCATTCCAAAGAATAAACTGATTTGACTCAGGTATTTCTAGCATATGTGACCTATATGGTTGGGAAGATATACGAGTTAGGATTCCAACAAAAATGACGGTGCACCATTTGGACTTTCCTACAAAGAGTTATGATCGAATTAGTGAAAGGTAGTCTGCCGGACTGCTTGGTTCTTCGATACTTGTCTAACTCGAGTTTGGGTGTCTTTTGTCACAAATCTTATCTCATACCTATCTTCAATATAGATAATGTCACTTGCATAAAGATTTATGCCTAACATTATTCATTAACCAAAACCAAATTACCATCCTTCTTCTAGAATCATCCATAACGACATGATATAGAACAAGCATATCCATCACAATTTTCTTCAATTCTTCTAATCTAGCTAATCCATGAATTTGAATAAATAATTAATTCATAACCTAACTAAACAACCCATCACACTTATCTTATCAACATATCACTTCAAATGACTTCAAGTCTAGAGTTTTTTTTTTTTTTAACCTAACCTAATAATCCAGTGATAGTTCACAACCTACAGCTCCCATGTAAGACCTAATTCCTAAGCTCTGATACCAAATTTGTAACGCCCCAAAAACCCCCTTGGGTGACATTACATTCTAAAAACCATTCACCGCATGAGAGCACTAAGTAAATCCATCACGACGAAAGTTTCATTCATCAACCATTCATATTTTAACAAAATTTGGGCAGAGTCTCCTTTGTACGGGGAGCTCTACCCAAAACACAACCTGTACAATTATATTACAATTGACCACACCGGGTCCACATATGCATAACTATTGACCACACCGGGTCCATTTATCCATCATAAAATAAACTTTCATTCACCATATATCATATCCACACTATCATACCAAAAGAATAGGCCCAATCTTGACCTTTACATCTCCAAAATGTAATAATATAACGCAGCGGAAATAACAAAAAGTAACTAGACTTCAAAAGGATATTCTAAGCATAATCTAGTCTAGAACAAAATAAAAGTGTCGCTCTAAGCGTCCACCTCGGGATCCATACTCCCGTCAAGCGGAGTACCCCGATGGGCGGGCTCCTCGGCTCCTAGCTCCTCCTCAAGTGTGAAATCTGAAAATGTTATTTGTAGGGGGTGAGCACGAAGCTGTAGCAAAATCCTCTCAACTCAAACAAGGTTTGGAAAACATAGAAAACAGTGAAATTTTAAAAGAGATCTCAAGTTTAAATAGTAGCAATAATCAATTAAAAGAATAAAGTAAGTTTAGTATCGATAAACAAAATTCCAATTTAAGCTATTTAAGAAGGACTTCTCCCCATGCATTGTCCCATACCAATGCATCGGCAAGAACGACCCAACTCCTGATTCCATTTATTTTTGGTTCATCCCCGTACCATGTATGTTGATTGTTTCCCGTGGATCTACCCAACGATTATACCTAGTCCACCAATTCCAACCAACAATCACAAATCTCTTTAGGAATGGCGTGTACCGTCTCCTATGGCATTGACGAAATCCTCCCAAGGTGTCTAGTATACTAACCCTTTTCCTCGATATATATATGTGAACAATAGTGATCGCGGTCACAACAACGATCCACTACGAGCATTAGGCAACCATCTCACCCCCACTGGGATAGACTAACCTCTAACACTCTACGGCATCTCTCGAAGGTAATCCAAGTCCATCACAACAACCATACAATGAGGAAACCAAGAATATTCACAATTCACAACAATTTCCCAAATATAGTAAAAATCCCCAATTTTTCACATTTGTCATATAATCGAATAATCCAAGAAAATATGCAAGAGATCGTAATCTATATCATTTTGTTATACAATATTCAACACTAAAGTTTTGAAATCAAAGACAAAGAAGAAATTAGGAGAAAATCCCCTTTTCTTGAAAGTTAGGGTTTTGAAGATAACAAAAAATAGAGCTTTGGTGGTTATCCACCCTTCATATTGTTCAAAACATGGCATTTATTACAAATAGAACAAGAATCATGTATTTCATATTATATATATGAGAAGGAGAGTGAAGAAACATATATATATATATACATATATATATATACCTAGCCTCAATGTGAGAGATTGAGAGAAAATCCCCTAGCTTAAGTCAAGACTTTAAACTTAGAACCCAAGTTCTTGTGATCTCCTCCTTCCCTTTTTTCTCTTCTTGATCTTCCTCTAGAGTCCTAAGAGAAGTGGGTTGAGAGTGGAATGAGAGAAATGAGAGAAAATGTAGTGTAAATGGGGTTTTAAACCCAGCTGCCCCGAATTTTACTGTTTATGGGCTGTTTTGACATCGTTTCGTTATCTGGGCATAACTCTCTCATCCGAGCTCCGATTGAGATGATTCAAGATGATATGGAACGCTAAGAAAGAGTTCTACAACTTTCATGATTTGAGTTTTGAGAGATATTGACTGCATCAAGGTCGAAATCGAGCTTGAAGTTGCAGCCAGTGCACAGTTCACGTGCACTGTTCACAGCTGTTTCATCCCCTTTTTTTTTTCCATTTCCAATCCATTCCTAAGCCAACCAAATCCATCACAAATCTCTTCAACACATATTTCTACACCAAACCTATTTAATACAAGTTCTGGGACCTAAAATTTCATATTTTCACTTATTAAAACTAAATTTCAACTATTATTTCCATAACATTTTAAATCTCTACTTTTCCAATCTACCAAATTCAAACACACATCACTACACACATCCACATTTTTACAACAATTATTTACTATATATCTATTTACATATATAAAATAAAATGCGGGGTGTTACAATTTCTCATAAATACTTTAAAAAAAATAATGTTTGGAAACACCCCACCACTACCTCTAACACCACCACCCCCACCGCTCCACCACCGCCACCACCACTGCCACCACGCCCACCCCCACCTCCACCCCTACCGCCCCACCACCATCACTATTGCCACCCTACCATACCCACCACCCCACCATCACCACCGCCGCTGTCATCACCTTACCACCACCATCCCACCACCACTACCGCGGCTGCCATCACCTTACCACCACCATCACCACTTCCATTGCCCCACCACCACCATAACCACTACCACCACCACCCCACAATCATCACTACCACTACCACCACCATCCCCATCATCACCACTGCCACACCCTACCATTATCACCACCGTTGTTGCACCTTACCACCACCGCTACTGTCCCACCATCACCCCCACCGCCCCACCACCACTCCCATGACCATCACAACTACCACCACCATCGCAACCCCCACAATTGCCACTGCCCCACCTCCACCCCCACCCCACCCTCACTGCCCACCGCCACCACCACCACCATCATGGTCACCCATCACCGATTGTTACTATCGTTGTCCATGACCACCACCCATCACCATCGTCATCTTATTCTTATATTTATTATCATTATTACCATCATCCCACTACCAACGTCGTCCACCGTCAACACCCACCACCACCCATCACCACCTACACCACCAACCACCACCATCAGTCATTGCCCACCACTAAAGCCACCCACTGTCACCTACCCCCACTACGCTTACCACCGCCGCCATTCGCCAGCACCCATCACACTATCGCCTAGAAGCACCCATCGTCGCCCACCACCACCACCACCGTTGCCACCCACGGCTGTCACTACCATCATCGTCACTCAAAATCCACCACCATTATCACCATCACCATTGCCACCCACGGCTGCTACCACCACCATGATCGTCGTCTTACTCACCACAATCATCATCGTCTCCCATCATCACTACTGTCGCCCAACACCACTACCATCGCTCACCCCCACTACAATCGGTGCTTAAATTTTTTTATCTCTCATCTATGTTTATAATTTGATTTTGAGTGTGAATACAAATATGTTGACTATTTTTTTTATTACTCAAAGCCTTCAGGCACGGGGAATAACTAGTACTACTATAAACTGTCAACAAAAATGAAAAACTTTTAATTGACCTTTATGTCCCATTAAAAAGATTAAAAAAACTTATATAATTGATTATCCAATATCCAATATTAATAAAATATCTAAAAAAACCCTTCGTATACTTTCTTTTCCACAAGAAATATAACTGATTCAACCTTTACACCTTATTAAAATCAATCTACAATCAATATATCAAAATATGACATTGTATCTGAACTATCTCATACCTTTGGGATTCTTGTTTCTTTCATATATATATTGAATGACTATATTGGCTTTAACAAAGTATGAAAAGACAACAATATTCTTTTTAATAATTTTTCTTTAGTTTATAGATGATTTACTACTCATCAAGCTACTTGAATTACTTGCTTAAATGCAAGGGTCATAAATTGACACACTCCAAAGATAAGAGTCTCATATTTACTCTTAACCGTTGCAGGCCTTTTAGAGTTTCGTGATTACTCCTCAAGACCACATTTTAGCTTCTCCCCTTATTACTTCAATTAAAGGATCCCATTTATATGCATCAAAGTTATATATGTATAATGCATATGCTAAGAGCAAGCAACCTAAACACTTCCAAATCCAAAGACAAAATACTAAGCTTTTCAAGGGTTAGTACCCCATAATGCAGGAGTAAAAAACTATGTAGTTTAAAAATCTTGGGGTAACTTATGACAAATTCATTCTTATATGATTCATATATGACTCATGGTTTGACTTAGTTTTAAGGCATGGTGGGATAGTTTATACTTTATAGTGGGCACAATTCATGGGTTAGTTTTTATGCTAGAATTTGATTGTTTCATAAAAGTTGCTTATCACTCGATTTTTTGCTTCGTTGCAGTTTGTAGATATTCTTTATTTGTTTGGCCTTAACATTTGTGTTTCACTATGTAAATTGGCAGTATGTTGTTGTTGAAGGGTATAAGAAACAATTTGTTCTTACCCCATAGTCTAACTATAGTTCTTGAGTTCATTTTAAAGGTTTATCTAAGTGGGAAAACGTCACTTTATGATTCTTCACTCAGACAAACATGTTATTTTTTAATTTTTCTTGTTCTTTGTGGTGGAAACTGTTGATATGAGTGAGTGTGTTTGAAGTTTGATCTTTATTATTTTCGTGGATATGGGTGTGCTCCAAAATTAATAAAGCTTAAACGTTGGGTTTTGGGTGATGTGTATTATTTGTGTTGAGAGAAGAGGGAGTAATTATAGATAAGATTTTTTTCGATAAACTTATATATGCCAAACCTAAAATTCAAAAATGTCTTCATGATTGGTCATGGATTCATAAAGCCTTTGTTCTTGGAAGCATTTCAAAATTTTTTATTACTGTGGGTTTTTAGTAAACCATATAATCCTTCTCATAGAACAAGTGTCTTAGTGTTTTCATTTGATGGTCCTCCTTGTTTTTAAATTGGCTTCAGTGTGACCCATGAAATGGAGTTATACATTTCATAGATAATATTGTGAACTTTTCAAGTCTTTTCATAGGTTGTGATCATTGTCAATTTAGAGGCAAAAAAATAATTGTTGACACTTAAACAAGAACTTAGCTTAATTTGATAAGGTGTGATCTTTTCAAATTATTTATTTACTTGTGGTCATTGCGTTTAAAAAGTACTTTCGAATGATCTCTGTTCTTTTGTTAGTGAGTTATAAATTTTTATTTTTAATAAGATTTTATTGTTGCTAAAAAAATAAATTTAAAAAATATTCATATAATATGTTTGTTGAGCCTCATTTCAACTCATGGATCCTATATCGCAAAGAAGGGGAAGACATTATTTTTCAGACTTTACATATGATGTTTTGAAAATCTTAATTCTCAATAGACTTGTGCTCATAATTTTCGCCAATGTAATGTTCCATTAGTGCTAAATATTCACAACTCAAATTGCATTAAATTTTTTTGCCTGAAAGATTAATATCTACATAGTAAGGACCAGGTGAATGACCTAAAAATCTAATCATGTTGTTTTGGCTTAGATGTTGAATTCAACAATATTAGTGAAATTTGAATAAAGTGAAATGCCTAAGCAAGAATCTAACATCTAAATAGCCTTACTTATGTTGAACAAACCTCAAAAAAAAAAAAAGGAAATAAGATATAGTAGTAGGTGCTTCAAGATCTCCAAGTGAAATTAAACTACCATGCCCCACGCAAGAAACTTGTCTACAAAAGTTCTCTGGACCACAAATTTACAAATGCTAAGAGACTATTTGTTGTATTAACAATGGTCTACGTGCAACGTGGTTAAGAGTTCAAGTTTTTTTTTTTTTTTTTTTTTAAGAAAACTTATATAATTAACACCTATTTTTTGTCTCTTGTAGGAGTAATATACACAAATCATTGTACATATCATAAAGAAGGTATTGCCAATACTCGAATTACAAAATCACCACTCAACAATGGAAAATAAAGTGAATGCAATCTTAATAAACAAATAACAAGAGAACCAAAGCATACTCATATTTCGTTTTTGACAATATGGAGGTGATACTTGAATTTGAGCTTTTTGGCCTTCTTGGATTCTTGAGACCGTATTATTATGTTTGGTAAAGTGGTAAAAAATTATGTTCTAACTTTACTTGATCACCAATTAAATACACATTGAAGGTAAGATTTAAAAGAACTATGATGATGACAAAGCAAAAAAGAAAAAATGAATTAATCTATATCGGTATTACTAATAAAACTTTCTTAATATGAAAAACTTTTAATTTTTAATTTTTTTACAAATCACTGCAACTTATTAGCTAACTTTTTATTGATCGGATCACATTTGTATTCTTTAGATAATAGTATATTTCATTTGTTAATCAAAATAATCAATGTGCAACACATGTGTGCACTGACTAGTTAAAAGAAATATACGATGTTACTCGTTTATATACTAGTTATAAAAAATTCATACACAACGTGAACACAATATGACACAATTCATTAGAAACAAATTAATAAAAAGAATCGAGTATGATTGAAGTATTTTTTGATACGAACTGGCCTCACCCGACACGATTAACAAGCCTAACAATGACATCATTCTAGTTTTAGTAGGCCAATACTTATTTCCATGTTTAACCTTTTTCTTAATCTTTTTAAAACATTTCAGGTCAATGGACCAGACCATGGGCTTACCTAGCAAGCCGCCTTTGCAGCTCGGGCTATCGAGACACTACGTGACAGATTGGGCCAACTAGGATCAACTGAGTGATTGGGCTTTTGGGCCATCCTGTGGGCCTTGGACTTTTTACCAAGGCTGAAGCTCATCTGCCCCAACAGATAAAAGGTCAGTGTGTGTCACTGTGTTGTACCTTTTTGGATTTTTATTTCGTGTAAGTCATGTACTGTCAAAATTTACTTTAATCACAGTTAGTTTATTTATAATTGTACATAGTCAGATTCGTAGTGCGTGGAGTTCGTGCTATATATAAAACCATGTTTAAACCATATTTAACGATTTTGTGTCATGTTTAGTTGAGTTGATGAATGTAACGAGTCTATTTGTTCATCATCCTGAACCCGCTAAAACTAAATATAAATCCACTATTTTTAATTTTGATTTCATTTCTTGTTTATTAATTTTGTCCAAATTTATTTAGAGCGGAGCAACTCTACACATACAATTTTTTTTTCTAAATTACACTAAGTCATTGTGGATTGGAATAATTATAAATCTCACTATCTCCTACAAAAATATCAACTCAACAAGATTACACAATTAGGACCTAAATCCTACCCCGAATGGTTGGAGTCTTCTATAATAGAGTGGCAGGTTGATAGATCGAGTTCCCCTTCTCTTTTCCTCCCCCGCCCTTGTAGTGTAAAAAATATCGTTACCTATTAAAAAAAACAAAATTACACAATTTTTGAAACATAAAGTTGATTGACAAAATTTTACCCTTCTTTAAATCCACCTACTTTGTGAGAAGCCCACCGAAATTTGATAGGAATGGGAGTGTTATTATCGACTTTGGAAGCTCTTTGCTTTGTTGACAGCCACAAAATGAGCAGACTGAAACCGTGGACCAGGCTAAGAAAAATCTACTTGTCTTGATCCATAAATACAAGTCATCCTCACTCATGATCAAGTCAAGCATAGGACAGACGAACCAGTCCAAGAGAAAATATGGGCAACTACAATGACAGTCGTGTTCGTCTGTGATGATGCACAAAATCGTATGGTGCGGGATCAACAGTCACAAGAGTGATTAATGAGCAATCAATGACAATTAAATATGAAAGCAAGTAATAGAGAGTCAGCACAGGAGATTTATAGTGGTTCGGTCTCGGATGACCTACGTCTACTCTTCGAACGGCGACGGTGGTCTGAGGTGTTTTATTGATGTATGATGATACTCCGGAGAGTTACAATGCCTTGGAGAGAGAGAGAGTAGTCAGAGACTCGTGAGTGTCCTGCCCTTTATACAATGAGGGCTTACATTATATAGGCTCACCAAGGCGGTGAGGCGGTGACGTGAGGAAGAAGTCTCCCGTGAATTTGGTAAGTACAAATATGGTAGGAGTGGACTTCTTTGGTAAGTAGAGTTATGGTAAGAGTAGATTTCCATATCCCGCCTTTCTCTCCCTCGTGCTCCTATTCAATCGGAGGAAGACTCCCAACGAGGTAGGACTTCAATCCTTGTCTTGACCTTAGGCTTGCTTTGGAGTAGGCTTGGATGTGCATTAGTCTTGAGGTTGCACTAAGGCATGAAGATGAGCAAAGGGGAGAAGCCAAGGGAGCAAGAGGTGGGCGGCGCCCACTTAGAGGAGGCATGGGCGGCGCCCTAGGTGCCTTGCCCTCTCCTTTGGTGTTCGGCCTTGAGTTGGTGCAGCTTGGTACTTGAGCTTGTGAGGCATCGGAGTCAAGGGTCCGTAGGAGGACTTTGGAGGACTTCAGAGTCAAGGGTCCGAAGGAGGAAGCAGGAAGGGGGAGACCATGGCAAGCCCATAGGGTTGCCATGGGCGGCGCCCAAGGGGGCCGGCCTAGGCGGCGCCCAAGGGCTCCGGCCCTCGATCCTTCGGTGTCCGCTCCTTGGTCCTTTGTTCAATGGGCTGATCCGACTTCGATCTGGACTTTCCTTTGGGCTTTCGGCTTTATTTGGATTGGGCCTAGCCCAGTAAAATCCGGACTCATCATTTGCCCCCCATGCCCCGAGCCTCTGACTTTTTGCGAGAGGAAAGGGTCGTGGGCATGTGCTTCGTCTTCATCGGAGTGAGTCTGAATTTTCTTGTTTTCCCCGGTATTTTTTCATTTTTGGAAATTCACTAAATTTTTTGATATCAGACAGAGAATATATATATTTATATATATACATATACATATATATATATATGTATATATATGTACTTAGCCTACTAACTTTGACTTTTCAACTTTTTTTTTTTTTGCTGATTTAGGCGCCGCCCACTTTTTTTGACTTTCCAAAATTTTTTTTTTTTTTTTTTTTTTCCTTGGGCGTTGACCTCCATGGTCTTTCTTTCCCTTTTTTTTGTTTTTTCTTTGCTTGGGCTGAGTTTGGGCGCCGCCCTCCTGTTTCTCTCTTTTTTTTTTTTTTCTTTTCTTTCTTTCTTTGGACTGGGCGCCGGCCTCCCTTCTCCCTCTGTCTTTCTCTTTTTTTTTTTTTGTCTTTTCCTTTGCTTGGGCGCCGCCCTCTTGGGCGAGACCCCTTGCTTCCCTTTTTTTTTTTTCTTCTTCTTGGTCTGGGCGTCGCCCTCCTGGGCGTGACCTTCTTTTTTTGTTTTTCTTTGCTTGGCTTGCTTGGGCGCGGCCCTCCTTACTTCCTCTTTTTTTTTTTTTTTTTTTTTTTTCTTCTCCTCTTGGCTTGTGCTGGGCGCCGCCCTCCCTGCACTTTTTTTTTTTTTTTACTTCTTCCTTGCTTGGGCGCCGCCCTCTTGGGCGAGGACCCCCTTGCTTCCTTTTTTTTTTTTTTTTTTGGCCTGCTTGGGCGCCGCCCTCTTGGGCGTGGAGACTTCTTTTTTTTTTTCTTTGCTTGGACTCCCTGGGCGCCGCCCCTACACACCACTTTTTTTTTTGCAAAGTGAGGAGGGACTTTGGCGAGGAGTCCGTGGGCAGTGTGGGCGACGCCTTCTCATGTGCTGGTGGCTTGAGTCTTGCACTAGGCAGTTTTGAAGATGTGCTGGTGGCTTGAGTCTTGTACTAGGCAGTTTTGAAGGTGAGATGGGAGACTGGGCGAGATGGGAGGACTCATCCCCATGGGCGATGCCAGCGCCTTGCTAGGCGGCGCTTTCTTTGTCGTGGACCTCTGTATGGCATAAAATGTAAGGGGAGACTTGTTGGGCTGCGCCAGCTTGACAGGCGAGGCAAGAGCATTGCAAGCGGCTTTGGGCGCCTCCTTTGAGCGAGAAGGAGAGTTGGGCGACACCAGGAGGAGATTGGACATTGGTTGGTGCTGTCTTGCATGCATGGGCCACGGTGGAGGTTCTCTTTGCTTTTAGAGTGGAGTTTTTTCCTCTTCTCAAGAGACCGATATTTTATGCCCCCAGTGCTTCTCGGTTAGGGTTCGATTGCTGGGTTGCTTCCCGGGAGATGGGACCCGGTGGTGTCCCCACTCTTTCCCAAACTGGGACTTCTGTGTATACTAGAGCTAGCTGTTGTACTGCTGTAGGAGTTGAGACTCCAATGCGGACGGCCTGAGTTTGAAAAGTGTGCCTGACAAAAACAATGTTATTTCAACATTAAAATATCTAACATGATTACCTGGAAAGAGGCAGACTGTTTGCATGAGAGCAAAGTCAGAGCTGTGGACGTCCCATGAGAGGGCCGCATGATCATACGCCGAGCTACATACAGTCTCGGGAGATGGCTGCCTAAGCAGAGGCTTTCAAGGTGACTACTTGCGCGAGAGCAAAGTCATAGGCCGAGCTACGTATAGTCTCGGGTGATGGCTGTCGTAGCAGAGGCTTACTTGGTGACTATGTGCACGAGAGCAGAGTCATAGAGGCCGAGCTACGTGTAGTCTCGGGAGGTGGCTGCCATAGCAGAGGTGACTACTTGCGCGAGAGCAGAGTCATAGGGGCCGAGCTACGTATAGTCTCGGGAGATGGCTGCCGTAGCAGAGGCTTACAAGGTGTGTCCCGCACTCCTCTTTGGCTTTCTTCCTTTATATTTTTGGCTTTGAATGCCTATAGGTGGCTGTTGTTTTGCCCTGCTTGTTTACAGATACGTTGAAGATTAGGGAGGTAATTGATGGCCAGGCAGCGGAGAGGCGGACACATGAGGCTGCTGAAGAGCAGTTAATGGTTTGTGCGGCAGACGCGAGAGGATGCCGCGTAGCTTGCACGGCAGGCACGAGAGGATGCCGTGAAACTGTTAAGGTTCGAGCGGCAGGCACGAGAGGATGCCGCTGAGAAGTTGAGGCTAGCGCATGAAAGGGCTGCTCAACTTGAGACTGACCTTCGAGTAGCACTTGAGAGAGCTACTAGGCCAGAGGCTCACTCCATAGAGATGGAGGAGATTTGAGAGATGATGCTGAGGAGCTGGGCGCTTGAGATTGGGCGTCTGGTGCTGGGCACCTGCTGCTAGGTGCCTAGTGTGGGGCGCCTGAGATTGGGCGCCTGGTGTTGGGCACCTGCTGTTGGGTGCTTGGTGTGGGGCGCCTACTGCTAGGCGTCTGAGATTGGGCACCTGAGGCAGGGCGCCTACTGCTGGACGCCTGAGAGTGGGCGCCTGCTGCTGAGTGCCTAGTGAGAGGGGGTGAGACCCCTCGTTGGCATCATGGGGCACCCAAGGTGGAGAGGGTGAGACCCCTTGTTGGCATTATGAAGGGCGCCCAAGGTGGAGAGGGTGAGACCCCTCGTCTGGGCGACTGCTCTGTTGGGAGCTGTTGGTAAATTTTAGGAAAGTAAAATAATTCTGGACACAATAATCTTGACAGAATTTTATTTCATAAAATAACAAATTGATGGTGTTATTTCACGTGAATGAGCAGCAAGTTAGAGTATAATTGCTAGGAACAGATCTGAGCTACAAGGCCTGTGAATTGGTGGTTGAATGCTCTAGTTGTCCGAGCTGTGGTGTGTGTAACACGTAGAAATATAGTGGTTCACCGGCTTGGGAGCTCGGCTAGTCCACTCTTCAATAGAGTCTCTTGCTCCTAGAATCTATATTCATCTAGAAAATGTTTTACAAGGTGCCTTTGATGCCAGTAGGGTTCTCTCTCCTTGATTGAGGCGCTGTACAATATTTATAGTGTAATTCCTATCTCTAAGGGATTTTCACCGAGATCTTTGCCCTTCATCCGTGGGATCTTCCTTGATTTTTGGGAGAGGATCTTGGTTAGTTGAGAGTTTTGTGCCTTGATTATAGCTTTCCATTGCTTTGAGGATGCTATTCACTAGCCAGCTGTTTCCCTTTCAATTTCCCGTTTGTTTTCTTTGAGGAGAGCTTGAGGTCTGGATTGCGGAGCCCTGGTTACTGTGTCTGACCTCCTTGTTTGACCTCATACTTAGAGCTTTTTTCTAGGTATCATCAGTTGCCCCCCAGCCCTTGGCCCAAGCGAGCTTGGGCAGGGGCTGAGTCGATGCTGAATTGAGATAGACTTCCACACAACGACCTCGATTTGCATGAGCTCGAGGTGTAGAGAGCTGCTGCTTTTCCTACGGTTGCCGAGTTCCCAGTTGTTTCCATTGCTTCGAGAAGTGCTTCTTAAAGCAAAATTATTGACTTTATGAGCTGCCGGACCCTTTTTTTTTTTTTTTATGAACTAGGGAACTCATCATGAGCTTCAGGACTCTTTTAAGGAATTAAAGAATTCATTATGAGCTACAAGGCTCTTTTTAGGAATTAAATAGCCCATTCCGAGCTCCTAGGCTCTTTTCTGAACTATTGGAGTTCTTCGTGGGCTGTGTTGCTCATATCATGAACTGAATAGTTCAGCGCGAGCTACGTGGCTCATATTATGAGCTGAAGAGTTTAGCGTGAGCTGCTTGGCTCAAGTTATGAACTGAAGAGTTCATCGTGAGCTGTTTGGCTCAAGTTATGAACTGAAGAGTTCATCGTGAGCTGCGTGGCTCAAGTTATGAACTGAAGAGTTCATCGTGAGCTGCTTGGCTCAAGTTATGAACTGAAGAGTTCATCGTGAGCTGCTTGGCTCAAGTTATGAACTGAAGAGTTCATCGTCAGCTGCGTGGCTCAAGTTACGAACTGAAGAGTTCATCGTGAGCTGCTTGGCTCAAGTTATGAACTGAATAGTTCATCGTGAGCTGCGTGGCTCAAGTTAGGAACTGAAGAATTCATCGTGAGCTGCTTGGCTCAAGTTATGAACTGAATAGTTCCTCGTGAGCTGTGCGGCTCAAGTTATGAACTGAAGAGTTCATCGTGAGCTGCTTGTCTCAAGTTATGAACTGAATAGTTCCTCGTGAGCTGCGTGGCTCAAGTTATGAACTGAAGAGTTCATCGTGAGCTGCTTGGCTCAAGTTATGAACTGAAGAGCTAATCTTGAATTTATGAGCTGAAGAGCTCATCGGATGTTTATGAGCTGAAGAGCTCATCGGATGTTTATGAGCTGAAGAGCTCATCTTGAGTTCATGAGCTGAAGTGCTCATCTTAAATTTATGAGCTGAAGAGCTCATCGGATGTTGATGAGCTGAAGAGCTCATCTTGAATTTATGAGCTGAAGAGCTCATCGGATGTTGATGAGCTGAAGAGCTCATCTTGAATTTATGAGCTGAAGAGCTCATCGGATGTTCATGAGCTGAAGAGCTCGTCTCGTTCTCTGACATTTTCCCTTCTCTTTGGGGAGCGATCCCTATCTCTTCTTGGGGACCTATCTAGTCCTCCTTCTTTCCTAGGACTTCGATCCCTCTTATTTTTTTCCTTCACTTTTTCCTTCTGTGAGGATGAGCTCCCTACCTTTGAGAGAAGGGCTTCCTCGCCATTAATATACTTTTCTGCTTTAGCCAGCACCTCTGCCATGCTTGCTTGCGGGTTCTTTGATATAGAAAATATCAAATCCTTCGACTGCACTCCTAATCCAGCAATGAAAGCAGTGATAGCAAACTTCTCATATGTAATTTCTACCTTCAGGGATTCTGAATTGAACCTTTGGACATAAGACCGTAGGTTCTCGTTGGGTCCTTGTTTTACATTCAACAGGTGGTAGCTCGGCTTTCGGTAGGTCCGAGCTCCTATGAAATGAGATACAAAAGCTATGGAGAGCTCTTTAAAGGATGAGATCAAGGCTGGTGGGAGCCTGTGAAACCAGGCTAGGGCAGAGCTTTTCAACGTGATGGCAAAGGCTCTGCAACGTACAGGATCCTGGTATCCATGCAGCTCCATCTGGTTCTTGTAAGTGTTGAGATGATCTACGAGATCTTTCGTTCCGTCAAAGATCTCTATTTGTGGCATCCTGAACTTTGGTGGGAGAGGAAAGTGCAGCACTCCAGTGGTGAATGGGGACTCGGTCTGTTGTACTAGGGCGTCCATTGTAACCGGAGCCTTGATCTTTACAGCCTCCTTCATGTGGCTGAGCTCTTGCTGGATGTCCTTGAAGCGTTGCTCCCAGTGCTGCTTTCTCCTGTCCTACTGGTAAGCGAAAAAATCGTCCCTCTCGCCCCCATCGTTCTGACTTTGCACTTCTTCGTTGTGGCCATTCCTAGGGGGTAGGTAGGGAACATGTCCCCTGGTCTGGCTGCTTTCTCCTCCTTCGTTGACCTCTCTAAGGGGGTCCAAGTGTCGTTGTTCCCTATGAGGGGGATTATTCTGGCCTTCTTGGGCCGGTCGTGCCTCCTGTGGGCGTTGTATGAGCTTCGATAGCTCTGCGTTTTCCCTTAGCAAACGTTGGTTGACGAGGCGAAGGGCCTCCATCTCGTTGTTAATGGGGGAATTAGTCTCTTGGATGTTCTCGGGTTGTCTGCCGTTGGTGGCTTCCTGCTGATCCTGCATTCGTGGTGGGTTTGTTTGGCTTCTGCTCATGTTTCGAGTTGATACCATCAGTCACTGAGAGATCAGCTTATTTGTAACAGGAACAGTCGTTCCCACAGACGGCGCCAAACTGATGGTGTTATTTCACGTGAATGAGCAGCAAGTTAGAGTATAATTGCTAGGAACAGATCTGAGCTACAAGGCCCGTGAATTGGTGGTTGAATGCTCTAGTTGTCCGAGCTGTGGTGTGTGTAACACGTAGAAATATAGTGGTTCACCGGCTTGGGAGCTCGGCTAGTCCACTCTTCAATGGAGTCTCTTGCTCCTAGAATCTATATTCATCTAGAAAATGTTTTACAAGGTGCCTTTGATGCCAGTAGGGTTCTCTCTCCTTGATTGAGGCGCTGTACAATATTTATAGTGTAATTCCTATCTCTAAGGGATTTTCACCGAGATCTTTGCCCTTCATCCGTGGGATCTTCCTTGATTTTTGGGAGAGGATCTTGGTTAGTTGAGAGTTTTGTGCCTTGATTATAGCTTTCCATTGCTTTGAGGATGCTATTCACTAGCCAGCTGTTTCCCTTTCAATTTCCCGTTTGTTTTCTTTGAGGAGAGCTTGAGGTCTGGATTGCGGAGCCCTGGTTACTGTGTCTGACCTCCTTGTTTGACCTCATACTTAGAGCTTTTTTCTAGGTATCATCACAAATAATAAAGTAAATTAACTGATAAAGGATAGATAAAATCTTTAGGTGCTTGGTGTCCCGTAGGTGGGCCAAGACTTCCCTGTTGAAGTTGGAGTCACCTCCTCCTAGCCCTTAGGCGATCGTCTGGATTTCTCCGAGGGGTTGCTGGTGTTCTCTGTCATCCTGGTCCCGACCAGGTGGCGGGACTTGTCCTCTGCCAGCAACGTACTGCCTCAAGTGGCCACGCTGTATGAGCTCCTCGATCTGCCTTTTGAGATCAAAGCAGTCGTCAGTGTCGTGGCCATGGTCGCGGTGGAAGCGACAGTACCTGCTAGGATTTCTACGGTTTGGGGATGACTTCATTTTTTCGTGCCAGCGGAGCGTGGGGTCATCCTGTATCTGAAATAGGATGTGCTCCACCGAGACGTTGAGTGGTGTAAAAGGTTGTCGCTCTCTCAGAGGTGGGGGACCAAGGCGGTCCTTGACAGAGATTCCCTCTGTCCTATTTCTTTTGTTTTCTATCTCCCACCTGTCCTCGCGCGTGTCCTTCCTTTTCTCCCCTCCTCGGGAAGACTCACTTCGACGGGCCTTGGTGACGTCCTCGGCATTTATATACTTTTGGGCCCTTGACAGCAGCTCGGGCATGCTGGAGGGCGGCTTCTTAAGGACAGAAAACATGAAACTGGAGGTGCGAAGGCCGGCAATGAAGGCGGCCAGGGCTACCTTGTCATCTGACTCCTCAATCTGGAGGATCTCCTTGTTGAAGCGGACAAGGTAGCCTTTGAGGCTTTCATCCCTGTCCTGCTTGATGGTGAGCAGGTGGGTCACTGGTTTCTGATGGCGGCGTCCCCCAATGAAGTGGGAGACGAATGACCTGCTCAGCTCTGCAAAAGAGTGGATGGAGGAAGGCTTGATTTTGGAGAACCACTAGCGGGCGGACCCCTTGATGGTGGTAGGGAAAGCTCTGCACATGATCTCCTCAGGCACGTTGTGGAGTTGCATGAGGGACTTATAGGTGTCCAAGTGGTCTAGAGGGTCTTTGGTGCCATCGAAAATCTCGATGGTAGACATCTTGAACTTCGAGGGCAGAGGGTAATTTGCTATATCAGCAATAAAAGGAGTGTCGGTACGTCTTACCAGGTAGTCCAAGGTCTCCGGCGCCTGTGCCTTGATAGCATTGAGGGCATCACCCAGCTGGTCTTGCACCTCTCTAATTTTCTCGTCCCACTGATTAGGGACATCCTTGGTCGGGTACTGGCGTTCGTGGTCTCCATATTGACTCTCTCCTGCGTCCTCTTGGGCAGGCACATGCAAAGGAGGAACGCGTGAACTCCCTGCGTGTTGAGGAGGGACTGCCGGAATAGGGGCTCCTTGGCGTGGCCCTGGAGCATTCTGGTGAGGGTCCCCATGGTGAGGGGCAGTCTGGCGTCCAGAAGGGACAGGCTGTTCTTCTCGTGGTGGAGGGAGTGGGACTCCTCCTTGAGAGAGCATGAGTTGGATGATCTGTTGGTTTTGGCTCACCAACAACTGCATAGTCTGGAGGAGTTGTTGTTGTCCAGTGGCGGGAGTAACAGTAGAAGGTTCCCCAGGCACGATAGGAGGGGGAGCCTCCTCCCGGTGAGTCTGGTTGTTCTCTCCCGGTTGCTGGCTCATTGATCGGGTAGTGATTGCCATGGATTGAATGAGAGTAGGAAGACTAGTCGTTTCCCACAGACGGCGCCAAACTGATGATGCACAAAATCGTATGGTGCGGGATCAACAGTCACAAGAGTGATTAATGAGCAATCAATAGCAATTAAATATGAAAGCAAGTAATAGAGAGTCAGCACAGGAGATTTATAGTGGTTCGGTCTCGGATGACCTACGTCCACTCTTCGAACGGCGACGGTGGCCTGAGGTGTTTTATTGATGTATGATGATACTCCGGAGAGTTACAATGCCTTGGAGAGAGAGAGAGTAGTCAGAGACTCGTGAGTGTCCTGCCCTTTATACAATGAGGGCTTACATTATATAGGCTCACCAAGGCGGTGAGGCGGTGACGTGAGGAAGAAGTCTCCCGTGAATTTGGTAAGTACAAATATGGTAGGAGTGGACTTCTTTGGTAAGTAGAGTTATGGTAAGAGTAGATTTCCATATCCCGCCTTTCTCTCCCTCGTGCTCCTATTCAATCGGAGGAAGACTCCCAACGAGGTAGGACTTCAATCCTTGTCTTGACCTTAGGCTTGCTTTGGAGTAGGCTTGGATGTGCATTAGTCTTGAGGTTGCACTAAGGCATGAAGAGGAGCAAAGGGGAGAAGCCAAGGGAGCAAGAGGTGGGCGGCGCCCACTTAGAGGAGGCATGGGCGGCGCCCTAGGTGCCTTGCCCTCTCCTTTGGTGTTCGGCCTTGAGTTGGTGCAGCTTGGTACTTGAGCTTGTGAGGCATCGGAGTCAAGGGTCCGTAGGAGGACTTTGGAGGACCTCAGAGTCAAGGGTCCGAAGGAGGAAGCAGGAAGGAGGAGACCATGGCAAGCCCATAGGGTTGCCATGGGCGGCGCCCAAGGGGGCCGGCCTAGGCGGCGCCCAAGGGCTCCGGCCCTCGATCCTTCGGTGTCCGCTCCTTGGTCCTTTGTTCAATGGGCTGATCCGGCTTCGATCTGGACTTTCCTTTGGGCTTTCGGCTTTATTTGGATTGGGCCTAGCCCAGTAAAATCCGGACTCATCAGTCTGGATCACTTTTCATTCGGATTTGAAATAAAAATTACTTTTTACTTCTCGGATTCAATCAGAATGGGTTAGACGGGTTGAAGAATCAACCAAATTCAATCTATATTATAGAACTTTCAATTCGAGTTAAATCTGCATTCTTTAACCTAATGTTGTCGATTTTTCAATTTTTACCCGAATATTGAATATTTTATTTCGAATACGAATTGACCCGCCCAAATTATGTCTCCATTTACTTGCAATTACACAGTTACTTTTTTCCTTATCACATATCTTTCTTTCTACATGTTCCCTATCACATATCCACTCTAACGTCTTTTTGAAAGCAATCTACTCTAATGTTCATATAGTCACTAGCAGACGTCAGGATTTGAATTTTATCATGAATGGACTGAGATAACGCGTTGAATTGTCAAATGACTAGAAGAAATATCTTTTGTAATTGCCGATGTCATATTACATAAAATTTGCAATTTCATTTGGCACTGAAATTATATTATTTGCATCAATCAAGTCCCCAAACTATGTTTTGTGCTAATTTAGCCTCTGCGCTATTCAATCTGAGTCAATGTGGCCTTTCTATCAGAGTTCACCGTTAATTTTGACGAAAACTCTCATGTTCACATCACATGAGTCAAATATTAAGTTATAATTCAGAAATTGCGTGATGTGTACTTGAGGTTTTCAATCAAAGTTAATGGCAAATTTGAACAGAAGGGTTACATTGAGTCAAATACAAAAATATAATTCAAGGATTAAATTAACACAAATAATATAATTAACGGGACTAAATAGATAGTTAACTCTATTTTAGTTTTTCATACAACTTTGTGAATAAAAGAGGGTCAAAAACTAACATACCCCTTAATCGGAGAGTGTTGGGAGGAGTAGATCAGATACAAACATAAACTTTGTCATTGTTTGTACAAAATTATTACTTACAATTCAAATCCATAACCTCACTGTTGATAGCTCAGTTCCACAACTTCCATTAATAGAGTATATAAAGATGCTAAAACTTGTTGAACTCAAATTACATACTAGGATAAACTAGTGGGAGTTTGACTACCCTTTTTATCGAGGGTATAGCTCAGTAATGGAAACTTCATTCACAGAACATTGCATTGACTTGCTTGTGGACTGATCAGACTCCAGCCCCTTTGTTGATGTACTTTCTTCAGTTCTGCTACGGAAGAAGAATGGAGGTGCTCGAGGCATCTGTAGCGTAGCAGAATAGCTGCTGAGCATGAGCAGCACAGAGGCCATGGTGGGCCTGTCATCTACTTCTTCTTGTACACACAGTAAACCAATATGTATGCATCTAATGACTTCATTTCTTGAGTAAGACTCTGCCAGAATTGGATCCACCAACTCCAAGGGTGTCCCACCCCGCCAATGTTGCCAAGCCTACGAACATATTTTCATTGATGTTAACGATTTTGGAGTAATTCGCCATTAATTTTGACTTAAAAATAACGTATTTTTTGGATAATTGTTTATACTCACATAGCTCAGAAGGTCCTCGGCTCCGTCTGATTGATAGAAAGTATTGTTTTTCTTGCCACTTATAATCTCCAGTACCAATACACCGAAACTAAACACGTCGGATTTCACAGAGAACTTTCCATGCATTGCATATTCTGGAGCCATGTAACCACTACGAGCAAGAACCATAGATTTATTTATATATTACATTGCTAATTTTATACCAAAAAATATAAGAGAAATATTTATCAAAAAAAATTAATTATGTAACATGTTCTTTCTAAGGCTACCAAAAAAGATGAAGGAGACCCAATAAAAAGATACAGACCCACAAAAAAGTGCAACTAAATACTGAAGGTTCAAAGACCAGAAGTCACCTAAAATGTTAATTAGTGTAAATATTTTTGTAAGTAATCATATTGAGTACAGATTTATATGGTAATAGAGACGAGTTCTAAACTCAGACGTCCTAAGTTTGAAACTTGACAACTCTTTACGGCTAGGTCATAAGAGAATTATCTTTCATTAATACTCTAGTTAAGGCGTGGATGACTGACCATTGATCGGATCGAATAGAGGATTAATCGAGATGCGCATATATGGGCCCGGGCACCCTTTACCGTTGAATCAAAAAAAAATAAAAATTAAGTATCCATAGAAGCTTTAAGTTGCAATTTTGAAGAATCCAATGACCTTTTTGTTTTCTATTTTTTTTTTCTTTTAGCATTTGGTTAATTGGGATGAAACGATAGCTAATTGTTGATATAGATAAATTCTAAAGAAGAAGACAGAGTGTTGAGAAACTTACTATGTTCCAACGATTCTGCTAGTATTTCCTTGAGATTGATCCACACCAAATGTTTTTGCCATGCCAAAATCTGAAATCTTTGGATTCATATCCCCATCTAATAGTACGTTGCTAGCTTTGAGGTCGCGATGTATAATTCTAAGTCGGGAATCTTGATGTAAATAAAGAATTCCCCGAGCGATCCCTCCTATAATATTGTAACGTTGTGACCAATCCAACTGTCCTTGCTTTTCCTGATCTATTTTCATAAAATTAAAAACAAGGAGCTAGATTTAAACAGGCAATGAAATAATTCAAGCAAAATAGATGGTGCAACTTCTTAAAAAACACTATGTCTATATAATATTACAGCTAAAAAGTTGAATTATCAACTTATAAAAACACAACAACAGTTAAGATTTATTCAATCTTCATCTACTTTGATCCAATGGTACAAAATTTATCTCACAAAAATTTTCTCCGCCTAAAACATCAACTCATCAAATTCTCTGCACGACCTCCAATGCAAAACAACCCAATCAACACACTCTCCAATGTCAAACAATTCTATCAATCCATATCTACATCTCTTTTCATTTTAATTTTAAATTGCGTAATTAAAAAAGTCAAATTATTATTTAAAATACAAATATTGCAAGATCAGTTCGATTTTTAATATTGTGTAGTGTTTATTTCTAGTCTTACAATACCCTTAACTCTTGAGTGTTTAATCTTAATGCAATTTTCCTAGTGTTCTTAAGACTTTTGTGGCATACTTTTCACAGGATTTGGGTGTTGAAGATGTCACAAATTTTAAGTTTATCTCGAGAAGATCAGAGAAAGCATCAATCAAGAAGCTGAATTCAAAGGGTGTGTTTAGAGAGGGCCTAACCGAACAGAAAGTAGTCAAGGTTATGGTTGGGAACATATTCATATATGAGCATCGTTTCCCCTCCTTCATGGCAGAACCCCAGAAGCCTTACAAGATTTCTATGTTGAAGTTTGGCCACCAAAACAACCTCGTTCTTAAATTCTGCGGCACCTTGACCAGAGCTTTTGGATAGCCTCTTCACTGCTATTTCTTGTCCATCAGCAAGGATACCCTGCAATATGCAAATGGGAGTTACAACCCAAACCCAAATAGTTGGGATGAAGGCTTTGTGAGTTGAGTTAACTAACTAATTAAACTATGTTCATGCATTTATGTATCTCAACTTCTAGATGCTTCTGACTACTTACCTTGTAGACCGGACCAAACCCACCTTCACCTATCTTGTTATCAGAAGAAAAGTTGTTTGTGGCAGCTTCAATTGTGCCCAGATCAAATTGTAAGGACTCCAGTATCGAAATTTCATCCCCAACTACACAACCAGACAATAAAATTTTTGAAGTTTGTGAATGACACTACTGCAAAAGCAATAGCATGAAGCAATACAATTTGATGATAAAATGATGTATTTTCTCCTTACCATTTTCTTCTTCTCCAACATTGTACTTTCTCCTTGGTTTCCTACTTAGGAGGCAGAAACCTATGGCGAAAAGAACCACAGACAGACCTACTGGGACTACAATGGCAATAATTGTTGCTGATGAGAGTTTCCCTTTACCTGCGAAATCGAAAATAAGTTACACTGACATACACAATAACAATTTGGTAATAACCATCAATAATAAATTGTCACATAAGCTTAATAGCTGCAGGTCAAAAACCATAGAGGTACTTTCATTTCACTCGACTCAACTCAACAAAATTATCTTGTCATGATTTCTCGAACTGAGAGATCCATGAATCGGGGTGATTTTCTCCCCGACCATGGATCCCAAACTTCCCCATAAACCGAAAATTCATAACTCCCAAGTGCTATGAGAATACCATTTAGTTGGCCCATGCCTCTGACAGTCTGACTATTAAGACCCAAAAAAA
The DNA here is from genome assembly GCA_951799425.1 of Ilex aquifolium. Taxonomy (NCBI): domain Eukaryota; kingdom Viridiplantae; phylum Streptophyta; class Magnoliopsida; order Aquifoliales; family Aquifoliaceae; genus Ilex; species Ilex aquifolium. The sequence goes on along the minus strand of OX637392.1, from coordinate 48,393,953 downwards.
ATCAACAAATTAAAGCTTTATCCCAACCTTTTAGGGGATAAAATAACATGATATGCAATCTACTATATGTACCACGAAAGAAGAATTCTATACCCTATACTCGATAATTCACCCATTTAGGCTTGTGCTTTGATGTTTTACCTCGAGGACTTGTCAAGGAACTTGGAGGAGGCGTCGGTGAAGGTGATGGAGCTGTGTCATTGAGTCCATAGAATGGGTATATCTCGTATCTGACATTACAACTTGGTTGCAAAACTCTCCCACCTTGCTTTCCGTTGCAGCATATTGACAGTTGACCAATAGCCACCTGAAGACACCGATTACAATCAGCCCCGGATAAATCTGGTGTGCACTGCACTAGGCTGTATAGTCTCTGACGACTTGTGAAGTTAGCATCTCCCGTTGCAAACCTCTTGACATATTGATCATTTAAAGATCGATTGCTCGAAGACCGATTTACTAATTCACCCATAGTATCTCCCAGCACCTGTGCAAACCGATCTCTTTCTGCGATATTATCCGAATTCAACATAGACACCTTAGGTCTGTCATCCATGGTCCCGAAAAAAGACCTGTTATCATAACGTAGCATGCACTCATCATACCAAATATAGGCCACTGTCTCTTTGGGACAGTTCTTGACTATATCTTGACTGGCAGTCACCACACAATCATGGCAGGCATTAATGGTAACATCGCCTCGACAGAGAAACAGGCCATAAGCCGCACCTGGAGGACGGCCAGCAGTTGCATTATAAAACAAGGTGTTGGGTGTATTGTTAGAAGAAAGATTAGAGAGGAGGACATTGAGATTGGATTTAAAGGTGCTATTAGGAGAGTAAATGGTTGTGTTAGAGCCACAAATATGAAAGAGATAGTTAGGAGCAGCAGCTTCAGTACTTAGACTGAGCAACCAGAGGCTGGTAATTACTACCACCAAGGCCTTGGAGACAATATCTCAGTAAGGAAACACCATGATGCCAACAATGAGAAAGAAAGTTATGGAATTGTTGTTTTTATATAACAAATCATTGCCTTGGCTTCAGGCCATACATAACAATCTCTGTCAATAAAGTGGTGGTGCATTATTTCTTTCTAGTGTTCACATTTGGAGAATAGGGCAGTTTGACTAACACTCATCACGGGGATGAAATTTCTTTGAGAAAGTCTTCGCGACAGTTTCAAAAAATGGAAAGAGGAATAGAACATAACGAGCCCAGATTTGCTAGAAAGACAGGCCAAGCCCGGTTTATCAATCCGATCCAATCCAATACCCAAAGAGCCCAGAAAGATAAGAACACGTGGGAGAGAGATCATCGGGATACCCACTCTTGATGCTATCTTAATTGTACTTACCTTTTGTAGTTATCCTTCTCGAAACGTCATTGACTCACCATGCCTATAAATTATAAGCTCTCTCTCTTAAAAGGGGCATCTCACTGCACATTGAGTTCTACCTCTACACCTCTCTTTACATATAGTTTTTCTCTCTCCTATCTATTGTACCTCTCCCGGAGCTCTCTCTCTTACCCTATTCGTCAATAAAGAGCCCTTGACCACCGTTGTCGTTTCCCAGAGTGGCGTAGGTCATTCGGACCGAACCACTATATATATGTGTGTTGACTCAATATTTATATTACTGCTATTGATTATTTTATTTATTGTTCATTAATTACACTTTATCACACACTCGACTGTTTATCTTACACGAGACTATTTTGTGCATCACAACAGACAATTCTGTCACAGAAATGCAGATAGTCAGTGGCCTGTTTGGGTTGGACCATGTTGTGCCCAAGGGCTTATAGACTGGCTTCTCCTCCCACTTGGCCAGTCCATGGTGGGTGCATTTCTTTGGCTGGACTGGGCCTAGGCCACCCTTATCTTTCCAATGATATGCGGCCTGAATCTTTCTTTGTCTCAAACCCCATACACCTATATAATAATGGTAGAGTAAGGAATAGCTCCAAAGCGGAATTGACCGGTGGTGGTTGGTCAAAGCTCCTATAGGTAGTCAGTCCTTTCTCATGGAATCGTAAGTGAGACTTCCGTATGGCACCATCCCGAGCTTCCGTCGTCGGCTTTGTCATTAGATTATTATCTATTTCGGGGGAGTAATATTATTTTAACAGTCTTAACTTTTGAAAAATTATTCTAAAAAATATTTGTATGTTTTTTACTAATGGCATTATCATTAGATTTATGGGTATCTATCTAGCAGAGGAAATTCATATGTTACACGTGTAAATGGGTCATTTTTTAAATGTCAAGGGATCGTCGTGTCATTTTCATCAAAACTCATGAAATCTAAGTGCTTTCTACCCTAAACAGATGTGTAAATTCACCTTTTCAGAAAACACACATAAAACCAGAGTTTTTTAAGGATCTTGTGCCTGCCAAAAACTTTTCTTCCCAAATCCTATGCAGTTTCAAACTCATTTCCCTAATCCAAATACATTTTGGGAAGAAAACACACATAAAACCAGAGTTTTTTAAGGATCTTGTGCCTGCCAAAAACTTTTCTTCCCAAATCCTATGCAGTTTCAAACTCATTTCCCTAATCCAAATACATTTTGGGAAAAAAAACACTCCAGGCCTAAAAGAAAAAAAGTAATCTACAAACCATTGAAGTTGTGGAGGAGGAGGATTATTTTTAAAATTTTTTAAAATATATATATAAATACATATTTTATCATTGTGTTTTTATATGAAATTAATGTATATATAATATATGTATATATTAAAGATATATAGACAAATAAGATACATCCCAACACAAATAATTAATTTTTTATCCACTTTCCTTCCGATTTTGGAAGAATTGATTTTGGTGAATTGGAAGGAAAGTTAATTCATCCACTTTTCCATCATTTCAACTTTAAATCATTCCATTTTTCCATCATACCAAACGGAACATAAGTCATTGTGGATTGAAATAATTATAAATCTCACTATCTCCTTCAAAAATATCAACTCAACAAGATTACACAATTAGGACCTAAGTCCTACCCCGAATGGTTGGAGTCTTCTATAATAGAGTGGCAGGTTGATAGATCGAGCTCCCCTTCTTCTTTCCCTCCCCCTCCCCCTCCCCCTTCCCATTCCCTTTCCCTTTCCCTTTCCCTGTAATGTAAAAAATATCATTGCCTATAAAAAAACAAAATTACACAATTTTTGAAACATAAAGCTGATTGACAAATTTTTACCCTTCTTTAAATCCACCTATTTTGTGAGAAGCCCACCGACATTTGATAGGAATGGGAGTGTTATTGACTTTGGAAGGTCTTTGCTTTGTTGACAGCCACAAAATGAGCAGACTGAAACCTTGGAACACGCTAAGGAAAATCTACTTGTCTTGAGTCATAAATACAAATCATCCTGACTCATGATCAAGTCAAGCATGGGACAGAGGAACTCTACAGCTACAATGGTGGTCGTGCTGGATTGAACCATTTGTTTCATTCAGTCTGATTAATGCGTGTTCGTTTGAATCACCTATTTTATTACAATGACGGTCGTGCTCTCTAGAGCACCTGTTTCATTTAGTCTGATTAATGCATGTTCGTCTGAACCACCTGTTTCATTCAGTTTGATTAATGCGGTGTTGACATAGGAGGAGAGCCATTTATCAGGAAAAAAAAGAAGACATATTGTCAAAGATGATAGCAGCTCAATAAGAATTACTTTTTACTTCTCGCATTCAATCAGAATGGGTTGGACGGGTCGAGGAATCAACCAAATTCAATCTATATTATAGAACTTCCAATTCGAGTTAAATATGCATTCTTTAACCTAATATTGTTGATTTTTCAATTTTTGCCCATATATTGAATATTTTAGTTCGAATACGAATTGACCTGCCCAAATTATATCTCCATTTACTTGCAATTACACAGTTACTTTTTTCCTTATCACATATCTTTATTTTTACCTGTTTCCTATCACATATCCACTCTAACGTCTTTTTGAAAGCAATCTACTCTAATGTTCATATAGTCACTAGCACACATTAGGATTTGAATTTTACCATGAATGGACTGAGATAACGAGTTCAATTGTCAATGACTAGAAGAAATATCTTTTGTAGTTGCCAATGTCATATTACATTAAATTCGCAATTTCATTTGGCATTGAAACTATATCATTTGTATCAATCAAGTCTCTAAACTATGTTTTGTGCTAATTTAGCCTCCGAATTATTCAATATGAGTCAATGTGACCCTTCTGTCAAAGTTCACCGTTAATTTTGACGAAAACTCTCACGTTCACATTACATGAGCTAGTCAAATATTAGGTTATAGTTCAGGGATCGCGTGATGTGCTCTTGGAGATTTCAGTCAAAGTTAACGGCAAATTTGTACAGAAGGGTTATATTGAGTCAAACACAAAAACATAATCAATGATTAAATTAACATAAATAATATAATTCACGGGACTAAATAGATAGTTAACTCTATTTTAGTTTTTCATACGACTTTGTGAATAAAAGAGGGTCAAAAACTAACAAACATAAACTTTGTCATTGTTTGTGCAAAATTATTACTTACAATTCAAATCCATAACCTCACTGTTGATAACTCAATTCCACAACTTCCATTAATAGAGTACATAAAGATGCTAAAACTTGTTGAACTCAAATGACATACTAGGATAAAAATATTCATTGATTTCCCATATTATCTTAGGGTATATCTCATCTAACAATCCCAAACTGGCGGAAGTTTAGTCTCGTGTGCTCGACTGTCTTTTTTTATCGAGGGTATAGGTCAGTAATGGAAATGTCATTCACAGACCATTGCATTGCATTGCTTGTGGACTGATCAGACTCCAGCTCCTTTGTTGATGTACTCGCTTCAGTTCTGCTACGGAAGAAGAATGGAGGTGCTCGAGGCATCGGTTGGGTACGAGAGTAGCTGCTGAGCATGAGCACCACAGAGGCCATGGTGGGCCTGTCATCAACATCTTCTTGTACACACAGTAAACCAATATGTATGCATCTAATGACTTCATTTCTTGAGTAAGAATCTGCCAGAATTGGATCCAGCAACTCCAAGGGTGTCCCACCCCTCCAATGTTGCCAAGCCTACAAACATATTTTCATTGATGTTAACTATTTTGGAGTAATTCACCATTGATTTTGACTTAAAAATAACGCGTTTTTGGATATTTGGTTTACACTCACATAGCTCAGAAGGTCCTCGTCTCCGCCTGATTGATAGAAAGTATTGTTTTTCTTGCCACTTATAATCTCCAGTACCAATACACCGAAACTAAATACGTCGGACTTCACAGAGAATTGTCCACGCATTGCATATTCTGGAGACATGTAACCACTACAAGCAAGAACCACAGATTTATTTATATATTATGTTGCTAATTTTATAAGAAAAAATATAAAAGAAATATCTACCAAAAAAAAAAAATTAATTATGCAACATGTTCTTTTTAAGGCTACCAAAAAAAGTGAAGGAGACCCAATAAATAAGAGATAGACCCATTTTTGCAACTAAATTATGAAGGTTCAAAGACAACAAGTCACTTAAAATTTTAATTAGTGTTAATATCTCTGTAAACAATCATATTGAGGAAAGAAAAACTGAACGTCTCGAGTTCGAATCTTGGCAATTTCTTGGGGCCAAGCCATGGAGGAATTATTCCTCATCAATACCCTAATTCTGGCGTGAATGACTTGTCATTCACCAGACCAGGGAGGAGATTAGTCAAGATATGTGTAAATTAGCTTGAACACCTCACACAATTGAACCAAAAATAAAATCTCCATAGAAGCTTTTAGTTGCAATTTTGAAGAATCCAAATGACCTTTTTGTTTCTATTTTTTTTCTTTTAGCATTTGGTTAATTGGGGTGAAGCAATGGCTAATTGTTGATATATATAAATTCTAAAGAAGAAGACAGTGTGTTGAGAAACTCACTAAGTTCCAACGATTCTGCTAGTTTTTCCTTGAGATTGATCCACACCAAATGTTTTCGCCATGCCGAAATCTGAAATCTTTGGACTCATATCCCCATCTAATAGTACATTGCTAGCTTTGAGGTCGCGATGTATAATTCTAAGTCGAGAATCTTCATGCAAATAAAGAATTCCTCGGGCGATCCCTCCTATAATATTGTAACGTCGTGACCAATCCAACTGTCCTTGCTTTTCCCGATCTATTTTCATAAAATTAAAAACAAGGAGCTAGATTTAAACAGGCAATGAAATAATTCAAGCAAAATAGATGGTGCAACTTCTTTAAAAACACTATATCTAATATTACAGTTAAGAAGTTGAATTATCAACTTATAAAAACACAACAACAATCAAGATTGATCTAATCTTTATCTACTTTGATCCAATGGTACAAAATTCATCTCAAACAAATTTTCCCCGCCTAAAAAACCAACTCATCAACTTCTCTGCATGACCTCCAATACAAAATAACCCAATCAACACACTCTTCAATGTCAAACAATTCTATCAATCCATATCTACATCTCTTTTCATTTTAATTTTAAATTGCGTAATTAAAAAAGTCAAATTATTATTTAAAATACAAATATTGCAAGATTAGTTCGATTTTTAATATTGTATAGTGTTTATTGCTAGTCTTCCAATACTCTTAACTCTTGAGTGTTTAATCTTAATGCAATTTTCACAGTGTTCTTAAGACTTTTATGGCATACTTTTCACAAGATTTGGGTGTTGAAGATGTCACAAATTTTAAGTTCATCTCGTGAACATCAGAGAAAGCATCAATCAAGAAGGTGAATTCAAAGGGTGTGTTTAGAGAGGGCCTAACCGAACAGAAAGTAGTCAAGGCTATGGTTGGGAACATATTCATATATGAGCATCGTTTCCCCTCCTTCATGGCAGAACCCCAGAAGCCTTACGAGATTTCTATGTTGAAGTTTGGCCACCAAAACAACCTCGTTCTTAAATTGTGCAGTACCTTGACCAGAGCTTTTGGATAGCCTCTTCACTGCTATTTCTTGTCCATCAGAAAGGATACCCTGCAATATGCAAATGGGAGTTACAACTAATGAAAATATTCAAAAGAACAGTAGAGAAACACGATTCATGCAGCCGACCCCAAACCCAAATAGTTGGGATGAAGGCTTTGTGAGTTGAGTTAACTAACTAAACTATGTTCACGCATTTATGTATCTCAACTTCTAGAGCTTTTGAAATACTTGAATTAGTCAGATTTCTACCATAGTTAGATGCTTCTGACTACTTACCTTGTAGACCGGACCGAACCCACCTTCACCTATCTTGTTATCAGAAGAAAAGTTGTTTGTGGCAACTTCAATTGAGCCCAGATCAAATTGTAAGGATTGCAATATTGTAATTTCATCCCCAACTGCACAACCAGACAATAAAATTGTTGAAGTTTGTGAATGACACTACTGCAAAGGTAATAGCATGAAGCAATAATATTTGATGATAAAATGATGTCTTTTATCCTTACCATTTTCTTTTTCTCCTACATGGTACTTTCTCCTTGGTTTCCTACTTAGGAGGCAGAAACCTATGGCCAAAAGAACCACAAACAGACCTACTGGGACTACAATGGCAATAATTGTTTCTGATGAGAGTTTCCCTTTACCTGCGAAATCGAAAATAGATTACATTGACATACACAATAACAATTACTCAACTAAAATGTTAAGGCAATAACCATATAACAAGAAAAATGTTTTTTAGCGGTAAAAAAAGTCGTCGCTAAAAGTGGATAATTCGCCGCTAAGAATTTTCTGCGATAAAAAAACTTGGTCACCAATTTGTCGCGGCAGGCTCGCCACTGAAAGTTTTTGACGACCAACTAAAGTATCGTCGCTAAAGTAGATTATCAGTGACAAAAACCTTAGTCGCTTAAAAATTCATCTACTTGTCACAAAAAAACCTTCGTCGTCGAAAGAAATTATATTATGGTCATATTTTTTCTCTTTGGTGATGACATAATATTTGTTGCTAAAAATCAAGGTACATTTTTTGTGACTAACATATTTTCGACACCAAATAACAAATGAACAAATTTTATAAACGGGTAATACGACACGACTTGTTTAACCAGTTTAATTTTTAAAAAAAAAATTATATCAACAAATTTTAATACTCCACTTTTTTTACTATCAACTATACTTACTTTAAAAAAGAGGAATTTCTAGTTAAATCTCACATAAAAAACAAACTTTAAGGCTTAAAAAAAAAAGGCAAGAGGCCACTGTCTTTTATAGACAAGTCAGCCCTCTCCATCTCCCCTCATTTACCGATGTGGGACAAAAACAAAAGACATTAGTTTGTCTTTGTCTTTGAACTGCTCCTCATCTCCCTATCTCCCCTCCTTTTGTCTTTGAACTACTGCTTTACTTTTTTTTTTGTATTGATTTCTTTACATCTTTTTTCTGGCTAATTTTTTAAAATAATTATTAATTTATTATTATATTAATTTTATTTAAATAGGTAAACATGTGATAAACGGTTTGACAGGTCTCACCCAAACACGACCCGTTTATTAAACGTGTTTGACAGTTCAACCTGTTTACCACCCAAACCCGTTAAGATCTCACCCAAACCCGCTTAATTCGTGTCGATTCATGTCAGTTAATCATATCGTGTTAGATTTTGACAGGCCTACTCATCGCCAAACAAAATTATTTATAAAGAGTGGCATTTTATGATTACTATTGTCCTTGTAACAAATCAAAATAAATTCACTGTAGTGTTTCAATCATTGAAGATCATTATAATACTCTTTGGCAATGAAACGTAATATTTGTCGTACAATGTCTTTTTTTGCGACAATTTTTCTTACACATCGCAAAAAGTTGTTGCAGTAAAACGTTTTTCTTGCAGTGATATTCTGTGACCAAATATAAATTGTCGCCAAACAAAAAAAAATTAACTTTTTTTTCTGCGACAAACATGTATTGTTGCTAGTATTATTATTTTTTGTTTTCTTAATTTTTGTTATTTGACAAAAATTTTGCGACCGAAAAATTATTTTGGCAACAATTTTTTTTTGTCACCCATAAAATTAGCATTTAGCACCAACATTGGCGCCAATTTTTTTTTTGGAGGGAACGTTTTTGCAAAGACTATTAGCGACGACTACAAAAAATGGTCGCCAAAAATATCATAAAAAAGTTTACCACGACAAACATTTGAAATTGTCGCCGAAAATCACTCGACTCAACTCAACAAAATGTTATCTCGTTTCCCAAACTAAGAGATCAATGAATTGGGATGATTTTCTCCCCGACCATGGATCCCATATTTCCCCATAAACTGAAAATTCATAACTCGAAGTGCTATGGGAATACCATTTAGTTGGCCCATGCCTCAGACTATTAAGACCCCAACAAAATCAACAAATTAAAGCTTTATCCCAACTTTTGGGGGATAAAATAACATGATATGCAATCTACTATATGTACCACGAAAGAAGAATTCTCTAGCCTGTACTCGATAATTCACCTATTTAGGCTTGTGCTTTGAAGTTTTACCTCGAGGACTTGTCAAGGAACTTGGAGGAGGAAAAAGAGGACGAGGACTAGGAGGAGGAGGTGTCGGTGAAGGTGATGGAGCTGTTGCTTTGATTTTGTAGAATGGGTACATCTCGTATCTAATATTACAACTTGGTTGTGAAACTCTCCCACCTTGCTTTCCATTGCAGCATTTTGGCAGATCACCTATAGCCAACCGAAGACACAGATTACAATCAGCCCCGGATAAATCTAGTGTGCACTGCACTAGGCTATATAGTGTCTGACTTGTGAAGTTAACCTCTCGAGTTGCAAACCCCTTGACATATTGATCATTTAAAGATCGATTGCTTGAAGCCCAAGTTACCAATCCATCCATAGTGTCTCCCAGCATCTTTGCAAACCGATCTTGTTCTGTGATATCCTGCGGATTCCACAGATACTGCTTAGGTGATTCATCCATGGTCCCGAAAAAAGACCTGTTATCATAACGTAGCATGCACTCATCATACCAAATATAGGCCATTTTCTCCTTGGGACATCTCTTGACTATCTCTGAACTGGCAGTCACCACAATCATGGCAGGCATTAATGGTAACATCGCCTCGACAGAGAAATAGGCCATAAGCCGCATCTGGAGGACCACGGCCAGCAGTCGCATTATAAAACAAGTTGTTGGGTGTTTTGTTAGAAGAAAGATTAGAGAGGAGGAGATCGAGATTGGATTTAAAGGTGCTATTAGGAGAGTAAATGGTTGTGTTAGAGCTACAATTATAATAGAGAAAGTTAGGAGCAGCAGCTTCAGTACTTAGACTGAGCAACCAGAGGCTGGTAATTACTACCACTAAGGCCTTTGAGACAATATCTCTGTAAGGAAACACCATGATGCCAACAATGAGATAGAAAGTTATGGAATTGTTGTTTTTATATAACAATCTCTGTCAATAAAGTGGTTGTGCATTATTTCTTTCTAGTGTTCATATTTGGAGAATATGAACACTCTTCACGAGGAGGAAATTTCTTTGAGAAAGTCTTAACGAAGTTTTCAAAAAATGGAAAGAGCAATAGAATAGACAATATATAGAACAGACGAAATTTTCAAAGCGGAATTGACCGGTGGTGGTTGGTCAAAGCTCCTATAGGCAGTCAGTCCTTTCTCATGGAATCGTAAGTGAGACTTCCGTATATATGGCACCATTTCGAGCTTCCGTCGTCGGCCTTGTCATTAGATCATTATCTATTTCGTGAGAGTAATATTGTCTAAACAGCATTAACCTTACTTTGAAAAATTATTCTAAAAAATATTTGAATGTTTTTTACTAATGGCATTATCATTAGATTTATGGGAATCTATCCAGCAGAGGAAATTCATAAGTTACACGTGCAAATGGGTCATTTTTAAAACGTCAAGAGATCGTCGTGTTATTTTCATCAAAACAAATGAAATTCATAAATAATCTACAAACCATTGAAGGTGAGATAAAAAAAAAAAAAATCCATTGAAGTTGCGGAGGAGGAGGATTCTTAGTCACAAGATTTGCCCACTCTCTCACTCGAAATGCAAGGAGTGAATTCACCATAAATTCGTGTTCCCATTTTTTTGAATTCGTAAATCCAAAAATAAATTCGTCAATTAACCATCTATACTAATAAGATAGAGGGAATTTCAAACTTTCCCAATTGAAATCAATCCTCTAAATTTAGAAAAGCAGAAGAGCGGTTAGGATTTAATTGAAATTTAAATCTACGGTTCAGATCTCATCTAAATTCATCTAATTAAATCCAATGGCCTATAATCTATCCCACTCAAATTCATCATCCCGCCCACTTTAACAACACACACACGCCAGCTGACCCATCCCATCCCAGGCGTCCATCTCTCTATTGCTCTCTCTCTTTCTCTCACACAGAGAACTCCTCCTCTGCCATGGCTAAACCAACATCAAAGATATCCTCTCTTGCCCAGGTACACCTCTCTCTCTCTCTCTCTCTCTCTCTCTCTCTCTCTCTCTCTCTCTCTCTCTCTCTCTCTCTCACGACACACACAGTCAAAAACACCAGCACACACACACACACACACGTCAGTCTTCATTTTGGTTTGAAAATTTTGAAAATTTGAGTCTTCATTTTGAGTCTTCATCAAACCCACACGTCAATCTTCATTTTGGTTTGAAAATTTGAGTCTTCATCAAACCCACACGTCAGTCTTCATTTTGGATTGAAAATTTTGAAAATTTGAGTCTTCATTTTTGAGTCTTCATCAAACCCACACGTCAGTCTTCATTTTGGTTTGAAAAATTTGAAAATTTGAGTCTTCATCAAACCCACACACCAGAAAAATTGAATGTTAAATTGTTCACACACAACAGCACACACACCACACACATATCGCGCACACACCATACACACACCAGCAAACACATCGCACACACACACACACACATAAATTAATTTGATGATTTTGGGTGTTAATTTGAGTGTTTTTTTTTTCAAATAAATTTAACAAATTGAATGTTAAATTGTTTTGAATGTTCAATTGGTTTGAATGTTATAGTTTGGGTTTTTCGAATGTTCAATTGTTTCGAATGTTATAGTGTTGGTGTTATATTTGGGTGTTAATTTGGGTGTTAATTTGAGTGTTAATTTGAGTGTTTTTTTTTCAAATATATTTAACAAATTAAATGTTAAATTGTTTTGAATGTTCAATTGGTTTGAATGTTATTGTTTGGGTTTTTCGAATGTTCAATTGATTCGAATGTTATAGTTTTGGTGTTAATTGTGTTCATTTGGGTGTTAATTTGTGTGTGTTTTTTTTCCAAATAAATTTTATAAATTGAATGTTAAATTGTTTTGAATGTTCAATTGGTTTGAATGTTATAGGTTGGGTTTTTCGAATGTTCAATTGATTCGAATGTTATAGTGTTGGTGTTATATTTGGGTGTTAATTTGAGTGTTTTTTTTTTCAAATAAATTTAACAAATTGAATGTTAAATTGTTTTGAATATTCAATTGGTTTGAATGTTATAGTTTGGGTTTTTCGAATGTTCAATTGGTTTGAATGTTATAGTTTTGGTGTTAATTGTGTTCATTTGGGTGTTAATTTGAGTTTTTTTTTTCAAAAAAATTTAAAAAATTGAATGTTCAATTGTTTTTGTTAAGTTTGGAGGATTAACATAATATTAGAGACAATATTAAGAGGGAAACAGAGAGAGGTTAAAAACTTAACCTAGCTCTCATACATCACTTGTATTTATAGTTAACTCACAATAATAATAATTACACATACACCCTCTTACTATAGACAATTTACACATACTACCCTAATACTCTTAACACTCCCCCTCAAGCTGGACTATATATATCATATAATCCAAGCTTGGAACAAATCGCTGTAAGACGTATACGACTCAATGCTTTGGTAAACATATCTGCAAGCTGATCTTCAGATTTTCACAAATGGAGTTGTAATCTCCCCAGCTACTATCTTGTCCCGAATAAAGTGACAATCAACCTCAATATGTTTGGTTCTCTCGTGAAATACAGGATTGGCAGCGATATGGATAACTGTCTGGTTGTCACAGAACAACTGTAAAGGATGTTGAACTGGAAGCCCAATTTCCTGGAGGAAGTGTAGTAGCCAAGTCAACTCACTCGTCGTATGCGCCATTGCCCTATACTCAGCCTCAGCACTGGATCTCGCTACCACGGATTGTTTCTTACTTTTCCATGAGACAACGTTACCTCCTAAGAAAGTACAATAACCGGTAGTTAATCTCCGATCAGAAGGAGAGCCAGCCCAATCAGCATCTGAGAAACCTTCCACTCTAAGATGTCCATTAGCTCGATATAACAATCCAAGTCCAGGAGCTCGTTTAAGATATCGCAGAATACGAGTAACTGCCTCCCAATGTGGTACTCTAGGACACCCCATGAACTGACTTACTATACTGACTGCATAGGAAATATCCGGTCGAGTAATAGTGAGATAATTGAGCTTCCCAACCAATCTGCGATACCGACCCGGATTCTCAAACAGTGCACCATCATCCATCAATAGTTTCTGATTTGGATCCATAGGAACATTAATCGGTCTGCCACCCAGTAAATCTGCTTCCTCTAGCATGTCAAGTACATATTTCCTCTGTGATAAACAAATACCCTGTTTAGCTCGAGGCACTTCAATTCCCAAGAAATACCTGAGTTTTCTCAAATCCTTAGTATGAAATTGATCTTGCAAGAAGATTTTTAACTTGGCAATCCCCTCAGAATCATTTCCAGTGATCACAATATCATCTACATAGACCACCAATAGAACATATCCAGCATCCGTCTGTCTATGAAACACAGAATGATCTGTCTAACATCGAAGAAGACTAAACTCTAAAACTGCATCTGAAAACTTACCAAACCATGCCCTCGGTGACTGCTTCAAACCATACAAAGATTTCTTTAGCCGACATACACTCTTACCATACTCCCCCTGAGCAGTAAACCCAGGTGGCTGCTCCATGTATACCTCTTCAACCAAGTCACCATGTATGAAGGCATTCTTGACGTCTAACTGAAACAAGGGTCAATCAAGATTAGCAGCCAAAGAAATCAGATACGAACAAAGGAAATTTTGGCAACAGGAGAGAAAGTCTCCTCATAATCAACACCATAAGTCTGAGTAAAGCCCTTCGTAACAAGCCGGGCTTTGAGACGTTCCACAGAACCATCCAGATGAAACTTAACAGTATACACCCAACGACAACCAACAGTTCGTTTACCATGAGGTAAAGAAACGAGATCCCAAGTCCCATTATGATGTAAGGCATCCATCTCATCCTCTATAGCTTTCCTCCAACCCGGATCAGATAATGCATCCTGTAAACGCTTAGGAATAGATATAATAGATAATTGAGAGGTAAAACAAGAGAAGACAGGAGACAACGCATCATATGAAACAAAATGAGCAATAGGATGATTAGTAACACACAAACGAGTACCTTTTCGAAGAGCAATAGGTAGAGAGTCTAAATTACCTGACGGACTAGGATCAGCAGACGGCAAGGAAGACGGTACGGGCACCTCAGTCGATGGTCGAGGACGACGAGAGTATACACGAAGAGGTAAAATATATGGTAACACAGTGGGCAGCGAAATATCTGAAGATGAAGGAAGAGATGGTGATACAAGAGATGACCCAAAGTCCAGATCCAAAGGCTGAGAAGGTGCTGGAAAATATGGAACGGATTCCTCAAACGTGACATCGGCACTGTTAAAATATCGTCGCAGAGAAGGACTGTAGCAACGATACCCCTTCTGTGTGCAGGAATAACCAAGAAATACACATTTGGTAGCTCGAGGGTCAAGTTTATCAAACCCAGGGCCCAAATTGTGAACATAACAGACACATCCAAAAACCTTAGGTGGTAGGAAAAATAAGGGCTTACCAGGAAAAAGGACAAAATATGGACTTTGCCCATTTAACACAGAGGATGGCATACGGTTAATAAGGTGACAAGCAATAAGAACAGCATCACTCCAAAAATATCGGGGAATATTCATCTGGAATAACAGGGCACGGGTGACTTCCAACAAATGACGGTTCTTGCGTTCAGCAACACCGTTCTGTGGAGATGTGTAAGCACAAGAAGTCTGATGAATAATGTCATTTTTACTAAGATAAGCTGAAAAATGATCAGATTCATATTCCCGAGCATTATCAGAACGTAAAATACGTATACGACAACCATATTGAGTTTTTATTTCTTTACGAAAGGTCTCAAATATAGAGAATAATTCAGACCGAGCTTTCATAAAAAACAACTAAGTCACACGAGAATAGTCATCCACAAATGACACAAAATAAGGATATTTATTAGATGAAATATTCTTTATTGGACCCCATACATCAGAATGTACCAACTCAAATGGATTAGACACACGATTATTGACTCTAGACTGAAATGATACACGGTGATGCTTACTAAGTTGACAAGCTTCACAAGACAAAGACGACACACCACTAAGACTGGGAACTTGACGCTTCAGATTCTGGAGAGAGGGATGTCCAAGACGACAATGCCATTGAAAAGGAGACAACGAGGTCTGTAGAGCTCGAGTAGGTGAATCAAAGTCAAAGTAATATAGGCCACCAGCTTCATGCCCCGTACCAATCTTTCTCTTCGTCTTGAGATCCTGAAAGACACAATAAGAGGGATAAAAGGTTACAGAACAATTGAGAGAACGTGTAATCTTACTAATGGAAAGTAAACTAAAAGGAAACTGAGGAATAAATAACACGGAAGATAGGGACATATCAGGACTCAAGTGAGTAGTCCCCAGACCTGAAACTTTAGAACAAGTACCATTAGCAAGAGTAACACTACGTGTGGAAGTAACAGACTGATAAGTAGAAAAAACATCAGACGCACCAGTCATGTGATCATAAGCGTCAGAGTCTATGATCCAGGGACTATGAGTGGAGGACAACAAACAAATGGAAGCAATACCTGATCGGGCAAAAGTAGCAGTAGAGAGAGATGGGACAGCCTGTTGTTGGGACAGGAGCTGAGCATACTCCTCTCGTGTAATAGTAACCAACCCAGTGTCTTGCTTGGGTTCCATAAGTGCAGCAAATAGAAAAAGAAAATCACTAGATCACTGAACTGGACAAGAATCACTTACTGCATTGCTGAACCGAAGAAGAGAAGATTGTTGGATCACTGAACCGGAGACAAAACAGGTGGAACCGGCCTGAACCGGTCTAAAACTTAATGAACCGGGCCTGAACCGGTCTAAAAATTGGGCTGGAACCACTGAACCGGCCTGAAAACTTGGCTGGACCCACTGAATCGGCCAGAAAATTGGGCTGGAACCACTGAACCGGCCTGAAAAATGGGCTGGAACCACTGAACCGGACTGCTGGAGCTCATGAACCGCTGAACCAGACCGGATTCTGCTCCTGGACCACTGAACCGGATGGGGTCTTGGATCTGAAATAATTCCGTCTTTAAAAAAAAGAATTTTAACCCGTTAGAGTCGGGTTACCCGTGGAGCTCCTGGACTGTTCTTCTTCTTCGTCGAAGACTAGGGTTTCACTTCGCCTCACCTCCTGTACGATGCGCCTAACCACCACGATTCACCACCGCCACGATGAAGATCAACCACCACTATTTAGGATCGTAACTTGGGTTTCTTCGACTGCGCCTCACCACCAAGATCAACCACCACACGCGACAACGCCACACACCGCCACCACGACTGTGCCTTCGATACCACTACAGTAACAGTACACGCGACAACACCACACACCACCACCACCACAGTAACAGTACCACCTGCAACGAACGGCAACACCACCACAACAGACCACCACTGACGACAACACCACAACAGTACTCCGACAAACACAGTACCACCACCACAAAAAAAATTTGATTTATTCAGAATATATATTTATGATCGTAATGCTCTGATACCATGTTAAGTTTGGAGGATTAACATAATATTAGAGACAATATTAAGAGGGAAACAGAGAGAAGTTAAAAACTTAACCTAGCTCTCATACATCACTTGTATTTATAGTTAACTCACAATAATAATAATTACACATACACCCTCTTACTATAGACAATTTACACATACTACCCTAATACTCTTAACAGTTTTGAATGTTCAATTGGTTTGAATGTTATAGTTTTGGTGTTATATTGGGTGTTTTGAATGTTATATTTTTTCAAACACACATACAAACAGCAAACACACATATTTTAAAACAATTTTTTGGATGTTAATTTGGGTGTTCAAATTAGTGGCTAATTTTCAAATTGGGGTTTCCATGACATCGTAATTGTTACATTTCAAAATTGGGTTTATTCATAGGATTGTAGGGTTTTGATTGAATATTATATGTTATGGTTTTTAAATTGAATGTTTGGTTTATTTTGGATTGCGATTGGGTTTTAATTTCATTTTTTGGATGTTTGGGTTTTGTTTATTAATTTGGAATGTTATGGTTTGGGTTTGTTAGGGTTGTTAATAAATTGGAATGTTATCATTTTTTTTAATGCAAATTGGGTGTTAATTTTATAACATAGGGTTTTGGTGCTTAATATTTGTGAAATTGGAAGTTGGGTTTTAAAATTGAATGTTAGGGTATTTTGATTGAAATATGGTTTTAGTTTTTTGATTGAATGAATTATTTTGATTAAGATTTGGTGTTACTTTCATGAAATAGCGTTAGAGTTTTGTTAATCATATGAAATGGAATGTTAATGAATTTGAAATGTTATGGTTTTGGTTTTATGAAATTGGACTGTTTTGGTTTTGTTAGGTTTTTATGAAATTAAAATGTTATGGTTTTGTTTTTTTTTATGTTTTTCCAATTGGGTTCTAATTTTATAACTTAGGGTTTTGGTGATTAATGTTTGTGAACTTGGAAGTTGGGTTTGCTATTGAACTTTAGGGTTTAAAAATTGCATGTTAGGATTACTTTGATTGAAATTGAGTGTTACTTTCATACTTTAATGAAATAGGGTTTTTCTTAGTCGCATGAAATAGAATGTGGCGTTGATGATTATTGAGGGTTAAATTGAATGTTATTGTTATTTTGATTGAAATTATAAGTTGCGTCAACCAGTCCACCAACGACCCTTTAGCACCCCAAGAACACCGGCAATGTCTAGCATCCTATGAGGTATTTATCTCTCTCTTTTCCCTACACAAACCCTCTTCGATCTCTCAGCCCCAAACCCTCCCACACACTCACTCACTAACCAATCCATAATTGATGCAAAAACCCTACATGCAAGCCACCCCTCTTTAATTAGGCCTCCCTTTTGTTGAATTTAGTCATTTTCGCTTAATTTCATGTCCTTTGTTGGTATTTGGTAATTTTGATTTTCGATTCCTATGTTGTTTGGTTACTGGGAAAACTTATGAAGTCTATTTTTTTTTTTATCCATTTACTTATCTTCCTTTTATCTAGCACACTCTTGGGTCTACGGGTGGGGTGATGCGCATGTTGTAAAGGCTGTTTCAGATTCTGCGCACCCAAGGTTTGAATTCTTTGAGACTTGGTTTCTTATTGCTCTTTTCTAATTGCACTTCAATAATGGTTGTATGCAAATTGTTTGTTATTATGCTTCAATGAAAATAAATTTATGTTTGTTCGTGAATAAATTAAACCATCTCTTTTGCTGCCTTTGATTTAGATGTAGGGTTTAGCTTGCTGCCTCGCCACCAAAAGCATTTATGCTTCTAAGGTTCATTCGATTTCCTTATCAATTAAGTGTTTGTCTTTGATTTTGTGGTTATTTTCTTTATTAACCTTGATCCTTACCACATGAGTTTTTCAATTTTTATTATTTTATTTAGAAGTGTTTAGTAGTGATCCTGTAATGCCCATGTTCTTTGTCTCTACCCCTACTAATCCTTAAACCTTAATCCTTAATAAGGTTAAGGATTATGTATTGACCTTTTGTAGCTACTCACAATGATACGTTTGAGATCGTGATGTGTATTTTATGAGTTATTGTTATTTGATCAAATGGTTCTTTAGTTCACTGGAGGGATTGGTTTTCGGTGATGGCTACAAAAACCTGATTGAGAGAAATGTGTAGTGGTGGTTTTACTTCTTTTTTTTTTTTTTTAGTTTACTCAGGGAATCCTTCATCTATCCAAAAAATCCACCTGTCAATCTTTTCCAAAAATCACTCTTGGGGTAATTGATTATTTAGCTTTGTGAAATACTGTTGAATGTTGAATTATTAATAGTGCTATTAAAATGCCGATGGGCTTTTTTTCATGTTGATTTTCGGTACTGATAAATGCATATGGCATTCTTAGTGTTCTTGAGTTGAATTGTGCAAGTGTTTATGCTATTGTTTCCTTCATGGCTTATTTTTGTAGTTCATTTATACATTGAGTTTACTTAAAGTATGTGGTTATCTATACTAATAACTCACAATTTTTGTGTCAATGAGAAAAAAAAATAATCTTTTGTTTTAGAAGAGATAAAGTGGATTTCTATTTCAGCGAGAAGGATTTGATAAAGAGTATTTGTAAGTATTTTCCTCTAAGTATTGGGAGGAAACTTAGAGGCTTCATTGTTGAGTATTGTATTTCTCTCATGCTCCCTCTCTCTTTGAATCTCTTCCCCTTTCTCTGCCTCACACTCTCAAAGTAGTGACACCCCCCCCCCCCCCCCCAACCCCCCACACACACATCAACACATCACACACTTTTACAAAAATCATTGCCATATCTAGAAACACACAACCATATTTGTAGGGTTTTGTTAATTGTAGGATTATTTTGATGAATTTGATGAAATTTGAACGTTGGATTTTGTTTATGTTGGGGTTTTGTGTGTTGCGATCTAATTGAATGTTAGGATTTTGTTAATGGTACGAAATTGGTTGTTAATTTGATTTTGTATTGCCTTTTAGGAGTTTTTGTGCGAATTTCTCTTTTTATCTTTTTTTTTCCAGTTTATCGAATCTCTTTTTTTTGCACATCCTTTTCCGTGGACTTAATTATCAAATTTGTGGAGTTTATAGATTATTCCATTTATTGCTTTATTGAGTGGCTGAAGTTCATAATGCATCTATTTAAAGATAAAAATTCTCTAATGTGTTGATTAATTTTCACTTTCAACAAACGTTATGCATGTAATTTTGTTTCTTATTCAACTTGGAATCATGTGAAGGCCTGAGGTGCGAGGAATGAAGTTTCTTGAGATTGATGTAAGAAAGGGTGGCGAAATCAAATGGTTGCTAACGTTGAGAAAGACTCTGGCTTCTTTGTTTTCTTTTAACTAATATTGTTTGAGATGATTTAATTTTTTCATGATTTTGTGTTTGGTTTGAATCTTTTAGTGAGATTATAAGAGTTCCTTAGTTTCAATAATTTGTTTGAGAAGTTCAATATTTGTATTGAGTACGTTGCTTTCTGTGTACAGTGGTTGTGATCTTGAAATATTGATGAATTGAATTTGACAGATTTCTTTTCTATTCTTTTTTGAAGATTTTAGTGGGTTATATGGATGGATTGAGTAAATTACTTTGTGGATCCTCCATTCCCATGACTATTAGGTATAAAATGTGCTATTTTAGTGGGTTATATGCTTATGTATTGTTTATTATTTATTTGTATTGTATCTCATGCATAAACCCATGATGTTTTTTACTGACATCTTCCACACTGTCATCTTGCATTTGTTTTTTGGTTTTTCTGTTGCAACACATAGTATGAGCTGATATGGAGATATTAGAGAAATCGGGTCTGTAAAACTTGAGGAAAGAGGCTCAAAAGAGCAAAGGCGATCTCACGGTCGATCCTTCTTCTTGCGCTATGCTCGGCTTGATTCGCATATGTGTTTGTGACTTTTCAATAGATAAGTTTGATAAATGTGTGTTTTTGCTATTGTTTTTTGAATTCAAATATAGTTTATGCTATATGTGCATTTTTAATAGATAAATTTTTCTCAATGTGAATATGTATCCACCCACCCTCCCCCTCATTTTTATAATGCAGATCAGATTATAGTCGTCTATTTTATTGTGATATTGATGCATGTATTTGCATTTAGTCTTCCACATTGTTGTGCAATGAACATAATGACTATTGATTTAACAAAAGATTCAAGCATATCTCTGAGAGATAGTAAAGAAATAAGAACTATCGTTGAATAGTTGTTTCTATTTGATTATGATTATGTAAAACCGTTATTTATTTTTATTCTAATTTCACGCGGTGTTTTTAGGCTATAACGAAGCTATGTCATGTATATATATAAAATGTTTTTTCTTAGTGGTTAGTTTATTGTTCTTATTTTTTTTAGGAAAGATTAAAGTGTTTGTTCCGAGTTTTGAAATTGGATTGTGTTGATGTTGGGAATGTGTGATAATGAATTTTGTGGCTTCAAAAAGTTTATTTTTATTGTGGTTGGTTTATTCTATGATTTTGGATTTAGTTATGCACTAAGTTAGAAATTTGGGCATCAATGCCTTGGGGAATAATTAAAGATTGTGTTATTGTAGTTCAAGGAAGAAAAAAAGATTAGGTTGTCAAGCATCGACAATTATTTAAAGTTTTATGTTTATCATGTAGTGCCGTTAGGTACGGACAATTACGAGCTATGTATTTATACTTAAGTCATAGCTATGATTATGAGCGGTATATATATAAATATGTATGATTATAAGTTCTATAGACATGTTTAGATTTTTCTGGATTCTTATTTTTAGAGGAATTTATGTCGAAATTTTTGAAAAATAGTAGACTAGCTTGATTTCAATTTCTTATATTAAAACAAATAAAGTAAAAATTATTGAAAAATTGACAGTTGCAATGTAGTATTCTTTGAGTTTTAATTTAATTTTTTGTTACACCGTGCCTTTATATTACTTGCTCTGTTTCTGGTTTTTGGTTTTTAGTTTGTGTTTCAGTGTCTTTGCTTGATTGTTTGGAGGGGCTGATATTGGAATGAGAATGAATTTTGAAGATAGAATTGAATTGTGATTGTAATATTGGGGGAAATAGAATTGAATTATGATTGTGAACTATAATGATCGTTATGTATGATTGTGAACTGTGAATTTTTTGGATCTTTGGTTAGACCTGCGTGTACAACATGTGTTTGTGGCCTTTGTTATTATGATATAAAATGTTATTTTGGTTTGGATTATGTAGTGACTAAAATATGATGATGTCTTTGAGTTAGTTAAAGAATTTATTCAATAGAAATTGATCATGTAATGGTTTGTGTTAGACAATAACATATACAATAAGATATATAAGTTATGTTGACAGGTTGGGAAATTTTGTTGAAATATTTTGAAAAAATAATGAGGGCTAGATTGATTTTAATTTTTTTAATTAAAACAAATAAATGGAAAATTATTTCAAATGAATGAATTTTTTTAAGTTGTAAAGTGTCTTTAAACACGGGTTATTACTAGTTTAAACTATTACTCACGGTTAGGAGTCCAAATGCTAACTTGGGCCAGTCCAAATATTAAACTAACTTCTCCTATTCTGTACCCACATAACATTAGGCTTTCCAACTCATAAGGTCAATACGTGCTAATAAGAGCTGCCACTCACCTCGATTTATAGGCAAGTGTTGGTGGGAAGTTGCCTTGCCTATCCGACGTGGGATCACCTCTCACGCATAAATGTGCCTTTCAAATCTTTCTGATTTTTTTTTTAACAAGAAATGCTTTTTGATTTAAATAATTTATTGTATAAAAATTAGAATTTAGCTTTTTAATTATATTTTTTATTAATTTCTATATATGTAATTATGTATGTATGCATAAATTATGACGTTTTCAAGGTGCTCCCGCTCTAAGATTTTTTTAAAATTTTCTGCTCTCGCATTCCCGCTCCTACTCAATGTGGCTTAGGGAGGATTCTTTCAGCCTTTGCTATATTTTTAAAAATATCAGTTGAGTGGACATATTTAAAAACACATTTAGAAAAGTATTTAGATTTAGGAAATAAGTTTAAAAATTAGAGGTGCAACTTGGGCGGGGCAAGCCCACTTGAGCCCAATTAAAAAAAAAAAACAGGGCTTGGATTGAGGTTTTAAAATTAGGAAATTTGGATGCCAATTCCCCTTTATGGACTTATTTGGTGATAAGTCCATCAAGAAAACTGTTTAATATTCAGTCCAGTTTGATTTTCATTGTCCAAAATACCCTCATTAGTTATATTAGTTGAGTCGAAGTTTTTTAAATCACTTTCAGAAAAGTATTTAGATTTAGGAAATAAATTTAAAAATTAAGGGTGCAACTTGATCAGGCCAACCTGAGCCCAATCCAAAAAAATCAGGGCTTGGATTGAGGTTTTAAAATTAAGAAATTTTGGAGACCGGTTCCTCTTTATGGACTTATTTGGGGATAAGTCTATCAAGAAAACTGTTTAATATTCAGTCCAATTTGATTTTAATTGTCCAAAATATCCTCATTGGTTATATTTAATTAAAATAAATTTAGAAACTAAAAACTCCTAAATTTTAGTAGTTTTCCTAACATTAAAATTCTCTCTCTTATATTTATGTATATTCATATATAGAATAAGACTATTTAAAAATAAAAAATAGTAACATTCAAATACAAATATTGTACCACTTAAACAAAAAAAATTAATAGTAACATTCAAAAATAAAAAATAGTAATATTGAATATTAATATTTAAAAAAATAACACCAATAACATGGTCAACAAAAAAAAAAGTAACATTGAATATTGATATTTCGGAAAAATAGTAACATTCAATATTAACAGTAACATGCTTATCAGAAAAATAGTAACATAGAAAAAAATAGTAACATGCACAACAAAAAAAATAGCAACATGAAAAAAAATAGTAACATATATAGTAATATTCAATATTAAATTAACCATAGTCTTCTCACCAAAAAAAAAATCGAATCTATAATTTCTAATTGAGATTTGAAGCAAGCCCTACAACATGGATCCAGAAAATAAAGAATTTCTAGATAACATGAAATCAATTTATGTGGAACTTCCATCAGATTTTTGGACAATGAAGTGGAGAACTCGTGGGTTAGTCAGAATTAGAGGTGACAAGCTTAACCCATTACCCATTAATCCGTCCAACTCGTCCATAAATAAATGGGTTGGGTACCTATATTAATTAATATGGTTTTAAATAGGTTGGATAATATGATTCATTTTAATTAAGCGGGTTAATATGGATTACAAATGGGTACCCATTGGGTTGAATATTTATCTTTTTATTAAATAACACAAGTAATAAAATTAAATAAATATACTAATATACCAAAAATTACACATACTATTACACCAAAAAATACACACATATACACTAATACACCAAAACATACACACACTAGTACACCAAAAACACAAGCACTAATACACCACACATGACCCACGGGTTGACCCATGACCCACGAATCGACCCATGTCCCATGAACTAACTCAATCCATGGGTCAACCCACGACCCATGGGTTGATCCATGACCCACGGATCGGTAATACCGTACGCTTAAACATAATATAAAGAAAATATTCAAAATAATTTTTTTTTTAAAAACCGGTAATATCGTACGCTTAAACATAATACAAGAAAAAAATTCAAAATAATTTTTAAAAAAAAATCGGTAACACTGTACGCTTAAACATAATACAAAGAAAAAATTCAATATAATTTTTTTAAAAAAAAATTAAAAAAAAAAACCGATGACACCGTACGTTTAAACATAATACAAGGAAAAAGTTCAAAATAATTTTAAAAAAAAAATTAAAAAAAAATCGATAACACCGTACGCTTAAATATAATACAAAGAAAAACAAATTTAAAAAAAAATCAGTGATACCGTACGCTTAAACATACCACCTAGTAGTGTGTGTGTATATTTTTATTTTTGTGTACTACTAATGTATGTATGTGTTTGTGTTTTGGTGTACTAATGTGTCTATTAAGAATTTTAATTATTTTATGGGTTAATCGGTTTAACCCAACCCGTTATAAACTCAACCCATTATAACTCATTTACTAGGTGAGTGAATAATAGATTGAATTTATTTTAGCCCAATCCAATTTAACCCAACCCAACCCAACCCACCCATTCGCCACCCCTAGTCAGAATATGTTGGCCCATACTTTTTTAAAAATGTATATAACCTTCTTGATTTTCATGTTTTTTCCAAACCTTATCATCATCGTTGTCGTCTCAGGGATTGTAGTATCGACAGCTAGACTTTGCACGAAGTTGTTATAGGAAAGATTGTTGGGGGAGGATGAGTCTGAAAAGACAAGTTAAAAATATTTGGGACCACTGAAGTATTTGGTCGAGAAACAATCTGGGTGTGAAGTTTTCTAGAGGAAAGTCACCGTATACAAGATAGAGAAAGAGAGAGAGGGTAGTGATGTCAAATTTAAATTTGAATATCATATTTTATAGGAAAAATCTTCCATTAAGTGTGAATCAAGATAACTGTTTAGGAAACTAATTTAATGTTAAAGATTGCTTTTAAGTCATTAGAAGAGTATTTTGGAGTTTTAAAAAAATAGTAGGCTTAACTACTTATTAGTAAGATTAAAAATAAACTTACTCCTAAATAAGTTTCATTGGCGGACTAAACTCATTATAAGTCCCTTAAGGAGGACTCAACCCCAATTTTCACTTTTTGGGTTGGGCCTAGGCTAGAAAACCCCAACTCGAATTCAATTCGGGCAGTGCTCGGGTTGAGGTGTCGGGTTTACGGGTTGAATCTGAACCCAACCCGAAATAATTAAATCGGGCTAAACCCGATTATAGAACTCAGGCTCAACCTGAAAATTTAAAAAAATAAAAAAATATATATATACATATTATATTAGACTAGGGTTTCAATTTCTTTCTCCAGTTGCCTCTTTTTGTTGGTCGCTTATCTTCTCTTAGACAACCAACTCCATCGTTTCTCTCCATCTTCTTTGAGAAAATCCATCTTTCTCTCTCTCTCTCTCTCTCTCTCTCTCTCTCTTTCTTACAATTTGCTCCCCTTCTCTGCCTGTCTGCAATCTCCACCATCTCCTATTCGCCTTTCTCCATCTCTTCTTTGCCTCACTTTATTTGTTGTACCTCGACAAATATGGACTATGGAGAAGACCTCCAATGTTCGTCTTTGATATGACCTCACCTAGATCTCGTCTCCCTCTATTTCTTTGTTCTGTTTCTCTCGTCTGGATCTCCAAAATGCTGGATCTCATCTCCCTCTTTCTTGGCTGCAACCACTCTCAATAGCTTCTAGCTTGGGGTTGTTCATTTGTTACCTTTTTTTTTTTTTTTGGGTGTTATGTGACAATAGGCTGATTTCGGGCTTCAACGAACCCAACCCGAAAATCAACCTGAATTAAGTAATCTGAATTCTAACCCCAAATCAGCCCAAATTAAATAACACAAATTTAACCTAAGTCCGCCCGAATTCTACTAGGATTAAAGATTATATATCTAGGGTCGAGCTAGGGTTAACCCCTCAACCCGCCCGAGTTACACCCCTATTAAAAATGAATGGTTTGAAAGCACTTGGGCTTGAAAATAAGTTTGAACCCATATGGGTTTGAGAAAAAGTTTTTCAGGGAACCATTAAAAAGCTCTATAAAACCATCTTTTGAAAGAAAAATACCCTTGAGATTCTTAAAGATTACAAAATACCACTGATCTTTTTCTTTACCCCTCGGCCAGCAATAATCCCGAATTTAAAAACACTCTACAATACCAAAAATCGCACACGCATTGATCGTATAATATTTATATTTTAAATAGTAATTTATTTTTTTGTTCCTTTTTGTTAATTACACAATTTTATTAAGTGGATATAGAGAAACTAAGAGAGAAAGAAAAGAGAAATATGTGTGGATTAGTGAAGTTGTTTGACATTAAGAAGTGTGTTGGTTGAGTTGTCTGATATTAGGAGTCATGCAGTGAATGGTATTTTTCAGTAGGAAGAAAAATTTAAGATAAATTTTATATCATTGGATTAAAGCAGATAAAAATTAAATCAATCTTGACAATTATTGTACTTTTATAAATTAAGAATTCGACTTCCTAGCTATAATATATATCTGTGTGTGTGTGAAGAAAGGATAGACAATACCTATAGAAAATTTCTCGCACCATATTAGGGAATCATAAACATGTGCAGAAATAGAGAAACAAAACTGTACATTTTTTGCTTTATTCTCAAAATCTTAGAGGATGTCCACATGTTTCAACACCGACATATTTATCATTGCCTTTTGGTCCTCGTTCTAGGCCCTATAGTGTTGTCACACAGTGATTTTAGCAACTAATTTTTCACACCTCAAAAACTCTCTTTAGACCTTAGAGGTTATTGTGGGGGGGGGGGGGGGGGGGGGGAGGGGGAAGAGTCATCTAATTGCCATGTCTAATTGGGTATCATATCAATGGTTAATGAGAGACAACTCTAATAATACATATCTGAAGGTATTGTTTAATTGGGTTGACCCACCATTGACGTCGAGTTCGAATAACAACAAGACGTACAAAACATAATGAGTTATATATATACAATTGAGATTTTGTGCTTTGCAATTGGAAAACCCATGGGGTTTTGTTTGGGTGATAAAATGGAGATCGTACCGGTCTTTATCATGTCCGTTTAAGCCGGTTATTGAAACTAATGCTTATAGAAGTTGGGGGTGTGTGTGAAAACAAGAAATCTGTTAGTCCATTAACAGAATTAGTTAGCACTCAGTTGGTGATTAGTTAGGGAAGTTAGTTATGCCAGTTGTAACAATATTTTCGTGTATATTTCATTGTATAGCTCACACATTGACTGATACTATATGTATGTACATTTGAATCAAATGAGGTGAATAATATGCTTCAATCATTCTAGATCTTCATCTTCATCTCTCTCTTTCTCTGAGCTCTATCTCCCTGTTATTATTTTTTCTTCTTCAGATCTAATTTAAGATATGAAGCTCATAGCTCAATACTAAAGTCTTTCATGGTATCAAAGCTAATATAAAGACTAACGTCTCAAATGGCGACTGGTTCAACAACAGTTTCTTCTTCTACATTTTCGTCTTCAGTCTCTTCCACTTCTGCCATTCCAGCTTCTTCGCCAATTTTTCTACTCTCAAACATATATAATCTTATATCAATCTATTTAGATTTCACCAATTATATTTAGTGAAAATTCCAAATTTTTGCTATACTTCGAGCACATTCACTCATGGAATTCATAGATGGAACAGTTCAATGCCCAGAAAAGTTTCTTCGAGATGAAGTAGGGTTGATTAGAACTCAAATTAATCCAAATTATCAACTCTAGATTACATAAGATCAAGCCCTCATGACTTTGATTAATGCAACCTTGTCAGCCTCAGTAATTTCTACTGTGATTGGGTATACAACGACTCGAGAGATTTGGCTAGCACTTGAAAGGAGGTACTCATCTCTGTGTAGATCCAATATACTTCAAATTAAGACTAGTTTGCAAATTATCACTAAAGGTACAAATTTAGTTGACCTTTATATACAAGAGATTAAAGAATCAGAGATAAGCTTGTCACAGCTTCAATTTTTCTTAATGATGAGGATATCTTGATCTCTACACTCAATGGACTTCCTACAGAGTATAATGGTTTTAGAATACATCTATTAGAACTAGATCTCATAGTGTTACTCTAGAGGATCTTCATGTTCTTCTCAAAGCTGAAGAATCCTCCATTGAATCAGTTTCTCCTCAAAATTCTAATACCTTCACACCTACCTACTATGACTACCTCTAATTCACATAACAATTATTCTAAAAGAGGTAATGGTAGAGGAAATGGTTAGATTGGTCTGGTAATGCCAGTGGTAGAGGAAATGGCAAAGGTATGGGCAATAACAAGGGCTATAATTAGTCGAATTAGGTACAATCAACCACAAAATCTCTCAATTCTTAGCTCAACACCACAGTAGAAGCAAAACTTCTCTAATAATCAGTCTCACTATTATAGAGTGGTTTGTCAGATTTGTAACAAGTCAGGGCACTCAGCTCTTGACTGCTATCATCACATGGATTATGCTTACCAAGGAAAACAACCTCCTTCACAGCTGACTGGCATGACAACTTCATCCTCTAATACTGATGTAAATTCACCATATTGGATTGCTAACTCAGGGGCTTCCCATCATCTTACTTCTAAATTAGCCAATTTATCTCTGTCGTCTGAATATCAAGGGACAGATCGGATCACCATTGGTAATGGTCAAGGTTTGTCAATCTCTCACACAGGAAGAATTCCTTTGCAGCTCTCTTCTCATACTTTTAATATTTCCCATGTTCTTTGTGTTCCTTCTATAACCTCCAACTTGCTTTTAGTATATCAATTTTGTGTTGACAATAATTGTCAATTTATTTTTGATGCTAATTTCTTTTTTATTCAGGACAAGGCTACGGGGATGCTGCTCTATTAAGGCCAGAGCCATAATGGCCTTTATCCTATTGTAGCACCATGTTCTCAGCAGTCTTCTCCTCAAACACATCTTGACTTTCAAGATTCTGATTCCTTGTGGCACTCAAGATTGGGTCATCCTTCTCAGTCAATCTTAACTCAAGTGCTTCATCAAGCAAAATTATCTAATGTATCTTCCAAACATTCTTCTTTTACTTGCACTCATTGTATTAGTGGTAAAATGACCAAGTTGTCATTTCCTCTTTCACAAACACTGACCTTGATGTCTCTTCAAATTTTGCATAGTGATGTATGGGACCCTGCTCCAGTGCTTTCTTTTCAAGGTTTTAAGTACTATATTCCCTTTATAGATGACTTCAGCAAATATACTTGATTGTTCCCTCTTGCTTATAAATCTGATGTTGAAACTGTTTTCTATAAATTCAAGCCATATGTTGAGAATTTATTAAATCTGAGGTGCAAAATTCTTAGAACAATTGGAGGTGGAGAGTACCACTCTCATAAAATTCAAACTTTTCTTTCTTCTCATGGCATTCAACATCAGAAATCATGTCCTCATACTCCTAAAAAGAATGGTGTTGCAGAAAGGAAATATAGACGGATTATCAACACAACCATCACTTTTTTAGCTCAAGCTTACAAGCCTTTGTCATTCTGGTATCATGCTTTTGCAACTGCTATTTTTTTTATCAATTGATTACCAAGCAGAAACACATCAAATAAGTCCACCTTTGAACTTCTGTTTCATTCTCTACTAGATTACGCTTATCTTAAAACATTTGGTTATGCCTGTTATCTTCTTCTCAAACACTATACCAGTCATAAACTTCAACCTAAATCCACACAATGTGTGTTTATTGGTTATGCACTAGATCAAAAGGGTTATCTTTGTTTCCAGCCTACGACAAACAAAGCCTTTGTTTCTAGGCATGTTCTTCTTGATGAGACTGTTTTCCCATTTGCCTCTACATCATCCTCAGTCTCTTCCTCTGGCTTACCTTCTATTCCAGACCCTTTCTCTCCATCTTTCTTATTAAAACAACTGTCCTCCTCTATGTCTACTTCTATTGATACATCTGCTCTTTTACATTCAACTTCTTCAACACCTGCTCCTCCTACAATCATTCAAAACTTAATTGTTCCTTCATCTTTTCCAATTTCAAATTTATCAGCACCTTCTACATCTCCTAACGACCATCCTTCATCTACTATTTTGTTACATTGCATTCTTACTTCACATTTTTCGGAGCCTACATATCCTTTACTTTAATGCCCAGCTACCTCCAATCATCCCATGCAAACTAGATCCAAGTCTAGTATAGTCAAGCAAAAAACCTTTTTCACCACTACACAACCTACTGAACCTACTTCATTCATTGTTGCATCCAAAGTTCCTGAGTGGAGACAAGCAATGGCCTCAGAATTCATAGCTCTTCAACAATAGGGTACCTGGACTTTAGTCCCAGCTGACCCTAAACATCATATTATAGGTTATAAGTGAGTCTATAGAATCAAGAGACTAGCTGATGATTCTATCTCAGGGTAAAAGGTTCATTTGGTTGCAAAGGGCTTTCATCAGGAAGCTGGCATAGATTATGAAGAGACTTTCAGCCCAGTAGTCAAACATGCTACTGTCAAGGTTATTCTTGCTATTGCAGCCCATTATAACTAGAATCTGAGACAAATTGATGTTAAAAATACTTTTCTCCATGGTTTTCTTAAAGAGGAGGCTTACATGATGCAACTTCTAGGCTTTGCAGATGCTTATTTCCCCACAGCAGTTTGTAAGCTTCACAAGTTTCTTTATAGCTTGAAACAGGCCCCTCAAACTTGTTTTGAAAGGTTTACCAATCATTTACTTACCTGTGAGTTTCATCCATCAAGTGTAGATTCCTCATTGTTTATAAGGAAAACCCCTTCTTCTGCTCTATGTGGATGATGTCATTCTTATAGGAGATGATCCAGCTTATGTCCAACATCTTATTACCAATTTAAACTCCATGACAGATCTGGGACCCCTCCATTATTTTCTTGGTTTAGAAATTAAATGCACAACTACATGCCTTTTTCTCTCCCAACACAAGTTTGCTTCTAATTTACTGACCAAAACTCATATGATTGATTGCAATCCTTGTAAAAACCCATCTTCCACCTCTGTTAAACGGACTAAACATGAAGACACTCCGCTCACTGATCCCACCTCTTTTAGGAGTCTATTAGGAGCTCTCCAGTACCTTTACTAGACCTGATCTTAGTCATTTTGTTAATCAGATCTGTCAATTTATGCATATTCTAACAAACAAACACTTGGCTGCTCTTAAAAGAATTCTTCGATACCTAAAGGATACCATCACCTACGATCTGTTTTATAGGAGATCATCTTCACCTTCTAACCCCTTGGTTCTTTCTGCCTACATTGACGCTGATTGGGCAGGGGACATTGCAGACAGGAGATCCACCCCTGGATTCTTGATTTTCTTAGGATCTAGTATGATTCATTAGGGTACAAAGAAGCAATATACTGTGTTTAGATCCTCTACCGAAGCAAAATATAAAGCCTTGGCCACAACAACTACTTAATTGTCGTGGCTGAGGATGTTGTTGTGTGATTTACACATCTTTCTTTCTACTCCTCCCACTATATGGTGTGATAATATCTCAGCACTTGCATTGGCCAACAATCCTCTTTTTCATGGTTGAACAAAGCATATTGAGGTGGGTTATCATTTTGTTAGAGAGAAGGTCACTCATAGGGATCTCTCAATTCAACATGTGGCCAGTGAGGATCATTTAGTCGATGCCTTTACCAAGTCCTTATTTTCTGGTCGTTTTTTGCTTTTCAGAGACAAACTTCTACAGGCATCATCCTCCATCAGTTTGAGAATGATAACCAAGAGACCCAATAACAAGAAATCTATTAGTCTATTAACAGAATTAGTTAGCACTCAGTTAGTGATTAGTTAGGCGAGTTAGTTATGCTTGTTGTAACAATATTCACGTGTATATTTCATTGTATAACTCACACACTGACTGATACTATATATATGTAATAGTGAATCAAAGGAGGTGAATAATATACTCCGATCATTCTAGATCTTCATCTCTCTCTCTCTCTCTCTCTATTATTCTTATTTTTTCTTCATCAGATCTAATCTAAGATCTAAAGCTCATAGCTCAACACTAAAGTCTTTCAATGTGGGGGGTGGTTGCCACTGCCAGAGTTCCTAAGGTGGAGTCAGGGCCCGCGCGGAGTGCCGGTGAGGGTTAGGTTAGGATTAATTTTAGTTTTAGGTAAAAATATATTAAGGGGTATTAAAGTTTTTTTTAAGTAAAATTGTTAATTGATGTTTCAATAAATTATAATCACACCTGCTTAGATCAGTATAATTACAGAGACACCCCTTCGATTATTTAAAATATTACTGACCCTCCTCATAGTGTATGTATCGGTTTCACATAATACCCCTACCATTAGAAGTCACTGACAATCAAAAGAAAGTGATTATTTCCTCGTATACTTTCTATGAATTGCTCAGGGGTGGGTATGTTGAGGGTTTTGTTGACAGGGTTAGGTTTTATAGGGTTGATGGTTAGATGAGGCTTTATGTATGGGGGAAAGAGAGAATGGGGTTGCAGAACGATTATGGGTTTAGGGGTTGAGATGAGGGTTCGATGGTGGTTTTATAAGAGAATGTGGCTTGGATTTTTTTTTTTGGGTTCAATTGATAGCGTGGGTGCTGTAGTGAGGCTAGATTTGGCTATTATGAAGCGGTACTGTTGTTGTCGATGGAACAGTGGTGTAGTGGAGTTGTGAAATTCTTGAATTGCATAATATATGATTATTGATCTCGTGGGTGGGTGATGGGTCTTGCATAAGTATGTTAGGAATTTTGTGATAAAAATCTCATTTTGTTCATTAAAATTTTATGAGTTTTTAGATGGATCTTAACTACGTGTGGGAATATGTTTTACGAGACCAAATGAAAAGAGAACACAATGCTATTATTCATACTTGAGATGTCTATTTGATACAATAACTAACTTTAAGAGGTTTGATTATAATTTATTGCAATAATTTTATTACTTAAAATTTAATAAATTCCAACATAGTTAAAGTCCGCAACTCAGGTTTCTCAGATGAGGCTAAAAAGGGATGGGATGTTTCTTGTGCCGATGGTTTCCATATTTTCTCACAAAATCATTAGCCCTTTACAATTGACTGAAAAAAAAAACATGGTTAAAGTTAAGGGAAAATTATACTTTATGTCTCAAAAAATTTAAAAATTTATTTTATATTTTTAAAAATTAAATTTCTTATATTATATTTTAACGTATTAAAAGTATTATAATATAATTCTTTTATTAATTTTTTTTATTTATTCTTTTTGTCGAAATGAGTAACAAAAAATAATCAAAGAGCCCCCATTAAAAAACATTTAAAACATTAAATGCACAATATGAAATTCTACAATTCGCTCTGGAATTAAAAACAACTTTTTTTCTAGTTGTTTTTCTTCTCTTTAAAGAGGGGATGAGTCCAATCACTTTCTTTCCGATGGCGCCCTCTACCCTCCCAAAACCCTAAAAAACCTAAAATTCCTCTCCACCTCCCCAACCTCACAGTCCCATCTTTCTTCTCCGTAAAACCCTAAAATCCTGGTAGTGAAGCAAGTGGATCTGTAACAATGTCGATGTCGAAGAGCTCGAAGATGCTTCAATACATCAATTATCGGATGAGAGTTACCATCCAGGACGGCCGTCAATTGGTGGGCAAGTTCATGGCCTTCGACCGCCACATGAACCTCGTCATCGGAGATTGCGAAGAGTTCCGGCAACTACCTCCGGCGAAAGGCAAAAAGAACGAGGAGAGGGAGGAACGCCGTACTCTCGGCCTCGTACTCCTCAGGGGTGAAGAAGTCATTTCAATGACCGTCGAAGGTCCTCCTCCTCCTGACGAGTCTCGAGCCAAAGGCGCCGGTTCCGTCCAGTCTGGGCCCGGTGTTGGTCGGGCCGCTGGCCGTGGCGTCCCCACTGGGCCGCTTGTCCAGGCCCAACCTGGGTTAGCTGGGCCGGTTCGTGGCGTTGGTGGTCCTGCCCCTGGAATGATGCAGCCACAGATTTCTCGCCCGCCGATGAGTTATCCCCAACCGCCAGTTATGCGGCCGCCGAACCAGATGGGGGCCCCTTATCCTGGCCAGGCGCCACCTCAAATGCCTAGGGGCCTGCCGCCACCGCCTCAGTTTGCTCAGCGGCCAGGTGGGCCGCCACCTGGGTCATACCCGATGCCGCCTCAATTTGCACAGAGGCAGATGGTTCCGCCCCCTCAGATGATGAGGGGACCGCCTCCACGACCTGGGATGCCGCCTCCCCCTCACCCTGGTATGATGCCTCCACCGGGTGGTGGTATTCCAGTCTATGGCCCGCCTCGTCCTGGGATGCCACCTCCACCAAATGCCCCTCCACAAAATCAGCCACCGCAGCAGTGATTTGGTAAGATGTTTTGAAATTCAATGCGTTTATTGAATCTAATTATAATGCACATTTCTATTATCTTTGCTTGAACTTGGCTAAATGTTGTTGTAATGCTCTACATAATAATTAAATGTTTAGACGATCTCGAGAATAAGGGCAATCAAATCTTCTGTTTGGGTAGCTGGTAGAGAAATCTTCCCTTAGATTGTGTTTCTGTTCTGTTGGAATGTGAGATCTTGAGGTAGTTCTATAATTCATAGGTGCAATAAATTATTGATTATTAGTGTTGTGAATGATGTCATTGCTTGGTGCAGTGATTAAAGTATCGTGTTTTTAAACATATCAAGTGTTAAGTGTATGTTAATTCAGTCTGTCTAGCACCCTCAATGAATGCAGACTAAGTTGTGTAATGACCAATTTAGTGTGCGCAAAATAACCTCATGATGCTTCTTTTACTATTGCCAAGACATTGAGACATATTCTTTGAGTTGTTTTATTTCCTTTTGAGTTCCCTTCATCTTCTTGTGTATTCCTTCATATTTCTTGTGGAGACTTATGGAAAAATAAGAAAGACTGTTATAATGTGGCAGAGGTTGATGCATTGGACAGCTGGGCCTACTGACTTTGTAAATTGATGGTTGGGGGACCACTTGCATTTATTCTAGGTGGAAGATGTTTTTTTTTAATTTTTATTTGAAACACTTTGAAAAAGTACCACATTGATACCATAAAAATTGATGATCTGGGGCATTTTGGTTTTACCGTTGTTGCATAGCTAACACTAGTATTTTGAAGAGTTGTACTAGATTACGATTTCTTCATAGAATATTTGTTTTCAATTCCAAGTCATAGTATTTGTTAAGATTTTGGATGGTGGTGCTCCCTATGCCTTTCCATGTATGTGTCTCATTTATCTGTTCAACAAAGTTTCGGTCTATGTTTATGATTCCATAACTAATGTATCCCCATTTAGTTGGAGCTTGAACTTGATGGGGTGCCCTTTGTTACTGTCATCTTCTCGGTTTGTTTTTGCCTTGTTTGACTTCTACTTGAATTTTGTTGCTTCCTATAATAGTGAGTCATATGACGCATCAAAATAGAAAAAGTAAGTCATATGCTGGATGTTGTTAGCTTCAATGTATTTGAATTTTGAACCACTTGAGTGACCAACTTGGAATTTGCATTTTGTGGCTTGTTGTCCATTTCATTTCACATGGAAAGTTATCTTTCATCATATGAGTGATTTGAAAATGAAGATCTTGTCTGGTACCCAAAAAAAAGGAAAACCAATTTTCAAATGTAAAAAGAAAACAAAAAGTAGAGGCCAAATGTAAAGTTTTGGAAATTCTGAATTATATGTAACCATATATTATTTGGATTTTTGTTTAGTTTTTTGGCCGTTAGAGAGGAAATTGGGTCCCTTAATCTATCTTATCAATGGTGTGGATCAAACCGAAGTGCTTGCTCCTATGTAGTCTTGCCTTTATAGGGGTTTAGGCACCAAATTAGTATAAGATTTTTTTTTTTGGGTCCGAGTATACGATTAGAAGAAATTGAAAGTAGATGAAAACCACTTGGGGGGACGATTTTTGATACGACACGTTGAAATCGACACGAAATTAGCAGGTTAGGGTTGATTATTTCTCAACACGAACCCGTAAATGACATGACTCGTTAACACGAATAATAAATGGGTCGGGTTATTGTCCAACACGAAATTGACACGATTATCACATTTAACTAGTATTATAGGAATAAAATGTTAATGTTTATTATATTTTATCAAATAGTGATAAAATTATTGTATAAAAAAAGATATTTTTACTCATTTTTATTATTATATTTATTAAGGTAATTTTTAGTTTATAAAAAAAGTATGAGTATATGTTCGATTAAGTGATAATTAAATTTTATACTTAAATCTGAGCGTTAAATCTTTTATTCACGATTTATATGGGTCAACAAGAACATAAATAGATCGACTCTACTCGACATGATTAGTTAAACAACTTGGGTTAGGGATGACTAATGATCGACACGAACCCAAAATGACACAACACAAACACGACACGACTCGATTGTCACCTCTAAAAACCACAACCCATGACTTCTGTTAGAAGAATGATGTAAAAAGAAAAGGTGATTGGATCTCACACCAATTGTCCTTATCTAGAATAGTTACTCTAAAATACTCCAAACTTGGCATTCCAAATCTTCATTGGCTATATTTTTCATTTCCATTTCTGTTGACAATACTTACATTGTCGAAAGTGCATTATGAAAAACGAATTCAAGTGCTTAAGTAATAGAACTTGCATTAAAATTACAAAGAAAAATGAACCTAGATATTGTTACACGCACACGTTTAGGAATTTAGAAAATAAACGAAAACTAAAATTGGGGAAAGAAAACCCAATAAGAGGAGTGGAGAGGTTGAAAACCTCCAATGGTTCAATTCAAGAAGAACCGAATCTCCAAAACTTCATAAAAAAGTTTATCACAATATTCAACACACAATTTCCATTGATAGAAAGACCTTTAAATACAAGATGATAAAAACTACTTTAATAACTAACTTAACTCCTGACTCCATTATCCTAGTAACCACCTAGAAAACCCATAAAATACTCTATCACTAATTACTCACTAATAATTTTCCACTAACCAACTCCTAGATTACATAAAAAAAAATATATTAAAAATATGCGCATAACATTTCATTTCCCTTTAAAACAAACTTTGTCCTTAAAGTTTGATTTTGCTTGATGCCTCTTCAATGACTTGATTTGATTTCTTCCCATCAACAGGACATTCTTTCTCATGATCAATTGATTGGTTGGTTCGTTGGAATTTAGTTTTCCTTCTTGAAGTATGTTTCTAAGTCTGTCTATCCCTTCTAGCATCTGTTGGCTTTCTTCTATTAATCTCTCGAATGCCTTTTGAAAATCATCATGCATCAACTTTAAAATCTCTGATGATGTAGCCATTAACAAGATTGTTGGCTCTGATACCAATTGTTATGTGCACACTTTTTGGGATTTAGAAAATAAAAGAAATCTAAAATTGGGGAAAAAACCCACTTCTTTAAAGGAAGGGGGGGGGGGGGGGGTGAAAACCTCCAATGGTTCAACTCAAGAAGAACCGAATCTCCAAAATTTTACAAAAAGTTTGTCACAATATTCAACATACTATTTCCATTGATAGAAAGACCTTTATATCCAAGATGATAAAAATTACCTTAATAGCTAACTTAACTCATGACTCTACTATCTTAGTAACTACCAAGAAAATTCACAACATACACCATCACTAATTATTCACTAATAATCTTTCAATAACCAACTCCTAGATTACATAAAAAATATATTAAAATGTGCACATAACAGATGCATACCTTGACCACTAAATTTCCCCTGAATTGTTGGGACATTATATTGTAATTTCTTTCTCCTTATTTTTTTGCATCACTCATTCTTGTGTTTTTACACACATAGCATTGCTTTTCAACTCATAAAAACTCTACTTGATTTTCTTGCAAAGTAAGCATGCTTTAGAATGCTTAATTATTTGCAGGCTAAGATTCCACTTACATTAGGTGGCAGGTATTTTTTTATTAAACTGACTGCGAAGATGATTTCTCTTTCCAATTGACCATATGTCAACATTTAACCAACTATGCTATAAATGGTTTTGGTGTTGCTAAGGTGATTTTAATATTCATGACACGAAGGTTCTTTTTTGATAAAGGAAGTATATTATGTCCAGATAAAGAAAATCCCTAACATACAGAGCTCAAAACCCTCCTCAAATCCCTTTTCTCACATATCTTCTCTCAAATGTCACTTTCCAAGCATAAGAAGAAAAGGAAAAGGGAAAGATTAAGAGAATGAAAACATTTTGATTTCAAAGTCTCGAGTGCTACTGTAACGTCTGCTTGCAATCTCTATTGAGCCATCATTTTCAACATACTCTCACGCCTCCTAGTGAATTGTATCCTCTGATTCAGGTGCATATGTAAATCATGGCGCACTTTACTCTCAAACTCCAGTTTCATTTCACCTCACCTAAACAGCAGCTTCAATCCCCAACAACAACTCCTTCATAATCCATAGTCCACCGTGTCCTGCAAAAAACTGCAAAGCAGATCATGACTCTCTTGAACATAAATAATCCATAAGTCCCTCTACAAACTCTTGACCACCCATTTCCATTATCAAACCGACAATGAGATTGTCAAAAAGGTCACTATTTTTTCTGCTTGAAACTCTAAAAGAAAATCCTCTGTGAAGTCTTTCTTGGGTTTGGTTTCGATTTAGCAATATTGGGTATTAAGTTATAAGGATTCTGGGCTTCAAGCCGGAGTTGAAAGTTCCAAATGGGCTTGAGGATTGCTCAGTAAGTTTGAGTTCTTGACAAAGCTTGAGGAATTTCCCTTCTGTGTGTTGGACAGTAAGTGTGGTGCAGTTGTGAAGGGAATGCCACATTGCTTGACTGAGGCACTTATTGAGGATGATGACAAGTTTCTTGGATATACATTATGTAAGGATCTGTTATCGTTTGACATGCACAATAAGGTGTTTCGTCAGATGCTGGTACCATGGAGAAATTTCTTGGATATTGGATGGTGAATCTTCCAATTGGCAGAGCGGTAGGTTTACCAAATCATTTAGCTAAACGGACAACCTTGTTCTTGTCAAGGGGATGAGACAATTCAGAAGATTGGTCGAGGAAGATGGTCTAATGGAACTAATGAACAGGGATTCATGGTCTATACAAATTAGCCACTTGAAAAACATACCATGGTTCTGAACCCTTCTGTATTGTTGATATTATTAGTATTATTAAAAAGTAATATGCGTATTTGTTTGGTAAGCAGTGGCAATATTATTTCCTCCACTCAATTTTTGTTGGATAGTTATTAATCAATGCACTTTTATCAAAATTTATTATTTTGTTAAAAGTTAAAACTCAAGGTTGGATTTTGAGGTTGATTTTCTGAGTTAATTTAGAGGAAGCATAGGATGAATAAGAGATCATTTGGCTATGTTGATATTTAAACATAGGAGATCTTAATTTTGTCCATGTGTCTTACTCTAGTTGGACACTCACCACCATGTGATGAGCGAACTTATTAGCTATTAGGTGTCACAATCTCATAGGGCCAAAGAAAAAAGATTAACAAATATCTAAGAAGCACGGGCACGGGCACGGATACGACACGACACGGACACGCCGATACAACATTTTTCAAAAAAGTAGGACACGGACACGTCGGAGACACGCTACAAAAAAATTATATTTTATATATAACATTATATAATTTTGTTACAAATATAGTGATAATGATTTACAATTCATAAAAAAATCAGTATTTTATGATAGAAAAACCTAATGTCTAGTCATTTGTGTGAATTTTTAGACTAAAACATCCTCGTTATAGTCAATAATCATCAATTTTTTTTGTTGACAATGTGTACCTAATATATAATTTAAATAATTACTCTAATTTTCTCAATTCCTCTTTTTAAAACTTTGATGTATTTTTTGTTTTTATTATTATATTTGGAGTACAATTTTAATATGTCTAGTATTAGTAATTATATGTTCTCAAATTTTTAAGCTTTGTTAATCACATTTCAACAAATGTCTATTGTTTAGTAGTAGACACGTCACCAAAGAAGTGTTGGACACGTCACTAAAGAAGTGTCCGACACGTGTCTGAAATTAACAATTTATCATTTAATTATGGATACGAATAAAAAAGTATCGGACACGTGTCCGAGAGTGTCCGAAAAGTGTCGGTGTCCGACGTGGATACGTCACGTTCTCGAGAGTGTCCGTGCATCATAGACAAATATTAATGAATGAAATCTATCCAATTTAGAAAGAGAAGGCATTCTTGGTTGTTTTTATAAGTGAACACTGCACCATTTAGAGGCAAAATCCACCAACGAATTAACTAGAGGTCCATACAAAAATATTACCCAATTTCTACTTTATTGAGCATAGTTAAGACAGAAATTTTAATAGAAGAGAGATGGGGCTAAGTTGGATGATTGAATCATCTTAATTATTTGTTGTTTTTTTTCTTTTTGGTGAGAATAATGATGTATGCTTGTTGACTTTTGCCTATAGATAAAGAATAACACATGGAGGAACAATTGTCGTCGTCTGTGTATGTGTTTTACTTTTTACAGGATTGTCGTGTTTGTGCTGTATTAAACTTTTGCCCGAATCCATACACGTGCTTCTCAGGTAGGTATGAATTACCCATTTTAGTAGGTATGTTATTTACTCGTCCTTTGATTGCTAATCCTTGATTGTTAATATAACTATCATGGGTTTTGCTAGTTCTTTGGGTGTTTTTATAAGTGCAATGCTATTAAAAACGTCTTTTTGTGGATGTAGGGTCAAACTTCATGCAAAAATCCCTCAGATCACTGGTGTTGGTAGATTGTTTGGATTCGTCTGTGACAGTAGATGGTGGTAGATCCTCTGGATTGGTCAGTGATGTTAGTTGTTGATATCTGTGGCTTTGAAGAATGGTTCAACTGTACGCTTCTGGTCTGAAAAACAAAATTGATATCTTAATTTTAACCGCTACATGAATCTTTTTATTGCTCTTGCGATATTTAGTGTTGATGGAAGTGTGTTGCCTCAAGATGTTCTTGGTCACGGGATTTTGGACCAAATGCAAATGCTTAATCCTTTAGTCTGCTTTTTTGTTATTGATTGTTTCTTCTTGTTGCTTTTTTATTGATGCCAATTTTACTAATGTGATTGACTAGCGCCGTGTCTATGGAGCTTTATTACTATGTTATCCTTGTCTGAAATGAGGGTGACTGGCTGACGGTGCTACTAATAGTATGATGTTACAGAAAGCAGTATGTAGACTACCTGAAACATGTTATCATTGTTAGCAGTATGGTGAATGATGGAGATAGATCAATTGTCATTGCTACTAATCAAGCAATCAGTATGATCTAAATAACTGCTTTATGTAGAATATCAGTTAGCATAGTTGGTATTATGCTATTGTGTCCTCTTTGACTTCTTTAGATGATTAAAGATACGAATCTACGAATACGGGGAAAGAAGACCATTCATCTGGGTAGTCCAGAGGGTGAGATTGTACGGATTAATATCTTGGTATTCTAATTCTCTTAGTGAGTCTAATTGACTCGATCTACGTTTTTTGTGAGTGATTGTGCATATCCTAAGTGAATTGGGTGTTTGTGTTGGACCCTTCTATTAAGCGGGGTTGGGTCATTCAAAACAAGCCTTGTCCAAACATCTTCCAAACCCACACCTCATGCTAGGGGTATTGGATTGAAGAAGACGACCTCGTTTGTGATTCAAGTGTAAACAAAATTTGCTGAATGATACTTCTTTTCCCTATAACTTTCTGTATGGTTCAACCTACAGAGGTTGAGCCACTATGTTACACGGCAGCTCTGTGAATAAGGAAGTTTTGAAGGGTGTATCAGGCATTCGTGTAG
Organism: Ilex aquifolium; assembly: GCA_951799425.1. Classification (NCBI taxonomy): domain Eukaryota; kingdom Viridiplantae; phylum Streptophyta; class Magnoliopsida; order Aquifoliales; family Aquifoliaceae; genus Ilex; species Ilex aquifolium. The sequence goes on along the minus strand of OX637392.1, from coordinate 48,351,541 downwards.
ACAAGGATTTTTTTATTTATTAATCAGAAACGATAGCAATTTTATTATTGAGAAATATCAGCTAGGAGATGAGACATTACAAAATCCAGTGCCTCACAACCATACATCAACATTGTCTACAAATTTAGCATTTTGTGTCAATTTTTTTTTGTTATTTCATTTTGTGTCAATTCATGTGTCACACCCTATTTCATGTTCGTCTTACAATTAAAAATCTAAAATTTTTAAGTTTTTTTAACAATTTTTGAAAACTCAAAGAGATAATTCGAGTGGTAACAGGGACGAGGGGATTAGTCAAAAAAAAAAACAATTTTTATCCACACTCGCTCTAGATAGACATTTTCAATGAGTCTCTATCTATATTTTAAATTTTTTTACGTATTAAAATGTGTCAATTAAAACTCAATTCGAGTTACTTAAAATTTATTTTTTATGTATTTAAATTCGAGTTGATTAAAAATTATATTTTTTTGCATATTAAAATATGAGCCGATTAAAATTCTATTCGAGCCGATTAAAATGAATTTTTAATCAGCTTGAATTAAATTTTAATTAGCTTGCATTGAACTTTAATCGGTATGAATTTTAATACATAAAAAATATAAATTTGAATCGATTCAAATTTTAATATGTAAAAAATAAAATTTAATCAACTTGAATTGAATTTTAATTGACACAAATTTTAATAAGAAAAACTATAAATTTTAATTGACTCGAAGCAAATTTTTATCGGCGCTAACAGCTCAGGTAGAGCTCAAATTGTTTCGAATTTTAATATGTAGAAAAATAAATTTTAATTGGCTTGAATTTTAATCGAATTTTATGTAAAATTGTTTGGGGTTTATGTAGGAGTAATTTTGGTATTTTGGATTTCTGTTGTTGTTAGAAATGGTGGTTTAGGGCAGGGGTGTCAGTAATGTTTAAATATAAACTAGAAGAGATGTCAGTGATGCTCTGGATTAATAGAAATGATGTCTTTGAAGATATGGTAAACTAGAATGAGTGTGACTGAAATTTTCCAAAGAAGAAATATTAACATCATGATCCTGAGCTTGATAACCTGGGCAGCATCTCCATCCAATTCAACATCCGTAAATTCCTGGTGCAAAGCAAAGGCTACAGCTTGAGCTTCATTTGCTGCCAACATTTTTACTTGTTCCGAGTCCGCACTTGAACTCAGCTTCATTAACAATCCAACAGGCCTAGTCATACAAGTGCCAACAAAAGCTTTGCTAAATGACACTTTTCTCGCCATTTAACTTTTTTATATTATAGTTTAGCCTTTAGATTTATTATATGCTCTTTTATTACTTTACTAGTTATTGTCCGTATTTAAAGACACGACGTAATACAAAAAATTGTCAATTATAAATATATTTGTATTCACATCTAAAATTAAATCACAAATATAGATGAGATAACAAGAAATTTAAACACCGGTTGTAGTGGGGGTGAGAGGTGGTGGTGGTGGGAGACGGTGATGGTTGCGGGGGGCGGTGACGACCGTGGTGGTGGTGGTAGCCGTGGGTGGCAACGGTGATGGTGGTCGTGGGCGACGGTGATGGTGGTTGGAAGTGATGTTGGGGGGCCGACGACGGTGATGGTGGTGGTGGTGGGCGACGATGGGTGCTTGTGGGTGATGATGGTGGTGGGTGGGTGGTGGGGGTGAGTGACAATGGGTGGCGGCAATGGTGGGCGACGACGAGTTGTAGTGGTGGTGGGCAATGATGGTGGTGGCGGTGGGCGATAGTGGTGGTGGGATTATGGTGGTAGTGGTAATAAATATAAGAATAAGATGATGATGGTAGCGGTGGGCAGCGATGGTAGTAATTGATGATAGGTGATGACGGTAGTGGTGATAGTAGTGGTGGTTGTGGCAGAGGTGGTGGTGGGGGTGACATCGATGGTGGTGATGGTGGTGGGGCGGTGGGAGTGGCGGTGGGGTGGTGGCAGCGGTGGTAGTGGTGGTGGTGCCGCGATGGTGGTGGGGTGGCGACGACAAAGTATTTTGTAGAGAAGTAATTTTAAAGAAGTAGAAATTAAATTTTTTTTTACTTACTTATTTAAGTGGTAAAACTAATTTTGACTTATTTGAAAGTAATTAAAATAAGTTGTATGTATATTTGATTTTAAAAAATAATAATAATAATAATTTTTGAAGTTTAGGAAAAATTACGAAACTGCTCTTGTATGACAGTCATACCCAAGCTGCTACCTGGCGATGGTAGGGCCTTCCCCACTCTTCTCCAAGCCTCCAGAAGCTTTTAAGAAGGTATTGAGTCTTCACCCTTCGCCAGGAGCAAATAGAATCAGTAGAGAAGAGAGAGAGAGAGGAGAGAGATGTGTAGAGAGACAAAGCTCACTTGAATTTTCGGATATTCTTTTGGAGGCCTATTCGAACGATCAAAGGTATACCTTTAGCTCAATTAGGATGCTGTAAGTTCATTGGTATTATTAGAATTTGATTTGATTAAGTGGTTATGCTTGAATTTTAGTTTTAAAGTTTTCAAATTTTTAGTGAGTTTGAAATGGATTTGAGGATTGAAGGAGTTTTGGCATAATTTAAGGCTTGGGGTTGGTTGTTGGGGGTTAAAGGTGAATCTTGGTGGTGGTTTTGGAGAGCTGTTGTGGTCGGTGGTCAAGGTCGGAGCCACCCTTGGACTAGGGTGGGCACGTGCCCCACCTCAATTTTTTTTTTTTGACATTAGATATATATTTTTTAAAATAAAATTTAGATATATTTAATTGTGTCCACCCTCAAAAATTTTTTTTACATTAGATATATACTTTTTAAAATAAAATTTAGACATATTTAATTGTGCCCACCTTATTATTGTGATATCGATTAAGATAGACGGCTACTTAAATAATAATTAATTTTTTGTCCACTAGTGCCGTTGAAGTGTCAAGGACTTTTACATTTGCAACCTTAACGAATCCCTCCCCATTTCCACACACATCTCCACCTCGTTTTCTCACACATCCTTTGGACCCATCTCTCAAGTCCCAATCACTTGCCGATTTGGGCTCAAAGCCTGGAAGGCACTTGCACTCGAAGGAACTCGAATTATATAGGTCGCAATCACTGTACACAGCGCACTGCCTATAATTGTCGCACCTGTCCATGGTTGAAGAACAAAATCTATGCCATCTATGGTTCTCTTCGAGCCACGCAAACCTTTCAACCAACCCAGATTCGTTGATCATCATCCTTGCGAAAATTGAGGTGTTGGTTATACCATTCAGCAGGTAGACCTTCTCATCATTGTCAACAAAGCTAGAGTTCAAGATGTGCACATTGGTCATTCCTGGGACACCACTCCACCCATGCCTAATCCTTGGTCCCGTTTGCCATACCCGAATTGAGCCCTTGTAGATGAACAACTGTGGTGACCCATTTAGGTCCAATTTCATGCAATACTCCCCAGTTCCTGGATCCTCGCGTGACTTCTAGGATGTCAAGAACCAGTTCAAACCTTTCCTGCGGTTGACCCCAATTTTCATGTAAGGCAGCAGAGTATTTGTAGGATAGTCAAAGCTTTGCCATGCAACAACCCTTTGGCTGGTACCTTGAAGCAAAACCAAGTTACCAGTATCCAAGAGCTGAGCTGAAGAGGTATTTATGTCTTTCATGGCTGAAACACTGGTTGACCAGATTGGAATGTCTCCTTTTTGGTCAACTAAAACCAAATTTTCAGTATTGTCAATAGCGAGAACTCCAGTGAAACCAGTAATTGGATTGTCTCTGTTTACAACCCAAACTACTGTTTGTTCTGAAACTTTGTTGTACCAGATACCCACATATCGGCTGCTAGAATTGGCAGGGCTAAAGAAACCAAGCGCGAACGATCCTCTATCAGAGACTAAGATGTCACCGTCTTTGATAGGTCGGTCTGGAGTAATGGTGTCAACGGAAGCACAACATCTGTGAAGAAGAAATAAAACCAGAAAAGTCAGGATCTTTTCTACACAATACATGGTCTATTGGATAGTTTTCTTTCCTAATATTGTTCAAATTTAACTAACAGCGGCTGAAGAACACCTTAAAGAGACCGGCATAGTGGTGAAGACGAAAAATTCCTTTCAGTGGGGTATGGTTATTATTTCTTTTTTTTTTTTTTCCCACTTTGGTTGATGATAAGAGATGAAAGAAATTAGGACAGATTGTGACTTCAAATCATGCAAAGTCAAAGAAAATGAATACATGTTATGAATATAAGAGAAAAACAAAAAAAATACAAAACTCAGTCTCCAATAAGTCTCTTTCCATTCTACTTCATTTCTTTATTCAGCATCACTCTTCTGAAGATCGTCGTTAGACAACGGATTTTTCATGAACAAACTTTAAGCCTTAAAATTTGAAAAACATCATTTCAGTTTGTATCTTCAGTTTTAGATTGTTTTTGGAATCCAAACAAAATTTAAAAGTTCAGTACTGATCCGTTAACTACTGTTTTTCATTAGTTTGAATTGGGTCAACAATGAAAAGAACCCAAATTCATAAAATATTTTGCAGGTCATATTGGTTTTCAAACAATTAGTGAGGTCATTTTTATCGTCCCCAGTTGCATGTGGATTAGCATTTAAGCATAACTAATAGTGGTTGAAAAGTATGCAAGAAAAACAATTTTAATTTTTTTTTTTTTTTTTGTATATGTGGGAATTGTTGCAGCCATGTGATTATCAAGCTCATAGTCAACTTCGGATGGACATAATCACCCACTTATCATGCTATTGTTTAAACTCGGATTTTATGCAGCCACACGGCTCGAACTCTGTACACACAAATTTACTTTGGCCCCTCAATCAACCACTAAACCAGTCCATGCCGGTTAAGCATTTTTTGTTTTAGGAGTGGTGTAATCAGATGCCCTAAGCTGGTGGGTTTGCTATTATGGTGGTCAGGGTTCAAGGTAAAGATGGGTTCATTACAATTCAACTAATTTCTGATTTGGGAATATTGTTACAAGAAAAAAATGTATAATGAGTAGCATAATTACTAATCCATAGATCATAATAACTTGGCTTGTAATTTTTTCCAGCATAATTTAAAATTTGAAAAACGTAAAACAAATACAACATCAACAAGGTCTTGCCCGAATTGAGGAAGGACTCAACGATAAGGTTATTCCATTGTGATTTGTAGGTTATGTGTTCGAATTGTAGAAACAATCTCTCTGCGTACACCTAACCCTCCTTAGATCTATAATGACGAAAATTTGGTGAACTGGGTACACCCTTTTTTTCTTTTAGAAAAGTAGGACTCAGCAATTGCATCATTCAGACATGATTTCCCCAGAAGCATAAATCTAGCTCCAGAGGGGATTGAAATCCATAAAAAAAAACACACCCTTTTGAAAATCACAACAAAAACAAACCTAAGATAATGACTAACCCATGATTAGACTAATATCTCTCTCAAAACCATTCACATTTCAATGTGTATTTAGGTACGGGTTACCCCTAGTCTATTTACTAAAAAGAAGTGAGTTCCATATAAGACAACTAACAATAACCCTGTGTCTCTCGTGATTGAAGATATTCTATAATATCAAAAATTGAACATTAATTATATGATATTTATATTTCAAACTTGCTGTGGCCGTTTCCTTATGTTAGCCACTTTACATAGGCAACTTGCAGTGAAGGTGTTTCTAGAGGGCGCTGCCATCAAAACGGGTCAATTAAGCCCAGTTGTTCAATACAAACAGAAAACTAACTTCCTAACTATTATAAAATCCTTTAGCCATGGTCCGGTGACAATTCTAGATACGATTCGTAAATTTGATAAGAAATCAATATGAAATGGAATAAGTTGATTTGGATTTAGTGATTTCAGATGATAAATAGAGATAAATCCATTAAACATATAAAATAAATGCATTTAAACACGATTTACCCGATACTACACGAACCCATTTATAAATAAAAATTGGCAGATTCATACAATGAACACCACACACCCTTTTAACATATTAATATTTATCTTGACAATTCTTTGGGTCAAGTAATGAGAGATTTATTTTTAATGAATACTTTAATTTGGACATAAATGGCATGCCTTTAATCTGGCCGAGGAGAAAATTAGTTGAGTTGCACATAAACCGGATCCGTTTAACCAAAAAAAAAAAAGAATAATGCTACAAAACCCAAATGAAACCCAAAAAGTTGCAACCCAAATACATATCATCCCTTGGATGAGTGAGTCTCATCAATTTTTTCAGTGGATCCACTCACCCCACACTTATCCAATAGATGATATGCATTTGAATTTTAACTTTTAAATTTTATTTGAGTTATGTAACATTTTTCAAAAAAAAAAAAAAAAATAATATTTAGGTAGACTAGTGGTATTGAGGTTTGATGAAGGTTTCCTGACAATTTAACAAAGTCATCACCACCGACGGCGTCGTCGTCTTGGACCCATTCACACACTTGTCTCAGGTCTACCGTCCACCCTAAGCTTTAGACAACTTTCCATGAAACCAACAAAGAAGAAAAACAATGACAAATGACTGTCTGGACTTGGGTTGGCATGGCATTTGTTCTATATATAATCACAAACACTTTTGTACGTATCAACCCATTATACAAAGCCCTTAATCTTTCTTCCTTTGCTTGTCTAAAAATTTTGCAAATGGAAGTGTTCGAAGATTTGTTGCCAGTTATGGCTAAAAAGTTAGGAACAGAAGGATTGATCTGTGTAATGGTTTTCGGCTACTGATGGATGGTGAAAAAGGAGTGATTACATGTGAGAGCCTCAAGAGGAACTCTCTTCTTCTTGGTTTGCAGAATCATCGAGGCGAGGAGTTGGAGAGCATGGTAAGAGAAGGAGACTTGGATGGAGATGGGGCTCTCAGTGAAATCGATTTTTGTGTTTTAATGGTTAGGTTGAGTCCTGAGTTGATGGATATTCGAGCTCAGAGACTGTTTGATGAAGCTCTTGTACATGATTTTAAGCAGCAGTGATTGCTTCAATAGTCTGCTACCTAGATATTGTTGATTAATAAAAAGATAATGGAATAATGAAGCCAATTTCTTTGTAGATGTTTTTTTTTTTCTTGTTGGCTTGTTAATGGATTGGGTAGTGTCGTGTTTTGTGTTTTTTGATCTTGTTGGCTTGTTAATGGATCGGATAGTGTCATGTTTTAAATTCTGAAACTATTGTCGGGTTTGATTAATTTTCTTAAGAATTATGTAACCTTATGTACATGACATCTAGATTTCTCTTTCTCTTTTTGATGTGACATCTATAGAATGAGATAGCAAGTGTTGGTTTTAATTCATTCTCAGTACTCCATCAGTTCCATCCATGAATGCAAGTAGCCATAGAAGATGTATGTAACCTATTGTTTATTAACAAAGCCGGTATGCGGTTGTTGGTGTGTTTTGGACTTAATTAATATATGTGATTTGTAGGTGATTATAAGTATCCGATGTTTATTCTCACAAGAATATATTCAAAGTGACCTAACATTAGAAAGGTTCGTCGGTAAAAAAAAACCCAAAGCTGGTTGCTTGCACATGAGGGGTCTACTAAAAATCGGCTATTGATATGAAGAGTCTGAGCTCGAGTTTAATCTTAAGTACACTGATGGATCTAACTAATGAATCGGATTTATCATATTTGTGGGTATTTTTATCATTATTGTGTGTGTTGTTATCACAATTGTGATAACTACTTTTATCACTTTTCTTCGGTATCACAATAATGATAAAATTACCCACAACAATGATAAAAAAATACCCATAAATATGATAAATATCGGTACGACGTCTATTTTTTTTCCCATACTATAGGCAAGTCCTTGATTCATTAGTTGATTACCCTATTAACATTGACAATGACTATAGTATCCAGAGAACGACTCAAACCTTAATGACAACCAAAATAAAACATCTACAACATGTTTTGTTTTTATTTTTTTTATTTTGGTGAAAGAAAAATTACTTCAACCCTATATTTTTAATTCCTAATTATTATATAAACTTCATGCATATTAAAAAAAACCAAAATTGGAATTTATTATATTCACATATTACATTACTTGGACTTTCCTATACAAATTAATCGATGTAAGAATGCAGAAACGTGAATACATAAAATAAGTCATACTCGTTATGATCCAAACACAACGAATCAACGGATTTGAGTAGTATTTTACTATTCCGGATTTGAATAATATTTTACCATTCCTTACGAACCTCCTTGATGACCACAAACATCTTTGAACGTGAACAGTTCGACTCACAATAAGTTAGGCTACACGAGGCAAACCCAAATTTGCCCCGTTCTAGTCTCACACAAGTCATGATATATAGAGAAAGAATAGAGAGAGCATCAATCGTAGTAATTTTTTGTATTCCATGTGTTGGTAGAGTCCCACTATATATAGAGAGATATATAACACGTGGGTATAAGGTGGAGATATTTTAGGAACTAAGATAAGGTGGAGAGATTTAAGGATCTAAACCCATATTTTTCTAGGCTTGACCAAGTTTAAGTTAATCTAAACACCAAGGTGATGTGTTGATAAAACTGAAAGCTGAATATTGAATACTAAAAACTGAATGTAAAATTTTAAGTGTTGAATGCTGAAATTTTTAATTCGCAGACTGTTTGACATCAACTGAAATTTAAGTACTGAATTTAATCAAACTGTTTGACAAATATAAGGAGTTCAAGTCTGAAAATTATTATTATTATAATTTTGTCATTCTCTTTAACCATCTCTCTGCAACTACCTTATTCTTATCACCACCATCACAATGGTGGTAGTAGTGGTGGCAGCAACAGTGATGGTGGTGGCAGCAACACAAAGGTGATAGTGATGGTGGTGACATAATGGTGGTGGTGGCGACAATGGTGGTGATGGTGGTTGTGACAATGGCACAATGGTAGTGGTGACAGCAACAATGATGGTGGTAGTGGCAGCAACACTATGGTGGTGGTGGCGGTGATACAATGGTAGTGGTGATGGTGATGGTGATGGCAATAGCAGTGGTAGCGGTGGTGGCGATGGTACAATGGTGGTGGTGGTAGCGACGACAGTGGCGGTGGTGGTAGTGGTGGCACAATGGTAGTGGCGATGGTGGTGGTGATGGCAATGGTAATGGTACTAGGGGTAGGGGTGGCGACAATGGTGGTGGTGGTAGCGGTGGCATAATGGTGGTGGTGGCGATAACATAATGGTAGTTGTGATGACGATGACACAATGGTGGTAACAGTGGTGGTGGTGGTGGTGATGGTGGTGGTAGTGACACAATGGTAGTAGAGGCGACAGCGATGGTGATGGTGGTGGTGGTGGCGGTGGCTATGGTACAATGATGGTGGCGGTGATAGTGTTGGTAGTGGTGGCGATGAAACAATGGTGGTGAGGTTATATTTGTTTATTATGAAAATTTGATAAAATCCTTACTGACTAACATTTTCAGCATTAAGTGATAAGTAGGTGACTTGCTACTTAAAATTTTAGTCTATTTTTAAGAAGTACTTAAAATATTAAGTAGTATGAGTTTTAGGATGTCAAACGGGTTTAATTTATTAAATCTTAAAAAATATTCAGTTTTAAGTTTTATCAAACAACCCCTAACTCATCCACATTTATTCAAATTGTGCCCGCCCATAGACGCTGGTCCGACTGCATATCCAAATGCTAACAATTGGATTAGATTAGTTTCTATGAGTGGTACTTACTAATAAAAAGATTAAAAAGTTAATTATTATCAAAGATAAAAATTAATTCGTTAATCTTACTCTAGATCCTTTTATTTTAGCCTTTTTTGAATAATATATAATTATATAAAAAAATCTACTCAAGCCAAATACGAAAATCTCAAAGCACCTATGTTCATGGGAGAATTTTAGGATATGAACAAAAATGTTGGTATTGTACCGTCATGTGCTAGTTTTAGAATTTTTTGTACAACTTTTTGGAGCTCATTTATATTTTTTTGAGATTTTGTGATAAATCAAAAAATTGTTAAGATTGATCCCAAGTACTATAAAAATTTATAACTTAACTCGTAAAAAATTATAATTGGAATCTTAACATAAGTCAAAAATTTTAGAATTGATCTTAAATTTTTTATTTTAAAAAAATTAAAAATATATATTCTTAATCTATTAAATTTATAAATTTTGATACTGTACCTCTTTCGAGATTGTAATCATGTTTATGTTCACCAGAGAGAAAAATTAATCTCAAGGGATAGATCAAGTGGTAAAAAGAATGAACTATAAATCCAGACGTTCTAAGTTTGAATAATAACCCTTTGAGGTCATGTTATGAGGAATTTATCATTTATGAATATCCTAATCTCTATGTGAATGACCTGTCTTTGATCGAACTGAGAAAAAATTAATCGAGATGTACATAAACTGATCTAAACATTATTTACTAGATTCTTTTTTTTTTGGGAGAAACATAATTCTTGTATCTTGAATATTTAGAAAAATTTGAATATATTTGAGTTTGACTTTATTTATGCATAACACAATCAAACAAAATATTTAATTTGAGTGTCATTATATTCTGAATGTGATTTCACTGCAATCTACTGCACATCAATTTATTAGAATTGGTGAAAGTAAATATTGTCTTAAAAAAATTATTCTGTAACGTGCCTTGAAGCATTCTATTTCCTTGTTCTTCCATCATAGAGCTTCTGCACTAGCATTTTATTTTTCATCTCTCTTTTTAAGATCTCTTAGACAATGGCATAGTTTGGGATTTTTTTGGACATAGAATTCAACAATGACACGTGTGAACAAAGGTATGGTACTGAAAGCATGTCAGGAAATGAGCTTGAGGAACTACTCTTATACAAGGTACACAAGTGTGCTAATGTTAATGCTGGAGAAAGTAGTTGCATGCTTGACTTGTTATGGGGATTTGATGACTACAATGCAATTTAATGGATACATTTGAATTAGGTATGAAATCAATTTTCCTGTAGATTTTTTCAATGATGGTTGTTTTCAACATTAAGTTTTGGTAGTTGGAATTCTTAATCAATGGTCCTAACTTTTAATTGCCTCAAAACTTGTCAAAGGATTTTACACATTTTGTATGGCAAGAATGACACTAGGTTATGTCAGGGGCGGTTCATGTCAATTTAAGGTCTAAAGCAGAAATATTAAATGAATTTTCCTTTTTTAGTATTATTTTTAAAAAAAGTTAATTTATTTTTAATTTTTTATATAAGAGGGAGACAAAAGAAAAATGTGTTAATGTTGTCGAGAAAGAAATTTCAACTTTTGTTTTTATTTTTTTAGCACAGAGAGAGAGAGAGAGAGAGAGAGAGAGAGAGAGAGAGAGAGGGTGAGTAAATATGACTTGACTTTTGAGTATTTTTTTAATTTCTAAGTTTTTAATGTTGTGGATTGGATTATAGGGCCAAATTATTGAAATAAAAATTTTAATTGAATTTAATTTTTTGGGCTTTTTTGTAGGGCTTAAAATTTAATGGATTTAACTTTTTTTTTTGTGGGCTAGTGATGTACCTTAAATTATGAGACCTTCTAAAAATTTGGGGCCTAAAGTCCATACTTTTTTTTCCATACTATTGGGCCGGCCCTGGGTTATGTGGTGGAGAATTTGAAGTTGAATGGGGTGGCAAGTGGTTATAGAGGAGTTTTCTTGTTTATGTGTCTGACCACTTTACATATCTTTCAATTCATCAATGTTCACAATTTATGGAAGTGGAAATTTCCAAGTAGTTGCCAACACAAGAAGAGTAAATGCACAAAATGTGAGTTAGTTTTTCAATTTCGAGACCTACGAGGGGATCCGAAGACTAGATAGTTCGACCATGTGCATCAATTAGGGCCATCAGTCACGTATTTGGTCCAACAAGGCCCACAGTCCAATCCATAGGCCCGTCAATTTGTTTCACAAAAAAAAAAAAAAACCAAAAAAATTGATTTGGGTTAGTTTAAAAAGGTCCACCTGACCTTAGCAAGCATATTGAACAACGCAGACCCAGATGTCTAAAAGGTAGAGTCTACTAGCTCAAAAAATATGGAGTCTGCACTGGAGTGAGCTTTTAACGAGCTTCAACTGTAGTTGGAGTGACATCATTTACAGAAATAACTCCCACCCGAGCTAATGACACATGAAAGTTATTTTTTACATGGTAAGCTGATCAACAACAAATCCTTGCACGCATAGTAACCCAATGTGTATACATCTCAACACTTTATGAGCTTGATATGACTCACACAATGATGAATCAACTACATCCAAGGCCCTACTTTCTTTCCATAGGCCCTAAACCTGATACAACATCAAATATCATTTGCAGGTAAATAATCACAAAGAAATGCCTCTTGCTTTTTTTTTTTTTTTTCCGTCTTTTTGTTTCACTTCAACTCCGATCATTTTAAATTTCTTATTTCTTAAATTTGCACATCATGTGAAAGTCATGGTTTTCAAAAATTTACGGAATAAAATTTTCTATAATTAACGGTGAAGTAAAAGTATTGGCTTTGATGCATTTGTTTACATGTAAGTACATGTTCAATTAAATTAAGAGAGTTTTCTTGGGAGTAACCACTGTTCTTCTTGCCACAGATGATCTCTAATAGCATCAACCCAAAGCTCAAAACATCAAACTTAATATGGTTATTGTGGCGGGGATGGTGTTTGAGGTTTTGTGATGGAAAATGGCCATTAGAGTGTTGAACTACTGATGGTTTTGGGCATTTTTGGCATGGTGTAGGTGGTGGAGGAAGTCATGATGGGATTGGATGGTCTCACTTGACAAAGTATGCCCCACTTTATCTCTTCCCTCCACTTTCCATGTTAGGTTTTAACAAGTGATCTACAGGCTATAGTATGACAAAATTGGCAGTAGTGGTGACGTAATAGTGAAATTGTTATGAGGTGGTAGTGAAAGATATGGTGGTGAGTGAGAGTGTTGGTGATAGTGGCAGAGTTTGTGCTGATGGTAATGCTTAATTGTGAATAATAATTAATGTCAATGTGCATATTATTCTGATTTTTTTATCTGATATGTACTTATAATTGTAATTTATAGTTACCTTATTCTATAGTTCTTCATTGAAATCTATGGTTTTTGGTCCCTAAAATATTCAATTCTTGTTTAAATGGTCCCTAACCTGATGGTCCATTAAATTTTTTAACGGAAGTGACTATGTGTCATTCCACCATATAGCATCACGTGACCTGTACGTGATCACTTCTGTCAAAAACATAACATGCAGTCTGTGTATGAATTATTTAAACATTAACTAAATACTTTAAGGACCAAATTCATAAAATTGATACAATAAAGACCAAACTGTTAAAACATACATATTTCAGGGATTAAAAGTGATATTAACCCTAAATTATAATATATTACTCTATAAAATATATTTTAAAAGAATATTAAAATTCTAAAATTTAAGTTTTACTTAAAAATACACTATATTTTTTTATATAAACTCTTAATAAAACATGAAAATGTTACATTAATTGAAGAATTATGTTGATTTAACATAAATTATTTTAAAAAATACGTACAAGATTTTTTTTTTATCTTAAAAAAAATGGTTGAAATTTCGGATAAGAAAAATATGCATATGTAAGTATAATGTTATCTTTATATTTGAAATGAGCAATATTATATTGATGAAAATTTTGAATATTTTTTGAACGTTTTCTTGAAAATTATAGTAATGCATATAATTTTTAAATATAACGTAGCCAATTAAAAAGTTTCATAGATACTGATATTTATACATAATAAATAGAGAATTAAAAGATATGTTAGGGATAATTTGGAGATTTAAACACATAAATATATGATGGTAATTTAGATATTCAACTATAGAAGGATAGTGTGATTTTTAAAATTCTTTAATAATGAATTAAAAAAATTTCATGCCAAGGTAAAAGTTTCATTCTTTAATAGTAGTATAGATAGAAAAAAATACATATATACATATATATATATATATACATATATATATATATATATATATATATATATATATATATATATATATGTAAAATGTTATCATATTTGAAAAGAGTAATAAAATATTGATGGAGTTTTTTAACACTTTATTGAAAACTATAATGATGCAGATATTTTTTCAAGGATAACGAAGTTAGTTAATTTTTTTTTTTATAGATATTGATATTTATACAAAAATAATAGAGAATTAAAAGAGATGTTAGAGGGTAATTTGAAAATTTAAATACATAAGGATGTAATTGTAATTTAGATATTTGATTATGAAAAGATAGTATGGTTTTAAAAAATTTTACGAGGGTAAAATAGTGAATCAAAAGTTTTTCACTTTAAGGTACTTTTATTAGTAGTATAGATTATTGTTTTCAATTAAGCTCCATCACTTTTGAAGTTGTCAGACTTTTTTTTTTAATTAAAAAAAAATCAAGGACTAATCTCACTTTAAACCTCGAAAGATCTATCAATTCTCAATTAGAACCCTAAAAAATTTTAAAAATCTCAATTTACACCATCAATGTTATAAATTAATAGTAATGTGGACTAGATCAAAACTGTTGTTCAGTTTTTCATCATAAATTGAAGCACATGAGGTGTATGTGCTTCGGGCATGAGAATGAGGTAGTTCTATTGCTGCAGATCAATTTGACATCATTTGGTGTATCAAAAATAAAGTTTCATTAATCAGATAGAGCCTAACCCTATCATGTGCAACTCACATGAGATGCAAACAATTTGTGAATTTACACATAAATTCATGCTCGACGAGGAGACTCACTCATGTAATTACAAATAAAGGACCATACCAACTCCAAAAAAAGAATGTAATATATTTATGAATTAAAGCCTACCAATGCTTGATTATGGAAAGGGTGGAGCAGATAATAGAAGCTTACTCTGGATCTGCTACACAAGGTTGTAACTTATAACAACTTTGCTCTAGGGACAAAATGTAATGTCTTTCTAGTGATACTACTTGTAATGAGTAAATAGTACACAGTCTGCAATGCGTGAGCCTTTAACGAGCTTCAATCATAGATAGAGTGACATTTATAGAAGTAGCTCCCACACGAGTTGGTGATGCACCTGGACAAGTATTTACTTTTTTGAAAATAAACGCAATTTGGTTTGGTGAAGAAAGTGTTGCTTCATAACGAAGTATGAAAGCTACTTCTGACATTGTAAACCAATCAGCAGCAAATTCTTGCCTACAAAGTAGCCCAATGTGAATACATCTCAACACTTCATGAGCTTGATATGACTCAACTAATGATGAATCAACTACATCCAGGGTTCTGCTTTGTTTCCACAGGTCCCAAACTTGATACAACATTAAACATCATCTTTAGATAAATAGCCAAACAATAGTGCTTGGTGAATCCTTCTGCCTTCCATATTAGGTTTTAACAAGTGATTTTACAACAAATTTGTCCGTAGTGGTGGGTATAGTGGTGAAATGGTTATGAGGTGGTAGTGAAAGGATATGGTGGCGAGTAAGGGTGTTGGTGAGAGAATTTGTTTTGGCAGTGGTGGAGGTGATGATGAGTTGATGCCGAGAGGTAATGGTGTGGGAATGTGGTGGTGGTGACGATGGGATGGTGGTACTAGTGTTGAGATGATAAAATGATGGTGGCGGCAGTGGTGGATCAGCTTGTTGTGGTGGTTGGGTTGGGTTGTGGTGTGGTGGTGGTCGTGGAGTATTGGAGGTTATGGTTGGCAATGGCTGTGGAGGGGTGGTGATGGTGACAGCCACAATTGTGGTGGTGGTGAGTATCAGAGATTTGAGGCGTAAATGAATTGAAATAAAAAAAAAATCGAAGTCTACCATAGAAATTTTAAAAAACATTATCCACCAAACATATACAACATTCAGTCACAAAGGTAATCAACTAGTAACAGATGAGGAGTCGTAAAAGCAGATGTCCTAAGTTTGAATCTTGACAATTTTTTGGGACCAGACCATGAGGGATTTATCCTTCATGAATACCCTAGTCCCGACATGAATGATATACCTTTGACTGGACCGAGGAATGGATTAATTATGGTGTGCGCGCGTAAACTGAATTGGACACTCTTGACCATTAAACCAAAAAAAAAAAAAAACAGAAGATCAATGAGTTAGTACTAGTCCTAGTCCAAGGCAAGAACTACTCTATTCAATATCTCTCTAAATACTCTATTCTATCTTCAACCTGAGAATACATTACTGTATATGAACAACTTTCATTGAAGCTAAATCCAAAAATAACAAGGCACCTATGTTCTGAAGAGAGCAACACCAGGGTGTACATCAGTGGCTCTCTGCTTCACACCATATGTTTTCTTCTGGTTAGAATTGCAGGAAAAGAATGTCGCTTATGAAAGCATACAAATCCTTGATTCTAGAAAAGATGGAGTAGATGAAAACATATTTTGGCAGAACATGCACAAAATTATAACTTACAACAAACCTAAGCAATTTTACCTATAGAGATAAAGTCATTCAGTGAACTTATAATGCCAGCCTACTGACACTGCTTGTAATTGTGAGTAAATAATATATTTTTTGCAATGGAGCGAGCCTTTAACGAGCTTCAATCGCAGATAGAGTGACATCATTTATAGAACTAGGTTCCACATGAATCGGTGATGCACCCAGATCATTATTTTCTCTTCTGAAAATAAATGTAGGTTGGTTTGGAGGAGAAAGTGTTGTATCATGAGAAAGCATGAATGCTATTTCTGACAAGCTAGGCCGATCAGTAGCAAATTCTTGCACGCATAAAAGCCCAATGTGAATACATCTCAACACTTCATGAGCTCGATATGATTCGCCCAATGATGAATCAACTATTTCCAGGGCTCTGCTTTCTTTCCACAGCTCCCAAACCTGATACATCTTGAAACATTATCTTTGCGTAAACAATCAAATTGCAATGCTTCTCTTTAAGAAAAGCAAGAAGACTGCACCAAATATCGTTAATTCAACCCCAAAATGGACTTCTTTTCGCTTCAAGTCCGATCTTCTTAATTTTCATATTTCTTGAAATGGCACATATCATGTGAGAGTCTTGGTTTTCAACAATTTACGAGATAGAATTTTCTATAATTAACGACAAGTTGAGGCCTTGGATTTTGATGCAATTGGTTTCATGCACTTACATGCTCAATTAGATTGAGACAGTCCTCAGGGAAGTAACTACTGTTCTTCCTGCCACTGATGATCTCCAACAGCATAACTCCAAAGCTAAAAACATTAGACTTAATAGAAAATAGTCATTTCATTGCATACTCCGGCGACATGTAACCACTGCAATCAAACAACGTTAAGTACATTATTAAAACTTATTCACCCAAGAAAAATGTCAAAACTATGTTTTATTCTTTGTCGTGGCATTCTATCTCTCATCTCTTCGACAAAACTTCATCCTACTGCCAAGGTATTTTGTTTTCATCTCTTGTGATTTGAGTGTCCATGTTGTGTACAATGTCGGTTATCTATACTGATTTTTCGAACGTATATGTTGAGGAAGCACTAGTGCCTAATACTCATTTGAATAGACCTTTTCCTGGTGTAATTACTGTTGGGCAGGCAGTGGGAAAAAGTGTTTTTTGGCCGGCTAGTGATGTATGTTTTATCTTAATTAATATGTATATAATTAGCAACCAAACATATTATTGACAATAATAACACAAATCATATCTTTTGCAGGTGCTATCAAATGAGTAGATAGCGCAAAGAGTAGATGACGTATGGGTAGAGAGGATACATTGTGCATGATTACAGAGCAAATGGTGCATTGGGAGACTAAATTTTTTTATTATGCATTGACACTTTCATTACGTAGTTTGGAATATTTTGTTTTGAATAAACCTTTTGAATGTTATTTCCTTATGTTGAATATATTTTTGTAACACCCCGCATTTTTTATTTTATATATGTATATAGATATATAGTAAATAATTGTTGTAAAAATGTGGATATGTGTAGAAATATGTGTTGGAGAGGTTTGTGATGGATTTGGTTGGCTTAGGAATGGATTGGAAATAGAAAAGGGATGAAACAGTGAACAGTGCACGTGAACAGTGCACTGACTGCAACTTCAAGCCCAATTTAGACCTTGATTCAGTCAATATCTTTCAAAACTAAAAACATGAAAGTTGTAGAGCTCTTTCTTAGCATTCCATAGCATCTTGAATCATCTCAATCGGAGCTCGGATGAGAGAGTTATACCCAGATAACGAAGCGATATCGAAACAGTCCGGCAGACTACCTTTCACCAATTTGATCATAACTCTTTGTTGGAAAGTCCAAATTGTGCACCGTTATTTTTGTTAGAACCCTAACTCGTATATCTTTCCAACCATATAGGTCACACATACTAGAAATACCTGAGTCAAATCAGTTTATTCTCCTAAGTTGACCAAAAATCTGCACTATGGTGTTCCTTTGATAGTAATTTTAATGTTTCGAGTGTAAATTTATTTTAGTTTGAAATAAATTATAAAATTAAATGTTTTTAGGTTAAAATAACATTAAAAATGAATCCGAAACGTTGAAAAACCTTAGGGTAGTCATATGGATCAAATTAGAGATTTTTAGTGGCAAAACCGTAATTTTGGAGAAAACCCAAATTCAGCCATGAACAGTAACTCGCGGACTGCTGTGTTTAAAACACAGATTCAGCCCATTTTGTTTTCCATTCTCTCATTCCACTCTCAATCCACTTCTCTTAGGACTCTAGAGGAAGATCAAGAAGGGAGAAAAGGGAAGGAGGAGATCACAAGAACTTGGGTTCTAAGTTTAAAGTTTTGATTTAAGGTAGGGGATTTTCTCTCAATCTCTCACATTGAGGCTAGGTATATATATATATATATATATATATATATGTTTCTTCACTCTCCTTCTCATATATATAATATGAAATACATGATTCTTGTTCTATTTGTAATAAATGCCATGTTTTGAACAATATGAAGGGTGGGTAACCACCAAAGCTCTATTTTTTTTTATATCTTCAAAACCCTAGTTTTCAAGAAAAGGGGATTTTCTCCTAATTTCTTCTTTGTCTTTGATTTCAAAACTTTAGTATTGAATATTGTATAACAAAATGATATAGATTACGATCTCTTGCATATTTTCTTGGATTATTCGATTATATGACAAATGTGAAAAATTGTGGATTTTTACTATATTTGGGAAATTGTTGTGAATTGTAAATATTCTTGGTTTCCTCATTGTATGGTTGTTGTGATGGACTTGGATTACCTTCGAGAGATGCCATAGAGTGTTAGAGGTTAGTCTATCCCAGTGGGGGTGAGATGGTTGCCTAATGCTCGTAGTGGATCGTTGTTGTGACCGCGATCACTATTGTTCACATATATATCGAGGAAAAGGGTTAGTATACTAGACACCTTGGGAGGATTTCGTCAATGCCGTAGGAGACGGTACACGCCCTTCCTAAAGAGATTTGTGATTGTTGGTTGGAATTGGTGGACTAGGTATGATCGTTGGGTAGATTCACGAGAAGCAATCAACATACATGGTACGAGGATGAACCAAAAATACATAGAATCAGGAGTTGGGTCGTTCTTGCCGATGCATTGGTATGGGACAATGCATGGGGAGAAGTCCTTCTTAAATAGCTTAAATTGGAATTTTGTTTATCGATGCTAAACTCACTTTATTCTTTTAATTGATTATTGCTACTGTTTAAACTTGAGATCTCTTTTAAAATGTCACTGTTTTCATTCCAAATTTATATATATGTTAGTTGTGAAATGAGACCGACCGTTTTCTATGTTTTCCAAACCTTGTTTGAGTTGAGAGGATTTTGCTACAGAGCTTCGTGCTCACCCCCTACAAATAACATTTTCAGATTTCACACTTGAGGAGGAGCTAGGAGCCGAGGAGCCCGCCCATTGGGAGACTCCGCTTGACGGGAGTGTGGATCCCGAGGTGGACGCTTAGAGCGACACTTTTATTTTGTTCTAGACTAGATTATACTTAGAATATCCTTTTGAAGTCTAGTTCCTTTTTGTTATTTTCGCTGCGTTATATTATTACATTTTGGAGATGTAAAGACCAAGATTGGGCCTATTCTTTTGGGATGATAGTGTGGATATGATATATGGTGAATGAAAGTTTATTTTATGATGGATAAATGGACCCGGTGTGGTCAATAGTTATGCATATGTGGACCCGGTGTGGTCAATTGTAATATAATTGTACATGTTGTGTTTTGGGTAGAGCTCTCCGTACAAAGGAGACTCTGCCCAAATTTTGTTAAAATATGAATGGTTGATGAATGAAACTTTCGTCGTGATGGATTTACTTAGTACTCTCATGTGGTGAATGGTTTTTAGAATGTAATGTCAGCCAAGGGGGTTTTTGGGGCGTTACAAAGTTGGTATTAGAGCTTAGGCTTTAGGTCTTACATGGGAGCTGTAGGTTATGGATTACCACTGGAAAGGTAGGACTAGGTTGAAGGAACCGTAGGCTTGCATTTGTTTGGAGTTATGTGCTTATCAGATAGGTTAGATTTATTATATATTTAGGTTAAGGGTTAATTATTTGTTCGGATTCGATGAGTTGTCTCGCTACGCAATCAAGTTTGTGGTCACTGAGGCAAGGAGGGCTAAACGCTTTGAACAAGATTTCAGGCCTTCCATCCGCGAGAAACTGGTTACACTCTGAATTCGAGAATACAAGATCTCGTGGACGTGGACGTGGACGTGTACGTGGACGTGTACATGGACGTGGACGTGGACGCGGTTGAACAAAGACTTCAGACAGTTGGAGAAGATGGAGTTACTCAGACGAGAGCAGGCATGGACCCGCGCCAATGCTTTGCATGCGGAGAGTATGGACACTTCAAACATAGATGCCCCTCTTTCCCCCAATGACCAAGCAAGCACCCGAGCAAGTACCAGCAAACAAGCCACCTCTACAAAGGCCAGCATAGTAGAGACCTCAGATAGCTCGAGGAGCGGGAGGCGTACCAGAGAGAATAGGCACGGATGCACGCCGATGTTTTGCCTGTGGAGGTGTTGGGCACTTCATAGATAATTGCCCATTACTTTCTACCAAGACCAACCAAGCAACTGGGCGAGTGAATGCAAACAGGCCACCGCTACAACAGCCATTACCACCACAGAGACCGTTACAAGCTCATGCCCCCGGCGGCGCCAATCAAAGAAGGGTTTTTGCTTTGACTCAACCGGAGGAAGATGCCTCCAATGCCGTTGTGGAAGGTATTGTTCTTCTCTACCACTCTTGGGCCCGAATTTTATTGGATTCCTATGCGACTCATTCTTTTATACGTACTGCGGACGCTGTGGAATTGGGATTGGGTTCCAAGGAGCTAGAACATGCTTTATATGTTGACTTGCCAACGGGAGAACGGGGGGATACCAGGCTGGTCTGTAAGGGTTACGTGCAAGCGGATTACATTTCAGTTACCAGTAGGTTTACTTATATGTATTTCTTTGACTCTAATTTATATCTACTTGCTAGGGAATCATCATGTCTTGCTATTCTGGATAATACTACCTTGTTCCAAAATATATTATGGTTGGGGTAAACCCTAAATCTTTTCTTATACCTTCAAATCCTACTTTACAAAGGAGATGTGTTTTTCTCTTGATTTCTCCTTTGCTCTTGATTCCCGAAGTTAAATATTATTTGTTCTAAGCTATGTTATGGGTGGGTGACCACCAAATCCTTTTGGTATGCCCTTGAAATCCTAGTTTTCAAGGGAGAGGTGTTTTCTCTTTATCTTGTCTTTGTCATTGATTTCAAACCTTGATAGTCGTTTGTTATCGATTCCAATATATGATTATTGCTTTATCTCTGATTCCAAGCTTGATATCCGTTGTTATTGATCTCGAGACTTGATTGTTTCCTTGCCCTTAATTTCCTAAGCTTAATGATCCATTTGTTCTTGGTATCTAAATTTGATATTCGTTTGTTATTGATTCTACCATTGTGATTCAATTATTTTCAATATTCAATACTTGATATTTATTGGTTATTGATTTCAAGATTTGACATTCAATTTCTCTTGACTTCAATACTTGATATTCCTTCATTCTCGGTTCCAAAACTTGATATTCGTTTATTATTGATTTCAATACTTGATTACTCTTTATTTTTGAGTTCGAAACTTGAGACTTATTAGTTCCTGATTACAAAGTTTGATATGTCTTTGTTATTGACTACAAGATTCGATTGTTACTTTGTTCTTGATTTCAAGCCTTGATTGTTTCTTATTTTGATTCCAAAGCTTGATATGGGTTTGTTATGGAATTCGAGACTTGATTGTCCCTTTATTTTGGATTCCAAAACTTGAGATTCGTTTGTTATTAATTTCAAACCTTGCTTGTTCTTTTGTTCTTGATTTCCAAGCTTGATAGCCATTTATTCTTGATTCCAAAGCTTGATTGTTTATTTGCTCATGAATTCAAAAACTCTAGTGATTGATAGTGACCACTAAAATGGTATTTTCGATGATATTATGTTAATTTTTCTTAAATTATTTCGTTAAAAAAAAAAAATGTATATGGATTTGGAAGCTAAAATGGGAGGACAAGTTTGGTTAGGTTTCAACTGTAACCTTTGGTGGATTGTAATTTATATCAGAGTGCGCAGCGAACTAACGGATTAAGGACTACAATGGGGAAACTACGGAGAAGATTCAACTCATCCAAGAGAGGCTACACATGGCGCAAAATAGACAGAAGAGCTATGCGGACCACAGACGAAGACCCTTGGAATTCAAAGTGGGAGACTATGTGTTCCTCAAAGTTTCGCCCAAGAAAGGAGTATTTAGATTCGGCAAGAAGGAAAAGTTAGCGCCAAGATATACCGGACCGTTTGAAGTGCTCAAAGCGGTAGGCAATGCGGCGTATCAACTTCGACTACCAGCCCAGCTATCCGGAGTACATGACGTGTTCCACGTGTCGATGTTGAGAAAGTGTCAATCGGATGCAACGCCGGTCGTAGACTTGGAAGATATTGAAATTCAAGATGGAGTAACCTATGAAGAACAACCGTTGAAGATTCTCGATGCCAAAGAGAAGGTGATCTGTAACAAAGTCATCCGACTAGTAAAGGTTTGGTGGCAACACCATGGAGTGAAGGAAGCTACATGGGAACCGGAGCAAGAAATGCGGGAGAAGTATCCATTTTGTTCGCTACTTGAGGTAAGTTTCGAGGACGAAACTTTCTTTAAGGGGGGTGGATTGTAACACCCCGCATTTTTTATTTTATATATGTATATAGATATATAGTAAATAATTGTTGTAAAAATGTGGATATGTGTAGAAATATGTGTTGGAGAGGTTTGGGATGAATTTGGTTGGCTTAGGAATGGATTGGAAATGGAAAAGGGATGAAACAGTGAACAGTGCACGTGAACAGTGCACTGGCTGCAACTTCAAGCCCAATTTAGACCTTGATGCATTCAATATCTTTCAAAACTCAAAACATGAAAGTTGTAGATCTCTTTCTTAGAATTCCATAGCATCTTGAATCATCTCAATCGGAGCTCGGATGAGAGAGTTATACCAAGATAACGAAGCGATGTCGAAACAGTCCGGCAGACTACCTTTCACCAATTTGATCATAACTCTTTGTTGGAAAGTCCAAATTGCGCACCGTTATTTTTGTTAGAACCCTAACTCGTATATCTTTCCAACCATATAGGTCACACATACTAGAAATACCTGAGTCAAATCAGTTTATTCTCCGAAGTTGACCAAAAATCTGCACTATGGTGTTCCTTGGATAGTAATTTTAATGTTTCGAGTGTAAATTTATTTTAGTTTAAAATAAATTATAAAATTAAATGTTTTTAGGTTAAAATAACATTAAAAATGAATCCGAAACGTCGAAAAACCTTAGGGTAGTCATATGGATCAAATTAGAGATTTTTAGTGGTAAAACCGTAATTTTGGAGAAAACCCAAATTCAGCCATGAACAGTAACTCGCGGACTGCTGTGTTTAAAACACAGATTCAGCCCATTTTGTTTTCCATTCTCTCATTCCACTCTCAACCCACTTCTCTTAGGACTCTAGAGGAAGATCAAGAAGGGAGAAAAGGGAAGGACGAGATCTCAAGAACTTGGGTTCTTAGTTTAAAGTCTTGATTTAAGGTAGGGGATTTTCTCTCAATCTCTCACATTGAGGCTAGGTATATATATATATGTTTCTTCACTCTCCTTCTCATATATGTAATATGAAATACATGATTCTTATTCTATTTGTAATAAATGCCATGTTTTGAACAATATGAAGGGTGGGTAACCACCAAAGCTCTATTTTTTTTTATATCTTCAAAACCCTAGTTTTCAAGAAAAGGGGATTTTCTCCTAATTTCTTCTTTGTCTTTGATTTCAAAACTTTAGTGTTGAATATTGTATAACAAAATGATATAGATTACGATCTCTTGCATATTTTCTTGGATTATTCGATTATATGACAAATGTGAAAAATTGTGGATTTTTACTATATTTGGGAAATTGTTGTGAATTGTGAATATTCTTGGTTTCCTCATTGTATGGTTGTTGTGATGGACTTGAATTACCTTCGAGAGATGCCGTAGAGTGTTAGAGGTTAGTCTATCCCAGTGGGGGTGAGATGGTTGCCTAATGCTCGTAGTGGATCTTTGTTGTGACCGCGATCACTATTGTTCACATATATATCGAGGAAAAGGGTTAGTATACTAGACACCTTGGAAGGATTTCGTCAATGCCGTAGGAGACGGTACACGCCCTTCCTAAAGAGATTTGTGATTGTTGGTTGGAATTGGTGGACTAGGTATGATCGTTGGGTAGATTCACGGGAAGCAATCAACATACATGGTACGGGGATGAACCAAAAATACATAGAATCAGGAGTTGGATCGTTCTTGCCGATGCATTGGTATGGGACAATGCATGGAGAGAAGTCCTTCTTAAATAGCTTAAATTGGAATTTTGTTTATCGATGCTAAACTCACTTTATTCTTTTAATTGATTATTGCTACTGTTTAAACTTGAGATCTCTTTTAAAATGTCACTGTTTTCATTCCAAATTTATATATATGTTAGTTGCGAAATGAGACCGACCGTTTTCTATGTTTTCCAAACCTTGTTTGAGTTGAGAGGATTTTGCTACAGAGCTTCGTGCTCACCCCCTACAAATAACATTTTCAGATTTCACACTTGAGGAGGAGCTAGGAGCCGAGGAGCCCGCCCATTGGGAGACTCCGCTTGACGGGAGTGTGGATCTCGAGGTGGACGCTTAGAGCGACACTTTTATTTTGTTCTAGACTAGATTATGCTTAGAATATCCTTTTGAAGTCTAGTTCCTTTTTGTTATTTCCGCTGCGTTATATTATTACATTTTGGAGATGTAAAGGCCAAGATTGGGCCTATTCTTTTGGGATGATAGTGTGGATATGATATATGGTGAATGAAAGTTTATTTTATGATGGATAAATGGACCCGGTGTGGTCAATAGTTATGCATATGTGGACCCGGTGTGGTCAATTGTAATATAATTGTACATGTTGTGTTTTGGGTAGAGCTCTCCGTACAAAAGAGACTCTGCCCAAATTTTGTTAAAATATGAATGGTTGATGAATGAAACTTTCGTCATGATGGATTTACTTAGTGCTCTCATGTGGTGAATGGTTTTTAGAATGTAATGTCACCCAAGGGGGTTTTTGGGGCGTTACAATTTTTATTTTTAAATTTAGATGCTTTTGTTTTGAGAGATGTGTCTTATTATTTTAATCCAATGATGTTTTGGGTAATGTATTGGATATGTAAACAGGTGTAGAGAAACATGTGAAAGAGAGAATTAGGTTTTAAAAAAAAATTATTTATGAAAGCAAGTTACTGACGCAAATAACGTTAAATGAGTAATATCATTTTTTTTTTCGTTGCCTAACTGCCGTGGCAAATAATATCTTTTGCGATGGTTAAAAAACATCGTAAATGAGTTTGTTGAGACTGTCCCTTACTGTGGTTAATAATATCTTTTGCGACAGATTAAAACCGTTGTAAATGGGTTTGCTGAGATGGTCCCCTACTGTGGCTAATAGTATCTTTTGTGACAGATTTTAACCGTTGCGAATGGGGTTTTTTGCAACGTATCCAACTGTGGCTAATAATACATTTTGCAACGGATTTAAACCATCGCATATGGGTTTTTTGTGACGGAAAATAGCTGATGTAAACAAAAAATGTCGGATATAAAATTTTTTTTGCGACGGCGCATTTGCATCGGGTTTTGCCAATGTTAAAGCTTTTGTGACGGTTAATTGCCGATGCAAAATCTTTTTCATCGCCTATTGCTTGCCACCCCCAATTTGCCAACTCAAAAGATTACGTTGCCATCGCAAAAAGTATTTGCAACGGCAACGTGATTTTTTGAGTTGGCAAATTGCTGATGCAAAAAAATCCTTTTCGTGTAGTGCACACACAGACACAGACGCAGACACACACAGACACAGACACACACAGATTTGAATCTTTAGTTGTTGCGAAAGAGAGAGAGAGGGGGGGCATATCTGAAGCTTCTCCTTCCTGTACCATTAACATCAGCACTTGTGTACCCTATGCAAGAGTAGTTCCTCAAGCATAACTCCTCACAAGCTTTCAATCCCATACTTTTGTCCACACGTGCCATTGACGTGTCAGGGACTCTAGCATGTGTGACCTGCACAAATCCATCCCCATTTTCACACACTTGTCCACCTCGCTTCCTTATGCATCCTTTAGACCCATCCCTCAAGTACCAGTCACGTGCGGACTCAGGCTCAAAACCTGGAAGGCAAGCACATTCAAATCCACTTGAACTATATGGGTCATAGTCACTGTTTGCACTGCAATTACTATATTTGTCACACTTGTCCTCTGGTTCGAACCAGAATCCCACCCATCTATGGTCCCTCTCGTGCCATGTTAGCCTTTCAACCACCCCGGACTCATTGATCACCAACCTTGAGAAAACCAAGGGGTCATATAAACCATAGACCACAGAGACCTCATCTTGATTGTCAACATAGCTAGCATTGAAGATGAAATTAGGTGTCATGTCTGGGACACCACTCCATTTAAGCCCAATCCATGGTCCAGTTCGCCATACATGAACTAAACCCTTTGACAAGAACAACTGTGGTGACCCATTGGGGTCCATTTTATATGAATACACCCCGGTTCCTGGATCCTCAGGCGACTTCCAGGATGTCAAGAAACGGTTTAGACCGGTCCTGTGGTCCACCCCAAGTTTCATGTAAGGAAGCATAATGTTTGTAGGATAATCAAGGCTTTGCCATGCAACAGCCCTTTGGCTGTTACCTTGAAACAAAACCAGATTACCAGTATCTAGGAGCTGAGCTGAAGTGGCATTTCCATCAGTCATGGCTGAAACATTGGTCAACCAGACTGGAATATTTCTGTTTTAGCCGAGTAAAACCAGATTTCCAGTACTGTCAATGAAGAGAACACCAATGAAACCAGCGACTGGATTGTCTCTGTTTGCTACCCAAATTACTGTTTGTTCTGAAACTTTGTTATACCAAACAACCACATATCGGTTGCTAGAATTGCCGAGGCTAAAGAACCCAAGCGCAAAGTATCCTCCATTAGAGACTAGAGTGTCATCATCTTTGAAAGGTCGGTTTGGTTTAATGGTATCTATGGAAGCGCAAGATCTGGGATTCAGAAGAAATAAAACCAAAAAAGGCTAGACCTTATCTACAAGATACATGGTCTGTTCGATGGTTTTCTTCCAAATGCCATTCCAATATTACCAATAGTAACGGAAGAGTGCCCAGAGAAGACCGGCATGGTGACAATCACATACAAAAAATCTTCATGTGTTGTCAATTCATGCTGAATGCTACTTATATGTATTTTCTTCTTCTTATTTTTCCACTGATTAAGGAAGTAAATAGATGAATTCAATTAGTATAGACTTTGAGTCCAAATCATGCAAAAAGAAACGAATAAACTTATGAATGTGAGTGGGAAAAAAAAGAATGTTTTCAGTTAGTTTCTTTCCATTTTACTTCATTAATCTTTTCTTCTCTCTCTTTACAATCTCATAGTCAAAAAAAAAAAAAATAGTGACTAACCTATGATACAAATAACGTATATTTTGAAACCAGCTGGATAATCGCCCAAAGGAATGGCAGTAGCCAAGGATTTCTCAACTCTATCAAATGCCTCCTTTGCTTTTTCTGACCAATTTCTATTGAAGCCAGTGGAGGGTTGCGTTGGGAGATCTCAGAGTTCTGGTCCATGTTGATTTTCCTTAACTAATCTTTTCGAGCAGCTGCTACGAGTGTACTGCCGGCGAATCATCACCGATCAAAGATGTCTCTGAAATACTTGTCGCGTCTCTTGCGAACCAGAAAAATCGATTCTAATCTCGACCCTAGATCTCGGACCCCGAACTTTAGACTCGGACTCGACTCTCGACGCAGACCTAACTTTCGAACCTTGGACTCGAACCCTCAACCCAAACCCAAACTCTACTGAGGGCACAAACCTGAACCTGGATCGAAATCTATTCTCAGACTTGGACCCAACCTCAAATCCAAACTTGGACTCAAACCTTGGACCTAGACACATACTCGACTGTAGGGCACAAACCTGGCTCCAGAACCTGGGACAAAGACCCAGGCCTGACCCTAAACCTGGATCACGGGTGGAGGTGGGGTGGTAGTGGTGGAAGTATGGTGAAGGTGGTAATAGTGGTGATGGATGACGGTAGTTGAAAATAAAAAAATACTACTAAATATTAAAGAATGACAAATTCTATACTGATGGTATTAAGCATTCTATCAGCATTGAAATGAATTTTATTACTACATACCAAACATTTGAATGAATATTACTAAGTAATAATCGTTCTATTTTCATACTTCATTATCACCTTATAAAAGCAACGTAAATTTAGTAGAGTTGCAATTGTATCATAATGATATCCTCTAGGTGGGGCTTAGCTTGAGGTAAATGGAATTTAGGTGGGACCCACTCGCCGCTCGAACTTAAAAAGAGTTATACTACTTGAACTAATGTTTTAATTTAATTTATTGGACTGATCAATTAATAGCATATCACAACATTAATAAGAGACTCACTTCCAATCAAAAAATTATAATGATCTGAGTTCCTAATATTTGAAATCATAATCACGTCACAACTCACAATCACGTCAAGTGTTCAAGTCTCATGCATTCACTATCTTATAAACTGTTCTAAATCCACCTTGTCCAAGTCTGTTAGCGAGAGAGAAGTTGTCAATGGTAGCAACTATAGTGCATTGATCAAAGAATTGTAGGTTTGAATTTGTCCCACTTTCGTTGATCTCTTTTCCCCTAGAAGGTTTTTCATAGAATGGTGAACTAACACAATGAATTAGCAATTTTTTTCTATCAGAAATACATGGTAACTATTAGACTAACAACATGGACTTCATTCCATATTTAATATTGTATTAGACCATTCAACAATAATCAATTAGCAATGGATGGAGTAGCCTCTCAAATATATAAAATAAAAAGGGCGGGTTTATCGAACGTGTCAAACAATGAAGATGTAAAACTCACACTTATATACTATGTACTCCACACCCGCCTCATTTAGCAACGTGGGATTGGCTAATGAAAGCCCTAAATCAGTTCAACTTGCATAACATATAACCACAAAGAACACAGTCTGGCTGCAAGAAAACTTTGAAGCCTTGATGTTTGAGTAAAAGGGGAAGCCTCTCTGACCTTAGTAAAAATTTTGAACATGCCATACCTATTCAAATTAACTTTACTTTCTGAAACTCAAATCAAAGTGCCACTGTGTTGGAAATTACAAATAAAGGGTCATACCCATCTCAAAAATGTAACATACCGATGCTCCATATGAAACACAAATACTTGATTCTGGAATAGATGGAGTGGATAGAAACATGTTCTGGCATCAAATGCACTGAATTGTACCTTAAAACATACCTTAGCTCTAGAGACAAAAACTCATTTAGACAACCTACCAGGGGCAAAGAGAAAATTCAATGCCAACCTACTAACATTGCCTGTAATGAGTAAACAACATACAGTCTGCGATGGAGTGAGCCTTCAACGAGCTTCAAGCTTCGTTAGTGTGACATCATTTGCAGAATTGGCTCCCACACAAGCCGATGATGTGCCTGGACCATTATTTGCTCTTTTGAAAATAAAGGCAGGTTGGTTTGGAGAAGCAAGTTTGGTTTCATTAGAAATCATGAAAGCTACTTCTGACATAGTAGGCCGATTAGCAGCAAATTCTTGCACACACAGAAGCCCAGTGTGAATACATCTCAAAACTTCATGAGCCTGATATGACTCCCCCAATGATGAATCAACTACCTCCAAGGCCCTGCTTTCTTTCCATAGTTCCCAAACCTGATACAACATCAAATATTATCTCACGGTAAATGATCAAATAGTAATACTTCTCTCTAGAAAAAACAAGTAACCTTCACGAAGATTATCAATTCAATTCCAGCATGTCCTTCTATTTCACTTCAAGTTCAATCATTATATCCATTTTCTTACTTATTGAAATTGCAAAGGTCATGTGACAATGATAGTTTTCAATAGTTTAGAAAACATAATTCACCGAAAGTAAATGTAAAGTTGAGGTCTTTGGTTGGAAGACAATGTGTACAGGTACTCACGTGTCCAATTAAATTAAGAGTATTCTCCTGGTAATAACTGTTGTTCTTCCTACCACTGATGATCTCCAATAGCATAACCCCAAAGCTATAAACATCGGACTTAATAGAAAATAGTCCTTCCATTGCATACTCTGGTGACATATAACCACTGCAATCACAAAAATGTCAAGTAAATTGTTAAAACTGAGTTTTATTCTGTCTTGGACCTCTCTTGCAGTGATACTTACTATGTTCCAACTACTCTGTTCGTATTTGCTTCAATTTGGTCCCCATCAAAAATTTTTGCCATACCGAAGTCTGATATTTTTGGATTCATGGTGGCATCTAGCAATACATTGCTTTTTTTTAAATCCCTATGAATGATCCTTAGTCTTGAGTCCTGGTGAAGATATATCATCCCTCTAGCAATTCCCAAAATGATTTCAACGCGTTTTCTCCAATCTATCATCGAGCTTTTTGCTTTATCTGCACACAATTTTAAAGTTGCAATAATGCATATTGGGTGAGTAATACACTCAACTTAATAGATTTACTCCCAAGTATTGTTTGAATAGAAATGTAAAAAATGAACAACAGTGGAGCTTTAAGAACAGTGTACATACCGAAGATAAAAGAGTCCAAACCTTTGTTTGGCAAGTATTCATAGATTAATATCTTTTCTTCTTCTTGAATGCAACAGCCCAAGAGCCTCACAAGATTCCTGTGTTGTAGTCTGGCAATCAGTGTCACCTCATTCTTCAACTCTTCTATCCCTTGTTTTGAATTCTTTGATAGTCTTTTGACAGCTATTTCCTGTCCATTATCTAGTCGACCCTGAAATCAAATCATTTATTGTTAAAATTAGATTGCTAAATTCTAGAACAAGAATTACGGATTTCTATATTTTTATTTTTATTATTCAGTTGGAATAAGGGTTTGGTTTGGAATATTCTAGAACAATTAGTTGTCTAAACCATGTCTATTTTCCTAATTTATTAGACATGTGGTTTATTATTTTATCTAACTCTCATAAAGTTAGGGATTTGTGTCCGTTCTGAAAACCTTAGGGTTTTAGATTTTACTATAAATTGTCATATGTACTATGATTTTATAGAGTTAATCAATCAATAATACAATATTTCAAGAGTTACTTTCTTCATTTTCTCTGTGGATTCAAAGGGTTTCTATTATTTACACTTAGAGACGGTGATCTTTTCATGTCCCCCGTTATCCGCTGCATCAATTATAGAGTTAATCAATCAATAATACAATATTTCAAGAGTTACTTTCTTCATTTTCTCCGTGGATTCAAAGGGTTTCTATTATTTACACTTAGAGATGGTGATCTTTTCATGTCCCCCGTTATCCGCTGCATCAATTAGTATCAGAGTCTTGACTACCTAGTATGATTTCTAATTAGCGAAGTGGTGACAACTTATGAGATAATTATGTGGAAGGGGTTCTTCCAAGTGCCAACTTCTTTAGTTCTTAGCGTTCGTCCCAACAAGCCTATCATGAGTTTCCTGATCCGTTTGCTTGATCAACGTTTGGAACGAAACAGGATCCAAATTGGAATAGGGTTTACGACAATGATAGGGCTTCTGTTTAACTTATTCGAAATCTTAATCATGTCTTCCATAAACAACAACATCTATATGATTCTGGTTTTGTTGATGATGATGAGTATAGTACAAGTATGTTTGATAACTATGATTATGCTAGATATCATCGAAGGCATGATTATGATTCTAAAAATTTATTTATGAAAGTTAACCTACCAAATTTTGGTGGTTACGTTTATAAAGAATAATTTTTAGATTGGTTGGCCAAAGTTGAGCAATTTTTCAATTATCATGAAATTCTTGAAGAGAGAAAAGTAGGTTTAGTGGCATGAAAATTGAATGGCAAGGCTTATTAGTGGTGGGAACATGTGAAATTATCACATGCAAGTCAACAGAAATCCAAAGTTCGCTCTTGACAAAAAATGAAACACTTGTTAAAAGAAAGATTTGCACCTTCATATTATGACGAGGATGACGGATACAAGTATGGTGCATATCAATTTGTGAGGCAAAATTTTTCATGTTATAACGATTATTCTGTGACTTAAGTCTCATCAAAGTATGATTAGTGTGGAGTTCTCAAATGCTTTCTTGGATCAAAAAATAAGTGAAAAATAATGAACCTAACGAGGAGACCGAATATAATTATGGTGATGTTGGGGAGCCTCTTGAAAGTTGTCAATATGAGAAACTTGAAAAAAAAAATTACACATGATATTATGAATTTTGAGGAGAAGAAAAACAACAAATTTTTTGTTGATGAACCACATATTTCCTTGGTTTGTAGTGATATTCAAGCTTGTTATGCTCTTGGAGTTCTACAAAGTAATGAGACTTTTACTTTTGTTGAAAAACAACTGGATGTGTGTAAGCATTGCATGGATGGAAAGACTACAGAACCAAAAGACAAGAAACTTCAGATTGTTGGTCCTGGTGATAAAAATGAGAATGACAAATTTTTCTTGGTCAACACAGTTCCAAAGGAATAGTAAATTTGAAATTCTTGAGCATAATGAGAATTTATCACATTAAGAATCTGTTGGTCCACATCTTTTTGACTTTATTGATTTTCAATTTCTATTGGACCATGATAATTTTGAATTGTCAGATGTTCTTCAAGGAATTCTTAAGTCCATGCCAAGGTTTATTATTGCGAAAGTTAGTCATAACTCTATTTGAATGTTCTTTTTTGTCTTCTAATTCAGGCATTATACTTTTATGGCATTAAATCCACATCAGTGTCCTTTTTTTTTTTTATTCTCTAGTCCAATCTAATTTAATATTTTTTTAATGACCAACGTACCTTTTCCATGTGATCACGTTTTTAAATCAGAGAATATTAGACATATCCACCATTTCCTTTCCCAATCCTTGCCCTCTCTCTGGGATTTCCACCTCCCTTCCCTCTCTTTGATGGCTACACCATTATCTCAAGCTCCACGACTCTGGTGAGGTATCGGATGAGGAATATGTCAGTTAGAGGTGCAAGAATCGTCAGAAAATGTTGTCAAATCCAATCCCAAACCACCTCTCTCTCTCTCTCTTTGTGAATCTCACGAAGAAGCTTTTTGAAATATCTTCCAATATTTTTCTCTCTCCTCAATTCTCTCTCACTTTTCATTAACTTTGAAACCATAGGCTCTAAATTTGTGTGATTGATATGTTGCTCAACTGAAGTTGTTGACAATGGTGATGTTCCGATGGTGTAGGCGTATGTCTGAGTCAAAACATGTGAGTGTTGTTTGTGTGTGTTTGCGGTGCTTAGTGATTCTGTGAATTGGTGATGGGTAAACATAGTCTTGTAAATATTGGTAGTGGTGTCACTGTTGTGCTGGCTAGAAAACAAGAATTTAAGAATGAGGATGTGATATTGGCATTTTAGAAAACAATCTAGGAAGACATCAACATTTTTTTTATCAATAACTTAGGAAGATTTATGGCCAAGGTATTTTTTGAAATAGACATAATTCTAATTTATCTGTCTTAATAAACAATCTATGACTATTTTTTGTTATTTTGATTAAATTTGGGGTAGTATGTTCTGGTCAACTATTTTTGAGTTCACTGTTTTTTATTGTTTTTAAGTTCAGTAATTTTTTATTATTTTTCACTATTTTTGAGTTTCCTTCTTTTTTTTTTTATTATTTTTGAGTTCAGTAATTTTTCACCTTTTTTGAGTTCAATAATTTTTCATTGTTTTTAAGTTCACAAATGTTTTACTGTTTTTGAGTTCACTATTTTTCACTATTTTTAGTTTACTAATTTTTCATTAGTTTTGAGTTTGACTAGTTTTTTACTATTTTGGGTGGTCGATGGTGGTGGTTGGCGACAATGGTGGGTGTTAGTGGGTGGTTGGCTAGTTTTTCATCATTTTGGGTGATGGTGGGTGGTAGGCTAGTTTTTTATTGTTTTAGTTGGTGGGTGGTGGGGATGGTGGATTGGGGTGGTGGTGATGTTGGTGCTGGTAGTTGACAGTGCTGGCAGTGGATTATGGTGGTGGATGGTGGGTGGTGGGTTAGTTTTTTATTATTTTGTGTGGTGGATTAGTTTTTTACTGTTTTGGGTCGTGCATGGAGGTGGTTGGCAGCGATGGTGGGTTTTTTATTGTTCTAGGTGGTAGGTTAGTTTTTTACTGTTTTGAGTGGTGGATGGAAGTGGTTGGTAGCGATAGTGGGTGGTGGATTAGTTTTTTTATTGTTTTGGGTGGTGGGTTAGTTTTTTACTATTTTTGGTGGTGGTTGGCGGCGATGGTGGGTGGTTGGTTAGTTTTTTACTTTTTTGAGTGGTGTGTTAGTTTTTTACTATTTTGAGTGGTGGATGGAGGTGGTTGGCAGCAATGGTGGTTGAGTTTTTTATTGTTTTGGGTGATAGGTTATTTTTTTACTATTTTTGGTGGTGAGTGGTGGTGGCAGCGACGGTTGGTGGGTAGTGGTGAGTTTTAGGTAGTAGTGGTTGGTGATGATGCTAGGTAGCAGGTTGTGGTAGACTAGTTTTTACTGTTTTGAGTGGTGTTGGTTGGCGGCAATGGTGGGTGGTGGGTGAGTTTTTTATTGTTTTGGGTGATAGGTTAATTTTTTACAATTTTTGGTGGTGAGTGGTGGTGGCAGCGACGGTTGGTGGGTAGTGGTGCGTTTTAGGTGGTAGTGGTTGGTGATGATGGTGGGTAACAGGTGGTGGTAGACTAGTTTTTACTGTTTTGAGTAGTGTTAGTTGGCGGCGATGGTGGGTGGTGGTAGGCTAGTTTTTCACTATTTTAGGTAGTGGGTGGCTGTGATGGCGGGTGGTGGTGGTTAACGGGTGACAATGGGTGTTGGGTGGTGGATAGTAGCGGGTGGTGGGTTATGATTGTTGGCGGCAATGGTGGGAGGTGGTGGTTTATGGCGATGATGGACGATAGTGGTGGTGGGTGATGGTGGTTGGCAACGATCGTGGATGGTGGTGGTTGGTGGGTGATGGTGGGTGGTTGGTGGACGGCTGTGGGTGGTGGTGGTTGGTGGATTATGGTGATGGTGGCGGCGAGTGATGGGTGTTAGTGGGTAGGGGTTAGTGGCGGTGGTGGGCTGTGGTGGTTGGCGGCAGGTGGTGGTGGTGGTAGCGGGTGGTGGTCGTGAATCGGAATCTTAAATTTAAGAATCGTGAGTCGTATCGAATCGTGAATCATAAGATTTAACACTCAATTTGAACAAAACAAAAAAATAATACTACATATTTAAAATAGACAAAATATTGAATATTTTTGCATTATAAAAATAATCAATTAACATAATCACATTGTCAAAATGGAAAGATGCTAGCCTTTTACTTCATTTTCATCTTTTACTTAACCATTTTGAAATGCAACAACTTGAAAAAAAAAATTCATTAAAGAACCATGACTATTCAAGAATAAAAATAGTGACACCTAGTATAGATTATGTTACGAACATGAATGGAAAAAGAATAAATAAAAAAATCGATTGGTAGAAAACATACAGACCAACATTTTGAAACAAAAAATTAGAGTCTAACAAACTACCCATGAAAGAATTGAGAGCAAAAATCAACCGATGATGCGAGAGTGGTAGCCGTGACCTTTAACTTTAGACAACGCAAGGTGAGCTTTAGACGACGTCAGAGAGAGAACGAGCAAAAATGTTGAATTTTTATTAGGTCGTTGGTTCCTCTGTAAATAAAACGACTTCGTTTTACTGTTTAGCGGATAAAACGACATCATTTTGCCAAAAAAATTGAGTTTTAAAAAAAAGTGATTGAATCGTGCGATTCGTGAGATACGAATCGAATCGTACGATTCAGGTGCGATTCAACTCTAAAACAATTTTCATATAAGATACGAATCGTTTTGTAACTGTATCGAACCGAATCGTACAAATCGAATAATCGTATGATTTTGATAACTATGGTGATAGGTAGTGGTGATGGTGATTTATGGCGATGGTGTGTGATGGTGGTAATGGGTGGGGGTGGTGGTTAGTGGTGATAGGGGAGGTGGCGGCAGTGGGTGATGGTGGTTGACTGTGGGTGGCGGGTCATGGTGGTGGTGGTGGGTGGTGATGGTTGGCGATGGGTGGTGATAGTGGGTGGCGGGTGGTGGCGGTGGCGGTGGCGATGGGTGGTGGTGGTGGTGGCGGTGTTGGGATGATGATGATAGTGGTAATAAATATAAAAATTTGATAATAATGGAAATTAACCTCATTCATTAATGGTATTTTTGTCAATAATTTATTTTATAGACTTTTTGTTTTGAAAGTGTTGAGGCTGGACCTAAAGCCAAAAAAGTCACTCTATGTGGAGCTATCACCAAATCTCCCTTTATTGATTTAGATAATTTTCTTAATGTTAGGGATTTGTTTTTGTTTTGAAAACCCTAAGGTTTTAGATTTTCGTATAAATTGACAAATGTGCTCCGATTCTATGGAGTTAATCAATCAATAATACAATATTTCAAGAGTTATTCTCTTCCTTTTCTTTATGAATTCTAAGTTTTTTATAATTTATATTTGGAAATAGTGATCTCTTCGTGTCCCCATTATCAGTTGCGTCAATATTGTTCAAGTGAAATCTTGGCTTACTCAAGCCCATGCCACCCGACCCTGCAACTTCTCATAGGGGAACGAAGAGAGGCATGATGTTTTTTTTTTTTTTTCGTTTCTGCCGAACAAAGAGATGTATGTATGCATATACACCATTTCAAGAAAGTTATACAATATTTGAGGGAGGGTACCTTATAAACCGTGCCAAAACCACCTTCTCCAATTCTGTTAGCAAGAGAAAAGTTGCCAGTGGCAGCAACGATAGTGCTGAGATCAAAGAAATGCAAATTTGAATTTGTTCCACTTTCGTGGATCTCTTTTTCCGCAGAAGTCCCTTTATAGAATGAAGTGGCGCGTCTGTTTGACAATTTGCGTCTTCTTCCTATCCTACACAAATCTGCAAGAAAGTCTGGTTGATCACCCAAATGACCTGTCTAGCTATAAGGATCATGTTTTGTTTCTGAGGTCAACATTCACTTTGGTAAACGAGGCATGTACTGAAAAATGACCTTTGGAAAGCAAGTGGTTAAACTAAACAACTAAGAAACACAAAATAGCAACAAATGTCCTGATGGTTTTTGAAAAAATTCATGTTTCAATGTAAGTCTTAATTTTATATCGTGTTTGATATTCCCACACTTATTATCAAGCTATGAGACCTGAAGGCTCGGTTTTTGTTTTATGTTACTCAACAAAAACAGAACTACTTATTCAGGATGGTATGCTGCAGTATCTACCTTGTAGAACTTGATCAACTAGTGAAAGCTTTCAACTCATTTTCACAGAAAATGCGCACTGATAAATTAGGCTGATGTTGAAAAGAATTCTGGAAAACAATAATTTGTTTACCTTTCCTCTTCTTCATGGCCAACCAATATGCCAAGGACAGTATGAACAACATTGTAGCCACGGACACTACCACAATTGTCACCAACCTTTTGGAATCAAAGTTCTTCGGCTTTTTTGATTGTTGAGCTGGAAAAAAAGAAGAGAAAAAGATGTTCTTGTGGGCATTCTTTTCGACACTTTCAATGTTCATAAAATTCGAGAATAATCAAAGTGAAACATACCAATGTGGCTCACACACATAAACAAGAAAACTCCTCCATGACAAGTTACTAGTCACCATCTAAAAATTGCAAAAAAAAAAAAAAATGAAATACCTAGCTCAACTGCATCCACACGAATGTACAAATCCTGGCCACCATCTACAAATTGCCTCGAATCTACCAAGTCCCCATACCAGGTGATGCAACCAACTCCTGTTGCATTAACATCAGCACTTGTGTACCCTGAGCAAGAGCAGTTCCTCAAGCACAAGTCCTCGCATGCTTTCATCCCCATACTTTTGTCCACTAGTGCCGTTGAAGTGTCAGGGACCTTTACATTTGCAACCTTCACGAATCCCTCCCCATTTCCACACACATCTCCACCTCGTTTTCTCACACATCCGTTGGACCCATCTCTCAAGTACCAATCACTAGCCGATTTGGGCTCAAAGCCTGGAAGGCACTTGCACTCGAAGGTACTCGAATTATATAGGTCGCAATAACTGTACACACCACACTGCCTATAATTGTCGCACTTTTCCATGGGTCCAGAATAAAATCTTTGCCATCTATTTTCCTCTTCGAGCCACACTAACCTTTCAACCAACCCAGACTCATTGATCATCAGCATAGAGAAAATTGAGGTGTTGGTTATACCATTCATCACGTAGAGCTCCTCATCAGTGTCAACAAAACTAACGTTCAAGAAAGACACTTTGCCCACCATTGGGACACCACTCAACCCATGCCCAATCCATGGTCCCAATCGCCATACCCGAACTGAGCCCTTGTAGAAGAAGAACTGTGGTAACCCATTTAGGTCCAATTTCAAGCAATATTCCCCGGTTCCTGGATCCTCACGTGACCTCCAGGATGTCAAGAACTGGCTCAAACCTGTCCTGTGGTCAACCCCAAGTTTCATGTAAGGCAGCATAGTATTTGTAGGATAATCAAAGTTTTGCCATGCAACAACACTTTGGCTGTTACCTTGAAGCAACACCAAGTTACCAGTATCCAAGAGCTGTGCTGAAGTGGCATTTTCATTGGTCATGGCTGAAACATTGGTCGACCAGACTGGAATGTCTCCTTTTTGATCAACTAGAGCCAAATTTCCAGTACTGTCGATAGCGAGAACTCCAGTGAAACCAGTGATTGGATTGTCTCTGTTTGCAACCCAAACCACCGTTTGTTCTGAAACTTTGTTGTACCAAATACCCACATATCGGTTGCTAGAATTGGCAGGGCTAAAGAAACCAAGCGCGAAAGATCCTCTATCAGAGACTAAGAAGTCACCGTCTTTGATAGTTCGGTCTGGAGTAATGGTGTCAACGAAAGCACAACATTTGTGAAGAAGAAATAAAACCAGAAAAGTCAGGATCTTTTCTACACAATACATGGTCTATTGGATAGTTTTCTTTCCTAAAACCGTTCAAATTCAACTAACAGCGGCTGAAGAACACCTTAAAGAGACCGGCATAGTGGTGAAGACGAAAACCTTTCAGTGGGGTATGGATATTATTTCTTCTTCTTTTTTTTCCACTTTGGTTGATGATAAGAAATGAAAGAAATTAGGATAGATTGTGACTTCAAATCATGCAAAGTCAAAGAAAATGAATACATGCTATGAATATAAGAGAAAAAAAAAAAAAAAATACAAAACTCAGTCTCCAATAAGTCTCTTTCCATTCTACTTCATTTCTTTATTCACCATCACTCTTCTGAAGATCGTCGTTAGACAACGGATTTTTCATGAACAAACTTTAAGCCTTAAAATTTGAAAAACATCATTTCAGTTTGTACCTTCCGTTTAAATAGGGCCAACAATGAAAAGAACTCAAATTCATAAAATATTTTGCAGGTCATATTGGTTTTCAAACAATTAGTGAGGTCATTTTCACCGTCCCCAGTTGCATGTGGATTAGCATTTAAGCATAACTAAAAGAGGTTGAAAAGTATGCAAGAAAAACAATTTCAATCTTAATTTTTTTTTTTTGTATACGTGGGAATTGTTGCCATGATTATCAAACTCATAGTAAACTTCAGATGGACATAATCACCCACTTATCTGCCACACGACTCGAACTCTGTACGCTCAATCAACCACTAAACCAGTCCATGCGGGTTAAGCATGTCTTGTTTTGGGGAGTGGGGTAATCAGATGCCCTATGCTGGTGGGTTTGCTATTATGGTGGTCAGGGTTCAAGGTAAAGGTGGGTTCATTTACAATTCAACTAATTTCTAATTAGTGGACATTGTTACAATAAAAAAATGTATAATAAGTAGCATAATTACTAATCCATAGATCATAATAACTTGGCTTGTAATTTTTTCCAGCATAATTTAAATTTTGAAAAACGTAAAGCAAATACAACATCAACAAAGTCTTGTCTGAATTGAGGAAGGACTCAATGATAAGATTATTTTATTGTGATTTGTAGGTCACGTGTTTGAATTGCAGAAATAGTCTCTCTGCGTACATCTAACCCTCCTTAGATCTATAATGACTAAAATCTGGTGCACTGGGTACGCCCTTTCGTCTTTTAGGAAGGTAGGACTCAGCAATTGCATCATTCAGACATGATTTCCCCAGAAGCATAAATCTAGCTCCAGATGGGATTGAAATCCATAAAAAAAAAACACACCCTTTTGAAAATCACAACAAAAACAAACCTAAGATAGTGACTAACCCATGATTAGACTAATATCCCTCTCACAACCATTCACACTGTACTGTGTCTTTAGGCACGGGTTACCCCTAGTATTTACTAAAAAGAAGTGAGTTTCATATAAGACAACAATAATCCCGTGTCTCTCGTGTCTGGACACATTCTATAATATCAAAAATTGAACATTAATTATATGATATTTATATTTTAAATAATAATTTTTTTTTACTATAATTTTTTAATTATATAATTTAAAATTAAAGTGAACAGCGAGAAAATAAGATAGAGGTAAGATATAGAGATAGGTGTGAATTAACGGGGTTATTTGGAATTGAGAGTGTATTGGTTAAGTCACACAAAAAATATGATATTTTTAAACGGAAAAATAAATTTTAGAATGATTTTTGTACAATTTGATAAAAATAAATAAAAATTAAATCAATTTTAACTGTTGTTATATTTTTATAAGTTGAGAACTCAACTTTTTAACTATAATATTATATAAATTTATCCAAAATACCAAGCATTTTTCCACATTAAAACTTGAGCTGTTTTTCTTAGGCAACCTCTGGGATACTTCTCTGCACATGGAAATTTTGTTTGATCTGATGATAACTTTTCAATTAAGCCCAGTTGTTCAATACAAACAGAAAACCAACTTCCTAAATATTATAAAATCCTTTAGCCATGGTCCGGTCTAGATATGACAATTCTAGATTAAACTCGATAAAAAAATCAATATGAAATGGAATAAGTCAATTTGGATTTTGGGAGTTCAGATGATAAATAGAGATAAACCCATTAAACATATAAAATAAATACATCTAAACACGATTTACCCGATACTACACGAACCCGTTTATAAATAAAATTTGACAAATTTAGACAATGAACACCACACACCATTTAATATATTAATATTTATCTTGACAACTCTTTGGTCAAGTAATAAAAGATTTATTCGTCATGAATACCTTAGTCTAGGCATAAATGGCATGTCTTTAACCTAGTCAAGGAGGATATTAGTTGAGTTGTGCCAATTTCTTTGTAGATGTTTTTTTTTTTTTTGTTCTTGTTGGCTTGTTAATGGATCGGGTAGTGTCGTGTTTTGTGTTTTTTGATCTTGTTGGCTTGTTAATGGATCGGATAGTGTCATGTTTTAAATTCTAAAACTGTTGTCGGGTTGAAATATAAATCTCATAATACAATTTATGTCGGGTTTGATTAATTTTCTTAAGAATTTTGTAACCTTATGTACATGACATCTAGATTTCTCTTTCTCTTTTTGATGTGACATCTATAGAATGAGATACCAAGTGTTGGCTTTAATTCATTCTCAGTACTCCATCAGTCCCATCTATGAATGCAAGTAGCCATAGAAGATGTATGTAACATATTGTTTATTAACAAAGACGGTATGCGGTTGCTGGTGTGTTTTGGAGTTAACTTATATATCTGGTTTGTGGGTGATTATAAGTATCCAAAGTTTATTCTCACAGGAATAGATTCAAAGTGACCTAACATTAGAAAGGTTCGTCAATAAAAAAAAAAACCCAAAGCTGGTAGCTTGCACATGAGGGATCTACTAAAAATCGGCTATTGATATGATGAGTCTGAGCTCGAGTTTAAATTTAAGTACGCTGATGGATCTAACTAATGAATCGGATTTATCATATTTGTGAGTATTTTTATCATTATTGTGGTCGTTGTTATCACAATTGTGGTAACTACTGTTATCACTTTTCTTCGGTACCACAACAGTGATAAAGATACTCACAACAATGATAAAAAAATACCTACAAATATGATAAATATCGGTACGATACCTATATTTTTTTCCGTACTGTAGGCAACTCCTTGATTCATTAGTTGATTACCCTATTAACATCGACAATGACTATTGTATCCAGAGAACGACTCTAACCTTAATGACAACCAAAATAAAACATCCACAACATGTTTTGTTTTTATCTTTTTTATTTTGGTGAAAGAAAAATTGCTTCAACCCTATATTTTTAATTCCTAATTATTATATGAACTTCTTCATGCATATTAAAAAAACCAAAATTGGAATTTCTTATATTCACATATTACATTACTTGGACTTTCCTATACAAATTAATCGGTGTAAGAATGCAGAAACGTGAATACATAAAATAAGTCGTTATGGTCCAAACACAACAAATCAATGAATTTGAGTACTGTTTTACTATTCTGGATTTGAATAATATTTTACCATTCCTTACGAACCTCCTTGATGATCACGAACACATTTGAACGTGAACACTTCGACTCACAATAAGTTAGGCTACACGAGCCAAACCCTAATGTCCCCCGTTCTAGTCTTACACAAGTCATGATATATAGAGAAAGAATAAAGAGCATCAATCGTAGTAATTTTTTGTATTTCATGTGTTGGGAGAGTCCCACTATATATAGAGAGATATATAACACATGTGGGGATAAGGTGGAGATATTTTAGGAACTAAGATAAGGTGGAGAGATTTTAGGATCTAAACTTATCTTTTTCTAGGCTTGACCAAGTTTAAGTTAATCTAAACACTAAGGTGATGTGTTGATAAAACTGAAAGCTAAATACTGAAAACTGAATGCTGAATTTTAAGTGTTGAATGCTGAATTTTTTAATTCGCAGACTGTTTGGTATCAACTGAAATTTAAGTATTGAATTTAATCAAACTGTTTGATAAATATAAAGAGTTGAAGTCTGAAAATTATTATTATTCTAATTTTGCCATTCTCTTTAACCATCTCTCCACGACTGCCTTATTCTTATCACCATCATCACAATGGTGGTGGTAGTGGTGGCAGCGATAGTGGTGGTGGTGGCGGCCACAGAATGGTGGTAGTGATGGTGGTGACATAATGGTGGTGGTGGCAACAATGGTGGTGGTGCTGACAGTGGCACAATGGTAGTGGTGGCGAGAGCAATGATGGTGGTGGTGGCAGCAACACTATGTGGTGGTGGCGGTGACACAATGGTAGTGGTGATGGTGGTGGCAATGACAATGGTAGTGGTGGTGGCGATGGTACAATGGTGGTTGTGGTAGCAACGACAGTGGTGGTGGTGGTGGTAGCAGTGGCAAAATGGTAGTGGCGGTGGTGACAATGATGGTGGCAATGGCAGTGGTAGTGGTGGTGGTGGTGGTAGAGGTGGCACAATGGTGGTGGTGATGACATAATGGTAGTGGTGATGGCGGTGACATAATGGTGGTAACGGTGGTGGTGGTGATGGTGGTGGTGGTGATAGTAGCACAATGGTAGTTGTGGCGGCAGGGATGGTGATGGTGATGGTGATGGTGATGGTGATGGTGGTAGTGACGGTGACACAATGATGGTAATGGTAGTGGTGGTGGTGGCGGTGGTACAATGGTGGTGGTGGTGATAGTGTTGGTGGTGGTGGCGATGACACAATGGTGGTGAAGGTATATTTGTCTATTATGAGAAATTGATAAAATTCTTACTGACTAACATTTTCAGCAATAAGTGATAAGTAGGTGGCTTGCTACTTAAAATTTATTCTATTTTTAAGAAGTGCTTAAAATATTAAGTAGTATGAGTTTTAGGATATCAAACGGATTTAATTTATTAAGTGCTTAACGTATTCAGTTTTAAGCCTTAAGTAGTGCTATCGAACAGCCACTGACTCATCCATATTTATTCAGATTGTGCTCGCCCATAGACGCCGGTCCGAGTCCATATCCAAATGCTAACAATTGGATTAGATTAGTTTCTACATGTGG
This sequence comes from Ilex aquifolium, assembly GCA_951799425.1. NCBI lineage: Eukaryota > Viridiplantae > Streptophyta > Magnoliopsida > Aquifoliales > Aquifoliaceae > Ilex > Ilex aquifolium. The sequence continues at coordinate 48,306,829 of OX637392.1, read as the reverse complement.
TACTTACTAATAAAAGATTAAAAAGTTAATTATTATCAAAGATAAAAATTAATCAGTTCATCTTACTCTAGATCCTTTTATTTTAGCCTTTTTTGAATAATACATTTGAATTAGGTATGAATTCAAATTTCCAGTTGATTTTTTCAATTCTGGTTGTTTTCAACTTTAAGTTTTGGTAGTTGGAATTCTTAATCAATGGTCCTATCTTTTAATTGCCCCAAAACTTGTCAAAGGGTTTTACACATTTTGTTTAGCAAGAATGGCATTAGGTTATGTGGTGGAGAATTTGAAGTTGAATGGGGTAGCAAGTGGTTATAGAGGAATTTTCTTGTTTATGTGTGTGACCACTTTACATATCTTTCAATTCATCAATGCTCATATTTCAAGGAAGTGGAAATTTCCAACTAGTTGTCAACACAAGAAGAGTAAATGCAGAAAAGGTGAGTTTTTCAATTTTGAGACCTACGAGAGGATCAGAAGGCTAGATGGTTCGACCATGTGCATCAATTAGGGCCATCAACCATGTATTTGGTCCAATTAGACCCATAGTCCAATCCATAGGTCCGTCAATTTTTTTTTTAAAAAAAAACCAAAAAAATTGATTTGGGTTAGTTCAAAAAGGTCCATCTGACCTTAGCAAGCATATTGAACAACACAGACCTCGATGTCTAAAATGTTGAGTCTACTAACTCCAAAAATATGCAGTCTACATGGGAATGAGCCTTTAAGGAGGTTCAACCATAGTTGGAGAGACATCATTTACAGAAACAACTCCCACCCAACCTGATGATGCATGAAAGCTACTTTTGACATGCTAAGCCGATCATCAACAAATACTTGCACACATAGTAGACCAATGTGTATACATCTCAACACTTTATGAGCTTGATATGACTCGCACAATGATGAATCAACTACATCCAAGGCCCTGCTTTCTTTCCATAGGTCCTAAACCTAATACAACATCAAATTTCATTTGCAGGTAAATAATCACATAACAATGCGTCTCTTTAATAAAAAGCAAGAGATCTTTAATTCAAATCCAAAATTGTCTTTTTGTTTCACTTCAACTCTAATCATCTTAATTTTCGTATTTCTTAAAATTGCACGTCATGTGAAAGTCATGGTTTTCAACAATTTACAGAACAAATTTTTTCTATAATTAACGTTGAAGTTGAAGTCTTGGCTTCGATGCATCTGTTTGCATGTACTTACATGTTCAATTAAATTAAAAGAGTTTTCATGGGAGTAACTGTTGTTCTTCCTGCCATAGATGATCTCTAATAGCATAAATCCAAAGCTAAAAATATCAGACTTAATATGGTGATGGTGGTGGCAACAGTAGTTGAGGTTTTGTGATGGAAAATGGCAATGGGAGTGTTGAACTCGTGATGGTTTTGGGTGTATTTGGCATAGTGTAGGAGGTGGAGGAAGTCATGATGGGATTGGATGGTCTCACTTGAAAAAGTATGCCACAATTTTTCTCTTCCCCCCACCTTCGATGTTATGTTGACAAAATTTGTGGTAGTGGTGACGTAATGGTGAAATGGTTATGAGGTGGTAGTGAAAGATATGGTGGTGAGTGAGAGTGTTGGTATTGGTGGCAGAGTTTGTGTTGATGGTGATGAGGTGGTGATGAGTTGGTGCCGAGTAGTAATGGTGTATGGATGTAGTAATAGTGGTGACGATGGGGTGGTGGTGGTAGTGTTGAAATGACAAGGGGGAATGATGGTGGCAGCAATGGTTGAGGTTGTTGTGGTGGTGGTCGTGGAGTGTTGGAGGTGATGGTTTGTGGTGGCTGTGGAGGGGTGGTGATGGTGACAACGAAATTTTTCTCTCTTTTGTTTTCTTATGTTGTTTCTGCTTTGACTTAATGGGATAAAGAAGAAACTATATTGTGTGTTCACTAGACACCACTTATAAAATAGAGCAGTGTTATTGGGACTTAATTTATTGATCTAATTTGTTGGTTTAATTTACTATGACTTTTGGATTGACTGTGGGCTCCATCAAACATTGAAATTTGGTGTTGATCTAATGGTTCCATTGAAGCCACATCATTATGTCAGCAAATTAAGTCAGATTTTTAGATCTAAATAACATTACTCTATAAAATATTATACATTTTCAATTAAGCTTCATCACTTTTGAAGTTGTCAGACTTTTTAAAAAAAAAAAAAATCAAGGGCTAATCTTACTTTAAACCTCAAAAGATCTATCCATTCTCAATTAGCACCATCAAAAATTTAAAAAATCTCAATTTACACTCTAAATGTTATAAATTAGTAGTAATGTCGATCAGTTTTCCATCATAAATTAAAGCATGTGAGGTGTAAGTGCTTTGGGCGTGAAAATGAGGTAAGTCTATTGCTGCAAATCATTTTGACACCATTTTGTGCATCAAAAATAAAATTTCATTAATTAGCTAGAGCTTAACTCTATCATGTGCAACTCACATGAAGTGCAAACAGCATGCCCACGAGGAATCTCACTCATGGAATTACAAATAAAAGACCATACCAGCTCCAAAAAAAGAATGTAATATATTTATGAATTAAAGCCTACCATCGCTTGATTCTGGAAAGGGTCGAGCAATTAGAAGCTTACTATGGATTTACAAGCATACTCTGGAACTGCTACACAAGGTTGTAACTTATACCAACCTAGCTCTAGGGACAAAATGTAATGTTTTTCTAGTGATACTACTTGTAATGAGTAAATAGTACACAGTCTTCAAATGGCGTGAGCCTTTAACGAGCTTCAATCATAGATAGAGTGACATTTATAGAAGTAGCTCCCACACGAGTTGGTGATGCACCTGGACAAGTTTTACTTTTTTGAAAATAAACGCAAGTATGTTTGGTGAAGGAAATGTTGTTTCATAACAAAGTATAAAAGCTATTTCCAACATTATAGGCTGATCAGCAACAAATTCTTGCACACATAGTATCCCAATATGAATACATCTCAACACTTCATGAGCTCGATATGACTTAGCCTATGATGAATCAACTACATCCAGAGTTCTACTTTCTTTCCACAGGTCCCAAACTTGATACAACATTAAACATCATCTTCAGATAAATAGTCAAACAGTAGTGCTTGGTGAATCCTTCTACCTTCCAAATTAGGTTTTAACAAGTGATTTTACAACAAATTTGTCCGTAGTGGAGGTTATAGTGGTGAAATGGTTATGAGGTGGTAGTGAAAGGATATGGTGGCGAGTAAGGGTGTCGGTGAGAGAGTTTGTTTTGATAGTGGTGGAGGCGATGATGAGTTGATGCCGAGGGGTAATGGTGTGGGAATGTGGTGGTGGTGACGATGGGATGGTGGTAGCAGTGTTGAGATGACAAGATGATGGTGGCGGCAGTGGTGGATCAGCTTGTTCTGGAAGCACATGCACAAAATTATAACTTACAACAAACCTAAGCAATTTTAGCTATAGAGATAAAGTAAATCAGTGAACTTATAATGCCAGCCTACTGGTATTGCTTGTAATTGTGAGTAAATAATATATTGTCTGCAATGGAGCTGGTCTTTAACGAGCTTCAATCGTAGATAGAGTGACATCATTTATAGAACTAGGTCCCACACGAGTCAGTGATGCTCCAGGATCATTATTTTCTCTTTCGAAAATAAATGCAGGTTGGTTTGGAGAAGGAAGTGTTGTATCTTGAGAAAGCATGAATGCTAGTTCTGACATGCTAGCCGATCATCACGCATAAAAGCCCAATGTGAATACATCTCAACACTTCATGCGCCCGATATGACTCGCCCAATGATGAATCAACTATTTCCACAAGTCCCAAACCTGATACATCTTGAAACATTATTTTCATGTAAACAATCAAATTGCAATGCTTCTCTTTAAGAAAAGCAAGAAGACTTTACCAAAGATTATTAATTCAACCCCAAAATGGACTTACGTTTGCTTCAAGTTCGATCATCTTAATTTTCATATTTCTTAAAATGGCACATATCATTTGACAGTCATGGTTTTCAACAAATTACGGGATAGAATTTTCTATAATTAACGACAAGTTGAGGCCTTGGATTTTTATGTAATTGGTTTCATGTACTCACATGTTCAATTAGATTGAGAGAGTCCTCGAGGGAGTAACTATTGTTCTTCTTGCCACTGATGATCTCCAACAACATAACTCTAAAGCTAAAAACATCAAAATTAATAGAAAATAGTCATTTCATTGCATACTCCGGCGACATGTAACCGCTGCAATCAAACAACGTTAAGTAAATTATTAAAACTTATTGACCCCAAAAAAATGTCAAAACTATGTTTTATTCTTCGTCATGGCATTCTATCTCTCGCCTCTTACTATGATACTTATTATGTTCCGACTTCTTGATTCGTGTTTGCTTCAATTTGGTCCCCATCAAAGATTTTGGCCATTCCGAAGTCTGATATTTTTGGATTCATGGTGGCATCGAGTAATACATTGCTGGCTTTTAGATCCCTATGGATGATCTTTAGTCTTGAGTCTGGGGTGAAGATATAACATCCCTCTAATAATTCCCAAAATAATTTCACAGCGTTTTTTCCAATCTAACATTGACTTTTTTGCTTTATCTGCACCAAAAGTTGATTGTTCCATCGAATCATGCATCAATCACTAATACGTTTCACATGTCAAAAAAAAAAATTGTGTGTGGAAAGTTTAAGAATAGGGAACATACCAAAGATGAAAGAGTCCAAACCTTTGTTTGGCAAGTATTCATAGATTAACATCTTTTCTTCTTCTTGAATGCAACACCCCAAAAGCCTTACTAGATTCCTATGTTGTAGTCTTGCAATCAGTTTTACTTCGTTCTTCAATTCATCTATCCCTTGTTTTGAATTCTTTGATAGTCTTTTGACAGCTACTTCCTGTCCATTAGGTAACTGACCCTGAAATAAAATCATATATTTTTAAAAACATATTGTGAAATTCAGGCTAGTTTAGTTGTTGTTTAAGAGCAATCCAGGCTTACTCAAGCCCATGCCACCATGAATGACAACCTTCATATCGGAATAAGGAGTGGTATGGTTTTTTTTGCTTTTGAACGAAGAGAGGTATGCATGCACTACCTTATAAACCACTCGAAAACCACCTTGTCCGAGTCTGTTACCTAGAGAGAAGATGTATGTGGCAGCAACTATAGTGCTTAGATCAAAGAATTGAATATCTGAATTTGGCCCACTTTCAACGATCTCTTTTTTGCTAGAAGGTCCTTCATAGAACGGTGAACTAACAAAACTATTTGGCGATTTTTTTCTTTCTCCCATACTTGTCATTAAACACAAAACATCTTAAAGAAAGTATAGTTGCGAGAGAACTGTTGGAAGATGAGGATTTTGTGTGGACCAATGAGTACAGGTTTCTTCAGCAAGGTGACTTGATGAAAAAGTATAAGATACTAAATTTAATTTTAGTATCAAATATCTTGCCCTTGCTGAGGAACAACCACATTTACCCAGACTGGGCTCGACTATTTTATGCCATGAGCACAGGACGTTCTATTGATCTCCCCTCCTTGATCTTTGCTGAGATGCGGCGGGCTATAGTGGGCCCTAAGAAGGGTTCTCTCCTTTTTGCTGGCCTTGCCACTGCACTATGTGAGCAGGCTGGAGTGGTGGTAGATGCCACTATGGACAGGACAAAGAAGGTAGTAGTTCTCAACTCTAGTTCTCTATTGAAGAGTCAGAGTGTGCCTAGGGCAGGAGGAGAGAGAGGTCACGCCTCTAAGCAGTAGGGGGAGCCCGTAGCTGAGGAGACAGGGCCCATGGAAGAGCAATGTGATCAGTTTCTCAACTTGGTCGAGGACTTTGATTTGCTGGTTGATGAAGAGACTGATCTCAAGTCTGATAGTCAATTGCTATTTGCGATTTTGAAGGAGCAGAGAGAGATAAGGAGGGAGATGAGAGAGATGAAGGCTCAGATGAGGGGGTCAGGGTAGAGTTCCCAGGGTCGTGCAGGCCCATCTTCTTAGTTTTGTGTGATTTCTTCTAGGTCATGGTGGTCCGCTTAGGGACGTGGGGAAAAAAGTTTTTTTTGTTAAAATCAAAGCCTATTATGTTTTGTTTAGATCGTGTTTAGGCTTGATTTAGCTATGTAATGAAGTATGCAGTTCACAAAACTTTAATATATTAGAAAATGCATAGTTTGCTTTAGTGTGTGTGATTAAATATCTACATAACATTTTTATTCATAATTTGACACCACAATATAGGAATAATTTGCTTAGCTTTAAATTTGCAACTATTTAAGAATCATATAGAACTTAATTCTATATTTTTGTATCTCATATCATGTTCTCATAAAAACTCACGATTTGCGCACTTTAGACTCTACCAAGTTGAAAATTTGTCAAGTATGTTACCTTGAGAACTTGAAACATATAGTGAAGATGCATGCATAAAAACCCTCATGAGTTTTGATCCAATCTTCCTTGGAGAGTTATTTACATTTACTCAAAAGAAATATTTATTTCAGCTAGTCTCCTTCAATAGTCTCATTATTTTTATTTTGGTCAACACCAATATTATGAATGATTGCTTGACTTTAAATTATTTGCATGAGAAGTGTGTTATCAAGAGCTCTTGAGATATGATTTTAGGTCATCTTTAACATTATTTGAGCTTGAGCCTTATTCTTTGAATATTATTATCCCTAGAAGCTGTGATTGAGCCTTTAAAACAAAATTTTATTTCTTATACCAAACATATAATAACCAAGCCAATGAAAAAAAATAATATCCTTTATCCGTGGTTATCCCGAGATTGAACTTTTATTGTTTATGTAATTTGGGAGATGATGGTTGAGAAAAAAAAAAAAAAGATGATCAAAAGAAAAAAAAAAAAAAGGGTTTTTGCATACTTGTGAATATCTACATTAGTTGTCTTTGCTGAAAAAAAAAAATAAATATATATATATATATATATATATATATATATATATACACACATTCAGTTGTCTTTCTGTATAAAGAGAGAGAGAGAGAGAGAGAGAGAAATTACAAGCATTTAATTGAAAAGGAAAAAAATATGAGCAAGTGTTGTAAATTTTGCGTCTAAAAGGTGAAGAGTGAAAGGTTATATAGAAAGAAGTTTGGTTGTGTAATATATATGTTCTCTCGGGATAGTCTTTTGAATTCATGAATATCATTCGTTTTAAAACTCTAATCCCACGGCCCCATTACAACCTTAGATAAAGATCTATTTGATCTCAAGAGTGTATGCACGACTTGTGTGAATAGAGAATTGTAATTATTTGTCTATTGTATATTGATTTCCTTTTATGAAATTATATCAAATCATTTTCTTTCAGATGACGGTTATTTTAATAAATATGTAAGTATTATTTTGTTTTGAGTTAAATATCTTCTTCTCACATGTGATATTTGAGGGAATAGTCATTATAATCTGAGGGAATCTTTTATGAGTAAATTATCTAGTGAGATTTGGCATTGAGATGAATTATTGATAGTTGCAGAGGTGATCACCGAACAAATTATTGACTTGGTATAATTAATTCACACAACACACAAGCTTATATGAGAATATAATATATGCATTCATTTATATAGTGTAAAGTTCTGTATTTTACTTCGCATGTGCTTATTAAAAGGCTTACAGCTTAGAATTTTTTTTATTGTGGTAGCAATTTGTGTTATAAAATTATTATTCAGATATTTAATCACAGGGTGATGTTTGTGGGTATCATCTTTGGAAATCCTCATGAGACTATACTCGTCCACTTGGGGGAACCTAAGGGTTTAAAGACTTATTGTATATGCTAAATGCAATTGTGAACCCTAAGAAAGTGGAGATAGTTTTGTTTTATTTTTTTGCTTACCTTACTAGGGACTAGTAAGGATTAGGTTGGGGGTGTGATTAGTATCGGATAATGCATCAGTTTGGTGGATAAAATTACTCATTTATATGGGATGGATTGATAAATGTATTGATTTATTTAAGATTTGATGTTATGTTAGTAATGAAAGGAGTGTGTTTGTTTTACAGGTAATTTATCCAAATTGGAGCGATAATGGTGGATGCATAGTGGAAGCTGAAGAAGAAGTTACTGGAACAATCGTCCAGGCGGGTATTTCTAGTGCGCCCGGACGGGATTTCCAAAATGGGAAGGTGAAGGTTTTAAAGGATTGGTGTTCACTGTCAAGTGCGTCTGGATGATTGATTCGTTGCGTCCGAACGCGTGTTATTGAGGGGCGAGGACTTTGAAAGAAGAGTTAGATTTTGATTAGTCTTCTATGGGGAGAAAATATATAAGGAGGATGTAATTGTTATAGATTATTATTCAATTTTTCTTTACTTTTTATTCTGGTTGATTTTTATTATGTTCAGCTAAGAAGTCTGACTAAAGTTAGGGGAGAACTCTTCAATGAAGTGAGGTGTTGTTATTGACATAATTGTTTAATGGTATGTGATATTTTGTTAATTCAACTTTTAAATTTTATTGGTAAAGTTTTTGCTCTGTAAAGATTCTTGAATCGTTGTCTTATACATTGATTACTTGAATTTCCCTGTGTGACAAATAACTAGTTATTCCTTACTTAAGTTGATTATAATTGCTTCACATAATAATATAACCAGAGGAATGTGTGGTTAAGTCAGGAATTGGTTTGCTAAGAAAGTTTGATTTGTTGTAGACTCCGGGGCATGGCAAATGCTTACAATCGTTAAACAATTCTTTGATTTTTTCTGAATAAACTTTTGGATATAAAGAGTGGTGTTTTCGTGTTCTTATTGCTAAATTCTCCAATTGGGGTCACTTGACAATTTGACTCTTGATTGAGTTTGAAAACTAAGTCATTAATAATTACCGTATGGATTTGAGATGGTGACCCTGATGCTTTAGTACTTTACGTATTGTTTTAAGCAACTTATTCTAATTTTATCAATTAAAACACTCTTTTCGAGAAAATTCTTCATAAGTTTCTTAACTGATTTAATTTGGTGACTGTTGTTTTCACAATTCCCTGAAGATTCAACTTCGGCTTTCTGAGTATATATATTTTGTACAACCTGCGCTTGAGTTTACATTCTTGAAGGTGTAGCAACTACTCTTGCACAGGGTACATATACAAGTGCTAATTTTAATGATAGAGGAAGTGGTTGATTGACTTGGTATGGGAATTTAATGGATACAGTTGAGTTAGGTGTGACATCAATTCCAATTACAATTGTTTACGACTTTGAGCTTTAATGGTTGGGATTCTTAATTGGGGCCTAATTTTCATTGCCCCAAAGCTTAACAAAGAGTTTTATTAGATCATCTTCAACCCTCACTCAAATTTAAACTTAAATTTAAATTTGAGTCTAAATGATCAAAAAACTTTCTCCAATCTTGGACTCAAACTTATACCAAATCAAGAAAAAACTTATTCTAGACCCAAATTGAGGGAGACTTAAATTCTATACCAAATTTTTAACGGTAACTTTTTATCCTATCCAAAGTCAAAAGACTTCTTCAACGACTTATTTTATGCCTCTTCTTGCCCCTCTCTTCTATGCTACTTCCATTGTCGACCGCCACCGAAACTTTCACATATCCTTTGAAGGTTTGTAGGTAAGCTTCTTCCTTTTCATCATCTATCTTCTTGTTTTCTTGTATTTTTTAAAACCCTAATCTCACACATCTTTCATACTATATAAACCCTAAGCATATCCATCAATTTTTATTTTTTTTTATTTTTTTTCGAGTTAAACACTGTCGGTAGTGTAATTTTAGGCCACCGATTGTTCCTAAAATTTCAAGCCTTCACTATTCACAAATTTAGGAAATTTGTCATTTTATTTCTTCAATAATCCCTTTTTATTAAAAATGATCCATTTTTTTGTGTTCTTCAGACCAGACCCATATTAAAGTAACTATTTTTTTTATCTGGATATATAAAAAATGATAAAGGATTAAGAAAATATGAGAATTCTAGAGTGGTTTTGTTTTGTTTTGTTTTTTCTGTTTCTTTTTATAACCAGGTGGTGTTGCATCCATATTAATTTATTTTTTTGAATTATCCATTTGTGGAGAGATATGAAAGTTTCATTTATTTTATTAAATATCATGATTTGAATGACACAAAAAAATGAGTTTTAGGACAATAAGAAATTTTTTTTAAAACATTTTAGTAAATATTTGAGTTTGTCTATTGGAATACTCTATACCAAATCAAGCTTTTTACTCAAATTTAGACTCAAATTTGAGTTTAAATTTGAGTCATGATTGGAGATGCTCTTAAGAGTAAATATTAGGATTTTTTGGAAGCCGGTACACTTTTTATAACTTATTTGAATTTAAATACAAACTTTAAAAATATTTGGCAAAAAATACACTTTGGAGCAGAAGGACCGAAGTACCTTTAGCCATCATCACATCACTATTGAAAAAACTAGATAAAGAAACTAATTAATTTGAAAACTAAAACTCTTAAATTTTATAGTTTTCTTATATTAGAACTCTTTCTCTTTTTCTCTCTTTATATCTCATATATATGTATATACACATATACATAACTAAATTCAAAATTTAGATAAATTTTAAATTTCTTAATTTGAAAAATTTCCCAATTATTTCTAAACTTATAAAATTTTATGATTTTTTTATATTAGAACTAGAATTTTTCTTATATTAGAGAGAAAAATTTTAGGATTTTCTTATATTCTTAAAATTCTTATATAACTATGACCACAATAAAGTTAATGCAAATTCAAAATTCTTTAATTTTAAATAATTTCTAAGATAAGGACTATTTTTCTCTCTATACATAAATATTTTGTAACAAAAAAATTGTGACATATATTGTGACACCAATGTCATAATGCTTGTGGGTCACACTGTGGGCATCACAAATGTGGCATTAATGTCACACTGCATATAGACACCATATACATGTTTTGCACATGGATGGTATCACACTGTGACTCCCATAAAGATTCAAAAACACATGGTGAGTATCACAGTGTAAATCCAATGTCACAATGCAACTACACATCACATACATTGTTTTTTCATGGTATGGGCATCAAAAGTGTGACTACAATGTCACACTGCAAAACAAATAGCATATGCAGTGTTTTGCACTGGGTGTGTATCATATAATGTGACTTAAATGTAACATTACGTAGATAGAGAGAGAAAATAAAGGGGAGAGAGAGAATAGGGAGAGGGGAGTAACGATGGAAGAGAGAAAATAGAGGGAGAAAAAAAGGAGATAAAATAGGGAGAGATATATATATATATATTAACGGTGAAAGTCAGACATAGAGAGAGAGAGAGAGAATAGGAAATTTTTTTTAAACTAATGGAATCCTTTCAAAATTCAAACGGTTAATTATCCTTTAATTTAGGAAACCACTTAACCATTAAAATAGAATCAAAAAAAAATAAGAAAATTGTCACAATTAACTGCCTAACTTATATTCCATGAATAAAGGAAAAATGTTTTTATGTAAATAAAATATTTACAAAAAATCAAAGTGTATTTGTCCACAAAACATTTATACAAAAAATGACTTATACACAGAAGATTTATATTAAGATATTTTTTCACAAATAAGTAGTTTATGGTGTACTTTTTCACAATTTTCCCTAAATATTAAGCACCAAATGTGAGTTAGTTCTCGCTCTTTCGAAGCCTTAGGGGGGAATCTGAAGGCTAGATAGTCCAACCATGTGCATTGCAAAGAAGATCAGTTAGAACAATCAGTCACGTATTTGGCCCAACTTGGCCCACAGTCCAACCCATCGGGCCTTCAAATTTCTGGAAAAAAAAAAGAGTAAATTACACTTTACTCCCTAAATTATTGCTATTATTTCACTTTGCACCTTCAACTATAAAATTTCTCACATTACACCTTAAAGTATCAATTTTGTTTTATATCACTCCAATAAATAGTGAAAAACTTGAAAATCTATCAAATGAGGGAGGGAAACCCCAAAGAGTTTCCTCCTAAATGCCTAGTACCATTTTATTTTACCTCTTTTACAACAAAATGGTTGCTGGGAAGAAAAAGAAGGTCGGCCAGAAGAAGAAAATTTGGAGCTTAGGAAGAGCAAATTCATTGATAGGAATTTTTCTTTATTTTTTATCTGCATATTTGAAATAAGTAGCAGCTTATTGGCAGTACAGACCACTCACATGCGCATTTACAGTCAAAAAATTAACAGTCGTTATCTATTAAAGTGATATGAAACAAAATTGATATTTAGGGTGCAGTGTAATTCCCCCCCCCCCCCCCCCCCCCGAAAAAAAATTATTCTTTTTATTTAGGTCAGTTTAAAAAGGTCAATCATGTTTTTTTTTTGGGAGGGGAGGGGAGGGGGGAAGGGGCTTGAACCCTTGACCTCAAGAAGACAAAGTCTTCACAAGGTAAGGAGTACCATCGGACCAAAGGCCCATTGGTCAATTATGTTGATCCGATTGGTAATCTATTAAAGCCAATTAGCGCCTAATGATGAGTCGCCCTTTCTTTAGACAGGCTAGTTCAACCTGTTGATCAACCCCTTTTACTCAATTATGTTGTTAGCTTTTTTACATCTATTTTCTTTTCATGAGGTAGCTAGCTAAGCAAACAATATTCCATGAAGGTACAAGGGAGGCCTCTCTGACCTTAGCAAGCATAGTGGAATTTGACCCAATTAAATGGGTAAGCACATTCTTGCAGAAAGATAAATAAAAGATTAAGGTAATGCCTATAAACTATCTACTAAAGTATTTGAATTTAAATTAATATTATATGTGGCTATTTAACATTATTTGTGGCTTCATCGTCAGACTTTGAACCATGAACGTTATCACTCCCCTGCAAACTTGGCCGGGGATCATGACAAAGGCCGAGTTTGTTCCTCAACTGAATGAACAAAGTTTTCGGTAAAGGTTTGGTGAAGATATCTGCAAGTTGGGAGGTGGAAGGAAAAAAGTGAGGTTTTAGAGAACCAAGAACCACCCGCTCTTAAACAAAATGATAGTCTAACTCAATATGTTTAGAATGGCCATGAAAAAGTAGGTTAATTCTCATGTGTAAAGCACTAATGTTATCACGGTGCAATATAGGAGTGATGGATAGGAGAATATTGAGATCATGCAATAAAAAATATAGCTAAGTGAGTTTGGCCGCTATGGAGGCCATAGCACAGTACTTCGCCTTAGCACTAAAGCGAGCAACTGTGGACTGTTTCTTAGCACTCTAAGAAATGCAATCGCCACCTAAAAATGTACAAAAACCAATTGTAGATTAATGACTGCTAAGGCAACCTGCCCAATCAGCATTTAAGAAAGCATATAGGTCTAGAGTGCTAGATGCCAAAATAAGTAAGCCAAAGTGAGCAGTGTCATGGACATAACATAGAATGCGTTTGACTAGTTGAAAGTGAGCCATTGTAGGAGCATGCATGAATTGACAAACGAAATTGACACTATAAGAAATATCCAGACGAGTAAAAGTAAGGTACTGCAAACCCCCAACAATGATCCGATATGCAATAAAGTAGGGATATGGAGTGGAAATGGGTTTACAAGCACCCATAGATACACGAGCACCCATAGAGCATATCGGGTTTGAGAGAGAAACAAGCCTTTAGAAAACTAATGAACCCCAATACCAAGAAAATGATGAAGAAACCCTAAATCTTTGATAGAGAACTCGTGCGCCAAAGTGGAAATGAGCCAGTGGATCCGAGAAGGGTTATCACCAGTTATTATCATATCGTCGACATAAAAAGCAATACAAGAATACCATGATGTGAACAATAGATAAATAAACTGGGATCAGTTGTACTGCAATAAAATCCAATTGTGAGAAGAAACTCACTAAGTCGGTCAAACCAAGCTCGGGGAGCTTAGTTGAGATCATATAATGCGCGACTGAGTTGGCAAACATGAGTGGGATAGACTGAATCAAAAAAATTAGGAGGTTCAGTCATGTATATTGGTTTCGATAGTGAACCATGAAGGAACACAATTTTGACATCAAGCTAACGAATTTCCCATCCTTTAACCACGACAACAGTCGAAGCAAGGTAAATGCTTGCAGGTTCGATTATAAGAAAAAATGTCTAAAAAAAATCGATCCCATCCACCTAATTAAACCCCTTTGCCACGAGGAGAGTTTTTAGTCAGTCTAGGGAACCATCCAACTTGAACTTAGCCTTATAAACTCATTTACAATCGACGACATTCATGTCAAGATGGAAGGGAACTAAAACCCAAGTTTGGTTTGCAGCCAACTTGTCATCCATGGTAGCTACCCAACTAGGATGTTGTTTGGCAGCCTTAACAGAGCGTGGTTCAGCAGGGATGTCACCAAAAGGATGAGAAACATGAAGATTTAGGTACTTTGGGTTTGGTTTGTGGATACCCAGCTAAGAGCATCTGATCATGGGATATGGAGGAGGTAGTGGTGAGGCAGCAGAATGCATTTAAGATGCAACAAGAAATGAACCGGGGTCATTTGCTGCAGCTTGTTGACTGTTGGACAATGCCAAAACACACTTTGGGGGACGCAACGAAAGAGCATTGTGCAACCAGTGCATTGGTGGAACATTGGCCAAAGAGAGGAGCAGTCGGTTGTCCAGAGAGTGCAGGGGGTGTTGAACCGGAAGAAGCGGATGGCTGGACAGAACCAGAAAGCTCAGTAGATTGTGGTCTAGGGGGCATAAAGGAAGCAAAGGCGAATGGGGATGGGACGACACCACTACTGGAAGGTGATTCCCAATACGAAAATATGGAAAGATCACCATCAAAAGACCATGTATCATATAAGCAAGTGGGCTCCAAAAAAGGTATAACCTTTTCATCGAATACAACATGGCGAGCGATATATATGCGGCCCGTGGGTGGATAAAAACATTGTATCCTTTATACTTGATTTTGTAGCCAATAAATACACAAGGAAGCAATTTGGGCTGTAATTTGTTCGCTCGATATTCTCCAAGATAGGGAAAACATTTGGATCCTAATACACGAAGTGTAGAATAATTCGGAGGCTTTCCATAAAGGCGAGGAAACGGAGAATCCATTCCAAGACGATGAGATGGTAAATGATTGATAAAAAAAAAAATAGATGTAGAGAAAAAAACAACCCAAAATCGTTATGGCAGATGAGCATGAATTATCATAGTAAGTCCCAATTCCGTGATATTGCAATGTTTTCGTTCGACTTTCCCATTTTGCCCGGGGGTTTGGGATAGGCCAATTGATGATGAATACTCTTTCACCAAGTATTGTTTGAAAGTAGTATCAGCAAATTCACCACCCAAACACCCAAATTTTAACGTCAAACTGACATGTAACATACTTGTCAAATTGATTGAAACATGCAAGTAGATTAGACTTGTTTCACATAGGAAAAAACCATGTAAAATTGGTGAATCATCAACAAAAATAACGTAGAATCAGAATTGTTCTCTAGATCTGACTAGAGCCAGTTCCCACAAATCACAATGAATTTTGTGAAATGTGAATTTATTTCATGATCAACAGGAAAAAATGGTAAACGACATGACTTGCTCATTTGACAGCTAGTACAAGCTGCAAAGGACTTATTTTTTGAATCAAAAGAAATAAATTATCTAGAAGCAAGTGGTCGATGACATGTTGATGTGGATGCCCTAGACGATGATGCCGACAAACATTATCAACTCGTCAAAACCGATGAGAGAAGAAGGTCGTTAGAGCTTCTTCCAATGCATAAAATCCACTTTGCTTACTCAATTTCTCCACTATCTTGTTGGTCATCAAGTCCTTGATCACAAAACCATGCCCATCAAATAGAAAAATGAGAGGAAAATCAGTGGTAAGTTTGCTAACAGAGAGCAAATCTTTTTTATGTCTGGGACTGATTGTCACAAAAACTATGTCTTTCATAACCCCTAAAATGCTATCCCTCAAATGATGCAATGTATGAGCGGAAGGAAGGATTTCTCCCCCTTTGGGATAGTGTCAAAAGAAAGGGCAATGAGGAAAGGGAAATGAGATGATGTAGATATGGAATGTGTATGCACAAAAATGCTCCCCAATCGCAAGGAGACTTTCGTGAGTTGTGTTTTACTTGGAAAGTATTCCAAGGTCGATTCCACAAGGAAGGAAGTGAACCAATGTGAAAGTGATTTAGTGGAAAATTAAAGAGTAAAATATTTGTTCTTGGAAGTTGGTTGGTGAAGTGTATGCTAATGAAGATGTAATGATAAAACAAGTGTTGGCAATTCCAAGAGATCACTCCAATGGGTATACCACCTCAACTCAAATCACTCCTCCGATTGAGCATGAATGAACGCTTGAATCACGGAAAGCCGAGGATGACGTCGGTGAGTATCTAAGCATAAACCGTGACTAGGCCTACGGTTTATCAAAGACTCATCGACTCATCCATCTTCCATCCGGTCAAAACGAACCATTTGACTCTAAAGGGAAGGAGGAGAAAGAGTTGAAATGGTATCCCCAAAGGAGATCCCTCTTGGTCTTGCCAACTAAAGGATTTAGCTACTCATACTTGGAATGGAAATGACTATGTAATGAAAGTGCATTGCAAATCTATGAACTTCTAAAGCTACAAAGTACAAGAATTCTTGAGCTAAAAGAAAATGCATTTAAACCCATTACATAGCTATGAAAATGAAGAACTTTAATTCATTAATGGTAGAAAGTGGAAGAGAACATTAAACTAGTGAAAAGCATGAAAGAACTTACATTAATGGCATTAGAAGAAGTTCTAAAGAGTCTTAGAGAAGAATGCAAGGCAATGTACTGGAAAATAAGTGAAAATTACAACTTTCTCTCTCTAGAATCTACTATTCATCATCTCTACGCTTGGAGCATCTCTTTCTAAAAAACTCTCTAATGTAATACATAATGCCTCTCAACAATGGAGAACCCTCTACATCAAAACGTGCCAAGGGACAGGGGTAGCCCTGGAGATGTGATCTCCATCAATAGGTTGCAGGTGATGGGCTAGACAGGGGCATGGCAGAGCAGTCATCAACACCCAGCAACTCCACTTCTCTTTCCTCTCATTAATGCTCAATGCAATCAAAGTACAAGAGAGAGTGTGAACACCATGAATAGTGTTGTGGGCGTGCAGGAGAAAAGCTTGGAGGGGTCCACAAGACAGCTGAGCAAATTTGCAGAATTTGGGCACTTCAGGAAATTAGTACCGGTACTGCGATTCCAGTAGGTTTTCAGTACCGGTACTGTTATGCATCCTTTTTTGAATTTCTTGATTTCTTTGCTCCCGATCTATCCTCAAACTATCATTTCAACTCCTTTCATCCCAAGTGGTATGGGAGGGTCTTTAAAAGCCATATTTAGCTTCATTCAACTACAAAAACAACAAATTGATGTTAAGACTTCAATCATCATAACTTAGATCATTTAAAGCTCAAAAGCAAGTGAAATGAGTTGATTAGCATCTTAAAAATATACAAAGTTGTGTGCTAATCAGGGACCAATAGCACATTATTTAACTTAAGAGATGAATAGAAATGCCAATTGTGGCTTGACTAGTATGGGTGATCGGCAAAGTACGGTCATTACCAACCATGACACCATTGGTGCCGTGATAAGGGAGCAAAGAATGAAGATTACTTGGATTGCCCATGATGTGATTTGTGGCGCCTATGTCTGGAAACCAAGCAGAGTCCTAAGTATCAACAAGTTTTATAGTCGATCCACCATACCGTTTGAATTGGTTGGAATTGCCATTGGTATTGTGGGACTGAGTGGAAGTAAGTTGCCCATAGAAAGCCATTTGAGGAGCTTGAGGAGCGTCAAGATGATGACGATCGGCATAACTTTCTAACATAGTTACAACCTCAGAATATGGAGTAACGAGTGGTCAAAGCATCATCGTTGAAAAAATTTCATATTCCTTGCCGAGCCCATTGAGAAGCCACCAAGATTTCTTGTGATCGGAAACAGGCGTTGCCTATGGCCGCAAGATCATCACAAATTGCTTTAAACTGTCGTAGATAGACTGCTAAGGTATCGTTCCACCGAGTCATGGAAATGAGTCACAACTTGAGGGCGAGATGGCGATCAAACGAAACTCGAGGAAAAGCATGGACGCCTACAACAATGCCGAGCACATCTTCCAAAAGAGTGGCGGTGAGCCATCCCTTAACGAGGCAATCAAACTTGTGTCACTTCACAAATGCGGGATTAGGTTCTAAATCAGATACACCAATTGTGATGAACTGAGATGGTGGTTTGATGTCATCATTTATAAATCCTTAAAGATCATAACTCTCAAAGATGTTGAGCATTTGTGTTTTCCATAGAAGGAAGTTAGCAACACAAAATTAGCGACATTTTGTGTCACTGGATATGGGTAATTTGGAATTTTAGTGGCTAAAGAAAAGCTTTGGGTGGCTGAAGAAGAAAAGCTGGACACATTTAACATGATGAAAAGAGAGTCTGATGATGAAAAAGGAAAAAAAAATAGCAAAACTCTCTTATCTCACCGTTGGTAGCTCTGATACCATAAAGAGTTTTTGAGAACTCTATCTCACGATGAGATTAGAGGAGTTTGTATTCTACTTATATAAAAAAATTACAAAGTGAATGTGACCCAATTAAATGGGTAAGACAATCTAACAAAAAGATAAATAAAAGATTAAGATAATGTCTATCAACTATCTACTAAAGTATTTGAATTTAAATTAACATTATTTTGTGGCTATTTAACATTATCTGTGGCTTCATCATCAGACTTTGAACCATGAACGTTATCAGGCAGACCTCCATGTCTAAGTGGGTTGAATCTATTACAAGTATTTACCACTTCTTTACAGAGTTCTCCAAATTTTGATCAACTCCAATGCCTTCTGGGAGCTTACAAGAAAGTGTTTGTGTAATGCAATTATAAATAAAAGGCTATACAAGCTCAAAAAATATATAGTCTGGAGAGAGCCTTTAACAAGCTTCAACCATAGTTAGAGTGACATCATTTATAGAAACAACTCCCACCCGAGCTGATGACGCACCTGAGCCATCATTTTCACTTTTGAAGATAAATGCAGGTTGGTTTGGAGAAGGAAGTCTAGTGTCACTACAAAGCATGAAAGCCACTTCAGACATAGTAGGCCGATCAACAGCAAATTCTTGCACACATAATAGTCCAGTGTGTATACATCTCAACACTCCATGAGCTTGATATAACTTGCACAATGATGAATCAACTATATCCAAGGCCTTGCTTTCATTCCACAGGTCCCAACATTAACCATCAATTTACATAGCAATGCTTTTCTCTCTAAGAAAAGCAAGAAACCTCACTAAAGATCCTGAATTCAACTCCGACATGTCCTTTTGTTTCACTTCAGTGTGACATATTATGTTCTTATTTCTTAAAAATGCATGTCAGATAAGAGTCATGATTTTAACAATTTACGAAATAGAATTTTCTGTAACTACAGATACATTTAAGGTCTTGGCTTCAAATGCAATTGTACACAAGTACTTACATGTTCAATTAAATTAAGAGAGTTTTCATGGTGGTAACTGTTGTTCTTCCTGCCATTGATTATCTCCAATAGCATAACCCCAAAGCTATAAACATCAGACTTGATAGAAAATAGTCCTTTCATTGCATACTCTAGTGACATATAACCGCTGCAATCACAAAAAATTGTTAAAACATATTCTCTTTCTCTCTCTCTCTCTCTCTCTCTCACGCCGTTATACTTACTATGTTCCAACTACTCAATCTGTGTTAGCTTCGATTTGGTCCCCATCAAAGATTTTGGTCATACCGAAGTCTGATATTTTTGGATTCATGGCGGCATCTAACAATACATTGCTGGCTTTCAGATCCCTATGGATGATCCTTAGTCTTGAGTCCTGATGAAGATACGTCATTCTGTTGGAATTACTCCAATATTACTACAACAAGAAAATCGCTCTGATACCACCATGTTGGAGTCAAGAGGACTAGAAAAAAAAATGGAAGGAAGTAGAAGAGGATATGAACACTCAAAGAAAAAAAATATTTTCATGCAAGTTGATTACAATCACACACTCAACTTGGACTCTTCAATATCTACTCAACTCTACTTACTTGAAACTCTAGGTCATGTACCCTATTTATATAGATCATACATATAATCCCTAATATTACATTAAGGTACCATTACACCCACTAACTCTAGTAACCTCTACAATATTAAGACACCATTATTTGGGAATTAATACCCCACTAATATTCTTGTCTTCCACTACTTGCATATTTCTTGCCCGCTAACACACACCTAATTAACACACCTTAATATTATAATAAACTCTAAAACAAGATTATTTTTCAACACCCCCTCTTAAACTTGGTTTTGCAACTCCAAATCCTTTTCTTGCAAATCTCTTCATGGTTGAGGGGCTTCATGGAATTATTAGAAACTTCTTGAACTTGAGTACCACCTCCTTCAATAGCAAGAATCGTCAAAGCCATTTCC
This sequence comes from Ilex aquifolium, assembly GCA_951799425.1. Classification (NCBI taxonomy): domain Eukaryota; kingdom Viridiplantae; phylum Streptophyta; class Magnoliopsida; order Aquifoliales; family Aquifoliaceae; genus Ilex; species Ilex aquifolium. Next base: position 48,286,373 of record OX637392.1, on the reverse strand, counting down.
TTTGCAGTGTAGGGCTTATGATCAATTTGCACATGGTCATACATTATCTTCAATTTGTTCATTGTCTTCTTCTCATTTCTGCATTTGCATTCATTCTTCTTGAACTTCTCACATTTCTTGAATTTTCCTTGGGGTGACTCTCTTGAACGGAAAAATTACTCCATATTTACCCAACCTGTGTCACTTAGAACATTCTCTACACCAATTTGTAAGTAACAATTAGTGAAATTTCAAGAAATAGATTACCTTGAACATGGTTCTCAACAAGATGACATTTACTTTCATGCTTGATTGCAAAAGTATTTTCCATGGTCACTACTACATAAGATCCCACCTTAACATCCTTAATCACATAAGGATCCTTGATTTCTTCTCCATGCTTTACAAATTTTTTTTCTTCCATTTCTTGAGTTGCTTCTTCAACATCATCGTTTTCTTCATCCTCTCTAGTCTCTTGAACTTCAACTTTAACTTTTTCAAATTCTTTTACTTCATCAAGATGATGCTCTTCTTGATTCTCCATTAGTATATCTTCAAAATCACTTTCTTCTTTTACATACTCATCTTCTTCAAAACATTGTACCCAATACTCCTCGGGTAAAAACTCACTTTCATGCTTGGATACTACACACTCTATCATCTTCCAAACATGATTTGGAGAACTTGAATCTCCTACAAGTTTCCAAATCTCGGGATGAATCGCCTTCTTAAGAACTTCGAGTGCCTTTTCCTCTTTCTTTTCTCAGATTCTTCTAGGCAAGCCATTCCTTGGCTTTTCTTCAATCACATCCCATAAATCATATGCTTTGAGATAAGAAGGTAGAGTAATTTTCAATCCCTTGTAATTAGAAAACATCATCTTTTCACACCAAAAATAAATATTTGGTGAATCTTCCATGATCATCAATCGCGACGATCTATCAAGACTTCAAATATTGTACTAGCTCTGAAGGTGAGCTATCTAGATTTATAAGATTATAAACTTGGCTCTGATTCTAGATTTCCAGAAACGAAAGCTGGCTCTGAATGAAAGTTATCTTCCAGGATCGGTGCTAGCTCTGATACCAATTTGTTGGAATTACTCCAATATTACTACAACAAGAAAATCGCTCTGATACCACCTTGTTGGAGTCAAGAGAACTAGAAATAAAATGGAAGGAAGTAGAAGAGGATATGAACACTCAAAGAAAAAAAAATAATTTCATGCAAGTTGATTACAATCACACACTCAACTTGGACTCTTAAATATCTACTCAACTCTACTTACTTGAAACTCTAGGTCATGTACCCTATTTATATAGGTCATACATATAATCTCTAATATTACATTAAGGTATCATTACACCCACTAACTCTAGTAACCTCTACTATATTAAGACACCATTATTTGAGAATTAATACCCCACTAATATTCTTGTCTTCCACTACTTGCATATTTTTTGCCAACTAACACACACCTAATTAACACACCTTAATATTATAATAAACTCTAAAACAGGTTTATTTTTCAACACATTCTTCTAATAATTCCCAAAATGATTTCAAGCGCTTTCCCCAATCTACCATTGACCCTCTTGCTTTATCTGGACCACAAGTTGAAATCTTCACCAAATCACGCATCAGTCACTATAAAAAAAAAACATAGCCAAGTGAAAGTTTACAAATAGGAAACATACCGAAGATATAAGAATCCAACCTTTATTTGGCAAGTATTTGTAGATTAACATCTTTTCATCTTCTTGAATGCAACAGCCCAAAAGCCTTACAAGATTCATGTGTTGTAGTCTGGCAATCAATTTCACTTCGTTCTTCAACTCTTCTATCCCTTGTCTTGAATTCTTTGATAGTCTTTTGACAACTATTTCCTGTCCATTATATAGTCGGCCTTGAAATCAAATCATAGTTAAAAATAGTCGGACCATGTAATTTGTTGTTAAGTGCAACCGGGCTTACTCAAGCATGCCTTGAGAGTGGTATAGAGAGGGATGCATTCACTACCTTATAAAACATACCAAATCCACCTTGTCCAAGTCTGTTAACGAGAGAGAAGTTGTCTGTGGCAGCAACTATAGTGCTTAGATCAAAGAATTGCAGGTCCGAGTTTGTCCCACTTTCGTTGATCTCATTTCCCCTAGAAGGTCCTTGATAGATTGGTGAACTAATGCAACGAATTGGCAATTTGTTTCTCCCTCTCTTGTCTGTCATTAAACACAAAAAATCTTCAAGAAAGGCTAGTTGATCACCTAAATGACAAAGTCTTGCTATAAGGATCAGATTTTGTTTCAAGTTAATAGTTTCACATTAGTAACAAGGCATGAGACTGAAAGATAACGTACGCAATGCATGGGCTAATATTAACAACTAAGAAATAAAAAACAGCAGGAATGTCATGATGATTGCCTAAACAATCTATCTTGCAATGTGAATCTTAATCTTGTCTCGTGCTTAATGTTCCAACACTAATCATCAAATTGTGAGTCCTAGAGGCAGGGGCTGCCCAAGGTCAAGCGGCGTCTAGGCAAAATTTTCATATGAGGACCTATTAATATTTTGTCTATTGCTATATTTTATTTTTAATTATTATAATTTTTTTATGTTTTAAAAAATTATTTTTTATTTTTAAAAAAAATTTAAAATATTGATCAAGTTTTTATACTCAAGTTTTGACATTAATTTTTTTTAATAGATAATATTGTTAATTCATTCACTTAGTTGATTGTAAATAAAATTTCATCAATTTAAGTTTTCAACAAGTAATTTAATAATAGAATATGTGAACAAAGAATAATTTTAAGATAACAAATAATCATTCTTTATCCATGAGTAATGTGCACGCATGAAGTACAAAACTTTAAAAATATAGACAATTTAAGTATAAATTATTTGGACTGAAAATTTATGTTAAGACAAAAAAGGAACAAATTTTATAGATTTTCACCACAAGAAATAATAAATATAAATTTTCTATGTGAGTGAGTGAAATACGACTATGAACACACCCAAAATATTTAGAAAAATTTAAATCAAAGCTCACACGAAGGAGTAATTTTGGATCCAAAAAAATTAGATATTGATTTGAACTATTAAAATTTGGGCCCTAAAAATTTGAATCATATCTAAAATACAAAAAATAAAAATAAAAAGGATTATTATACTAAAGTGGTAAATTTTATGGAGGTCTCTAAAATTTGGGCTTAACCAAGTAGAGAGTAATTTTGGACCTAATAAAATTAAATACTGATTTGAATTAATAAAATTTGGGCCTTAAAAATTTTAATCATATCTAAAATATAAAATAAAACATAAAAAATTAGACCTACTATATTAAAGGGATAAATATTGTGAGGGCCCTCTAAAATTGGGGGCCCTAGGCAAGCAACTTAATTGCCTAAGGGTTGGGCCGCCCTGCCTAGAGGCTCAATTTTTGTTTCGTGTTACTCAAACACAAACAATATTAATTCATGATAGTTACTTATTTGCAGAATTGATCTATCTTGTACCTAGTTGAACTAGATGAAACAGTGACAAATTTCAACTCCATTGCACAGAAGATGTGCACTATTAAACAATGGTGATGTGATAGGAATAATTTGCTTACCTTTCCTCTTCTTCATAGCCAACCAATACACCAAAGGAAATATGAAAAGCATTCCGGCAATGGATGCCACAATTGTCACCAACCTTTTGCGATCAAAGCCCTTCGACTTCTTTGAGTATTCAGCTGGAAAAATGACCCCGATTGATCTGATAAGGTTCAACCACAACTTATCTTAATAGTTAATTAGGGTGCAAACTAGGCCAACTTTGGTCGTTAAAATTTATTTTTCTTGTATTGGTAATCTTTTTGAAACTTTCCATGTGCATAGAGTTTGAGAATTGACAAAGTGAAAGATTTTTTTTGAAGTGGCTCACGCACATAAATAAGAAAACTCCTCCATGACATACTAATAGCCAGTTACTTCTGCTGTTCTAACAGTAGTGTGCGCTGTGATTTTTGCACATTAGATGTAAAGACAGATCTCTCCCTTGGTGAACTCGCGCTGGTCTTAAACGTCGACGATCTCCCAGCAAGGCAAGGGTTGAGAGGGCCAAAGGGGGCCTCTGGGATGACGATGAGTTGCAGTTAGGGGTCGTTCGATCCCTCCCGGGGGTCGTTCGATCCCTCTGGATGGATCGATGGCGCCTCCCCAGTTGTACTTACGTTGATCTTGAACGTAGTAGATCTCCCAACAAGGCAAGGGTTGAGAGGGCCAAAGGGGCCTATGGAGTGGTGATGAACTGTGGTTGGGGGTCACTCGATCTTCTACACGGGTCAACGATGGCTCCCTGACACACAGAAAACAAGTTAAGAAGGGCGCCGGAGTGTTTTCCGGCGTATCCCCTCTGACGATCAAGTCAATTCTTTGAAAGAGAGGGGAAGAAGAAAAGCACTGTAGTTTTTGTCTAGATGAGGTATTTTGCGTACCTTTGTAATGTGTTTTTGGTAGCTATTTATACTCACCTGGACTCATCAATGCTGACAGCCTAGAGAGTAGGTAGCATTCAAAGATGGGGAAGTGTGCCCCCTATTCTACATGGGGAAGACCCAATTATTGATTGCTAGGATTCCCGAGCAATCAAAGCTCTCCCTTCTATGTAAGGATATTAAATGCTCGGATCGCTGTGCATTCAATACTCTTGCTTCAAGAATGAATTAATAAATGTCCTAGTGTTGGAGCATTTAATACTTGCCCCTTTCTGGCTTCTCACATCAATGCAAATATCCCATCAATTGTGGATTCATTAAATGCCTGCCTGTAACAGTCACATGTCAGTAGGGGTGTGTATGTCTGTTTGCCCCTCATCATGCCCTTTATGCCACGTGTCCAGCTCCCCTTTGTGGAGTGTCATGTTGGCCCTGACATCATGACCTTGAGTAGAGCGCCTTCATGATCCCTAATCTACACAAGGCTAGCCAGTCGAATCAGTCAGCAACCCTCATAGGAGCCAAAGTAGTGAGAAAGTGCCAGGTACTCCTCGACGCCGAGGACATACAGGAGTGGAGATGTGCGAGGCCGAGGGGGTCTCTGGGGCGAGGGACCTTACCAGGGTAGACCCCCGGCTCCGAGGGTATGAAGCCGAGGACACGTGAGGACACGTGTCCTCGCCACGGAGACCAAATAACTCGACGCCGAGAACACGTGTCCTTTTCATAAACAAGGATGATCTTGATGCCGAGGTCACGTGTCGTCATCTACACCTTTCTCAGAAATGTCTCATCAACTGCCCCCCCAGCCCTTTGATCTTCTGACTAGGGGTAGGCGTGTCGTCAGAAGGCGAAAGGGCTCAACTGCTATAACTGTCCCATCAATGCTCCTTTAGCCGTTTCTCCACCTTTTGGAGATCGTGCGAATTGAATGCGCCTGTCTTCGTGCTTCGTGTGCCAATGATGACGCCAGAGGCCCTATATAAACAGACCCTCACCTTCGTTTCCATACTTTCGAATTCCAGTCTTTTGCTCAGAGCTTCCCAGAGATCTCTTCGCCGGAGTATCGTCGGAACTGGTGCCTAAACCCTTCCTATCCTCTTTTCTTTGCCTGAAGAATCCCAGGTTCTTGTCCTCGATCGTGTTCCTGAAGAAAACGCTGCTTCCTTCGAGTTTCTCGTTCGTCTTCCCACACTTCCTGGTGAGTCTGTTTCTTCTCCTTTTGTCTCTTCATTTTTTTTTCCGGCGACTAGTCGTTTCTCAGACCAGCATTGCCTCTGGTTGTTTCTAGGCTTGGTAAGGTCTTTTAGGATCTCCATTTCCGGGTGTTTGGGAGCTTGATAATCCACTAGGGACTTTTTAGGATCCCTTCCTTGAAAAAACATTAGTGAACCCCTTCTTTCCCACCAAATCATGCCAAGAAGACGCCAACCTGCCGTCGAGGCCCAAGAGGCTGGGACCTCTAGGTCGAGGAAGTACGAGGTCAAGGGTGCCCAGCAAATAACAAATTTCAGAACCCATTACGACATTCCTCGGAATGTTGAAGTTGACGAATTTGACTGACAAATCCATCGCCATAATGCCGGCGCCGAGGGTGCTATGCCCTTTTATATAAAGGCTATCATGGAGGGCAGGATCAGATTCCCCCTCCCTCCATTATTACTTCAATTCCTCTCTAGATTCCGCCTCTTCCCGGGGCAATACGCCCTTAACACTTTTAAGATAATCATGGGGGTGCTGGAGCTAAATAGGCGGCTCGGGGTCAATCTGGGCCTCGAGGATGTCCTCTTCTGCTACGCTCTCATGAAGGTGATGCCCCAACAGACCTTCTACCTCAAAGCCCGGGACCCATCCATGTACCTAGTCACCCACCTTTCTGACTCTCACAAAGGTTTCAAGGATGATCTGCTAGTCTTCGGCGGAGCCTGGGAGAGAGGGACTGGCCCCAAGTATGTCGGCTTGTCTTGCCCCAAGGAGTGGCGAACAACGAGTACGTCGACTCCCTCTCTTCTCGGCCTTTCTTCCCCCTTTCCTCTTTTTTGTTGATTTCTTACTGCTGTTCTTTTGTGCAGACGTTTCTGCTCGTGAGGCCGCCCTTCCTCCGCGACACTTGGTGAACTTCCCCGATCTTGTAACCATCTAGGGATACGTCGGCGACGGGCGCAGTCGTGCTGCTCGGCTATACGCCAGGATACAAGAATTTTTCTCCACTTCCTCAGCCTTACGATCCCTCCCGGTGAACCAATTTCTTCACAGAGGCCGCCGGGCAAGACTTGGAACCGAATTTGGAGAACGACCCTGACAGGGCCACCGAGGCCGAAGTAGAGGGACTAGCAGCAGAAAGAGAAGGGGATGAGGTCAAAAAGCCCCTTACCATAATTCAAGCCGAAGCCAGTACGGCAGGGTGACTTGCTTCAACTTTAAAAGTGTAAACCCAAGCGCAGGTTGAGCAAAGTAATATAATCTCGGAAGTCCGAGGTCGATCCCACGAGGAATTGTAACAAGGAACAATCACACAAACAACAAAAGTAATTTGAACGTAAAAGGATTTGTTTAGAAAGTTGTTGATTGGAGAAAAGTGATTTTTGGTAATTAAAACAGTAATAAATAAAATACTAGAGCATCAGGTACTCCCTCTCAACTTCATACAATAATAGTTAAAGACTCAAAGCTTGACTTGAAAGAGGAATTAAATGTCAGTTAACCCAATTAACAAGTCAAGTGATAAATCCAATGGTTATAATCAAATAACTACCAGGAACCTGAATAATCATTCAATCATATTATTCTATGAAATAATGTTAACCCTTCCAACATGGAATAACCAGTGATTTACACGCAGGGAAACTCAAGCAATCGATGTACGTGGCACAACAACTCAAGAATTTATACAACATAAACACTTTGCTAAAATATTAGGAATTCAATTAACACAGTTTCATAAATCCTTAAGTACAAGAGTCAATAAAAATACCGTACTCCGTCGAGAGGTTTTCCCCTAGCCCTAGCTTAGCCTTCTAGCCAGACATGGTAAAGGATTCAGAAAATAGACTAAAACAAAGAGAGTAAAAAGATAGATCCCCCTTACAAAGTCCTAGGTTTGTATTTATAAATTACATTCCCCAGAGATTGCATCCCACTAGGACTCAAAGCTCGGCAGCAGAGGTTTGACACGCGTCCGGACTGAGCTCTCTCAACCGTCCGGACGCGCCTTCCAGAATGGTCCTTGCTTCGTTTGTCAACTTTCTGCCAACCGCGTCCGGACGCGTATACTTCCTCCGTCCGGACGCGTGTTCCAGTGTAATCCTTCCTGAGCTATGCTTCCTTCCTTCTCATAGCTTCATTCCAATTGTGCACTATTAACTTGCAAAACAACACAACTCATCTTTTATGCTCCTAGCCTTAATCTTCAATTAAATCATCATAAATATCTCACTTTCACAATAAAATAATTAATATTACCTCTGACAAATGTAAATATTAGACCTGAATCACACCCCCCCCCCCACTTAGACCTTGCTAGTCCCTAGTAAGGCAAGCAAATAAAAACAAAATACTAACAAAAACAAAAGACATAACCACTTTCGTAGGCTTCACGATTGCATTTAGCATATGCAACAAGCCTTTAAACCCCTATGTTTCCCCTAGTGGACGAGTATAGTCTCGTGAGGGTTTCCAGAGATGATACCCACAAACATCGCTCTTTGATCAAATATCTGAATAACAACTGTATAATATAAATTGCTACCGCACTATTGAAATTTTTAGATACAAAACTTTTTATAAGCACATGCAAAACAACATATAGAACTATGCGGTATATAATTGTATGCACTTATCATATTCTCATATAAACTCGTGTGTAGTGTGAATTAATTATACCAAGTCAGTAATTTATCTGGTAATCACCTCTACAACTATCAACTATTCGTCTCAATGCCAAATCTCACTAGATAATTCACTCATAAATGATTCTCTCAGATTATAGTGACTATTCCCTCAAATATCACATGTGAGAAGAAGATATTTAAGTCAAAACAAAATAATGCTCACATGTCTATTAAAAAAACGTAATCCAAAAGAAAAAGATTTGACATAGTCTCATGAAAGGAAATCAACACACAATAAACAAATAATCACTATTCTCTTCCTTATTCACACAAGTCATGCATCCTCAATACACTCTTGAGATCAGATAGGACATTATTTAAGGTTGTAATGGGGCCTTGGGATTAGGGTTTTGAAACGAAGGATATTCAGGAATTCAAAAGACTATCCCGAGAGAACATGTACATTACACAACCAAACTTATTTCCATAGTCTTTCACTCTCCATCCTTTAGAAGCACAATTTACATCACTTGCTCATATATTTTTTTTTTTTTCAAACACATGCTTGCTATTTTTTTTTCTTTTTTTTTTTTCAATCTGTTTTTTCATAGCTAGACATATTGTCTTTCTTTTTTTTTTTTTTTTCATCTTTTTTTTTTTCTTTCTTTTTTTTTTCAGCAAGACATCTAATGCAAATATTCACCAGTATGTAAAACTCTTTTTTTTTCTTTTCTTTTCTTAACCAACATCTCCCAAATTACATAAACAATAAAAGTTCAATCTCGGGATAACCAAGGGTAAAAGATATATATATATTTTTTTATTGGCTCAGTTATTATATGTTAGGTATAAGAAATGAAATTTTGCTTTAAAGGCTCAATCATGGCTTCTAGGGATAATAATATTCAAAGAATAAGGTTTAGGCTCAAATAATGACAAAGATGGCCTAAAATCATATCTCAAGAGCTTTTGATAACACACTTCCCATGCAACTAATTCAAAGTCAAGCAATCATTCATAATATTGGTGTTAACCAAAACAAAAATAATGAGACTATTGAAGGAGATTAGCTGAATAAAAATATTTTTTTATTGAGTAAATGTAAATAACCCTCCAAGAAAGATTGGAACAAAACTCACTAGGGTTTTTATGCATCTCCACTATATGTTTCAAGTTCTCAAGGTAACCTACCTAACAAATTTTCAACTTGGTAAAGTCTAAAGTGCACAAATTGTGAGTTTTTATAAGAACATGATATGAAATACAAAAATATAGAATAAAGTTTTATATAATGCTTAAACAGTTGCAAATTTAAAGCTAAGCAAATTATTTCTATATTGTGGTATCAAATTATACATAAAACTGTTATTTAGATATTTGATAACACACAAAACAAAATATGCATTTTATATAATACTGAGAATTCAAGTACAATGCACATTCAAAAGATAAAAGAAATCAAGCCTAACAAAAACTACCCAAAATCGGCTTTGATTTCACAAATACAGTAAAGAAAATAAAGAAAACAATTTTCAAACACTGGGACCTAGAAGAAATCCTAAGATGAGGGGCCTGCCTGACCCTGAGAACTCTGCCCTAGCCCCCTCATCTGCGCCCTTAACTCTCTCATCTCCTTCCTTATCTCTCTCTGCCCTCTCAGCAGCTCAAACAACATCTGCCTGTCAGTCCTGGGATCAGTATCCTCATCCACTGGTATATCAAAGTCCTCATCAATATTGAGGAACTGATCCCAATCCTCCTCATCTTGTCCCACCCCTGATGGTGCCGCCTGCCCCTGACCTGGACCCCTCTCTCCTGGCACTGGCCTGGCTACACTCTGACTCTTCAACAGGGTGCCAGAGTTGAGTGCTACCACTTTCTTTGCCCGCTCCATTGTGGCATCAATCACCACACCTGCTTGCTCGCACAAGGCAGTAGCCAAGCCAGCAAAAGGGAGAGATGGTTTTTTCGGGTCGACAATGGCTCTCCGCATTTCAGAAAAAATGAGTGAGGGGAGGTCTATGGTCTTGCGAGTACCTATGGCATAGAGGAGTCGGGCTCGGTCAGGGTAAATGTGATTATTCCTCAGCAAAGGAAAAATGTTGGAGACTGAAATTAGATTGAGAATCTTGTACTTATTGGTCAAGTCTCCCTGCTGAAGGAATTTCACTCCGTCAGTCCATACAAAACCTTGCTCGCCCATTAACTCCCTACCCACCTCATCTCCACTAAAATTCTGAGGGTATTCGGGGACAGCCACCCGAGCTTGAGTCATTTCAGTCAGTTGGGCAATGGCTGAGGCATCTATACTGATGTGCTTGCCTCGGACATAGGTGGTCAGCTGACCATTCCCGAGGTCATCGGCATTGCTGTAGAACTCCCTTGCCAGGATGGGAATGCAAGGCCAATCTCTACCCATAAACTCGGCCCACCCTCTAGATGTGATGATCTCTTGGATTCCTAATCGAGAGAAATCCTTGAGTTCAATCTTCCTCTCACAGACAAAGGGTTTGGAGGCATAGTACTTCTCAAATCTTACCCGCTCATCTAGTATTTGGAAACGTATGGGGTCAAATGTGGTGTCCTCATCTTCTTGGGTGCTTGATCGGGCTCTCTTTGAGGTGGAGGCTCTTGGTGGTGCCATAGTTGTTAGAGTAGAGCAGAGAGAAGTGGAAAGGGTGGGAATTGTTTGAAAATCGGTTTAGAAGTGTGCTGAACAAGTCTGACAACGCCTCTATTTATAGGTTCTCACACGCGTCCGGACGCATGGGGTGTTTCCGTCCGGACGCGGCTCAACTGCAGGCATTAATAGGCTTTGAATGACACGCGTCCGGACGCGTGGTGAGGTCCCGTCCGGACGCGTGTTCTGAATTTAAAACGAATAGCCTTCCCGTCCGGACGCGGTGCAAATCACCGTCCGGACGCGTATGCCAGTAAGTTCAGCCTATTCTTCCCCGTCCGGACGCAAACTCCAGAAGATTTTATACTATAATTCATGCGTCCGGACGCGAGTTCCAGTGAATTGATTCCTCTATACTTAGAAAAATTCACATTTTTCTTCAACTATTTCTCTCCCAAGTGATTCCCTTCTACTTCTAAAAATTTCTAAGGCCAAAAATAAGAAAATTATACTTAACTATAAAAAAAATAAACACAGTTGCATGTGCACATCAAATTCAAAAATTTTTATTTTTCAAAATTCAATATGCTTTGTATTTCAAGTAAATGCTCCACCCCCCCACTCAAAAATTTGCATTGTCCTCAATGTATGAATACATAGAGTAAGATCAAATAAGGGATAGAAAGAACATACCAGATGCGCGTAAAATGTGCTCATGCATCTGTAGAAAAATTAAAGAGAAAACAACATACACTAATATACAACAGTATACACCAAATGGTTAGAGACAGATTATTCATAGTGGGGATCCATCAATTCGATGGATTCCACTTCCACGATACCCTCCTCCAAGAATGGTTTCAATCTTTGCCCATTAACTTTAAAAATGTTTCCATTACTTGGGTTTTCAATCTCCACTGTTCCATATGGGAATACTTCCTTAACAACGTATGGACCACTCCATCTAGTCCGAAGCTTTCCCTTAAAGATGTGAAGCCTAGAATTATAAAGAAGCACTTTCTGTGCAGGTGTAAAGGTTTTACGCACAATATTCTTATCATGAAACACCTTCATGCGTTCTTTACTGATTCTAGAGTTCTCATATGCCTCATTCCGGATCTCATCAAGTTCATTTAGCTGTAATTTTCGTGCAGTGCCAGCTTGGTCAAAACTAAAGTTGAACATTTTAATGGCCCAATATGTTTTATGCTCTAATTCCACAGGCAAGTGACAAGCTTTTCCATAAATCAATCTATATGGAGACATACCAATCGGGGATTTATACGCAGTTCGGTATGCCCATAATGCATCGAGTAGTCGTAACGACCAATCTTTACGATCTGGATTCACCGTTTTTTCCAAAATGTAAGAAATTTCCCGATTGGCAAGCTCTACTTGACCACTCGTCTGTGGGTGATAGGGAGTTGCAACTTTATGTGTTACACCATATTTTTTCATCAAATTCTCAAAAGGCCTATTACAGAAATGCAATCCCCCATCACTTATAATGGCTCGAGGTATACCAAATCTGGACAAAATATTTTCCTTTAAAAATTTCAAAACAACTTTATGATCATTTGTCCGACATGGTATAGCTTCAACCCACTTAGAGACATAATCTATTCCCACTAAAATGTACATATAACCAAAAGATGGGGGGAAAGGACCCATGAAATCTATTCCCCAGCAATCAAAAATTTCTATGATCAAAATCGGGTTTAGGGGCATCATGTTCCTACGGGTTAATCCCCCCAGTTTTTGACATCGCTCACACACTTTACAAAAATTATGAGCATCCTTAAAAATTGTAGGCCAATAAAATCCACATTGCAAAACTTTTGCAGCGGTCTTTTTCATAGAAAAATGGCCTCCACAAGCTCCCGCATGACAAAAAGATAGAATGCTACTTACCTCATTATCGGGTACACATCTCCGGATAATCTGATCTGGGCAATATTTGAAAAGATATGGGTCATCCCAGAAGAAACTCTTTACCTCGACTAAAAATTTCCTCTTATCCAAAGCAGTCCAAGCCGGTGGCATGTTACCTGTAACAAGAAAATTCACAATGTCAGCAAACCATGGTAATGAAGAAACTGCCAACAGCTGTTCATCTGGGAAAGTATCTTTGATCGGCACTGTCTCAATGGGCACATCACTCACCAGTCTAGACAAATGGTCAGCCACTACATTTTCTACTCCTTTTTTATCTTTAATAGTGATATCAAATTCTTGGAGTAGTAGGATCCACCTCAACAGTCTCGGTTTCGCATCTTTCTTAGTTAATAAGTATTTGAGAGCTGCATGGTCTGTGAAGATAACAATGGGGAAACCTACTAAGTATGACCTGAATTTGTCTAGTGCGAATACTACAGCCAGTAACTCTTTTTCTGTGGTAGAATAATTCATCTGTGCACTATTTAAAGTCCTACTGGCATAGTAGATGACATGAGGCTTTTTGTCAATCCTTTGTCCTAAAACTGCCCCTACAGCATAGTCACTGGCATCACACATGATTTCAAAAGGAAGACTCCAATCTGGGGGTTGCATGATTGGAGCAGTGATAAGCATGCCCTTTAACTTATCAAAAGCCTCTTGGCATGCATTATCCCACTCAAAAGGTGTGTCTTTCCCTAGGAGACTGCAAAGTGGTCTAGATATGGAACTAAAATCTTTTATAAATCTCCTATAAAAACCAGCATGACCCAAGAAAGATCTAACATCCTTAAGGGCTTTAGGAATAGGTAAATCAGCGATTAATTCAATTTTGGCCTTATCCACCTGAATTCCCTCAGAAGAGACAATGTGACCAAGAACAATTCCCTTTTTAACCATGAAGTGACATTTTTTCCAATTAAGCACAAGGTTCTTTTCTTCACATCTTATAAGTACCTTCTCCAGATTAGCTAAGCAGTCATTATAAGAATCACCAAAAACAGTAAAATCATCCATAAAGACTTCAAGAAAACGCTCAACCATATCACTGAAAATACTAAGCATACACCTTTGAAAGGTCGCAGGTGCATTGCATAGTCCAAAAGGCATCCTTCGATAGGCGAAGGTGCCAAAAGGGCAAGTAAATGTGGTCTTCTCTTGGTCTTCTAGGGCCATTTCAATTTGGTTATATCCCGAGTAACCATCTAAAAAACAATAGTATAAGTGTGAAGCTACCCTTTCTAAAATTTGGTCCATAAAAGGCAAAGGGAAGTGATCTTTTCTAGTAACCGCATTAAGTCTCCTGTAGTCTATGCACATTCTCCAACCAGTAACTGTCCTAGTTGGCACAAGTTCATTATTCTCATTGGCAACTACAGTGACTCCAGATTTCTTAGGAACTACTTGTGTGGGGCTTACCCATTTGCTGTCTGCAATAGGGTAGATAATTCCTACATCTAACAGTTTCAACACCTCTTTTTTCACAACTTCTTTCATATGTGGATTTAGCCTACGTTGCATCTCCCTAGATGTTTTAGCATTATCCTCCAAATAAATTTTGTGGGTGCAAACCAAAGGACTAATTCCTTTTATATCAGCTAAAGTCCAACCAATTGCATTCTTATGTTCCTTAAGAAGATGTAACAACATACCTTCCTGTGCTGAATTCAATTGAGAGGAAATTATTACCGGATAAGTTTCATCATCTCCTAAAAATGCATACTTCAATTCTACCGGTAATTGCTTGAGGTCTAGCTTGGGGGCTTTATCCTTGGATGGTATTGGTGGATCAGTTCTTGGTGGGAGCTCCTCAAATCTCTGTCTCAACTCTCTCATTTCAAGTACCTGCAAAGAGTTTAATATATCAGTTGAAACAGAAATGTCGGCATTCTTTTCATCTATCTCTAACTCAGAATATTGTTCAAGCAAACATGCTTCAAGTGGATCAAACAAAGAGGAATCATACATTCTGCTTGGAACAATAGATTCAATCATGTTAACTTCATGCATATCCTCATCAATATTCCCAGGTTGTTTACACACGTTAAAAATGTTGAGCTCTAATGTCATATTCCCAAATGTCAATTTCATCACACCATTCCTGCAATTAATTAGAGCATTTGAAGTTGCTAAGAATGGTCTGCCTAAAATGACGGGAATTTGAGCACTAGTACTTAATACAGGTTGAGTGTCTAAAATTATGAAATCCACTGGAAAATAGAATTTATCAACCTGTACTAAAACATCTTCTACTATACCCCTCGGTATCTTCACTGAGCGGTCAGCTAATTGAAGTGTAACCGAAGTGGGTTTTAACTCCCCCAACCCTAATTGCTCATATACTGAATAAGGGAGTAAATTCACACTAGCTCCTAAATCCAGTAATGCTTGTTCAATTCTGTGGTTGCCTATAACACAAGAAATAGTAGGACAACCTGGGTCTTTATATTTTGGTGGAGTTCTATGTTGTATAACAAAAGATACCTGCTCAGTCAAAAATGCCTTCTTTTGCACATTCAATTTCCTTTTAACAGTGCATAACTCTTTCAAAAATTTTGCATAAGAAGGTATTTGTTTAATGGCATCCAACAAGGGAATATTGATTTTCACCTGCTTAAAAATCTCTAACATATCATTATGCACAACAGGCCTAGTAGAAGTAAGCAATCTCTGTGGGAATGGTGCAGGTGGAACATACTTTTCAGATTCATTATTTTAAGGCAGGCTAATCTTATCATCACTCTCCATGGGTTGAGAAATCTTTTCAAAGTCTTGAGTTTTCAAAGGAATGGTTTTATTAATTTCTTTCCCACTGCGGAGTGTAGTGATAGACTTTACATGCTCGTGGACAGTCTCAGAAGTGCAAGTCTCATTTACAACAAATTGACCCTGTGGGTTCGGTTGTGGTTGTGCTGGAAGTCTACCTTTTTCCTGATGGCAAGGGTCAATGGTCAATTTAGTGATTGCACTCCTCATATCCTCAATAGCCTGAGTTGTTTGTCTATTGTATGTTCGTTGATCCTGCATGAATTGTGACAACACTTCCTCAATGTCTCTTTTTGGGCGTGGAATGTAGGGTGCAACATTTGAAGAGTTTTGTTGGGGTGGTTGTGATGCATGATTGTCATTCCTCCAACTAAAATTTGGATGATTCTTCCACCCCGGATTGTATGTGTTCGAGTATGGGTTATTGTAAGGCTTTGCAAAAGTGTTTACAGCATTTGCTTGGTCATACACTTCTTTTAACGCAGGTAATGATGGACACTCTGTCACAGGATGTCCAGGAATTTCACAGATACTACATAACTCCTCTCCCTGAACTGTGTCAACCTGGTTAACCTTTTTGTACTCCATAGCCTCTACCCGTCTTGCTAAGGTGGCAATCCTAGCTCCTAGGTCATCCTCCTCCCTCAACTGGTATTTACCCCCACTAGATGATGATGATTGTGCAGTTCTACCCTTAGATGGTTCCTGGGATGTAGTATCCCAAGATTGTGCATTCTCGGCTAATTGGTCTAAATAGTCAAAAGCATCATCTGGTTCCTTATTCATAAAATCCCCATTACACATCATTTCTATAAATTGACGCAGCTGTGGGCCTAAACCCTCATAAAAGAAACTTATTATGCGCCAGCTTTCATAACCATGATGTGGACAAGATGCAAGAAGGTCTTTAAATCTTTCCCAACTTTGATAAAAATTTTCAGACTCCTTTTGGGAAAAATTCATTATCTGTCTTTTCAAAGAGTTTGTGCGATGTGTGGGAAAGAATTTCTTTAAAAATTGTTTCTGCATCTCCTGCCATGTTCCTATAGACCTAGATCTCAATGAATATAACCAAGTTTTAGCTTTTTCCTTTAATGAAAAAGGAAATAACTTCAGCCTGACTATATCCATTGCCACATTCTGATCATGAAACGTAGCACATACATCCCCAAATTCTCTGATGTGCAAATATGGATTCTCTTCACCTATACCAAGGAATTTTGGAAGTAGTTGAATCATGCCAGGTTTGAAAACAAAATGAATGGCATTCAATGGAAAAATGATGCATGACGGTTCAGTGAGAAGTACGGGTTGTAAATATTCACGCAACGTCCTACCCTGATTGACATTCAAATTATCCACATCATTCTCATCATGATTGCTCACCCTATCAATATGATCTTCCCGATCGGGAAAATCATTCTGCCTATGTCCATTAGGATTAGCAGCCATTGTGTGCAAGAAGTGATTCGACACAGATAAATCAAATAAATTTCCAAACAGAGTATCTGAATCTTCTCTTGTTAAACGTCCACTTAAATCACGATGCCAAAAGCTCATAAAACAAATAAATAACCTAAATAAATTCTAAATCAAACTAACAAGAAAAATAACTTAAATAAACTAAAAATTAGAACGAAGTTACCGGATTTCCGAAGACTCGCAAATACCGCAAACCTCAATGATGTAATGGCTCCTTGTCTTTCAAGTTCCCCGGCAACGGCGCCAAAAACTTGCTTCAACTTTAAAAGTGTAAACACAAGCGCAGGTTGAGCAAAGTAATATAATCTCGGAAGTCCGAGGTCGATCCCACGAGGAATTGTAACAAGGAACAATCACACAAACAACAAAAGTAATTTGAACGGAAAAGGATTTGTTTAGAAAGTTGTTGATTGGAGAAAAGTGATTTTTGGTAATTAAAACAGTAATAAATAAAATACTAGAGCATCAGGTACTCCCTCTCAACTTCATACAATAATAGTTAAAGACTCAAAGCTTGACTTGAAAGAGGAATTAAATGTCAGTTAACCCAATTAACAAGTCAAGTGATAAATCCAATGGTTATAATCAAATAACTACCAGGAACCTGAATAATCATTCAATCATATTATTCTATGAAATAATGTTAACCCTTCCAACATGGAATAACCAGTGATTTACACGCAGGGAAATCAAGCAATCGATGTACGTGGCACAACAACTCAAGAATTTATACAGCATAAACACTTTGCTAAAATATTAGGAATTCAATTAACACAGTTTCATAAATCCTTAAGTACAAGAGTCAATAAAAATACCGTACTCCGTCGAGAGGTTTTCCCCTAGCCCTAGCTTAGCCTTCTAGCCAGACATGGTAAAGGATTCAGAAAATAGACTAAAACAAAGAGAGTAAAAAGATAGATCCCCCTTACAAAGTCCTAGGTTTGTATTTATAAATTACATTCCCCAGAGATTGCATCCCACTAGGACTCAAAGCTCGGCAGCAGAGGTTTGACACGCGTCCGGACTGAGCTCTCTCAACCGTCCGGACGCGCCTTCCAGAATGGTCCTTGCTTCGTTTGTCAACTTTCTGCCAACCGTGTCCGGACGCGTATACTTCCTCCGTCCGGACGCGTGTTCCAGTGTAATCCTTCCTGAGCTATGCTTCCTTCCTTCTCATAGCTTCATTCCAATTGTGCACTATTAACCTGCAAAACAACACAACTCATCTTTTATGCTCCTAGCCTTAATCTTCAATTAAATCATCATAAATATCTCACTTTCACAATAAAATGATTAATATTACCTCTGACAAATGTAAATATTAGACCTGAATCAGCAGACTTGGCCAGACTTCGACATCCTTCAGAATCTGGACGTGGAAGAAGCGCTTGAAGTCGCCATGATGCGCCAGCCTCACATAAATCTGAGTTACTTGAATCGGAGGTCCGCTCAGACCGCGGGGAGGGGTCGGGGCTCTTCCAGCAGCGCGCCCCCACCTCCCGCAAGGACCACGGCCCCTCAGCCACCAGCTGCTGCTCCAACCACAGCCCTGCCATCAACCAATGCTCCCCCCTCCATCGGTACCTCCTCGGGCCACCGGTCGGGGTCTTGTTCGTGATCGAGACCTCCCCACGAGGAGGAGAGAAGGGTCAGGTTTCGGCCCGATGGAGCGGGCCGAGGAAGGGGCAGCTAGCAACAACAACAAACGCTTCCCACTCCCCCTTCTGCGCCGGCATCAACCGCGGAGGAGTGGCACCCCCGAGCTCAAGACAGGGAGGACAAGCCGATCCAGGTCGAGGACTCCATCGTCCGCTCCCCCTATGTTGCTTACGCCGTGAGCGAGACGCTCCACTTCAGGGCGAACATGGACGAGCACCGAGCCCGCGCGACCAACCAACACTTCCGATCCATCATCCAGAGCTCCTTGGTGGTGAGTCATGTCTTTCTTTTTTGCTCTCTTTCCTTTTTTTTTTTCCTTTGCACGTATTGACTTATCCCTTCTTCAACAAACTGCTCAACAAGTCTCAGTCATCACTGAGCGGTACCATGATTAGAGGCAAAGCCCCTAGGAGTCTGAGAGACTGAAGGCCGAGGCTGAGACTGCTCTAGCCGCCGCCCGGGAAGATGTTGCGGCCAGAGATATCACACTTTCTTCCCAGGTGGCTCAGATTGAGTAGCTTCTGATGGACGGCGAGGCGGCCAGGGTTAGCGCTGAAAAGCTAAGTGCAGTCTTGGCCGACGTCGAGAGGAAGATCATCGAGGCCAACCAGCGACTATCTTCGGCAGAGGCCAAGGTCGAAGAATCAGAGCAGACTTGCTCGGCCCTGACACAGGAGTTGGACAGGGTTCGGTCGGAGATGGAGGCCAACTGGAAGTCGATGGAGCAGCTCAAAGAGGAGTTTGCTGATGATGTCCTTCCTGCCCTTGAGGAAAATAAAAGGGAATTCTTTAAGAAGGGCTGGGACGAGGTGCTCCGAGCGGCAGGCATTCCTCCTGATTCCCCTCTATATCAGATGCACATCTACGTGCCATCGGAGGACATGCTAAGGGCCATGGAGGAGACCGCTGCTAAGGATGGCTCCAATGCCCAAACTCAAGGCATGGGGGTGTCTTCGGTTGCCGCTGCTCCAGCCCCTGCTACTGTTGCCCCTCCTGAGGCCGATCCTCCAATCCCTGCTCCACCAGAGCCTGTTGTTGATGTTCCTGACGCCGCCTCCCCGAGCATAGAAGAGCTTTTCAACGAGGCTCCTCTTGCTGATGGGGGTGAAGTCTTCAGTCCTCCTCCTCCAGCGACCGGGACTTGAGTTTTCTTTTGCTTTCTTGTAATTTCCTTTTGTAGCTTTGTAATTTCTTTATGTAGCTCGGGGACGCAAAGCCCCTTTTTGTTTTGAAATGGAAAGTAACTTTTGCCTTAACCAATGCATTTTATTGCCTTTGCATACAACACTGCCATTGGACTTGTGTCATCGATAACTCCCAACCTCTCGGGGCCGCGAGGCCATCTTGGTCCAGGGCCTCCTTGATTGACTGGGTAAGGGCTCGAGCTCGGGAAGGGAATCACATTGAGTCCACGTAACCTCTGATTATCTTTATCTTCTTCATCCGGCGTCCTCGGGGAATCCCCCTTTGATTGACACCAAATTTGGCTTACCTCACCCATGTACTTGTGCAGGCATATCCCAGGGGTCGATCCGTACGTCCGCGAGGGCTCTTGAGGGGGTGACCCATGCGTCTTGCAACGGCCGACCAGTGCCCTTGTTCAAGGGTCATATTCCATTCAGGGGGCATGCCCCTACATATTGAATGTAGGTAGGGGTCCTCGAGTCGGTCCCCTTTTGGGAGCCGAGATCATTAGACGGCTCCATTGGTCACGCTACTTTTGTAACCATTCATTTGTCATAACAATATTGTCAAACGTAATATTTCTTTAAATTCATTATATTCCAAGCGCGGATTATAGGATTTCCCTCTAGATCCTCTAGTGTATACGAACCGGAGCCCCCTACCGAGGTGACCTTGTATGACCCCTCCCAATTAGGTCCCATTTTTTCGTCTGCTGGATCCCGGGTGTTTGCCACCACCCTTCTGAGCACGAGGTCACCCACTCGAAATCCTCGGGGTCTGATCCTTCTGTGGTAGAGTTTGGATATCCCTTCTTGGTACCTGGCCAACCTTAAGGCTGCCACTTCTCTCCTCTCCTCTGTGAGGTCCATGTCCAAGCCGAGTTAGTGGTTGTTATTCCCGGTGTCGAAGGCCTGCGTTCTTATGGTAGGGAGGCCTACTTCGAGGGGGATGACCGCCTCTACTCCATATGCGAGGGCATAAGGTATCTCCCCAGTCGAGCTCCGGGGGGTGGTTCTATATGCCCACAGCACGTTCAGGAGTTCCTCCACCCATTTTCCCTTGGCTTTCTCTAATCTCTTTTTTATCCCGTTGATGATATTCTTGTTTAAGGACTCTGCCTACCCGTTGGCTTGTGGGTACGCGGGTGTGGAATAATAGTTCCGGATGCCCAGATGCTCGCAAAAGGTCTTGAAGGGCCCACTAGTGAATTGTGTCCCATTATCTGACACGAGTGCACGGGGGATTCCGAACCTTGTCACTATGTTCTTCCATACAAACTTCTTGGTGTCCAAGTCCCTGATGTGGGTGAGAGGCTCTGCTTCCACCCACTTGGTGAAATAGTCAGTTCCTACAATCAGAAACCTCTTGTCTCCAGGGGCTTTTGGGAGTGGACCGACCAGATCCAGCCCCCATTGAGCGAACGGCCAAGGGCTCGTTAGTGGGTGCAAGTCCCCCGCCGGTTGTCGGATGATCGGGGCGTATCTCTGGCATTGGTCACATTTTCGAATATATGCTTGCGCATCCTTCTGCATCTGTGGCCACCAATACCCCTGAGACATGATACGGTGGGCCATCGACCTTCCACCTGAGTGCCCCCCGCATATCCCTTCGTGTACCTCATATAGGAGTGGCTCAATTTTGTCTTCGCGGACGCATAGCATATAGGGCCCAGAGAATGACTTGCGATATAACATTTGATCCGACGAGACCCAGAACCTCGGGGCTCTCAACCTTATTTTTCTGGCTTCCTTGGGACAATCAGGGAGTTCCCCGAAAAGGAAAAACTTGAGTAACGGGTCGAGCCAACTGGGTGGTTCCTCTGTTTCCTCTACGGTCGTTACCCGGCAAGCTTCATCTATACTAGAATTGGGAAGGTATTCTATTGTGATCCTTTGCGTCGTTTCGGAATCCAGCGCTGAGGCCAAGCAAGCTAGGGCGTCGGCGTCGGCGTCGGCGTTCCTGTCTCGAGGAACCTGCTTGACCTTTACTTCTTTGAACCTCTGGAGCAAATCCATTGCCTTGTGGTGGTAAGCTTTCATCCGAGAGTCACTCGTCTCGAATTCCCCATTAACTTGGTTAACCGCTAGCATGGAGTCGCATTGCACAGTCAGCTCAGCCACCCCTGCTGCATCAGCGAGTTTGAGCCCGGAGATGAGGGCCTCGTATTCTGCCTTGTTGTTGGATGCCTTGAAACCCAGCCAGACAGCTTGCTCTATGACCCTTCCTTCTAGGGAAACCAAAAATACCTCGATTCCGGAACCTGTGCTGTTAGAGGATCCATCGACACACAGGCTCCAGGAGCCTTGGCCGTCGGTCGGCGGGACTTCCCCGAGGGGGGATGGCTCTCTGGTGGAACTGGCTCCCCGAAAAACTCTACTATGAAGTCAGCCAGCACTTGCCCTTTGATGGCTGTACGAAGTTTGAAGTTTACTTCATGTTCTCCTAACTCCACCGCCCATTTGGCTAATCTTCCTGAGAGATCCGCCCTCCTCAGAATCGCCTTTAGTGGTTGATCCGTTAAGACTGTGATCGGGTATGCTTGGAAGTAGTGCCTCAACTTCCTCGCGGCTGTGATTAGGGCTAGTGACAACTTTTCCAAGGGCAGGTACCTGGTCTCCGCGCTAAGCAGTGCCTTGCTCACGTAATATACAGGTCTTTGTTCTCGCTCGCGTTCATGGACCAGCACACCGCTAACCGCGAACTCAGAAATGGCTAAGTATAGGAACAGTACTTCCCCCCTCGTCGGGACAGACAAGGTTGGAAGGACCCGTAGATATTCCTTAATCCCCCCAAATGCTCCCTCGCACTCCTGATCCTAGGTGTCTTTCCTGGATTTTCTGATGCCTCCCAAGAAGGGCTTGCATTTGTCTGATGAGCGGGAGATGAATCGGTTTAACGTAACTAGCATCCCTGTGAGCTTCTGGACTTCTCGGACCGTTCGAGGGCTCCGTACGTTCATAATGGCCCGTACCTGTTCTGGATTTGCCTCCACCCCATGACGGCTGACAAGGTACCCAAGGAACTTTCCGGAACCAACACTGAAGACGCACTTGGTCACGTTCAGTTTTAGCCCGTATTCTCGGAGGATGGAGAAGGTGACCTCCAGATCTGTTAGGTGGTCGTTCTCATTCTTGCTCTTGACCAACATGTAATCAATATATATTTCCATTGTATCTTCTATCTGTCGTTTGAACATCCGGTTCATGAGTCTTTGATATGTAGCCCCCGCGTTTTTCAAGCCGAAAGGCATGACCTTGTAACAATAGACCCCTCTTAGGGTAATGAAAGCGGTCTTCTCTTGGTCTTCAAGATGGAGGGGGATTTGATGATAACCCGCCCGGGCATCTAGGAAAGACATGCGCCGATGACCAGCAATGGCATCCACCAGTTGGTCTACTTTCGGAAGAGGAAAATCATCTTTGGGACAGGCTTTGTTTAGATCGGTAAAGTCCACACAGACATGCCACTTTCCTTCCTTTTTCTTGGCACAAACCGTGTTTGATAACCACTCCAGGAACTGAACCTCCCGGATGGTGCCGACTTCCAGAAGTTTGTCCACCTCGTCATTTACCGCCTGGGTGTGGTGCGGGGCCATTCGTCGGGGTTTCTGTTTCACCGGCTTATAAGCAGGGTCGACATGAAGCTTATGAGTTATGACATTGCAACTTATCCCTTTTATGTCGGCGATCTTCCAAGAAAACACATCTACATTTCTTCCTGCTCGGCAGTACTCATAGCGGAGCC
This sequence comes from Ilex aquifolium, assembly GCA_951799425.1. Lineage (NCBI taxonomy): Eukaryota > Viridiplantae > Streptophyta > Magnoliopsida > Aquifoliales > Aquifoliaceae > Ilex > Ilex aquifolium. Next base: position 48,262,687 of record OX637392.1, on the reverse strand, counting down.
GATCAAGAAATACATGTCCTCGTCTCCGTCCACCAGGAATATTTTTCGGAGGTCTTCCACTGAGTGTTCCGCCGGGTCAATCCAAGGTTCATTAATCCCCAGTCGCCCGGACTGTAATTGCTATTTGTTCAAGATCTCCTCGGGGTCTCACCCCTTCTCCTTAGAAGCGACCCCCGCCCTTACCGCTGAATAGAAATAATTTTTGGAGGACGCCTTGTCCCCGCGAATTTCTTTTACTCCTTCAGGGGGGGGAATTTCAGCTTCTAATGATAGGTGGAATGCACAGCTCCCAGGGCATGTAACCAGGCTCGCCCCATGATGATATTATACGGGGAGTCAGAGTCGATCACCACAAACTCGGCGTTGATTGTGATGGGCCCAGTGGTGACTGGCATCGTGATTTTGCCCAAGGGCACGGCGCATGAGCCGTTAAATCCAACGAGGGGCGTACTAACTTTGGCTAGGTCCGGGCCATCCAATCCCATGCGTTTCAGAACTTCAAGTTACATTACCTCGGAGGAGCTTCCAGAGTCTATTAACACTCTTTTGACATCAAACTTGCCAATCTTCAGAGTTAGAACCAAAGCATCCTCGTGGGGGAGGACTACGCCAGCGAGGTCGGCGTCGGAGAACGTGATATCCCCCTTGCTTGTCCGGGGTCTCTTGTCCTGGCGGCTCCCCTCTTCTTCATCTACCTTTCTTGTGAATGCCACCCTTTTGAGGTCGGATCTGAGGGTCCTAGACGTCGGGCGGTCCAGAGGGCAAACGTGGATGAAGTCGATCACATTGCCTCAGACAACGGCTTGGTCGTTCGTGCCTCGAACCTCCTAGGGTATTGCCTCATCAATGTATTCCTTCAGGTGTCCCTCCTGTACCAGCTTCTCCAGGAAAGACTTATAGACCCTGCAATCTTCGGTGCGGTGGCTGAAGTCTTGGTGATGCGAGCATTTCACCTTTTGGTTCCTAGTGGAGGGATCACCTTGCATCTTGGGCGGCCACTTGAAGAAGGATTCCCCTTTGATCTTATGGAGGAGTTTATAAATGGGTTCCTTGAACAAGGTGTGGACCCCTTTAAAAGGTCATCCCGACGAGGGTATCAGTCCCTTCTAGGTAGGGGCTGACTCCCTTTCTCTTTCCTTTCTCTTAGGGGCGGAAACCCTTTCCTTGCCCCCAATCACTTCGTCCTCTATCCAGGAATACTTGTTGATCATGGACATTAGTTCCCCCATATCATTCGGTGTCTTCTTGGTCAGGGATCGGTAGAGGTCGGTATCTCGTGACAGGCCTAGTCTGAAGGAGGCAGCCGCCATGACCTCAGAGCAGCCTTCCACTTCGTTTACTTCTTCCCAATATCGGGCCGCGTATTGTCGAAGTGTTTCTCCTTCTTTTTGCCTCAAGGTTAGCAAAGACCCAACGTCCTTGGGGCGCTTGCTCCCTGTGATAAACCTGGCGGAAAACTGTCTGGTCAACTCCTTCCAATATCCTATTCTGTTGGGGGAGAGGGTTTCAAACCACCTCATGGCGGAGTCTCCGAGGCTCATCGGGAACACTCGGCACAATAATCACTGATCAGTGTGATAAAGGGACATCATCTACTTGTACTGCCTGAGGTGGTCCTCTAGGTCTGAACACCCGTCGTACACTTTAAACCTTGGCACCACGAACTTCTCCGATATCTCCATATCCGCAATATTTTTTGTGAAGGGCGATCGAAATACTTCGTCGTCCGTGTCATCCTCTTGAACGACCCTTTCTCTCCTAGTGGAATCCAATTGGACCCTGAGGTCCCGTTTCTGCACGGGGCGCGTTCCTCCCCCTTCTCGGCGTCGGTCTGCCAGCTCCCCTACTCCTGGATGTCGGATGGAGAGAGTCGAGTCTTCTTCGGATTCCTCCACGCCCCCTCGCCCTGACAGTCCCCTACGGAGGTCATTCCAAGCCAGAGGCTTGGCCCTCTTGGCTGGGACCTCGAGGGGCTGCTCACGGGCCCTCGGGCGCTTTGGAGCTTTGGAGCTTTCCGCCTTGTTACTCAGGCGGTTTCTCAAATCTTCCAGCCCAACATGCCTGACGGTGGGTTCACGGGAACCCCTGAAGTCTCGGGATCCTCCACCGGAGAGGGCGTATTCCTCAAGCCGGTTAAGGACATTCATGTTGTCTTCTTCTAGCTGTCGTAGTCGATCTCCAAATTTTTTCTCTATTACCTCAGCCAGTTGACGAGCCAACGGGGCGGATTTTTCGGACCCGATACCCATACTAGTCTGACGGGTATGCTCATTTGAGTGGGCAGAGGGACCTTTATCGACGCTTTTGACACGGTCTCTCGTTCTCGACACAGAGGGTATTGGCAAATCGACGGTCCTCTGTTAATGGCCCTTCCCTTTTTGGTGAGTATTCACCATAGTCACTGTGCTTCAGAAAGTTTGAATCGAATTCCCACAGACGGTGCTAAATTGTGCGCGGTGATTTTTGCACAATAGATGTAAATACAGATCTATCCCTTGGTGAACTCGCACTGGTCTCGAACGTCGACGATCTCCCAGCAATGCAAGGGTTAAGAGGGCTAAAGGGGCCCTCCGGGATGATGATGAGTTGCAGTCAGGGGTCGTTCGATCCCTCTGGATGGATCGATGGTGCCTCCCTATTTGTATTTACGTTGATCTTGAACGTAGTAGATCTCCCAACAAGGCAAGGGTTGAGAGGGCCAAAGGGGCCTATGGAGTGGTGATGAATTGTGGTTGGGGGTTACTCGATCTTCAACATGGGTCAACGATGGCTCCCTGACACACAGAAAACAAGTTAAGAAGGGCGCCGGAGTATTTTTCGGCGTATCCCCTCCGACGATCAAGTCAGTTCTTTGAAAGAGGGGGGAAGAAGAAAAGCACTGTAGTTTTTGTCTAGAGGAGGTATTTCGCGTACCTTTGTAATGTGTTTTTGGTAGCTATTTATACTCACCTGGACTCATCATTGCTGACAGCCTAGAGCGTAGGTAGCATTCAGAGATGGGGAAGTGTGCCCCCTATTCTACATGGGGAAGACCCAATTATTGATTGCTCAGATTCCCGAGCAATCAAAGCTCTCCCTTCTATGTAAGGATATTAAATGCTCGGATCGTCGTGCATTCAATGCTCTTGCTTCAAGAATGAATCAATAAATGTCCTAGTGCTGGAGCATTTAATACTTGCCCCTTTATGGCTTCTCACGTCAATGCAAATATCCCATCAGTTGTGGATTCATTAAATGCCTGCCTGTAACAGTCACATGTCAGCAGAGGTGTGTACGTCTGTTTGCCCCTCATCATGCCCTTTATGCCACGTGTCCAGCTCCCCTTTGTGGAGTGTCATGTTGGCCCTGACATCCTGACCTTGAGCAGAGCGCCTTCATGATCCCTAATCTACACAAGGCTAGCCAGTCGAATCAGTCAGCAACCCTCATAGGAGCCAGAGTAGTGAGAAAGTGTCAGGTACTCCTCGGCGCCGAGGACATACAGGAGTGGAGATGTGCGAGGCCGAGGGGGTCTCTGGGGTGAGGGACCTTACCAGGGTAGACCCTCGGCTCCGAGGGTATGAAGCTGAGGACACGTGTCCTCGCCACGGAGACCAAATAACTCGACGCCGAGAAAACGTGTCCTTTTCATAAACAAGGATAATCTTGATGCCTAGGCCACGTGTCGTCATCTACACCTTTCTCAGAAATGTCTCATCAAGTGGCATAAATGATGATATGATATTTCAACATAATGGTTTGAATGGTATAAAAGTCATGTTATTAGTCAAAAAAATTCTGAATTCTTGCTATACCAAAGTGAAAGAATTCATTAAGTCTGGGGAATCTAATAAGGCTCTATCATAAAGAATTCAGACTTCTAAAGCTCAAAGAAGTAAAAGTTACCATTGGAAAATCAGCATGAAAATTGATGCCAACCTAACTCAGCTGCGTCCACACGTATGTATAAATCCTGGCCCCCATGTAAAAATAGTCTAGTGTCTATCAACTCCCCATACCAAGTGATACATCCCCTTCCGGTACCATTAACATCAGCACTTGTGTACCTTGTGCAAGAGCAGTTCCTCAAGCATAACTCCTCACAAGCTTTCAATACCATAGTTTTGTCCACACGTGCCATTGACGTGTCAGGGACTCTAGCATGTGTGACCTTCACAAATCCGTCCCCATTTCCACACACTTGTCCACCTCACTTCCTTATGCATCCTTTAGACCCATCCCTCAAGTACCAGTCACGTGCGAACTCAGGCTCAAAACCTGGAAGGCAAGCTCATTCAAACCCACTTGAACCATATGGGTCAGTCACTGTTTGCACCGCAATTACTATATTTGTCACACTTGTCCTCTGGTTCGAACCAGAATCCCACCCATCTATGGTCCCTTTCGTGCCACGTTAGCCTTTCAACCACCACGGACTCATTGATCACCAACCTTGAGAAAACCAAGGGGTCATGTAAACCATAGACCACAGAGACCTCATCTTGATTGTCAACATAGCTAGCATTGAAGATGAAATTAGGTGTCATGTCTGGGACACCACTCATTTAAGCCCAATCCATGGTCCAGTTCGCCATACATGAACCGAACCCTTGGACAAGAACAACTGTGGTGACCCATCGGGGTCCATTTTATATGAATACACCCTGGTTCTTGGATCCTCAAGCGACTTCCAGGATGTCAAGAAACGGTTCAGACCGCTCCTATGGTCCACCCCAAGTTTCATGTAAGGAAGCATAGTATTTGTAGGATAATCAAAGCTTTGCCGTGCAACAGACTTTGGCTATTGCCTTGAAGAAAAACCAGGTTACCAGTATCCAAGAGCTGAGCTGAAGTGGCATTTCCATCGGTCATGGCTGAAACATTGGTCGACCAGACTGGAATGTCTCTGTTTTGGTCAAGTAAAACCAGATTTCTAGTATTGTCAATGAAGAGAACACCGGTGAAACCAGTGACTGGATTGTCTCTGTTTGCTACCCAAACTACTGTTTGCTCTGAAACTTTGTTATACCAGACACCCACATATCGATTGCTAGAATTGCCGAGGCTAAAGAACCCAAGCACAAAGTATCCTCCATTAGAGACTAGAATGTCACCATCTTTGAAAGCTCGGTTTGGTTTAATGGTGTCTATGGAAGCGCAAGATCTGGGATTCGGAAGAAATAAAACCAGAAAAGGCAAGACCTTCTCCTCAAGATAAATGGTCTGTTCGATGGTTTTCTTCCAAATGCCACTCCAATATAACCAACAGTAACGGAAGAGTGCCCTGAGAAGACCGGCACAGTGACAATCACATACAAAAAATCTTCATGTGCTGTCAATTCATGTAGAATGCTACTTATATATATATATATATTTTCTTCTCCTTATTTTTCCACTGATTAAGGAGGTAAATAGATGAATTCAATTAGTATAGATTTTGACTCCAAATCATGGAAAAAGAAAACGACTAAACTTATGAATGTGGGTGGGAAAAAAAATAGTGACTAACCTGTGATACAAAGAACGTATATTTTGAAACCAACTGAATAATCGCCAAAGGAATGGCAATAGCCAAGGATTTCTCAACTCTATCAAATGCTTCCTTTGCTTTTTCTGACCAATTTCCCTTGAAGCTAGTGGAGGGTTGCGTTGGGAGATCTCGGAGTTCTGGTCTATGTTGATTTTGCTCAACTAATCTTTTTGAGCAGCTGCTACGATTGTACCGCAGGCAAATCATCATCGATCAAAAATGTGTCTGAAAAACTTGTCGAGTCTCTTGCGAACCAGAGAAAGTCGATTCTAATCTCGACCCTAGATCTCGAACACAAACTTGGACCTGATCCAAGACCCAACTTTAGTCTCGAATTCGGATCCTGAACTTTAGACTCAGACTCGACTCTCGACGCAGACCTAACTTCCAAACGTTGGACTCGAACACTCAACCCAGACCCAAACTCGACTGAGGGCACAAACCTGAACCCGGATCCAAATCTATTCTCAAACTTGGACCCAACCTCAAATCCAAACCCAGACACCGATTCCTGGACTCAAACCTTGGACCTAGACACAAACTCGACTGCAGGGCACAAACCCGGCCCCTGAACCTTGGACAATGACCCAGGCCCGACCTTAGACCTAGACCTGGATCTCGGGTGGACGTGGGGTGGTGGTGGTGGAAGTATGGTGGAGATGGTGATGATGGTGACGAGCGATGATAGTTAAAAATAAAAAATACTATTAAATATTAAGGAATGACAATTTTTATACTGACGGTATTAGGCATTCTATCACCATTGAAATAAATTTTATAACTACATACCAAACATTTGAATGAATATTATTAAATAATAATCATTCCATTTTCGTACTTCATTATCACCTTATAAGAGCAACGTAAATTTGGTAGAGTTGCAATTGTATCAGAATGATATCCTCTAGGTGGGGCTTAGCTTGAGGTAAATGGAATTTAGGTAGGATCCACTCGCCGCTCGAACTTAAAAAGAGTTATATTACTTGAAATAATGTTTTAATTTAATTTATTGGACTGATCAATTATTAGCAAATCACAACATCAATAAGTGACTTGCATCCAATCAAAAAATTATAATGAATTAAGATAACAAACTCAATCAATAAATTAGATTTAAATAATATCATTGATTTAAAATTTTCAATATAATGTTTCTGTCATGATGATCCGAGTTCCTAATATTTGAAATCATAATCACGTCACAACTCACAATCACATCAAAGAGTTCAAGTCTCATGCATTGATCTTATAAACTGTTCTAAATCCATCTTGTCCAAGTCTATTAGCAAGAGAGAAGTTATCAGTGGCAGCAACTAAATGCATTGATCAAAGAATTGCAGGTTTGAACTTGTCCCACTTTCGTTGATCTCTTTTCCCCTAGAATGTTTTTCATAGAATGGTGAACTAACACAATGAATTAGCAATTTGTTTCTATCAGAAGTACATGGTAACTATCAGACTAACAATATGGACTTCATTCCATATTTAATATTGTATTAGACCATTCAACAAATAATCAATTAGCAATGGATAAAGTAGCCTCTTAAATATATAAAATAAAATGGGCGGGCTTATCGAACGTGTCAAACAATGAAGATGAAAAACTCACACTTATATACTATGTACTCCACACCCACTTCATTTAGCAACGTGGGAGTGGCTAATCACAGCCATAAATCAATTCAACTTGCATAACATATAACCACAAAGAACACAGTCTGGCTGCAAGAACACTCTGAAGCCTTGATGTTTGAGTAAAAGCGGAAGCCTCTCTGACCTTAGTAAACATTTTGAACATGGCAGACCTATTCAAATTAACTTTAATTTCTGAAACTCAAATCAAAGTGTCACTATTTTGGAAATTAAAAATAAATGGTCATACCCATTGACTTGATCCGAAATATGTACACCCAAGTGCAGGCGGTCAAGCTGCAGTAATAATCCGGTTTGAGTCCGGAGTCGAATCCATAGGGAACTCTTCTTGGTGTTTTGGGGTAAGCAGTAGTAGAGACCTATTGATTGTAACCCTTAAGATTTGTTGTGAGGTGTGAGATTTCCTAGACAGAATATAAGATTCTTTCCAAGAGAAATTTCTTAACAAAATATAAGATAAGCTCTAATGAAAAAGAGTCACTCTTTAGTTCAAGGATCTGGACATGTAGTTAATTATCCGGTTTGTTATACTTGTGCTTCGTAACTCAATTAACTCTCGTGTCAACAGCAAGTTAATCGGAAGATAAAGATGGACTGTGGGAATTAAGAACATGATTCCGATGTCTTTCTAAAAGTTTATAAGAATTGTCTGTGCCGAAACTTGTCTACAAACAAGCAAGTGTTTCTACAAGACATCCAACCATGACATTAATATTTCATTCATTAAGTGAAGCACAATAATGGGGAGGATTGAAGGGTAGTCATGAAGATCTATCCGGGGTACTTGCCTTGAACCGATGAGTCTTTCTATGCAAGAGTCATCCGTGTCATAGAAAGAGCCCACGGTTATACAAAGTACCTTAACTTTGCTACATGCAATCAATCATCCAATAAGCAAGGAGAAATAAATGTTAAGCATAAGAACAATGCCCAAATATAATTCCCGGATAATTTATACATGCCCTTCTTCTCTTACTAAAGAGTGAATGAGAAACTACTCACTCTTCATGGCTTTGGTAAAGCTAGAAAAGTGAGTGATGCTCATCCCTCCAAGTAGAGGACTTACGATATGAAATAACAATAAACAAGGAGCCAATCTTTAACAAAGAATGAGTGAATCACATCCTACCCTTCACGGCTTTGGTAAAGCTCTAGAAAAGTGGAAGAGTTTCTCTCCTCTAAGAAAGAAAGAAGCTCAAGCAATGGAAGTGAAGTACATAAAAAATAAAAGTAGAAGAAAGCTAGTCACATTTGGAGGGTGGCTTTCTCAACCAAGGAATGGAGGGTTGCTTCCTCAACCAAAAGATGAACTAACTCCCTTATATGCATGTAAGTGAAAGCATAAGCATAAAACTACTTTTATAACATGCTAAGAGATGTTGGACTAAATCCAAACTAATCTCTAAAATAACTACTTCATACAAGGAAATGTAAGCTAAATCTACAATATGAGTGGGAGTCTAAGCCTCCATCAATCTCTCTACTTCCTCCTCTATGTTCTCCAACAATGGGAGTATTTATAGGCAAGAGAAGGAGACAAGAGGGGGTGAAGGAATAGTGTATGCCACCCAAGTCCAAGTGAAAAACCAACTACTCTGCAGCCAGTCTGTGGAGAACGTTCGAATGTAAGTTGGCGTTCGAACGTTGTCTCTGTTTTTGTTTTATGGTCGTTCGAACGTTATCTACCATTCGAACGTTTCTTCTGTCTTTGCATTATGGGCATTCGAACCCCATATGTGATCTGACCTTCTCACTCAAGTGGCCTGTGGTCTTCTGTGAAGTTCATTTCCACACTCTATGCAGTAGTCTGGTCTTCAATCAACTCAAGTGCACATTCGAACGTGAGTTGGCGTTCGAACGTGACACTCAAGTGCCTCAGAGCTTCAGAGTCTTCTTTCCTAGCTACAACATGCCTTTGCTCAGCAGTCAGGTCTGCTACAGTTCAATGTGGACGTTCGAACGTGAGTTGGCATTTTTAAACGTTCTGGCTGTGCTCCAAACTTCTCCAATTTTGTGCCTTAATGTACTAGTATTACATTCAAGTATGATACTTGTTGTTCTTGAGTCCTTGTTCAGTTTAGGGCCTTAAATGACATCACTTAAACTCCATCAAAGTACAATTAGTCTTAAAACGACATAGTAAAATGCTAATTTTAAGTGCTAATCACCCTCCCCAACCTAAATATTGCTAGTCTCTGGTAATATAAAAAAAAATCTACTCCTAATGCCATTTTCGTAGGTCATCCAGTTGCATTTAGCTTATGCAACAAGTCGTTAAACCACTAGGTTTACCCTAGCGGATGAGTGTTGTCTCGTGAGGGTTTTCAGTGAAGCTACCCACAAACTTCAGTCGAACAGATGTGTATGTGAGATTGCTGATTAAAGTAAATTAGCATCATGGTCGTTGGAACACCCAACTCTCAATTTCGACTTATATCCCGCATGTCCCTATTTCATAGGTATCTATTCTATGCAAAAATTAGCATCTGTTACATTGGTATTTAGAATTCCCTGTGTATTAGGAATGATTATTCTAGCAGCAAGAATCGTTATATAACAAACACTCCATTTTACCACCTTTCATGGATAGCTTCTATTTCACAAACCTCTCGTAGAATGCTCTAAGCAAAAGTTCGCTCCAATTATAGTGACTTGTTTCTCACGGGTCATGTGGTCAGAAGGTGGCCAATCGAAAAATCACATACACAATTAGGAAGGGAGTGAAATTTAAGGAAGCAACTAATCATGTTTGGCATAATCTCATGAAAGAATATTGACGCAATTTAAAGAAATACCATTTACCATACCCAGTTTTGATTGACGACATATGCATGCAACAAACTTGAGATCAATTTGGGCTTTTCATTGGTTGTAACGTGGCCAGAGGTCAGTGGCTAACGAAATGACGTCAAAAGTATTCAACAGCTATCCTCTGTTTATGTAGTGTAGCACACCTCTTTCTAGTTTTTCAATATTTTGCCCAGAGATGATATTTCTTTCTTTCATTATTCTCATTTTTCACTTTCTTGGCAATTTCTTGCCTTTTTGCTTCTTTTCTGTTTCAATTGTTCCCATCGATTCTTCTTGAATGGTAGCCTCGAATGCCTTTTTCCCTTTTTTCTTGTATTTCTGTATCATATTGATTTAAAAGAGGGTGCAAGAAAATTAGATAGCAAAGGTATGTCAAGTATGTTTTCTTGTGGCTTGGTAATCATACGGGTTTATCGAAGAAGAAATCATACATTGATGGCTCAAGCATGGCTAACTAGGGATAATATTTTAGTAAAAGAAATGGCAAGGGCTCAATATCAAATCAAAGATGGCCTAAGATCATTTCTCAAGCATGTGCACATGCATGTGTCGTATGCAAAGGTTCCCTGTGGGATATGTCAATAGATCACTTTTAGTTGCGTCAATCAAAGCAAGGTTGATGAGATTATTCAAAAATAGGTAGTGAAAAACCTTTCTTGAGTAAATGTTGATCTCCTCTCAAAAGCATCGTAAGCCTCAAAACTCACCATGGTATCCTTTATTATCTCCACTGGTTATGTCAGGTTTTCCAAGGAATGTCGGTTATATACCGATTTCATTTTCGAGTCCGATCATCCTGTACTTTGAAAATAACAAATACCGATGCACATTTGACAATTTAACCATAGAGAGAATACCAATTTTTTTCAAGAAATGTGGTTTTAAGTCTTGGTTGATAGGTTGAGGTGTCAAACCGATCATGTGCATGGTTATTTTAATAAACATTCTTAGCATACACATTCGTTCCATCATATATCAATGTTAAGCCAAATCTACATATGCATTTAAAACAAATAAAAGTGATAAATTGAACCATTCATTTCACAAAATATTGTCGTTTAACATCAACATCAATGATTCAATTCATCCACAATCACACAAAAACTTACAATATCTTTAACAACTACCAAAGAAGAAACTCATAAAAAGAAGCAATAAACACACAAAAACCATAATCAATAACAGGAATCCCTCTCTCTCACTCTCCTCCATCTCCACTAGCTCCACCAGGTCTACCCCTTAGAAGTCTAAGAACCTCATCCTGCTTAGCTTCAATGCTAAGCATGATGTCTCGCAAAGAGCGTCGGGTGCTGGTGCTAGGTCCTGCCTCCTCCTGAGTCTGCATGTGCTCTCTCTCTAACTCCCTCTCCTCCTACGCATTGAGCTCATCCTGCACTTCGTCGACTCCTTGGGCAGGGGGCTCCTCTTGTCTCACCGCTGGGCCGCTACTATGACCTTGGCTCCTCCTAAAGGATGCCTTGTTAATTGGCCCCATTGGCTTTTGAATCTCCATTTCTGGTCTCACCCTTACCTCGTGATCTTTGCACATCTCAGTCACTAGGGTGCCAAACGGGAGCGAGTTCCGCTTCACATTGCACTCTTTCTTCATTTTCGTCAATATGAGAGAGGGGGAGATCGATACTGTGGCCTTTCCCAAGATCGTAGAGAAGGCGGGCCATGTTAGGTAGAATTTTATTTTTTCTTCCTATTGGAGCAAAGTTTGACACCGCAATCAAGTTTAACATTTTGTATTTGTCAGTGAGTTCCCCTTGTCTAAAAAATCTCTTTCCAGTCCAAGAAAAATTAGGCACTCCCGTTAGCTCCCTCCCCACGACATTCATCGCCACATTCTTTCTTGGGGGATAGGTGGGACTTGGGACTCGAGGTATCTCTGCCTAATTTCTCTTATGTAATCCTCATCCACGTCAATGTGGATTCCCCTCACATAGCTTTTCAACACCTCATTGACGATCTCGGCGTTGGAGGAAAACTCCCTCACCAAGTCTACTACGGCCTCTCCACCGTCTTGCAAATACAAAATCCAACCCCTCTTCTCCATCTCCGCAAGCAAACCCAACTCAGCAAAATCAGTTAAAACAACATCCCTCTCACAGACCACAACATGTTTTTGATAAAAGTTATTGTACCTCACAGCTTTTAAAGTTGTGGGGAACCGGGTCTTGTCATATCTTAGCGTAAGTGGTGGCCTCCCCTCTCTTACTTCGACCATCTCCTCGACGAAGTTAGGTTCTTGGTTGTTTGGGTTGCGCCTGGCAGGGAGCTTGACTCTTGGCATGGTGGTTTCGATTTTTGAGTTTGAGGGCTTTGAAATCTTGGATTTCTTTGTGAAAATGGAGATTTTTGATATGGGAATAGTCTTGGGAGGGTTGATTTTAGGTAAAAATGGAGAATGGTAGGTGTTTTGGGGTCTAGATAGTGAAGGGTCACCAAGGGTTTCCGATTTTTGGGGGTTTTTGGGTGGTTTTGAAATGAAGAAGACGAACCAGGCTTTTATAACCTGAGTCGTAACGTTCGAACGTGGGTAATGTTCGAACATGTCTAGAAGGATTTTAAACAGATCGTTCGAACGTGGTGAGCTCCCAGTACTTTTGAGTTCTGTCAGAGGCCAAAGTACTATAAGTTCCCTTCGTTCGAACGGTCTATTGGCGTTCGAATGGTCTATTGGCGTTCGAATGAGCTAAGCTCCCAGTACTTTTAAGTTTCATCAGAGACTGAGTACTGTAAGCAGCTGACGTTCGAACGTCAGCCGGCGTTCGAACGTTGAATCAAAAATAAAAATAATTTTGGCACTATACTATGCACAATCAAAGAGGGCTAAACACACAAGTTTAAACCAAAAACCTGTGGCGTCTTAGGATAAGCCCCTACCCACGCTTCAGGTTGGCATTCTGGGACATTCCTTACTCAGCCCATTTTTTCATTTCAATCAAAAAGAGTTTGTACAAAAAGATTTGTACACTTTTTATAAAAAATTCGGACCTTCGGCTTTCATCCCAACAAAAGTACAATTTCCTACAGAAAATTATCTAATCCGAGTCTCCCTCTGTGTCTGTGTAGTTCGGACAACCAGTGACTATCCCAATTTTCTTTCTCACAAACCGGTTAAGCAAAGTACCGGAATAGCATGGCGTATCAGGGTAATCCTTACTCAGCCCATTCACTATCCAGTCTAATCGATCGAGTGCGCGACCGGAGATTGGTTCAGAACACTGGTTGTATCTTTTCTCGTGAAAGACTCTGCCACACTGTTTACAAGCACCAAGTCTTTTGGCACGATGGCGTTTAGCAAAGGTGCTTCTGCCACAGAGGGGTTTCGCTTGTTTTTCTTGGATTTCGGCCTTCCTTACCAGTCTTGCTTTTCTCATGATCACAATATGCACATCAGATAGAAAAATGCGTAGAACTCCTAGACTAAACCAAAAAAGTTTAACATCCATATTTTCTAAGTTTTAACACTCACTATCTGGTTCTTTAACGTCTGCCAGTCACAAAGACGATTGAAGTTGACTCAAAAAAATAATCATCAATTTATACAAGGCAAGGTACATAAAATGATCAGAATAATAACAACAACAGCAAAAATTTTAAAAATTTACGGGCAAATATGAACTGTAGTTCTCTCCTCCCAACCTAAACTAAACATTGTCCCCAATGTTTTGAATTGTTTCGAATTTACTAGTTCACAGATCTTTGAGATGAGGTTGAATGGTAGAAATCTGTTCATCTGCTGAAACCTACAAAAAAAAATACACGAATTACTCATCTGTGCACAGATCTGGGTTTCGGGTAGGCTGAAAATCCTTGTATGTGAGTGCGAACAAGAGAAGGACACCCGTGAGCAAATATAAGATTAAAATGCAAAACATGAAGCAAAAGATTGTGTTTATAGAGTGTGTGGTCATGGGTTGTTTATCAGATAACAAAGAAAACGAAGAAGAAGAGAAAGAAGAAGAAATGGGTGGGGGGGCAATAGTGGCAGCTGAGAGAAAAAAGAAGAAAAAGAGTGGGCGCCTTTATTGGGTCGTGTTGGGTTAGATTTTTCCTGACCCGATCCACTTGAGTGTCGGCAAGCACGAATCTTGGAGGAGTATTCTGGTTCAATTAAAAGAATGGTTTCCATATTTTTAACAAAATCCTCCAAAAATGATTTCAACCGCTGACCATTAACAGTAAAGATATTACTGATCAATGAATTTTCCACTTCAACTGCTCCATGTCCAAACACTTTTTTGACAATGTAAGGTCCAGTCCATCTTGACTTCAACTTACCAGGAAAGAGGCGGAGTCTTGAATTAAATAACAGGACTTTTTGAGAAGGCTCAAAAGATTTTCGTACAATATTTTTGTCATGAAAAATTTTCATCCTGGTTTTAGCAATCTTAGCATTCTCATATGCTTCATTTCTCAATTCCTCCAATTCATTTATCTGAAGTTTCCTTGCTAGTCCAGGTTAAAGTTCATTGCTTTAATAGCCTAGTATACCCTATGTTCCAATTCCACAGGTAGGTGACACGACTTTTTATAGACTAATCGATAAGGAAACATGCCTAAAATTATTTTAAAAGCAGTACGGTATGCCCAGAGTGCATCAATTAGTCTTAACGACCAATCTTTGCGATCTAGATTCACCATTTTTTTCAAAATTAATTTGATCTCCCGATTAGCTAGTTCAGCTTATCCACTGGTCTGTGGGTGATAAGGGATTGCAATTTTGTGAAAGATCAAGTATTTTTTTCATCAAATTCCAGAAAGGACAATTGCAAAAATGAGCACCCCCATCACTTATGATTGATTTCGGAATTCCAAACCGGGACAAAATATTTTCTTTTAAAAATTTGATCACTGTTTGGTGATCGTTGTTTCGGCATGGAATTGCTTCAACCCATTTGGATACATAGTCTACAGCCACTAAAATGTATAGATACCCAAAGGAAGGGGAAATGGCCCCATAAAATCGATGTCCTAACAATCAAAAATTTTAATTACCAAAATGGGGTTTAAAGGCATCATGTTTCTTTTAGAAATGCTTCCCAACCTTTGGCATCTATCGCAATTTAAACAAAAGGCATGGACATCTTTGAAAAGTGTGGGCCAGTAAAATCCACACTGCAATATTTTTGCAGCGGTTTCTTGATGAAAAATGGCCACTACATGCTTCAGAATGACAAAATGTTATTACCTGACTGCTTTCATGAGCGGGGATGCAACGCCTTATGATTTGATACTTACAGTACTTGAATACGTAGGGATCCTCCCAAAAGAAGTTACGAATCTCCCTCAGAAATTTCTTTTTGTCCATCATGGTAAAAGATAGAGGGAGTGTACCAGTAGCAAGGAAGTTAGCAATATCCGCGTACCATGGTGTCTTATCAATCATAAACAATTGTTCATCGGGAAATTTCTCATTGATTGGCAGTCCATCCTCACGAAATTCATATGTTAGTCTGGACAGATGATCTGCCACCACATTCTCGACATCTTTCTTGTCCTTGATGACAAGATCAAACTATTGGAGCAAGAGTATCCATCTCAAGAGTCTTGGCTTGGCGTCCTTCTTTGTGAGCAAGAATTTTAGAGCTGCATGGTCAGTGAATACAGTAGCAGAAGAACCAACAAGATAATAACGGAATTTTTTCAGAGCAAAAACTACAGCAAGCAATTCTTTTTCAGTTGTTGAATAATTCATTTGAGCATCATTCAAAGTTTTACTTGCATAGTAAATCACATGGGGTTCTTATCTTTCATTTGTCCCAATACAGCACCTCCAGCATAATCACTTGCATCACACATTAGTTCAAAGGGTAGATTCCAGTCAGGGGTTTGCATTATTGGAGCAGAAATTAGCATGTCTTTCAGCTTGTCAAAGGCTTTATGGCATGCTTCATTCCAATCAAAGATTACGTCCGGACTTAGAAAATGACACATGGGTTTTGCTATGGTACTGAAATCTTTTATGAATCTCTTATAGAAACCGGCATGCCTAGGAATGATCGGACATCCTTTACAGTCTTAGGGGCAGGCAAATTTCTAATCAGATCTATTTTTGCCTTGTCAACTTTCATGCCCTCAGACGACACAATGTGACCAAAGACAATGCCTTGTGTTACCATGAAATGGCATTTTTCCCAATTGAGCAGTAGATTGGCTTCCTTACATCTGATTAGCACTTTCTCCAGATTGGTCAGACACAAATCAAAGGAATCACCATATACAGAGAAATCATCCATGAATACTTCCAAAAATTTTTCAACCATATCATTGAACAAGCTTAGCATACATCTTTGGAATGTTGCAGGAGCGTTACAAAGTCCAAATGGCATCCTTTTGAATGCAAAAGTGCCAAAGGGGCATGTGAAGATTGTTTTCTCCTGATCATCTAGTGCTATCTCAATTTGATTGTATGCAGAATACCCATCTAGGAAACAGTAGAATACATGGCCTGCAATTCTCTCTAGGACTTGGTCAAGAAATGGAAGAGAAAAATGATCTTTTCTAGTGACCAAATTGAGTTTTCGATAATCAATGCACATTTGCCATCCTGCGACGACTCGAGTTGGTACTAGTTCATTTGCATTATTTTTTACCACTGTGACCCCAGACTTTTTGGGCACAACTTGGGTTGGACTAACACACTTGCTGTCAGAGATGGGGAAGATTATCCCTGCATCTAAGAGCTTGAGTACCTCAGTTCTCACAACTTCCTTCATGTGAGGGTTTAGTCGTCGCTGCATTTGACGAGAGGGTTTTGAACCTTCTTCAAGGTATATAGCATGATTGCAGATTAACGGGCTTATACCTTTCAAGTCAGCGATGGTCCACCCAATGGTGCTTTTATGGCTTTGAAGAACTTCAATCAGTTTAGACTCTTGCAAGTCTGTGAGCTTAGATGAAATTACCACTGGGTATGACTCATCATCTCCTAAGAATTCATATTTGAGGTCAGATGGGAGAGGTTTCAATTCAGGCTTTGGTAGCGTAACACTTGATGAGACTGGCTTTGTGCCACTTGGTGAAATCTCTTCGAATTTGGGGGCCCATTTCTCAACAGTATGAGTAGGGCAATTTTGTGGATTTGGGTCATCATCTATTGTTTTGGATGAGATGAACTCTAGCAGAGAAGATTCAGTAGGGTCCTCATAGAATGTGTCATTCAGATGTTCCTATATCAAAGATTCAATGGAGTTTATTTCCTCTTCTTCCTTGTCTTCTTCTGGATGCTTAGCAATATTGAAAATGTTTAGTTCGAGGGTCATATTCCCAAAATTTAATTTCATGACTCCATTCCTGCAATTCATTAGTGCATTGGAAGTTGCTAGGAAAGGTCGACCAAGAATGACGGGAATTTGGTTCTCCGAATGTATTGCTGGCTGAGTATCCAAAACAATGAAGTCAACAGGGAAGACAAAGTTGTCCACTTGGACAAGCACATCTTCAACAATGCTTCTAGGGGTTTTGACAGATCTGTCGGCCAACTGGAGTGTGACACAAGTGGGTTTGAATTCACCCAGACCCAACTGCTGATAGACAGAGTAGGGTAGCAAATTAACACTGGCTCCAAGGTCTAACAGTGCTTGTTCAATTCTAAAATTTTCAATGATACATGACACAGTCGGACACCCTAGGTCTTTGTATTTTGGAAGGGTTTTGTGTTGAAGAATGGCACTGGCTTGTTCTGTTAGTAAGGCTCTTTTTTGGACATTCTGGCTTCTCTTGACTGTGCACAAGTCTTTTAGAAACTTGGCATAAGACGGAACTTGTTTGATTGCATCCAGAAGTGGGATGTTGATATTTACTTGCTTAAAAAGCTCGTAAATTTCAGGCTGATTTTTCAACTTCTGTTTGGTTTTGAATCTATGAGGAAAATGAGCAAGAATGGAACACGAAGGTTCTCTTTCCTCAGAAGATTCTGGCTCTTGTTCAATCATAGGCTCAGGTTCTTCCTCAAGTTTAGTCTCAATTGGTTCAGGCTCAAATGATGGGTTGACTGGGATTGACTCAGGTCTTGGCTTTTGAATGAGTATGTCTCTGATGGTCTTGTCAATCACCTTGCCACTTCTTAGTATAGTGATAACTTGGGCTTGGTCTTGTGTGTTTCCTGTTGTTGAAGGGTTCCCCACATGGAATTGGGCTTGTGGTTGTTTTGGTTGGGCAGGGAACTTGCCCTTTTCGTGTGTGGTCATGGATTAGGTCAACTTTTGGATGTGGCTTTTAAGATCCTCGAAAGATTGAGTGGTCTGGGTTTTGAAATCAATGAAAGCCTATGTGGAATTATTGTTAGAGTTCATTTGGCTTTGCATGAACTGATTCAGTGTGTCCTCAAGGCTCCTCTTTTGTGGTGGTTGGTATGGTTGATATGCGGGAGGTCCTTGAGTTGGTGGGTATGAACCTTATTGTTGGTTCATGGGCATTGGTTGTGTGTTCTTCCAACTGAATTTAGGGTCATTCCGCCACCCTATGTTTCAGAGTATGGGTTGGAGTAAGGCTTGTTGAAGTTGAAAACTGCATGTGTTTGTTCCAACAAGACCTCTTTGAACGCTGGGATGGTAAGACACTCCCCATTAGGGTGTCCTGTTAGTGCACAGATTCCACACACTTGTTCTATGGAAGAGCTAACATCAACTTGATGGACTTTCTTCATCTCTAAAGTTTCAAGCTTTCGAGACAACGTAGACATTTTTGCTCTCAAGTCATCATCCTCTCTCAAGACATACTTACCTCCTTGGGAAGTAGATGGTCTGGCTTCTACAATGGTAGGAGAGGCTGGGTCCCACATCTGAGAACTGTCAGATATGGTGTTAAAAAATTGAATGCCTCCTCTGGACTTTTTCCCATAAATTCTCCTTGGACCATCATTTCGACAAACTGACGTAGTCTAGAGGGTAAGGAGTCATAGAAAAATCCTACCAAAGTCCAATTCTCAAAAGCGTGATGTAGGCAGGATTGGAGTAGATCTTTGAATCTCTCCCAACTTTGGTAAAAAGTTTCTCCTTCTTTAACCGCAAAATTCATGATTTGCCTTTTGAGTGCATTTGTGTGGTGTAGAGGAAAAAACTTTCTAAAATATTCATTCTGCAATGCCTGTCAGTTAGGTATTGAAAAATTTTTTAAAGAATTTAGCCATTGTTTAGCTCTATCCCTTAAAGAGAAAGAAAAAAGTTTCATCTTGGCTAGTTCGGAATTGTCTTGAAATATTCCACACACTTTCTCAAAATCTTTTATATGTATATATGGATTTTCTGTATCCAATCCATGAAACACAGGTAATAACTGCACTATCCCCGCCTTCACAGTAAAGAGGGGAGCATTTTTCAGTAAATATAAAATAGGAGGGGACATTGTTTCTTGTGGGATTTAAGTAATTCCGCAAAGTTCGAATGTTAGGCACTTTCTCCTCTCTCATAGGGACTTCTCCGTTTCTCTCATTATTTTCCATGTTACTCTTACAAGAGTCTGCTACTGATCTAGGTGAATTTGGTTCAGGCTGATTCACAGACTCACAAGATTCTGTCGGCAAATTTTGATAGTGAGGAATACCCTAAGTCATAAAGAAAATAAAACAAAGTTATTCACAGTAAACTAAAGAATATATACAAAGATGAAGGCCTTTTTACCTTTTACGTTAAAACACCTTTCATAGTTCCCTGACAACGGCACCAAAAACTTGACTTAATCCGAAATGTGTACACCCAAGTGTAGGCGGTCAAGCTGTAATAATAATCTGGTTTGAGTCCGGAGTCGAATCCACAAGGAACTCTTCTTGGTGTTTTGGGGTAAGCAGTGATGGAGACCTATTGATTATAACCCTTGAGATTTGTTGTGAGGTGTGAGATTTCTTGGACAGAATATAAGATTCTTTCCAAGAGCAATTTCTCAACAAAATATAAGATAAGCTCTAATGAAAAAGAGTCACTCATTAGTTTAAGGATCTGGACATAAAGTTAATTATCCGGTTTGTTATACTTGTGCTTGGTAACTCAATTAACTCACGTGTCAACAGCAAGTTAATCGAAAGATAAAGATGGACTGTGAGAATTAAGAACATGATTCCGATGTCTTTCTAGAAGTTTACAAGAATTTTCTGTGCCGAGACTTAACCCGTCTACAAACAAGCAAGTGTTTCTACAAGACATTCAACCATGACATTAATATTCCATTCTTTAAGTAAAGCACAATAATGGGGAGGATTGAAGGGTAGTCATGAAGATCTAGCCAGGGTACTTGCCTTGAACTGATGAGTCTTTCTATGCAAGAGTCATCCGTGTCATAGAAAGAGCCCACGGTTATACAAAGTACCTTAGTTTTGCTAGATGCAATCAATCATCCAATAAGCAAGGAGAAATAAACGTTAAGCATAAGAACAATGCCAAAATATAATTCCCGGATAATTTATACATGTCTTTCTCCTCTTACTAAAGAGTGAATGAGAAACCACTCACTCTTCATGGTTTTGGTAAAGCTAGAAAAGTGAGTGATGCTTATCCCTCCAAGTAGAGGACTTACAATATGAAATAACAATAAAAAAGGAGCCAATCTTTAACAAAGAATGAGTGAATCACATCCCACCGTTCACGGCTTTGGTAAAGCTCTAGAAAAGTGGAAGAGTTTCACTCCTCTAAGAAAGAAAGAAGCTCAAGCAATGGAAGTGAAGTACAAAAACAATAAAAGTAGAAGAAAGTTAGTCACATTTGGAGGGTGGCTTCCTCAACCAAGGAATGGAGGGTTACTTCCTCAACCAAAAGATGAATTAACTCCCTTCTATGCATGTAAGTGAAAGCATAAGCATAAAACTAATTTTATAACAAGCTAAGAGATGTTGGACTAAAGCCAAACTAATCTCTAAAATAACTACTTCATACAAGGAAATGTAAGCTAAATCTACAATATGAGTGGGAGTCTAAGCCTCCATCAATGTCTCTACTTCCTCCTCTATGTTCTCGAACAATGGGAATATTTATAAGCAAGAGGAGGAGACAAAAGGGGGTGAAGGAATAGTGTATGCCGCCCAAGTCCAAGTGAAAAACCAACTACTAGTCTGTGGAGAACGTTCAAACATGAGTTGGCGTTCGAACGTTGTCTCTGTTTTTGCTTTATGGTCGTTCGAACGTTGTCTGCCGTTCGAACGTTTCTTTTGTCTTTGCATTATGGGCATTCGAATGCCAGATGTGGTCTGACCTTCTCACTCAAGTGGCCTGTGATCTTCTGTGAAGTTCATTTCCACACTCTATGCAGTAGTCTGGTCTTCAATCAACTCAAGTGCACGTTCGAACGTGAGTTGGCGTTCGAACGTGACACTCAAGTGTCTCAGAGCTTCAGAGTCTTCTTTCCTAGCAGCAACATGCCTTTTCTCAGCAGTCAGGTCTGCTACTGTTCAATGTGGACGTTCGAACATGAGTTGGCGTTCGAACATTCTGGCTGTGCTCCAAGGTTCTCCAATTTTGTGCCCTAATGTGTTGGTGTTACATTCAAGTGTGATACTTGTTGTTCTTGAGTCCTTGTTCAGTTTAGGGCCTGAAATGACATCACTTAAACTCCATCAAAGTACAATTAGTCTTAAAACGGCATAGTAAAATGCTAATTTTAAGTGCTAATCTCCCATCTCAAAAATGTAACATACCAATGCTCCATATGAAACACAAATACTTGATTCTGGAATAGATGAAGTGGATAGAAACATGTTCTGGCATCAAATGCACTGAATTGTACCTTACAACATATCTTAGCTCTTGAGACAAAAACTCATTTAGACAACCTAGCAGGTGCAAAGAGAAAATTCAATGCCAACCTACTAACACTGTCTATAATGAGTAAACAACATACAGTTTGCGATGGAGTGAGCCTTCAACAAGCTTCAAGCGTCGTTAGTGTGACATCACTTGCAGAATTAGCTCCCACACAAGCCGATGATGTGCCTGGACCATTATTTGCTCTTTTGAAAATAAATGCAGGTTGGTTTGGAGAAAGAAGTGTGGTTTCATGAGAAATCATGAAAGCTACTTTTGACATAGTAGGCCGATCAACAGCAAATTCTTGCACACACAGAAGCCCAATGTGAATACATCTCAAAACTTCATGAGCCTGATATGACTCCCCCAATGATGAATCAACTACCTCCAGGGCCCTGTTTTCTTTCCATAGTTCCCAAACCTAATACAACATCAAACATTATCTCATGGTAAGTGATCAAATAGCAATACTTCTCTCTAGAAAAAACAAGTAACCTTCCTGAAGATTATCAATTCAATTCCAGCATGTCCTTCTGTTTCACTTCAAGTTCAATCATCGTATCCATTTTCTTACTCATTGAAATTGCAAAGGTTATGTGACAATGATGGTTTTCAATAGTTTAGAAAACACAATTCCCCAAAAGTAAATGTAACGTTGAGGTCATTGGTTGGAAGGCAATGAGTACATGTACTCACGTGTCCAATTAAATTAAGAGTATTTTCTTGGTAGTAACTGTTGTTCTTCCTGCCACTGATGATCTCCAATAGCATAACCCCAAAGCTATAAACATCGGACTTAATAGAAAATAGTCCTTCCATTGCATACTCTGGTGACATATAACCACTGCAATCACAAAATGTCAAGTAAATTGTTAAAATTGAGTTTTATTTTGTCTTTGACCTCTCTTTCTCCTCTATTGCAATGATACTTACTATGTTCCAACTATATTCGTATTTGCTTCAATTTGGTCCCCATCAAAAATTTTGCCATACCGAGGTCTGATATTTTTGGATTCATGGTGGCATCTAGCAATACATTGCTAGTTTTTAAATCCCTATGAATGATCCTTAGTCTTGAGTCCTGGTGAAGATATATCATCCCTCTAGCAATTCCCAAAATGATTTCAAAGTGTTTTCTCCAATCTACCATTGAGCTTTTTGCTTTATCTGCACACAATTTTAAAGTTGCAATAATTCATGTTGGGTGAGTAATACACTCGACATGCCAAAAATATTTTTCGTTAATAGATTTACTCCCAAGTAACTTTTGAATAGAAAGGAAAAAAATGAACAAAAGTGGAGTTTTAAGAGCAGTGTACATACCGAAGATGAAGGAGTTCAAACCTTTGTTTGGCAAGTATTCATAGATTAATATCTTTTCTTCTTCTTGAATGCAGCAACCCAAGAGCCTCACAAGATTCCTGTGTTGTAGTCTGACAATCAGTCTCACCTCATTCTTTAACTCTTCTATCCCTTGTTTTGAATTCTTTGATAGTCTTTTGACAACTATTTCCTGTCCATTATCTAGTCGACCCTAAAATCAAATCATTTATTGTTAAAAGTAGATTGCTAAATTCAAGTAGTTTAAGATATAGAACAAGAATTACAGATTTCTATATTTTTATTTTTCTTATTTAATTAGTTGGAATAAGGGTTTGGTTAGGAATATTCTAGAGCAATTATTTGTCTAAACCATGTCTATTTTCCTAATTTATTAGACATGTGGTTTATTGTTTTATCTATCTCTTTTAAAGTTGGGGATTTGTGTCCGTTTTGAAAACCTTAGGGTTTTAGATTTTCCTATAAATTGTTATATGTACTATGATTTTATAGAGTTAATCAATCAATAATACAATATTTCAAGAGTTACTTTCTTCATTTTCTCTGTGGATTCAAAGTGTTTCTATTATTTACACTTAGAGACAGTGATTTTTTCATGTCCCCCGGTTATCCACTGCGTCAATTAGTATCAGAGTCTTGACCACCTAGTATGATTTCTAATTAGAGAAGTGGTGACAACTTTCCTCGTAACGGTAATTCTGTGGAAGGGGTTCTTCCAAGAGCCAACTTCTTTAGTTCTCGGCGTTCGTCCCAATAAGCCTATCGTGAGTTTCATGATCCGTTTGCTTGATCAACGTTTGGAACGAACCAGGATCCAAATTGGAATAGAGTTTACGACAATGGTAGGGCTCCTATTTAAGTTATTCGAGATCTCAATCATGTCCTCCGTAAACGACAACATATATATAATTCTGGTTCTGTTGATGATGATGAGTGTAGTACAAGTATGTTTGATAACTATGATTATGCTAGATATCATCGAATGCATGGTTATGATTCTAGAAATTTATTTATGAAAGTTAACCTATCAAATTTTGGTGGTTAGGTTCATAAAGAAGATTTTTTTGATTAGTTGGCCAAAGTTGAGCGATTTTTCAATTATCATGAAATTCTTGAAGAGAGAAAAGTAGGTTTAGTGGCATGCAAATTGAATGGCAAGGCTTATCAGTGATGGGAACATGTGAAATTATCACATGCAAGTCAACAAAAATCCAAAGTTCGCTCTTGACAAAAGATGAAACGCTTGTTAAAAGAAAGATTTGCACCTTCATATTATGATGAGGATGAAGGATACAAGTATGGTGCACATTAATCTGTGAGGCAAAATTTTTCAGGTTATAACGATTATTCTGTGACTCAAGTCTTATCAAAATACAATTAGAGTGGAGTTCTCAAATACTTTGTTGGATCAAAAAATTAGTGAAAAATAATGAACCTAATGAGGAGATCGAATATACTTATGACGATGTTGGGGAGCCTCTCGAAAGTTGTCAATATGAGAAACTTGAAAAGAATTACAACTGATATTATGAATTTTGAGGAGAAGAAAAACAACAAAGTTTTTGTTGATTTCCATGAACCACATATTTCCTTGGTTTGTGGTGATATTCAAGCTTGTTATGCTCTTGAAGTTCTACAAAGTAATGAGACTTGTCCTTTGTTGAAAAACAGCTGGATGTGTGTAAGCACTACATGGATGGACAGACTACAGAACCAAAAGACAAAAAATTGAGATTGTTGGTCCTAGTGATAAAAATGAGAATGACAAATTTTTCTTGGTCAACATAGTTCCAAAGGACAGTAAATTTGAAATTCTTGAGCAGAATGAGAATTTATCACATTAAGAATCCGTTGGTCCACATCTTTTTGGTTTTATTGATTTTCAATTCTATTGGACCATGGTAATTTTGAATTGCCAGATGTTCTTCAAGGAATTCTCAAGTCCATACCAAGGTTACCAAAGAATGTTGAATGGGATATTATTTTATCAATTCTTGAAGGCATAGCAGATTCATGCAAGGGTGTGCTTGGAAAACTTAATTTGTAGTACAAAGCTGATGCAGATAAACGCCGACTCATTGAGTTGTTTCAAGCAATGAAAACTCAAGTACGAGTTTTTTTTTTTAAGAGGGATGATTTAGTTGTAATAAGAATTACGGATTTCTAGATTTTATTATTATTATTATTTAGTTGTAATAAGAGTTTGGTTAGGAATATTCTAGAGGAATTAGTTGCCTAAACCATGTCTATTTTCTTAATTTATTAGACATGTGGTTTATTATTGCGAAAGTTGGTCATAACTCTTTTGAATGTTCTTTTTGTCTTCTAGTTCAGGCATTGTACTTTTATGGCATTAAGTCCACATCAGCGTCCTTTTTTTTTGTTCTCTAGTCCAATCTAATTTAATCCTTTTTTTTTAATGACCAACGTACCTTTTCCACGTGATCACGTTTTCAAATCAGAGAATATTAGACATGTCCACCATTTTCTTTCCCAATCCTTGCCCTCTCTATGAGATTTCCACCTCCCCTCCCTCTCTCTAATGGCTACACCATTATCACATGCTCCACGACTCTGGTGAAGTATCAGATGAGGAATATGTCAGTTGGCATGGAGGTAAAGGAATCGTCAGAAAATGTCGTCAACTCCGAGATCTGGAGATTTTTTCGGCCCAAATCCAATCCCAAACCACCTCTCTCTCTCTCTCTTTGTGAATCTCACGAAGAAGCTTTTTGAAATATCTTCCAATATTATTCTCTCTCATCAATTCTCTCTCACTTTTCATTAATTTTGAAACAATAGGCTCTATATTTGTGTGATTGATCTGTTGCTCAACTGAAGTTGTTGACAGTGGTGATGTTTCGATGGTGTATGCATATGTCTGAGTCAAAACAAGTGAGGGTTGTTTGCGCGTGTTTGCGGTGCCTAGTGATTCTATGAATTGGTGATGGGTAAACGTAGGTCTATAAATAGTGGTAGTGGTGTCACTGTTGTGCTGGCTAGAAGACAAGAATTTAAGAATGAGAATGTGATATTGACATTTTAGAAAACAATCTAGGAAGACATCAACATTTTTTTATCAATAACTTAGGAAGATTTATGGCCGTGGTATTTTTTGAAATAGACATAATTCTAATTTATATGTATTAATAAACAATCTAGGACTATTTTTTGTTATTATGATTAAATTTGGGGTAGTATGTTATGGTCAACTATTTTTGAGTTCACTGTTTATTATGGTTTTTAAGTTCAATAATTTTTTTAATATTTTTCACTATTTTTGAGTTTATTGTTTTTCATTATTTTTGAGTTCAGTAATTTTTCACTATTTTTGAGTTCAATAATTTTTCATTGTTTATAAGTTGACTAATGTTTTATTGTTTTTGAGTTCACTATTGTTTACTATTTTTAGTTCACTAATTTTTCATTAGTTTTGAGTTTGACTAGTTTTTTACTATTTTGGGTGGTCGATGGTGGTAGTTGGCGACGATGGTGGGTGTTAGTGGGTGGTTGGCTAGTTTTTCACCGTTTTGGGTGACGGTGGGTGGCGGCGATTGTGGGTGGTGGCAATTGCGGTGGGTGGTGGGCTAGTTTTTCACTTCTTTCGGTGGTGGGTGGTAGGCTAGTTTTTTATTATTTTAGTTGGTGGGTGGTGGTGGGTGGTAGGCTAGTTTTTTATTGTTTTAGTTGGCGGGTGGTGGGTGGTGGTGGTGGTGGTGGTGGGGATGGTGGATTGGGGTGGTGGTGATGTTGGTGGTCGTAGTGGACAGTGCTGGTAGTGTATTATGGTGGTGGGTGATGGGTGGCGGCGATGTTGGATGGTGGGTTAGTTTTTTATTGTTTTGTGTGGTGGGTTAGTTTTTTACTGTTATGGGTCGTGGATGGAGGTGGTTGGCGGCGATGGTGGGTTTTTTACTATTTTAGGTGGTGGGTTAGTTTTTTACTATTTTCAATGGTGGATGGAAGTGGTTGACAGCGATAATGGATGGTGGATTAGTTATTTTACTGTTTTGGTTGGTGGGTTAATATTTTACTATTTTGAGTGGTGGATTGAGGTGGTTGGCGGCAATGGTGGGTAGTGGCTGGTGGGTGAGTTTTTTACTATTTTGGGTGATAGGTTAATTTTTTACTATTTTTGGTGATGAATGGTAGTGGTAGCGACGGTTGGTGGGTAGTGGTGAGTTTTAGGTAGTAATGGTTGGTGATGATGATGGATAGTGGGTGGTGGTAGACTAGTTTTTACTGTTTTGAGTGGTGTTGGTTGGCGGCGATGATGGGGGGTGGTGGGCTAGTTTTTCACTGTTTTGGGTAGTAAGTGGTAGTGATTTGCAGCGATGGCGGGTGGTGGTGGTTAACGGGTGATGGTTGGTGGACAGTAGCGGGTGGTGGGTGTTAGTGGTGGGTGATGATGGTTGGCGGTGATGGTGGGTGATGATGGTTTATGGCGATGGTGGGTGATGGTGGTGGCGGGTGGTGGGGGAGATGGGTGGTAATTACTAATTAGTGGCGATGGGTGGTGGTGGTTGGCGGCGAATGGTGGTGGTGGGTGGTGGAAATGGGTGATTGTTAGCCACGATGGTGGGTGGTTGTGGTTGGTGGATGGTTGTGGTTGGTGGATGACGGTGGTTGGTGGTTGGTGGACGGGAGTGGGTGGTGGTGGTTGGTGGTTTATGGCAATGGTGGGTGATGGTGGTAGTGGGTGATGGGTGTTAGTGGGTAGGGGTTAGTGGCGGTGGTGGGTTGTGGTGGTTGGTGGCAAGTGGTGATGGTTGTTTATGGCGATGGTGGGTGATGGTGATAAGGGGTGGGGGTAGTGGTGGTTAGTGACGATGGGGGGTGAGGCGGCAGTGGGTGATGGTGGTTGATTGTGGGTGGCGGGTCATGGTGGTGGTGGTGATGGTGGTGGTTGGCGATGGGTGGTGATAGTGGGTGGCAGGTCGTGATGGTGGCTAGGGGTGTCCATGGGCCGGGTTACCCACGAGTCCCGTTACTCGACTGAGAAAAAATAGATTTGAAACCTGATAGTTGGTCCGCTCGAGCCTGAGCCCAATATCCTTAAAAAGAGGGCTTGGGTTTGCCCCTAAACCCATAACCAACCCGAAGACCGGCCCAAGAGCCCGCCCGCCAAGCCCAACCCGTCCACATAGCCCGCACACCCTTCCTTTGAAAAAATGTTATACTTTTAGAACATTAAATTTGAAATTTTGAAATAAGTCTCCCAATGTCGAAATTTGAAGTTTTAAAAATTTAGATACTATAAATAATGTATTATTTTATTTTCATGGACTAAGCATACAAGTTTTAAAGGGTAGAGTAATGCAAATGATAGATAAGTGAGTAGGTGTCAACCTAATTAGAATGTATTCATTCTATTGGATGTAGTTCATCTCCTAATTAAAAATAAAATTATTCATTATTTTATTTTTATCCATTTTGACTCTATTTTTTATTCAAAAATATAATTTACACAAATATTAAGTTACAAAAATATTCATTATTTTTAAATGAAGTTATATAAAAAAAAGCCCACAAGCAGGCCTGCCAAGCAACCTCGCCCAATATGCTCACGGGTTGGACTGTGGGTAGCCTACCCCCACTCGAAGCCCGGCCCGGCCCACCTAATAATTCACTTAGGTAAGGGTTTGGGCCTACACTACCCAAGTCCGGCCCGAAAAAAATTCTGCGGGCCTAGCCCGTCCCATGGACAACCCTAGTGGTGGCGATTGGTGTTGTGCTGGTGGTGGCGTTGGGATGATGATGGTAGTAGTAATAAATATAAAAATTTGATAATAAAGGAATTTTTTAATTAACCTCATTCATTAAGGGTATTTTTGTAAATAATTTATTTTATAGAATTTTTGCATTAAAAGTGTCGACCTAAAACCAAAAAAGTCACTCCATGTGGAGCTATCACCAAATCTCCCTTTATTGTTTTATCTAATTTTCTTAAAGTTATGGATTTGTTTTTGTTTTGAAAATCCTAAGATTTTAGATTTTCGTATAAATTGACATATGTACTCCGATTCTATGGAGTTAATCAATCAATAATACAATATTTCAAGGGTTATTCTCTTCTTTTTCTCTTTGGATTCCCAGTTTTTTATTATTTATATTTGAAAACGGTGATATCTTCGTGTCCCCGTTATCAGTTGCGTCAATATTGTTCAAGAGAAATCTTGGCTTAATCAAGCCCAAGCCACCCCGACCCTGCAACTTCTCATAGGGGAACGAAGAGAGGCATGGTGTTTTTTTTTTTTCGTTTCTGCCGAACGAAGAGATGTATGTATGCATATACACCATTTCAAGAAAGTTATACAGTATTTGAGGGAGGTACCTTATAAATCGTGCCAAAACCACCTTCTCCAATTCTGTTAGCAAGAGAAAAGTTGCCAGTGGCAGCAACTATAGTGCTGAGATCAAAGAAATGCAAATCTGAATTTGTCCCACTTTCGTGGATCTCTTTTTCCCCAGAAGTCCCTTCATAGAATGAAGTGGCGCGTCTGTTTGGCAATTTGGGTCTTCTTCCTATCTTACACAAATCTGCAAGAAAGTCTGGTTGATCACCCAAATGACATGTCAAGCTATAAGGATCATGTTTTGTTTCTGAGGTCAATGTTCCCTTTGGTAAACGAGGCATGACACTGAAAAATGACCTTTGGAATGCAAGTGGTTAAACTAAACTAAGAAACACAAAATAGCAACAATGGCCTGATGGTTTCTGAAAAAATTCATGTTTCAATGTAAGTCTTAATTTTATATCGTGTTTGATATTCCCACACGTATTATCAAGCTATGAGACCTGAAGGCTCGGTTTTTGTTTTATGTTACTCAACAAAAACAGAACTAATTATTCAGAATGGTATGGTGCAGTATCTACCTTGCAGAACTTGATCAACTAGTGAAAGCTTTCAACTCATTTTCACAAAAGGGGCACACTGATAAATTAGGGTGATGTTGAAAAGAATTCCAAAAAACAATAATTTGTTTACCTTTCCTCTTCTTCATGGCCAACCAATATGCCAAGGACAGTATGAATAGCATTGCAGCCACAGACACTACCACAATTGTCACCAACCTTTTGGAATCAAAGTTCTTCAGCTTTTTTGAATGTTGAGCTAGAAAAAAAGAAGAGAAAAAGATGTTCTTGTGGGCATTCTTTTCGACACTTTCAATGTTCATAGAATTTGAGAATAATCAAAGTGAAACATGCCAATGTGGCTCACACACATAAACAAGAAAAGTCCTCCATGACAAGTTACTAGTCATCATCTAAAAATTGCAAAAAAAAAAAAAAAATAGATGAAATACCTAGCTCAACTACATCCACACGAATGTAAAAATCTTGGCCACCATCTACAAATTGCTTCGTTTCTACCAAGTCCCCATACCAGGTGATGCAACCAATTCCTGTTCCATTAACATCAACAATTGTGTACCCTGAGCAAGAGTAGTTCCCCAAGCACAAGTCCTCGCATGCTTTCTTCCCCATACTTTTGTCCACTAGTGCCGTTGAAGTGTCAAGGACCTTTACATTTGCAACCTGCACGAATCCCTCCCCATTTCCACACACATCTCGCCCTCATTTTTTCACACATCCTTTGGACACATCTCTCAAGTACCAATCACTTGCCCATTTGGGCTCAAAGCCTGGGAGGCACTTGCACTCGAAGGAACTCGAATTAGATAGGTCGCAATCACTGTACACACCACACTGCCTATAATTGTCGCACTTGTCCATGGGTGCATACCAAAATCTTTGCCATCTATGGTTCCCTTCAAGCCACACAAACCTTTCAACCAACCCAGACTCACTAATCGTCATCCTTAAGAAAATTGAGGTGTTGGTTATACCATTCATCAGGTAGACCTCCTCATCATTGTCAACAAAACTAGAGTTCAAGATGTGCTGATTGGTCATTTGTGGGACACCACTCCACAAATGCCCAATCCATGGTCCGCTTCGCCATACCCAAACCGAACCCTTGTAGAAGAACAACTGCGGCGAACCATTGGGGTCCATTTCCAAGCTATACTCCCCGGTTCCTGGATCCTCAAGCGACTTCCAGGATGTCAAGAAACGGTTCAGACCGGTCCTGTGGTCCACCCCAAGTTTCATATAAGGCAGTAGAGTATTTGTAGGATAATCAAGCTTTGCCATGCAAAAAAACTTTGGTTGTTACCTTGAAGCAACACCAGGTTACCATTATCCAGGAGCTAAGCTGAAGTGGCATTTCCATAGGTCATGGCTGAAACATTGGTCGACCAAACTAGAATGTCTCTATTTTGGTCGAGTAAAACCAGATTTCCAGTACTGTCAATGGAAAGAACACCAATGAAACCAATGACTAGATTGCCTCTGTTTGCTACCCAAACTACTGTTTGTTCTAAAACTTTGTTATACCAGACACCCGCATATCGGTTGCTAGAATTGCCGAGGCTAAAGAACCCAAGCGCAAAGTTTCCTCCATTAGAGACCAGAATGTCACCATCTTTGAAAGGTCGGTTTGGTTTAATGGTGTCTATGGAAGCGCAAGATCTGGGATTCAGAAGAAATAAAACCAAAAAAGGCAAGACCTTCTCTACAAGCTACATGGTTTGTTCGATGGTTTTCTTCCAAATGGCACTCCAATATAACCAACAATAACGGAAGAATTCCATAAGAAGACCGTCATGGTGACAATCACATACAAAAAATCTTCTTGTGCTGTCAATTCATGCAGAATGCTACTTGTATGGATTATACTAAAATATGGCCAACTTACTTTTTGAAAGCATACCGAAAAGTAAGTTGATATATTTATCCTACACGTGTCTCTTTAAAAGAATAAATAACCAGTGAAACCGGCATATAGTTGAACCAAAAAAGTGATAATTAGACCAAAAGTTGTATCTTAACCTAAAAACTTGTAACCCCAAAAAGATTATAACTCAATCCTAAAAATTGTAACATACCCCCAAAAAGTTTGAAACTCAACCCCAAAAATTGCAATATACCCAAAAGGTTGAAACTCAATTCATAAAAGTTGTAACTCACTCCAGAAGAGTTGTAACCCCCACCATTAAAGTTGTAATCAACCTCAAAAAGTTGGAATCTCATTCCAAAAGGTTGGATCACAATCCCAAAATATTTAACCCAACCCCAAAAATTGTAACGTACGAAACACAACCCCAAAAATAATAACATACTCCAAAATGTTGAAACTCAATTCGTAAAAGTTGTAATCCAACCTAAAAAAAAATTGTAACACCAACGTTACCCACCTTGTAACCATATAACATACCAAATAATTTGACAAATTAAATATTAATTTGGTGTTAATTTGATAAATGAATATTAATTGGATGAATTTAATATTAAATAGTTGATTTTGAATGTTAATTTGATGAATTTTATTAGATGAAATTGAATGTTAATTTTGTGTTGATTTAATGAATTAAATGTTTATTGGATAAAATTGCATATTACTTTGGTGTTGATTTGATAAATTGATTTTTTATTGGATAATTTTGGATGTTAATTTGATGAATTGAGTGTTAATTTGATGAATTGAATGTTGATTTTGTGTTAATTTGATGAATTGAAGGTTAATTAGTTGAATTGAATGTCAATTAGGTTAAAATAAATGTTAATTTAATGTAAATTTGATGAATTAAATACTAATTAGATGAAATTACATATTACTGTGATTTTTATTTAATAAATTGAATCTTTTTTGGATGATTTTGAATTTTAGTTAGATTAATTGAGTGTTAATTGAATAGATTTGAATATAAATTGGATGAATTGAATGTTAATTTATTATTAATTTGATGAATTGAATATTAATTGGATGAGATTGAATATTAAGTTGATGAATTAAGTGTTTATTATTTGAATTTGAATGTTAAATTGATGAATTAAATATTTATTAGATGAAGTTGAATTTGATTTGAAGAGTTGAATGTTAATTTGGTGTAAATTTGATGAGTTGAATATTAATTAGATTATCAGTTTGGTCTTGATTTGATAAATTGAATCTTTATTGGATGATTTTGGATGTTAAATGTTTATCTGAGACTATTTGAACACAAAATTAAATATTTTAGGGATTAAATTAAAAAATTAATATTTTATGGACCAAACTAATAAATGTGTATAATTTTAGGTATGAAAGTGTAAGTCTTCATTTTCTAACTAGGACCGATAATCACTTCGTAGGGTTGGTCATAATATAAAAAAAATTAATTACACTTTTATCCTTAAAGTTATATATATTTGTGGTTCTTAAAATATTAATTTATCAATTTATCCCTAAAATATTCAATTTCGTATTTAAATAGTCTCAGACGACCTTTAAGATCTAAAATCATCCAATAAAGATTCAACTTATAAAATCAAAATCAAAATAACTTATAATTTAATCCAATTAATATTATATTCATCAAATTTACACCAAACTAACATTGAATTCTTCAAATTAACATTCAATTTTATCTAATAGACATTTAATTCATCAAATTAACATTAAAATTCAACTAATAATATTCAATTCATCAATTTAACTCCAAATTAAGATTCAAATCATCTAATTTATATTCAAATTCAATCAATTAACACTTAATTCATCAAATTAACATCCAAAATCATCCAATAAATTCAATTTATCAAATCAATATCAAAGTAACATGCAATTTCATCCAATTAATACTCAATTTATCAAATATATACCAAATTAACATTCAATTCTTCAAATCAACATTTAATTTTACCTAATAATCATTTTAATTCATTCAATTAACATTAAAATTCAGCTAATAAATATTTAATTCATCAACATAACATTCAATCTCATCCAATTTATATTCAAATTCATTCAATTAACATTCAATTCAAAAATTTAACATCGAAAATCCTCCAATAAAGATTCAATTTAACAAATTAACACCAAAGTAAAGTGCAATTTCATCCAATAAACATTTAATTTTTCAAATAAATAACAAATTAACACTCAATTTATCAAATCAACATTCAATTTCATTTAATAAACATGTAATTCATCAACTTAACATTTAATCACTTCCAATTAATATTCAATTCATCAAATTAACACAAAATTAACATTCAATTCATCTAATTTATATTCAAATTCATTAAATTAACACTCAATTTATCAAATTAGCATCGAAAATCATCCAATAATGGTTCAATTTAATAAATCAACGTCAAAGTAACATACAATTTCATCCAATAAACATTTAATTCATCAAATCAATATCAAATTAATATTCAATTCAACAAATTAACATTCAATTTCATCTAATAACATTTAATATTCAATTCATCAAATTTATACCAAATAAACATTCAATTTCATTAAATAAACATTCAATTCATCATATTAACACCAAATTAAAATTCAATTCATCCAATTAATATTTAATTCATTAAATTAACATTCAATTCATGAAATTAAAATATAAAATCATTCAATAAAGATTTAATTCATCAAATCAACATCAAATTAACATTCAATTCAACAAATTAACATTTCATTTCGTATAATAAACATTCAATTCATCAAATTAACATTTAAATTAACTATTTAACATTAAATTCATCAAATTAAGATTCAATTTCATCCAATTAATATTCAATTCATCAAATTAACACCAAATTAACATTAGTAAAAAATATGTCCAGACTTCGAGCTTAGACTCGCATATTTAGAGGCTGATTCACGAAATTTTCGTGAAATACACTTCTGCAGCCCTTGAAGTCTTCTTTCCAACCCCACAAAAATCAGGTAAATCCGATATCAGAGTCAAAAGTTATGTCCAAAATACTGAAGATGTGTCAAATCCTTATCTTTTAGGAAACTTTCCTAATCCAACTTTAAATGATTTTTCTTCTTACTTAGACTCTTATAATGATTAAATTGCTGATTTATCTTCAAGTCTTCCTATCTCAAATCTGGACTCTTCAATCCTTACCAGTTATGATTCTTCCTCTAGTGATTGCTTCACTTGCATTATCCATTATTACTTTAAATCAACCAATTTACCTGCAAAATAAACCAAATAGCTAGAAAAAGTATCAAACTAGAAAATTAAGGAATTTAACACATTTAATTACAAATAATATGCAATTAACCAATCATTAATTATAATAAAATAGCACTTTTGATGGTTAATCAATTATGATGTTCAATACACTCAAGAAAATTATTGATTTCAGGATGCCGAAGTCTAGAGTGAGGTCCACTACTACACTAGCATGATAGAGATGGGAGAAAACTGAAGAATTTGGTTTATGTACATATTGTACATGAGTGTTTATTTTCCCTATTGTTGTACATGGTTAGAATCCCTAATCTTTTGTTTTGGTACAAGTGACACCGTTGTATACTTTGTTATATAGTTTATCCATTTATGGTGTTATTAGGTGATATTATTGATTTTAAATACATTATTACATTACAGACGTAGGTATTGTTACATGTTAAGTTAAGCTTCCATCTCTTGGAAACCAAGGGGGTATCTCGGGATGGAGTGTGACACTTTTTTTTTAAAGTACTTTCGAGAAGTTATAAGTCTTAGAAGTATTTTTTAAAATCACCTCAAATACACCTTTAGATGACCTATTTTTCCTATTAAATTTGGGGAGTTAATATTAACCATCAGATTAATTTTAAAGTAAAATTTAAAATGATCTCAACCGCGAAAAACAAAAGTCTTTTTTATATTGAACTTTATTATATAGAATTTCTTCAATTTCGTCCCAATCGGGATTAAAAAGTGATGAACAATATGTAAAATAGCAGTTTCTATTTACACATTAATCAACAAATACTTTCTAAATGAAATTCTAAATAATATGCAAAATACCATCATGATAATCTACAAAGATTATGACTGAATGACAGATATGTGAATAAGAAAAAATGGAAGCGTATTTAAGTCATTTGGGCAGAGAGGGATTTTATATAGGGTTAATCATAAATTGTACCTCAAAAAATTTCTTGAATTATAATTTGTACCTTCAAAAATTAAAAATCTTAATTTATACCCTCAAAGATATAAATCTATATAAATGTGCACCTAAAGCTAAAAGCTGTCGCTCGTCTAAAATTTTTTTTTTTTTTTGGGAATCTTGATGGTGTGAGAAAAATTTATTGATTAAAAAATTAAATTACACCTAACTAGGGGGACATATGTACTTTATCCCACGATGTAATCTAATTATATAGATAAAACTAAAATAAAAGTAAAAGGGCAAAATGCCTGTGTAGTACAAATAATAATGAAATGCATGTGTAGTAAATACTAGACATGCTGCCTAAGATAAATGTTGGCTGCCTAAAAGGAGTACTGACAGCAGTTGGCGTGAATGATCCGACCAACTGAAAAATGCACGCATTAATAAGCGTCATCCAGGACCAGACATGCAGCAGCCGAAGGGAAACAGCTACCAGTTAAGATAATCAGCAGACAGAAAAACCAGTTGAAAAGTGATGTGAACAGTGACATGAACGGTGGGAATTTCTATCTGCTGTAATTTGAAGTTTTGAACAATGGTCCAGCCAGTAATTTGAAAGTGTTATCAGAATCGGACTAGATTGGCCGGTTCGACCGATTCAATCGTGAACTGGAACCTTAACCGATTCGATTGACTAGTTAAACCGGATAAAAACTGTCAAATCAGCCGATTTTTTGAGAAAATCGTGAACCGGACGATTTTTTAAAACTGGATGGTTTGAAGTCAATAAAACTAAAAGAAAATTTTGAACGGTTCAATTTTTATTTGGGCCATTTTTTTTATTTTGCCCTAAATCTAGTAGAAGGCAGCAGCTTCTTCTCACCAGCAACAGGGAGGCAGTGACAACGAGGCAGTTTCGTCTCAGGCTACACTCAGGCATCCATCGAGGATGTTCAGTACTCAGGCGCACTCAGGCAATCACTCAGACGACCAAGGAAGCAGCGATTACTGCACTACTCAGTTCTCAGGCGGAGGCGACAACTCAGGTGACCTCTCCGACGACAAACAACAACTAAAGGAGGTGACAAGTCAGGCAACCGCTCCTCATTAAGGTAAAATGACTGTCCTCTCCTCCTTTCTCCTTTCTCCTTTCTCCAGGAGTTGTACTTCAATTTTCCAACAAAACACACAAAAAATACTGATTAATGACAACAACAAAAAAAAAAAAAAAAAATGGAGTGGACTTTGAGGGTTGGGGGTGAGGAATTTCATCCTGATCACAAACCTTTGTTCTGTTTTGATTCTGTTCATAGTATCAAATGTGATTTCATTTGAATATTGTGATGGGCCAGGTCCAAATAATCCAATTCGTGTGGAAAGCCCAAAACTATTTAAGAGCCCAAGCTCTAGAA
Organism: Ilex aquifolium; assembly: GCA_951799425.1. Lineage (NCBI taxonomy): Eukaryota > Viridiplantae > Streptophyta > Magnoliopsida > Aquifoliales > Aquifoliaceae > Ilex > Ilex aquifolium. The sequence goes on along the minus strand of OX637392.1, from coordinate 48,225,262 downwards.
GACCCGGCAAGCCCTATGAGGCCCAAGCCAGTCAAACCCATCAGGAAGCTACACCACCAAGGGAGCATCCAGGAGCCTTACCCTTGCCGTTTGGAGAGAGTCAATTTTCCCTCATCTATTGGAGTGCACCTTAACTCTCTTGCCCGTTGAGAAGAGGAGAGGTCGCCAAGCCATTTAACTACTATTAAAGTAGTTCCAATCCGTTGTGACCGCTGGATCAGCTACTAAGTTAATACCCATTATGAGGCAACCACTATAAAATGTAAGCCCCACCAACATTTGAGGGGCATCGCACTCCTTTCAGGCTAACCTCTCCTCTCCTGCTCTAAGATTGTAATTCTTTCTCTCCACACCGGAATTAATAAAATTCCCGGCGAACTTAGCCATTGAAAGTGGACGTAGGTCTCGTTGATCGAACCACTATAAATCTTGTCTTCTTTCTCTTTCTCTACTTATTTTACTGCATTTTATACTATTTACATGACTGTGGTGTGCAAATCAATTTTGTGCATCATCAGTTTGGCGCCGTCTGTGGGAATCGACAAAGTTCTCACATCTAAAAAATCTACTCTGTCAAATCCATGAATCCCCCTGAAGACAATCCTGGGCGAGAAGAGGAGGTTGCTCCTCTACCACCCGCCAATCCGGTCCCAAATGCACAGCAGATGCTTGACACCGTGCAACAACTTATAGCCCAGAACCAACAGATTCTGCAGTTGATGCTCGGGCAACAAAGAGGAGCACAACCTGGACCTCAAGCTAGGGAAGCTCCACTCCCTGGTCATCAAGAAGCTCCCCCTCTGGGCGCCCCACCCTTGGGCGCCCAGCCAAGGGGGGCCCACCATGAGGGACCTCCTCTTCCAGCCCCTGCTCCTGCTCCCCATAGTGGAGGCCTTATGGTGGAGACCCTCCTCTCCAAGAGGATGAGGGTGAAAACCAAAGCATCGAGTATGGGAGTCATTTTCGTGGTAATTCCATAGGACCCCCTCCCAATCAATGGGATGAAAAAATTAAGGAAGTGCAGAATCAACTGGGTGATGTCTACAACGCCATGAAGGCACAGGGGCCCGAAATAGTGGACTACCTGGTAAGTCGAACTAATACACCTTTCAAACCTGACGTGGCAAACTATCCACTTCCTTAGAAATTCAAGATGCCATCCATCGAGACCTTTGACGGTAAGAAGGATCCACTGGACCACCTCGAAACCTTTAAGACTTTGATGCAGCTGCACAATGTCCCCGACAAAATCATGTGCCGAGCGTTCCCAACCACTCTGAAGGGATCCGCTCGACAGTGGTTCGCCAAGATTTCTCCCGCCTCCATTGGCTCATTTGCTGAGCTGAGTAGGTCTTTCGTGTCACACTTTATTGGAGGACGTCGCCACCAGAAGCCTGCCACACATCTGCTAAGCATAAAGCAGGAAAGAGATGAGAGCCTGAGAAGCTACCTCACTTGTTTTAACGAGGAGGTCCTTCAGGTCGAAGAGCCCGATGAAAAGGTAAGCATGACCGCCTTCCTGAGAGGCCTCCGGTCATCGAGCTTCCTTTTCTCGGTGATGAAGCGCCCACCAAAAAGCATGCCTGAGTTACTAGCGAAGGCCCAGAAATACATGAACGCGGAGGACATTACAAGAGCCAGACGAGGTGAGTCCTCTAGAACTGAGGAGAAAAGAAAGGAAAGAGATAGAGATGACAAGAAGGACAGTAATAACAAGCGCAGCAGGACAGAGAGGATACCTGCCAAAGACCGTCTCGGTCCCACTCCCTAGAGAGAGCGACAAGTCTTCACTCCCCTCAATGCCTCTGTCGAGCACATCCTATTACAAATTCAGGATGACCCCGCGATAAAGTGGTCGGGGAGAATGAAGTCGCCCTCAAACCGTAGGAGCCCGAACAAGTATTGTCGTTTCCATCGCGACCATGGCCACGACACCGATGACTACTATGACCTCAAAAGACAGATTGAGGAGCTCATCCAACGGGGTCACCTACGCCAATATGTTGCCGGAAGAGAACGGGCGCCGGCCCCACCTTGTAATCAGGAAGACCAACAGCCCATCGGGGAAATTCACACCATATCCGGAGGGCTTGCAGGGGGAGGAGAATCCCTCTCCGCAATGAAGGCTCATGCCACGAAAGCTAGGCACCCTGATGAATTGCGTCCATCTAAGGCACCAAAGCATGGCAATAGTGAAGTCATATCTTTCTCAGACAATGATTTGGAGGGAATTCAGCACCCCCATGATGACCCTCTGGTGATCACCATGACCGTCGCCAACTTCCAAGTGCGGAGAATTCTCGTGGATAGTGGCAGCTCTGTGGATATCTTGTTCGCAGAGGCTTATGACAAGCTCAACTTGGGCAGGGAGAGGTTACAGCCTATCAGGTCACCCCTCATTGGGTTCTCCGGGGAGAAGGTGTATCCCCTAGGGTCCATCACCTTACCAGTCACTGCCGGTGTAGCACCCCGAAGTTCCACAATCATGGTCAACTTCCTGGTAATAGATTGCCCTTCAGCGTATAACATCATTCTTGGGCAACCTACTCTTAACACTCTAAGAGTGGTACCCTCTACCTACCACCTCATTCTCCGCTTCCCAACCTCAAGCGGAGTCGGAGAGGTCCGGGGAGATCAAGTAGCTGCAAGAGAGTGCTACGTCTCCTCTATGAAGGCAAGGAAGCCACATGAAGCACTGCAAGTGGAGGTCTTCGACCCAAGGGATGACGCCACTATAGAAAGAGGAGAACCAGTCGAGGAGCTCACCCCAATAACCCTGGATGTGGAGTATCCAGATAGAAGAATGTACATTGGCTCTTCCCTCCCTGAAGATTTGGTCTGCCAGCTCGTAGAATTTTTGAGGCGTAACATGGACGTTTTTGCTTAGTCACATACGGACCTAGAGGGCATCGACCCTGAGGTCGCCACCCATCACCAAAAACTAAGGGGTGCCTCCACTGAAAGGGCCCGAGCAATGGAGAAGGAGGTGGGAAAGTTGATAGAGAACGGAGCAGTTAGAGAAGTAGCCTATCCTGAGTGGCTCTCAAATGTGGTGATGGTGACTAAAGCTAATGGGAAGTGGCGCCTCTGCGTCGACTTTACTGAGCTCAACAAGGCATGCCCGAAGGATAGCTACCCACTACCACGAATCGACCTCCTCATCGACGCCACAGCAGGGCATGAATTGCTCACCTTCTTGGATGCATATTTAGGGTATAACCAGATTAGAATGCACCCCCCAGACCAGGAGAAGACATCGTTCATCACTCCAAGGGGGACCTACTGCTACAGGGTCATGCCCTTCGGGTTGAAGAATGCAGGAGCAACCTATCAACGACTGATGAACAAGATGTTCCAGTCCCAGATCGGAAAAATAATGGAGGTGTATGTGGATAACATGTTGGTAAAGAGTCTCGCCGCCAATAAACTTTCAACGTTCTTAGGTCATACCACATAAAGTTGAATCCTGAGAAGTGCGCCTTTGGGGTAGGCTCAAGTAAGTTCCTTGGCTTTATGGTCAACCAAAGAGGAATTGAGGCGAACCCCGACAAAATCAAGGCAATATTAGATATGAAGTCGCCGTCCTCAACCAAGGAGATCCAGCGCCTCAATGGGAGAATTGCAGCACTCAATAGGTTCGTTTCCAAGTCTGCGGACAAATGTCTGCCTTTCTTCAAAATTCTTTGAAAGGCTTTCGAGTGGGGACCTGAGGCGGAGGAAGCCTTCCAAAAGCTTAAAGCCTACTTGGCTACACCTCCACTCCTTTCACACGCCGAATTTGGTGAAACTTTATATCTATACCTTTCTGCTTCCCCATCGGCAGTGAGCTCCGTCCTCATCAGAAACAGTGACGGGGTACAAAAGCCAATTTATTATGTGAGTAGAGCATACCAAATAGTGGAAGTCAGATATTCAAAGATGGAAAAATTAGAACTTGCCCTCATTTCAACAACAAGACGCCTGCGACATTACTTTCAGAGTCACACTGTTGTTGTAATCACAGATCAGCCTCTAAAGAGAGTATTGGGAAAACCAGATGTATCCGGGAGACTCCTAAAATGGGCAGTAGAACTAGGCGAGTTCGATATCCAGTACCAACCAAGGGCGGCTATCAAAGCACAAGCCTTGGCGGATTTTGTTGCTGAGCTTACACCTGTAGAGCATGTCAATGAACATTCCGCACTTCAGACATCAAGCCTGGACACCCAAAGTAAGGTGATACATGACGAGGACACCCGAGCACCCAGCCCAAGCACCCAAACCTCCTCCCCAGGCACCCAAGCCTCCACCCCTGGCGCCCATAACTCCTCCGCGGGCGCCTAGACCTCCTCCCCGGGCGCCCAGGCCTTCTCCGCAGGCGCCCAGACACTCCCTGGCGCCCAAACCTCCTCCGCAGACGCCCAGGCCTCCTCCGCAAGCGCCCAGAACTCCTCCCCAGGCGCCCAAACACCCTCCTCAGGCGCCCAACCACACCCAGACTCCCAGGCCCCTCCCGGCGCCAAGCCTGGAGCCTTGACACCCCATTCTGGTTTCTTGACTCCCGCAGTGATCACCGAACTCTCCTCTCCGTCGCTCTGGAAGCTTTATGTGGATGGATCATCAACCCGCGAAGGAGGTGGAGCTGGCTTAATCCTAATTAGTCCCGATGGCACTCCCATCAGGTATGTTGTGAAGCTGCACTTCATTACCTCCAACAATGAGGTAGAATACGAGGCCCTCCTCTCTGGACTAAGGTTGACAATTGAGATGGAGGCTCAACACCTCGTCACTCACAGCGACTCTCAACTAATAGTCAACCAAGTAAAGAGCGAGTTCGAAGCGAAGGGAGCCAGAATGCAGGAGTACCTTGCCATGGTGAAAGGCTTGGTCTCCAAGTTCAAAAACTTTCAAATCACCTACATCCCGAGGGAGGAGAACATGACAGCCGATGCCCTAGCCAGGCTCGCCTCATCCTCAGACACCTCACCAGGAACAACATTCATGGGTCACCAATTAGAACCAAGCAAGTTAGACACGGAAGCTACAAGTGTCAACTGTGCATCTGCCGAGGCAAACTGGATGACCCCAATAAAGGCATACCTCCAGGAAGGTGCGTTGTCTGATGACCCTCTGGAAGCCAGGAAGCTCAGGATGAGAGCCTCCAAGTTCAAAGTATAAGCCCCATGAAACTCTTTCGGAGAAGCATCTTCGTGGTGCACTTTCCTCCACAACACCAGAAAGCATAGCAAAACCCTCCAGCCGTTGGGTGACAGCCGCCCCGGGGTGAGCGAAAAATATTCAAGGATGCGACAGATAGAGGGGGACATGGGAAGCCTGAGCCAGCCTCAAGCATCTTCTCATAAATGACAATATCCCCAGAAGAGTCATCCGAGGCAGGCTCATTCATCTCGGCCCGACGGCATAGCATAGTCGGAGGAATATGGTAGGTGGAGACAATCTGCACAATATCATCTAAATCTAAAATACTAGAGATAGTATTTACCTTGGACACATTGTCAACTATTTTGCTTTTGTACTTTTTCTTGCGGAGGCCCTGAAAAGTTTGATCTTGAGTAACTACATTCTGAGGGGCCAGATCATCTCCAATACAAGTGTCAGGTCCGCCACAGGCACCCAGGGCAGCCCCTTGCTCGCCCAAAGCCCCAGCCTCGCCAAAATTCCTCAAATTAGCGCCCAAAAAGGCGCCCCTCTGCTCACCTGGCGAGCTGCCCCGCGCGCCTGCACCACAATTGGCGCCCAGCCTTAGCGCCTCAACTCCCAAATCATCTCCAACTAGCGGCACGAGGAGAGGCGGCTCTGTCCCAGCAGAGGCTGCTTGCCCAAAGGCCTAGGCTGTCCGCCTGCCTTGCTCGCCCAAATGCCTGGGCTGCCCGCCTGCCTTGCTCGCCCGAAGAGGCTGCACGCCCAAGGGCCTGGGCTGCCCGTCTGCCTTGCTCGCCCGAAGAGGCTGCATGCTTGCTGGCCTAGACTACTCGCCCACTAACCTGTGCAGGTGCAGCACCTTCCAAATCAGCAGCGACGCCCAGCGCCTGCTCGCCCAGGGCCCCCTTTCCTCCTCTCGGCACTCCTGAACCAGCGCCTTCTAGCGCCTGACAGATTGAACCAGCGCCCAGCACATGCCCGCCAACATCGGTGCCCAGCGCCTCACTTCGGGCATCCAATTGGGTCTCTAATGGCACCCCCACTCCGGCGTTGAACAGCCTACCCTCTTCTTCCACAACGTCGACTTCTTCAAGCTCTCCATTAATATTCCCTAAAAGCTACACATCATCTTCTCCAGTCAACATGGTTTCTCACAACACTCAACCCAAGAAGCCCTTGAAGGATTTTGGGAATAAACCTCTCCTCTTCACACAAGATGGAACAGAATGTGAAAAATGAAGGAAGGGTCTTCTCCTTAAACTCCAGGGTTTTCTTGAAATCAAGGGAAAATAAAAAGGCCCAATTCAAAACAAGGGCTCTTCTAGAGTTCAAAAGGGGAAATAAAAGAAGAGGTTATGTAGCTGGAGACGTCCTACAAAGCTAAAATATATATCAAGAATGAAGAAGGAGCCTTGGTTTGTGATTCAAAAAATCGTTTAGCTTTCGGGGGCGCTGCCCCCAAGCCCCTGCCACCTAACCGGGCAGGTGGAACCCATCGACCTGACCTGGCAGGTCGATCCCCGCGACCTGTCCGGGCAGGTCGATCCCCGAAATTCAGTTGTAGCGCAACATTGTCGTAGCGGGAGAGAAGTCTTCTCAAGTCAGAATTCAAATTCAAGTAAATGTCGTCTTCTCCAAGTTTCATTGGACATGAGGCATTGGGGGGCAAATGATGGGCCAAGTCCTAATAATATAATTCGTGTGGAAAGCCCAAAACTATTTAAGAGCCCAAGCTCTAGAAGACCCAGCAAGCCCTATGAGGCCCAAGCCAGTCAAGCCCATCAGGAAGCTACACCACCAAGGGAGCATCCAGGAGCCTTACTCTTGCCGTTTGGAGAGAGCCAATTTTCCCTCATCTATTGGAGTGCACCTTAACTCTCTTGCCCGTTGAGAAGAGGAGAGGTCGCCAAGCCATTTAACTACTATTAAAGTAGTTCCAATCCGTTGTGACCGCTGGATCAGCTACTAAGTTAATACCCATTATGAGGCAACCACTATAAAATGTAAGCCTCACCAACACTTGATGGGCATCGCACTCCTTTCAGGCTAACCTCTCCTCTCCTGCTCTAAGATTGTAATTCTTTCTCTCCACACCGGAATTAATAAAATCCCCGGCGAACTTAGCCATTGAAAGTGGACGTAGGTCTCGTTGACCGAACTACTATAAATCTTGTCTTCTTTCTCTTTCTCTACTTATTTTACTGCATTTTATACTATTTACATGACTGTGGTGTGCAAATCAATTTTGTGCATCATCATATTGCATTTAAAATATTTTTTTTTCCTTTAATATATCACTGGTTCTGATTACATGCGCACGATGAACAAAATATTGTATTTTCAATTAATTCTTTTAGTTAAATTATTATGTTTTATAATTATTATATATATTTTTTTATTTTTTTATTATATGACCAATCCAACCAGTTAATTCGACGGTTGAACCAGTGAACCATTGATCCGATCCCTTTATCGGTTCGATGATTAGTCCGATTCTCGTAACATTGATTTGAAGCAGCTAAGAGCAGCAGCTAAAAGAATCCCAGATGAGTCATGAACAGCATGAGCTGAAGGCAGTGTGTACAAGCTGCGAGAGTAGCAGCTTGACATGAGCTGAGAGGTGCAATAATGAGCTGAAGGAGCTGCGCCACAAGCTGTAATGCAGAGCTGTGTGCTTGATGACTCTTCGGATTTATAAGCTATCAGATAAGTCCACTGAGATGACTGCCTTGAAAGATTAAACGAAAGAAGATAAGCTATCAGATAGGGACACTGGATAGCCTGTTTTCGAAAAATGAGAAGCCAAAAGGGTAATAAGGCAGTGGACCGATTGAACTGCTTTGGTGATCAACTCTTTATATAAAACCCTAAAATTCAGACTCCACTAAACATTCCTCCGTTCCCGAATAGATTCTCTGAAAATGCCAAACCGAAGGAAAGGAGAAGGAAAAAGAATTGGAAACGGAAATCCATCGAAAGCCACAGCCTCCACTTCTGCAATGATCTCTAGTTGCAATCTTCCCGAAGACCTCATCTTCGAAATCCTCTCTAGACTCCCAGTCAAATCTCTCCTCCGCTTCCAATCCGTGTCCATACCCTGGCTCGCCCTTATCAAGAACCCTAAATTCATCTCACTTCACCTCAATCGCACCGCCATGAACCCCAAGAATGACTCTGTAATCATCCGGCAATACCACATAATGTCTCTCTTCAATGTTAATTCCACTGACAAACCCATCAATCTCGACCACCCTTTCCCCGAAATCTTCCCCCGAATGGAGTTGGTGGGTTGTTATAATGGCTTAGTCTGTCTCAGTTACCCTCCTCTGGGTAAATTGATCATCCTATGGAATCCTGCAACGAGACAGTATAAGGTGATCCAACTTTCATATCTCAATTCAGAAGATGTTGATATGGTTTCTGTCGGCTTCGGATTCGACCCAGTGGCCAATGATTACAAAATTATAAGAATTATGCGTTTGATTCCGAAACCACCAAGAGATTTATTACGAGTGGAATTTGAAGTGTACTCTGCAAAGAACGATTCCTGGAAAATGTTTCAGGTTGAAACTCCATTTTTTATCCCCCTGACGAGGTGCACTGCGATTTTGAAGGGAGCACCCTATTGGAAGACCGTAATTAGAGATGAGGAGGAAGACTCTGGAGTCCTTATAGTATTGCTATACTTCGACCCAAAGAATGAATCTTTTTCGTTATGGCAATCCCCGGAATGTCCAGAAGGGACCATTTCGGAAGCCGTGGAGTTGAGGGATGAGCTTGTTTCACTTGTATATTCTTCGAGAGAAGAATCGAACAAATATGTTTATGTTTGGATGGAAGATGATTGCAAGGAGAGTCGTATTAAGAAGATTGGACCGATTCCGATAAAGGTGGTGAATATAATTCACTGTTGCAAGAATGGAGAGATTTTAGCAGAGGGCACTGAAGGAAAGCTGTTCCTGTATGATCCCGAAACTAACGGAATTAAGAATATTCCAATTGATGAAGTTCAGGCGAATTCATATGAAGCTTTTAGCTACACAGAGAGTTTGGTTTCTTTTGAGGGGATGAAACAAGTAGGACAGAAGGAATAGGTAATCGTTATTTATACTATCACTCTATGCGGTTCTGGATTATTTCTTCAATTGGTTTATGTTTTTTACCAGTGGGAAATTGTGCTTTTGCTAGCTATGTAGATTTGTCCTTAGCTTAGCTTACGTAGATAATTTAGCTTGTTCTAAAATTGGACTTGATTCAGCTTGTGCTGTTAAATTGGATCATTGTATGGCTTTTAGGCCAGCCTTCCGTGTTTTGGGGTGTGTGTGACTTAGTTTTTTCCTTGACTTGTCAAACTTTTGAAAAATTAGTATCAACTCTAATTCAAATTTTCTTTATGATTAGTAGTTCTTTTATGAAGAAATAATGTTGAATCTGAACTCCCAAATATATTTTCTAGAGAAATGTTATGTAACTCAAATCTGCATCCCAAATGAAAGGGGACCATTGGATCAATAGATCCCATTTTAAAAAATTGATGGGATCCACTGATCTAATGGTTCTCCTTCATTTGTGATACAAATTTGGGTTGCAAATTTGGGTTACATAGTATTTCCCTATTTTCTATTGTCTAGGCACATGTATAAGATAGTAAGATACCCTACACCAAGTTTTGAGTGTCGTAACCGTATCCAAGATCGATAACTCAATGTCTAAGGCATATGACAAGCGTCAACTTTTATGGGTGGGGCTCTTTGCACCCCCAAAATATCCATCTTCACTCCTAGGGGTGTTAAACGAGGTGAGCTTTGGCAAGCTTTGGTGTGTTCAGGCTCGGCTCGTAATTTTTAAAGTTTGCTCAAGTTCGATTTGGGCTCGGATGCTGGGCTTAAAATTTTGTTCAAACTTGGCTCGTCTAATCTTGTTTATTAGTGCGAGCTCGAACCAGAACTTAGGCTCGAACTCAAGCTGGAAAAAAGGAACCTATTATTCTCTCAACTTTTAAGTCTCCAACACCACAAATTCAACAAGAGAGCATATATAGAGAAATTGTAATTGATCTTTCATTGTTAGGTTAACATAACTAAATATAAATAAACATCATCAACTTCTTAATCAAAAAAACCAAAGCAAAATGTAGTAGAGGGTTCAAAAAAATGACAAACACAAAAATGAGTTGTCTTCCACTTCAAACATTTCCACCAATCACCATTAGTGAGCACAACCATCGCAATACTGTCACCCCTATAGAAAATCGTTCATCTATTAGAACACTAGCACCAAAATATATATATTTTGCAAGGTCAACGAGGGTGATATGGATCACATAATGACAAATATGATAGACAATAGAGGAAGGTATGTGAAAAATAAAATTGGGTGTCATATAAGTAGCAAGTCCAACAAAGTTCTTCCTTGACAAAATAAGATTGCATGTTTCATCAATCCATAATAGGAACTATATATACAGATAAATGGAACCTTTGACTGAAAGAGAATCAGTCAAAAGGAAGAAAAAAGTTCAATATATTTCTTGGAATAAGCAAAACCAAAACACAGGATGTACATAAATCTAAGTGGCTATTCCATTTACTAGGGCTAGAGATGAATTTCACTCGGCCCACTAAAAAAGATTACTATTAAGTGAAGTAGCAAAGTACAGTGCATACTTTTCCCAGTAGTTCCACAAAATGAAAGCTTATGTGCATACTTCCTGCATAAACTCTTCTTCATCACCCTATAAAATGAAATATCAACAATTAGGGAAAATATAGAGATTCAAATCAACATGAAAAATATGTTATTAATAATAATAATCAAACATATACTCACATATGAAGCCTTATCAATACCAATATCTTGACGTAACCAATCTCCATTACATATCAACACATTTACTGTCTCGAGCTTCAATGCACTTCGAAATTGATCTAGAACTCTACCTCTGGCATTAAAGGCAAACTCTAAAGCCACTGTGGTTATAGGAATGGATAGGATATCACGAGCCTTCTTTGGGAGATTTCGAAACTTCAGTGTGTTTGCTTTCCACCAATTCAAAACATCAAATTTCATTGAATAGTTAGCATTACACCTATAAATACCTTCCTCTAGATAGATATCCAACTCAGACTTCATTGGTTGGACAAATATTTAGTTGATCGACCGACATATCAAATTCACTCAAGCTTTTACTCATTCCCTTAAATGTCCTAGGGCCCCGACAACATTTCTAACACCACATAAAATAGACAGTGAATCTTTAGATACATAATCTTTATATAGCTCATACAAAGATTCACGGACAACATTAATATGATGAACTGCATCAATTGTTGAATAGATTTTGGGAAAGCAAAACTCAACCAACTTCATTTTATATCGAGGATCTAAGACTACTCTTATTGCCGTCAATAAATTACACTCATCCCAATACTTCTCACTCATCCTAGCATTCATGACTACCAAGTAATCCCTCGTATCAAAAAATTTCTCATTCAATATTTGTTTAATTTCCCAAGTTTCAGGAAGGGAAAGATTTTATGTGGGATAGGAACAACCTGAGAACACATTTGTGGCTTCACTAAAAATTTCTAAAAACTTGCATAACTCTTCAACTCGTGCCCAATCCTCTTTAGATGACAACCGTTTATAGTATATGTCTTTTTCCTTGTACCTCAGAAATACCTCTTTGAACTCAATTGCAGACGCAAGCATTTAATTAGTTGAGTTCCATCGGGTAGGCACGTCAAGAATCAATCGCCTAGAGGTGGGCAATTGCAATTGCAATTGCTTGACAATTTTGGTGAAATTATGAAGCCACGATGGGACATTTTCAAATACTTCACTCTCACAGACATTTTCAACTACATCTCGTCTCTCTCCTAACCCATCTTGCACCAATAGGTTTAAAATATGCGCACAACATTGAACATGAAATATCTTACCATTGAAAAATAGTTTTCCTTTGACTTCAAACTATCTTTCAAGATTTTTACTGCTGCATCATTTGCAGAAAGCATTGTCCAATGTGATGATTGAGACTTTGTTCACAATACCCTAGTCGAGCAAACAATCAGAGATACTATTTGCAATCGGCACCCCTGTATAGGGAGGTGCCATGCATCGAAAATTTAATATATGTTTATGCAATTTTCACTCATCATTTAAAAAATGTCCGGTTAGACACATATAACCCATTGTTTGATTAGAGGTCCATAAGTAGGCTGTTAAGCTGATTTGTTCAATATTCGCAAGCAAAGACTTCAATTTTTCTTTTTCAGTAGCAAAAATTTTCATGCAATCGTTCTTTAAGGTGAGGCGTTTTATTGGCTCATAACGCGAGTTAAGCGTTTTAAGAAGCAACACAAAAAGGTCGTGTTCCGCCATCTTAAATGGGTACTTATGCACAATGACCATTTTTGCATAAATTTCTCTTACCTTCTTATCATACTTGTAAGTAGTCAAACCGCCACCGAATGCACCGTCTGAACCGGCTGTCCCTAAAGCCAATAATTTTTGTGTTAGTCCGTTGCCTTTACCAAAGATAGCAGTTAGACGAGGCATGCAAGTTTTTAAATGTCCAAGTAGATGACTTGTCAGACTCCCATGTTTATGAGATAGCTTTGTTGCACAGTGATGGCATTTTGCCTTGTGTTTGCCATCATCGTCATCCATCTCTGTCATATCTTTCCAAACTTTTGATTTATTTTGCTTAGCTTTTTGTTTTTTGAGTGGTTCTGCTGGATCAGTTTGTTCTTCCGTTAGAGCGGTTTCAATTTCTATTGCACTGTTAGCTATAGAAATATGTGGCAAGGAAATAAAATCCATTTGGTCGTGTTGCAATGCAATTGATTCCCCGAGTCCCTGACATAGTGAAAAAAATATTATCAAAATAAAAAAAAAAAGTTTTGACAACAGTGTAAAACTTAAAGTTTTGGGACCATTGTGTTTTTAACTCAAAGATCCTATAGTTTTATATTGATTGATGGAAGTGATATAGTGGGGTCAACAAAAAAAATCAGTCTTCTATAGTGTAGTGTGTTCTTAAAGAGAAAAGAAGAGTCACGGTCACCAAATCTCTTGATCTACTGGGGATCTACCATAATAGTCTTACTTGAAGGAGGCGACCACCAGAGAAGACTAGAAGAACTTACCAGATGGTCCAGGTCTCTTGATTTTGGTCTTACTCGAAGGAAGTGGCTTGACTCTGAGGCCTGAGATTAGGGTTTGAGAATTGAGAGAGAGAGAGGGAGGGAGGAGACAGAGAGAGAGAGAGAGGGAGGGAGGAGAGAGAGAGAGAGGGAGAGAGAGACAGAGGACTGAGGAGTTTTCTAGAAAAGTGGGTTTGGTTTGTCTGGTTAACACTTGGTTGCTAAAATTGCATTTATTTGCTTTCCTTCATTTTCTTAGCAACCAAGCATATATTCCAAAATTTCTAGAGTAATATTGAGAAAGCAAAATATTGAATCTGATGAGAATACTTTACAGGTGGGGTTGTATAGGCTTCAAATGCAAAACTAGCAAGAATAGGAGCCAGATTTATATCGATCAATCGATGCAACATCTTTCTTTTTCTTAGCTTCTCTTTTAGATTCTATGATGCATTGTACAAGATCTAGATCCCTCAAATACATTTTTCTTTTCAGTCTTCTTCTTGCTAGATCATCCATCATTAATGAGTGAATGACCCACTTGTATATAATGAGTCCCACTTGAATGTACGTTAGTCACTAAGAAAAGAATTGAAGAGAAAATATAGTACAGTGGATCTCACTTTTATTGTACAGGTTATACATATATATATACACATACATATATACAATTATATATATGCAAAAAACCTCCCTAAATTTTAAAATTTTATACTAAACCACACTAGAATTAAAGCAAAATGCAAACATAAAATTCTATTTGAACTTAATTTGAGTACCTGACCAATTCCGACTGTTGGATAAAAACTGGGGGTTCATCCAACTTTAGAGCTCACTACTAATCTAATGGTTGCAAACTTGCATAAATTCGGTTCCAAATTAGGTCCTCAAATTAAGTTCCTATAGCATTGCTCAATGTAAACATTATTGTTTTTGAGAGGATATAGAAGTTCAGTGACGAAGTTATTGGAGTTTTTGAATTTGTATGAAGACTGTTCTGGACAGAGAATTAGTAAGCAGAAAAGCTCACTGATTTGTTCTTTTAGGATATCTCAGCACAAAGCTTTATTGCTGTCTAGGTTGGCACAAATTCCCATCAAAGGATGTCCTATTACTTATCTGGGATGTCCTTTAATCAGAGGGAGGAGTAGATTGAGAGATTTTGAAGATCTTGTTTTGAAATTCAAGGCTAGAATTGAAGGATGGTATGCTAGTTTGCTTTCTAACATGGGGAGAGTAGTAATGGTGCAGTCTGTTCTAAATTCTATACCTGTTCATCTGCTGTCTTGTTTGAACTTGCCAAAAGGGATCCTTTCTAGACTTAATTCCTTAATTGCCTCTTTTATTTGGTCTGGTAAGGCAGGGATTAGGAGGAGACATTGAGTTTTATTGGCAGGAGATTACTAGACCTAAACAAGAAGGAGGTTTGGGAATTAGAAGGTTTGAAGATGTACATGCAGCCTTCAGAATGAAGCAGATTTGGGGGATTCTACAGGGGCAATCTCTTTGGGCTAAGGTGTTTGCTGCAAAGTTCTTGAGAGGGGGTCATTTACTGAATTGTTCCAGTCATGGAAAAATGAAAATTTTTAAGATGTTGCAGCCTTGGTTTGGTAAGGTTGTAATAAATTCTTTATCTATGGTGGGGGATGGAAGTTTTGTGGATTTTTGGTGCTCTAACTGGTTGGGTTTAGGCCCTTTGTTGCTAAGGATTTCTGAAGTGCCTGATTGTTATCCCAAGCTCTCAGAGGTGTTTATTGATCATAGGTGGCAATGGCAGGTTATTGGAAAGTTCCTTTTTGAACAAATGAAGGAAGAAATTATGTCTTCTAATATCAATCTGTCTAACAGACCTGATTGTTTGGTTTGGAAACTTACAAATAATGGTTTATTTTCTGTTAAGACTGTTTGGCAGCTTGTCAGGAATGGAGGAGCAGTTAATCAGGTGGCTTCTAATATTTGGAAGTCATCTGTTCCTCCTAGTGCTAAGCTTTTGGGGTGGAAGATTATGAAAAATGCTATACCAGTGGAATCTAGAATTCAGACTATTGGAGTAAATTTGACTAGTAGGTGCTCTTTGTGCTTAGAAGAAGTGGAGACAGGGTCTCATTTGTTTGTTCATTGCAAATTTACTGCTTTAGTATGGTCCAAATTGTCGGTTTTGTGTGGATTTCAGTTGTTTAACAGTGAATCTCCATTTGTGAGAATGGTGAGATTGGGGAGAATTTTTAAGAAGGGTTCCTTGTATCATGCTCTGATGAGAGGGCTGGCTCTCGTGGTGTACTGGCTTATTTGGAAGGAAAGATGTAGGAGAGTTTTTGATGAGGGTTGCTTGAATTCTCATGCTATTTTTTTAAGAGTCTGTGAGGTTTTGAGGATGCAGGCTAAGGTGTTCAGACCATGTACAGTAGAGAGTGAAAGGGGAAAAGAAGTGTTGCAGGCTTTGGGAATTGAGTATGCGAAGAAAATTCCAATTCTTGCTTTATGGGTAAGATGGTTTCCTCCTTTGGTTGGAAAACTGAAGCTCAATATAGACGGAGCTTCTAAAGGGAATCCTGGTAAAGCTGGGGGAGGTGTGGTGGTCAGGGATCATTGGGGTCACCTGGTGCTGGCTGCTTCCTTTTGGTATGGTGAGTGTTTAAACATGGAGGCAGAATTAAGGGCTTTGAGGGATGGGTTGGTTTTAATAGAAAGACATGATTTGAGTAGTTATCAGTTTCAAATTGAAACTGATTCTGAAGTGATGGTGCAGATGGTGTTAAAAGGGCATAACAGGGCTTGGAAATTATGGGATCTGTTTAGACAGATTATGGTCAGGCTGGATAGTTTGGTATACAGTCTGGAGCACATTTACAGGGAAGCTAATTGTCTAGCAGATTTTTTTGCTAACTTGGCTGTGAAGAATGGATTCTCATCTGGCTTCTCACAGACTTTGGGTGTTCCTATGCAGGCAAAGATGTTGATGATGCATGATCAGCAGGGTCTGAAGCTGCTGAGGAAGAAGAAGAAATTTCTTTAAAATTTCTTTTTCATTTTGAATTTTTTGAGGGACATATTGTTGCATTCTTTTGGTTATTGAGTGTTTTGAAGGATTAAATCCTCTTTTGCTTCTTGTAATTCTTTAATTCATGAAATAAAATTTTTCTTTCTTAAAAAAAAAAAAAAAAAATTGTAAACATCAACGTCTATGACAAATGCTAGGAAAATAACAAACTACCCTAAATATTTTATTTAATTTTCACTAGTATATCCTTATTTCATCTCTCTAAGTTTGTAATTAATTTCTCTTTACAAACCACTATCAACGGCATCACCACCCTACGTTGCAACACAAAACCAACCCACCCAGAAACCAGAAAACCGAACACCTTTTTTTTTTTTTTGGCTTTTGTTTGCTTCCACCACACCATGGCCAAATCATATACAGTCCATGCAAAAGGCATTCTCATACTATTTATCTAATGTCTTACCATATTTCAAAGTAGCGAAGTATCATAGTAGCCTACAAATTGGCCCACCTTTATTATCAGCCTACAGATGTAGTCTTCACGCACACAGTACAGACAATGGTACAGACAATTGCAAAGCCTTGAATTTGACCATGAACATAGCCTCTGAGAGAGAGAGAGAGAGAGAGAGAGAGAGCTTTAGGGAAGGAAGGGGTTGTGCGAAGGGGTTTTGGGTGGTGAGTGATCGGGACATGGGTGAGAGAGTTTCAAATGAGGGGTTGGTTGTGAGGGAGTTAGGGGCTTGAGAGATACAGAGAGATATAGACGACAAGGAAGAGATAGTCACATCCATCCATTTTAGTTGAAAGGGGTTTAGTGCAAAAGTTAAAAACTACAAGGAGGTGGTATGCAATTGCGCCCAAGTACAAAGGTTTTTTTCTTTTTTCTTTTTTCTTTTTTCTTTTTTCTTTTTTCTTTTTTCTTTTTTCTTTTTTCTTTTTTCTTTTATAGTATTGCTTGTTAATGTATTGGAGGGTGGGAATAATATGTTTAATATGTTGATGGGGTTGGGCGTACATTGGGATAGGATTAGTCACTATTGGCCATACCTTTAGTTGTCAGTAGTAGTTTCATATTATGGAGTTCAATGGGGGTAGAAATGGATGTGTAGGGGGTGGGAATAGTCCACCAAGTTTTGTATTAGGACTCTATAGTCTATACATGTCAGACTATAGAGAGTCCTAAAATATAATTTGTCTCTCCATTATCTTCTCACATGGCAAGAACAGACACACACACAAAACAAACACACACACAACCAACAAACACGAATCTATTACCAAAATACCGCATTTTTCAAACAAATTTACCAAAATACGACACTTTTGAACTTATTTACCAAACTACGGCACTTTTTGAAAGCAGATTCAATAATTCCGCTTTTAATAGAAAGCGGATTCAATAATCCCGCTTTTGTTAAAAAGAGGATTCAACAACCCCACTTTTATGGGGAAAAAAAAAATTGGGCAATAAGAAAAACGTGTTTAATAAACACGCTTTTTACGTTTTTTGTGAAAAGCGTGTTTATTAAACACGCTTTTCACGGTCTTCGACTTCCACTGCTCTTTTGGTGACGACTTCCATGGATTCTTTTCTGGTGAGCTTCAGCCAATGATGGGTTGGTTTGAAAGCTATTATATAGAGGGTTTTTCTGTTCTTTTGAGAACAAAGAAGACAACTCTTCCTCTTCCCACAACAAATCATGTTCTTGCAACAATAGAGATTTGGGGCTTATATAGTCACTGTAATAGCTCTCTTCTTCTTCTTCTTCCTCAAAACCGTTCTCTCTCACTTCCTTCCAATGTTCTTCTTCACAATACAAAGCATCCAGGAGCAGTGAAGGGTTTTGTTCTTGAGCCATCTTCTTCAAAAAGAAGAGATTTAGGTCTGGGTTTATTAGTTCATTACAGAAAAAAAAAAAATTAGTTCATTACACTCCAAAAGAGAGGCTGAAGATGAACAAGAGACAGAGGCCTAATTTCATTGGTTTTAGAAAAAGGAAGAGTTTTACCTAGATCAAATCTAACAGTAGCATGGACAGAGCTGAAGATGAACAATAGCTTTACCTTGAAGGAGCCTCATTATCAACCATGATGCTATGTAGGTCACACCATTTGAAACACGTTAAAAGTGTGGTTAGTAACCACGCTTTTAATGTGTTTCAACTCATTTTTCAGACCATGTTTTTTATTTAAAAGCGGGATCATTGATCCCGCTTTTTAACAAAAGCGGGGTTATTGAATCCGCTTTCTATTAAAAACGGAATTATTGAATCCACTTTCAAAAAGTGCTGTAATTTAGTAAATAAGTTTAAAAGTGCCGTATTTTGGTAATTTTGTTTAAAAATTGTTGTATTTTAGTGATTAATTCCAACAAACACACACACAACCATCGCACACCCACACAGCCAACAAACACACACACACAACCATCACACACCCACACAAAACCCACACACTCATATACATCACACAATATATATATATATATATATATATATATATATATATATATATATATATATATGTATACACACACAGATCTATGTATATATACAGTTCTGTGTTCAGATCTGCTAGAGAGAGGGAAAGAGAGAAGATGAGTTGCGTGAGAGAGAGAGAGAGAGATGAGATAAGTTGCATGAGAGAGAGAAGGCTACATGTGTTCGTCGTCGACCTTTGGCCTTCGTCGGTGCTCATACATTGTCGTCAACCTTCGGAAGAGAAGAGTTCATCCTTTTGGATTGGAAGAAAATTGGGGGTTTTTGGCTTAAGGGAATATTTTGTAGTTAATGGGATTCAATGGTGGGATCTCATTAATTGAGGCTTGTTTCCGGTGTTTTCACTGTTCTTGAAAATTTGTTCCCAAATTCAGCCAAAACACCCCCAACATGTTCTCTAAAAATCCATCTCAATTCCTACTTTTTTCTGAAAATTAGAGATTGAAAAAACTAACCAAACATGTTTTCCTTGTTTTTAGAGTTTTGAGAACAAAAAACTGTTTTATAAATACAAACCAAACAGACCCTTATATTTTTTCAGCTAGGTATGAGTTACCCATTTTAGTATGTATGTTATTTACTCGTCTGTGCTTGTTGATATCACTGTTATGGGCTTTAGCCATTTCTTCTGATCTTTTTATTACTGCAATGATACTAAAATCGTTTTTTGTGGGTGTAGGGCTTACCTTAAAGATCTTTCAAACCATTGATGGTGGTAGATCGCTTGGATTCTCTCTTTGTGATGGGAGATTATGGTAGATCTTCTGGATTCATCAGTGGTGGTAGTGCAAATTCAATCGACAAAAAAGAGGATTTGATCGAGGAGTTAAGAAAGTTAAGCCAAAATACCAAATGAAAGTAGATCGATTTTTTTCATTCCCGAGGAAGTGCATATTTTACCCGAATCTTCTTCCATAATGGTACGGAACAATGGTATCATTGGGTTAGATACACAAATCACTTTATGTAGCTTTGGAGAATGGCTCAACTGCGCGTTTCTGGTGCTAAAAAACAAAATTGACATCTGAATTTTTTACCACTACATGGATCTTTTCATTGCTCTTGTAATGTGTAGTTTCTAGTGTTGTCTCTGGATGTTCTTGGTCAGGATTTATGGACCAAATGCAAATGCTTAATGTTTTAGTCTTTTTTTTTTTTTTTTTGTTATTGGTTATTTCATGCTTTGTTGATGTTTCCAATTTTACCAATATGATAGACTATCGTGGTGTTTATGGAGCTTTATGAATACTAGTAATGTACAACGTGCGTTGCACGTAAATAAATTGAAATAATATTATTTTTATAAAAAAATATAAATAATAAATTAAGTGTCAAATAATTAATTCATATTTTAATTATTACTAAATTTAATTGTTGATTTATTCTATAAGTTTTTAAGCAACTAATCTGTTATTTATTTAGGTATCTGTTAGGCCATTTTAAATATTTGCACATCTAATTATATTATAGAATTAATAATTTTTATTTTATTAAATAGATTGATTAGATCGCTCTTACAATATTATTATTTTATTATATACCAAAATATAAAATATAACATATATTTGACTGTAGATCATATAGATATAGATATTGTATATAACTGTATTATTAATAAATGAGTTCAAAAAAAATTAGAAGTCTTTATAAAAGAGTTCAAAACAAATTGAAAGTTTAATGTGTAAAAAATAAAAATATATAGGAGGGTGTAACTGACCTTATTATAATAATTAGGGATAAAATAGGAAATCAAAAGTTTTTCGCAAACCATTTTAAACTACAGTTTAATTTTACTATTTTCTGTGCACATGAGGGGGGGAAAATGTAGTACCCATTCGCAAAAGAATTAAAAAATATTGGCAAGTATGTAAAAAAAAAAACAATGTACGATACAATAATGGATCATGTTAATACTTCACTATTGTTTTTGAAATGCCACCTTTAATTTTCTAAGCTAAGGTTGGATATGGCTTCAACTTAGCCAAATTGTTATATCAAACCATGACCCCTACCCCAAAGCTGAATTTATATGTGTGTGTGAGAGAGAGAGCAATGAATTTTCACTAACATTATTTTCAAATTGTATGATTTTATAAGTATAGAAACAAATTTTATCTGTTTAAGAACCCCAATGCTTATGCAATGGTATAATGATTCACAATTAAATCAAACCTTCAACAAATGGTGTTCATCCCATTTTCTCATTCAGATATCAAAATAATTCACTTCTGGAGCATCCATTTTCAGAGGTAATGTCACATATCTTTCCCTCAAAAGAACCGCATCGTTGTTCACTACAAAATAACAACGAGCTTAAACAAAAAGGTTATAAAAAACTGAAAATAAGCTAGAAAAGGAAGATGTACAAATCAAGTTTTAAGCTTTTGGAAACAACAGTTCGCATCTCAGTTTACAAGTAGATAAAGATGAGCTCAAAATTGACTACCGAGGGTAGATTCTAAACAACTACACATAGACCAAGAACTTTTGATGTGATGTCCTGCATGATCCACCTAGAAACAGAGTCATTCTTGTTCTGGGAAATGACAGAAGAACGGTACCTAAAATGGAACACACAATGTGTGTTACAGGCGTATGATCATTACGATGCAACCAGGTCATTCTATTCCACATCTTAAAAAGAAAAGAACTCAAATCAAAATACTTTAGTACAGTAATACATTTATACAAAACTTCTACCCTGAAAACACCCAATGGAGTCATAAACTGGCAAATGAAATCCAATCCGTGGACCATTTAATCTACTGAAAGCATCATTATGGTAGAGGTCATTATGCTTGAATTGTAAAGGAAGTGGCATTCAAATACCATACTCGAAGATTCCTTGGAGAATTCCTTTCATTGTGGTCCAAAAGTTGGTCACAGTTACACAAGTGAAATATTTGGAAACAACATCCATCTACTTTTCTTCTCTAACTGACAGTACCATGCCCTATAACAATTGGCATCTTATTGTTCAAGCAAGTGGTGTGTGTCTCAAAGAAAAAGTTCAATAAGCAAACAATAATACTCTTTTTTGTAGGCACAGTTCCATTTTGTTTCAGTAGCCTTTATGGCAAAAAGGATTTTGTCATCTCATACTCAACCTACCCAAAGTATCGTCACAACAACTTTTGCCATCTTATGAACTCAAAAAAATACAAATATTATTAGCAACTGTTGAGAAAAGCAATAAAGCATTTTGTTTGCATACACAATGGAGCCATTGCAGAAAATGAGGTCAATTTGGATAGTCATGCCACTCAAAACACGCAAAAAGTAAATGAGTTATCTAATCTAGCAAATATTAGGCAACTCTACTCGTTATACCTAACTTTTCGCATGTAGAAACGCATAATCACTCTACACTATCACTCATCTTTGTCATGTCACATAACTAAAACTCAATTTGCAAGTTCATTCAGGATGTACCTGATGCAATGGAAACATCAGTCTCTATTTTATTTGTAGAAATTTTCCCAAGGCATGAAATAAAGATAGAGTTTCGTCTCTGCCAAATGGCAAAGAAAATCCATCATTGAAACTATTGATCTCATCTGATCTCTCCTTTGAAGAAGTAAGAGTGCCACTGGAAACAATTAAAGGGAGCATCCGATGTGGTTTTAGACAGAAGTATTGTAAAGACGTAATTGAATGTCTGATATCCCCTCCACTTGCTTTGGCTAATAAATCAATATGTTCTGTCACTGCACACTGCTCTTCTCTGCATATTTTGGAAAGTATTTTCTTAATGGAATTAATATTAATAGGATTGAAAGACACCTGAAAGGTTCATAGTAATTCAACATGAACATGCACTAAACAAGATATCCAATTTCAAACCAAGTATGTTATAAAAACAACCCTACCAACCCCAGCACCCAGAAGAGACAACTGAAGTTCTTCCCAGCAGCGTGTGCTGTAGTCTGTAGAGTCATCTTTACCATAGTCTGTGATCAATATGCCTGTTGGAATAGAAATTGATTGCACAAGAAGATGCAAGCATCTGTGAAGTCTTGCATAAGCAACCTTTCCATTAATCACAGGAAGATCTTTAATCAAGAATATGATTGATTTCTTAGAACCTCTGGTACAAGGTAAGGACACTATTCCATACTTTCTTATCCTATCAACAAAACTTTCAAACTCATCCAACTTTGACATGTAATGTACCTCTAACAGACAATAAACGAATGTCAAAACTAAATAAAAAGAAAAAAAGAAAGAAAAAGAAGATAAGAATGGGGAATGCACTAAGAGTGAGATCTATTGTTGTCTCCACCCTTCTAAGCGCATTTTCTATATTTGTGTGTTGACAAAAAAAATATGTGAAATAATTGAATTCGAATCAACAAAAGACTATATTGAAACATCTGAATTGGAATTATGTAAATGTTCCTGCCACATTGTGGGAGTGGTTATGTTCCATTCACATAATGTGGCTCTAAGATGAGATGCAATCACATGAACAGTCGCCTACAAGATGATAAAGCATCCAATGATCATTTCAGGTAATGTGAAACACCCAATGAGAATATATGAAAATTATTAAACCATATACTGTTCCTTTCATTTGGTTCTTGCAAGGGAATAGTTCCTTTCTGCAAGGGCTTGGATGTAATTCAACAAGCTCAATCTGGAACTGGGAAAACTACAACTTTCTGCTCTAGTGTCCTTCAACAGCTTGACTATGGTTTGGTCGAAATATATATCATGTAGCCACATATCTACAAACACAATTGCCAAGCACCAAAGATGATCAGACAGAAGATTATATCAACTATACTCACAATCAAATAATAGAAGGAACAAGGGGAAAAACACAGAACAATAATCATACCATGGTAGAAAATAAATTTCAAAGGATCTCCACCCATTCAAGAATGGACCATTAAATGATGATTATGAGTAAGAGTGAGAGATATGAATCCCACAAATCATATATTACAGATATGAATCACAAATCATATATCACAGATATGAATCCCACAAATCTATGATTCACTTGAACATGACAATTTTCTACATATCACATATACCTCTATCCGTTTTCTGTTTGTTAACTACATTTTCTCACCAATTGATTCACATCTTAATTGCCCACTTTCTATCAATTTGCAATGATACTTTCAAAAAGCTTATCTAGTTTGGAAAGAAACTTATTACGACACATCCAAACAATGTCAATATTAGCACAACAGACCAGAACAACACAGGCAGAAGCTGCAGAGCATAACTGATTTGGGGATCACCCACTAAAGAGCTACTATGGCGCTGTTGTGTGTGTGTGTCTACATAAAAACTCACAATTATGTATGTACCCATAAATTCCCACAAGAACTGGAAAAATTTGCAGCATCAAAACTCTCTGTAATGCAAGCTTTTGGAGGCTTGTCTCATCAATCACATTGCCAATTGATATGGCTAAGGAAATGTCACCATTCAATAATAATAAGTACCAAAACGATGGCTCAAGAACAGATTATTAAGGCTTATATTCCCACGACAAAGAGCGACTATTGTGCTTGAGAATTGGGTCGATGAAAGACGCAAGGTCTCAATTTCCGAGCTTCATGAAACGTCGCCATTACAAGCACACTTTTGAGGTTTGATCTTGTCAATCTCTCAACTTATATAACATTTTTCTGCTTTGTAGTAAGTATAGTAAAAATGTGAAAATGCTCTTCGGGGAAGAAAAAAGAAATGGAATAGAATCCTGGGCAATAGAAGGGGACCTGTTAGTTACAAAATCAACAACAAAGCTTGTTAATTAAGCTAGACACAAGAATCAAAACCCTTGGAACAGATGATTTAAAGCAAGAACCAATAATCTGTGTGCCAAAAAAGAACCATCATATGATCCAACAACCAAATTCAACCAGTGACAATACCTCCACCGTCCAAAAACAATAGTAAATTGGATAAATTAAGGATAAGCCAGTGAACAAAAACCTTCAAATATGAAGCCCTATTTGATTTTCCAGGCTGCTTTGTGGTTAGGGATGAGAGATAGATGAAGAGGGGGACATTAGTTTAACGAGCTGGAACTTTGCCAACAATTGTATATAGATTGAAGGAGATAGATCTAGTGTCAATGCTACTAGTCATCATGATCTGAGGAATTGATTTATTGAATAGTTAGCGTAGTTGGTGTTATGCTACTGTATCCTCTTTAACTTCTTTAGGTGCTCAAAATTATGAATGTCAAAAATCTTCAAGCAAAGTATAAAGAATACCAGCTGTAAGTCAGAGTGCAAGATTGTAGGGTTGTATTCTCGATGTTTTAAGTTCGAGTCTCATATGAGGCTCCTTAATTAACTCAATGAGCGTTCATCCAAAGTGGATGAGACATTTGAATAAAAATGCAATGAAAAAACTCCAAGGGGTTAGTCCAGTAGTAGTTCAACTACCTGATAAACTTAGGCCAATGATGCGAATATTTCATGAAGCATAGCCCATTAGGACTACTGTTCATAAATTTATCCCCTTGTTAAGTGGACTCAAATCATTCAAAAGAAGTCTTGTTTCGGAATCTTGCAACCCTTATTTAATGTGATGGCATGGGTGTTGATTTGAAGAAGGCAACCTTGTTAATCATACAAGTGCCAACGAAAGTTTTGTTGAATGACACTTCTCTCCTCCTTTAACCCTTTATATTATAGTTTAGCCTTTAGATTTATTGTATTGCCATTTTATTACTTTATTTTCTTCAATTTCGTCCCAGTTGGGATTAAAAAGTAATGGACAATTTGTAAAATAGCAATTTCTATTTACACATTAATCAACAAATACTTTCTAAATGAGATTCTAAGTAATATGAAAAATACCATTAAAATCATGATAATCTACAAAGGTTAAGGCTGAAAATTTTCCAATAAACACTTTAATGTTTAATTTCAAAAATAATCCGGATTGTTTGATGGCAAAGGTGGAGGGGTGGACCCTCAATGTTGAATGGCAGATATGTGAATAAGGAAAATAGGAAGCATATTTAAGTCATTAGGGCAGCAGTAATGTTATGCTTATTAAGTTTCTAGGTTTTTGGTAATCCAAATTCAGCACTTAATATGAATGTATTCGGCACTTATTAATTAAGTCCGTTTCATAACCAAAATTTAAACTCTCTTAATATGTTAAGTGCTCTTAAAAATAGACTACAATATTAAGAAGGAGTTCTTACTTAATTCTGAAAGCTAAAAGCGCTCAACAAAATCATTTTTAATAGTATTTATAATATGACAATTACATCCCGAAATATTTTATAATCTTATTAAAACTCTAATTAATTTTATTTCCAAAACCTCTAACCTGTCAATCCTCCTGGTCGATCTCTTCTTTAGCGGGCAACAGGTAAGTCTTCTTCTTCTTCTTCTTTTTTCTTCCCTGGTTTTCTGCAACAAAAATATTCATACATAATTACACAAACACACACACACACGCACGCACTGCAACACACAGTTACACGCACAATTACGTGCATACATACACACACACATGCACTGCACACACAAATACCTTCATGGCACACACACATATTGTTAATGAAATCTAATTTATTTTATTTTTTTAATATTATTCGATTATTTATTAGTTATTGTTGTTTTTTTTTTGATCAGATGTTATTATTCATTTATTGTGTTATTCAATTTGTTATTGTTCACTTATTGTTATTCAATTATTTATTAGTTATTGATAAGGATAGAATTCTGGGCATGGGCCGCCATGGCAGCAGAGCCCAATACCCCCAATCAGCCCACATTGACAGCAGAGGTCCAAGGGACCAAAGCCCAAAGGGTCCAAAGAACCAGTCCGGCCCTGGTCCAAATCCACACCCGTAACCCAAGGTGAACCCTGTTGCGTCATGTGTTCCGGGGACTGGGGGACCATCTCTGATACCTCAGAGTTACACCCTGCAAGAGGCAGAGGGAAGTGGCGCCGAACAAACCAAGGAGTCGTGGGCACAGTAGCGCCGGTAGACAGAAGGGCTTGCAGGACAAGGACGAAAGGTCCCCACAAGATCATGGAAAAGAGGTAGAAGAAAGGGGCAAGAAACCCTAGGAAAACAAACCATATAAATAGAACAGTAGAATCAAGGGAAAGCAGGATCTTCTTCTGGACCTTCTCCCCCGCTTTTACTCTCTCGATCCTGGGATATTCAAAGAGAGAAAGGCATCTACATTATGTAACGGCCCAGTGCCTGTAACTCACATATTATCACCTGAAATCAATATACTACACCAAGGAGTAAGAGTCTCCATTACAATGGATGTAGCCCAAGTCCATCGGCAAGGGTGAACCACTTGCATTCCGTGTTTTCCGTCTTCGTTAAATTAGTTTCCTCAAGTCAATTCTAAAAACCCATCAGCAGGTCCTAGGCTGGGCTTGGGCAATTATTTCCGAGACATCATTAGTTGGCGCCGTCTGTGGGAACGGTTTTCATCGTTCTCCTTTGAATCTTATCTATTTGATGGTTTCTACTCGGAACATGAGTAAAGCTCCTGCCAATCCCCAAGACCACCAAAATCTTCCTGAGAACTGCCCGACCCACGAAGAAAACGTCGAGGGTCATCCCCCAGCGGCGAACCTCCCTCCACTCGACGAACTAGAGACTTACCATCGAACTACGATGCAACTAATGAAACAGAACCAGGAACTGATGGAGTGGATACAGGCACATCGACTCCCTCGATACCCCCCAGCTCAACAAGAGCCTCTACCCCCCCAACAGAACATGACGCCGCTCCTCCTCTCCAGGAGCACCAGGCTCCGCCAAATAGAGTCACCGAGCTCTATGAGCACAGCCACTCTGGTGAAAATCATCGGAGGAGGCGTCCCGAGGAACACGACGAAGATGAAGCCCACAGTTGGGCTAGAGCCGCCTACCGAGAAGATAGGCCCTATCCCCAGGATGCCAATGACCATGCCTGGGAGCAAGAGATCCGCGAACTCCAGCGAGAGCTAGGTAATATGAAAGAAGTGGTTAAAGGACGGACCCCGATACCATGGACACCTTGGTCCAGCAAACGGAGTCGCCGTTCACTCCCGAGGTCCTCCATTTCCTTCTTCCACAGAAGTCCAGGACTCCATCGATAAAGGCGTTCGATGGAACCAAAGATCCAGTCGACCATCTGAACTCATATAAAAATCAGATGGAACTCCAAGGATACCCGGACCCGATTCGTTCCCAAGCTTTCGCCATCACCCTCGAAGGGTCAGTAATAGCTTGGTTCAACCGGATACGACTAGCATCAATCTCGTCCTTTAGAGAGCTTTCCATACAATTCGTATCACATTTCATCGTGGCAAGGACTTACAGGAAGCCGTCCTACCACCTCTTGAGCGTTAAACAAGGACCCAGCGAGTCCCTTCGAAGCTATCTGCAACGCTTCAATCAAGAGTGTTGAAAGTGGAAAGCGTGGACGATA
Source organism: Ilex aquifolium (assembly GCA_951799425.1). Classification (NCBI taxonomy): domain Eukaryota; kingdom Viridiplantae; phylum Streptophyta; class Magnoliopsida; order Aquifoliales; family Aquifoliaceae; genus Ilex; species Ilex aquifolium. The sequence continues at coordinate 48,197,043 of OX637392.1, read as the reverse complement.
AGTTCGCGCTGACCACCTTCATGTTTGGGCTCGGAGTTCAATCCAAGGACCTCATCTTCTCAATCGCAAAGAATCCTCAAGCCACCATGGCCGAGGTACTGGCGAAAACCGAGAAGTATATCAACGGCGAGGAGGCCCTCCGCCTGAAGGGAAGCACGGTGGCGGCAGACGAAGACAAGAAGAAGAAAGATCACAGTCCCAAGAAGGAGAAAAGACGTGACCGATCTCCGAGAAGAGACCGCTCCCCAAGGAGAGGGAGAGAGCCTTCTCCTAAAAGGAGAGGCAACGTCCGAGATCGCCTGGGGCCCCCTCCTCAGGAACTGCAACCGCGATATGCCCCAGCGCGGCTCCCACCCTTCGTCACCTCGATCGCAGAAGTCCTCCACGAGGTGCAGAACGAGAGGTTTGTCTGATGGCCCCCTAGATGAAGTCCGACCCCAGCAGGCAGGATGCCACCAAATACCGCGACTACCACAAAGATACGGGTTATGAAACAAAAAACTGTATTCAGCTAAAAAAGGAAATCGAGTACCTGATCCAGAAGGGCCACCTGCATCGCTATGTGGCGGGGGACGGAAGAGCTCAAAACAATCAAGGGCGAGAGGCCCGAGCTGCCGCCGAACCTCCGCAACACCAGCAAGCTATCGAAGAGATCTGAGTCATCTCTGGAGGTTTCGCTGGAGGTGGTGAATCTAGCTCAGCTCGGAGGGCACATGTCAGGAGAGCCCGATCAGAGGACTTCCTCGCGGTCCAGGCTGTGAGCAAAATACCCCGCCGAGATGTGGAGATCACATTTTCAGACGTAGACCTAGAAGGATGCCAGCACCCGCATGACGACCCTTTGGTCATAAAAGCGATCATCGCAAACAAAACCGTGCATCGGGTGCTCGTTGATAACGGTAGCTCGGCGGACATCATTTTCTTATCAGCCTTCGATCAGCTCGGAATGGAAAGGTCGAAACTAGAACCCGTGAAAACCCATCTCCTGGGTTTCTCAAGAGAAAGAGTTTTGTCAGTCAGTTCCATCCAGCTCGTCCTCACCGTAGGAGACCCGCTCTGCCAAGTTACTACCACCACCCGCTTTCTGGTGGTGGATGCCCCTTCCGCCTACAACGTTCTGATGGGGAGGCCATCCCTTAATTGCATCAAGGCAATACCCTCGGCATATCATTTGGTAATGAAATTTTCGACCGAAAGTGGGGTCGGAGTGGAAAGGGGAGACCAACGCCTCGCCAAGGAGTGTTACGTAGCGTCAATGCTGCAAAAGGAGGTGGAATCAGTCCAGTTGGAGGACTTAGACATGAGGGACGAGATGGAAACCCGACCTACCCCCTCGGAACAGCTGGAACCGATGCAACTGGAGGAGGATCCAGAGCGCATAGTCTTTGTGGGCTCCATGCTACTACCACTCATCAAGGAGAAACTCATCTCATTCCTAAAGGAAAACGTTGACGTTTTCTCCTGGAAACAGGAAGATATGGAGGGGATAGATCCCGCGGTGATCGTGCACCGCCTTAGCGTGGATCCAAATTGCAAGCCTGTGAGGCAAAAAAGGAGAAACTTCGCACTGGACAAACAGAAAGCTATAAACGAAGAGGTGGCTAAGCTGTCATAGGCCAAAGCCATCAGGGAGGTCGATTACCCGACCTGGTTAGCCAACGTTGTCCTTGTGAAAAAGGTAAACGGCAAGTGGCGACTTTGCATTGACTTCACCGACCTTAATCGAGCGTGCCCAAAAAATAGTTTCTCGTTGCCCCGGATCGACCTCATAGTCGACGCAACAACCGGCCATGAGCTCCTCAGCTTCATGGATGCTTTCTCAGGATATAACCAGATTAGGATGGACCCGAACGACCAAGAGAAGACCTCGTTCGTTATAGAACAGGGGATCTTTTGCTATTAGGTTATGCCGTTCGGGCTAAAAAACGCAGGGGCCACCTATCAGAGGTTGGTCAACAGAATGTTCCGAGAAAAGCTGGGCTCGACCATGGAGGTGTACATAGATGACATGCTCATGAAGTCACTCAAAACCGAAACCCATATTCAACACCTAAGGGAGTCTTTCGAAATTATGCGGAATTATCGCATGAAGCTAAACCCGGTAAAATGTGCCTTCGAGGTGTCGGCAGGAAAATTCTTGGGTTTCATAATTAACAGCAGAGGCATCGAGGCGAACCCGGAGAAGGTCAAGGCGGTCCTTGAAATGAAACCCCTCACCACCACGCGAGAAATACAACGCCTGACTGGAAGAATAGCAGCGCTCAACCGATTCGTATCACGCTCCAGCGATAAGTGTCAACCATTCTTCAAGGTTCTGAAAGCAGCCTTTCGGTGGGACGAAAAATGTGAAGAAGCTTTCCAAGCCCTTAAGGTCTATCTGGCATCGACAACGGTACTGGTAAGTCCTCAAGAGGGAGAAATCCTGACTCTTTACCTGACTGTATTAGACTTCTCGGTCAGCGCGGCGTTAGTCAGAGACAAGGACCGAGTCCAGCTACCTGTTTACTTCTGTAGTAAAGCCCTCCGAGGAGCTGAAGAGAGGTACCCAAAGATGGAGAAGCTCGTACTAGCCCTCTTAGTCATGGCTCGGAGATTGAGACCGTACTTTCAGGCCCACACCATTGAGGTTCCAACGGACCAGCCAATGAGGCAGGTCCTGCATAAACCAGAAGCCTCTAGAAGGTTGGTAAAATGGGCAATGGAACTTAGCGAGTTTGATATCAAGTTCAAACCCAGGACCGCGATTAAGGGACAAATCCTAGCGGATTTTTTTGCCGAGTTTACCTCTCCACCTGAGGAGAACGAGGAAAGCCAAGACTATGTTCCCGATGTGCCGACTTGGAAATTATATGTGGACGGGGCATCCAACGCCCAAGGAAGCGGAGCCGGGCTCATCCTAACTTCACCAGAAGGGTATGATCTGGAGTATGCCTTGAGATTTGATTTTCAAGCATCCAACAATGAAGTCGAATATGAAGCTCTCATAGCCGGTCTAAACCTGGCCTTGTCGATGGAAGCTCAGCAGATCGTGGTCCACAGCGACTCGCAGCTAGTAGTTAGGCAAGTCGAGGAAGAATACGCCGCCAGAGACGAGAAGATGGCGCTCTACATGACAGAAGTACAGAGACTGCTGAGGAATTTTGTCTCGGCGGAGCTGGTCCAAGTTCCACGTGAAGACAATTCTCGTGCCGATGCCCTTGCCAAACTGGCTACCACCGCTAACCATGACCTACCAGGGCAGACACCCGTCGAAGTCCTAGCACGACCCAGCGTACAGCTGGATGAAGAATCAATCGGAAAAGACCAGGCCATGCCAGTTGAGGAAGGCACGTCGTGGATGGACCCCATCGTATCCTTCCTACAAGACGGGTTTCTACCAAACGACCCGAATGACGCATCCAAGCTAAAAGCCAGAGCGGCAAGGTTCACATTAATCCAAGGTAACCTATACAAAAGAGGTTTTTCTTTTCTATTAATGAAATGTGTGTCAGGGGCGGAAGCAGATTACATCCTGAGAGAAATCCACGAAGGCATGTGCGGCAACCACATTGGTGCAAAAACCTTGGCTAGCAAGGTCTTACAGCAGGGATACTTCTGGCCAACCATGTCCAAAGATGCTAAAGAAATAGTGAAAATGTGCCAAGCCTGCCAGGTCCACGGAAACCTGCCCCACTGCCCACCCAAGCTCCTCACCCCGGTGGTCAGCCCTTGGCCATTTCAACAATGGGGTTTAGATATCCTGGGTCCCCTACCAATAGGGGTCGGACAGTGCAAGTTCGTCATGGTCGCGGTGGATTATTTCACCAAATGGGTTGAAGCCGAGCCTCTAGCCAAGATCACGGCGCAAAAAGTTAAGAACTTCGTCTGGAAGTCTGTAATCTGTCGTTTCGGCGTCCCTAGGGCATTGGTTTCCAATAATGGGAAACAGTTCGATAATCCAATGTTCACGAGTTTTTGCGACGAGCTAGGAATCAAAAATTTCTTCTCAGCACCAGCTCACCTACAGTCTAATGGACAGGCTGAGGTAACCATCAGAACCATCAAGCTAGCGTTGAAGACCAGGTTGGGGGCGTCTAAGTCTCAATGGGTAGACCACCTCCCGGTAGTACTATGGGCGTACTGAACAACTACAAGAACCGCAACCGGTGAGACCTCGTTCAGCCTGGCATATGGAACAAAGGCCATGGCTCCCGTTGAGGTAGGTGTCTCATCTGCAAGAGCTGAGCTTTTTGATCCAAGGCAAAACGAAAGGTCCTTACTGATAAACATCGACCTCTTGGACGAGAAAATAGATGAGGCACTGCAACGAATTTTCTCCTATCAAAGGAGCACGGAAAGGTACTACAACAGACGAGTGAGAAGAAGGGGCTTCGGACTAGGCGACCTAGTGCTGAAGAAGTTACTCCCCGCCAGGAAAGACCCAGCCCATAGTAAGCTAGGACCAAACTGGGAAGGACCATATGTTGTAAAAAGGATCGTCCGGCCTAGCAACTACGAGTTACAAACAGAGGTAGGACGAAACCTACAACACTCATGGAACGCAGATCACCTGAAACGCTATTACCAATAGAAATTCTCGAGAAGGACGAAGAGGGTTATTGTAAAAAGACCATATCTTATCAATGAATGTTCCAAAAAAAAAAAAAATTCAAAAGTTTGTTTTATACAGAAGCAACAAGACTTTTTAGCCTAAGAGCTCGTAAACTCAAGAGCTTGTACGCTCAAAAGCAGCAAGGCTTTTCAGCCTAAGAGCTCGTAAGCTCAGAAGCAGCAAGACTTTTCAGCCTAAGAGCTCATAAGCTCAGAAGCAGCAAGACTTTTCAGCCTAAGAGCTCGTAAGCTCAGAAGCAGTGAGGCTTTTCAGCATAAGAGCTTGTAAGCTCAAGAGCTCGTAAGCTTAGAAGCAGCGAGACTTTTCAGCATAAGAGCTCGTAAGCTTAGAAGCAGCAAGGCTTTTCAGCCTAAGAGCTCGTAAGCTCAAGAGCTCGCAAGCTCAAAAACTCGTAAGCTCGGAAATAACGAGGCTTTTCAGCATAGGTAATTAAAAGCTTAGACGCTCAAAATGGCATCCCAACACAAAGGATTGAAAATCCTCAAAGTAACTCGAAAGCACAAGTCAAAGGGTTTCATTAGGATACAAACAAAAGTCCACAATTCAAAAGGCGGATACGCCAACCAAGACATAGAAGACTCACACAACAGGTACATAGAAGAAACATCCACCGGTACATCATAAGCCTCCTCCTCCTCCTCCCAAGTCCCGCTCAACAGCAACCTCTTTCAGCTTACGGTCTCCTTTCTCCAACTGGGTATTGACAGCTCGAAGGTGAGAATTCTCCTCTCTCAGTGCATCCCTCTCAGCCTCGACTTCAGCAAGCCGCCTCATAAGGGCCTCCACCACAGCGTCTTGAGAAGGAAGCGGTTGGGATTCTGAGCCACTCCTTGGCCTCTTTCTGCTAGGAAGGACCTCATCAGGCTCGGAGCAAGAGATGGCCTCATCAAACTCGGAAGAAGAAGTGTCAGTCTCGGGGAAGGAGGAGGGCGCAAATATAACCCTGCTCGAACTACCCCCTATGTTAAATTCAACCAGATTCTGAATGGTGAGGAGGTCGAAAAAACAGATCGGCGCGGCCTGCTCCACAAGACTAATCTCCAGCTCCTCGCCAGGTGTAAGGCTAGGGCGACCTGCGACACAGACAAGGTCAGTTCAACATAAAAAAAATGGTTCAGTGGAAACCAGGAAAATTTTCGCATTCATACCTCGATCACGGAAACTCCTCCAAGTGCGGGGAACCCGGACGCGATAGTTCTCTCTCACTGTGGACTCCCACGAGTCCCTAGAGACAAAAAAGAAGCGTTGAGTCCAGCCCTCGGGGGAGTTAGGGAGACTTGGGATCAAGAGAGGTTGATGACACAGTCTCCAAGTGAAAGTACTAAAAATGGGAGGGAAATTGAATGACAGCCAAAAGAAGTAAAGAAATTATCCCACGGTAGGGAAGTCGTCGAAACCTTGAAGGCGCCAGAAAATGAAGAAGCTTACCAAGGCGGCCCAACCCTGAGGGGAAAGGCGAGAAGGGCATAACCCATAGTAAGAGAGGACCCAGACAAAGTCCTGGTGGATTGGGAAGCGAAGACCCATTTCGAATGAGCCTTCAAAGAACGAGACTTCCCGATGGGAAGAAAGACTGCAGGGCTCATCCAGGGTTGGGGCCCTGATCGCAAGGTCCTCAGGAAAATCGTATTGCCTCCCTATTTCCCCCACGTTCGCAGCAGTAAGCAGAGAAAGGAGAAGGAACAGGGAGTACCAAGATCCATCTAGAGCCTCTCGAGCCCACAGTTTAAACAGCACAGAAGTGGAAGGAGCCATGAATTTGCAAGGACAGAAGGAGTGAAGAACAAGGTGTAAAGGAACTACCAAGAACAAGAATGAAAGGAGTTCCAAGCATTGGGAAATAAATAGGCATGCAGCAGCGACGAGCGACTCTTGGTTTTCTGCAATCATGACAGTATTAATAATAACGGCGCGAGGTAGGTGGAAGTTCACTTAAGTAATCGCTTCATGTACTTTGCAAAAAGCGAACAATCACACAGGCTAGGAAAAAATGAAGCCTAACCCAAGCAAAAGACGTTCGAACCATAGAGCACGGATCGCGGTAAAAAGCGGCATAAATGACGCCCTTACTCCAAACAGACCAAGGCCTCTTCGGATTAGGGGGCAAGGGGGTACAATACCGGCAACCAACACCACCGTAGAAAGAAAGAAAAGTTCCATTACAAAAATAAATTGTTTATAGATGTTCAAAAAAAAAAAAAATCAGCAACAAAAGTCCTGGTACTCAAGGTTGATTTGAAGGAGGAGGAGGAGGAGTAGCGTCAGGAGCACCACCACCTGGAGAGACATCAAACCTCGGCTGAAACTGCTCGAGGTCCAAGTCAGGGAACCTCTCTATCGCCTGGTCAGCAAAGTTAAAGAACCCATCCACAAAAGCCCTAGCTGCCTCCAACCTAGCATTCTCAATGTCCTTTCGCTGGTCTTCTACCAGCTGGCGCTCAGTAGCTAAGGATTTGTTCAGCTCAGCAATGGAAGCTTGGGATTCTTTCAGCTGATCCTCTAGCAGAAAGCGGGTAACAGCAGTGTTCAGCAGGTCCTCCATCTGGGCATCACGATCCTCTCTCGAACAAGCCAGATCTTCCCTAAGGGAAACCTCGACTGAGGTACTGGCGATCAACTGCTTAAAGGTCTGAGCCCGCTGCTCAAGGACCTACTACAACTCTCTCTCAGTAGCCAAACCCCAACTTAGGAGCTCGGACCCGCGCTGACGAGCCTCAAGGACCTCAGCATCCCTCCTCTGGACATCACTCCTCAGAATAAAAATTTCTCTCCCGAGTGCGTAGATATGTGTCGCCGACTGAAAGCAAAAGGGACGTTATAGGATGCCAAGAAGGTGGAAACAAAGGGAAAAACATGACATACCTCAAGGAGGGCATGAAGCGCATCATAGCTTCGAACTTGGAAAGGAAGGTCTACAGAACGACGCATGTCAGCTCAGGGGATTAATTCCATCAACGCACGGCTGTTCAAGCTCACATCCCGGAGTAGACCGGCCTCGGGATCAGTGATAGAAGTCTGGGGGGCCCCAGTCGAGCTTGGGCCAGCTGCAGCAGTCAATGAAGGGCCTCGTCGAACTGGCCCTCCCACAGGGTCAGTCACAACAGTACCCACAATGGCTTCGCTAACATCAGGCCCTAATCGCGACGCCGGGTCCTCGGCTGCAAAGACAGGGGCCTCGGCGACAGGAACAGGAACCTCGCCAGTAGAACCACTCTCCCCCAACCTAGACCTCTTCGCCAAAGGCTCTAGGCTCTAGGCTCCTACCCCCGTCTTCTCTCACCCACACGTTCCATGATCATGTGACGCTGAGTAACCAGGTATGAAGGGACTACACCAACAAAATCAAAAACTGAGCAAGATTTCGAACAAAGGAACAAAAAAAGAGAGGGGGTACCAGATACTCACGGCCGCCCGACGCCGAGGATACCTCGGGATGCATCAGCTCAAGATAAGAAAAAGGGAGACGGGCCCGCACTTGGTCAACCCGAGCCGACTCCGTGGCAGTAAGAGGCGGGAGCTCAGTTACAACAGGAACAAGCAACGCCGTTAGTAAACGGGAACAAGCATCAACAAGCACAGAAACAAGAACTCACCTAGATTCCTGCGCTGTCCCCAAGCTGTGGGAACCCTAACAGACGCCGAAAATTGGGAACCAAACTCCCAGTCATCCCCAGAAACGAAGAAATATCTCCTTGTCCACCCTTCAGGGCTCGGCGGGAGGTCCCGGATGGGAATTTCTCCCCCTCGCCTAGGGATGAAGTGATAGAACTCGGATACTTCATCGGGGCGAAAAAAATGGAGAAATTCCGTCACGTTGGCCCTAGCCTGGGGAAACAACCTCCCCCACGCAGCGGTAAAAGCCAGCAACACCGCCCAACTAGATGGGAGAAGCATGGCAGGGCAGAAGCTGAAGAAATGTAGGACTTCTCGTATCAAAGCAGGAAGAGGAAATCGAAGCCCTAACAGGAAAAGGGCCTCGAAGAAACAAGCTTCACCACGAACCAGGCTGTGAAACCTGCGCGAATCGGCATGGCGCACAACCACACCTGGGGGAAACTCGAAACGCCTGACAAGAAGCTGAGCCTCATCCTCGTTGATTTCGCTGACTTCTGCGTTAGCAAAGACTCGCTCCAAAACGTCAAGTGGAGAAGAAGGGGGAATAGCCATGAATGCAGAAATCGAATTGAGTTTCTTAGAAGTAACGGGAAAAAGGAAGTGTCACAACAGAGAGTAGAAGCAGAAAACCCCTATTACGCTCAGTACAGAGCAATCATTCCCCGAGAAGGCCTATTTATAGGCGCTACAGACAGGCCTTGTCACTGTCGCGGAATGCAGTTAATGCACGTCCCTCGCAATTAATTAGGGGGACACGTGGCATCGTGGGGGCTTCTTGGGCACCACGATCGAGGGGTCACTAACCCCACTGACGGCGCACGTTCTCAAATGAACGAAACCGTCGAGTCTGCAGTACAAGAAAAAGAAACAGGAAAAGACCAAAACAGCCTCAAGGAGTCCAAACGACTCGAGGAAGAGAGCTTAAAGGTTAACCTGATTCAGATCAGCTCGGTTAAAGGAAAAGGTCAGCCTAAGTTATCTGCAACCGCTGCCTGAAGGCCACTCAAGGTTGCAAGTTTGAGCCTCAAAGATGAACGATAAAGTCTACAATGAAAAATTACGAGACAGAACCGTGAAAAGGAAATCAGCAATAGTATCCTCATTTCAGCATTTAAGAAAAGTACAACGAAACATTGCAAAACAAGAAGAACCACCAGAAGATTTACAGGGGAAATCAAAAAAAGGAACATCAGAAGGGCCACAGGTCGGCCTCAAGAAACAATCTCTTTGTCACCACCTACTCCCCCACTGGAAGCCCCTGCCGGTATTCCCAACTCCTTGGTTGCTGCCGCCACGGGATCAGATGCCTTTTCGGTACTAGGCGGCACAGCACCTTCGGGACCAGGAGTCTCGACCTCTTCAGCCACCACCGTCGCCTTCTTGAAACCAAGCAGGGGGTACGAAGGGATCCAAGTCAAGATCAGGATAGGCCTCCTCAAGTTGTTCCTGAAGATTCAGAAACCCCTTCACAAAGGCGGAGGCGCTCTCTCTTTCAAGCTGCAAAACCTGGGTCCGCAGAGATAACAACTCAGAGTCCTTGCCTATCAGGTCAGCTTCCTTGGCCTTGAGCTTGTCGTCCTTGTCCTTCATCTGTGAGTCCGTGAGCTTGATGAAGTCTTGATGGCGGGCGTCCATCTCATCGTTGATCCTCTTCGGCTCAATAGCCTCCGAAGACAGAATCTTCACCTTCTCCTCGGCAGCCTCCTTGCTCACTAGCACGGCGTCCAGTGACTTCTTAGCCTTCAAGAGCTCCTGCTCGTAGTGAAACTCCAACATCTTCACGCAGGCAAGCGACTGAGAAAGAAAGGGGTCGATCAGTACAAAAGAGACCCGTGAAAATCTCAGCAAAAAGAAATACCGAAGAGGGAAAAGAGTGAAGACAGAAAGTACCTCTGTCATACCCCGAATAGCGCGGTGCACCTTCCTGTTGAAAGGAACTTGCATGGCCACCCTAGGATCCGACGTGGAAATCAGCTCAGATAAGGAAGTAACGGCGACCTCAGAGTCATGAAGAAAGTCGTCCCCTTACTCCTTGGACGAAGAGGGAGCGGGGTCCACCTTCCCGCCTTCTTGTGAGGCAGAATGAGGAGGAGCTATCAGGACCTCAGACCGTCATTTCGGAGCCCCCTCAGTTGAAGATTTGCCCTCAGATGTTTCGAGGGGGAGAGAAAGGGGATCCTCTTTCTTTTACCCCAAAGAAACAGGCTGGGGCCCGGATACCGATGCTTCTTTGGATAACGGCGGCAAGCTCTTCACCAGCTTCCTTTTCTTTCTCGATTTCTCGGTATCCGAGAACATCGCCATTATCAAATCCTGATTCATGGGCTCAGGCAGGGAAGTGGGGGACGATGCCGACACTGGAGCTTGGACAATGGGAGGCCCGAGCGCGTAGCTAGCTAGGTTCTCGTCGGTCACCAGGTCGAAAAATGATTACAATCCCAACACCTCGGGCCTGGCAACTCTGGCCGCCTCCTCAACGCCAAGGTCTAGACGGTAATCTGCAAACAAGAAGCTAAATAAGTTAGTAAGGAGAGAACAGCGAAGAAAAATATAGCCGAATTGAAGTGACTTACAAGCATTCCTTGGAGCCTCCCAAAACCTGGGAATGAGGGGGGCGTCGCCAGGTTCCCCAGACAGCTCCCAGGAGTCACTTCTAACAAAGAAAAACTTGGGTTTCCACCCTTTGTTGGAAGACGGGAGCCCGGAAACTAGGTTCCTCGCTTTAACCCTTTTTGTGAAGTACAAGAAACCCGCGGAGGGGGAAGACTTAAGCTGGAAAAGAGAGGCGAACTCCCTAATGGGAGGATGAGTGTCGTTCCCACTCATAAACCAGTGAACAAGGAACCCGATCAGAAGACCCCAACCATTTAGAGAAAGCGGGGCGGGGTAAATGTTATAAAATTCGAGAACAATTCGAATAAAATGATGAACAGGGAACCGCAGACCAGCACGGAACGCGGACTCAAAGAAGCAGACCATCTCGGGAATAGAAGAATTACACCTCTCATGTTCCTCGGGAGAATGTAAGAGGACGAAGTCAGGAAAACGGTACTCTCGCCTCAGCTCATCTAAATCCTCGTCCTTAAGGCAACTAGAAGTCGCTTCCGCACAACAGGTCATGTCGGCTTGATCACGACAGACTCTTTTCCTAGGAGTCGGAGGAGGAGCCGGTTTGGATTTCCTCGTCCTTGACGGGACAAAAGAGGCGGGAGGTAGAGATGAGAGAGGGCGAACCTCTTCTAAAGGGTTTGAAGCCAAAACTTGAGGGACGGACCCGAAAGTCGCCTCGTCGGTGAAAAAAGAGCTATTGCTCGAAGAACTCGAGGTAATTTCCTCGACCTCCTCACCTACCTGGTCCTCGAAATCCGACTCAGAAGAAGAAACGACGAACTTCCCCATCGAAGGTCCGGTTTGCAAACCAGAATGTAGGGAAGACAAATATAAAGCACAGTCCGTCAAAAATGGAGGACTCAGACACCAACCTCGAAGGAAGGATGCCCTAAGCGAAGTAAGAGGGTCCACGAAATACTGGAGTGGGGAAAGGTCGTCGGAATGGCTCCTAAAATAGCTAAATCTCCATATCAAGAAGCGGAACCCAAAGCCCCACCAGGGAGGGTTGAAGGGATCCAGGTCGAGCAAGAAAGAAGGGAGGAGATACGTACCTAGTATAGGCGCTAGATGCAGAAAGGAACCGGGAACGCAGAAACCTTAAAAATCGTCCGAAAGTCTGAAACGAGACCCCTCGGAAGCCAAGGGAAGATAATGAGACGCAAGGAGAAGTTTTAGAAAACGCAAAAGTGAAACAGGCGAAGGGATTCCCCTTTTTTTTTTTATACAAAGCATTTAAAGCCCTGATAGGCAAGACGTCAGGGCGCGTCGCAGAAGCCGTACCGTTGGGTCCACCCGATGGTGACACGTGTACAAGCCGTCCCATCATAAACAACAAACGCCAAGTCAGCCCAAGTCAGTGCAAAGCCGATTAACCGCGCATCTCCGCCACGTGTGGAGATAATGAAGAATTCAGAAAAGACATTTCCAAACCCCAGGTCAGAGAGGACATCATTCTCGTGACCAAGGGCTGGGGGGCAACTGATAAGGATAGAATTCTGGGCATGGGCCGCCATGGCAGCAGAGCCTAATACCCCCAATCAGGCCACATCGATAGCAGAGGTCCAAGGGACCAAAGCCCAAAGGGTCCAAAGAACCAACAGTCCGGCCCTGGTCAATATCCACACCCGTAACCCAAGGTGAACCCTGTTGCGCCATGTGTTCCGGGGACAGGGGGGACCATCTCTGATACCTCAGAGTTACACCCTGCAAGAGGCAGAGGGAAGTGGCGCCGAACAAACCAACGAGTCGTGGGCACAGTAGCGCCGGCAGACAGAAGGGCTTGCAGGACAAGGACGAAAGGTCCCCACAAAATCAGTGAAAAGAGGTAGAAGAAGGGGCAAGAAACCCTAGGAAAACAAACCATATAAATAGAACAGTAGAATCAGGGGAAATCAGGATCTTCTTCTGGACTTTCTCCCCTACTTTTACTTTCTCGATCCTGGGATATTCAAAGAGAGAAAGGCATCTACATTTTGTAACGGCTCAGTGCCTGTAACTCACCTATTATCACCTGAAATCAATATACTACACCAAAGAGTAAGAGTCTCCATTACAGTAGATGTAGCCCAAGTCCATCGACAAGGGTGAACCACTTGCATTCCGTGTTTTCCGTCTTCGTTAAATTAGTTTCCTCAAGTCAATTCTAAAAACCCATCAACAGGTCCCAGGTTGGGCTTGAGTGATTATTTCCGAGACATCATCAATTATTGTTTTATATTTTTTTTTGATAAGACATTATTGTTCACTTATTGTGTTATTCAGATATTATTTATTTATTTTTTGACCAGATGTTATTGTTCACTTATTGTGTTATTCACATGATATTTATTTATTTTTTGATCAGATGTTTGTTAAATGCAGATTACAACATGATAATAGTGATTATGATTTATGTTATGACATATTTTATAAATATTTTTAAATTCAAGAGTGAAAGGATGAAACTGAAAATTAATTTATTTTCAAATGTAACCTTGTATAGTTATCAAACAGTTTAGTTTAATTTAGTACTTAAATTTCAGTGGATACTAAACTGTTTACAAATTCAGTATTCAGCTTCAGTTTTCAGACTTCAATTTTCAGTTTTATCAAACACCGCCTAAGTTTTTCATTCCAAGTAATGTGGCATAATCTTTATCATTGAATATTAATGGAACCCACTTATTTGATGGTAAAAATTGTGTCACATCACTTCGGATGAAAAATTTGGTAAAAAAATCTTGATCAACATAATATTATTGTTAGGGTAGACATGGACTATGAATAAACCCTAAAATTCAGATTTTTATTCAAAGGTGTAACTTGGGCGGGTTTGTCCGAGCCAATCTCAAATCCAAAAGAAATTTTTAATACTTTTGAGGTTTTTAATATTTAGACTGAGCTTCGACAAAAAAATCAAAAAATCTCAACCCGAATTTAAGTCGAAAATATTTAGACTGGGGCTTCGGGCTAATGGGTTTAACTTGAACTTGAACCCTAATTTACGAAAATCGTGATGAATCCATATTCAACACAATTTTTAACCCGAGACATGAAAAAAAATATGAAAATTACACACATACACATAAAAAAGATACTAAGATATTTGCATCACATTCCTCTTTTATTGTTATTGATGTTTGAAGTTTTTTGTAGACATGAAATTTGTATTTGGGTTAAATGTAAAACCTTTCTATACTTAGAGTCATTTGCATGTAACCTCTTCTAAATTTCCCTCAACTTAAAAATAAAGTGCAAAAATAGACAGACATTACTAATTTAACAGAAGGTGTTAATCACGTGCTCAAAGTTGCATGTGGAGATAAAATGTGTTAAAATTATAACTTATAATTTCTAAAATACCCTCTCTAACCCGGCCATCTCTCTTTCTCTCTCTCTCCAAACCCTCTCCTTTCCCCATCGAAATCCACCACCTGCAACACTACCATCATAACCCACTTCTGTAGCAAAACCCACTCCCTCAACACCTACCCCATGCTAGCCCACCTCTTACTTAGCCATCTCTCTCTCTCCCCAAACCCACTCATTTCCCCCACCGAGAACCCACCACCTGCAACACCACCATCGCAGCCCACACTCGCAGCAAAACCCACCGCAGCACCTCCCCCATGCCAGTCCACCCTTTACTTAGCCATCTCTCTCTTTCTCTCTCTCAAACACACACAGCCTCTTCAAATCCTCTCCCTTCAAATACTTAGATTATTGCATATATATGGATCATATTAAGAGTTTGTTAGTTCAAGAAACTTGAAGGTTTGAAAAATCAAAGTCTCATTTGGTGCAGAATGTAGCAAACTTTACTTTAATTTGGACGGTTTGATTTATTCATAAATATCTATCTAATGGGTATACTTCATTTTCTGGGTATGACAGAAAATCTGTATTTATTTTTGGGTATGCTTCAATTTTTTTCATATTTTATTTTTTGATTATCATTCCACAATTTCAGTCGATTTTTATATTATGATTGATGAGCAATTTTTGATAAGCAATTTTTGGGATTTGCTCTTTTCATGTTATTGATCGAGCACGTGTATAGAGAGAAGGGTTTGAGCTAGAAGGGCATTGTAATGAAAATTAAATGGTTAAATGAGGGTAATTTGATATTTTTATAAATTCTGTAACAGACATCAACTATGACACTTTGTTTTTGAGTTGAGGTGGATTTAGTACAACACTTACAAATACGAGGAGGTTACCCATAAATGACTCTAAGTATAGAGGTTTTTTTTTTTGTATTTAACCCTTTCTATTTTTTATTTTTTAATTCAGGTTTGATTTATAAAAATTCTAGAACTCAAGTTTAATTTTAGTGATGAAAACAAAATTGAACCTTATTTTTTGTTCAGTTAACTCGAATTACAACCCAAATTATATAACTTGAGTCCAAAAATTTAATCACATCAAGTTGAATTTTTTTTTTTTCCCCGGAAAGTGTACTCAAGGTTTTTTTTTTTTTTTGATAAATTAAAGTGGGCTCGAGTTTCGGATCTTGGATTGGGTCTAAATTGACCCATCAACCCACCCGAACTGCACCCCGCACCTCTAAACCCCTCCTCTCCAGTTCGCGAATAGATTCTCTGAAAATGTCAAACCGAAGGAAAGGAAAAGGAAATGGAAGTCCGTCGGACTCGATCTCTGCAATGTCCAGTTGCAATCTTCCCGAAGACCTCATTGTCGAAATACTGTCAAGACTCCCAGTCAAATCTCTCATCCGCTTCAAGTCTGTGTCCAAACCCTGGCTTGCCCTTATCAAGAACCCTAAATTCATCTCACTACACTTCAATAGCACTGCTATGAACCCCAAGAACGATGCTGTAATCATCCACAGTCTCTCACTATGGCAAGACAGCATCATGTCTCTTTTCAATGTCAATTCTATTGTCAACAAACCCATCAATCTCGACCACCCTTTCCCAGAAATTTTACGCCGAATGGACTTGGTGGGTTCGTATAATGGCCTTGTCTGTCTCTGTTGGCCACATTTGGGTCAAATGATCATCCTATGGAACCCAGCAATGAGACTGTACAAGGTGATTGAACTTTCGAGCAGAAATGACGATTCAGACGATTTTTATAAGGTTTCTGTTGGCTTCGGATTCGACCCGGTTGCCAATGATTACAAAATCGTAAGAATCATACGTCTGGAACCGAAACCACCCAAAGAGAGAATACGAGTGAAAGTTGAAGTGTACTCGGCAAAGAAGGATTCCTGGAAAATGATTCAGGTTGAAACTCCATTTTTTATCGTCCAGAGTAGGTGCAATGCGATTTTGAAGGGAATACCCTATTGGACCGGCTTTATTATAGATGAGGATGGAGTATGTGGATTGCGTGAGGTACTGGTATATTTTGACCCACAGAATGAGGTCTTTCGGCTATGGCCAGTGCCGGAATATCCAGGAGTGATCATTTCTCGAGTCACAGAGTTAAGGAATGGTCTTGCTTTACTTGTGTATTCTTCGGGAGAAGAATCGTGCAAATATGTTGATGTTTTGATGCAGGATGATTCCAAGGAGGGTCTGATTAAGAGGATTGGACCAATTCCATTCAAGGTGGTGAGGCTAATTGAATGTTCGAAGAATGGAGAGATTTTAGCAGAGAGCACTGAAGGAAAGCTGTTCCTGTACGATCCCAAAACTAATAGAGTTAGGGACATTCTCATTGATGATGCTCAGGCACTTTCATATCAAGCTTTTAGCTACACAGAGAGTTTGGTTTCAATTGAGGGGATGAAACAAGTAGGAATGGAGCCTTAAAAGCAAATAGGTTGAAAGGATGCTACACAGGACAGAAGGAATAGGTAATCTTGATGTACATTTCTGATTAGATACTGGACTTGGTTTGTTTTTTTTTTACTACGGGGAATTATGCTTTTCTTAGGTGTGTTGATTTGTGCTTAGCTTGTTATATGTAGATATTTTAAGAATGTTCTTTTTTGTAATCCTTTTCAGATTCAAGGATCTGTTTCTTTCTATGACATGTTTTTATTGGTAATAACTATAATAATTAGTGTAGTTTTCTATGGATTTCTGCTAATGTGATGGAATTGTGATTTCACTTTCACCCATCAAGAGCTCATTTTTAGTGTAAATTACCTGGTGATGTTATATGCTGCTGCAATTGAGCTTAGCAGGAATAGGTAGAACATGAAAAGGTTAATGATGGGGGAAGAAAATAAGGGTACTCCATTAAGGGCTGGATGTGATGGTGTCAAAATTTTATTCATGTTGTTATGTAGTTCTGGTTGTGAAGTGTTCCAAAAGCTCTATTCATGCAGACTTATATGCTTATATCCTCCTGATGTGGGTTGAGCTCTGGTTGTTTGCTCAGTAGATGCTTGGGTGTGGGTGTCCTCATCTCAAGATTGTTCTAAAATTGGGATGCTGAACTAATGTTGAATCTGAACTCCCAAAAGGGATTTATATTGTCTAGCTATGAACATGCCTAAGATATTCTACACCAAGTTTTGAGTGCGGTATCCAAGTCCGAGATCGGCAAGCTCAATGTCTAAGGCATATGGCAAGTGTTAACTTCTTTCTGTGGGGCTCTTCCCACCCCAAAATATCCATCCTCACTCTATCTAATGTAAAACTAATAAGCCCAAACCATCTTTACACACCGCATTAACGGGAAACCAATCCCACCTCTATCTACGAACATCCCTTTAAAATGCACCTTAGAGAGAGAGTGATGTAGACTAGGAAGAGAAAGAATTAGGGATGAGAAGAGAAGAAGAAGAGATGAGAAAAGAGAAAGAATTTGATAAAGAAGTAATGTCAATATTCAATAATAATCAAAGTCTGCCAAAAAACAAATATTGTATCCCCTATATTGATAAGCCCCTGAAAAACAAAATGGCAAATAACTCCTAATCCCTATGTCTGCGCCTACTATAACGAAATATAATCCAATTCCTATCATTTCCCCCCGGCTGAAAAGAGCTTGCCTCCGGAGAGATACGATCATGATAATGCTCTAGAAGATCAGGGTCAAGCCAATGGAACTCCTCCTCAGTAATCCATGACGCATCGGTCTCTGGACGATCTCTCCACCGAACAAGATAACGACGATACCCTCCATCTGAGGAGCTAACAATTTGATCGTCAAGTACATCTGCAATCTAGTCATGCAACTGTAGTGGAAACGGTGGAAGAACATGAACTGTAGGTAATGCGGATGATGAAGCAACTCCACTTGTAGGAACACCTATTGGAAACATGGGAGGCTCCAAAGTACCATATTTATCTCGCAATCTTTGTTTCATCTCATCCCATAAAGTAATGGGTTGTCCCTCTAAGCGCTCTTGGTCTTGTTGGACTTCTTGTCAATATCTCTTAGCCGAACTAACGAGTTTCATTTTAGCAAAACGAACCTGATGGTCGTCAGACATATCATACTAATCAAAATAGTCATTCATTTCATCCAACTAATCTAGGAAAACAACAAGATTTAACCTACCATCAAAACTAGGAGCATCCACTTTGACTCTTTGTTTGATATCCCTAGATTCTTCATGGACATGCCTATGTAGAGGATCATGGTAACGCGGAGGGGGAGGTCTATGGTATCTGACACATGGTCGTAAGGGTTCACGATAACTATCCATATCACCCTCTGCTGAATAGTCAGACATGACTACCTCAGCGGGATCCTCCTGAAAATTCCTACGACCAACGTTTCGTCTGAAAACGATATTAGGAGGTGGCCTCCTATTTGGACACTGAACTCTGCTCCCCTGAGCTACCTGCGGAGTGGGTAGGACACCTTGACATGAGTCAGTAGGATCTATCGAAAGAGGCAGGTGCCTAACATGTTGTGCCGGTCTGAATTTAGGTGAAACTGGTGACTCACCCTAGTCATACTCTATCGGTCGTTTTTTAATAAAATTAGTCAATTGGGATAGTTGAGTAGTAAATTGAGAAAGTTGTTGCCCCATTCCTTTAACTTCCTCACGTAACAAGTCGACTAATTGTTTAGTGTCGGTCATATCAATGGTGAGGGTCTCAAATTTTTGTTCCAGTGCAGTATGAGACTCTGAATGCTCACGAAGGGTCATAGTGAATGTGATGTAAAATTTGGATTAATGTAAATTGCCGACTAGATTAAAAATTAGATCAAGTAATAAAAACTATAAATCAATGCAAATGGTCACACACAAGAACAAGCTTATTGTGAAGAGACTCAAATAAACGTGAGACAAGCAACAATGGGTTTAACAAGGAATTGGGCAAGCTAAGTTATGAAGGTAGTGTATGGGGAAAACAAACAAAGAAAGTTTGGGTAAGAATTTTTTTTTTTGACTTACCAACAAATATAAATACTAGTCACCAATTCTCAACGAAGAGAACTCGTATCAGGTGTTAGATACAACTCCAAGAGGATACTTGACAATTTAGAGGATAATCTTACAAATTCTAGAACTTTTTGGGTTGTTTCTATAATTTTTGAAACTTCTGGGGTGAATCTGATAAAATTGTGAGATAATCAGGCTGTCTTTTCCTTCTTTATCGTGCCTGTAGGCATAACCCTAGTGCCAAGTTCAGCGACATCAACAAGAAAAAAAGGACAACGGCGACGACGATGATGGATCGATGACAAAGGAGCAAGTGACAGCGATGAAGTCAAACACAATGAGTGCTATGGAGGACGATTACGAATCTAATTCTTCTCCTTTTTTTTTTTCCCAACTGCACAGACCTGTAATGTCTGGAATTTTTTTTTCACTGCTTATGGCGACGAACAGTGTGCGGTGAACAATATTTTTTGATGAATAGTGTTTTTCGATGAACAGTGCACACGATGAATAGTGAATCGAAGTTGGACTCTGATACCAAATTGATGTAGACTAGGAAGAGAAATAATTAGGGATGAGAAGAGAAGAAGAGATGAAAAAAGAGAAAGAATTTGATAAGGAAGTAATGTCAATATTCAATAATAATCAAAGTCTGCCAAAAAAACAAATATTGTATCCCTTGTATATATTCAAGGGGATCATAAACCCTAAAATAAATAGTCAAAATGACAACTAAGCCCCTGAAAGCAAAATGACAAATAACTCTTAATCCCTACATCTGCGCCTACTATAACGAAATATAATCTGATTCCTATCAGATAGAGAGAGGGAGGGTTTTTTCTTTTTTGCAGCAGCACAATTGATTTATTCACACTTGGTTCCTCGATATGATTACAGGAAGTTAGGAATGTGTATGCTCTTCTGTTAACTGTTTCATCTCCAAAAAAATGTGGCCTAATCTGCAGTGAGGTTGTGGGTCTTGAATATAAGAGTAGCCCAGTCCGTCAAGAATTTTCACCACTTGTTTGCTCCAATTTTATTTATTTTCTTTTCCTTCATTTTCTCAGCAACCAAGCATATATTCAAAAATTTCCAGAATAATATTGAGAGAGTAAAATATTGAATTTGATGAGAAACTTTACAGGTGGGGTTGTATAGGCTTCAAATGCAAAACAAGCAAGAATAGGAGCCAGATTTATATCAATCAATTTCTTTTTCTTAGCTTCTTTTTCAGATCTATGATGCATTGTGCATGTTAATGTATTGGAGGGTGGGAATAATATATTTAACATTTTGATGGGGTGGGTGTACATTGGGATAGGATTTGTCACTAATGGTCATACAGCGAGGTCTGAATAGTAGTTCCATGTTATGGAGTTTAATGGGGGTGGAAATCGATGTGTAGGGGGGTGAGAATAGTCCCACCAATGCAAACAACTAAGCTGTATAAGATCATCAACACCCTCAAGGCTTTCTGGATTGGCAGGTAAGAGCTCTCCTGTGGACACAGTGATTAGCTATGATTTTCTGTTTTGATATTTTGCTTTGTTGTCTGTTGATTTTGTTTGAGGAGGCTGCTCCCAGCTATTTTGTGTATGGTTTTTTTTCCTTTGTGATTCTTTTGGATTTCATTCTCATGCAAAAGATTTGAAAGCTCTTGGCACTGTCTTTTAAGTTCTTATTTTTCTCTTGGCACTATTGCAATGTAAAATGAAACTACATTGCTTTCCTCGCTCAAGTGTTAGTTTTGTAGCTTTGCTAATAAGTGAAAAATAAAGCTTACACTTTCCCAAAAAAAAGAGAAAAAATAATTTTGCCTTAATAATTTTTGGATGTCTGGCTTCAAATTGTGGACTTGTAGTTCATCTAGTAAATAACTTACAAATCATCTCCCAGAACAAACCTTGAATTGTAGTCAGCATACCATGTGTGGATAGGGACTACCCTGGCGCCCTTAGGTATAATTATAATTTTTTTCCCATAAGATATAATTATAATTGATGGTTGGTGAAATGTTGTGATCACTATTATAATTGATGTTTGGCTGTCATTTAGTTATGATAATCTTTTAGTTGATATGCACATGTATGACTCTTTACCTGGAAAAAAACCTCGTGAAAGTGTACTGCTAGATTATCACAGATGAAGTAAGCACCATGCATAATGTGGACTCTTGCATTCCCATTTCAGTTTCGTGCTAGGAAGCACGGATACAGACACGGGTGTCGTATCCGATATGATACGGACATGGGGATACGACAAAGTTAAAAAATATGGGACACGGGTACGGCAAGGATACGGCTATTAAAATAATATAATATATTTTTTAAATAATAATAGAGTTGTAATATATTAAAACAATATTAATAATAAGACCTAGCAAATATTATTTTTTTGATTAAAATTGAAATAGATCAAATTAAATATCCACTATTTTCATCAAACATCATTGTAACTATTAACATTCATAGTATATAAGTTACGTAACAAAAAATATATTAAAAAAAGTAAATTTTTAGTAGTTAAAAGTTGTTTTTTTAATAAAAAAATTCTTGGCCGTGTTCTAGACATATCCTTGTCGTGTCCTAGACGTATCCTGGCCGTGTCCGACTGAGTTCACTATTCAGGACACTTCTAGCCGTGTCGGACACGTGTCCTGACCGTATCCGTGTCGGACACGTGTCCGATACTGGCACGGCACCCCCATGGGAAGTATCCGTGCTTCCTAGGTTCTGTGTTTAGAGTCTTCAGACAACTTACACAAGTTTACAACTTGGGTCCCTCTCTCTCCTTTTGTTTTGGGTTTTTTTTTTTTTTGGGGGGGGGGGGAAGGATCTGTTTTTAGAGCTCATATACCTTTTTCTTTTCACGTGTAAGCATTTTGTTTTAATAAATGTCATTCTACTTCTTTGTACAAGCTTGAGTACTGAATTCAATACCATACAGATTTTTATATATTCACAATCTGAACACATTCTGTAGATGATTTATAGCTCTACTGCCTGTTTGTAGTTTGCAGTTGCTGGTCTTGGTTTGGTAATATTCATTATTGAATTAGAAGTTCTGAAAATCACATTGGGATTCTTAAATTTGTTGTATTTTTTAAAGGGCCATTACCTAGTGAGACCCCCATTAATCATTGGTGTTAGGAGGGAAACAGGGATGAACCATCACATTTGATCAATGGAGAGGGGCTTGAAAGGGCATATTTTTATACACCTGAATGAATGCAACAAATTTGTGGGCAACCAATGGAGTTTGCTAGCTCAAATTTGAGAGGTGATCCATTAGATTTGATGCGTGTAATTTTAGCTTCATTGTTTTTGTGTGTGTTTAAGCAGTTGACATTTTCAAATCAGGCTCATTTTTGTGGGCATTCCCAGTTTAGCACTGCTGGAAGATTCTTTTTTAGCATAAATTGCAAAAACCTGTGTTTAAGAGCAACTCCAACCTAGCTCAGCAAAATAGCTGGCTAAAATATATTTAACTATGAGAAATACTATGTAACCAAAATTTTCAACTCAAATTTACATCCCAAATGAAGGGGGACTATTGGATGAGTGGATCCTATCAACTTTTTAAAATGGGACTCACTGATCCAATGATCCCCATCATTTGGGATGCAAATTTGGGTTACATAGCATTGCTCTTTAAATATTGTATTCTCTACTTTAGTTAGCCACTTTTTTAAATTCATTTCAACCATGTTTTCTATTTTAACTAATTATTTCAACTAATTGTAACTTACTTTCAATAATATAATTCAAAAATGCCACGTAGCCTAACACGTCAGCGCCGCAATGATGATGTGGCATAATGACGTGTCGTGCCATGTCATCAAAATTTTAAATTTTACAACAGTCATATTTTCAACGGTCATAATTTAAAAAATGAATAAATAAGACCTTCCCCTTGTATTATCATTAACCCAACCAAAACCATACCATAACAATAATTCTAATCAAATTTCAAATAATACAAGCTAATAGTATTTTAACACCCATCCACTTCAAAAAACACAAACCAATTACATGATATATGTCTCATAAACCTAAGATTTTCACAAATGCTTACATTAATATTTCATAGGGTCTAAAATCAAATATTTTATTATAGATAAAACTAAGGAGGTTTTTGGAATTTGTGGGGAGGGAGGTTTTCGGAATTTGAGTTTGGGTTTTTTTCAGAATTGGGGGGGGGGGGGGGGGGGGGTTAGAAAAGGTTTCGGGGGAGGTAGGGGATGTGGTTTTTAAAATGGGTGGGGGTGGGGGTGGGGGTGGGGGAGGGGAGGGGAAGTGGGTTTCAGAATTAGGGGTGGGGATCTGCAGCTTGGGGGTGAGAGATGAAGAAGATTACCTGGAGCAACCGTTGGAGAAGAGAATGAAGAAAGAGGTGCGAGTAGTCTGGCAAACTTCTTCTCCTCTCCAGATCTGACGAGCAACAACGATCTCCTAAGTTTTAGCTAGCAACATGGCGAGTCGATTGGAGCAGTTTTTTTGAGCAAGCCTCGTCAAATTAGCTAAAAATGAAGATTTAGCTAGTGGGTTGGGGATACTCTTAATTGTACTTTGTTTGTTGGAGTTACAATTTTTTCCTATTTGAATCGCTTTCATTCTTATTTGCATTATTATCATCATACCAAAGTTGCATGAGAGGAAGTTTTGAAAATGTGCTATTTTACGTGCATTTCTGTTCAGGTTACTCTCAGTGAATCTAATCTTAATAGGGTTGGGTCTAATTGGCTTAACCATTTTAATAATTGAGTCGTATATGAGTTGAGCTAATTTTGGCATGGTATTACTTACATAACTTTGAAACAACACGAACTCGCCTTTCTTGGTATTAAAACAAAATTAATACCAAGAATTTTTTTTTTACTGCTAATTTTATGTGTAGTGTTGATGGGAGTGGTGTCCATGGATTAACTTGGTCACAGGATTATGTATCAAAATGCAAATGCTTCTCTCTCTCTCTCTCTTTTTTTTTAACTTTACAATTTTGTACTGTTGTATCGTAATCTTTAGTTATGTTGCCTAAGTAGATTATCTTGCTCGACTCATGCCTTGCTTATGGAGCTCTATGATGGTCTAATCCTGTTCCTAAAATTAGGGTGAGAGGTCAATTGACATTGCTATATGCTATTAATCACTCTGAATCTAAGGAAATGCTGTATGTAGAATCACAAGAGAGTCAACATAGTCCTCCCTTAAATTTGAGTTTGTCAATTGGAGTCCTTTATTCAAATCAGGTTTTTTATTCAAATACTAAATCCAATTTGAGTCATAGTTGGACATGCTCTTAAGTGCTCACAATTATGAATGTCAAAAATCTTCAAGCAAAGTAAAAGGAATACCATCCGTAGCTTAGAGTGCAAAGATTGTAAAGGTTGTATTCTCAATGTTTTAAGTTTGAGTCTCATACGCGGGGGCGGATCTACACTATAAGGTGTGGGGCAGATGCCCCCACTGATTTCTAGAAAAGATCGTGATATTTATTATAACAAAGAGATCATTATTTAAAAAAAAAAAAAAGATCATTATAAGCCTCCCTCAAAATTTTCAAAATTGAGTATAATGGCCCTCGTTTATTTTATATATTGCAAGCTAACCTATTAATAGGAATGTTCAATTCGATATTAAGAAAAACATATATGAAATGTCCCTAATCTGATATATTGACCCAAATGGTACCTTTTTTACAGTTGTCCCTAATTTTTTTTTTTTTGGTAAGTTAGTAATTAATAACCTAGTACACGAATTGATGCTAATTACAAAATATATTAACCCAAAAGTGTTTTTACTCATTAAAAAAATCAAAATTTAAACTTAACTAGGCTATGCAAGAACATAAAGAGATGATTTTGTATGAACTCTTTGATTGTAATTTAACATATAATTTATTAATTATAGACTATTTTTCAGAGTTGTAAAAACAACGTCGTGTTCCACTTTAATATAGATTGAATTGAAATATTCAATGAAAAAAGTGTTGTCTTTTCTTGTTCATATATTATTAATGATGTATTAATATTGGTTTTAATTATCATAGTCTTAGATCTTATGATATTTTGCATACTTGAATTTGTAAATATCTTTATATGAAAATAATACCCTTGTTAATTGTACAAGTGCCAACAAAAGTTTTGCTTAATGACACTTTCTCCCCTTTAACTTTCCATATTATAGTTTAGCCTGTAGATTTAGTTTATGCACTTTTATTACTTTATTTTCTTCAATTTCATCCCAATCGGGATTAAAAAGTCATGGACAATTTGTAAAATAGCAGTTTCTACTTACACATCAATCAGCAAATACTTTCTAAATGAAATTCTAAATAATATGCAAAATACCATTAAAATTGTAGGAGGATGAAAATACCTCCAAAGCTTTGGTAAAGAATTAACCTTCCTGAAGAGTGCTCCCTTCCTGTAGAATGCTTTCTGCAAAAAGGAACAAACTGTCAAGGACCAAAGTGTTTTAAGTGTTTTAAAAGACTGTAGAAAGAAATGTATATCAAAGGATTCAACGTGCCTCTTGACGTGCACCTTTGTTGCTTTATATAGGTTTCACCTTGAGTCAATGATTATCTTTACTGTAGTGGGAGATGGCACATCTCCCTTTTTTCGGGAGTTTGTTGGGAGTTTTGCAGAGATCTCTCTAACGCTCCCTCAATCACAGCTCTTTCGAGAGAATGATTCAGCCTAACTGTTTACACCTAAATGCCTGGATTATAGGCAATTGATCCGCTGTGCAGTTTATACCACGGCTTTAGGCCGTGCTGAGCTCTTTTGTTTAGTAGCATGAGCCGAGCTGTTGCAACTCGGTTCGGTTGCTCTAGATTACTGATATTTTCACCCACGTGACCAGTCTATTCATAAACACGTGCCTATTTTACCTGCTAATCCACGTGGCATAATTTTATGCCCCTTCACTTGCCCCCAGGAAATACATGTCAGTCATCATTCGCCTAACAGTCATTTCATGTCTTCAGGTTCATCATTGTCTGGGTTCTCGAGACATGTAATGTACTCTACATTGTCTCTTGGCATTAAATATTTGTCCTTTGGCTTCCCTTTTGGTTTTTGCCCTCTTCCTTTAAAAGGAAGTATAAGATGACTCCCTCATTCCCATTCCTCCTCAAAAATTCTGGTTTTACTTGTACTCTTGTTTTCCCGCTTGTCTGTTCTTCATCTCCAAATTGCTCCTCTTACCAAAGAAGGTGTCTCTGCTTTCAAAACCAAGTACAACATTCCTGACGACGTTCATATCCGAATAGCCGGCACCGATGAGCCATTGATTGGCACGAGGGAGTCGATTCCCATCTAAACCAGGGCAGTCACGGAAGGTGGGGTGAGATTTCCTTTGCACCCATTGCTATTATGGGTGCTTTCTGCCATGCAGCTGTGCCCCCTATCCAATGTTGCCCCAACTTCTTCAGAATAGTCATGCGTTGCCGCCTTGAACAACCTTTGAATGTAAATCTAGGTATCTGGGAGATCCTGTTCTGCTATATTCTGAAGACTGGCAGTGACAACTACTACTTGGTAGTGAGGAGGAAAGATCGGTACCTGGTAACTCATCTTCCTGATTCAAACAAGGGCCATGAGAACGAAATCATTTTTGTTTCTGAAAACTGGGAATACAAAGCAGGAGATACTCCTTATTACCGGTGCCCATACGAAGAGGGCATACCAAGTATATGATCATAGTCCTCTTTGTTTATGAACTAGCATTTTTTTTTTAAAAAAACTTTCTTTTGCTCTTTTGTTCTTAGTTGAGACTGTTAAAGGAAAAGTTCTTGAGCGCTCTGTGAAAATGGATGACCTGAGAAAGGTGTGGTCTTTCAACGAGAGTTTGTTCTGCCGTGCTGCCATGTCCTTCTGGGGTACACTTCTACTTATCATTCATTTATTGTCATTCCTGAGCGAGCCAATGCTACACTTGACGAAGACTGAAATTCATTGCAAGTCCAACGTGTTGCTACCCCACGCTCTCGACAAAAATCTGCCATCCCCTCTTCTGGAAAGAACAGATCGGTGAAGAACTTTCTTAGTTTTCTTTCTTTAAGTAAGCCTTATGAGCCTACCCCCTCAATAGTTCACATTCCCGATGATGCACTCCCTTCTCCTACTCCAGAAGCTAATTAGACGATTCCCTCTGATGATGCCCCTGCACCTGCCGAGGCCCAAGCAACTCGAGAGGTTTCGGCTCCTCCTCCCGAGCCTACTTCTGATACATCCCCTCTTATTATTTCGATTATCCCTTCAGCCACTCGGTTAGCTGATGTCAAGCCTGAAGAGCATTTGATGAAGAAGAAAAGGATCACAGAATCCCCTTCTGTTATTGAATGGCCCATTCCTGCATTCCATCCCGTCTTGAAGGCAAAGGGCAAAGAAATCAATATCCGAGATTCAACAGCTGAGGATATGAATGTCGTGGTTGGGATAGCCAGGGGAGTGATCCTGCCTCGTGACCTTGCTGCGAATGAGGTTGTATCAAATGACGAGATTGCTCGGCAAGTAATTCAGCGGATTGTTCTAGTATTTACCCTAGCCCTCTTTTCTTCATTTTTCTACATTAATCTCCTTTTTTCCCTTTCTTTTTTACAAGGGTCTTCAGAAAGTTCATGAGGTTGGGGCGAGGATTGCTAGGAAGGACAGGATTATGAAGGAAGTTGTTCATGAGCGCATGTTTGCTATAGCGAAGGAGTTTGTTGACGAAGAGTTATGCAAAGCTTTGTGAAGAAATGCTTGCTCTTCAAGCTCAAATGCTTAGTTTGAAGGATGAAAACAAGAAGCTTGCGGCGGAGGTGGATGAGTTGAAGGTTTCAGAGAATGTAATCAACGTAGAACTCTCCCAGACCCAACTTGAACACTCCACTCTGTTGGAGGAATTTGAGAAGTTCAAGGCTGAAGCCAAGGAACTTAAGGATGCGGTCTTCGAGCTGGGGATGAAAAAGGCAGAAAGTGACTTAGCCTTACAAATTCCTTCGCTAGAGGGTGCATACTTTTCGAGGGGATGGGTTGTTGCTCTGAAAGCTGGTGATGTGTCTTCTTATTCTGAGCTCTACTCGCAACACTTCATGCCTGGCTCTTCTGGACCTCCAGCTTCTTCCTGAAAATAAACTTTTATATCTTCATGTAAAAACTTACTGTATTTCTCCTTTTGGCATATATGAAAAACTTCCAAATTCAGCTTTTTACGTTTTATCCTGTTTAGTCTTTTTGATCTATTTACTACTTAGGAGAAATCTAAGAAGTTTTGGCCCTTCTTCGAAGACCTAGGTCTAAGAATTTTTTGCCTCCTCAACCCTTATTCAAAGAGTTAGGTCCCAATCACTTTCTGCTAAGAACCTTTATTTAGCAAAAAATCTCGACTTTCACTCTAAGAAGTTTCGGCCTCCTCGGCCCTTCTTCAAGGAGCTAGGTCCCAAACACTCTATGCCAGGGATTTTTACTTAGCAAAAAATCTCATATTTCAAAGAGCTAGGTCCAAACACTCTCTACTAAGGACTTTTACTTAGCAAAAAATCTCAATTTTCACTCTAAGAAGTTTTGGCCTCCTCGACCCTTCTTCAAAGAGCTAGGTCCTAAACACTCTCTGCTAGGGACTTTTACTTAGCAAAAAAATTCAATTTTCACTCTAAAATATTTTGGCCTCCTCGACCTTTCTTCAAAGAGCTAGGTCCCAAGCATTTTCTGCTAGGGACTTTTATTTATTTAAGGTACTTTTTGCGGTGGTTTTTCTTGAAGAACTCTGGACCCCTTGGTTCTATCTTCAAAGAAGGTCACCACATACGCACCGACTTGCCGATCTAATCGGACTTAGATCACTGCCCATCCGATTTACATCATCATGCCTAACCATGGGCCTAGATATGATCAAGTGGTTGCGCCTGATTTAGGTTTTTATCTCTATCAGGATTTTTTCCTCCTTGCCTTGGCAGTAGGATTGTGATAATGGAAATTGACAAATTCAAAGGGTTAGAAATGTTAAAAACACATTCTTATTATAAAAAATGCTTTACACAAAAAAGAAACGTTCCCAACTGAGGTACTCTTTTAATGGAACTAAAGGGGGCACCCCTGTTTTCCGAAGGTACTTCGAAGTTCTAATTTGTGAAGGTACTTTAAAAATACAACTTTCGTAGATTAGCTATATTATAGGGTCGATGTACTCGTCTTTGGTCCATAATCTCGAGTTCTTAAGATCCGTTTCCAATGACTCGAGTTACCTTGTAGGGTCTTTCCTAGTTGGCACCCAACTTCCCATGGGTTGGCTCCTTAGCGGCCCCCTTGACATGCCTGAGGACTAGATCTCCGAGAACAAAGGCTCGAGGACCTACCCTTTTGTTGTAAGACCGAGCTATTTGTTGCTAATAGGCAGCTATCTGTACTGATGCCGCTTCCCTTTTCTCATCGACGAAATCTAGCTCTCGGCTAATGGCGGAGTTATTACTCTCACTCGCTGCTAAGTTGGTTCTGAGGGTTGGTAACCCGATTTTTAGGGGTATCACAGCCTCCATGCCGTAAGTGAGTGCAAATGGAGTCTCCCCTGTTGCACGTCGGGGTGTGGTTCTGTACGTTCACAATACGTTGGACAACTCTTCTACCCACTTCCTTTTTGTCTTCTTTAACCTTTTTTTTTATTCCATCAAGGATTGTTTTATTTGATATCTCAGTCTGCCCATTACTTTGTGGATAAGCAGGGGCGGAGTATCGATTGTGAATCCCATATTGTTGACAGAAAGTTTTGAATGGACCACTCTCAAACTGAGTCCCATTGTCGAATATAAGAACTGACGGTATGCCAAACTGTGTAATAATATTCTTCCACACAAACTTCCTAGTGTCTGTGTCTCTTATATTGGCTAGTGGTTCTGCTTCTACCCATTTCGTGAAGTAATCGATTGTAACTAGTAGAAACCGCTTATTCCCCGGTGCCTGAGGTAATGGGCCTACTATATCAAGTACCCACTGAGTGAAAGGCCAAGGGCTTGCTAATGGGATAAAATATCTTGCGGGCTGTCTAGGAATTGAGGAGAATAATTGGCACTTTTCACACCGCTTAACAAATTGTTGTGCATCGTTTTGCATATATGTCCACCAATATCCCTGAGACAGTGCTATGTGGGATAATTACCTTTCTCTTGTGTGTGCGCCATAGCTCCCCTCATGAATTTCGAACAGGAAGTCTTGGACCTAGTCGGGATGTACGCACCTAAGGTATGGTCCCGAAAATGAGCGTTGATAAAGCTCTTGATTCGGGGATAACCAGAATCTTGCCGATTTGAGCCGTAACCTATGCGCTTCCTTCTTATTTTCAAGGGGATCCCCTCCTTTAAGATAGCCAACTATTTCATCCATCCAGCTCGGACTGACCTCGGTCGTGTGTACCTTCTTGGTGGCTGTTAGCGTGATGCTCGACTCAACTTGGTAAACCACAATGACAATTCTCTCTCCAATCCCATCTACCGCTGAAACTAGGGATGCCAATGTGTCAACATGGTCATTCTTTGAGCGTCCGACCTGGCTAATGGAATACTCGGGAATCTGTCATAGTTCCTTCCTTGACAGCTCGTAGTATGAGATCATCATTCGTCAAATATTCTCCCAGTATCTGATTTACTACTACCTGCAAATCAGAAAAGATGTCAAGCTTTGTGACGTTCAAGTCGGCTGCCATCTTCACTCTGGCTATCAGAGCTTTATACTTTGCCTCATTGTTTGAGGCTTGAAAACCAAGTCTTACTGCCTTTTCAAGCATGTCCCTTTCTGGGCTTTCGAGGATGATGCCCACTCTTGCTCCTTTGTAATTCGACGCAACATCAACGAAGAGGCTCCACCCCTGCTTTGTATCTGGTGTGTCATTTTGTTGCGAGGGTTGTTGCTCCATTTGCCTATCTCTGTGATAGAACTCGACGATGAACTCAGTCACCACCTGCCCCTTTATCGTAGTTCGTGGCTCGAAAAGGATATCGTACTCTCCAAGCTCGACCATCCATTTGGATATTCTTCCGGATAGGTCGACCTTTCTGAACAGGGCTTTGAGGGGCTGGTATGTAATCACCATTATGGTATGGGCCTGGAAATAATGTCGTAATTTTCGAGCTGTATTGGCAAGTACAAGCGCGAGTTTCTCCAGTGGTAGGTACCTCGTTTATGCGGAACATTTTGCTCACATAGTAGATCGGGCGCAATCCCTTTGGGGAATTTTTTATCAGAGCTCCATTGACTGCGTGCTTGGATACTGCCAGATATACTAAGAATCGCATTGGAATTCTTAAATTTGTTGTTTTTTTAAATGGCCATTACCCATTGGGATCCAAATTAATCAATGGTGCTAGGAGGGAATCAGGCATGAACTATCACATGTGATTGATGGAGAGGGGGCTTGAAAGGGCATATTTTTTCACATCTGAATGAAAGCAACAAATACCACCGCGGTTGTAGACAAGTTGTCTTCAGCAGCTGGGATAAGACTCACTCCCTTCTCTCAACGGTCAGGTGTTCGAACCCATATACGGTAGTTGTTGTGTGAACCAGATGCTATTGAGAAGGGACTGAATGTTCGCTCATGCTTCGGTGGGGCTGTGGTGACGGGCTCAACCCTTCTTGGGTTAGTAACTGTGGCTCGAGCTAGACATTACTGCAGCGGTTAAGAACTCCTTTGGTCACGCCTAGGGAGGGTTGCTAAGCTGGTTGCCCCTTCCCACCTTTTCAACTAGCAAAAAAAGAAGAAGAATGAATGCAACAAATTTGTGGGCAAACAATGGAGGTTGTGAGCCTCAATTTGAGATGTAGTCAATTGGATTGATGTGTGGAATTGTAGCACCTTTTGTTGTGTTTGTTGAAGCAATTGAAATATTCAAATCACTCTCATTTTTGTAGTCATTCACAGTTTAGTACTACCAGAAGATTCCTTTTAGTGTAAATTACAAGAACTTGCGTAAGTTGTACTTTGTTTCATATTAGAGTTACAAGTTTTCTCCTTTTTTCAACGAGACAGTACAAGTCGATTAAACTTTCGAGCACAATTTAAGATTTAGA
Source organism: Ilex aquifolium (assembly GCA_951799425.1). Classification (NCBI taxonomy): domain Eukaryota; kingdom Viridiplantae; phylum Streptophyta; class Magnoliopsida; order Aquifoliales; family Aquifoliaceae; genus Ilex; species Ilex aquifolium. The sequence goes on along the minus strand of OX637392.1, from coordinate 48,164,862 downwards.
TGGTAATGATAATGTTTCTCTTGGCCTTGGATTTGACCAAGTTGTCAATGATTACAAAATCGTATTACTTTTGCAAATGAAACCTCTAAGAGAGAGAATACTAGTGAAAGTTGAAGTGTTCTCGGTAAAGAACGATTCATGGAAAATGATTCAGCTTGAAACTCCGTTTTATGTCCTCTGGACTAAGTGCAATGCCATTTTCAAGGGCATTCCCTATTGAACCAGCTTTATTAGAGCTGAGGAGGAAGTATTTGGATTTCGGGAGGTTTTTATATTTTTTGATCCACATAATGAGGTCTTTTGGTTATGTCCAATATGGATCATTTCACGATTCATTGAGTTGAGGGATGGTATTGCTTCACTTGTGTATCCCTCGATTGAAGACTCAAGCAATTGTGTTGATTTTGGAATGAAGATGATAGCAATGAGGGTCCGAGTAGGAGGATCTGACCAATTCCGTTAAAGGTGGTGAGACTAATTGAATGTAGAAAGAATGGAGAGATTTTAATAGAGGGCACTATAGGAAAGTTGTTTTTGTATGATCCCAAACCTAATGGAGTTAGGGACATTCTCATTGATGAAGTTCAGGCAAATTCATATGAAAGCTTTTAGATACATAGAGTTTAGTTGAGGGGATGAAACAAGTAGACAAACAGGAATAGGTAATCGTTTTGTGCATTACCACTGTATGCGATTCTTGGCCCTTTTTTCAAGTGGTTTTTGTTTTTTACTAGTAGGGAATTATGTTTTTGCTAATAGTGTAGATTTGTGCTTGGCCTGGCGTATGTAGATAATTTAAGAATATGTTTTTTTTGTAATCATTTCAGGTGCAAGGATCTGTTTCTTGCTATTACATGTTCATATTATTTGACAACTCTGTTGCTTATTGTAGTTTTCCATGTTTTTCTGTTAATGTGGTAGAATTATGTCTTTAATTTCATTAGTTAAGAGCTCATTATCATGCAATCCTACATACTGACGCGATTGAGCGTAACAGTAATAGGTAGACAGGAAAAGGGTGACAATGGGGGGAGGGAAACAAAGGGGGCACATGGCATATTTGCTTGAATGCTGGATGTGATGGTGTCAAAACTTTATTCATATCCTTATTTAGTTCTGCATGTTAAGTGTTCCAAGAGCTCTATTCATTCAAACTTATATGCTTATATTCTCCTGGCTTGAGTTGAGCTCTATTTTTTTGCTCAGCAGACATGTGGGTTGTGGGTATTCTCATCCCAGAAGATTGTTATAAATTGGGTTTGATTCAGCTTGCGCATTAAATTCGGATCGTTGCATGGGAATGACGTTTAGGCCGCTCAGTAGGGAGTAGGGGACCACTGATCATTTTTGCATATTTTGTAAATTGTCTTTGTTTGTGTAATTAAGCCAAATGCTAGGATCCCCATTTAATTTACCTTGTAGCTTAATTATAGGAGATCCACATGTAATTTACCCTATTATCTTTTGTTTTGCTAAAGGTTTGTTGAAAATATTATCGATATTTACTAACAATAATATTATTATTTGTTTGATATGAAGTGGGCAATGCTATGTCTTCTAATCGAGGTTGGATTTTAAGGCTGGTTTTATCAATTAATCTATAGATAGCATATGATCATAAGAATTGGATTTTTCAATTATTTTTTGAAGATGGGCCTTTGGAAAAGGCAGAGGAGTTTGATTTTATGCATATTGTCAGTTTCTCTTCTTGTTGTTCTAGAGTTCTTTTACTGTTGTTGTTTGACTTCCTTAAGAGAATGGGGGTTGTGTGCATGGGGTTCTTTGTTTCCTTTACATTTATTTGATCGCATCCTGTTCAAAGTTTAATAGTGGATAACGGGGGCATTTTTAGGGGGAAAAGAAGGGGGGGGGGGGGGGGGGATATGATTGGTGGTTACTCGCTTTTTGCAAATGATTTCATGATCATTTGCCAAATTTAGTGGAAGTTGTTCCACTCTTTACATATGGCCTATATAGGGACAGAATTGTTTTGGAACAATGTAAGGTGTTGAACTGAATATCAGGAAGAGTATTGATTTTGGGAAGAGAGGTGGTTTATATGGAGGGTTTAGCAAAAAATGCCGCTGGTCATATGACGTAAGACTTCTTATCATTGTTCCTTAAGCTTCCCTAAGTTTCTTGTAAACAGTATTAATGTGGATTCCCCTCTCCCCCACTCTGCACCCCTAAAAAACCAGTAGTAGTGCCCTTCTAATTCCATGCATAAGTTGCACGAGACAATCATTTAGGTATGAGGAGATTGATTGGACAAAAGAGTACCTTGTCATTTCGACAAGCTAGCAATCTTACTAAGTTTGTCTGTAGTGGTTGTGGGCACTTGGCCAAGAGAGCAATAATAGGTGGGTCATTTGTAATAGGAAAAGAACTGCTAAGGATATAACTTCAAGTGCTGTAAGTATGAGTCTTGTTCATGTCCTATCAAAAAAAAATATTGTTTTTTGGTGTAATTTCTTCTCCTTGTTTTGTGGTCTTTTGTTATACGGTAACAGTACTCTGTACGTATACATGTGATTGCTCTGTGCTCCACTTACGAAGGTGGTGTTCTTACTTTCTCCTCCCCCTCCCAAAGAAAAGAAGAAGAAGAAGGGATCTATAATGGGTCAAATCCTAAAAATCATTTGACATTCCTTGTTTTTCAAATAACAATTTGGATTATATGATTACTAGTATTTTGAGGTTCAGAATGATGATATCAGTGGTGGAATTTCTAGTGGCATATGAAAGCCTGAAAGGCTATTAAGCGAAGTACACTGTTTGCACCTTTAGTAATGTGATTGATAGGCCATTAGTGGATCAGTGGAAGACACAACATTGTTGCGAGTATTATTAGGGGTGAGAGATGGCCTTATAACACAAACTTGTATGTTTGGGTGTGTATGGAGCAATTTAGAAGTTCTCTTTCGGATCAAAATGGTCATGGCATGGAAGATGTCTAATTTAACAGATCTGTTGTCAGTATTGCTATTCAAAGAAGAACTTTTTAAAGGAGTTCTTGCAAGTACTTTAATGAAATCCATGTCCAGTTTGTGGTTGGCTCAGTTATTTAGTTGTGCATGTCTCTAACGATAGTGTTCCTTAATCTTCTAATAACTTTCTCTTTTATTTTACTTCCTTTTCCTCATATGATGCTTTTGTGTAGGGTTTGAAGCTTTTGGCTATACAAAGAGCTTGGTTTCAATTGAGGGAGATGAAACAAGTAGGAATGGAGCCTTAAAATAAAATAAGGCTAAAAGGATACTGTGCGGGACAGAAGGAAGAGGTTATTTTGATTAGTATTTTGTACATTTCTGATTAGCACATCACCGCAAGTGGTTCTGGATTATGTTTTTTTACTACTGGGGAACTATACTTTTTTTAGGTTTGTAGATTTGTGCTTAGCTTAGGATATGTAGATATTTTATGAATGTGCTTTTGTGTAATCATTTTCAAATGCAAGGATCTGTTTTTTGCCATGACATGTTTATATTGTTGATAACTCTAATGTTTACTTTAATTTTCCCTGTATTTTTGTTAATGTGGTGGAATTGTGATTTTAATTTCACCAGTTAAGAGCTCATTTTTAATATAGATTACCAGGCAATGTTATATGCTACTGCGATTGACCATAGCAGGAATAGGTAGAACACGAAAAGGTTAACGATGGTGGAAGAAAATAAAGAGGGGACTTGGCATATTAAGTGGATTAACTCTATCAAGGATGTTGGATGTGATGGTGTCAAAATTTTATTCATATTGTTATATAGTTCTAGTTGTCAAGTATTCTAAAAGCTCTAATCATGCAGACTTGTATGCTCATATTCTCCTGGTGTGGGCTGAGCTCTGGTTGTTGCTAAGCAGATGTTGGGGAGTGGTTGTTCTCATCTCAAGATTGTTCTGAAGTTGGGATGCTGAGTCTGAACTCCTAAAAGGGGTTTATTTTATATTGTCTAGCTATGAACATGGCTAAGATATGCTACATCAAGTTTTGAGTGTGATATCCAAATCCGAGATCGATAAGCTCAGTGTCTAAGGCATATGACAAGCGTTAACTTTTTGGTGTAGGGCTCTTCCCACCCCCTAAATGTTGGCATTCCTTCAGTAACCGAGTTTTTTTTCCTGGTAGGTAGGTATAAATTACCTCCCTTGCTGGGGTATGTTATCCACTCTTCCCAGATTTTCAATATCATTATCTGGGCTTTTGCTTGTTCTTCTAGTCTTTCTATAAATGCAATGTTATGAAAAGTCGTTTTTCGCTGCGTGTAGGGCCAACCTTCTTGTAAAGATCTTTTTGAGGTCAGGAATAGCGCCGATGGTGGTAGATACTTCGAATTCATCTGTGACTCTGATGGTAGATGGTGGTAGATCCTTTGGATTCTTCTGTAATGGAAGAAGTTGATATCTTGAGGTTTGAAGAATGGTTCAACTTCACACTTTTGGTCTCAAAACACAATTTGTTGTTTTGGATCATTTTATAGCTAATTCGATATGTGGTGTGCATGGGAGTGGTGTCTCTGGATTTACTTGGTCAAGCTCTATGACAGCCTAATGCTGTTTCAAAAATGAGGATGATAGGTCAATTGACAATGCTACTAATCACTAGTTGATGTATGAGGGAGACAAATCTATTATCATTGCTACTAATCACTCTGATGATCTAATGTAAGGAAATGATGTATGAAGATCCAAAATTAATGAACAAGTTTGTAAGAAGCATTGTTCAAGATTTTTGAAAACTCTACCTAAAGTTAGAGAAAATATTCAATGCAACATCGATATTAGATAATACGTAAACAAATAAGTAAATAGACTATCTCACAAATCAATGACTACTCTCTATGTAAACTAATAAGTACTTACTCTTCATGTGATAATATTGATGTGGTATCATTTGGCGCATTAAATACTAGCGTCTGACCCCGTGCGATGCACGGACAATCACATTCTTCTCTCAATCTTCTTCTTCATCTCTTACTCTCTATCACCCATTGTTTTATAAATTAGCAAAAATATTTTAAGAATTATTGGACTACAAAATTTAATATTTTATAAAATTTAAATAAGTGATGGTTAGAGGGAGTTTATGGATAGTTATTTTGGTTAATTATTGGAGGCATGTAATAGAATATGATTGGAGAGAATAAGAAATTTGAATTGGGAGGGAAAACTTCTTAAGCTTTCTCCCTAAGAAATTGCACGGACAAGTATAAAATTAGAATGTATACTTCTATTCTCACAGTGGGTATAGTGATAAGGGATGAGGATGGCTTATTTATTTCAGGTATGTCAAAGAAGATCATAGCTGTCTCCGAGGTGTAGGCTACTGAAATTTTAGCAGCTCGAGAGGCTGTGAAGTTTGTGAGAACGAAGGGTTGTGAGGAGATCATACTAGAAAGGGACTTTGACAAGGTAATGAAAATGTTAGTTGATTCTGATTTGGACTTCTCTCCGCTAGGTAACATCATAGCAGATGCGAAGACAGCATTGAATGTTTTTCGGTATTGTTTTATATTCACTGTAAGGCGCACTGGTAATACCGTAGAAAACCAGTTGGCTAGGTATTCAAGATGTCTTAATGAATCTAATGCATGGGAAGAAATCTTCGGATATTTATGATTAATGAAAATTTACCATTTAATTTTTTTTTTAAAGATAGTATAGATTTACTCCTAAGACCATCTCCAATGGAAAACAAAACCCTTACTCAAATTTGAGTTTAAAAAAAGGGGTAAAAAACTTGATTTGGTATAGACATGTCTAATGGAGAAACTCAAATTTAAAAGAAAACAAACTAAAATTTAAATGAAGACAAACCAAAATTTAAAAGAGGGTGAAATCTCACAATTAAATATTTAGGTATGGAGTTGAGTCTCCCTTTATTTGAGTTTAAAAATGATTCTCCCTTCATTTGTTATCTGTGTAGGTCTAGTGTTTGAAAAGATTTTTAGAATTTTTTTTTACTCAAATTTAAATTTGAATTTAAAAAAAAAGAAGTAAGAATTGAATATGCTAATGATACCATTACCCCATACCTCAGAGATTATCCAGTATCATCTCTCTCTAGGAGGTTATCAATTTCCTTCCAATTCCCAAACTTTCTCCCACTACCAACTACCCCATCCTCTTTCTCTCTATACACTACCCGAACATTATCCCTCCCACTGCCTGGAGATTATTCGTCTCACTATACCACCACCCACATATTCATCTCTCTCTCTCTCTCTCTCTCTCTCTATATAGTCTCACTCAAGATATGCACCTTCTGTAACGTGTCGCATTTAATTACAAAAAATTCCAACATCAACATAAACTTGAGCCTTGGCCCGGTACAAAAATGATTAGAAACTGCAAACGTAATTAATAATTCTAATTTTTCATGGGAAAAAAATTATATGAGGCCCCTAAAATTATATAATTATATGAGTTTTTCAAAATAATTTCAAAAATTCATAATTTTGTTGCCATTATCTATTGTTCCATTATATTTTAATTACAAAAATCTCATTATGTGAAATCATAAGTGTGTGTGTGCATGCATGCGTGCGTGCGTGCGCGCGCGCGCTAAAGTGTTGATGCAAATTTTTGCACCGCCTTCAGCTTGATGAACGATATTCACTTGAAAAAAAGATTAAGGGACCATAGGAACTCCATATGTCGACCATCCAGTATTTAAGTCAATATGTAATTAAAGGTGATCATAATTGAGTTAAGTTTGGAATACGTACCTATACCATCAATTGAAGTAGTATCTATGGGGTTCAAGAGTTTGAGTTTCATTTGGAGGGGACTCTAATTTTGTGAATTGATTTGCTAGGAGGATGAAGTGATTAATTAATCTCCATTTGCTGGAATTTGTGGTTATTTCTCACTTCTTATTGTTGGACTCTATGTCTAATTAATGTTGGACTCTATCTCTAATTAGAGACTTAAGATGACTCACATGCTGTATCATCTTTTTAATAAATAAATATTATGTATATTTAATATATATCTCATTTTCTGAGTCAAATCCTTCTTTCTAGGTAACTGACGTTAAGATAACTACCCACTACTCCCATCATCAGATGGAGTGACCATCATGGAGTAGTTCAAAGTAGTTATAACTCTTTGATGGAAGGATGTTACTTACAGTTTCTCTATTGGATAAAGATCCCTTGCCTATATATATTTTCATGCCTGTGATTTTCCATCAAGTCATACGGGTATTCAGATATAATGTACTTAGACAGGAAACTCTTGTCTCATATACCTCCATACGGTATATATTTGTGAGATTGTTCTCGAGTGTTCTTCTTAAGCGTTGATGTCAAGACTATGATACGGAATCGTGCTTGTTGGGGTCGTTGGGTTCGTTGATTATTCTCTCTATAGAAAATTTGGATTTCTTGTTCTCGAACTTGAACATCAATGGCAGGAGGTAAGTATTCAATTATGCTACGCAAAATAGGAAGATTAAATTCTTCAACAAAGTCTTTCACTCATTACTATCATTAATTTAAATTGAATGATTAATAATTCTTAACTAATCAATAAAAATATTAAATATAAACTTTTTTATTTGTGACACGTTTTTATTAGATAAAACATAGAAAATACAGTATTTTAGGTATGGTAAGTTGGTAGCCGGATTCTTGGTGAAAAAATTGGAGTGTTAGCACAATTTTGAATGGCAGAAATGTGAATAAGAAATATTGAGAAGGGCATCTCAGTCCTTTTCCAAGCATGGGTATTGGATAGATCTACTAATGCTCCGTTTGGTATGATGAAAAAATAGAAAATTGGAGGGATAAATAAAACATCATGTTTGGTAAGAAAGGAAAATATGAAGGATAGAAAAGTAGATAGACTAACTTTCCTTCAAACTCATCAAAATCAATCCCTCCAAAATCGGAAGAAAAGTTAATTATTTGTGTTGAGATGTATCTTATTTGTCTATATATCTTTTAATATACACATATATTATGTATACATTAATTTCATATAAAAATACAATGATAAAATATGTATTTATATATATATATATATTTAAAAATTTTAAAAATAAATTTTAAAATAAATAATAAAATAATAAAATAAAAATAAAAATTTTAAATTAAAAAAAATATATATTTTTCCATCTTAACTAGGGATGAAAATTTTCGACTCAACATGATGACACGACTCGAACTTGACACGAATTTTATGACACTGTTAGAGCATGTGTGGCTAATATTTGCAGTGTGCACAATGGCAAGGAGGCAGATGGCGGAGCGTAGCGTAGCGGAGCGGAGCGGAGCCCGCTCTGGCATCTGCCTCCTTGCCACTGTACTAGGGTTATATATAAATATTTAAGATGTAACCCTATTTATTTTGGATAATAAGAAAAGAACGGCGGCTCGCTCCTGTGGATGTAAGCACATTGCCGAACCACGTAAATCTCTGTGTTATTTCTCTTGTTTTCTTAGTTGATTGTTTTCTTGATTCTTTACTATAATTGCTGCACAATCACAACAGACACGAACTTGATTATAACTCGATACAAACTTGAAAATGACCTGACACGCGAACAAGAAATATAAAATGCTCATATTCAGTTCAATCAGTCAAACTCAAAATTGACACTATCAATCCGTTTATTTGACACTACGAACATGTTTAACTAGTATTATAAATATAAAATGTTAATTATTTATGACTATTTATTAAGTACTGACATAATTATTATATAAAAAGATATTTTTACTTATTATTATTATATTTATTTAAGTTAATTTTTAGTTTGTAGAAAAAATATTAACATGGATTTAATTAAGTGAAAACAAAATATTAGCATTAAATTTTTTATTCAAAACTTATGTGGGTCAACACGAATACAAACACGAACACGATACAAAAATAAACAGGTTAACTTGCAACTCTACACGACACAATTAGTTAAATGAGTTGAGTTAGATTTGACTAATGTTCGACACAAACCCGTAATGATTCAACACGAATCTGACACGACTTGACTCGATTGTCACCCCTAATCTTAGCCAGGACAAAAAAAAATAAAAATTTAGTCATTTTTATTTTTCATCCATATAACCAAACACAGAGGAAGGAAAGTGTATTATTCATACTTTCCTTCCTTGAAGGATAAAAAGTGTATACCTCATACTTTCTATCATTCTTACCAAACGGAGCATAAGAGTTCGCTTGTTTAGCAACAGAATGCAAGAAATTACAAGAAAGAGAAAAATAATCAATTTTTCATGTGTTTGTTTAAGAAGAAAATGATAGAAAACACTAGAAAATGAGATTCTTGGTCCTCCCATATTTTCTTGCTAACACATCTTTTTATTTCCCACAAATTATACAGGGAAATTCCATTTTTCCCGTGGAAGTTGGCAATTCTTATCTCCTTAGCCCACTTTGCCCATCTTTCCTTTCACAAAATAAAATCTTCCCCTGCCGAAACTCTAAACAAACTGAATGTCTCATGGCAGAAATGTTTCTAAATTTTAACATCACTATATGTGAAGAGATGAAAATAATGACGTGTCAATCATACATTGCTTCTACATTAATTATATTTGATATTTATTTATTTTATCATAAAAGGTGGATAAATGCACAGTCTTTCAAACATCTCCTTCAATATAGATAAGGATATTTTAGACAATTGTCAAAACTTTCTAGTAACTTTACTACCTTTCAAACAATATAATAATTATTTTTAAACAAATTTCTTTCAAAATTTTCATGCTAACTAAATACATGAAAGAAAATATATTTTCTTTTCTTTTTTCTTTCTTTCACTTCACTTTCTATCACTTTCACTTTCCACAATTCTTTTCTTTGTAACCAAATGGACCCTAAGACTTCGTTTGCTTAGCAAGAAAATGGTAGAAAATAAAAGAAAAGAGAAAAAAATTATTAGTATTTTTTTATGTTTGATTAGAAAGAAACTGGTAGAAAATACGAGAAAGTGATATGCGGGGCCCACCAAATTTTCTTGTAAATCTCGCATTTGGTTTCTTGCAAAATTAGTGAAGAAATATTTTTTTCCCATGAAAGTGTCAGAGGTAGTCCAAATTTTACGACTTTACCCAGAGTTGGTTTCTTCTCCTCTTCTCCTTCCACCATGCGAACAAGAAGCTGATCTTATTCAAGTTTGACTTGTTAATTCTTTCTCTCGAAATGAGAGCTCGTTACCCTAGTTAGGGCTTTCCTGAGGATCATCCTCATTTCTTCTCTGTCTTCTGAACATCCCCAGAGCCTTTAATTTCCCAAAGTAGAAGAGACTCATCGGAAAACCCTAAGGCGAATAATCGCTTCGTTTTTACTAGTCACACCCATTCATCTCCCTTTCCCCACCACTCTCAAACCTAAACCCCTTCAGATCCTCTGCTTTTTCTATGTCCTTCATTGGCATTTCCCCTTCTCTTTTATGAATGTCAGTATTGTGACATTCTCTGATTTTCTCCCTACCCTAATCGTTTGAACTGAGCTTTATTGTACCCCAAACCCCCCCCCCCCCCTTTCCCCTCTTTTTGGTTTATCCATCATACACCATAGTCCACAAAATCCCTCCATACCCTAGCCTCACCCCCATGTTCGTTCCTTGTTTGGGTTTATTCGTCTTCTTGTTTTCTACCTACAAACCCTCTTACCCTCGGTTTTTGATATGGAAAAGGATACAGAAGCCGAATCCCACTCTATTCACCATCCACGTATCTCGCTCTATTCAAACCCTTCAACTTCGAAGAATGCCGAGAAGTATTGCTTAGTAGGTCGTTTCTTTACAAACTCAACCCTAAACAAACAAAGTGTGTGCAATGTGTTACAGAGTTCCTGGAAGACAACTAAGGGTTTTTCCATCACCTATTGGGAGAGAAACACGTACATGTTTATCTTTAAGGAGGAGGAGGATAGAGAGAAAATACTGAATGAAGGTTCATGGTCTGTCTTAGGGGCATTACTGGTATTGAAGATATATCAACCACAGAGCATTATTAGCGACTTTGATCTCCAGCTAGCTGAGTTTTGGGTGCAGATTTGGGGATTACCCTTGGACATGATGACCAAGAATAATTCCTGGAGAGTAGGTATGGTTGTTGGTGAACCTACCCAACTGGAGGAGTTTGAGGGAGATTTCCAAATCCAACGTAATTTTTTGAGGGTGAAATGCAGAATTAATCTAAACGAACCCTTAAAAAAGGGCTTCTTCTTAACTCGGGACAACCAGGATGACATTTGGATCGATTTAAAGTATGAAAGACTCTGTTTTTTGTTACCAGTGCGGACGGATAGGCCACTCATAGAGCCACTGTAAGGAAAGACGCTCATCGGGATCTAATAACCACTATGGCCCTGAAATGCGAGCTCAAAGTAGTCAGCCTTCGGGTTTTTTCAAAGAAACTTGGTCTCTGAAAGCTCGAGAAGAGCTGGAAAGAAGGGAGAAACTCAAAGGTAAGCTACATGCGACCGGAGAAGACGTTGCTCCGTTAGCATGTAAGAGACCAGAAAGTAGCAAGATCCCAGGCGGAAAAGTGTTTGACATCCACGATGAGCCCAGAAAAGACGTGCCTAATCCTCAAGGCACAAGCGACGTACGACGCATGCAGAAACACATGAGTGATTCTCTGTGCCACGATCAACCACTTGTAGTGGTGCTTTTTACTAGTGGGGACCAAGAGGAGGATCAAAGCTTTTTCCTCTCTTTTTCTACATCTTACCACGATTCGGATATGTTGGTTGCAGTCAAAAGAGGGTCCTACTATGTCTACGAGCCCACATACGATATGGAAGCCCAAGAGTCAAAGGGAAAAGAGGTCCATCTAATCTCATATAGTGGCAGTGAGGGGAGGGGCGAAGATATGGAGACCCATTTTCAGAATATGTCGCTGAAGAGGAAAACTCAATTGGACTATCCTGATCTGGAAGCCCAATCGCTGTTTTGGAAAAGGAACAAACCAAACCTGGGCCATGGGTCAGGGGTTTGTTCACATTTCCTCCCCCAAATTGGACATCCCTTGGAATTGGATCTGTCATGCTATAATGCAGGAGAGAAGCAAGTGACCAGGAATCATGCTAGGAGAAGCAAATCTAAGAGGAGGAAGGGGCCAGACAGGAGGACCCACTCGGAGCTATTCTTTGCATACATGGAGGAGTCGGATGAGCAAAGACAGCTAGGTCAAGAGGAGGAAGTTGATGAAAACAGGGAAGGAAAAGGGGAGAATAATCTCAATCGGTGTATGTCCCAGTGGTTTTCACAAGCTTCATATGAGAGGCAAGACAGGGGAAACCCAAATGATCACTCAGGAAAGGTGATGGTGGCTGACCTCAAATAGCCACAAGATAAATGTTAATTCTTACCTGGAACTGTCAGGGAGTGGGACGACCCCGGACAGTCCATAATCTACGAGGGCTAATTAATACCCATCGTCCCTCAATCGTGTTCCTTATGGAGACTAAAAACAAGTCTGATAAGTTGGAACGGTTGAGAAGATCTCTGAATTTTCCTTGTTTTGAGTATGTGGATCATGTGGGACTTTCTGGTGGTCTGGCTCTGTGGTGGAAGGAAGATTCAAACCTGCACGTGATTGATAAGAGAAATAATTTGATTAATATTAGAGGCAGAATCCAAAATAATCTGGAGACATGGCATTGCACTTTCGTTTATGCTGACCCTATGGCTGAGAAGAGGAAGAAAACATGGGAGATTCTAAAAAGCATTGCGAGGTCTATTGATATGCCTTGGCTGGTTGCTGTGAATTTTACTATTGGTTCACTGGACGATAAAAAAGGAGGCACTGCCAGTAGCATTAAGAAGGTTGAGGAAATGCAACATCTCATCTCAGAGTGCTGCCTGATGGAGACGAGTTCCAGCGAGCCTAGATTCACTTGGTCAAATAATAGGCCATGAGATGCTAATGTGCAAGAACGTATTGATAGAGTTCTAGTGAATCCCGATTGGAGGGCTCTCTTCCCTTTCACATCGGTTATTCACGAAACCAGAATAGGCTCTGACGACTGTCCAGTGGTGATTAATCTGGGCTTAAATGCTAAGAAGACCCCCCATTCCTTTAAGTTTGAGTGTATGTGGCTGGAGGATTCAGAATGTGAAGAGGTGGTCAAAAGAAGTTGGACTGTGAGAAATCTAGAATCTGGCTTACATAACGTTGTTTACAACTTGAAATCGTGCAGCAACCATCTGTTAGAGTGGAGCAGGCATAAGTTTGGGAACAACAAGAAGATGATTCACATGTTGTACGACGAGTTAATCCATGTCCAAATGCAGGAACCTTCAGAGGAGAATTTACTCAAGGAAGCAGAGTTGTGCTCCCAACTTGATGCTATTAGATGTAGAGAAGAAAAGTATTGGCTGCAACGATCCAAGATAAATTGGTTGAAAGATGGAGACCAGAATACAAGATTTTTCCATCTGTCTACTATCTAGAGGAGGAGTCGAAATCAGATTCTCAAACTCAAGTCCGATGATGCCGAATGGATTGAAGGGGAAGATGAGATCAACTCCCATATCAGAGACTATTTCCAGAATCTGTTCAATACAGTGGGGGAGAGAGACTGGTCTGAGGCCCTAAATGTGGTGTAGAACAAGGTTACTGAGGAGATGAATATGCAACTGTTGAGATCCATATCTGAGAATGAGGTGCAGGAGGCAGTGAAGGAGCTGGGAGCCTTAAAAGCTCCTGGACCTGATGGCTTCCTAAGTGTATTTTTTCATAAATTTTGGCATATTGTGGGACATGATGTATTTAAGATGGTTAAGGAATTATTTGAAGGGGGCCAGATGAATAGGGAGATTAATCTTACTAATGTTGTCCTAATCCCGAAAGAATCAGCGTCTGAGTCTATCACACAGTTTAGGCCGATAGCGCTCTGCAACTTCTTATACAAGGTGATCTCAAAAGTGATGGAGAACAGGATGAAAGAAATGTTGGGCTCTATCGTTTCTCCAAATCAAGCTGCCTTTGTACCGCATAGACAAATCCAAGACAGTATAGCTATTGCAAATGAGGTTTTCCATCATCTGAAAGGAAAGAAAAGAGGCAAAGTCCTTGAGATTGCTATTAAAATGGATATCAGTAAGGCTTATGATAGAGTTGAGTGGGACTTTTTGGAGGTGACTATGATTAAATTGGGCTTTGATCGTCACTGTTTTAATCTCATTATACAGTGTATCAGCACTGTCACACTCCAAATTGTGTTGAATGGGAAGAAAATTGGTGTGATTACGCCTCAGATGGGAATCAAAAAAGGAGATCCACTGTCCCCATACTTGGTCATCTTTGTCGCAGACGTCCTCTCTACTATGCTGTTGAATGGGGTTGAGGAAAGGAAATTGATGGGGATTAGAATTAACGAAGAAGCCCTGCTATCTCCCACATTTTCTTTGCTGGCGATTCTTTGTTCTTTCTCAAAGCTAAAGAAGGGGGTGTGCTAGAGCTCTTGAGGATTTTGCAGAACTATTGTGTGGCGTCGGGGCAGTCTGCAAATCACCAGAAATCTGGGATCATCTTCTCTAACAACACCTCTGAGGAGCAAAGGATGTTCTTTTGTCAATTTATGGGTATGCAGGCCCTCCCACACTGCACAAAGTAGTTGGGCATCCCTACTGCCTGGAGAAGATCCAGGAATGAGGTCTTTGGGTATCTTCTTAAGAGAATTGCGAAGAAGCTATAGGGATGGAAGAGCTGTTGTCTCTCACAAGTTGGGAAGGAGGTATTGATTAAGGCAGTTATTCAAGCTATTCCAAACTATGCCATGTCAGTGGTGGTGTTTCCTAAAATTTTTTGTGATAAGCTGAATAACTATGTAAGGAATTTCTGGTGGAAAGGTTGTGAGGATAAAAAAGGTATTTGTTGGAGGAGATGGGAGAAAATGACTTAATCAAAGTTTGTTGGGGGGATGGGGTTTAAAGATTTTAAGATGTTCAACCAAGCCCTCCTGGCGAAGCAATGTTGGAGACTCATCTATCAGCTAGAGTCGTATTGGGCAAAATTTATGAAGGAGATTTACTTCCCAAATGAAGACCTGATGAAGGCGAAACGTGGAGCGAGACCCTCATGGGTTTGGACAAGCCTGCTGTATGGAAGGGAGTTACTTGAAAAATGTCTTATGTGGCAAATTGGCGATGGCAGAGATGTTTGTTTCTGGAATGAAAAATGGATACCTCTCCTTCCTAATCTTGCTATTCAAACCTCAAAGCCCCAAGATTGGCCCATTAAAAGGGTTGCAGATATCATCAAGGTTACTCCCAAAGGATGAAATACCTCTAGTCTAGACATTGTCATTTCAAGAGGGGAATTAAAAGCAATCCATGCTATCCCTTTGCCAGTGAATGGGGGTAAAGACAGGAGAATTTGGTGGCCCACTAGTAAGGGTACCTACACAGTTAAGTCTGGGTATATGTTGGGAAGTAAGGTAGCCATAGAACAGCCGAATGTTAGTTCCTCAGTCTCCCTCCATCCTAAGCTGTGGCAGTCTATTTGGAATATGAAGGCAGCTCCTAAGGTTAGGCATTTTTGGTGGAAAGCTTGTCAGAAT
Organism: Ilex aquifolium; assembly: GCA_951799425.1. NCBI lineage: Eukaryota > Viridiplantae > Streptophyta > Magnoliopsida > Aquifoliales > Aquifoliaceae > Ilex > Ilex aquifolium. The sequence goes on along the minus strand of OX637392.1, from coordinate 48,149,331 downwards.
ATTCTTGCAACTCATGAAAACTTGTTTAAAAGGAGGAATGCTGCATCGCCTATATGCTAGATCTATAAGCTGGCCCCCAGAGTCAACTGAACATATTCTGTTTGAATGCGAATGGACCAAGAGGGTTTGGTTTGGAATGCATCTTTCAATACATGGGAATGACTCAGCATTCATGTCAGTGGCCCAAAGAACTTATGCATTTTTAATGTTGGTGAAGGAGGCACAAAGCAGACTGGACATCCTGGGGAAAATGGCCACTGTGGGTTGGATAATATGGAAGGCAAGGGACCAGTTCATTTTCAATATGGAGGAGGTTAACGCTTATGCTGCAGTTTTATGTGCTCAGGCAATGTGGAGGGATCAACTTAGGACTGGCGAAGAGATGTCACCAAAGGGACAACAGGAAGTAGAGGCGAGGGAGACTAGACCACACGAGGCTGAGGATGGAGGTCATATTTTCTGTGATGGTGCCTTCAGACCAGAAATGGCAAAGGCAGCTTGTGGAGCAGTTTTATGAAAGGACGGGGGTGTTTTTGAGTTTGGCAGTGCAAAAGCCTTCCCTGCATCGTCGAGTCTGGCTTCTGAGGCAGAGACTGTGAGGCAAGCATGCCTCCTTGCAGAAGCACAGGTGATCACTCATGCAACTATCTTGAATGACTGTCTCAATATCATCAAGCTTAGCTCTAACGAAGATGTTCCTCCGTGGGAAATTAGGGTAATTATTGAGGATATTAGACACTATGCTATGTTATACAACTTTAACTTTTTACACAAGCCTAGAGCCCTTAATAAGGCTGCTCATTAGGTAGCGGCCAATATGCTAAGTAATTCGCTTCCGGTGAATTGGTTAGGACCCCCCTCCTAAGTTTACAACTTTTCTTTTGACTGATTGTAACCACAATTTCCCGACTTAATGATAATGTCTATTCTGTTTTGCTTTGTTCAAAAAAAACAAGAAGCTGCCAACAAAGCTGTGCATCAAAATAAGACTCACGCCTCCATTTTTAAAAAACTAACCAAGCACCAGGTTTAGTTGACCGAAGATATAATATATATAGTCAAATAATTCTGCATTAATATAGCAAAAAAATTTGCTAATAAAATTTTTGATGGTTTTCTGTAATCAAATGCATTGTTGTGCCTAGATTATAATTTTTAATCATTGTGCATGTTTTAGATAGATTTGATAAGGATAATTTAGTACTTATATTAATTTTTTATATATAAGAAAATAGCTTTTATTTTTTATTTTTTTCATTTTTAATTTCCATCACCAAGGGTCCGTTTGGTTACAAGAAAAAGATGATGGAAAGTGAAAGAGATAGAAAGTGAAGTGAAAGAAAAGAAAATGAAAGAAAATATATTTTCATGCATGTATTTGGTTAGTATGAAAAACTTCTAAATTTTTTTTAAAACAATCTCATTCCATTGTTTGAAAAAAATGAGAGTTATAAGAAAATTTTTCTAATTGTCTAAATTATCTTTAATTATTTTAACTCGGTCTAGAGAAGAAAAAAATATTTTTTATTATTCAAATTTTTAAAAAAATGGCTCCTAACCTAATTCAGGAACAAAGATCGACTCGAACCTTAATCTCTAGACCAAATTATATGATTAGCCTAATTTGTACACATTTTTTTTAAAATTAATAACTAATTGAATATTTTAAGAAAAATAAAGGTAAAATGGGAAGTTAGGTTATTGAACACAATTTTTTTGTTTTTCCTTATGTTTTTTGCAAAAAAAAAAAGTTAGTTAGATATGAGAAAATCTAAACATGAGAGAAAATTATTTTTTCTATTATTTTTTATTTCATGCTAAACAATGTAAAATTTTAAAATTTTCCCATTCTTGTATTTTCTAGCATTATTTTTTATTTCATGCTGAACAATGTAAAATTATTTTTTATTTTCTAGCATTATCTAGAAACGGACCCCAATTTCTTTCTGACCAAACCGACGTTAAAGCTTCCCCAGAGTCACCGTCTTTTCTCAACTCCCATCCTATTCGAATAGATTCTCAGAAAATGACGAACCGAGGGAAAGGGAAAGGGAAAGGGAAAGGAAATCCGTCGGAAACCAAATCATCTTCCTCTGCAACAATGTCGAGTTGCAATCTTCCCCAAGACCTCATCGTTGAAATACTCTCAAGACTCCCAGTCAAATCTCTCCTCCGCTTCAAGTGCGTGTCCAAACCCTGGCTTGCCCTTATCAACAACCCTAAATTGATCTCACTCCACCTCAATCACACCGATGTGAACCCCAAGGACGACGCTGTAATCATCCACAGTCTCTTTTTATGGCAAGAACACATGATGTCTCTTTTAGATTCTATTGATGATAAACCCATCAATCTCGACCACCCTTTCCAGTCCTGAATTCTTTCTTTTGTTTAGCTTCAGTTTTTTAATGCTATGAAAGTATGCTCTTTGTAGATTTCTGCTTAGTTTGGCATGTATTTTCTGAAAAGGGTTTATGGTAAGGATCTGTTCATAATTTTGATAACTTTAATGCTTAGTGTAGTTTTCTCTGTATTTCTGTGAATGTGGTGGATTTATGATTTTGATTTCACCCGCTAAGAGCTCATTTTTAGTATGGATTACCATGCGGTGTTGCATAAGTAGTCAGACACAAAAAGTGTAACCATGGGGAAAGAAACTAAAGAAGGGACATGCGTAGTTAATTAAGTGGGAAAAACTTTATTCGTATCATTATAGAGGGTTGGATGTAAAGTGTTCCAACAGAAGCAGTGGAAGATCCTGCAGTGGTATATTCGGTTGTTTGTGGTGAAATAGACTCAAGCGTCCGGGCCAGTAGATCTGGAGCAAATAGGCGTTGACTTAGTTGCTTTTGCAGTGGATTCTAATCCCGATGTTGATCCGACGCCGCAGTGTGCTGATGTGGACTTGTATGCTTTCTCATATCACAAAAATGTTCTAAAATTGGGCTTGAATCCACTTGTGCTGCAAATTTTGATCATTGCAAGGTTTAGATATGGCTTTTAGCATTTATATTTGGGTGCTTCACTTTGGTAAGGAATCTACCTTACTTGGAAGTTTTGTTTTCCGTGTGCTTGAGTGGTGGGGAGAAAAAAAAAAAGAGGGGGGGGGGGGGGGGGGGGGGGGGGGTGTTAGGGCCAATATGCATTTTTTCCTATTTATGAAGTGTCTTTAACTATTAAGTTTTTTGAAATGTCCCCTTCTCCCATGTGTACAATAGATTTCAATTGAACCTAAACATGCAAAGCTGTATGTGACTTAGATTTTTTCCCCTTGAATTGTCGGACTTCTAATCTATTAGTAAAACACAGTCCTACTTTCACAAAGCACAACAATGGTCTAAATCGATTTGGTCCGATGGTTTATATTACGACTTAAATTTTACATTAGCCTATTTACATTTAACCAGATACAAAAAACATGCTTTGAACGAGGACACCTTAGTTAGTTTATATAAACTTAGTTTATCTTTGTTTATGATCATACTGTTTCTATTTTGGAATAAAGATGTGTTTGAACTTCCAAAGGTATACATTTTAGTTTCTAGTTATGGACATGTCTTGTGTTTGACAAGTATCGAGTGTCATCTCCATATTAATAACGAGCAAACTTGGTGTCTAATTCCTATGTCTAGGGCTTATTTTTTCTTTCTATTAGGCCACTTTGTCCATATTGGTTTATCTTGATCTTACCATAACAACAACAGTTTCCCTAATACTGTAAGATCAAGAAAATCTGATAGGAACAATGAGTTCCTATATAAAGGAGAAGTGCTTGCCATATGCTATAAACACCAAGTTTAGCTTCAAATTTTATTTCACATAGCTTCCTTTATGTCTTAGAAGAAATACAAATGTGATGCAACCCATAAAATGTTCAAGGGACTACAAATTAAAATATGTTTCAACCTATGAAATTTGGCTTGCTTTGAAGAGAGAGACTCACATGGAACCTTTTGAATAATTGTATTTGAGTCTAGTTGAATCTTATTTTTGAGTAACTTAAAAGTTGGTTTGATGATACTTTCAGTTATGTGTCTTTTTTACATTTTTTAGAGTTAGGAATATTTTTGGAACGGATCATACTATGACCTGTGGATCATCTTTTGGGTCGAGTATTAGTGTTGGATGTTTCTAGCATTTAGAGTTCTAGATCTGCTTTATGTTAATTTCCTACTCTAAAAGTAATTTGGAGTCTTAAAGAGTATTTAGAATCCTAATCATTTTGTATTAGGAAATACTTGGAACAATATGTATAGGTAGCGATATTTTTAATAAAGGACAGATATTTACCCGAAATTTTCCACAATTATATGCTTGGAAGATTGTGTGATGCAATTCAAACCCTAGGTGTGATGCCTAAAGAACCCTAGGAGTGATTCCTAGTTCTCCTCTTCTCTTTTTCTTCCAATTTTTTCTATTTTCTGCAACTAGTCAAGATCTAAACTGCATAATCAGATCTGAAATTTAGTTATTATATCCTTAAACGAAGTCTAAAAACGCTGCTCCTTTCTCAAACAATCCATACATAACACATCCAACCCCAAGTTTACTGTTCACGGTACTGTTCTTGAACAGTGCTGGTTTTTGTTGGCTCCCTGTTGTCCTACATCAAAATTTCATGCCAACTACCTGACTACTTTGCTGGGACAACTAGAATGGTTCAAATAGCTAAAGGTATATCAGATCATTAACACCCTCAAGGACATGCAGATTGGCAGGGCAGGTAAGAGCTCTCCCATGAACAGTGTGATAAGTTATGGTTTGCAATGTTTATTTGCGGTGTGTCGTTTTGTTTGAGGAGTCTGCTCACAACTATTAAGCTATTTCTTATGTCCTTTTTTTTTTTTATTGTTACTGGATTTCATTTTCATGCAGGTCTTGTAAACACACTGTCTATTACCTATAATTAAGTTTTTCCAGTTTATCTCCCAGAAAATGATTATGTTATTTGATTTGACATCGTTGAACACTCTTACTATGTAAAATAAGAACTACTTTGCTTTACCTGCTTATTTTCAATTCTCAAGCAGTGCAACTAAGTGAAAGTTAAAGTTTACCCTGATAATATTTGGTATGTCGGGACTCAAACTGTTAGCTTGTAGTTCATTAATTAAATAGCTTAGAAATCCTCTTGGGGAGAACAAAACTTTTTGCAGTGTGCATTCCATGTGCTGATAGGGACCGCCCTCTACCTGGGAAAAACCTCTTGAAGGTGGACTGCTAGATAATCACCACCATTGTTTTATAGGAATTAGATAATCACAAATGTAAGTAGGCAGTATGTATAAATTGGGGTTGGGCGATGGAGCGCATTTCTCCTATGTCATCCATCTGTTTATGGTGATCTGATCTAAGCAGAAGTTCTATATTTTTGTGGAGAAGTTTGACAAGATGGGGATCTATACTTAAGAGTTCATCTACCGTTTTATTTTGATGTGTAAACATTTATTTTTGTAAACGTCATTATACTTCCTGATATGAACTTGAATATTGAATTCAATTAACTCACTGATTTTTAGGTGTCCACCTTTATTCTGAACCCATCCTGTAGGTGATTTATATAGCAACCCCTTGTGGAAAATCAGGTATCTGAATTTGCTGCTGCTTCTTTGTAATCTTTGTTTGGTAATATATTACTATTGTATTCTTATCGCCCAAAAAAAAATGCCTATTGAATTAGTAGTTCTAAAAGTTTCTTTGGGATCCTTAAATTTAGTGTATTCGTTAAAGGATTATTACACAGTTAGGTCATTGTTAAATGCTGGGAGAGATGAACTAGATATTGACCTAATTTGCAACAGTATTTGAACAAACTGGCTGACCTCAAGTTTTCATTCACAACCTCGTAATTGTTTGCCCATTGTACTTGGCAATGCCCCCTGAATTTGTTGTTTTCATTCAGTTGTATACCTATATGCCATTTGAGGCCGCTCTTCACTAAGCATCCATGACAAGTTTGGTTGACTTGACTGTGTACTAGTAGAAGTACTGGTTTTGTGTGTTTAAGCAGTTTTTCCTTATTTGAATTGCTCATTTTCATCTGGGTAGTGTGTTGCATATGACAACAGTGTTTTTGGGGTCGTTAAATTGATTTATATCAGCATTTTGTATTAATGTATCCGTAGTTTTGTATTAATATATCTGCTCGAGCGATAGGGTCTCAAAATTGGATTAAATGTCTACTTTTACTTCTGTTGAACCCTGGTATGACTGCTTTATAAGCATCAATGTACAAGTAACTCTGGTTATACCCTGCTAAATAGAAGGAAGAAGCATCATTTTCATCTGTAGTGTACTGGAATGTGGTGTTATTACTAGTTTAGTTGCCTGGTACCGCCAGCAGATTTTGCTTTTGGCAGCAATTTTAAATGGCTGAGTTTCAAAGGTGGTCTGTTTCATGTTTGATTTTTAATTTTTTGCCTTATTGAATGACGCTTTGTCTTGGTTGCATTTTCATCACCAAGTTGCATATGAAAAAAAAATTCTTTTTGTATCAAAATTTTTACAGATGGATATAGAAAAATTGGATCCGATTGTAATCCGATATCATTGCATACACACATATCTGTAGATATACTAATTAAAATTGAGTGATTATTTAACGATATTGCGCTGAAATTGAAATGTAATTTTTAAAATTCACATTTGGTTTACTTTTTTCGATAAGATTGATTATTTTTAAAAGGATTCGATATGAACTGTAAAAATTAATGAGTTTGTTGAATAATCAAATGGAAAATGAATTAAGTTCAATTCGGATTCGGATTAATTTAAACTCTAGTTGATTCAAGTGTGTTCGTAGTGATTTTGTGCAAATAATGTCAAAGACTCCTAGTTTTTATTTTTTTGGTAATGTACTTAAAAATTAAAATTAAAATAAAAAATCTAAAAAATGGTAAGTTTTAACTAAAAAAATAATAAGTCTTAATTTTTTTTATATAGCACCTTCAAACTTGGATATTATCTAGTATATTAATACGAACAAATGATATAGGCAAAAAATAGCAAGGAAAAAAATTAATAAGCAAGGAAAAAATATAAAAAATAGGTCTATATAATAATTTTATTATTTGAAGTACTCATTTTAAGCTCAAACATAGCTCGGAGCCCAAAAGACCTAAAGTTTCGTATATACCAAATGGCAACATAAAAAATGTTTGTTGATCAATAGAGTACACACAATCACTCTATGTACTCTAGCTAAACAATGCAGTGAAATAAGGTTGTTAGTTTCCTCCCAAACTATCAGAGATTATCTAGTTTCATCCCTCTCTAGAAGGTTGTTAGTGTCTCCCAAACTTCCTCCCTATTCACTACTCAGACATTATCCCTCTTACTGCCTAGAGTTATCTATCTGTCCATACCAATACCCACCTATCCTGGAGGTCAGACTCTCTCTCTCTCTCTCTCTCTCTCTCAATAATGATTAGAAACTGAAAATATAATTAATAATTTTAATTTTTCATGCGAAATTATATAATTATATGAGTTTTTCAAAATAATTTCAAAAATTCATAATTTTGTTGCCATTATTCTATTGTTCCCTTAGATTTTAATTATAAAAATCCCACTATGTGATATCATAAGATTGATAAAACAATGCTAAAGTGTTGATGCAAATTTTTGTACCGCCTTAAACCTTTTTTTTTAGGGGTGGAGAAGGGAAGGAGACTTGAACCCTTATAAGGAGTACCATTAGATCAAAAGTCTATTGGTACCGCCTTCAACTTGATGAACTATATTCACTTGAAAAAAGATTAAAAGACCAGAGGAAATACAAAAGTCGACTCTCCAGTATCTAAGTTAATATGGAATTAAAGATGATCATAATTGAATTAAATTTGGAATACATACCTGTACCATCAACTAAGGCAGTATCTTTGGGGTTTAAGAGTTTGAGTTTCATTTGGAGTTGACCCTAATTTTGTGAATTTTTTTGTTAGGAGGATGAAGTGATTACTTAATCTGCATTTGCTCGAATTTGTGGTTATTTCTTACTTACCATTATTATCATCATTTGAAACTTCAAATGGGGTTGTATTTGATGATGCACAAATTGGCTTTATGTACCACCTGTCAAGTGATTAGTAATAAATGCAGTAATTAAATAAAGAGAGAGTAACTCAGGTGAGACAAACATGTAGAGTGGTTCGGTCAATGTGACCTACGTCTACTTTGAAGGACTAGGGTCGCTTGGTTATTTTATTACTTAGAAGAGTGTAGGGGGAGCGAGGAGATACAATCAATATGAGAGAGATGAGAGTGATAGCAGGTGTGCTCGATTATGTCAGATGCCCCCCAAGTGTTGGCGGGGCTTACAATTTATAGTCGTCTCCTAATAGATTGGAGCGACTTATCAGTAACTAAGTGGCTAATCTGGTGGAGTTGACGCCATTTTCTCAACGGATGAGGCAGTTACAGCGCTCCCCATAAGATCCGGTCAAAGATGACGTGGTGGTTGAAGGCGGCATGGATGAGGCTCTTTGATGACCCTACTTACTTCCTTGGTGATGTAGCTCCTCGAACCCTGATGAGCTTGACCGGGTGTGGACCTCTTTGGGTTGGATTTATTGGATCTCTTTAAGTTGAGCTCTTAATTTAAACTGGGCTCACAACGTGGGTTGGGCCCTTGGGCTTGAACCATCATTTGCCCCCAATGCCCTGTGTCCAATGATACTTGGAGAGGAGGGCATTCGGTTGAGTTTGGATTTCAGCTGAACGAACAAATGAAAAAACTTCGGAAGGCCTAAACATATGTTTCTAGGCCTTTTTTGGGATTTTAACAATGTCTATCTTAGCCAAAGGCGATGAGTCTTGTAGGGCTCGTCGAGAGCTTCGATTTGATTTATTATGGGTCCCGTTTGGAGAAACGGATCAAAAATTACGGTCAAAACAGTGTCAACCCTTCTTGAATTTGGATTTCTTGGAGACTCATTTCATTCCTGATATATTCCACCTTTGCAATACATCTCAAGACCTTCCCCATTTTATATTTGGATTCTAGAAGAGCCCTAGGTTATAAATTGGGCCTTTTTGCTTTCTTTCCTCATTTCATACAACCTTGAGAGAGAGCTCCCTGTGAGATTCTTCCAGAACCAAGGTAAGAAGTAAAATTCTTGAGTGGAGTGGTCAGAGGGCAATGTCGATTGAAGGAGAAGATATGCGAAGGTCCATTGGTATCCATGGGGATGGAGTGATCAGTGTTGAGGCAGACGACCAGGAGGTTGCTGGCACGACGGAGATCGAAGGGGTAGAGACAACTGATGAGCTGGTGGCTCGGATTGACGAAGGCCAGGCGCTTTGGGAGCTGCCCCATGTGGTGACCCAGTCCACTGGGACCGAAACGTGGGGTGCCAGAGTGGAGGCGTCGGGCGCTGAGAGAAAAGGCCCCAACCCGGAGGCGCTGGGCGGCGAGAGGAGGGGTGCTGGGGTGGAGGCACTGGGCACCGAGACTGAGAGAGCCCAGGTGACCCAGGTTGTTGGGACCGAAGGGAGGGATGCCGGTGTAGAGGCGTCGAAGGGCATATCACAATGGAGGAGCGCTGTTTGGTGACGAGTGTAGGCAAGGGAGCTCTCAGGTGGCTTTGACAGATGTTGGGTATAACCAGGCCAGCGTAGTGTCAATGGGTTGTAGGCACAGTCAGGCGGCGTCGCATGTAGCTTGGTCTTTGTCTTTGGGCGAGCCAGGTGAGGTGGAGGTAGACGTCGGACATAGACCTTGTGGTAGTGGTCCGGGCAATGCTTCTCGCTCTCGCAGCAGCAAACGTCGAGGGAAGGCGGCTCTTGATGACAACGGCTCGAAAGTAAGTACCATTTCTAGCATTTTCAATACGGACGCTGATATTTTACAGATTGTCTCCGTTTACCACATTCCTCCAACGGTATTATGCCGTCGAGCCGAGATGGGCGAGCCTGCTTGTGATGATTCCTCCGGAGACATTGCTATCTATGAGGAGGTGCTTGAGGCTGGACTCAGGTTCCCAATGCCTTCTTTTATTTTTCGTATTCTGCATTGGTTTTCACTGGCGCTAGGACGGTTGGCGCCCAATGGTTGGAGATTTCTGTTGGGGTTTCTTGCACTGTGGAGAAAGGTGCATCATGAGGATGCTTCTCCTGAAGAATTCTGTGCAGCTTATACTTTGAGTGAGACTCCTCCTCCCAATCGAGGCTGGTTCTACTTTACTACGAGAGGAGGTAAATTGATTACTGAATTGTGCTCCAACTGCCATAGCTGAAAGTCTCGCTTCATGTTCGTTGGCGGAGAGTGGGCTTCAGAGGCTAATAGAGGTTTGGTACCACTAAGATGGGACACTCCTAGGAGAGTTGGTATGTCCACACTTACTTTCTTCCCTTTGCCTTCTTTGCAAATGTGTACTTATTACATCCCTGACAGGTTCTCCAGAGCTCACAAAGGATCAAGAATGAAAGTTGCAGGCCGTAAGGGCTCACCCTGTAAAAGACTTTGGAGCTCTCATGCTCAAATAGGGTGGAGCTAGAGGCTTTCCTACAGTTGATGCTAGGGCTGGTGCACCCTCTCCGAGACCTGGCGGTTCCTTTTTGAAGAGAAATGGTACATTGATTCATTTGTCTTCCCCTCTTTTACTTGGTTTTTATTATGGTAACACTTTTCTCCTTCTGTAGTGGACAGGTCAGTGGTAGGTCCCTTTATTCCACTAGGAGCACTCCTCCTCCTAAGGTGGCGAGGGTGAGCGATGCTTTGGCGACGCCCTCTCAAATGACCTCTCCGGTGGCGCCTCCTCAGTCAACGACTCCTTCAGAGGTGACTGTCACTCCGAAGACTCCTCTGTCAGCCACACCTCCTGCCCCCCATTCATCGACTCCTCTTATGTGGACCTCTACAGGAGCACTTGTTCAGATTGGCTCCATGTTGGGTGATGTGCGAGTCGTCAGGGATCGACTTGGGAGGTTTGTGTTCCCGACAGACGTTAATGAGATTAGTGCTCGGGGCACTGAGGGTATTATCGACACTTTTTTGGAAGGTCTGACTCAGGTAAGGTTCTGTTTTCTCCCTTTCTCCAGTCCCTCCTTAGGCACTAACATTATTTTGCCTTTTTCAGGTTTCAACTGCCTCTGTGTGTCTTTTTTCAAGAGCTAGTTATTATGGTCAGCAGAAGCGGAGTCATGAGGATGTGCAAAAGGAGCTTCTTACTGCTCAGGGGAGGATTGTTAAGCTTGAAGCTGATGGTAGGGCTTCCCAGATTGAGCTTGTGGTGACCCATGAGAGGGTCGCGCTTAGAGAGGCTGCTTGCACGAGGGCTGAAGCAGAGTTTTTGGCGACCCGCGAGAGGGCGGCTAAGCTTGAGGCTAAGCTTTTGGCGACCCATGAGAGGGACGCGCTCAGAGAGACTGAGCTTGTGGAGACTTGCGAGAGGGCCACGCTTAGAGAGGCTGCATGCTTGAGAACGCAGGCAAAGGTGAAGACAGCTCACGATAGGGCTTTCCGGGCTGAGGTGGATCTGCAATTGGCTCGTGAAAGAGCTGTCAAAGCTGAGGGTGATTTGGAGAGTGGCCTTATAGATGCCTTCATTGATGGTTACGAGAAGCTTCGGAGAAAGATTTCTGTTGTTTTCCCTGATGTTGATCTTTCAGGCTTCGTGCCATATGAGGCACCTGATGATGGTGATGGTGGCTCTGACGGTGCAGAGGGTGAGGAGGACGACGACAACGACCATGAGAGTAGTTAGAGTGCTGGAGACTTTTGATTTTTTTTTTTTTAGAAAGGCAGTGTAGCCTCACTTTTGTAAAAATAGTTTTTTGCCACTGATGCTCCTTTGAAATGGAATGTCAAGATGCAAAGAACTTTTGGAGTAAATTTAGAAAGTTTTATTGATGACTGCTCACGCTAAGTAATGGAAGGTAATAACCCAAAAAAGTTACAATAAAATCAAGTTCCCCAACTTTACTACTTCTACTCCCCTAAGGTGTCATTGGTAGTAACTCTTCAGATGCTCAGCATTCCAGGGATGGGGTAAGACTTTCCTTCGGAATTCTGGATCTTGTAGGTGTCTGGCCTCACTACTTCTGTTATGAGGTACGGTCCTTCCCAGTTTGGTCCAAGCTTTCCTTATTGCAGATCCTTCGTGGCGAGAATCACTTTCTTGAGGACTAAATCTCCTGGTTGGAAGGAACGAAGCTTCACCCTCGAGTTGTAGTACCTCGCCATGCGTCGCTTGTATTCCGCATTACGGACAACAGTCATTTCCTTTGCCATATCCACCAAGTTGAGGTTGACGCAAAGTCCTTCCTTGTTGGTGATGGGTCATGGTGTTGGACCCTTACAGAATATACTCCGATCTCCACAAGTATGACTACCTCAGTTCCAAAGGCGAGGGAAAAGGGGGTTTCTCCAGTTGGGGCTCTTGGCGTTGTTCGGTAGGCCCATAATACACCAGGGAGTTCGTCAACTCAGAGACCCTTCGTTCTTTCGAGCCTTGTCTTTAGGCTACATAATACTATTCTAACCGTGACCTCTACCTGTCCATTTGCCTATGGGTGCGCTGGGCTGGAATGGGGCTGCTTTTTTTAGAGGTCAGCGCAGAACGAGTTCAGGAGTTTGTTGTCGAATTGCTTGACGTTGTCGCTAACTATTGCGTGGGGTACTCTAAAGCAACATACTAGGTTCTTTCAGATGAAGTCCTTGACCTTTGCGTTTGTTATCTTCGCTAAGGGCTCGACCTCCGCCCACTTAGTGAAGTAGTCGATGGCTACCACCACGAACTTGCACTGCCTCTTGCTCAGAAGTAGAGGGCCCAAGATGTCAATGCCCCATTTGAAAAGTGGCCATGGACTTTTGAGGCCATTAGTTCTTCTGGTGGCTGTCTGGGCATCGTGGCGAAGGGCTGGCACTTGTCACATTTCTTGGTGTACTCCTAGGCATCTCTGACCATGCTAGGCCAGAAGTAGCCCTACCTAAGTGCCTTGTGGGCTAGGGAGCGGCCTCCGGAGTGATTTTCGTAAACTCCTTCATGGATTTCCCGTAGGGCGTAGTTAGCTTCATCTTGGGAGGGGCATTGTTGTAGTGGCAAGAAATAGCCTTTCTTGTACAAGACGCCCTGTAGGATAGTGAATTTGAAGGCTCTCATCCTGAGCTTCTTGGCTTCCAAGGGGTCGTCTGACAATGTGCCCTCCTAGAGGTATGCCCTTATTGGGGTCATGCAGTTCGATTCGGTAGATGCACAGTTGACGCTAATGGCTTCCACGTCTAGCCTGCTTGGCTTGAACTGGTAACCGATGAATGTTGGTTCTAGTGGGGCTTCCGAGGACGAGGCGAGCCTAGCAAGTGCATCTGCAGCCATATTGTTTTCCCTCGAGATGTGACAGATCTGGAAGTGATGGAACTTCGTAAACAAGACTTACACCATGGCAAGGTACTCCTGTATTCTGGTTCTTTTTGCTTCTAACTCGCCCTTCACTTGGTTGACTATCAACTGAGAGTAACTATAAGCGATGAAGTGTTGGACTTTCATTTCAGTTGCCAATCTTAAGTCAGAGAGGAGTGCTTCATATTCTGCCTCATTATTGGAGGCGATGAAGTGGAGCTTGACGATGTACTTGATGGGAGTGCTGTTGGGGCAGATTAGGAGTAGGCCAGCTCCACCTCCTTCGCTGGTCGAGGAGCCATCTACGTAGTGCTTCCAGGGAGGTGATTGAAAGAGGGCCTTGGAGGTCGTGGTGGGTGCCCCTACAGGGCTCCAGATTGTTTTGGGTGCCAGGCCTCGACGCCTGAGTGTCTGGGTAAGTTCCTAATGAGGCTTCCTGAGGTGTCGAAGGTCCGCTGCTCTCCTTCTCCACCGGTGTGATCTCCGCAATAAAGTTTGCCAAGGCTTGTGTTTTGATGGCTGCCCTTGGTTGGTACAGGACATCAAACTCGCCCAGCTCTACTACCCACTTTAGGAGTCTTTTAGAGACGTCTGGCTTCCCCAGAACTCTCCTCAGGGGCTGATCCGTGACCATGACGATGGTGTGACTCTAGAAGTAATGTCGGAGACGCCTTGCTATTGAGATCAGGGCGAACGCCAGCTTTTCTAGCCTTGAATATCTTATTTCTGCTCCTCTATATGCCATGCTTACATAATAGATAGGTTTTGCACTCTTTCGTTGTCTCTGATAAGGACGGAGCTTACTGCCGATGGAGAAGCAGAAAGGTACAACTATAAAGTTTCATCTGGCGTAGCATATGAAAGGAGGGGAGGCGTAGCCAAGTAATCTTTGAGCTTTTGAAAAGCTTTTTCTGCCTCAAGTCCCCACTCAAAAGCTTTCCGGAGAATCTTGAAGAAGGGTAATCACGTATCTGTCGACTTGAAAACAAATCTATTGAGTGCTGCAATTGTTCCATTGAGGTGTTGGAGCTCCTTGGTCGTGGTAGGGGACTTCATATCTATGATGACTTTGATCTTGTCAGAATTCGCCTCGATTCCCCGCTGGTTGACCATGAAGCCCAAGAACTTTCCTGATCTGGCGCCAAAGGCGCACTTCTCAGGGTTCAGCTTCATACGATATGACCTGAGAACATCAAAGATTTCTTGGAGGTGGTCTATGTGGTCTGCTGCGGCGAGGCTTTTTACCAGCATATCGTCCACGTACACTTCCATTATTCTCCCGATCTGAGACTGGAACATCTTGTTCACCAGTCGTTGGTAGGTTGCTCCTGTATTTTTTAGTCCGAATGGTATTACCCTATAACAGTAGGTCCTCTTTCGGAGTGATGAATAACGTTTTCTCCTGGTATGGAGGATGCATGCTGATTTGGTTATATCTAGAGTATGCATCCAGGAAGATGAGCAATTCATGTCCTGCATTGGCGTCGATGAGGAGGTCAATTCGTGGCAATAGGTAGCTGTCTTTAGGGCACGTCTTGTTGAGTTTGGTGAAGTCAACACAGAGGGCCATTTTTCGTTAGCTTTAGTCACCATCACCACATTTGAGAGCCACATTAGATAGGCCACTTCTCTGATTTCCCCGTTTTCTGTCAACTTTTCCACCTCCTAGTCCATCACTTGCACCTTTTTAGTGGAGGCGCTCCTTAGCTTTTAGAGAACAGGTTTGCAGTGAGGGTCGACATTGAGGCGGTGGGTGGCGATCTCAAGGTTGATGCCCTCAAGGTCTTCATGTGACCATGCAAAAACATCTATATTGCGCCTCAGAAAATCTGTAAGGTGGCGGGCTAGGTTATCAGGAATGGAGGAACCAATGTACACTCTTCTGTCTGGATGCTCCTCATCCAGGACCACTGGTGTGAGCTCCTATACTGGTTCTCCTTTTTCTAATGTGGCATCATCTCTCGAGTCAAGGACTTCCACTTGCAAGGCCTCTTGGTCTTCATTAAGGAGACGTAGCATTGTCTTGCAGCGACCTGGTCTCTCCAGACCTTTTTGATTCCATTCAGGATTGAAAAACGGAGGATCAGATGATAGGTGGAGGGCACAGCTCTTAGAGTGTTGAGGGCTGGTCGTCCGAGGATAACGTTGTAAGCTGAAGGGCAGTCTATCACCAAGAAATTTACCATGATCGTGGAGCTTCGAGGTGCTACCCCAATGGTAACTGGCAAGGTGATGGATTCGAGGGGGTAAACCTTCTCTCCAAAGAATCCGATAAGGGACGACATGATGGGCTACAATCTTTCTCTCCCTAGGTTGAGCTTGTCATAGGCTTCCTCGAACAAGATGTCCGCAGAGCTGCCGCTGTCTACCAAAATTCTTCGTATCTGGAAGTTGGTGACAGTCATGGTTAGCACCAACGGGTCATCGTGGGGGTGTTGGATTCCTTCCAGGTCCTTGCCTGAGAAAAATATGACCTCGTCACTTCCTTGCTTATTCTCCTCCTCCTGCGAGCCCTCCAGAGATGGTGTGAATTTCTCCAATGGGTTGTTGGTCCTCCTGATTATGAGGCGGTGGCGGCGCCTGACCCCTACCAGCAACATACTGACGTAGATGACCACTTTGTATGAGCTCCTTAATTTGTCTTTTGAGGTCGTAGCAGTCGTCGATATCGTGGTCGTGGTCGCGATGGAAGTGACAATATTTGTTCGGGTTCCTGTGATTCAGGCGATATTTCATTCTCTCTAGCCACTTTATTGTGGGGTCATCCTGAATCTGGAACAAGATGTGCCCGACAGCGGCGTTGAGGGGAGTGACGATTTTCCGATCTCTTTGCGGGGCAGGACCAAGTCGGTCTTTGGCAGACACTCTTTATGTCCTGCCTCGTTTGTTTCCACTATCTTTTTTGTCTCTTTTCTTTCTCTTCTCCTCTGCTCATGAGGATTCACCTCACTTGGCCTTGGTGATATCCTCATCATTCATATACTTATGGGCTTTCGCTAGCAGTTCTGACATGCTCTTTGGTGGATGCTTCATCATTGAAAAGATGAAGCTTGATGAACAAAGACCTCCCAAGAAGGCGGTCATGGTGACCTTATCATCAGACTCTTCAATCTGGAGGACGTCCTCGTTAAAACAAGTGAGATAACTCCTTAGGCTCTCGTATCGATCCTGCTTTATGCTGAGCAGGTGTGTGGCAGGCTTCTGGTGGCGGAGTCCTCCAATGAAGTGTGACACGAAGGACCTGCTTAGTTCGGCAAATAAGCCAATGGAGGCTGGGGTAAGCTTGGCGAACCACTCTCGGCTGATCCCTTCAAAGTAGTTGGGAATGCCCTACACATGATTTCGTTGGGGAAGTTGTGCAGCTGCATTAAGGTCTTGTAGGTTTTGAGGTGATCAAGTGGGTCCTTTTACCGTCGAAAATTTCTACGAATGACATTTTGAACTTTTGGAGAATTGGGTAGTTCGCCACATCTAGTACGAAGGGTGTGTCGGTTCGCCTTAGCAGGTAATCCACAGTTTCGGGTCCTTGTGCATTCATGGCGTTGAAGACGTCGCCTAGCTGATTTTGCACTTCTTTGATTTTTTTCGTGTTAATGGTTGGGAGCTCCTTTGAAATTGTCGTGAAAATGGCTCTCATACTCCACGCTTTGGTTTTTACCCTCAGCCTCTTAGAAATGTGGGTCTCCACCATGAGAAGAGGGAGCTAGAAGAGGAGGTGGAGGTCCCTCATGGTGGGCTCCCCTGTGTGGGGCGCCCAAGTGGGGAGCTCCTTGACGCCCAGGGTGTGGAGCTCCTATAGCTTGAGGTCCTCCGGGATGTGCTCCTCCTTGTTGTCTAGTGAGCATTAGTTGTAGGATCTGCTGATTCTGAGCTACGAGCTGTTGTATTGTCTCCAGCATCTGCTGTGCATTTGGAATATGATTGGTTGGTGGGTGAGCAACCTCCTCTTCTCGTGGTGGATTATCTTCAAGCTGATTCATGGATCTGGTGGTGATCGTCATAGGTACAGCAAGAGAGGTATTTAGGTGAAAATTTTGTCGTTCCCACAAACGACGCCAAACTGATGATGCACAAATTGACTTTATGCACTACCTGTCAAGTGATTAATAATAAATGCAGTAATTAAATAAAAAGAGAGTAACTCAGGTGAGACAAAGATGTAGAGTGGTTCGGTCAATGTGACCTACATCCACTTTGAAGAGCTAGGGTCGCTTGATTTTTTAATTACTTGGAGGAGTGTAGGTAGAGCAAAGAGATACAAGCAATAAGAGAGAGATGAGAATGATAGCAGGTGTGCTCGATTGTGTTAGATGCCCCCCCAAGTGTTGGCGGGGCTTACAATTTATAGCTGCCTCCTAACAGATTGAGACGACTTATCAGTAACTAAGTGGCTAATCTGGTGGAGCTGACGTCATCTTCTCAACGGATGAGGCAGTTACGACGCTCTCCATAAGATTCGGTCAAAGATGGCGTGGTGGTTGAATCTTTCCAATGTAGCGTGGATGAGGCTCTTGGCTGACCCTGCTTACTCCCTTGGTGATGTAGCTTTTCGAACCCTGATGAATTTGACCGGATGTGGACCCCTTTGGGTTGGACTTAGTGAATCTTTTTAAGTTAAGCTCTTAATTTAAATTGAGCTCACAACGTGGGTTGGACCTTTGAACTTGACCCATCAGTATTGATTAATTGAGCTGAGTTGTCCGGTAAGAATAATGAGCTAAGTTAGTCCATTGACAAAGAGTTCGTTAATTTTAGTTGTTTTGACAAAACTCAACTATCTTATCGAGTTGTTTGGGCGAAGCTATTTTATTCGGCCAATCTTTCATCATAAAAAAATATATAGAGCTTCTCATAAAATTCACTAGCACACTTTGATGTCAAAAGAATTTGTTGTTGACAAGTTCAAAGAAAATTTTAATTGTACTCTATTCAAAAATTAGCAAAGATTTTTGATGAAAAGATAAGGTTTCAATAACTATAATCTGTCTCAACTGTCGATTTAAATTGAAAGACTTGTAATTATTAGCTAAACAATAAAAATATTAAATATAAGCTTTTTTATTTGTGACACGTTTTTATTAGATAATTTTTTTTTATCAATATTAGATAAAAGTTAGAAACTCTTGTAGTCAATGTCCGTTATTAAATTATATTTAAATTCTTTGAAGTTTGTAATTATATAATACTTAGACCCCTCAAATTTAAAATATTACACTTAGACCCTTTATTAGTTACGAAAGTAACATAATTTATTAAACTACCAAATTACCCAAATTAAAAGACAGAAGATATTGTTTCTATTACGGTTTGATTCCTTATTTAGTTTTTTAGTTTTATTCCAATAGATAGTATAATTGTATACAAATGAGTGTTGAATTGAGTTCTTTGATATATTTATACTGATTACTATATGCAATTCATACATTTGAGTCACTTATTGATTTAGCCATAGGAGAGTCAACCTCGGGAACTCCCCTCTAATTCTCGACTTTTTTTGCAGGTGATCGAAACACAACAAACTGATGTGGAGGTCGTTCAAATTTTGATATCAATAGTACTAATTATAATTTTTTTAAGAAAATATAATATTTTTATTTTTAATTTTATTTCAATAAATGACGTAATAGAGCATAATTTTTTATTGTAAAACTTAAAATAGGGTTAATTGCATTGAAAGTCCCCCAAGTATGAGATTTATCTCATTTTGGTCTCCAATATTTCAATTGCATTACTTTGATCCTTGAAATATTGAATATATTTCTACATGGTCTCTTAAGTAAACAGCGTCCAGATTACTAACGATTTTTTATTATAAACTTGTCACGTAATACCTAAATATGGACAAAAAATAATTTTGATAGCTCTTAAACAAAATTTGGGTAGCTCTTGACAAGACAAAAAATGTGTAATATGGGTTATTTTTTACCAAAATTTGGATAGCTCATGATTAAAATTGTGAAATTTGGGTAGCTATTTAACCAAAATTTGAGTAAAAATTTTGTTTAAAAGCTATCTCAATTATTTTTTTTATCCATATTTAATTATCACATGACAAATTTATAATAAAAAATCGTTAACAATCTGGACGTTATCTATTTGAGGGACCATATAAAAATATATTTAATATTTCAAGGACCAAAATGATACAATTGAAATATTGGAGATCAAAATGAGATAACTCTCATACTTTGGAGACCTTCAATGCAATTAATCCTTTAAAATATTTGATATTATATTTTTAATTAAATTATTTTTGATGTAACTGTAATATTTTAAACTTGAGATATCTAAGTTACTTATTTAATATTTATAAACTTTAGGTGGTCTACGTGTAATTTATTAACAAATATACTAAGACGTTACATGTATACAAACTTTAAAGATCTATGTGTAATATTTTAAATATCAGATGTTTAAGTGATTAAATAATAAACTTAAAGGGATGTGGATGTAATTTTTCCTATCGGATACGATCCACTAAAGCTTCTCCACAGTCACTGTCCTCTCTCAACTGCCATCCCATCTCAGATAATGACGAACCGAGGGAAAGGGAAAGGAAAGGTAAAAGGAAATACGTCGGAAACCAAATCATCGTCCTCTGCAACATTGTCGAGTTGCAACCTTCCCGAAGACCTGATCGTTCAAATACTCTCAAGACTTCCAGTCAAATCTCTCCTCCGCTTCAAGTCCGTGTCCATACCCTGGCTTGCCCTTATCAAGAACCCCAAATTCATCTCACTCCACCTCGATCACACCGATATGAACCCCAAGAACGACGCTGTAATCATCCACAGTCTCTCCCTATGGCATCACCCCATCATGTGTCTTTTCAATGTCAATTCTATTGACAACAAACCCATCAATCTCGACCACTCTTGCCCATCAATCTTCCACCTAATGGACTTGGTGGGTTCGTGTAATGGCCTTGTCTGTCTCGGTTGCGCTCCTCTGGGTCAAATGATCATTCTATGGAACCCTGCAACGAGAATGTTTAAGGCAATTCGGCTTCCAAGCACAAAAATCGATCGAGGCGAAGTTGATAAAGTTTCTCTCGGCCTTGGCTTCGACCCAGTTGGAAATGATTACAAAATCGTGTGTATAATGTGTATAACGCCGAAAAAACCAAAGAAAAAACAAGTGAAAGTTCAGGTGTACTCGGTGAATAGGGATTCTTGGAAAATGATTCAGGTTGAGACTCCATTTTATCTTATCCAGACTAGGTGCAATGCAATTGTGAAGGGAATACCCTATTGGACTGCGTTTATTGAATCGGAGGAGTCTAAATTTCGTGAGGTTTTGCTGTTTTTCGACACCCAGAAGGAGGTGTTTCTGCAAGGGGCAGTGCCAAATTTTCCCATGGGCGAAGGGACTAATGCACAACTCGTAGAATTGAAGGATGGTCTTGCTTCGCTTGTTTATTATTTGAGCGAAGAATCGAACAAAGGTGTAGGTCTTGATGTTTGGGTGTTGGATGATTGCAAGAAGAGTTGGAGTAAGAAGTTCAGTGTTGGACCAATTCCGTTTAAGGTGGAGAGGCTCATTCAGTGTTCGAAGAATGGAGAGATTGTAGCAGAGGATACTGAAGGAAAACTGTTCCTGTATTATCCCAAAACTAATGGAATTAAAAATATTTCAATTGACGAAGTTCAGGCACATTCATATGAAGTTTTTAGCTACACGGAGAGCTTGGTTTCAATCAAGGGGATGAAACAAGTAGGACTGTAGGAGTGAAGCCTTGAAAGAAAATAGTGTGGAAAGATACTATGCAGGACAGAAGGATAGATAATGGTCATGCATTTTTTGCACACATCTGACTAATACAACACTGTATGCGGTCCAGAATCCTTTCTTTTGTTAGCTTTAGTTATTCAATGCTAAGAAAGTATGCTTTTATTAGGTTTGAAGATCTGTGGTTAGTTTGACATCTGAAGATATTTTGTGAAAAGGGTTTTTGGAAATCATTTCCTGATGCAAGGATATGTTTCATGCTACGACATGTTCATATTTTTGATAGCTCTAATGCTTACTGTAGTTTCTCTGTATTTCTGTGAATGTGGTGGATTTGTGATTTTAATTTCAACTGCTTAGAGCTCATTTTTAGTGCAGATTGCCATGCGGTATTGCATAAGTAGGTAGACACAAACAGTGTAACTATGGGTGAAGAAAATAAAGAGGGGACATGCATGTTTGATTAAATGGGAAAAACTTTATTCATATCGTTATAGAGGGCTGGATGTAAAGTGTTCCAACAGTTGTGTTAATGTAGACTTGTATGCTCATATCTTCCTGGAATGGGATGATCTCTAGTGTATTCCTCCGCAGGTATGTGTTCTCATCTGGAAAAAATGTTCTAAAATTGGGCTTGACTCCACGTGCAATCAATTTTGATCATTGCAAGGTTTCGATAAGGCTTTTAGCATTTGTATTTGGGTGCTTCACTTTTGTAATGAATCTACTTTACTACGAAGTTTTGTTTTCCATGTGTGAGTGGTGGGGAGAAAAAAGAAAGGGGGGGGGGGGGGGGGGGTCAGGGCCAATGAGCATTCTTTGCTATTTATAAATTGTCCTTAACTATTAAGGTTTTTGAAATGTCCCCTTCTCCCATGTGTCGAATAGATTTCAGTTGAATCTTAACATGCAAAGCTGGAAGTGACTTAGTTTTTCTTTTCCTTCGAATTGTCGGACTTCTAATTGGTTTATACAAAACTTAGTTTATCTTTCTTTTATGATCATACTATCTCTATTCTGAAATAAAGTTGTGTTTGCACTCCTAAAGGTATACATTTTAGCTTCTAGTTATGGACATGTCTTGTGTTTGACAAGTATCGAGTGTCATATCCATATTCATAATAAGCAAACTTGGTGTCTAATTCCTATGTCCAGGGCTTATTTTTTCTTTCTGTCAGGGCTCTTTGTCCATATTAGTTTATCTTGATCTTACCATAACAACCAATAGTTCCCTTATACGATAAGATCAAGACAATTTGATATGAACAAGGAGTTCCTTTATAAAGGAGTAAGTGCTTACCATATGCGATAAACACAAGTTTAGCTTCAAATTCTATTTCACATAGCTGCCACCTTTATGTCGTAGAAGAAATACAAATTTTATGCAACTCATAAGATGTTCAAGAAACTAAAAATTCAGATATGTGAAAAACTATAAAATTTGACTTGCTTTTTGAAGACAGAGACTCACATGGAATCCTTTGAATAATCGTATTTGAGTCTAGTTGGTTCTTATTTTTGAGTAACTTAAAGTTAGTTTGCTCATATTTTTTGTTTTTGTCTTTGTTACATTTATTAGAGTCGGGAGTATTTTTGGAACGGGTCTATGACCTGTGGATAATCTTTTGGGTCGAATTGTAGTGTTGGATATTTATAGAGCTTAGAGTCCTAGTTCTGGTTTATGTTAATTTCCTACTCTATAAGTAATTTGGAGTCTTCCGAATATTTTAGTAGTAGGAAATACTTAGAACTCTATGTATAGGTAACAATATTTTTAATAAAGGACAGATATTTACTGGAATTTTCAGCAATTATGCTTGGAAGATTGTGTGATGCAATTCAAGCCCTAGGTGTGATGGCTAAGGAACCCTAGGAGTGATTCCTAGTTCTTTTCTTCTCTTTTTCTTCTTCTGCAACTGTTTAAGTTTTAAACCCAATAATCTGATATGAAATTTAGTCATTATATCCTTAAAAGTAGTCTACAAAAACATACCCCTTCCCAAAATATCCATACATAACACATCTAACCCAAGTTTACTGTTCACAGCACTTGAACGGTGCTGGTTTTTGTTGGCTCCCTGTTGTTCTACATCAAAATGTCAATTGCATGCCAACTACCTAATTACTTTGCTGTTTACAACTAGAATGATTCAAATAGCTAAGGTATATAAGATCATTAACACCCTCAAGGACATGCAGATTGACAGGTAAGAGCTCTCCCATGTACACTGTGGTTAGCGATGGTTTGCTATGTTTATTTGTTGTGTTCGTTTTGTTTGAGGAGTCCGCTCACAGCTATAAAGCTATTTCTTATGTCCTGCTTTTTTTTTTTTGTGAAATTGTTACTGGATTTCATGTTGGTAATTGTAGGCCAGAGTTGGTGAGCCGTTGTGATCACTAATTAATGGATGTTTGACTGTGCTTTATGGATGATATTCTTTTACTTCATATGCACATTTATGGCTCTGTACCTGGGAAAAACCCACCATTGTTTTATAGGAGCTAGGGATAATCATAAATGAAGTAGGCATTATGCATCATATGTATAAATTGGGGGGGTGGTTGCATTTCTCCCATGTCATTCATCTGTTTATGGTGATCTGATCTAAGCAGAAGATCTATATTTTTGTGGAGAAGTTTGACAAGATGGGGATCTATACTTCCGTGTGTAAGCATTTTATTTTTATAAACATCATTCTACTTTCTGATATGTACTTGAGTATTGAATTCAATCACTCGCTGATTTTTAGGTGTCCACCTTTATTCTGAACCCATCCTGTAGGTGATTTATATAGCACTCCCTTGTGGCAAATCAGTATCTGGATTTGCTGCTACTTCTTTGTAATCTTGGTTTGGTAATATTTAACTATTGTATTCTTATCCAAAAAAAGAAAAAAATCCCTGTCGAATTAGAAGTTCTAAAAGTTTCTTCGGGATCCTTAAATTTAGTGTATTTGTTAAAGGATTATTACACAGTTAGGTCATTCTTAATTGCTGGGAGAGATGAACTAGATATTGACCTAATTTTCGACATTATTTGCACAAATTGGTTGACCTCAAGTTTGCGCTCACAACTTCATAATTGTTAGCCCACTGTACTTGGCAATGCCCCTGAATTTGTTGTATTCATTCAGTTGTATAAATGTATGCCCTTTGAAGCCGCTCTTCACTAATCATCCATGACAAGTTTGGTTGACTTGACTGTGGGTACTTGAGGTGGTAAATGGGTGGGTTGGGTTGGTTATGAGTTGGGTTAAATTGGATTGGGTTAAAATAAGAGATTTTTGGAAGCCGGTACACCTAATTAGAGTTATTTGGCAAAAAGTACACATTAAAAAATGTCTTGGAAAAAAGTACACTACATAGATACAAAGACCTAAATACCCCCTTTAGGGTCATTTAATTCAAAATCTCTTATCTTTAATGCACTTTGATTCATGTGTATTTGTTAATACATATATATATATACACGAATTTATACGTATATATATTATATATATATAAATTCATATATTATATATATGTGGGAGAACTTTGATATTCTATATTTGTATGTCCTCCCTTAATTTATGTAATTTTTTTTTTGAAAGTGATTTTGTTTTCAAATTATATTTAATGCACCTTGATTCATGCGTTTTTTTTTTTCAAAGTGGTTTTATTTTCAAATTAATTAATACCCGAATAGTGTAACAATAAAAGTGTAACAATAACACTGTAACAAGCCATTTACACAAATTATTGTACTATTACATTTTGTCAAACATATATTTTCATATAATTTCATTGAAAACAGTCCATCTCTGTTTTGAATTTGTTACCACATGCACAAAACTAGTGAAACATTATTTTTGTTACAGTGTATTGTTACACTGTCTTTGTTACAGTGTATTTGTTACACTATTATGGAGTTCGGATATTACAAATTTTGAAATTCAAACAAGTGATATATTCTAAAATAAACGAAATATTAAAATTCTCCTATAAAACTAGTAGTAGTAAATATTTAATGCATAAATATAATTTGAAAATAAAACCACTTTCCAAAAAAAAAATACGTATGAATCAAGGTGCATTATATATATATAGGCGTAAACCGATATGATGAAATAAGAAATAAGAAATAAGAAATAAGAAGAGCCAATGAGATAGAAATAATAAATCATAAATAGAGTTCAGGTTCGAATTTCATAGATAATATGGATAGGATTGTCTATAATGATAGACAAATGAAAGACTTTCTCAAGATTCTTATTCATCCACTTGAGATTTTAAAATGGGTTGGTGGAACTGGAAAATTTACTCATTGAATAAATAAACAGTTGAATTGGATGGTACCAACGAAATCAAGTGCTAACTCCCATTTCTTATTGAATTAACCGATCAACTTGCTATCGGACATTTATTTTGAATTCGATAATTTTTGTAAAAAATTTCGACATATTTTACTTTATTTATTATTATGAGAAACAATCCTACTACGTCTGGTTCTGGGGTTTCCACGCTTGAAAAAAAAAACCTGGGGCGTATTGCCCAAATCATTGGTCCGGTATATATATATAATGCACCTTGATTCATGCGTATTTTTTAAAAGTTCTCCCATAAAACTAGGAGATGTTTAATGCACCACTTTCCAAATAAAATGCACATGAATCAATGGAGGACAAAAGAGTCATAATAAAATCATCCAAATTCAAATTGTATACTTAGTTACAAATAAGTATCAAAATTAAGGACTTAATAACCCTACATTTTTTTCTGTGTACTTTTTGCCAAATAAGTCTAATTTGGTGTACCTCCTTCCAATTTTCCCTTAAAATAAATGCAATCCATTTTTCACTCATGTAATCAATGGATTATAATGAGTTGGGTTTAAGAACAACTCAAAAGGGAGTTGCCATCAAGGGTGGCATCCACATAACCGTTAAAATGCCACCCCAAATTAAAAAATTTGGACTCCAATGGGGGTGGCATCTGGGGTTGAAAAATGGCATCAAAGATGTTGGGGTGACATTTTTGGCAACTCTGGAGAGAGAAAGGGAGAGATTGCAAATTCACTGTTCAATCCCAACGACTCCTTCAACAAAAAATTTCTGCAAATACAGATATTTTGAAAAGAAAACTTACTTGATTTTTGCTCCTGATTTTTCTTCAATCGTTGGAAGGAGGCTCTCTGCTCTTGATTTTGCTCTTGCTCCTGAGTAAGCTCTCTGTTCCTAAGTTCACAAGAGTTGGATTTTTCTTCAATCGTTGGAAGGAGGCGCAGAGGAAGGGGAAATGGGAAGGGGAAGGGTCTGAATCGCAAGGGGAAGGGGAAGGGGAAGGGGAAGGGGAAGGGGGTAGGGTCTGAATCGCAGGGGAAGGAGAAGGGGAAGGGGAAGGGTTTGCCTCTTTGATCGTTCCAGATGTTTCTGCTACTATTTATTTTAGGGCGAATGATACCTTGTACCCCAAAAGTTTTTTGTATGCTTAATTTATATATTAAATTTTTTTGTATTGTCGTATTACACCATTAATTTTTTTTTTGTATTGTCATATTACACCATTAAATTTTTTTGTATCCATTAATTTTTTTTGTATTGTCATATTACACCATTAAATTTTTTTGTATTGTTATATTACACCATTATAATTTTTTTTTTGTAGATGGATTCGCAATTTGACGGTTCTTTCACTGATTTGCTTATGAACGACACCGATTTATATGATGATGCTATGCAGACCAATCCCATAGTATTGACGCTAGTACAAAAAGAAGCTGCTCCAAGAGTGAGAAAATCGCAAAGGATAAAGAACTTCTCTCTAGAAGAAGATAAATTAATTGTGTTTGCGTGGCTTAACACGAGTAAAGATACAATTACTGGGAATGAACAACAAGGTGGTGCTTTCTGGCAAAGAATGTTGAAATACTTAGAACTTCATGGAGGCAATCAAGAAGAGCGTTTGCAAGCTTCTATTAAAAGTCGTTGGACTGATATAAATGCAAAATGCGGCAAATTTGTCGGTTTTTATAGTCAAATTGAAAGACTGCGACAAAGTGGACACATCAAGCAAAATAATGTAATGATTGAGCTTTTTTAGATAGATAATACTATGATTTGATATTTGAACTATTGACTGAATGATTTTATATGTTTTTCAGATTGATGAAGCAAAGGAAATTTTTGCTACGATCATTGGAAGATCATTTCAATACGAGCATTGTTGGAATATATTGAAAATAGAGCGGAAAATGGACTGATAATCTCACCAGCAATAAGAGAGTAAAAACTCATTCAACTAGTAGTCTTGCTGAATCAAATCATGTTGAATCTTGCTATTCAACTCCATATTTAAGGGATGACACTGAACCCTCGTCCATTCCCAACCTCGATAAGCCATTGGGTAGAAAGGCTTCGAAGAAACAACTTAAAAATAAAGAGAAGCAAAACGGTGTTGAAGCATCACTAGATCATCACCACTGGAATCAAAGAATGGAAATGGAATGACAAAAAGTTGAGCGGCACGACAAAATTTATGCTCAACAGGAGATAGCATTGGAGAAACATCATAGACAGTTAGAAATTGAAGAAAGGCAGGTGCAAGAAATTGAAAGGCAGAATGAAATGAAAATCATGGAAACTGACACTACTGGCATGGACCCAATTTTTGTAGCATATTGGAATAACCTGAAGATAGAGATTATGAAAAAATAGGGTTTTAATTTTTAGTCGTTATTTATTATGTTGCTATTATTTTTAATTTTTAGTCATTATTTATTATGTTGCTATTATTTATGAAAAACTATGGATTGAAATTGAAATTGAAAATATAACTTGAAATTGAAATTGAAATTGAAAATACAACTTGAAATTGAAATTGGAAATTATTCTTCGCCATGTCATTCCCACAAATGCTCGATAAGATCTGACTTCAGTTGAGAATGAGTTGCACTGTCCCTGATCTGACAATGGGTTTGCATGAAATCTTCCAATTCTGGTGTATACACATGCGACACTTCTACAGGCGGATTTGCATCACTTCCATCAAAGTCATTGTTATCAATATCTCCTTCATCCTCAATGACCATATTATGCATTATTATGCACGCTTTCATAATATTTGCAAGTGTTTCTTCATCCCAAAAGCGTGTTGGTCCACGCACGATTGCAAAACAGGCTTGAAGTACCCCAAATGCCCGCTCTGCATCTTTTCTTACCGACTCTTGTGCTTTGGCAAAATGTTTTTTCTTCAAACCTTGTGGACAGGGAATTGTTTTTACAAATGTTGACCAGTTTTGATAAATACCATCAGCTAGATAATATCTCATTGTATACTCATGACAATTAATTGTATAGTTTATTGGAGGAGCATGACCATTTGCTAATAATGCAAAAACAGGGGACCTATCTAGAACATTTATGTCATTTAGCGAACTAGGAAACCCAAAGAATGCATGTCATATCCAAAGATCTTGAGAAGCCACAGCTTCCAAAATGATTGTTGGTTCGTGACAATGACCAGTATACATACCTTGCCATGCGGTCGAACAATTTTTCACTTCCAATGCATGCAATCAATACTCCCTAACATGCCGGGAAAGCCACGTTGTTCTCCCATATGTAGCAATCGAGCAATATCGCTATTGTTTTGTGACCTCAGGTAATGGTCACCAAACACCGCAATAATAGCTTTCACAAACATTCTCAGACTCTGTATAACAGTGCTTTCTCCAATTCTGATGTATTCATCCACAGAATCTGCCGGTGTTCTGTAAGCAAGAATTCTCTAAGCAGCTGTTATCTTCTGAAGGGATGACAAACCGAGAACTCCAATGGCATCTGTTGTTTGGATGAAGTATGGATCGTGTTGTTCAACCTCATTTACAATTCGGAGAAAAAGAGGATGACTCATTCGGAACCTCCTTCGAAAAAAAACCTTTATATACACAAGGGGTAGCAAAATAGTCACGGTAGAGTCTTTCGTGACCTTCAACTCTACCACGATTAACTGTTCTGTGGCGTGGAACGAAACCACGATGCCTTCTTATCCTTCCTGACTAGACCCTTCTGACCTTCTGGTTGCAGCATACAACATATCCAATTCATCATTATCTTCTTCCTCAATATTGAGGATCTGTCCTAAAATATTAGGATAACGATTCATATAGATTGATGAATGAAAATATGAAAGGATAAATAGTCAAAGAGAAAGGAGATATTGAATTTGTAGAGAGAATGAAATATAGATTGATGAAAACATGAGAAAAATGATCATATTTATAGACGAATTATACTTTTTTGAATTTTTATTTTGGCGGTTAAATTTTCAAATTTGAATTTCAACGGTCGAATTTTGAAAATTTATTTCGGCGGACAAAATTTGAAATTTAAAATTTGAATTTGAAATTTTTACTATAAAAATATATCCGTTAAATTGCGATCGTTATGAAAACTATACCCGTTAAAATATAACCATTAAGTTTAATTATATATTTTTAATAAAAAATATTAAAATATTAAAATGGCACCCCATTTTGGCACCTGCCATTGGAGTAGATTTATAATTCAGGGATGCCATAACACTGTTCAAGGTTGTAAATACTTGATTTGGCACCCCAAAATGGCAACTCCCTTTGGAGTTGCTCTTATAACGGGTTGGGTTAAACCGATTAACCCATAAAATAATTAAAATTCTTAATAGACACATTAGTACACCAAAAAACACACACACACACACACACATTAGTAGTACACTAAAATACAAACATACACACACACACACACTAATATACCAAAACACACACAAACTAATATACTAAAAATATACACACTAATACACAAAAAATACACACACATATACTAACACAAAAAGTAAAACACATTTAATAAAAAAAAATACACAGATAATGAGTCGGGGTCGATTGTGGGCTATGAGTTGGTCTGTGGGTCGTGGGTCATGGGTCAACCCATGGGTTGGGTTGACATGTGGGTCATGGGTCGACCCCGTACGTCATGGGTGGTGTATTAGTGTGTGTATTTTTGGTATACTAGTATGTGTATGTTTTGGTGTAATAGTGTGTGTATTTTTTGATATATTAGTATATTTATTTAATTTTATTACTTGTGTTATTTAATAAAAAGATAAATATTCAACCCAATGGGTATCCATTTGTAATCCATATTAACCCGCTTAATTAAAATGAATCATATTATCCAACCCATTTAGAACTCATATTAATTAATAGGGTAAAATCCAATTTATCCCCTTGTGGTTTGGACATTTTGCACATGACCTTCCCGTGGTTTGGAAATCAGCACATTACCCTCTTGTACTTTTGTACTAAAGTGCTACCGTTAGCTTTTCCGTCACATCAGACGGTCTGTGACAAACAGGCGCCTAACCATAGGTCTGATATAACAAAAAGTATTTCCCACCAAAAACAAACACAATAAAAGTACAATAATACCCTTCTTCATATTCCCAAGCTACTATGTTTTCTGTTTCTTCTCCAAGTGTGTCACCCATTATCACCACCAATCCCAATGCGTACACTACAAGCTCCATTATTTTACTCAGCAACACCAATCCACCTCCAACAGTCTGACTGTGCAACACCACAACCTCCGTTATTTCTATTGTACAACAACACCAATTAATCACCCACCATAACCTTTGTACACATCCACCACCAATAAATCTCCACCTTACCGTTGGCCAACGGCTCCACTAAATTGCCCCATACTGTGCACAACTGCCACTACCACAACTTCAAAACCAAATTCAATCAATCAAGCACAATAACAGTAATAACAAAGATAAATAGAGACCAAGAAGGAACCGAGGAAAACAGGGCTAATAAAGGAGCCAAACCAGTTTGGAGAAAATAAAAATGGTGAAGATATTTTTATTGATACTATTAGCAGATATTTATATATAAAATATACAAGTCAGGATAAAGAAAGTTAACTGTATAGATCCTAAAGATAAGGGATTGGATTGACATACACAAGCAGTGAATTAAGGTGATGAGGTTGTGATTGTGGATCGTGATAAGGAGAGATCTTCTTTCCTAATATGCCCCCGCAAGATCGTGCTTCCATCGGAAACACCGATCTTGGAGCGAAAAAGAGTGAACCGTGACTTGGCCAAAGGCTTCGTAAGAACATCGGCAAGTTGATCATGGGTAGAGACATGAGCAACAGTAAGGGAGCCATTGGAAACTTTATCACGCACAAAATGGTGGTAAAGGGCAATGTGCTTCATTCGAGAGTGAAAGACAGGATTGACGCACAAGTAAGTAGCACCAAGATTGTCACACAGGAGCTGTGGAGGCTTAGTAGAATAGACACCAAGTTCACCAAGGAGATTGGTGATCCAAGCTAGCTCGGCAGCGGTGGAGGCGACGGAGCGATATTCGGCTTCAGTGGAAGACCTTGCTACTGTTCTCTGCTTTTTGGAGCACCACGAAACAGGGTTGGACCCTAGGAAAATAACATAAGCAGAGATTGAAGTGCAATCATCACGATTGCCTGCCCAATCGACATCGGAGTAAGCAGTGAGGTGGAGGGGTTGTAAGCGTCGGAGGACCAACCCGTATGAGATTGTGTGCTTTAGGTAGCAGAGAAGACGCTTGGCAGCAGTCCAGTGTGTTTGTGTAGGGGCATGCATGAACTGAGCTAGCTTATTAACGGTGTAGGCAATGTCGGGCCGAGATAGTGAGAGATATTTCATACCACCAATCAAGCTGCGGTAGTTGGTGGCGTCGGCAGCAGTTGTACCATCTGAAAGAATCAAGCGGGTAGAAGAGCTGATTGGTGTCACAGATTCCTTCATGCCTTCCATGTTGAAACGTGTGAGAAGATCACAGATGTATTTATGCTGGGACAGAAATAATCCATGGCTGTTGGATATGACTTCAACCCAAAAAATAGTGAAGGTAACCAAGATCTTTGATGGAGAATCGGTTGGAGAGATCCTTAATAATTTTTCTGATAAAGATTGAAGAATTCCCTGTAATTAATAAATCATCAACATAAACAAGCAGGTACACAGTGAGATTGCCAATAGAATATATAAAGAGGGAGGTGTCGCTCTTGGAGTTAGAAAAACCAAGAGAGAGAATGAAATTCTTCAGTTCTTGAAACCAAGCGTGAGGCGCTTGCTTGAGACCATAAAGGGAACGGTGAAGCAGACAAACATGATGAGGTCGGCTGCTATCGACAAAGCCTGGGGGTTGAGACATAAACACCTCCTCAGATAAATGCCCATGTAGAAAGGCATTGTTTACATCTAATTAATGAATTGGCCAGCCATGAGAAAGAGCAAGTGTGAGAACAATGCGAATAGTAGTAGGCTTGATAACGGGGCTGAATGTTTCATGATAGTCAATACCGGGACTTTGGTTGAAACCCTTGGCAACAAGTCGAGCTTTGTAGCGATCAATGCTACCATCAGGTCGCCACTTAACTCGAAAGACCCACTTGCATCCAACGATATTCTGATTGGATTGGCGGGGAACAAGTTCCCAGGTTCCATTCCGAATGAAAGCATTGAGCTCTTCACACGTGGCTGCTCTCCATTTGGGATTGGTGAGGGCTTGAGAAACTGAGGTAGGTTCTAAGGTTTGAGGAAGAGGGTGTTTAGAAACAGCATAGGAAAATTTGGTTAAAGGTTTGAAAATAATGTTCTTGGAGCGTGTGGTCATGGTATGGATGTTGGGAGGGTCTACGGCTGTGAGGGAGGTAGGAGATGAAGAGGTATCAAACCTTGGAGCACTATCACTCGTAGAGGAAGCAAGAGACGTGTCGATTGGAGAAGTTTCCAAGTTGAGATCCATAACCAATGGAGGGTTGCCAGCATGTACAGTGTCAGGAATAGTGGGAGACTGGGATTGGAAAGAGTCATGATTTGTGGGAGGTTGACGCATTGAAGGGGATGAGATACCATGTTCACGCTGAGTGGATGGGGGAGAATTAATTGGGATAAGGTCGGGTAAATCGTGGGATGAGGTTGTTGGAGAAAAACGTGGAGAACTGGAAAAGGGAGGTGGCGAATTTAGGAGAGGGGAAGAAGGTAAATGGGGGTGACACAATTGGGGAAGAGTTATCAAAATGGAGTGATGTGAGGGAAGGAGAGATCGCTGCCCATTTTGAAAGAGTGAAATCATTAACTTTGGCATGCTCATTTAAGGGAGATAAAGAGGGAAAGTGATTTTTAATAAAGTGAACATGCAGGGAAAAATAAATTTTGTGATTTGTGGGTTCAAAACAAATATACGAATTGTGAACATTTGAATAGCCCAAAAAAATACAGGACTTGGACCGCTGTTCAAGCTTATGATGATTGTAGGGCCGAAGCCATGGATAACAGAGGCACCCAAAAATTCTCAATTTGGAATAATTTGGCAAAGTATGAAATAGACATTCAAATGGCGATTTATTATCAAGTATCGATGTAGGAAGTCGATTAATAAGATAAACTGCGGCATTGAAAGCATAAGATCAAAGAGATAGAGGAAGAGATGCCCGATGTAAAAGTGTAAGGCTTGTCTCAACAATGTGACAGTGACGACGTTCAGCCGAAGCTACATGCTGTGGTGTGTATGGAGGAGAAATCAAATCTTGAATACCAGAATTTGCAAACATAGTTTTTAAACCTTGGTATTCTGTGCCACCATCAGAATAAATTGTATTTATGGATGTTTTGAAAAAAATTTCAATCATGGCTTTAAACTTTGGAAATAAAGAGAAGACATCAGATTTATTTGCCATAGGAAATAACCATGAATATTTTGTATAGTGATCTACAAAAATGACATAGTAAGAATAGCCATCCATTGAACGAATAGGGGATGGACCCCAAACATCCGTATATAATAGATCCAAATGACATCGACTTTTTAAGCTTGATACACCAAAAGGTAGTTTGTGACTTTTGTTACAACGACAAGAGTCACAAAAAAACATGTTTGACAAATTCTGACTCGATTGCACAGGGAGTTTATTAGAGGACACAATTTGACGAAGGACTTTTGATGACGGGTGACCAAGGCGATCATGCCAGCGATCAAGAAGAGTCTTGACATCGTAACACGCTTTCTTTGTCACCAGATGGATCTCCCTAGTGCTTGACCACTCGTACACATCATTCTTGCTCCGTCCTTGAGTGAGAGGTGCCGCCGTGGCTAGATCCTTAACACAAAAGGAAGAAGGGTAAAATTCAACTAAGGCATTATTAGTTTTGCAAAATTGGGATACTGATATTAAATTTTGTTTCATGGATGGAACACATAAAACATTTGAAAGTGAAAAGGAATTAGTAGGAGTGGTGAGAGTGGATTTTCCAGTGTGTGTAATATGCAAACCTGTACCATCACCAATTATAATATCGTCAGGTCCTTCGTATGGTTGCTGAATCGAGAGATGGTTCAAATCAGAGGTGACATGGTGAGAAGCACCTGTGTCAAGAAGCCAATTAGAACTTGAGCCACGACCACTACCTGTGGTTGTGTGATTGGCTCTAGGCGGCACGGGCAGGCCGAGTTGACGTTTCAAGGAGAAGCACTCACGAGCATTGTGACCTCTGTGTTCACAGTATTGACATATCACTAGAGAGCCTTTGGTGGGGCTGGTTCCTTGATTATTGTTGGTGGCATAGCGCTGACCACCTTGGTTGTTGCGGTTGTGAGAGTATTTTCTCTGAGATTGATTTCCATGTCGCTGTTGATTGAAACGAGCAGCGTTAGCAGTCATAACAATAGGGCTGCTTTGTTCACGCTTGAGGAAGGATTCATATTCCACAATCTTGTCATGAAGGTCTTCAAAGCCTATGACAGTGTCTCGCGCTCTAATTGCAGCAGCGAGTTCCTTAAATTCGGGTCCAACTCCATTCAGAACATGAAGAATGAGGTTGGTGGTTGGTACCGGTGAGCCAATGATGGCAAGTTCCTCGTCCTTTAGAGAGTTGATCGGTTAGCCCCATAACCCGAGAGGATGATGGATTAGCATAATATTTTGCAAGGCGATTCCACGCCTTAATAGCAGTTTTTGATGAACTGACCATTGGTATCACTCGATCAGAGAGAGATGAGAGAATACCATGAAAAATCAGTTTATCTTGTCTTTGCCATAGAATAAACTCCGGATTGGGAATTTGTTTTCCTTCATTTGTCAACTCAGCAGGTGGACAGGGCTTCGATCCGTCGATATATCCGAGCAGATTGTGGCCAAAGAGCAGTGAATCAAACTAAGCCTTCCATGAAGGATAGTTCTCTGGAGTTAACTTAACATGCAATTGTGTTGAGTTGAGAACAATGAGATTGCTTTGGCTAGGAGAGGAAGATATGGTTGTGCTCTTTTCTGTCATGATGAAAAAAAAATTCAATGAAGAAGAAGACAGGTTTAGAATCGTTTTAGAAGACTCGTGGGAGCTTGTTATGCTCTGATACCATAAAGGAGCTAAACCAGTTTGGAGAAAATAAAAATGGTGAAGATATTTTTATTGATACTATGAGCAGATATTTATATATAAAATATACAAGTCAGGATAAAGAAAGTTAACTGTACAGATCCTAAAGATAAGGGATTGGATTGACATATACAAGTAGTGAATTAAGGTGACGAGGCTGTGATTGTGGATCGTGATAAGGAGAGATCTTCTTTCCTAATAGCTAATGACATTGCAATAAAATCGAATTGAAATCCAAAATGGAAAATCAAAATCGAATTGAAATCCAAAATGAAAAATTGAGATCTAATTGATAACAGAGACAGAGGACAATGTTAATTTCGTGTGACGAGAAAGAGAGAAGGGATAAAGAGTTGCTGACGAGAAGAGATGGTGAGAAAACGAGAGGGGGCAGTGAGGTAGTTACAGAGAGAGAGAGGATTCTGACCTGGGTGTGATTTAGTGTAACAAGTTCTAGTGAAACTTGATTGACCAGAGTGCTTAGTCAATGTCTTAGGTCATTGGGAAAGTGACAGGTATTTGGTAATTGGAGGGTGTGAAGTATGGGATTAAACAAGACTTGTTACAGATGTGGCATCAAAGTGTTTTATTCGATAGATGACCCGTGACCTACTTTAGGATTTAACGGTTGAGATTATAAGGGTATTAAGGTCATTTTATTACTTCTGTTAATGGTGTTAATTGTTCAAATTGGTCCAAAAGTACAAGGGGGTAATGCGCTGATTTCTAAACCATAGGGGAGTCCTGTGCAAAACACCCAACCCATTTATTTATGGGCTGGTTGGGCGGATTAATGGGTAATGAGTTAAGATTGCTACCTCTAGTACTAGTATTATACTGGCTTTGTGTGTTTAAGCAGTTTCCCTATTTGAATTGTTCATTTTCATCTGGGTAGTGTGTTGCATATGACAACGGTATTTTTGGGGCCGATAAATTGATTTATATCAGTATTTTGTATTAATATATCCATAGTTTTGTTTGTATTAATATATCTGCTCAAGCGATATGTCTCAAAATTGGGTAAATGTCTACTTTTTACTTCTTTTGAACCCTGGTTTGATTGTTTTATAAGCAGCAATGTACAAGTAACTCTGGTTATATCCTACTATATACAGGAGAGTATCATTTTCATCTCTAGTGTATTGGAATTTGTTGGAATTACTAGTTTTAGTTGCAATTTCAAATGGGTGAGTTTCAAATGTAGTCTGTTTCATGTTTGACTTTTATATTTTTTTTATTTGTATTTTTGCCTTGAATGACGCTAATTCTTCTTCGCATTGTCATCACCAAGTTGGAGTCTATTACCAAAGTACGGTTCTTTTATAACTTAATTATCGATCTACAGCCGTTTTGAACTTATTTACCAAATTACGGCACTTTTTAAAATCGGATTCAACAACCCCGCTTTTGCTAAAAAACGTGGTCTAAAATAATGAGCTGAAACACGTTAAAAGCGTGGTTATTAACCACGCTTTTTAAAAAAGCGTGGGTAGTAACCACGCTTTTTAAAAAAGCGTGGGTAGTAACCACGCTTTTAACGTGGTTTTCAGATCAGAAGCTTCAGTAACGTCTCGATCAACTTTCGATTCCTCCAAAGAACGCAAAATCAATCCAACACAGATCAAACAACCACCGAATCCTCCAGTAGCTGCAGCAAAATTCCAATCCAAAACCAGAATTCCTCTTTACTTTTCTTCGCCGATACAACAACAACAATTGACTTTGATATCTTTGATTCAATGAAGGCAAAAAAATAAAACAAAAACAACAAAGATCAGGCAACAGAATGAGTTTAAATCTGTCTTGAGAGTTACATATTTATCAAATCTTAAGGGATCTGGGATCCACTTCCCTAAAAAACAACTTGTAACCACTTGAGGCCGACGAAATCAAAGAGGAGTTGGGTGTCGTGGGCTGGTTCAAGACCTCAGATGACTCTGGTTTTTGTGAAGTCTGCGTCTGAATCAAGGATGGTGGGGATTCCATAGATGGTACTGGTATTTGCAGTATATCAAAGATTGAGGGACCAAATTCTTGAATACCCAGTAACTCCATGAATCCTAGTGAGCTCTTTTCACCATCAATAGAGAAGTTTAACAAGCCTGTGTCTGGATGACGCGGTTGAAAACAATCAGAAAATGAGGACAATCGGAAGGAATCTTCAACCTTTACTATTGCTTTTTTCTCCATTGATTGATCAGAGAGAATCTGCCAAAGAGTTTTCTGTTGGCCCAAGAGCTCTGGTTCTGCATTCACAGTGTGAAAAGCGTGTTTAATAAACACGGTTTTCACAAAAAATTGTAACAAGCGTGTTTATAAAACACGCTTTTCTCATTGTTCAAAAAAAAATTTCCCGATAAAAGCGGGGTTGTCGAATCCGCTTTTTGAACAAAAACGGAGTTGTTGAATCCGCTTTTTAACAAAAACGGGGTTATTAAATCCGCTTTTAAAAAGTGCCGTAGTTTGGTAAATAAGTTCAAAACGGCTGTAAATCGGTAATTAAGTTCTAAAAGAACCGTACTTTGGTAATAAAGTCCACCAAGTTGCATATGAAAATTCTGTCTTTCTGTAGAAAATAAAATGGAAAATTCTGTCTTTCCGTAGAAAATAAAATGGAAAATTAGATTTGTCCCTCTCCTCATGCCCTGGCTCACATTGCTGTTTAATTGTTATTAGGGGTAATTTATGTCTGAAGGTACAACGGAATGTGAATGGTTTTAAAAGGGATATTAGTGGTCGTTGTATAAGTCTATTTGATACCGTCGGATAAACTTATTGAAACCTACCTTATTTTATAAAAACAACATTATATTTTTATCCCAAAATCCCAATATTAATACACATTGACAATTCTATTAATACAATATCATTTTTAATGCACAAAAAACGAATATATTTATCTTATCTCTTCATTCACAATCAAAATAATTTGGTAAAAAATTACAGATGCATAAAGTAAAAACAAGAAAGACAAAAAGAAAAAAAATCGAGAAACAAAAATCTATAACCCTTACTATTTGGTAGCTCGAACAAAAGAATTATAGAAAATTGGACTATTGGATATTTATAGTTATGAAAAAAATGCAAACAATTTAAGTATGATAAAAATGAGATAATATCTAATGTAGTTATATAATTAAATTTTTTTATGTAGTTTATCAAACATTTCATAAATCCAAAATGGAGAAAAAAAATACCCGGAGGACAAATAGATTGCAGCTATTGGCGGGCATTGTTGTGAAGAGAGACACTCTTTCACAATCAAAGGTCAATTTGAGACAGCGTTAACTTATTTGTCCACCTTTCGTGTCAAACATTATGTTCCGTTTGGTAGGAAGGATGAAAAGTAGGAAGGATGAATAGTAGGAGGGATACACTTTTTATCCTTCAAGGAAGGAAAGTAAGAATGATACACTTTCCTTTATTTGTGTTTGGTTGAATGGATGGAAAATAAAAATGACTATTTTTTTTTTTTTTTTTTGTTCGCTAAGATTAGGGGTGTGACAATCGAGTCGTATCGTATCAAATTCGTATTGAGTCATTACGAGTTTGTGTCGAACATTAGTTAAATCTAACTCAACTCATTTAACTAATTGTGTCGTGTCGAGTTACGAGTTGACCTGTTTATTTTTATTTTTTATTTTTTATTTTTTTAATATATATATATATATATATATATAAATACATATTTTATCATTGTATTTTTATATGAAATTAATGTATATATAATATATGTATATATTAAAAGATATATAGACAAGTAAGATACATCTCAACACAAATAATTAACTTTTCATTCACTTTCCTTCCGATTTTGGAGTGATTGATTTTGGTGAGTTGGAAGGAAAGTTAATCCATCCACTTTTCCACCTTGCTTACTTTCCTTCCTTACCAAACATGATGTTTTATCAATCCCTTCCACTTTCCATTCCTTCCAACTTTTCATCATTCTATTTTTCCATCGTACCAAACGGAGCATTAGTCCCAGTAGACATGACTACTAACTTCTCTTCAACAAAATTGAAGGGCCCATAAAGGTATGAATCCTCGGAAACAATTAAGATAAGAAAACAAAGTTTTGCATGGCTTTGAATGAGCCTGCTCTTCGAAGGGGAAACTTCCAATGACATCCTACAGATATAAAAAGGTCATATAATGCTGAAAGTAACATATGCACATACATCATTCTAAGGGGTTAGCTTAGGGATAACTTTTTCATGACAATAAATCAGAGATTTAAATTCATATGAAGTTAATTTTTTGGGTTCATCGCCCATAGATTTGTCTCATTCTGTAGAAAGACGGCTTTGTGAAAAGTTTAGCATTAGTCTGATACGTGAGTAAGAAAATATTATGATAATCTACTGGGACAATTGAGATATGAAAAACAAATATATGGATATTTATACACTAATTAATGTCTGTGACTGATGACACTATATAACAAAAAAACTTGGCAATAAAAAAATGTCAATATGCTGATAATTGCTAATAACGCATTTAAGAGACCACACTAATTGTCTTAATTTTTTTTATATCAAATTTTTTTATATAGCACCTTTAGACGTGGACATTAGCTAGTATATTAATACAAACAAATGATATAGGCAAAAACAGTAACATAGAATGCACCAGAAAATTAATAAACAAAGAAAAAATATAAAAAATAAGACCATATAATAATTTTATCATTTGAAGTATACATTTTAAGCTCAAACATAACTCAGAGCCCAGAAAACCTAAGTTTCGTATGTCCCAAATGGCAACATAAAAAATGTTTGTTGATCAATAGGTCCAATACAAAAAATAAATAAAAAAATTTGGACTGTAAGGACATACCAAAATAGAGTACCCACACTCACTCTATGTACTCTAGCTAAACAATGCAGTTAAATAAGCCATACAATGTAGTGATCTTCATATAGTTTGTGTATGTAGGCACGTCCTAAAATCCAAAAAAAATATAGTTTATTCGGGCGTCCTTGGTGGTTGTGGCGTGTTGGGTGCTACCAAATGTCAAAACTATACGAATCATATTGAGCTCAAAACCATTTGACAACCCACTCAAATATCAAAATGAGATGTTTATTCGATCTATAACAAGTAATCTAACCAAAATGAGAAGTTGAAATCCGAATTGGACAATGGACTTAGGGCTTCTCTATGCACACACTTGTGTTCCACCCCCTGGCACTACACATTACCCAACATCTCCACAACTGTCGTTTGAAGATCTGAGAAGAAATAGTCAATTTAGTAAAGTATAGAGAACAACACTACCCATTATCGGAGGAGATGCCACTCTGTTTAAAGGGTATGTTGGTCATTCAAAAAAATGATAAAATTAGATTAGACTAGAGAACAAAAAAAGAACAGTTGATATGTCATTTGTCTAGTTCGATACTTAATAGAATGAGTATTTTCAGATTGATGTAAATAAATTCAATTTCACTTACGTATTTGGACTACTTGTCTGACACTTAACTGTTATTACTTAATCAAGTAGTTCTAATGAAATGACTTTACATAAAGCCTATAATAGATTGAACCGGCTATGCATTATGTTTGTGCGAATGATTATGATATATAACGTTAGTTGTTTCTCAAATTGATAATACTTATGAATGTTATATAGTTATGCAAAAATGTTATTGAACTATTGATTACTCTCTTATTGGACAATGATGGCTGAACTTACCATTATGAAATTTGATAGTATATGTGGGATGCATAAATATATCCTCATAATTTTAGCTCCTAAGTTGATGGTTTTAAGGATAGACGAGTTCTTTTATGTAATTTAATTTGAACTCTTCGTCCCTTGATATAAACTTATATTGATGATATGTAGCATGCTACTGTATGTCTATTATGTATGTTCAAGAGGAAACAAGACTTAAGAACTTAAGGCACTATTCTAAGACCAAGAGCCTACTTAGCTACTTAGGCTCATAAGGGAAATAAATAATATATGTCATTTATGTAAAAGTTGAGACATTTTTAAAATGATTTATATAAACGAAGGGCATGATTCGAAAGGAAATATAAGCATTAAAGCTTTTGTATGTTTCGAATCAAACCTTAAAGAAGAATATTCTAATAGCACATTATGGATTGACTTGAATTGGCTACAACAAATGTTTCAAATTCGATGTTAGGGATTTCTCATAACTCAAAATGTTAAATTATAAATTGATATCAATCATAATTTATGTTCCTAGTATTTTGAAGTTTGATTTTCTTATCTAAACTTCATAGAAGGGACTATATCACCTTAATGATGTACAACCGCCATGACTCGCATTAGTGGGTTGTTTAATTGTGATATTATGATGACCAAATTAAGGCAGTGATGAATTAGATTTATTGTGCGCTTATATAAACCTTGCAAGACCCAATTGTAAGATAATCATATGGGCCAAGTGGGAAAATGTAAGAATTAATGTGGCCCACTTGAGTTGGCACATGTGATTTTTCTGATTATTATCAGATAATTAATTTGGGTTAGATTATCAATCATAATCTAACCAATATAACTAATGATTTTTTATTGGTCAATGAGAAGAAGTGGTTTATTGATATCTTACTTTGATGGGAAGTAGAGTTTATGTTAAACTAGGGAATCGGTCATCTCTCTACCTATAAATATACACATGCCCCATCGAGTTGTGTATCATAAGAATAAAGGTTAGAAGAGAGAAACCTATTTCTAGGCTACACCAAATGATGGTTCAATTATTGTTCAAGTAATTCAAGATTTGCAATA
This sequence comes from Ilex aquifolium, assembly GCA_951799425.1. NCBI lineage: Eukaryota > Viridiplantae > Streptophyta > Magnoliopsida > Aquifoliales > Aquifoliaceae > Ilex > Ilex aquifolium. Next base: position 48,107,052 of record OX637392.1, on the reverse strand, counting down.
ATGGCTCCAGGTATGATGTTCTTAATTCTATATTATGATTATTATGAGTATGTGAAAATTATAATTGTTTTAGATCTTGGAATTAAGGTTTAATTGATCTATTTGATTAAATAAAGTTTACAAACAAAATCTAGATTACTAACGATTTTTAATCATAAATTTGACAAGTAATACCTAAATATGGATAAAAATAATAATTTTGATAGCTCTTAAATAAAATTTGGGTAACTCTTGACAAAAAATATGTAATATTGATAATTTTTTACCAAAATTTGGATAGCTCATAATTAAAACTGTGTAATTTAGGTAGCTATTTAACCAAAATTTAAGTAAAAATTTAGTTAAGAATTATCCAAATTATTTTTTGTCTATATTTAAGTATGACATGACAAATTTATGATAAAAAAATCGTTAACAATTTGGACGTTGTCTACTTGAGGGACCATATAAAAACATATTCAATATTTTCGGGGACCAAAATGATGCAATTGAAATATTATGGACCAAAATAAGACAAAACCCATATTGTGGGGACGTTCAATGCAATTAACCCTTTTAAATATTTAATATTCTATCTTTAATTAAACTATTTTTGATCTAAGTGTAATATTTTAAACTTAAAAAGTCAAAGTGTTATATGTCTATAAACTTTAGAGAGTCTAAGTATAATTTATAAATAAATATACTAACAGACTTTGATGTTTGTGTGTACAAACGTTAGGAGTTTATAGGTAATATATATATATAATAAAATAGCTTACAATTCAAATCTCAAAAGATAAACAAAATGACTTTCGCTTTTCGCGGTTCAGATCACTTTAAATTTTACTTTAAAGTTAATCTAACGGCTAATATTAACACCCTAAATTTAATAGGAAAAATAGGCCCCTAAGGATGTGTTTGGAGTGACTTTTTAAAATTACTTCTAGAAATTATTTCTAAAAATTATTTCTCATAAGCACTTTAAAAAAAAAAAATAGTATTTGGAACTGCCCCACAACTACCTCTACCCCCACCACTGCCACCGCAACCGCCACCGCCACCGCAACCGCCACCGCAACCGCCACCGCCACCGCAACCGCCACCGCCGCCACCACCACCACCACCACCACTGTCACCGCCGTCGCCGCTGCCACCACCACTACCGTATCCGCCGCCACCGTCACCGCCACCACCGCCGCCGCCACCACCACCACCACCACCATCGCCACACCACCGCCACCACCATCATCGTCGCCGCCACCCCCACCACTACCACCACCGCCACCACCACTGCCGTCGTCGCCGCCACCACCACCACCACCACCACCACCACCACCGCCACCGCCACAACCACCACCACCGCTGCCACCACCGTCGCCACCACTGCCGTCGTTGTCGTCGCTGCCACCGCCGCCGCCACCACCACCGCCATTACGGTTATTGCCACCCACCACAACCATCACCGTCTCCTACCTCCATCACCTCTCATCCCCACTACAACCGATGCTTAAATTCATTTATCTTTTCTCTATGTTTGTGATTTGATTTTGGATATGAATACAAATATATTTATTATTTATCATTTTTTATTACTCTGTGCCTTCAAGCACAGGCAATAACTAGTTTTAAATATTAGAGCTTTAAATGATTAAGGGATAAATTTTAAGGGATTTGGATGTAATTTTCCCTATTGATACGATCCACTAAATTTCCCCAGAGTCACTGTCCTGGCTCAACTCCCATCCTATTCGAATAGATTCTCAGAAAATGACGAACCGAGGGAAAGGGAAAGGGAAAGGGAAAGGGAAAGAAAGGGAAAGGGAAAGGGAAAGGGAAAGGGAAAGGGAAAGGAAAAGGAAAAGGAAAAGGAAAGGAAAAAGGAAATATGTCAACCACATCATCTTCCTCTGCAACAATGTCGAGTTGCAATCTCCCCCAAGACCTGATCGTTCAAATACTCTCAAGACTTCCAGTCAAATCTCTCCTCTGCTTCAAGTCCGTGTCCAAACCCTGGCTTGCCCTTATCATGAACCCTAAATTCATCTCACTCCACCTCAATCACACCGATATGAACCCCAAGAACGACGCTGTAATCATCCACAGTCTCTCCCTATGGCATGACCACATCATGTCTCTTTGCAATGTCAATTCTATTGACAACAAACCCATCAATCTCGACCACCCTTTCCCAGAAATCTTCCTCCAAATGGACTTGGTGGGTTCGTGTAATGGCCTTGTCTGTCTCGGTTGCCCACCTCTGGGTCAAATGATCATTCTATGGAACCCTGCAACGAGAATGTACAAGACAATTCGGCTTCCAAGCACAAAAATGGATCGAGGCGAAGTTGATAAAGTTTCTCTCGGCCTTGGCTTCGACCCAGTTGAAAATGATTACAAAATCGTGCGTATAATGTGTATGACGCCGAAAAAGCCAAAGAAAATACAAGTGAAAGTTCAGGTGTACTCGGTGAATAGGGATTCTTGGAAAATGATTCAGGTTGAGACCCCATTTTATCTAATCCAGACTAGGTGCAATGCAATTGTGAAGGGAATACCCTATTGGGCTGCGTTTATCGAATCGGAGGAGTCTAAATTTCATGAGGTTTTACTGTTTTTCGACACCCAGAAGGAGGTGTTTCTGCAAGGGGCAGTGCCAAATTTTCCCATGGGCGAAGGGACTAATGCACGGCTCGTGGAATTGAAGGATGGTCTTGCTTCGCTTGTTTATTATTTGAGCGAAGAATCGAACAAAGGTGTAGGTGTTGATGTTTGGGTGTTGGATGATTGCAAGAAGAGTTGGAGTAAGAAGTTCAGTGTTGGACCAATTCCGTTTAAGGTGGAGAGACTCATTCAGTGTTCGAAGAATGGAGAGATTGTAGCAGAGGGCACTGGAGAGATTGTAGCAGAGGGTACTGAAGGAAAACTGTTCCTGTATGATCCCAAAACTGATGGAATTAAAAATATTTCAATTGACGAAGTTCAGGCACATTCATATGAAGCTTTTAGCTACACGGAGAGCATGGTTTCAATCAAGGGGATGACATGTTCATATTTTTGATAACTCTAATGCTTACTGTAGTTTCTCTGTATTTCTGTGAATGTGGGGGATTTATGATTTTAATTTCAACTGCTTAGAGCTCATTTTTAGTGTAGATTACAATGCGATATTGCATATGTAACTATGGGTGAAGAAAATAAAGAGGGGACATGCATATTTGATTAAGTGGGAAAAACTTTATTCATATCGTTATAGAGGGCTGGATGTGAAGTGTTCCAAAAGTTGTGTTAATGTAGGGTTGTATGCTCATATCTTCCTGGAATGGGATAATCTCTAGTGTATTCCTCAGCAGGTATGTGTGTGTTCTCATCTGAAAAAAAATGTTCTAAACTTGGGCTCGATGCCACTGGTGCAATCAATTTTGATCATTGCAAGGTTTAGATAAGGCTTTTAGCATTTGTATTTGGGTACACTTGTTTTGACAAAGTTTCCAATTTAATTACTCTTTGCTCAACTTGGTGTTCAGTATATAGGCCCATAAATTCCGCTTGTGAAAATCTTGAAAGGTCTCAATATGAGGGTATCCACTTTCAGGAGGATCAGGGTAATCAACATTTTCATCCTGCCAATGTTATGAGCACAAAATTTTAATATTAACATTAAAAGTTTAGACAACAGTAGACAATTCCAGAAAATTACAACAAGCATACCCTCGGTACACTCACCTCTCCACAATCATCGTCAATTTAGATGATTTTTCCTTTCAAGTTCTTGCAAAATTTGTCCAATCAGTCTGAAAACTCTTGTATCAAAGACTTCATTGCATCAAGCTCGGTATACATTTTCACTGACTGCTCACGCATTGCTTGCTTGATGGAGGCCTGATCCACCTATAATCTTAAAAGTCTTGCTTCAATTTCCTAAGTAAATGGAAAATGTTTGTTTAGCTGAACAAACTCCATTGGAAATATAGTTGTTAAGAGTAGGTGTTGAATAATACACCTTCTTGTTGCTAAAACACCGTTGGACCTCCTGAGCCGATGCCTTCATTGACTACTGGTGGATCACCGCGCACCTCATCAACTGCGACTTTAATCTAATTCAAGCGTGCCAAATATCGAATGATATAAGTAACATATAATTCCGTTTCATGAATAAACTTAAAAAAAAATTATATTGTAGTGCGGGAATCACACTAATTTACCTTGGCATTTTTGTATCCTCCTAATGTTGGAATGGAAATCCCAAGAATCATTGACAGCGCGCGTATGAATCGAATACAAAAAAAAAAAAAAAATCTTTAAAACCCTACAAGGCGGAATTATGGCTTACCTTCGAGATCGGTCTGGATTGATCTTGTCTTAGCACAAACGCAGAAATTAAAAACAGACGTAGAAAACAACTCGCTAAACCTCACGATCTTCTGTCGTATATCCCCCAACGCCAAAAATCTGGATACAGTGTGAGCTGCAAGGACCTCCGAACTTCTTATCTCTTTCTCTCTTTCAACCTCTCTCAAAACGTGAGTAATGAATTGATGCTGATTTAGAGAGCCTAGACGTCTATATATATGCTACGATAGAAACCCTAAGGAAAAATAAGGGTCGAGCTTCCAATTGGCCTAAGATTCCTATGTTCAACCCAGAATAAACATTCTATAGTCCATTAATAATAAGTCAGTCCATTAAAAACTTATTATTAATCTCCTAAGCCTTATCTTAAAATTATGTTTCGAGCTCCTTATTATTATATGCTTAATAATCTCTCCACGTTTAAGATTACAGATGTCCATCAATTAAATAAATTACTGATAATTATATTTAATTGACTTCTTTAATTCCTTGAGACCTTATCACTCAACTTATTTGTCATTTCAGATAATTAAATCCACCTGCAGGGTTTGACATGGACAAAACTTATGAGCTTCATCAAGAGGACATCATCAACCCATTTAAATACTAGGACGTGGTTTCCTTTAATAATTAATTTTCACCATACAAATAATATCGACTCCCAATTCACCGAGCTTATTGACTCAATATGAATCTCACTCTTTGATGAATTAAAGTGACAGTCATTATATGCATGTGATAATTAAATATATTGTGATTAAGAGTATAAGCAATCATAATAATCATGAGGTATTTATTATCTTATTAAATCAGTAAAAATACAATAACCTCAACATGACTCTATTCAATATACAAAATATATTAGTGTAATAATCTAAGACATCAAATAGTCTCCTATAGTCAAGACAGACCATTCCAGAATATTACACTACAATCATACTGATAGTGTGTCCAATTTCATCTAGGATTATGAATCTATACTCATATTTTACAAGGATTCAATAATCTGTTCTTCTGTGCATAAGCCGAACTCTACACACCAGATTACCTGTAATGTAAAATATAAGACACACATGTACACCATATATCAAATATAATGCAAATATTTTGCCCACATAGATTCTCAATAAAATGGAAAAGTCAAACTTCTATTAATTAATAAAACAAGTTTTACTGCAAAAAGTAAGCTTTTAGTATATAATCTTATCACCTAACTTCTTCAGTCGATGTAGGCGCTTATTTATTTCTTCATCACCCCATGATCCAATGTGGGGGAGTGGTCGAGACACCAATGGGACTACCGTCTCCCCTATTGGTGTGACACACTCAAGGTAGAAAATCTATATGACACACAACATATGATTAATAAAAATAAAAGTGTATAAAAGACTTTGGTAACTAACATTAATCTAATATAAATATGTTACCATGAGGACAAGAATACAACCATTGACACTGTGGCGTTGAGTTAGCCTTGTAAGCTCATACCCTATCGATGATGGAATCAAACACATATTTGGCCCAATTCTTAACCCCCAAAGATGAGACGTCCAAAACCATGTGTAGGAGGGAGGCATTGATTGTGAACTTCATTGTGGGGCACAAGAATCTTCCCACAGCAAATAGAACAAACAAATGTCGAAATTCCTCAGAATCTTCTTTCAATTTGTCTAGCCTATACCCTATCTCATGCAACAACAACTCATTTTTTCACCAAAAATTGATTTTTTAAGATCCTTGATTAATTCTGGGAAGCCGGTCATCTACAATTCAGCCCCTCTATAATGTAACCCCAAGATCCATTCGATATCCAAGAGAATAAAAATGAAAGATTGGTTGTACACGTTCAGAATACGTGGGTCAGAATCAAATTTGCTCAATATCCACTCACATAAACCCCTTTTGAAGTAGTGGATATGCAAACTTAGTAAACCCCCCAATCCCAATTCCTTAATGCCTTCATTTTGTTTATCACTTAGTGCTGCAATTGCTTTAACTAGTATTGAAGGAGAGCATCAAGTTCTAAGAAGATCCTAAAAAATGTTTTACAAGTTTAAGTTAGTGAATAAAAAAATATTGAAATGGCTGAAAGACTGATGCATTAAAGAGACTCAAGTTTGGCAGTAACCTTTTCTCTTTTTTGGCGTTTTACGAGCTCTGTTTTTTCTTGTGGTTCACCTACCCTCTTTTTCACCCTGTAACATGCACTTACAGATGTTAACACAATAAAATATAAATGAATTTTTAAAAAATTACAATGAAGCGATACTTACATTGTAATTCAACTGACTTAATGTAATGACTTGATGACCTGCCAAATGTTGTGGGTTTATGCATTAGTTTTCAAACGTATAAACATTTACTAAAATGTAGAGGTCTCATGGCGTGATATATTATTGTCTTGACTAAATAGAAATGCAAATGTAGCTGGTGAGCAAAAAACATTAATACAATTTAAAAAAGAAAAAAGAAAAAGCTCCATAGGAAGTTAGCACAAGAAGAAAATGTTACCTCTATCTCTTTAGGCACGGGTTACTCTATTGTAACTACAACTCACAATTTAGTGTAATTCATTGAATCCAATGATATAAACGTGACACTACATGCATGGACAAAGTTTATGTACGATAGGTTCGTCATTGGTCATGTTACTGTTACATATAACCTAATGTATGACCATAAATTAGTCGTTTGGAAGAAGCCTTTGTACTTCGAATTATTCAGGAAATTCGAGTTCACTTCATTCAATAACAAATACTAGTAATAACTTGTGCCTAAAGGCACGGTGCAACATAAAAATTGAGCACCCCAAAGAATCGAGTCCACTATATTAAATCACGACAACTATTTTTTTTAAAAAAAATTGGACAAATTATGTAGCTAAAAATATTGTGCAACACAAAATCGAGCACTAATCATGCAATACAAATATTTTTAATAGCGTACAAATATTTTAAGTAACAATTTATTTGTATTTTTTATTTTTTTGTCACTATTACAAAGTTTATAGTAGAAGGGATTATGAAGTTCGAATCCGTAACCAATTAGTCCAACGGCGGGTTGCAGAGCCATTAGGCTACCACTAACTGCATTTTTATTTTTTCTTAGTTATGTCATTTTGAATCAATCTTAACCCATAATCAATATAAAAATAATTGAGAATACAAATCTGCTTATTATTAAGAAACACATGAAAAATGGATTACTTTAAGCCTAATGGGGATCAAAAGCTTGAAGGTTATCTACATACAACTTTACTAAAAAAACAACCCTAAGCATATTTCCATACATACCTGAAAATAATATAAGGAACAAATATCAATTTTGTTTTTCTCAAATAAAAATCAATTACATACAACCCCAAGTATGCTACCACACACATGCGAATGTTGTGTGGACTATGTGTGAGTGCTACATTAATGGGTGAGGGTAAGTACGTATAAATGCTGATATTTAGTGAGTTGCAGAGTCAATGTGTTTGAGTATTTGTGTTTGTGGGAGTTTGTTTGCGCGCTAATTAAAAAAATAGCAATCAATTGGAAAATCTCAAGTGTAACAATTTTACAGTCACTGTACCGACAAAAAAAAAATATCTATAAATTTTTTAAAAAAAAAGCCTAAAAACCCATTAAATCAACTTAATATCAAATTTAACCACCAATGAAGCATCAATGATGAAAATGTTTCTAGTGAGTATTGAAAATGTTAGACTAATGATGAATATTGTTTCTTGTGAGTATTAAAAAGGGAAATTTGGAGGCCCGTCCCCCTATATGAACTTCTTCGGACTTAAGTTCGTCAAGGAAACTTATTTGTTATGAAATCCGTTTTTTGTCAATTTTACTATACTATCCATTCTCTTTAAAAGTGAAATAAAACTAAAAATTAAAAACTCCTAAATCTTAGGAGTTTGACTAACATTAAAATATTTTCTCTCTCATATCTATCTATATCCATATATAGGTTAAGAGTTTGACTAACATTAAAATTTTTCCTCTCTTATCTATCTATATCCATATATAAGTTAGGTGTATATATATATATATATATATAGTAACATTAAAAATAAAAAAATAGTAACATTTAAATACAAAAAAAAAGTTATAATTTGGATACAAAAAATAATACATTTAAACACAAAAAAAATAGTAACATTTAAATATAAAAAAAATTGAAACATTCAATATTAATATTTTTAAAAAATAACAACAGTAACATGTTCAACAAAAATATTAGCATGTTCAACAAAAATAGTAACATGCTTAACAAAAACTGTAACATACTTAACAATAATTATTTCTCTCAAATTCAAACGCAAAAAATAGAACCATTTAAACACAAAAAATAGTAATATTCAAAAACAAAAAAAAAAATAGTAACATTGAATATTAATATTTAGTAAAATAATAGTAGTAACATGCTCAACAAAAATAGTAATATGTTCAACAAAAGCAGTAACATGAACAGTAACATACTCAACAAAAGCAGTAACATGAACAGTAACATAATAAAAAAAATAGTAACATGAATTTGAAAAAAATACATATATATTCGGCTACCACTTTCCTCACTATAACACTGCCAGCCACCATCGCACCATTGTCACCTCCCGAGCAACGCCAACCATCACGTTGTCATCACCTCCACAACAACGCTCACCACCATCACCACCACACAAAAATCCATTCAAGTTCCACTTCGATAGCTCATTTTTACTCCACACCACCGCCACCACTATACTTGCATCATCTTTATAACAACCCAGCGTACATATATATATATATATATATATAGAGAGAGAGAGAGAGAGAGAGCTTGAATTTGATATATATATATAGATATATATAGAGAGAGAGATAGAGAGAGAGCATTGAATTTGAATTTTAAATTTATGATGGAGATTTTATTAGCATATTTTAATTGACCTTGAATTAAGGGATAACAATTTCCAAAATAAGAAATTAATTTAACTTCTTTTCAAGCAAGGGTATTTTTGAGATAAAAAAAAAAGTGGAATTAAGTCATTACATATAATTTTAAACATGGACTAAGCCACTTATAAATTTCCTTGCAGGACTTATCTCCAAACAAGTACATCTAAGGAGACTCACTTCCAATTTTCAATGTTATATTGAGAGATCAAGATTAGTTGCCAAGTTGCGATATACTTGCATACACTTGTGTAAAACTGTAATATTAGCTCTTCTATATATCTAAAGCTGCAAAAACCAAAAAATAAAAACAAAAATAAAAATTAATGAAGAAAGTAATTAACGACAAATCATAACAAAAATTGACCATATTCAAAATCTACACACAGCAACTTGAGTGGCCTTCAAACGAAACTCATTTGTACATTAACGGATTCATTTTTATTTATTTGTTTTGATGGGTGGCGATAGTAATTCATTTATTATTATAGGAGTCATAAAATTCTACAAAATCTAAAGTACTCACTTTCTCAACTCAAATCGGCCACACCATCTACTATCTATAATAAGATTTTAAAATAACCATCAATACTACTTTCTTCGGCCACATGAGTGGAGTCATGTTACCAACGGACTTTTGGTCCAATGGTACTCTTTACCTTGTGAAGGTTTTGCCTTCTTGAAGTCAAGGGTTTAAATCCCCCTCCCCCTCCCCCTCCCCCCCAAAAAAAAAAAAAAAGTGGAGTCATGTCCCATTATTTATTCATAGATTCATGGTTCCTTCAGAGATACTTTATTCGGCCACAACCGAAGCTCGTTGTTTTGAACAATGATCAAGCTACACGGTTCCTTATCGGGTCTAAAATGTAGTTGTTTAATGATGACCTATAATTCCAAACCTCTAATTTGTCATTCCAACGGCCTCATTGCACTAACCAAACTTAACTAAATTCCTACCTTAAATTACAATAATAAACTCTCAAACACCCACTGCAGTTCAATCACACAATAAAAGGCCATAAAAATTATTGATCAATTCATTTAAAGTGTACCAATCTCTACTTCAAACCAATAAAATGACAAAAACCACAATATATCTATCAATGAATTAGGACAAATAAGCACACAGAGCCATGCAATTTTATTCTACTCAACTTCCACATTCATAATTCTTACCCAAAAACTTCCACATTTATAATTGCAGTCCAAGGTGACTCCTGTGACCCTGAATTGAGCATTACTAACAAAATAAAAAAACTCAAATCGTTGAAGCCTTGCATTTGTGATACTTCATCCGTGCCACAAAAATCATAACATCACCGCAACTTCACAGTACAATGCCATAGTGCAAAATCCATATGATTTCAAGTTGTTAAATGTATCTATTTACCAACAAAATACTAATTCATTCACTTACAGCTAAAAGACTAGCAGACTCACTAACACATTCCTTAAATTCTTTTAATGCCATTGCATCTCACATAAAACTCAACCCTCAAAACAAAAATATGAATACCAATTTATCAATATCAATTAAAGAATGATAGTGCTATTTGGAAAAGCAAATGACTACAATATTATGCCAAGAAAGTGATGTAAAAAAGAAAGAGAAGAGAATAGGGAAAAATAGAGGACATGGGGAAGGCAAGGGGGTTTGTGCGTGCGTGTGTTTGAAGTAGAGGATGCAAAGATGGGAGGAGAGAGAGAGAAATACCATGGAGACGGTGGTGCTGTGACGGTGGCACTGTGGAGTCGTGTGTGTGAGAGAGAGAGAGAGAGAGAGAGAAAGACGGAGAGAGAGAAAGAGAGACGGGGGAGGGGAAGGGTCTGAGGAGTGAGGAGAGGAGAGGTCTAATGGTAGTTGGTTTCTTGGGTTGCGTGTATAGCGTGTTGGGGAAGCCTCTCCGAAAAAATATCCAAAAAAAAAAATCGTACGAAAAAAAAAATAAATAGTAAAATAAATAAATTTTGTTGATACTTAATCAAAAAAAATCCTAAGCTACCACAAAACAAATAAAAATAAATAAATAAATTTAAATCATACTTAACCAAAAATAACAACATTAATTGAACAAAGTTCAAAAATTTATGATTTTTTAGGAATGACTTGTGATTTTCTCTTTTGGGCGGGATTTGGCCCTCCCAGAATTAAAATCTAAACTTTTAAGCACCCACCCTATTACCACTATTATTCATCCACTAACTCACCAAAAAAAGTACTAACACACCACAAAAAAAAATGGTAATCTTACCATTTTAAAGGTAATCCAAAAGTGGTAATTTTCGTTAACAAAAGTTTGTAACCTTTACCAAAAAAGTGGTAACATACCCCCAACAAGTTGTAATATTAACCAAAAATTGTTGACCTTACCTAGAATAGTGGTAACCTTATCCCCAAAAAGAGAAAACCTGCTTACAATAATTGTAATATTAACCAAAAAACTGGCAACTTTGCCCCAAAAATCTGATAAACTTACCCCCAAAATGTTGATAACCTTTATCCAAATAGTGGTAACATTTTTACAAAACATTGTAATATTAACCAAAAGGTGGCAACCTTACCCCCAAAATCTGGTAACCATACTAAAAAAAGTGGTAAACTTACCCCAAATAGTAGTAATCTTACCCCCAAAAAGAGCACATATGTTTACAATAATTGTACAAAAAAAGTGGTAACCTTACCCCAAAAATCTAATAAACTTACCCCCAAAATATGTTAACCATTACCCAAATAGTGGTAACCTTTTTACAAAATGTTGTAATATTAACCAAAAGATGGTAACCTTACCCCTTAAATCTGGTAACCATACCAAAAAAAATGGTAAACTTACCCCAAATATTGGTAACTTTACCCCAAAAAAGAGGAAACATGTTTACAATAATTGTAACATTAACCAAAAAAGTGTTAACCCTACCCCCAAAATTTGCTAAACTTATCCCCAATTTGTGGTATCCTTTTCCAAAATAGTGGTAACCTTTTTACAAAAAATTGTTATATTAACTAAAAGGTGGTAACCTTACCCTCAATATCTGATAACGTACCCCAAAAATGATAATCTTAGCCCTAAAAAAGTTGTAATCTTACCGAAACGTCACCACCAAAAAGTGGAGAAAATATTCATTACAACGGTGACACCATGTCATCACCGCCACATGGTGTCACCATCCAATTAGAAGATAACAAATAGATAAAGTGGATCCTATTAATCCTATGTGTTGCTGATAGAATGTGGTTGTTATTGGTAGTTATGAAAGTAGTGGGGTTCACTTTATTTATTTGTTGTCTTTTAATTACATTCATTTAATATTTAATTTCATCAAAGTAATATTATTTATTTAATTTAACACTAAATTGCTATTTAATTTCAACAAATCAAGACTAATTTTAGATTCTATTATATCCAATTAAAATTTAATTATATTAAATAGAATTCTAAATTCTATTTATTTAACATTTAACCTTATTAAAGTCAATTAATTTAAAAAAATCGTTAATAAATTAAAATTTTATGTATAACATAATTTTAAAATTAACATATTATGAACATAACAATATAATGATAATGATATACTGTACATCTTTGAACATCACCCAACATTTGTAAACCCCCCCCCCCCCCCTCCCCCCCCCCCCCCAAAAAAAAAAAAAAAGGTTCTAATGCTAACATAACAATTGTAAAAAAAGTACGTTTTGAAGTAGGTAATATAATTGTTGTGTAATAAATGACATTTAGTTGTGAAATAAATGTACTTTATGTGTTCCAACTACTAGCTAGTTATGATTTTCTCAACTTTGGACAAACTAAAGTCAAACATTACAGCCTCCGTTTCTTCATCAAATTCACTCTTACAACCTCCATTCTTTCATCACCCATCGAACTTCAATCCAACATATTTAATGATCCTTTTCTTGATCACCCATGCAATTATGTGGAATGCAAGATATTGGAAGATTCCTATCGAACAATGTAAGTATTATAGTAGATGTTTGTTATTAATTGTGTTATGTCCACAACTATTATCTTCTTATTTTGATAGGTAGAAATAGTAGTCATTACCGAAAGATGATTGTTAATTAGTTGTGCAATAGTCATTATCGAAAGGTGGGCATTAATTATTTATGCTTAGGTACAATCGACACAAATGGAGAAAGAAAAGCAGGTTCTTGTAGACTTAAATACTGATATAACAGATGACATATTACATGATTTTGAAAATGATGAATATTAGAACATGGACTTGCATAAAAAAATCAAGGATGAGTTAACATCCAATGAAGCCATTGCAATGAGGGAAGAGTTAACATCCACAAAAGTCCTTGCAATGACATTTATATCACATGAAGATGCCGGACAATTCTATAAGATATGTATGTTATTACTACATTTATAAGATAAGACATCTATAAGATCAAAGTGCAGATCTGCTCTTTCATTTTTTGCCTATTCCATTTCTTATATAAAGGAAGTCTCTGATAGTGTCAAAGGCGTCGGAAGCTTGAGAGAGTTCAAGCATCAGAGCTTGGAGTTTTCAAGCAATAAGAGTTTCTTGAGTGATATTAGGTGTCAATCTGAGTGTTATCAGATTTGTGAGTGACACTGGTAAGTTATCAAAGAGATCCTCTTTTATTAGAGTGAGTGCTTGTGAGATTTAGAATAATTGTTCTTGTATTCTCTGTTTACTCCAAATAGTGAAAATATCTGATAGTTGTTGTCGTGGGCATAGACAATGACTGAACCACACAAATTGTTTTGCCTTGTGTGATTATTCTTTTTTTTTTTTTTTTACTTGAGTGTGAGTATCAATATTGGTCCAAATTCAATTCCTAGGGTATTTTTCGGAATAAAATGGTGTCAGAGCCAGTACCAGAATTGATTACTATTTATTAGTACTATATGCAGGTATTGTTCATACGGTACTGTATATACGGGGGTATTGTTGATACGGTACTATTCATTGGGTACTATTTACTGGTAATATTCATGGGTACTATTTATATAGTACTATTCAAGGAATAGTAATCGTCTGCACCAGTTTCTTGGACCTCACCGGATTAAGTTTTGAAGTTATGGTTGCAAAACTTTCAAAGATCTCGAATACTAAGTTCGAGGTGGAGAAATTTGATGAAAGGAACAATTTTGGGATTTGGCAAGTCCAAGTCAAAGATGTCTTAATCTAATAGGGACTACACAAAAGCATTGGAGGGTAAACTTAAAAATATAGAGGACGACGAATGGAAGGAATACGATCTCCAGGCATGCAGCGCCATTTGGTTGTGTCTGGCAAAAGAAGTGATGTACAACGTCTTGCAAGAAAAATTTGTTGCAATGATTTGATTGAAATTGGAAAGTCTCTACATGACGAAGTCTCTTACCAACTGATTCTACCTAAAGAAACAACTCTACATGTTTCGTATGAAGGAAGCTACATCCATGCACAAGCATCCTATCAAGTTTAGTAGAACTATCTCCGACCTACTAAACATGGGCGTTAAGTTGGAAGATGAAGACAAAGTCATGATACTGTTATCCTCGCTATTCGATTCGTACAAGCATCTAGTCACCACATTGCTCTTCGGGAAGGATACCATTGAGTACGATAATATTACTTCATCATTTCTTTCAAATGAGTTTAGAAAGAAGACTCCTGGTACCGACTATCAAGTGGAGGGTCTATTCGCTTGAGGAAGGACAAAGAACAGAAATCTTGAAAGTAGTAGATCCCGATCTAAATCCCAAGTTAAAGATCGAAAGAATTCTCAGTGTCACTATTGTCATAAGAAGGGGCATTGGAAAGATGATTGTCCGAAGTATAAAGCTAAGGATCATAACAATAGAGATAAAGTGTGTGACATTGTCAATGTTGCTAAAGACAATTCGGATAATGCCAAAAATGTTCTATCAGTTTTGTCTCACAAGATATGTAAACCCCCACATGTTCATCTAGATGTAGTGATGTAATTATTTCGTATTGATTGTATATTTGATGATGTAGGAATGAATTAAGAATGAATAAATTATGTATATGGTGATTGTAGAAAAAACTAAGATATATTGAGAAGCTTAGAGTTTTGAGATGGTCACTCTTAGAGGAAATGAATTTAGTTAAGTTTTAAATATATTTAGAGTGAAATAATTAGATAGATTCGAAAGGCCGAGAAACCTTGGAATAAGTAATATGGGGTGTATTGAAAGGTTGGAAGTATTATGGACAAATGAAGTTTGGATTTTGGTAAAAAAGAATTTGATACTACATTATTATTTTAGAAATAAAATTTTATGCCAATGTTCGATTCACTTGAAATTTTTACATTAGAAACTATACTTCAAGTGCTACAAAAGTATATTTCACTAAAATTTTGTGAATCGACATCTAATAAGGTCAAAATTGAGCTGGAAGTCAAGTGCAGACTGTTACCCGCGCCCTGAAGGGAATTCTTCGTTTTTCAGCCTATAAATATCTTAGAACCGCAATCTAAAGTGTATTTACCTATTTTTCAATCCCAAGAAGACTATAAAAGTTTTAGGAAAAGAAAAGGAGGAAGAACGGACTGAATCTTGAAAGATTAACGCGAGGTAATCACAACGAAACACGTTAGGATCAAGATCTCAAGAATCAAGGTAGCAGTTTCTTCCTATACTTGTTTATTGAGGCTAGGATTAATATATATGTATGTTTTGATTCTAAATCATATGTATATGTTATGAAATCATTGTTTCTTGATTTTTGCAAATCGTATAATGTTTTGAATAGGATTATCGTTTGAGTTGTTCTGTTACAAAAATACATGTGGAATTATGATTTTTGGTTTACCTATAATTTGGTGTTGAACAATAAAATTATATTTCTTGATGATCTCTTATATATTTTCTTGAGTTGTTTTGTTGGAAAAATACCTGTGGAATTATAATTCTTGGTTATCTATGATTTGGTGAATTAGTTTGGTATAGGGTTTTTTATTTGGATGTTTTGATGAATACCCAATAATATTACTGTTACTAATTTTAGTGGTCTGGAACTAGCTGGGAATGTGGCAGACAATCATGGAGGATACCCAAGCTCAGCTCTCCAAAACAAAAGATACTCTCTACGCCATAACCCAAACCCCAATATAAAATACACCCTACTCGTGCTCTTCTCATAGAAGCTACCTCTCAAAGTGAGCGGGCCGCTTCTCTGAAGCTGATAAACATCAACATTGGTGAGAGGCAATGAACATTGAATTGAACGCACTCATAAAGAATGCCACTTGCTCATTTGTTCCCTATGATCCTTCCATGAACATTGTCGAATGCAAATGAGTCTACTGAGTTAAACGCAATGTCAATGGCACAATAGAGCGTTATAAAGCAAGACTAGTTGAAAAAGGAATCCATCAATAAGAGGAAATTGATTACACAGACATTGCAGTGAAGGCGACAACTATTTGCAAGTGTTGTCAATTGTTGTAAGAAATGGATGGGTAACTCGTCAATTTGATGTAAGTAGTGCTTTTTTCCATGGCGACCTCGATGAAGAAGTTTACATGTCGTAACCATCTTGTTTTATTGATGACAACAGACTCCATCATGTTTGCTAACTTTATCAATCTTTCTATGGCTTGAAACAAGCCCTTCGGACTAGGTTTAATTGTAAGTGTTAGTTCATGTAAAATCCAACCACCGTTCATTGGCAAGCAATCAAACGGATTCTTCGGTATCTCAAGAAAACTATATCACATGGCCTTTTCCTAAGCAAATCATCTTCCCATGATATTCAAGCCTCCTTTTGTGATGCGGATTAGGAAAGGTATCCAAACGATTGTCGATCAATTGGTGGACATCAAACACACACAAATACTCAAATACACATGCTAATAATACACCAAACACACACACACAGAGTATGCCTATGTGTGTGTGTTTGTGTTTTTTTTTTTTTGGGTGTTTTAGTGAGTATGTGTGTGTTATGATAAAAAAAAAGAGTAGACTGATGAGCCTTTTTCTACTAAAACTGGTTTTAATGTTGATCACACTGTTTTGAAAAAAAAAAAACAAAGCATGACATATTCACACACTCAATAAGAAATTTGCTTATAATAAAAATCAAGCCAAGTACACGAGCCTCATGGCACTACGACATTTGGGGAAAATACAAGGTTTTAGAATTTTTCGAGGCTACCTATCGAAGGAAGAATCACCAGGCACAGGTAAAGAAACACATGGTGAGTTAATCTGAGGAATAGTGTATGGTCCATCTAACAAACTTTTGGACATCAAGCTATATGCTGCCTCTGTTAAGTGAAAACCATCCCAATCAACATATAAGGAAGGGTTATCACAACCAAGAAATGGTCTATTACCACATTGAACAGAATTATTGAAATTGTAAAGGCCTCCCGTTCCACAGCATGCTACTATAGCTCCTCTCATGAATCCTACAATAACAAGTAATTAAGCCTCACTAGCAATTGGGTAAATACAAATGACCGTATGTTCCAAAAATTAAATTGTGCATTTTATCGGGTTTCCTTACGCCTCTCGGGTTTTTCGGGTTTCTCTACGCCTCTATGTAGATACTTTCTCATCTTCTATAAATACAGTGTTCTAAATATTAATGATTCATTTTCGGATGCATATAAAAGAAGGGGTGAAGGAAGTAGTACCATATTTTTGTGGGGAATGATAAAGTGGCATCACAGCATTGTAATAATCAGCATAGATGATGGTGGCATGAGGATGAAGCTCTCGAATCTCATTGAGCTCTCTTTGTAGTAGTTCATTGTGATGTTCAGTAAACTTGTTAGGCCAAATAAGGCAACCCATTGAGTCATACTCTGTTTCATTTGATGTCTCAAACTGTGTTAGGAAGGTCGCTAAACAGCCCAATGGTATCATCCCAGGGACTACAAGTGTCACAGCCCCAAGATCAATTAGTTCCTGCATTGCAATGAAAAAGTTAATTTTACAAAATTTACCCTGCTACATGTTTTAACTTCTTTTTTTTTTTTTACACACCCACACTAATACACCAGACCACACACACTCACACATACACTTATACAACAAAACACTTGTACATACACACAAACACACACACACTCACACACTAACAGTTGACAATACAAACTAATATACCAAAAAAATAAATACACACTAGTACATAAAAAATACACACATATACTTTATATACAATAATAAACAAAAATACACAGACACAAACACTAATATGTTTATCAAACATGCTTTTGCTAAGATTGAAATGTACTTTGAAAAGGTATTACCATTTGGAGGCTAAGATTGAAATGTTGAAACTACAAAACCACGATATTTTTTGTAAAAAAAAATATTAGCATTAGAAAAGTCCATTTACGCCATTCTTCAAATAGCGAGCTTAGATTCTTACGATGATGGCTGAACCGATGGCTTTAACTACAAGAGGTACAAATGATTGAACCTCATCTATGCTGACATTTAAAAAGAATGAATGGATATAGTCATTCCCTCCAAACGGCCCCAATAGAAATAGAGAGCTCTGAAGGAATTCACTGCAACCTACACATTATCATAACAGTATTAAGAACAGAGGCTGGTGCATTTATTATGCTTCGTTTGGTACGATAGAAAAATAAAAGGATGAAAATGAATGATTCTTCCCTTGAATAATAGAAAGTGTATTGATCACTTTCCATCCTTCCATTTTTCCATCCACCCTACCAAACGGACCATAATGCTTTGTTTGATATAATGGAAAAGTGGGAGGATGAAAAAGTGAAATGATGAAAATTTGGGAGGATAGATAAAACATCATATTTGGGAAGAATGGAAAAGTAAAAGGATTAATCTTCCTTCCATCTCACTAAAATCTAACTCTCCAAAATTTGAAGAAAATATGGATAGAAAGTTAGTTATGTGGGTTTAAATGTATGTTATTTACTTTTATATCCTTAGTATATGCATACATCATATTTATCTATTACATATTATACATACATTAATTTGATACATATATATAATGGTAAAATATGTAGTTATACTTTTTCATCTTTTCATTTTCCATTCTTATCAAGCACAAAAGGAGTAAAATAAAGATTCTTCCCATGAAGGATAAAAAATGTATCACTCATACTTTTCATCATTTCATATTTCCATCATCCCTACCAAACACGCCATAGTCCAATATCATGGGTCCGAAATTGCTTGTATTTAGAGAATGCTACAAAATATTTTGCATATAACACTGGCACTAACACAGTGACTGTCATGATGTACTTTAATAATCCAAATACTGTCATGGGTCCTTAACTTTGACTTACTTGAGGATGAATGGCAGAGAGATGGCAATATTTCTTTGAACCAAGCCAACTGAACTTTGAGAGATTCATTTGTGGTAAAATTGTGGATTCCTCTTTCTTCATAGAATGCTATATCCAGTGCTGGAGCTCCTATAACTGCAAAATTCACACCCTGACGAAAATTTGCTCTGTTTTCATTCTTCCATTCAACATATGGTGGTACCAGTGGAAGTCCATAATATTCAGCTGCAAAAAAAACAAAAGATATTTTTGTGTATAACACCATGTGCTTGTATTTATTTTTGTGTATAACACCATGGTTTTGAAAATTTTAACAGGCGTTATATCAGGATATACATGTAATGAGAATGGAAACTGGAAATATGAATTTTTATTTTTCACTCACTTTTTGTGCTAAAAATTAGATATGTACATATTTTAGGTTCAAAATCAAATAAACACAAACTTTTCGCCATTTGTAATACTATCAATGCATGATGTGCATTGCACGTAAATAAATTTAAATAATATTTTTTTTATAAACATGAATTGTATGTGTAATAAAATTAAATAATAAATTAGGCGATGAATAATTAATCCATCCGTATTTTAATTATTGCTGAATTTATTACTTTATTCTATAAGGTTTTGAGAACTTAGTCTGTCATTAATTTAGTAATCTCTTTTTATTTTGTTAAATAAATTGATTAGATTGTTTATAATATTATCATATTATTGCATATCAAAAAATAAAATATAACATATATTTGATCGTGGAATTTAATAACTACATGGACATGTTTGTTTTGAGTATTGCTATGCATGGGATTAAAATATGTATTCCTTACATGTCTAATACCAATAGAAATTAGCGCCGGTAATAGAAAGTATTTCAATCCCCTCCCATGTTTGTTTGTTCAATAGGTGCTATGGTGGGTCCCACAAACAACTTTATATTCTATCACATCTTGTATAACAAATATACAATTTTACCCTTAACATCATCCATGTCATTACTCCGTTTGTGCAACGCTTTTGCACAATGTTTGGTATAATACATGGTATGGCAATCTATACCCAAAAAATTCCAAATAATGTAAAAAATCAAAATAAAAAATAAAGAATCTGATGCTATGAATCGGTGACACCGTAAAAAAAAAAAAAAAAAAAGTATGCTTAAACATAATACAAGGAAAAAAATTCAAAATAATTTAAAAAAAAAAAACCGGTGACACTGTATGTTTAAACATAATACAAGGAAAAAATTCAAAATAATACACAGGAGGGTATTTGTGTTATTTTCCTTGCTTGTACCATCAATGGATTTATACTAGCAAATAATACCACCTGATAGCTGGTATTCATTAGAGCCATGTACAATGAGTTAAATGCAACCCAAAAAATAGTACTACACATAAAATGCCAACCAAACAAAGTAATAGGTGGACCCCAAGTACTATTTCTTGCTATCCCACCCTATAATACCACTAAAACTCCCAAACAAACATGCTTTGGAGTTTAACATATATAGAACATGTGTATAATTATTTATCATATATATAACTTTACTTTTTCATATAGAAAATAAAAAAGAATTTAGAAGTCTTAATAAAATAGTCAAAAACAAGTTGAAAGTCAAATAAAAGTTAAAAAAAAAAAAAAAAATTGTTGAAGGTATGTAAGTGGGTATAATTGAATTTATTATAATAATTATGGATAAAATATAAAATCAAAAATTTCTCGCAGGTACTAAAATTTATAAGTAAATATAAATATAGATTTTTGCATTATATTCACCCATTAGTCCAATGAAAGTTTAAAATCGAAAAACATCCAACAATTGAACGTAACTTAGGCAACGTATTACGGCATCACATCATCAATCGTCTGATTACTACATAGAATAGAATCTAACATTTGTATTGAAATTGCAAAAGTAAAGAATTACGAAACGTAATGAGACGATATAACGTTAGACGTTTAGAACTACGATACACGGTTACGTACCGATAAAATCAATGATGAGACGACCGTCAGAGCTACGGCCAGTGGGAACATGGAAGAAGGTTTCTCCATAGGGTGGAAAGGCCTCGTGGGGAGGATCATCAGCCGGGTTGATTTTAACTAGGTTTCCCGTGTCGGTGAGTGAATCACCGAAACCGAAGAGGGATGTGTAGCATCCGGTAGCATTTTTGGTGGAAGTTAAAAGTATAAGGAAAGCATATGCATAGGAGTTTACTAGTGAAAGCCTAGAAGAGGATGAAGCCATTGCTAAGGGTGTTAGCAATTATTGAAAGTTGAGAACATTCAACCTATAAACAAGTAGGATGTGGTTGAGGCTACACCTATCGGGACCCAATAAGTTGTACTGATTGATTGATTGATTAAAGGGGTCATAACACTTTTTTATCCTTAAAAAATATATTTTTCATCAATTTAATTATTATATCAATTTTATCAATTTAATTCATAAAATATTCAATTCGTGTCATTTTGATTCCTATATAGACGGACCGTTAAGTTTTTGACGGAATGATTACGTGTTAGGTACGTAATACCATCTAAAAACATAATATGTGGTCACTTTTGTCAAAAAATTGACGAGTTGTCTTATTAGGGACTAAAGTGACACATATTGAATATTATAAAGACCAAATTAACAAAATTAATACAATAAGTATTAAACTGACAAAAAACTATATACTTTCAGAATTAAAAATATTATTAACGCTTAATTGAATTTCACCACAACTTCAAATTTAGAATATCCGAATCCGATATTAATTGTACTATTGTCGTTTGAATAAACTTCAATTGTCCACTTTAGGGGTGCAACTTAGATAGGTCGGGTTAACTAAAAACTTTCAATACTCTGGTTCAAACTGGGAAAAAAATAGTAATTCAATTTAAATTGGAGTTTGGAATAGAATTTTTAGGTTGTAATCAAAATTTGTGAATTTGGGTTGGACAATAATTTCATCCTAATTTATAACCTTGGAATAAAGTTTTGAATTGTAATTTCAAATTTTAACTCAGCTTCCAACATAAAAAATAAAGTACAGACAATACTCGATATAAATGATTTAAGTTGAAGTCGGATTCATATTGGATTGGGGTTAAGTGTTCCATATTTGACTCTGCGTCAACGTCTCAACTACTCCCCTACTCATTTCTCAATGATATATTTTGCTTTTGACCGATAGTTACAACTACTAGTTTGCTTTGAATTTGACTGATTGTTACAACTACTAGTTTGCTTTTAATTTGACTCATATCCTCAATATTAATCGAACTGTCATAAAAATATATAAAAACTCCCAAAATAACACCATATATATAATGTCCCTGAAAAAATAAATAAATACTAACATAACTTATTGAAATTTACAATCTTTAAGCAATAAATAAAATTTTGTTCATTTATAAGACTCACGAATTTATCATATCTACTACCACTCAACCTAATAACACAACATAATTATAAACTCAACCACCGTATTTTCAAATTTCAATACACTCTATCCCCATGTAATAAATACCTTAAGCAAAAAATAAATAAATAAATATATATATATATATATATATATATATATATATATATATATATATATATATAACACAATTAAATTCACAATCTTTAAGCGATAAATAAAATCAACCAAATTTTGCTCATTTATAAAACTTATGAATGTAACCACTATCCCCATTCAACCCCAAGTGACACATTATAATCATAAATTAAATCACCAAATTTTCAATCATCCACATATAAATATACATAGAAACACACCCACACACATTTCTTTTTTGGTTACCAATAAACCCTCATAACCAATAACTATTTTTATTAAAAATACAATAATTTAAGTTTTTAAGATAAAATAATAATAAATTAATGTTTAATTGAAAAAAAGGGTAAAAATCACAAACTTCCCCGAATTTTTGTAATATTACATAGGCACCTCATGACATTTTATAAATAACACGAAGATCCTTTGAGGTTTGAAATTCATTGTACAGAGACCCCCTCTGTCTCCCTTCCGTCAATGTCACTAATAAAAATTGATAATTTCATCCCAAATTTTTTTATTATTTTTACAATTGCCCTTTTCCAAATTTAGTACCAAAAAAATTAAAAATTTAATAAAATCAAATAAAATTTGATTTAATACCCAAAAAATAATATAATTTAGTATTCCAAAAAATTGATTAAATGAATTTCAATATTAATTTGATAACAATAAAAATTAATTTGATATTAATTCGACACAATTGAATATAAATTGGACAAAATTAAATGTAAATTTTTGATAAAATCATATATTAATTTACAATTTAAAGTTTATTTTCGTGTTTAATATTATTTAGTGTTTATAGTCAATATACTATTTTTTATTTACATTTTTGTAAGGAATCTACCTTACTACGAAGTTTTGTTTTCCGGTGTGCGTGAGTGGTGGGGAGAAAAAAAAGGGGGGGGGGGGGGGGGGGGGAGTCTATTTATAAATTGCCTTTACTATTTCTATTCTGAAATAAAGTTGTGTTTGCACTCCTAAAGGTATACATTTTAGCTTCTAGTTATGGACGTGTCTTGTGTTTGACAAGTATCGAGTGTCATATCCGTATTCATAATAAGCAAACTTGGTGTCTAATTCCTATGTCCAGGGCTTATCTTTTCTTTCTATCTGGGCTCCTTGTCCATATTAGTTTATCTTGATCTTACCATAACAACCAATAGTTCCCTAATACAGTAAGATCAAGACAATTTGATATGAACAATGAGTTCCTATATAAAGGAGTAAGTGCTTACCATATGCGATAAACACAAGTATAGCTTCAAATTCTATTTCACATAGCTACCTTTATGTCGTAGAGAAATACAAATGTGATGCAACTCATAAGATGTTCAAGAAACTACAAATTCAGATATGTGAAAAAGTATAAAATTTGACTTAACTTTGAAGACAGAGACTCACATGGAACCTTTTGAATAATTGTATTTGAGTCTAGTTGATTCTTATTTTTGAGTAACTTAAAGTTAGTTTGCTCATAATTTTTGTTTGCGTCTTTTTTACATTTATTAGAGTCGGGAGTATTTTTAGATCGGGTCATTCTATGACCTGTGGATCATCTTTTGGGTCAAATTGTAGTGTTGGATGTTTATAGAGCTTAGAGTTCTAATTCTAGTTTATGTTAATTTCCTACTCTATAAGTAATTGGAGTCCTAATATATCTGCTCAAGCAATAAGTCGCAAAATTGGGGTAAATGTCTACTTTTTACTTCTTTTGAACCCTGGTTTGATTGTTTTATAAGCAGCAATGTACAAGTAACTCTGGTTATATCCTACTATATACAAGATAGTATCATTTTTCATCTCTAGTGTATTGGAATTTGTTGGAATTACTAGTTTTAGTTGCAATTTCAAATGGGTGAGTTTCAAATGTGGTATGTTTCATGTTTGACTTTTAAATTATTTTTATTTTTATTTTTGCCTCATTGAATGACTCTAATTCTTGGTTCGCATTGTCATCACCAAGTTGCATATGAAAAATTTGTCTTTCCGTAGAAAATAAAATGGAAAATTAGAGGCCTGTTTGGTTTGATTTTTACAAATAGTTTTTTGTTCTCAAAATTCTGGAAAACAAAGAGAAGTTATCTGGTTTGGTTCTTTGTTCTCCAATTTTCAGAAAAATAGGGATGTAAAGATCAAGAAATGAAAAACAAGCCCAGCTTGTTTTCATCCAATTTGGGAACAGTTCCTAGAAGAAAAAAAAATTCGGGGAACAAAATGCACGCAGGGTCCAACTAATAAGATCCGACCTTCGAATCCTGTTAGCTACAAAATATCCTTAATATATAAAGTATATAAACCCCCAAATCGCCTTCTCCTTCAAAGCACCTACGAGGCTACGACCAACTAGGTGCCATCGACATCGAAGGTAGACGACTAACACAACTCTTCTCTCTCTCTCTCCTCACAATTCTCTTCTCTCCCGAATCCAACAAATCTGTGTATATGTACAGATTTGTACATATACACAGTTCTCTGTGTGTTTGTATATATATATATATATATATATTGTGTGTGTGTTTCCTGGGCTCTATGTGTGTATTGTGTGAATGTGTGTGTGATGGGTGTGTGTTTCGTGGGCTCTGTGTGTGTATATATATATATATATATATATATATATATATTGTGTGATGGTGTGAATGTTCTTCGGTGTTATTTGTTTTTTTTTTTTTTTGAAAAAAAAATTATTAGTGTTTTTATATTTTTTCTATTAAATCTGTCTGGTTTTATTTCAAATGAAGGCCATTGATATATTTTTTATATTGATTTTATTTTTGATGAAGATTATTGAATATGTTTGGTTTATTTTAAAGTTTGATTTATTGAATTTTTTTTATGAAATTGTCAATCTAAAAATAACTTTCTTATATTTTTTTATTAATTTTTGAATTACAGTCCAAACATATATTTAGGCTACCCAAACAGGTTTTACTATTTTCTGTTCAATAAAATTATTTTTGGAATTATCTAACTAAACAACTTCTTCGTGTCAGAAAACAAGTTTTTATTAATTTTTTTGCCTTATTGAATGACGCTTAGTCTTGGTTGCATTGTCATCACCAAGTTGCATATGAAAAAAAATTTCCTTATGTAGCAAAATTTTTACAGATATGGAAATAGAAAAATTGGATTCGATTGTAATCCGATATTATTGCACACACACATATCTATAGATATACTAATTAAAATTGAGTGATTATTTAGTGATGTTGCGTTGAAATTGAAATGTAATTTATTAAAATTCACCTTTGGTTTACTTATTTTTGGATAAGATTGATTATTTTTAAAAGGATTTGATATGAACTGTAAAAATTAATTAGTTCATTGAATAATCAAATCGAAAATGAATTAAGTTCAATTCGGATTCGGATTAATTTAAACTCTAGTTGATTCACATGTGTTCGTAGTGATTTTGTGCAAATAATGTCAGAGACTCTCAATTTTTATTTTTTGGTAATGTACTTAAAAATTAAAATTAAAATAAAAAATCTAAAAAATGGTAAGTTTTAACTAAAAAATAATGTTTTATCCAAAATATGACAAGTGATCCAAAAAAATGAATATACCTTAAAAATTAATAAACTATATCAAAAATATTGTAAGTGGTACAACACCAAAAATTTTTAGATAAATTCTATATTTAATAGTAGTGTTATTTAGACCTAAAAATTTGACCTCATTTATTGATTTGATGATTTGATTTTATTGAAATCTGAAGAGCAAGTTTGGTTTTGGTGATAGCAATGGAAAGGAGAAGAACAATACCTGGAGGACAAATAGGTTGCAGCCATTGGCTGGCATTGTTGTGAAGAGAGACACTCTTTTCACCATCTAAGGTCAATTTGAGACAACATTAACTTGTTTGTGTTAAAAAGATTGTTTCACTATATAACAAAATAATTTGGCAATAAAAAAATGTAAATAATTGTCTTAATTTTTTTTATATAGCA
This sequence comes from Ilex aquifolium, assembly GCA_951799425.1. Taxonomy (NCBI): domain Eukaryota; kingdom Viridiplantae; phylum Streptophyta; class Magnoliopsida; order Aquifoliales; family Aquifoliaceae; genus Ilex; species Ilex aquifolium. Next base: position 48,079,994 of record OX637392.1, on the reverse strand, counting down.
GCTTTAAACGTGGATATTAGCTAGTATATTAATACGAACGAATGATATAGGCAAAAAATAGCAACATAGAATGCACCAGAAAATTAATAAGCAAGGAAAAAATATAAAAAATAAGTCTATATAATATTTTTATTATTTGAAGTACTCATTTTAAGCTCAAACATAGCTCGGAGCCCAAAAGACCTAAAGTTTCGTATATACCAAATGGCAACATAAAAAATATTTGTTGATCAATAGAGGTCCAATATAAAATATAAATAAAAAAATTTGGACTGTAAGGACATGCCAAAGTAGAGTACACACAGTCACTCTATGTACTCTAAGCAAAACAATGCAGTCAAATAAGCCATACAATGTAATGATCTTCATACAGTTTTTGAATGTAGGCATGTCCTAAAATCCAAAAAAATATATAATCTATTCCGGCGTTCTTGGTGGTTGTGGCATGTTGGGTGCTGCTCAATATCAAAACTATACGAATCATATTAAGCTCAAAACCATTTGACAACCCACTCAAATATCAAAATGAGATGTTTATTCGATCCATAGCAAGTAATCTAATAAAAATGAGAAGTTGATATTCGAATTGGACGATGGACTTAGGGCTTCGCTATGCACACACTTGTGCCCAGCCCCCCTTGCACTACACATTACCCAGCACCTCCACAACTGTTGTTTGAAGATCCGAGAAGAAATAGTCAGTTTAGTAGAGTATAGAGAACAACACTACCTATTGCCAAAGGAGAAGCCACTCTGTTTAAAGAGTATGTTGGTCATTCAAAAAAAATGATAAAATTATATTGGGCTAAAGAACAAAAAAAAGAACAGCTGACGTGTCCTTAATGCCTTAAAAGTATTGTGTTTGCATTTAATGACTTAAAAGACTACCTTATTGGACTTTTGACCAATTTTCACATATTTTTTTCAGAGATTATCTAGTTTCATCCCTCTCTAGGAGGTTGTTAGTTTCCTCCCAAACTTCCTCCCTATTCACTACTCAGACATTATCCCTCTTACTGCCTAGAGTTATCTATCTCTCCATACCAATACCCACCTATCCTGGAGGTCAGACTCTCTCTCTCTCTCTCTCTCTCTCTCTCTCTCAATAATGATTAGGAACTGAAAATATAATTAATAATTTTAATTTTTCATGCGAAAAATTTGTATGAGGCCCCCTAAAATTATATAATTATATGAATTTTTCAAAATAATTTCAAAAATTCATAATTTTGTTGCCATTATTCTATTGTTCCCTTAGATTTTAATTACAATTATCCCACTATGTGATATCATAAGATTGATAAAACAATGCTAAAGTGTTGATGCAAATTTTTGTACCGTCTTAAGCCTTTTTTTTAGGGGTGGAGAAGGGAAGGGGACTTGAACCCTTATAAGGAGTACCATTAGACCAAAAGTCTATTGGTACCGCCTTCAACTTGATGAACTATATTCACTTGAAAAAAGATTAAAAGACCAGAGAAAATACAAAAGTCGACTCTCCAGTATCTAAGTTAATATGGAATTAAAGATGATCATAATTGAATTAAATTTGGAATACATACCTGTACCATCAACTAAGGCATTATCTTTGGGGTTCAAGAGTTTGAGTTTCATTTGGAGTTGACTCTAATTTTGTGAATTTTTTTGTTAGGAGGATGAAGTGATTACTTAATCTCCATTTGCTCGAATTTGTGGTTATTTCTTACTTACCATCATTATCATCATTTGGAAACTTCAAACGGGGTTGTATTTGATGATGCACAAATTGGCTTTATGTACCACTTGTCAAGTGATTAATAATCAATACAATAATTAAATAAAGAGAGAGTAACTCAGGTGAGACAAAGATGTAGAGTGGTTCGGTCAATGTGACCTACGTCCACTTTGAAGGGCTAGGGTCACTTGGTTATTTTATTACTTAGAGGAGTGTAGGGGAGAGTAGGGAGATACAATCAATATGAGAGAGATGAGAGTGAGAGTAGGTGTGCTCGATTGTGTCAGATGCCCCCCAAGTGTTGGCGGGGCTTACAATTTATAGTCGTCTCCTAACAGATTGAGGCGACTTATCAGTAACTAAGTGGCTAATCTGGTGGAACTGACGCCATCTTCTCAACGGATGAGGCAGTTACGGCGCTCCCCATAAGATCCGGTCAAAGATGACGTGGTGGTTGAAGGGGCATGGATGAGACTCTTGGATGACCCTACTTACTTCCTTGGTGATGTAGCTTCTTGAACCCTGATGAGCTTGACCGGGTGTGGACCCCTTTGGACTGGATTTAGTGGATCTCTTTAAGTTGGGCTCTTAATTTAAAATGGGCTCACAACGTGGGTTAGGCCCTTGGGCTTGAACCATCATTTGCCCCCAATGCCCTGTGTCCAATGATACTTGGAGAGGAGGGCATTCAGTTGAGTTTGAATTTCAGCTAAACGAACAACTGGAAAAACTTCGGAAGGCCCAAACATATGTTTCTAGGACTTTTTTGGGCTTTTAATATTGTTTATCATAGCCAAAGGCGATGAGTCTTGTAGGGCTCGTCGAGAGCTTTGATTTGATTTATTATGGTTTCCCATTTGGAGAAACGGATCAAAAGTTACAGTCAAAACAGTGTCAACCCTTCTTGAACTTGGATTTCTTGGAGACTCCTTTCATTCTTGATATATTCCACCTTTGCAGGACATCTCAAGACTTTCCCCATTTTATATTTGGATTCTAGAAGAGCCATAGGTTATAAATTGGGCCTTTTTGCTTTCTCTCCTCATTTCATACAACCTTGAGAGAGAACTCCCTATGAGATTCTTCTAGAACCAAGGTAAGAAGTAAAATTCTTGAGTGGAGTGCTCAAAGGGCAATGTCGATTGAAGGAGAAGATATGCGAAGGTCCATTGGTATCCATGGGGATGGAGTGATCAGTGCTGAGGCAGACGACCAGGAGGTTGCTGGCACGACCGAGACCGAAGGGGTAGAGACCACTGATGAGTTGGTGGCTCGGATTGATGAAGGCCAGGCGCTTTGGGAGCTGCCCCATGTGGTGACCCAGTCCATTGGGACTGAAATGCGGGGCACCAGAGTGGAGGCATTGGGTGCCAAAGTAGAGGCGCTGGGCGCTGAGAGGAGGGGCGCCAACGTGGAGGTGCTGGGCGCTGAGAGGAAAGGTGCTGGGGTGAAGGCGCTGGGTGCCGAGACTGAGAGAGCCCAGGTGACCTAGGCTGTTGGGACCGAAGGGAGGGATGCTAGTGTAGAGGCGTCGAGGGCAGATCGCAATGGAGGAGCGTTGTTTGGTGACGAGTGTAGGCAAGGGAGCTCTCAGGTGGCTTTGACAGATGTTGGGCATAACCAGGCCAGCGTAGTGCCAATGGGTTGTAGGCACAGTCAGACGGCGTCGCATGTAGCTGGGTCTTTGTCTTTGGGTGAGCCAAGTAAGGTGGAGGTAGACACTAGACATAGACCTCGTGGTAGTGGTCTGGGCAATGCTTCTCGTTCTCACAGCTGCAAACGTTGAGGGAAGGCGGCTCTCGATGACGATGGCTCGAAAGTAAGTACCATTTCTAGCATTTTTAATACGGTCGCTGATATTTTGCAGATTGTCTCCGTTTACCACATTCCTCTAATCGTATTGTGTCGTCGAGCCGAGATGGGCGAGCCTGCTTGTAATGACTCCTCCGGAGACATTGTTATTTATGAGGAGGTGCTTGAGGCTGGACTCAGGTTCCCAATGCCTTCTTCTATTTGTCGTATTCTGCATTGCTTTTCATTGGCGCCAGGACGGTTGGCCCCAATGGTTGGAGAGTTCTGCTGGGGTTTCTTGCACTGTGGAGAAAGTTGCATCATGAGGATTCTTCTCCTGAAGAATTCTATGCAGCTTATACTTTGAGTGAGACTCCTGCTCCCAATCGAGGCTGGTTCTACTTTACTACGAAAGGAGGTAAATTGATTACTGAATTATGCTCCAACTGCCATAGTTGAAAGTCTCGCTTCATGTTCGTTGGCGGAGAGTGGGCTTCAGAGGCTAATAGAGTTTTGGTACCACTAAGATGGGAGACTCCTAGGAGAGTTGGTATGTCTACACTTACTTTCTTCCCTTTGCCTTCTTTGCAAATGTTTACTTATTACATCCCTTACAGGTTCTCCAGAGCTCACAAAGGATCAAGAATGAAAGTTGCAGGCCGTGAGGGCTCACCCTGTAAAAGACTTTGGAACTCTCATGCTAAAAAAGGGTGGAGCTAGAGGCTCTCCTACAGTCGGTGCTAGGGCTGGTGCACCCTCTCCGAGACCTGGCGGTTCCTCTTTGAAGAGAAAGGGTACATTGATTCCTTTGTCTTCCCCTCTTTTACTTGGTTTTTATTACGGTGACACTTTTCTCCTTCTACAGTGGACAGGTCAGTGGTAGAGTCCCTTTATTCCACTAGGAGCACTCCTCCTCTTAAGGTGGCGAGGGTGAGCGATGCTTTGGCGAGGCCCTCTCAGATGACCTCTCCGGTGGTGCCTCCTCAGTCAACGACTCCTAAAGAGGTGACTGTCACTCCAGAGACTCCTCTGTCAGCCATACCTCCTGCCCCCCGTTCATCGACTCCTCCTATGGGGACCTCTACAGGAGCACTTGCTTAGATTGACTCCATGTTAGGTGATATGCGAGTCGTCAGGAAGCGACTTGAGAGGTTTGTGTTCCCGACAGACGTTAATGAGATTAGTGCTCGGGGCACTGAGGGTATTATCGACACTTTTTTGGAAGGTTTGACTCAGGTAAGGGTCTGTTTTCTCCCTTTACCCAGTCCCTCCTTAGGCACTAACATTCTTTTGCCTTTTTCAAGTTTCAACTCCCTCTGTGTGTCTTTTTTCAAGAGCTGGTTATTATGGTCAGCTGAAGCGAAGTCATGAGGCTGTGCAAAAGGAGCTTCTTATTTCTTAGGGGAGGATTGTTAAGCTTGAAACTGATGGTAGGGCTTCCCAGGCCGAGCTTGTGGTGACCCATGAAAGGGCCGCGATCAGAAAGGCTGCTTGCACGAGGGTTGAAATAGAGCTTTTGACGACCCGCGAGAGGGCGACTGAGCTTTTGGCGACCCATGAGAGGGACGCACTCAGAAAGACTGAGTTTGTGGAGACCCACGAGTGGGCCACGCTTAGAGAGGCTGCGTGCTTGAGAGCGGAGGCAGAGGTGAAGACAGCTCACGATAGGGCTTCTTGGGCTGAGGCGGATCTGCAGTTGGCTCGTGAAAGAGCTGTCAAGGCTGAGGGTGATTTGGAGAGTGGCTTTGCAGATGCCTTCATTGATGGTTACGAGAAGCTTCGGAGAAAGATTTCTGTTGCTTTCCCTGATGTTGATCTTTCAGGCTTCGTGCCATATGAGGCGCCTGATGATGGTAATGGTGGCTCTGACGGTGCAAAGGGTGAGGAGGACGACGACAACGACCATGAGAGTAGTTAGAGTGTTGGAGACTTTTTGATTTTTTTTTTTTTAGAAAGGCAGTGTAGCCTCACTTTTGTAAAAGTAGTTTTTTGCCACTGATGCTCATTTGAAATGGAATGTCAAGATGCAAAGAACTTTTGGAGTAAATTTAGAAAGTTTTATTGATGACTGCTCATGCTAATTAATGGAAGGTAATAACCCAAAAAAGTTACAATAAAATCAAGTTCCCCAACTTTAAGGTGTCATTGGTAGTAACTCTTCAGATGCTCAGCATTCCAGGGATGGGGTAAGACTTTCCTTCGGAAGTCTGGATCTTGTAGGTGTCTGGCCTCTCTACTTCTGTTATGAGGTACGGTCCTTCCTAGTTTGGTCCGAGCTTTCCTTCTCGCGGATCCTTCGTGGCGAGAATCACTTTCTTGAGGACTAAATCTCCTGGTTGGAAGGAATGAAGCTTCACCCTCGAGTTATAGTACCTCGCCATGCGTCGCTTGTATTCCGTATTGGGGACCACATTCATTTCCTTTGCCTCCTCCACCAAGTCGAGGTTGACGCGAAATCTTTCCTTATTGGTGATAGGTCATGGTGTTGGACCCTTAGAGAATGTACCCCGATCTCCACAAGTATAACTGTCTCAGTTCCAAAGGCGAGGAAAAAGGGGGTTTCTCTAGTTGGGGCTCTTGAGGTTGTTCAGTAGGCCCATAATACACCAGGGAGTTCGTCAACTCAGAGACCCTTCGCTCTTTCAAGCCTTTTCTTTAGGCTACATAGTACTATTCTAATCGTGACCTCTATCTGTCTGTTTGCCTGCGGGTGCGCTGGGCTGGAATGGGGCTGCTTTATCTAGAGGTCAGCGCAGAACGAGTTCAGGAGTTTGTTATCGAATTGTTTGGCGTTGTCGCTAACTATTGTGTGGGGTACTCTGAAGCGACAGACCAGGTTCTTTCAGATGAAGTCCTTGACCTTTGTATCTATTATCTTCGCTAAGGGCTCGGCCTCCGCCCACTTAGTGAAGTAGTCGATGGCTACCACCATGAACTTGCAATGCCCCTTGCTTAGAGGTAGAGAGCCCAAGATGTCGATGTCCCATTTGAAAAAGGGTCATGGACTTATGATGGCCATTAGTTTTTCTGGTGGCTATCTGGGCACCGTGGCAAAGCGCTGACACTTGTCTTATTTCTTGGTGTACTCCTAGGCGTCTCTAACCATGCTAGGCCAGAAGTAGCCCTGTTTGATTGCCTTGTGGGCTAGGGAGCGACCTCCGGAGTGGTTTTCGCAAACTCCTTCATGGATTTCCCGTAGGGCGTAGTCAGCTTCATCTTGGGAGAGGCATCGTAGTAGTGGCAAGGAATAACATTTCTTGTACAAGACGCCCTGTAGGATAGTGAATTTGAAGGCTCTCATCTTGAGCTTCTTGGCTTCCAACGAGTCGTCTGACAATGCGCCCTCCTAGAGGTATGCTCTTATTGAGGTCATACAGTTCGATTCGGTAGATGCACAGTTGACGCTAATGGCTTCCACGTCTAGCCTGATTGGCTCAAACTGGTGACCAATGAATGTTGGTTCTAGTGGGGCTTCCGAGGACGAGGCGAGCCGAGCAAGTGCATCTACAACCATATTGTCTTCCCTCGGGATGTGACAGATCTGGAAGTGATGGAACTTCATAAGCAAGACTTGCACCATGGCAAGGTACTCCTACATTCTGGTTCTTTTTGCTTCGAACTCGCCCATCACTTGGTTGACTATCAACCGAGAGTCACTATAAGCGATGAGGTGTTGAGCTTCCATTTCAGTTGCCAATCTTAAGTCAGAGAGGAGGGTTTCATATTCTACCTCATTATTGGAGGCAATGAAGTGGAGCTTCACAGCGTACTTGATGAGAGTGTTGTTGGGGCTGATTAGGAGTAGGACAGCTCCACCTTCTTCGCTGGTCGAGGAGCCATCCACATAGTGCTTCCAGGGAGGCAGTTGAAAGGGGGCCTTAGAGGCCGTGGTGGGTGCCCCTGCAGGGCCCCAGATTGTTTTGGGTGTTAGGCCTCGACGCCTGAGTGTCTGGGTAAGTTCCTGATGAGGCTTCCTGAGGTGTCGAAGGTCCGCTGCTCTCCTCCTCCGCCGGTGTGATCTCCGCAATAAAGTCTGTCAAGGCTTGTGTTTTGATGGCTGCCCTTGGTTAGTAGAGGACATCAAACTCGCCCAGCTCTACTACCCACTTTAGGAGTCTTTTAGAGACGTCTGGTTTTCCCCAGAACTCTCCTCAAGGGCTGATCCGTGACCACGACGATGGTGTGACTCTGGAAGTAATGTCGGAGACGCCTTGTTATTGAGATCAGGGCGAACTCCAGCTTTTCTAGCCTTGAATATCTTATTTCTGCTTCTCGATATGCCATGCTTACGTAATAGATAGGTTTTGCACTCTTTTCGTTGTCTTTGATGATGACGGAGCTTTCTGCCGATAGGGAAGCAGAAATGTACAAATATAAAGTTTCACCTGGCGTAGCATGTGAAAGGATGAGAGGCGTAGCCAAGTAATCTTTGAGCTTTTGAAAAGCTTTTTTTGCCTTAAGTCCCCACTCAAAAGCTTTCTGGAGAATCTTGAAGAAGGGTAAGCACGTATCTACAGACTTGAAAACAAATCTATTGAGTGTTGCAATTCTTCCATTGAGGCGCTGGAGCTCCTTGGTCGCGGTAGGTGACTTCATATCCAGGATGGCTTTGATCTTTTCAGGATTCGCCTCGATTCCCCTTTGGTTGACCATGAAGCCCAAGAACTTTCCTGATCCGACGCCAAAGGCGCACTTTTCAGGGTTCAGCTTCATATGGTATGACCTGAGAACATCGAAGATTTCTTGGAGGTGGTCTATGTGGTTTGATGCGGCAAGGCTTTTTACCAGCATATCGTCCACGTACACTTCCATTGTTCTCCCGATCTGAGACTGGAACATCTTGTTCACCAACCGTTGGTAGGTTGCTCCTGCATTTTTTAGTTCGAATGGTATTACGCTGTAACAATGGGTCCCCTTTCGGAGTGATGAATGACATTTTCTCCTAGTATGGAGGATGCATGCTGATTTGGTTATATCCAGAGTATGCATCCAGGAAGGTGAGCAATTAATTTCCTGTAGTGGTGTCGATGAGGAGGTCGATTCGTGGCAACGGGTAGCTATCTTTAGGGCATGTCTTATTGAGTTCGGTGAAGTCAATACAGAGGCGCCATTTTTTGTTAGCTTTAGTCACCATCACCACATTTGAGAGCTACATTGGATAGGCCACTTCTCTGATTTCCCTGTTTTCTATCAACTTTCCCACCTCCTTGTCCATCGCTTGCTCCTTTTTAGTGGAGGCGCTCCTTAGCTTTTGGAGAACAGGTTTGCATTAAGGATCGACATTGAGGGGGTAGGTGGCGACCTCAGGGTTGATGCCCTCAAGGTCTTCATGTGACCATGCAAAAATATCTATATTACGTCTCAGAAAATCTGTAAGGTGGCGGGCTAGGTTCTCAGGAAGGGAGGAGCCAATGTACACTCTTTTGTCTGGATGCTCCTCATCCAGGACCACTGGTGTGCGTTCCTCTACTAGTTGTCCTCTTTCTAATGTGGCATCATCTCTCGGTTCAAGGACCTCCACTTGCAAGGCCTCTTGTGGCCTCCTGGTCTTCATTAAGGAGACGTAGCATTGTCTTGCAACGATCTGGTCTCCCTGGACCTTTTTGATTCCATTCAGGGTTTGAAAACGGAGGATCAAATGATAGGTGGATGGCACGACTCTTAGAGTGTTGAGGGCTGGTCTACCGAGGATAACGTTGTAGGCTGAAGGACAGTCTATCACCAAGAAATTTACCATGATCGTGGAGCTTCGAGGTGCTACCCTGGTGGTAACTGGCAAGGTGATGGATCCGAGGGGGTAAACCATCTCTCCAAAGAATCCGATAAGGGACGACATGATGGGCTGCAATATTTCTCTCCCTAGGTTGAGCTTGTCATAGGCTTCTGCGAACAAGATGTCCGCAGAACTGCCGCTGTCTACCAAAATCCTTCGTATCTGGAAGTTGGTGACAGTCATGGTTAGCACCAGCGGGTCATCGTGGAGGTGTTGGATTCCCTCCAGATCCTTGCCTGAGAAAGATATGACCTCGTCACTTCCTTGCTTACGTGTTTTGGACGGGCGCAGGTCATCAACGTGCCTAGCCTTTCTGGAGTGGGCTTTTATGGCGAAGAGGGATTCTCCTCCTCCTGCGAGCCCTCTAGAGATGGTGTGAATTTCTCCAATGGGTTGTTGGTCCTCCTGATTATGAGGCGGTGGCGGCGCCTGACCCCTACCAGCAACATACTGACGTAGATGACCACGTTGTATGAGCTCCTTAATTTGTCTTTTGAGGTCGTAGCAGTCGTCGACGTCGTGGCCGTGGTCGCGATGGAAGTGACCATATTTGTTCGAGTTCCTGTGATTCAGGGGATATTTCATTCTCCCTAGCCACTTTATTGCGGGGTCATCCTGAATTTGGAACAAGATGTGCCCGACAACGGCGTTAAGGGGAGTGAAGATTTGCCAATCTCTTTGCGGGGCAGGACCAAGTCGGTCTTTGGCAGACACTCTTTATGTCCTGCCTCATTTGCTTCCACTACCTTTTTTGTCTTCTTTGTCTCTTTCCTTTCTCCTATCCTCTGCTCGTGAGGATTCATCTCGCTTGGCCCTGGTGATATCCTCAACATTCATACACTTATAGGCTTTCACTAGCAATTCTGGCATGCTCTTTGGTGGGCGTTTCATCACTGAAAAGATGAAGCTTGATGAACGAAGACCTCCCAAGAAGGCGGCCATGGTGACATTATCGTCGGACTCTTCAATCTGGAGGACCTCCTCGTTAAAACGAGTGAGGTAGCTCCTTAAGCTCTCATCTCGGTCCTGCTTTATGTTGAGCATGTGGGTAACAGACTTTTGGTGACGGCGTCCTCCTATAAAGTGTGATACGAAGGACCTGCTCAGCTCAGCAAATGAGCCAATGGAGGTTGGGGAGAGCTTGATGAACCATTATCGAGTGGATCCCTTCAAGGTGGTTGGGAACGCTCTGCACACGATTTCGTTGGGGACATTGTGCAGCTGCATTAAGGTCTTGTAAGTTTCAAGATGGTCCAGTGGATCCTTCTTACCGTCAAAAGTTTCGATGGATGGCATTTTGAATTTTTGAGGAAGTGGGTAGTTCACCACGTCAGGTTTGAAAGGCGTGTCGGTTCGCCTTATGAGATAGTCCACTGTCTCGGGTCCCTGAGCCTTCATGGCGTTGAAGACTTCACCCTGTTGATTTTGCACCTCCTTAATTTTTTCGTCCTAGTGATTGGGAGGCCCTCTGAATTATCATGAAAATGGCTTCCATGCTCCATGCTTTGGTTTTCACCCTCATCCTCTTGGAAATGAGGGTCTCCATTATGTAGAACAGGAGCTGGAGGAGGTTGAGGTCCCTCATGGTGGGCCCCCTGTGGGGCGCCAAAGGGGGCGACCAGATGAGGAGCGCCTAGGTGGGGAGCCCTTTGATGTCCAGGGCGTGGAGCTCCTCTAACTTGAGGTCCAGACTGCGCTCCTCCTTGTTGTCCGAGCATCAGTTGCAGAATCTGCTGGTTTTGAACTACAAGCTGCTGCATTGTGTCCAACATCTACTGTGCATTTGGGACGGGATTGGTAGTTGGAGGGGGAACAACCTCCTCCTCTCGTGCTAGATTGTCTTCAGGGTGATTCATCGATCTGGTGGTGATCGCAATAGATTCAACAGAGAAAGTGTTTAGAAGTGAGAATTTTGTCGTTCCCATAAATGGTGCCAAACTGATGCAGAATCTGCTGCAGAATCTGCTGGTTTTGAACTACAAGCTGCTGCATTGTGTCCAACATCTACTGTGCATTTGGGACGGGATTGGTAGTTGGAGGGGGAACAACCTCCTCCTCTCGTGCTAGATTGTCTTCAGGGTGATTCATCGATCTGGTGGTGATCGCAATAGATTCAACAGAGAAAGTGTTTAGAAGTGAGAATTTTGTCGTTCCCATAAATGGTGCCAAACTGATGATGCACAAATTGGGTTGTACGCCACCTGTCAATTGAACAGTAAAAAATGCAGTGATTGATAAGTGAGAGCTAGAGACAAAAGTAAGACAAGGTTTATAGTGGTTCGGTCAATGAGACCTACGTCCACTTTGAAGGGCTAGTGTCGCCGAGTATTTTATTAACTCAAGTATGTAAGGAGAGCATAGAGTTATAGGTTATGAGAGGGAGATGAGAGATGTGCTTGGTTGAGTGTGTTACCCCTCAAGTGTTGGTGGGGCTTACAATTTATAGTCGCCTCATAATGCATAGTAATTAAATAGTTAATCTGACGGTCATAACGGATTAGGGCAACTTAATAGTCATAACGGATAGGGGCGACTTAATGGTAATTTAAATAGCTTGGCGACCTCTTCTCAATGGACGAGGCAGTAATGGTGCTCTTCATGAAATTCGGTCAAAGGACAAGGGAAGGGTTGACTCTTTCCAAGGCGACGAGGGTGAGGCTCCTGGATGCTCCCTTGGTGACGTAGCTCCCTGATGAGCTTGATTGGGCTTGGACCACATAGGGCCTGCTGGGTCTTTATAAGCTTGGACTCTTAATTAAGTTTGGGCTTTCCACATGGATTGGGTCATTTGGGTCTGGTCCATCAAATTGCACTGGAGGTCCCCAAAGTATGAGATTTATCTCATTTTGGTTCTTAATGTTTCAATTGCATTATTTTGGTCATTGAAGTATTGAATATATTTCTATATGATCCCTCAAGCAGACAATGTTCAGATTACTAAGAATTTTTAATCATAAATTTGTCACGTAATACTTAAATATGGATAAAAAATAATTTTAATAGCTCTTAAATAAAATTTGGGCAACTCTTGACAAAAAATGTGTAATATGGATAGCTTTTTACCAAAATTTGGATAACTCATGATTAAAACTGTGTAATTTAAGTAGCTATTTAACCAAAATTTAAGTAAAAAATTAGTTAAGAGTTATTCAAATTATTTTTTGTCCATATTTAAGTATGACGTGACAAATTTATGATAAAAAAAATCGTTTGCAATCTGAACGTCCTCTACTTGAGGGACCATATAGAAATATATTCAATATTTCGAGGATCAAAATGATGCAATTGAAATATTATGAACCAAAATAAGACAAAACCCATATTGTGTTAAAATTTAATATTCTATCTTTAATTAAACTATTTTTTATCTAAGTGTAATATTTTAAACTTAAAAGTCAAAGTGTTATATGTCTATAAACTTTAAAGAGTTTAAGTATAATTTATTAATAAATATAATAACAGACTTTGACGTTTGTGTGTACAATCGTCTGGAGTTTATCAGTGATATTTTAAATATTAGAGGTTTAAATGATTAAGAGACAAATTTTAAGGGATTTGGACGTAATTTTTCCTATTAATACGATCCACTAAACTTCCCCAGAGTCACTGTCCTGGCTCAACTCCCATCCTATTCGAATAGATTCTCAGAAAATGACGAACCGAGGGATAGGGAAAGGAAAAGGAAAGGGAAAAGGAAACCAAATCATCTTCCTCTGCAACAATGTCGAGTTGCAATCTCCCCCAAGACCTGATCGTTCAAATACTCTCAAGACTTCCAGTCAAATCTCTCCTCTGCTTCAAGTCCGTGTCCAAACCCTGGCTTGCCCTTATCATGAACCCTAAATTCATCTCACTCCACCTCAATCACACCGATATGAACCCCAAGAACGACGCTGTGATCATCCACAGTCTCTCCCTATGGCATGACCACATCATGTCTCTTTGCAATGTCAATTCTATTGACAACAAACCCTTCAATCTCGACCACCCTTTCCCAGAAATCTTCCACCAAATGGACTTGGTGGGTTCGTGTAATGGCCTTGTCTGTCTCGGTTGCCCACCTCTGGGTCAAATGATCATTCTATGGAACCGTGCAACGAGAATGTACAAGACAATTCGGCTTCCAAGCACAAAAATGGATCGAGGCGAAGTTGATAAAGTTTCTCTCGGCCTTGGCTTCGACCCAGTTGAAAATGATTACAAAATCGTGCGTATAATGTGTATGACGCCGAAAAAACCAAAGAAAATACAAGTGAAAGTTCAGGTGTACTCGGTGAATAGGGATTCTTGGAAAATGATTCAGGTTGAGACCCCATTTTATCTATTCCAGACTAGGTGCAATGCAATTGTGAAGGGAATACCCTATTGGACTGCGTTTATTGAATCGGAGGAGTCTAAATTTCATGAGGTTTTGCTGTTTTTCGACACCCAGAAGGAGGTGTTTCTGCCAGGGGCAGTGCTAAATTTTCCCATGGGCGAAGGGACTAATGCACAACTCGTAGAATCGAAGGATGGTCTTGCTTCGCTTGTTTATTATTTTAGCGAAAAATCGAACAAAGGTGTAGGTGTTGATGTTTGGGTGTTGGATGATTGCAAGAAGAGTTGGAGTAAGAAGTTCAGTGTTGGACCAATTCCGTTTAAGGTGGAGAGACTCGTTCAGTGTTTAAAGAATGGAGAGATTGTAGCAGAGGGTACTGAAGGAAAACTGTTCCTGTATGATCCCAAAACTAATGGAATTAAAAATATTTCAATTGACGAAGTTCAGGCGCATTCATATGAAGCTTTTAGCTACACGGAGAGCTTGGTTTCAATCAAGGGGATGAAACAAGTAGGACTGTAGGAGTGAAGCCTTGAAAGAAAATAGTGTGGAAAAATAGTATGCAGGACAAAAGGATAGATATTGGTGATGCATTTTTTGCACACATCTGACTAATACATCACTGTATGCGGTCCAGAATCCTTTCTTTTGTTAGCTTTAGTTATTCACTGCTAAGAAAGTATGCTTTTATTAGGTTTGTAGATCTGTGGTTAGTTTGACATCTGAAGATATTTTGTGAAAAGGGTTTTTGGTAATCATTTCTAGATGCAAGGATCTGTTTCATGCTATGACATGTTCATATTTTTGATAGCTCTAATGCTTACTGTAGTTTCTCTGTATTTCTGTGAATGTGGTGGATTTATGATTTTAATTTCAACTGCTTAGAGCTCATTTTTAGTGTAGATTACAATGCGATATTGCATATGTAACTATGGGTGAAGAAAATAAAGAGGGGACATGCATATTTGATTGAGTGGGAAAAACTTTATTCATATCGTTATAGAGGGCTGGATGTGAAGTGTTCCAAAAGTTGTGTTAATGTAGGGTTGTATGCTCATATCTTCCTGGAATGGGATGATCTCTAGTGTATTCCTCAGCAGGTATGTGTGTTCTCATCTGAAAAAAATGTTCTAAAATTGGGCTTGATTTCACTGGTGCAATCAATTTTGATCATTGCAAGGTTTAGATAAGGCTTTTAGCATTTGTATTTGGGTGCTTCACTTTTGTTAGGAATCTACCTTACTACGAAGTTTTGTTTTCCGGTGTGCGTGAGAGGTGGGGAGAAAAAAGAGGGGGGGGGGGAAGGTTTCAGTGCCAATGAGCATTCTTTGCTATTTATAAATTGCGTTTACTATTTCTATTCTGAAATAAAGTTGTGTTTGCACTCCTAAAGGTATACATTTTAGCTTCTAGTTATGGACGTGTCTTGTGTTTGACAAGTATCGAGTGTCATATCCGTATTCATAATAAGCAAACTTGGTGTTTAATTCCTATGTCCAGGGCTTATCTTTTCTTTCTATCGGAGTTCCTTGTCCATGTTAGTTTATCTTGATCTTACCAACAACCAATAGTTCCCTAATACAGTAAGATCAAGACAATTTGATATGAACAATGAGTTCCTATATAAAGGAGTAAGTGCTTACCATATGCGATAAACATGAGTATAGCTTCAAATTCTATTTCACATGGCTACCTTTATGTCGTAGAAGAAATACAAATGTGATGCAACTCATAAGATGTTCGAGAAACTACAAATTCAGATATGTGAAAAAGTATAAAATTTGACTTGCTTTGAAGACAGAGACTCACATGGAACCTTTTGAATAATCGAATTTGAGTCTAGTTGGTTCTTATTTTTGAGTAACTTAAAGTTAGTTTGCTCATAATTTTTGTTTGTCTTTTTTACATTTATTAGAGTCGGGAGTATTTTTGGAACTGGTTATTCTATGACCTGTGGATCATCTTTTGGGTCGAATTGTAGTGTTGGATGTTTATAGAGCTTAGAGTTCTAATTCTAGTTTATGTTAATTTCCTACTCTATAATTAATTTGGAGTCCTAATATTTTAGTAGTAGGAAATACGTAGAACTCTATGTATAGGTAACAATATTTTTAATAAAAGACAGATATTTACCAGGAATCTTCAGCAATTATATGCTTGGAAGATTGTGTGATGCAATTCAAGCCCTAGGTGTGATGGCTAAGGAACCCTAGGAGTGATTCCTAGTTCTTTTCTTCTCTTTTTTTTCTTCTACAACTATTTAAGTTTTAAACCCCATGATCAGATCTAAAATTTAGTCATTATATCCTTAAAAGTAGTCTACAAAAACATACCCCTTTCCCAAACTATCCATACATAACACATCTAACCCAAGTTTACTGTTCACAGCACTTGAACGGTGCTTGTTTTGTTGGCTCCCTGTTGTCCTACATCAAAATGACAATTGCATGCCAACTACCAGATTACTTTGCTGTTTACAACTAGAATGATTCAAATAGCTAAGGTCTATAAGCTCATTAACACCCTCAAGGAAATGCAGATTGACAGGTAAGAGCTCTCCCGTGTACACTGTGGTTAGCTAAGGTTTGCTATGTTTATTTGCTGTGTTCATTTTGTTTGAGGAGTCTGTTCACAGCTATAAAGCTATTTCTTATGTCCTGCTTTTTTTTTTTTTTTTTGGTGCAATTGTTACTGGATTTCATTTTCATGCAGAAGGTCTTGTAAACACACTGCCTATTACCTATAATCAAGTTTTTCCAGTTTGTCTCCCAGAAAATAATTATATTATTTGATTTGCATCGTTGGAGCACTCTTACTATGTAAAATACGAACTACTTTGCTTTACCCGCTCATCATTGATTCTCTAGCATTGCAACAAGTGAATGTTAAAGCTATACCCTGATAATATTTGGGATGTCAGAACTCAAACTGTTAGCTTGTAGTTCATGAAGTAAATAGCTTAGAAATCCTCTTGGAGAGAACAAACCTTTTTGCAGTGTGCATACCATTTGCTGATAGGGACCGCCCTTGTTTGTAACCGTAGTCCATGGTGAGCCGTTGTGATCACTAATTAATAGATGTTTGACTGTGCTTTACAAATGATATTCTTTTACTTTATATGCACACTTATGGCTCTCTACCTGGGAAAAACCATTTGAACGTGGACTGCTAGGTAATAACCACCATTTTTTTTATAGGAACTAGGGACAATCATAAATGAAGTATGCATTATATGTATAAATTGTTGGGGGGGGGGGGGGGGTGCATTTCTCCTATGTCATCCATCTGTTTATGGTGATCTGATCTAAGCAGAAGATCTATATTTTTGTGGAGAAGTTTGACAAGATGGGGATCTATACTTTAGAGTTCATCTATAGCACTCTCTCGTGGCAAATCAGGTATCTGGATTTGCTGCTGCTTCTTTGTAATTTTGGTTTGGTAATATTTCACTATTGTATTCTTATCCAAAAAAAAATAATCTTTATCGAATTAGAAGTTCTAAAAGTTTCTTTGAGATTCTTAAATTTGGTGTATTCGTTAAAGGGTTATTACCCAGTTAGATCATTGTTAATAGCTGTGAGAGATGAACTAGATATTGACCTAATTTTCGACAGTATTTGCACAAAAATGGTTGACCTCAAGTTTTCATTCAAAACCTCGTAATTGTTTGCCCACTGTACTTGGCAATGCCCCCTGAATTTGTTGTATCCATTCAGTTGTATACATCTATGCCATTTGAAGCCGCTCTTCACTAAGCATCCACGACAAGTTTGGTTGACTTGACTGTGGGTACTAGAATTATACTGGTTTTGAACCCTGGTTTGATTGTTTTATAAGCAGCAATATACAAGTAACTGTGGTTATATCCTACTATATACAAGAGAGTATCATTTTCATCTCTAGTGTATTGGAATTTGTTGGAATTACTAGTTTTAGTTGCAATTTCAAATGGGTGAGTTTCAAATGTGGTCTGTTTCATGTTTGACTTTTAAATTATTTTTATTTTTATTTTTGCCTCATTGAATGACGTTAATTCTTCTTCGCATTGTCATCACCAAGTTGCATATGAAAAATTATGTCTTTCTGTAGAAAATAAAATGGAAAAATTAGATTGTCCCTCTCATCATGCCTTGGCAAACATTACTGTTTAATTGTTATTAGGGATAACCTATACCTGAAGACACGGTTGAATGTGAATGGTTTTAAAAGAAATATTAGTGGTCGTTGGATGAGTCTAATTTTTTTTTTCTTAACCAATCACGTTATATAATATATTCATATTTATTATATCACATTTGATACATGAATTCCATTTAACATAAAAAAATACCAAAAAAATAATGCATATTATATATGTACAAAAAATGACTAATTATCACCAGTGTAAAAAATAAAACTAATTGTTATTTTTGTATAAAAAAAATTAGTTATTCACTAACAATCCATTAAATTTATCCAATAAATGATGTTCCAAAAACACCGATATAAAAAGGCCATATAATGCTGAAAGTAACATGCACTTACATCACTCGAAGGAGTTAGCTTAGTGATAACTTTCTCATGAGAGTAAGTCCGAGATTTAAATTTATATAAAGTTAACTCTTTGGAGTCACCGTCCATAGATTTATATCTTTTTGTAGAAAGACGACTTTGTGCAAAGTTCAACATTAGTTTGATATGTGAGTAATGAAAGTATTATGATGATCTATTGGGACAATTGAGATATAAAAAAAAAACATATGGATATAAGCACATGGGGGGCCTAATGAAGATTACAATAGGAACCTTGGGAATTTAAGGAGGTATAAAAGTCATATGTGAGAGAAAATAACATCGGAATCTTCAGCTTTGATAAGCAATTTTTGGCATTATGTGGAATTCAAGTTATAAGGTTTTGAATTAATCAAATTCAAAAATTTGAGTTTGATATTAAAAATTTGGGATTGATCTGAAATAGTGGGACTGATTTCAAAATTTTTGAATATTCTTTTGAATTGTAACTTAATTTAATTTTATTATAATTTTGAAAAAATAAGAGAGAGTGACTTTCGACACCGAAAATCCCAAGAAAGATACATGTACCAGCATACATGCATATATATAAACCCCAAGAGAAGCTCAATTGGTAATAGGAATGAATTGTAAATTTAAACGTCTTGAGTTCGAATCTTAACAATACCTTGGGACCAGGCTATGAGGGATTTACCCATCATGAATACCCTAGTCTCGGTGTGGTTGGTCTGCTTTTAACCGGACTAAAGAGAGGATTAATCGAATTGTGTGTAAGCTAATTTGGACATCCCTAACAATTAAACCAAAATATACACACACATAGAGACTGGTCACGTGTGGGCAGGTCAAAATTAACATAAGAAGATTGGTTGATGCCTACACAAATTTTCTTTTGGTTCAATAGTCAAAGGTATCTGGGTCAGCTTACGTGTACTTCGACTAATCTCCTTTTTTATCTGGTCGAAAACAGTTTATCCACGCTAGAATTAGGGTATTCATGAAGGATAAATCCCTCATAACCTAACCCTAAAAAATTATCAAAATTTAAATTCAAAATATCTAAATTTACAGCTCGTCTTTATTGTCCCTTAAGTTATCCTAAGGTTGCTTACACAAAGTTAAACAAAAATGAATCAACATGGGACTGATGGTCGGCCCTTGATTTTATGTTGAATGATCTCCAAATCTTAATAAAAATTTATAAATAAAAAAGTATAAACGTGACGCATTTTTGTTGTCAAAAAATAAAAAATATATAGGGTACTAAAAAGTGGATTTTCATTATCATAACACTCTTCACTATTCAATCCTTGAGTGACATATATGTATGATAAGCACACAATCATGTGGTTGGGTTATCATCTTTTTAACCATACCTGCCCTTCTAGATTATGGAATGACATTTCAAATTGTACTTTTCTTCTTAAGTACTGCGAATTGGACTTGATTACGGTACCCAAAAAATAATTTTGGTACCGTACCTCTAACTTTTATTATAATAATGTGTCTTTTTATAATTTTTATGAGTTATTTTATAATTCAAAATTTTATTTTATTTTGGTGATTTATTATTTTTGTGAATATTTTTATCACTGTTGTGAGTATTTTACTAAATTTGTAGTAATTATTTTTTTTATATTTCTTTGGTAAATTTTTGTTATCACATTTATTAGTGTTTTTACTACATTTGTAGGTGTTTTTATCATATTTATGGGTGTTTTTACTACTGTTGTGATAATTATTTTTACTATTTTTTGGGTACTACAACAGTGATAAAATGACTCACAAATGTGGTAAAAGTAACCACAATATTGGTAAATGGGGGTATGATACTGAAAAATATATTTTTCGGTATCGTAGTCAACTCCCTAAGAATTAAGAAGAGTAAAGTATATATATATATATATAGTAAATTTCTTTTAAGTCTTATCTACCCTTGTCACCCAATCTTTGAAACCTAATAGAGAGTTTAGATCCCAGTGTAAGTCCTAGTGAGAGGCAGAATAGGGGAAGAAGACACTGAATCTATAAGGAAAATAAGAGGGGTATGTACAATGGAGTAAGAACTTATAATTAATTTACAAAATTGAAAAATTTTAGATTTAAAAATGAGTAGATTATTCAGATCTAATTCTATGGCTAGCTCATCCAGATCTTCATTGAATACTATACCAAATATAGTAAATGATGAAGAACATGAATATCATGAGTCTCAAGTAGATTGAAGTAGATGGAATATCCCTAAAGTCCCCCACAGGGAAATCTACAAGTCTAGTTGGCTCCAAACAGCCTTTAAATTTGAATTACAAGTAAAAACAATTGAACAAGTTTATACTTTAACCAAAGACGAAGAAATTTGTCAATTACTTAGTAAAGGAGCAATTAAAAGACATAGGTCAAAATGATATAATTTTATCCACCTTGGTCTAGTCCAAGTAACAATAAAACCATTAATTCAAACATGTAAAAATGCAGCAGTTCTATTATCCCTAAGAGATGCTAGATTCATAAATTATGAACCCAGTGTCTTAGGAATAATGAAAGCTGGTCTCCATAACGGACCAGTATATTTCAATTGTTTTCCAGACTTTACTTTAAGTCTAGAATGTCTCAACACCATAATGACTTTAACCTTAGGAATAAAACTCTCAGGAGAAATTACCAAATTGGTAAAAGAAACCAGATCCCTAATACTTATCTATAGGATTTACTATAAATGCATAACCACAAACCTGAATGTGCATGAATTAAAGAAAAGTCCTAAAGATAGCACCTTATTAATACAAGGTAGTACTAGTGAAACAAACATACAAGTTCGTAAAAGACTTTTATGAAAAGATGTTCAACTACCAGAATCCTGGACAGTTGAAAATGAAAGCTATAATAAAGATAGTGAAAACACCACAGCAAACTTAGAAAATATCCAACAGTTTCCTGATGGATCAGTAAGAATCTCCTTTGACAGTACAAGATCTCATCGATCTAGTCTATCATCAGTCCCTCCTAGTTTAATCCTTAATAAACCAATTAGGATTAATGAAAGAAGAAAATATGAATCATACTCTAGTATAACTAGAAGAGATAAAGATTTAGCAAATGAGTTGGAAAGAATATTTAAATTAAAAGGAATTGATAATTCATCATCCCAAATCAGTAAACCGTATTATACATCACAAACCAGTGCTCCACCAGCACAGTATAAAGAAGAAGAAGAAGATGATGATTTTACACCATCTCCTACTGCTTCAGATTTAGAAAGCAACCATCCAGTAAATAAGCAATTGCTTACAATTAGTAAAACTAATAGAATCTTCATAATTAATTTTGAAGATTTACATAGAGAATTCAAGTCTAAAGAAAATAAATCCAAAAGACGAGAATATAATGCAAAATATAGTTCTAGTAAACATAGAGAAATAATTAAAAAATGGACTAAGTTTATGCTAGAAATAAGACATGAAATCTTATTTTTTGAATACTTAGAAAACCATTACAAAGAAGTCAATGTAGTAACAAAGCAAAGTGGAAGACAGGAGAAACCACTGATGTATCTTCTAGTCACCCTCCAGCAGAAACAATTCTAATCAGCCATAAGGATTCTGAAGTAAGAGCTTCACCCTTTAAGCTACCAGTAAATGAATCTGAAAGAAGAATCATTGAGCAAAACAATTTTACCAACCAAAGTTTAATAACTATTGGTAAACAGTTAGATAAAATAGAAACTAAAATTAATCAAATCAGACCATCTTCAAGTAAAAAATTAGAGAAACCTCTGATTCAGTTACCTGAAGATAGAAGCAAGTTAGGATTAACTACTGCTGATAGTAAAAGACTTCACAAAATTGAAGAAATTATCAGTAAACTAGATCCTAAAAAAGAATCATCTCAAGTAACTACTATCAATCAGAAGGAAGAACAAACTTCTGCCAAATCAGAAACTAGCAAAAGCGAAATTTCTATTGATTTTGAAATCAAAGAGTTAGAAGAACAATTTGATAATCAACATATTAACAAATTAACTTTTTCAAAAGTTAATCCAACCAGCACAACAAAAAATTGGTATTCAAGGTCAACACCGCCTGACCTCCAATTTGAAGAGAAAAACATTAGTAATCAATTCTCAGCTCAATCCAATAAGCTCTATGAATGGAACATAGATGAATTAAGTGAACAAGAAATCCTTAACAAGATTAACCATATGTCCATGGTAATCAACAGTTATGTTAACAATCTTGATAATACTGAACCAGAAATAGTAGATTTAATTACTTCTGGATTCACGGGAATGCTAAGAAATTGGTGGGACAACTACCTTAACCAAGAAGCTCGAGACAACATCAAATATGCTGTTGAACTAGATGATGAAAATATGCCAATTTTTGATACAAGAATTGGAAGAACAAAATCAGATGGGATTAATACTCTCATCTTTACAATCATCAAACATTTTGTAGGAAAACCTAGCAATATTGAAGCAAGAATTCATGATCAACTAAGTAACCTAAGATGTCCAACACTCAGTGACTGTAGATGGTACAAAGAAGTATTCATCTCAAGAGTAATGCTCAGACCAGACTGCAATAAATCTTTCTGGAAATAGAAATTTGTAAATGGCTTACCTAATCTTTTTGCACACAAAATTAGGGAAGCACTTAGCAAAGAAATAGGAGTCATTGAATATGACCAGTTAACCTACGGTGATCTTATCAGTACCATTCAAAAAGAAGGTATGCGAATGTGTATTGATATGAAAATTAGTAAACAATTAAAAGATGATAAGAAAAAGGCAAAGTATGAAATGAGTGATTTCTGTGAACAATATGGTCTCTCTTCAGTAGCATCATCTAGGAGCAGAAAACACAAAAGCCTTATAGTAAAAGTAAATCTCACTACAAACGTAGTAAGAAAAATTTTCCAAAACCAGAATATTATGGAAAATCTAGAAAATCCAAAAAATCTTATACGCCTAAAACTTATAAGAAAAAGTCAGGGAAAAAAGATAGTAAAAATAGTAAAGAAATTGAATGTTATAACTGTGGCAAGAAAGGCCATATCAGCCCAGAATGTCCAGTTAAAAAGAAAATCAAACAGTTACAATTAACTAAAGAAAATGAGAAAGAAATTCTCAACATCTTTAAGTTAAGCAATCTTAGTCAAAGTGAAGAAAGTTCAGGTGATTTAAGCAACTCTGAAAGTTCTTCTGATTACCAGTCAATCTCTAGTAACTCTAGTAAACCAGACATTAAGTTAGAATACAAAGATAGCTGTTGTAAAATAGTTAGGGTCCTAACCAAGCAAACTGAGGAAGAACATATCCTCATAGATCTCATTAGCAAAATAGAAGACCCAGAATTAAAAGTTAAATATATTAAAAAATTAAAAGACTTGTTTGTCAAAAAAGACATTAAACAATCTTTTAGTGAAAAACAGTTAATTAGTTTTAACAAAATAATGGAACGATTTAGTAAGGATAAAAAGAAAGAAGTAACCTTACAACATCTCCAATATGAAGTTAACAAGATAAAACAAGAAATAAAAGATTTGAAAGCACAAGACCAAAAACTTGAAGAAGCTTTAAATCTTTTACAGTCAAAAGATAAATTTAGTGAATCAAAGGACTCTGATCCTAATGAACCTAATGAACAATTTGAGGATGAAAACCCAGATGGCTCACATAGTCCAACCAGAACATGTCCCTAGCGGAAACCCATAACCTCCACCTCTCCAGTGGATCCTTCGGGTGTAACGAAGCTGCGATCTCACGATGGATGTTCGCAAAATAATAATGATAATAGGTTAAACTTAATTAACAAGTTAAACCTCCAAAAATGGCATTCCCAAGTTAAGATCATAATTGATGATGATTTTGAACTTGAAACCATAGCTCTTATAGATACTGGTGCAGATCTAAACTGTATTCAGGAAGGGCTTATACCAACCAAGTATTACCAAAAAACAACTAAAAGACTCAGTTTAGCAAATGAGAGTAAAATACAAGCTGCCAAATGTGCATATTTGTCAAGACAATATATACTTCAAAACATCATTTGTTCTTGTACAAAATATGACGGATAAAGTTATCATTGGTGTACCATTCATTTACCTGTTATATCCTTTCACAACAGATATAAATGGAGTAACCACCAAACTATTCGGTCACTCAGTAACCTTTAAGTTTTTGGCAAAACCCCAAAGTAAAAAATTAAGGCAACTTAAAGATTATTCAATCTCTAAGTCTCTTAATTTGATTACCCAAAAAACTAATCAAGTGAAATTTCTTAGAGAAGAAATTAATCACAAAAGAATCCAAGAGCAATTAGCAAACCCAACCTTAGTTCAAAAGATTGAAAAATTTAGGGAAAAATTAGAAACAGAAGTGTGTTCTAACCTTCCTACACCCTTCTGGCATAGGAAAAAACACGTAGTAAAACTTCCTTACATCAAAGGATTTAGTGAACAAAATATTCCAACTAAATCAAGGCCCATCCAAATGAACCATGGAGTAATGAAAATTTGTAAAAAAGAAATTTCTGAATTACTCAAAAATGGTATCATTAGGAAAAACAAATCTCCTTGGTCATGTCCAGCTTTCTATGTCATCAAAAATGCAGAGTTAGAAAGAGGAGTACCAAGGTTACTAATTAATTACAAACCCTTAAATTCTGTATTGGAATGGATCAGGTACCCAATTCCAAACAAACAAGATTTAATCAAAAGACTTAGTAACTCAGTGATATTTTCAAAATTTGATTTGAAAAGTGGCTACTGGCAAATCCAGATAGCTCCAGAAGATAGATATAAAACTGCATTTACAATACCCTTTGACCATTACGAATGGAATGTAATGCCATTTGGATTAAAAAATGCACCTAGTGAATTTCAAAATATAATGAATGAAATATTCAACTCCATTAGTCATTTTTCTATAATCTACATAGATGATATCCTCATCTTTTCTAAGTCTATAGAAGAACATTGGAAACACTTTAATGCATTCTTAGAGATAGTTAGATACAATGGTCTAGTCATCTCTTCTAGCAAAATCAAGTTGTTTCAAACTTCAGTTAGATTCCTTGGATATAACATCCAACAGTCAACAGTTGTTCCTATTAGTAGATCTATCTAATTTGCCGATAAATTTCCTGATGAAATTATCGACAAAACCCAGTTACAAAGGTTCTTAGGATCCTTAAATTATGTTTCTGATTTCTACCAAGATCTCAAAAAGATAGTCAAACCCTTGTACGATCGACTCAAAGAAAATCCTCCTCCTTGGTCTGCAGCTCATACATCTATAGTTCAGCAAGTCAAAAAGTATATCAAGACTTTGTCTTGTCTTGGTATTCCATCAATAAATTCATTCAAAATTATCCAGACTGATGCCTCCGACATTAGCTATGGTGGTATCCTTCTTCAAAGAGTTAATCCAGACTCCTCAGAGCAAATTGTTCGTTTCCACTCTGGAATCTGGAACAAAGCACAAGTAAATTATAGTACTACTAAAAAAGAAATTTTATCTATTGTCCTGTGTATCTCGAAATTCCAGGATGATATACTAAATCAGAAATTCCTAGTAAGAGTAGATTGTAAATCAGTAAAATATGTTTTGGAAAAAGACGTACAAAACATTGCTAGTAAGCAAATTTTTGCCAGATAACAATCTATTTTGAGTATTTTCGATTTTGACATAGAATATATTAAGGGCAGTAATAACTGTATTCCTGATTTCCTAATCCGTGAATTTCTGCAGGAACCTCATGGCGGACAGGAACCCAAATAAACCCAGCACTTCCTCCAAAAACTCGGGGAAGGACACTAGTAAACAAAAACAGTTAGTATTGGCTAGTCCAAACCCAAAGCCTAGCCAATTACCCAGCCAAACACCAGCTATCCAAATTCCTAGTAAGAGTAGATTGTAAATCAGTAAAATATGTTTTGGAAAAAGACGTACAAAACATTACTAGTAAGCAAATTTTTGCTAGATGGCAATCTATTTTGAGTATTTTCGATTTTGACATAGAATATATTAAGGGCAGTAATAACTGTATTCCTGATTTCCTAACCCGTGAATTTCGGCAGGAACCTCATGGCGGACAGGAACCCAAATAAACCCAGCACTTCCTCCAAAAACCCGGGGAAGGACACTAGTAAACAAAAACAGTTAGTATTGGCTAGTCCAAACCCAAAGCCTAGCCAATTACCCAGCCAAACACCAGCTATCCAAATAGCAAACCGTTATTAACCTCTTGGTAACCCAGTCAGACCAACCTACCAATCTTCATTAGTAAGCCCAGGTACGGTCCAATACCAAGCCCAACAATCTAGCCCATCTAGTCTGTATATGGCCCAACTCATATCCTCAGTAAAACCTAACCAAATAGTCAACCCATATCAGTCTCAGTCAACTTACCAAGGCCCAAATACTGAACCAGTCAAGAAAGTGTCAGCTCATAACATTTTCTCTTTTGAGCCAACCCATGCTCACCTTAGTAATGTAAAGGATTTAGTAAATGTCTATTTAGAACCAGGATGGACTTTCATACCCATTAACTATGAAAAGTCATTCTTATTCTACCAGGACATTTTATTCTTTACCCAGTCTATCTTATTCTTTACCCAGTCTATCTTTATCAAACCTATTCTTGACAGCAAAAACCCTAATAAAATTATCTATCATTCTCTGTACATTCAGAGATTTATTTCCCTTAGTGAATGAGGATCTCATCCTTCTTCATCCTGAGATCTTCAAGGTCATAACATTCAGTTTAATTACTATGATTATAAAGAAGCATGGTTTAAACTGATACTCTATCAGGATGAGTCTTACACTCACTCCTGGTTCATCCAGTTTAGTAAAGATTCCAAAAGCCAAGTTCCTTCTTGGTTCCTACAGTGGTGGCATTGCTACGGCCTCATGCTTGAAATATTACCGCTTGACCTTCAAGATCAAGTGGCCTATTTCTCATTTGCTTGTAAACCTAGTAAGCATGATAGCCAGTTTCTAGCATTATTAGCATTTTTTGTCAAATAGAAAGTCCCATGGATATGTAATTGGAAATGGGAAATTATAGCAAATCAAGTTGCCAGGCAATTTTATGTCAAGTGGTGGCCCAAGTTTCAGCACAGTCGTATTATTGCCCAGGTTCAGAAAGAATTCCCAGTAAAGGTTCCTACGCCAGTCCAGGTTACAGGAACAATAGCAAGCTTTCCAGCAACTCCAGCAAAAAAGGTTATGCCAGCTCTCAAAGTTTCTACACCAGCAGAACATACATCTCCATCAGCAAAACCAGTAAAGCAGAAAAAATCATCATCCAAGGATTCCAGTAAGCAAACAAAAAAGAAGTCATCTAAGTTAATCGAATTAGCATAGAAACTTCTTCAGCAAGCAGCAAGCCAGAGTTCTTCCTCAGCAGCCTCTTCAGAAGCGTCTGTTAGCCCATCCATGGATCCCTTCCAGGATGCCCAATACCCTTATGAAGGATATGATGATCTGGATATAACTACCCCATGATTCTTCTCTTTATGAGTAATAGCTTCAATCACTACTTTCTCCTCAAAAGAAAGAAAAGTTGTCTATTACACATAACGTTAAGATATCATCTAATAGTCAGGCTCCTTCCTCAATAAAAAAGCCGACAGTTAGCAATCAAATATGCTTTTCCACCGAAAGTAGATTCTCCAGCAAAGGTAGGGTCCCACTTTGCACCAAGAGTTAGCATTCACCCCAGTAAAAGGAATCTACGCTTATTTTTCCACCGAAAGGCAAAGGTTAAAGTATTCCACCCAAGTTAAAGCAATATCAGGAGACAAAAGAGTAATCATTCCAAAGATTCTCTTGGAAATCCTTATACCTATATAAGGACTTCAGTCTTCACCAGCAAGGGGAAGCTTTGTCATTACAAAGTCATTACAAGCCAGTAAACACTCTCCTTACCTTTCTCTCATATTGTATCTAGCCTTCATAATGATGCAAATGAAGAGCTTCTTTCTCTATAGCAACCTAGTCCAGTAGGACTAGTAGTAAGTAATTTCAGTTATTGTAATTTCTTTATTCAGTGAATATAAATAGTTTTTAGTAACTATCTCTGTGCTTAATTTATCACCACTCCTTATCTTCTTTATTTTTTGATTAATCATGGCTTCCGCACTTGTCTTTATTTTGGTGTATATATATATATAATCCTTATCTCAATTAAGCCCCTAATTTTTTTTTTTTTTTTGTCAATTAAATTTCTGAACTTTCTAATTGTGTCAATTGAACATTTTTGTCTTTTTATGCCATATAGTCACGTGAGTGTCACACTCTAACAGAGACGGGGTAAAAGGGTTCAATTAACACAATTAGAAAGTTTAAGAGATCAATTGACACAAAAAAAAGTTCAAAACCTTAATTAACACAAATGTATTAGTTTGCACTATACGAGCTGTAATAGACAAAGCATTCAGCACAACAAACCTATTTGCTACTTATATTTCTGATTTGTATTTTAACTTTTATATTTATCTATTCTAGACCTAATATCCATTGCAGACAATTCCTTGCAAGGCCTTTCATTTCAAGGTAAAGACTACGGTACCGAATAAAAAAAATTTGATACCTTACCGTCACTTACTACTTTTATGATAAAATTATAACTTTGAAATGAAGAAATTACAACTGCTTAAGGAGACCATGAATATAATGATGATGATGACTTGTATCCGAAATTATTTAGTATACTAGTTTAGTTATAAAGGGTTTGGGTATCATTGAGTTAACCGGACAAACTTAATTAATATATGGGTCGACACAAACATGTTTTTACACTACTTAAATCTCACTATTTGTAATTACATCCAACTTACTTAAATATGACACAAATCAGATTATAGAATTGTACAAAGAGATTAGACATAACATAAACTCGACATAACACAACACATTAGCGACTGTGCTAACATCTGATTTTAATACTATTGCATTGTGCATATATTGGACTTCTATTGTTCTCGGATATGCTAACACAGGTAGAGAATAGAGAACAACACTACCCATTGTCGGAGGAGAAGCCACTATGTTTAAAGGGTATGTTGGTCATTCAAAAAAAATGATAAAATTAGATTGGACTAGAGAACAAAAAAAGAACAATGAACATGTCCTTAATGTCTTAAAAGACTACCTTTTCGGACTTTTGGCCAATTTTCACATATTTTTTCAGAGAATATCTAGTTTCATCTCTCTCTAAGAGGTTGTTAGTTTCCTCCCAAACTTCCTCTCTATTCACTACTCAGACATTATCCCTCTTACTACCTGGAGTTATCCATCTCTCCATACCACTACCCACCTATCCCGGAGGTCAGACTCTATCTCTCTCTCTCAATAATGATTAGAAACTGAAAACATAATTAATAATTTTAATTTTTCATGGGGAAAATTTGTATGAGGCCCAGAAAATTATATAATTATATGAGTTTTTCAAAATAATTTCAAAAATTCATAATTTTGTTGCCATAATTCTATTGTTCCATTAGATTTTAATTACAAAAATCCCACTATGTGATATCATAAGATTGAAAAAAAAATTGCTAAAGTGTTGATGCAATTTTTTGTATCACCTTCAGTTTTTTTTTTTTTTTGAGGGGTGGGGAATGGAAGAGGATTTGAACTCTTGACTCCAAGAAGACAAAATCTTTACAAGACAAGAAGTACCATTAGACCAAAAGTCCGTTGGTACCACCTTCAACTTGATGAACTATATTCACTTGAAAAAAGATTAAAAGACCAAGCATATTGACATTAAGTATCTTGTTGTCAGAGAAAGAGTCAAAGAACAAGAAGTATCTATTGAGCACATTAGTACAGATCTGATGTTAACAAATCCCATGATTAAAGGGCTCTCAATTAAGATGTATTTGAAACATGTATAGCACATGGGATTAGTTGGCTCATTGTATGGTTGACATCTTGGTTTGTAAATATTTGATCATGATCAATACAAATTTTAGTTATTTTGTGCACATACTATATTGGTTGTGATATACTGTCCATTGAGATTAGTATGTAGTCCATTGGGACTACAGAACCCAGAATGACTTATAGAAAGTCATTCATAAGGAGTGATGCCATATAAAGTTCTGAAAAGATGATGCATTGTAATACAAGGGAAGGGAGTGTTCATTTAAAAGAGCACAACCGCTTTGATTCGTGTATTATTTTCCTCAATAAAGTTCGGGTAGTTATTTAATTGTATGGCCATATTCAGTATCAAATGTTGGTTACCCAAATTGTTTGATGTGTTATGTGTGCCAAGTGGGAGAACATTGAACTTTATGTCTAATTAATGTTAAACTCTATCTCTAAATAGAGACTTAAGATGGCCCACATGCCATGTCATCTTTTTAATAAATAAATATTATGTATATTTAATATATATCATATTTACTGAGTTAAATCTTTCTAGGTAACTGACGTTAAGATAACTACCCACTACTCCCATCATCAGATGAAGTGACCATCATGGAGCAGTTCCAAGCAGTTGTAACTCCTTAATGGAAGGACGTTATTTGCAGTTTCTCTATTGGATAAGAGTCTCTGACTTATATATATTTTCATGCTTGTGATTTTCCATCAAGTCATATGGGTATTCAAATATAATGTACATAGACAGAAAACTCTTTTCTCATATACCTCCATACAGTACGTATTTGTGAGGTTGTTCTCGAGTGTTCTTCTTGAGCGTTGAGGTCAAGGTTGTGATATGAATTCGTGCTTGTTGGGTTCGTTGATTATTCTCTCTATAGAGAATTTGGATTTCTTGTTCTCGAACTTGAACATCAATGGCAGGAGGTAAGTATTAAATTTCGCTACACAAAATAGGAAGATTAAATTCTTCAATAAAGTCTTTCACTCATTACTATCATTAATTTGAATTGAATGATTAGTAATTATTAACTAATCAATAAAAATATTAAATATAAACTTTTTTATTTGTGACACGTTTTTATTAGATAAAACATAGAAAATACAGTATTTTAGGTATGGTAAGTTGGTAGCCAGATTCTTGGTGAAAAAATTGGAATGTTAGCACATTGTTGAATGGCAGAAATGTGAATAAGAAAAATTGATAAGGGCATCTCAATCCTTTGCCAAGCATGGGTATTGGACAGATTTACTAAGAGTTCGTTTGTTTAGCAAGAGAATGCAAGAAAATTAGGGGTGTCAAACATGTCGGGTTAAACGGTTACGTGTCGAGTTAAACGGGTGACGGGTGAAAAATATATAAACCCGTACACAACACGTTTAATAAACGGGTGAAAAATCTCAGCACAAACACAATCCGTTTAATAAACGGGTAACACGACACAACTCGTTTAACCTATTTAATTTTAAAATAATTATATCAATAAATTTTAATACTCCACTTTTTTTTTTACTTCCAATTGTACTTACCTCAAAAAAGAGGAATTTTTAGCCAAATCTCATAAAAAATTAGACTTTTGAAGGCTTAAAAAAAAGGCAAGAGGCCATTGCCTTTTTATAGGCAACTCAACCCTCCCCCTCTCCTCTCATTTTTCAATGTGGGACAAAAACAAAAGACATTGGTTTGCCTTTGTCTTTGAAGTGTTCCCCATCTCCCCTCCTTTGTCTTTGAGGTTTGAACTACTACTTTACTTCTTTTTTTTTTGTATTGATTTCTTTACTTCTTTTTTCTTGCTAATTTTTTCAAAATAATTATTAATTTATTATTATATTAATTTTATTTAAACGGGTAAACGTGTGATAAACGGTTTGACAGGTCTCACCCAAACACGACCCGTTTATTAAACGTGTTTGGCGTGTCAACCCGTTTATCACCCAAACCCGTTTAATTCGCGTCGTGTCGGATTTTGACAGCCCTAAAGAAAATATAAGAAAGAGTAAAATAATCAATTTTTCATGTGTTTGTTTAAGAAGAAAATTATAGAAAACACTAGAAAATGAGATTCTTGGTCCTACCATATTTTCTTGCTAACACGTCTTTGTATTTCCCACAAATTATGCAGGGAAATTCCACTTTCCCATGGAAGTTGGCAATTCTTATCTCCTTATCTCCTTATCCCACTTTGCCCATCTTTCCTTTCTTA
Organism: Ilex aquifolium; assembly: GCA_951799425.1. Lineage (NCBI taxonomy): Eukaryota > Viridiplantae > Streptophyta > Magnoliopsida > Aquifoliales > Aquifoliaceae > Ilex > Ilex aquifolium. The sequence continues at coordinate 48,047,783 of OX637392.1, read as the reverse complement.
TCTCTTATCTCCTTATCCCACTTTGCCCATCTTTCCTTTCTTATCTCCTTAGCCCACTTTTCCCATCTTTCCTTTCACAAAATAAAATCTTGGGAAATTTGGAGGCCGGTCCCCCTATATGGACTTGTTTGGACTTAAGTCCGTCAAGGAAACTTATTTGTTATGAAGTCCGTTTTTTGTCAATTTTACCATATTATCCCTTCCCTTTAGAAGTGAAATAAAACTAAAAATTAAAAACTCTTAAATCTTAGGAGTTTGACTAACATTAAAATCTTTTCTCTCTCATATCTATCTATATCCATATATAGGTTAAGAGTTTGACTAACATTAAAATTTTGCCTCTCTCTTATCTATCTATATCCATATATAGGTTAGGTATATATATATATATAACTAAAAATTAAAAACTCCTAAATCTTAGGAGTTTGACTAACATTAAAATATTTTCTCTCTCATATCTATCTATATCCATATATAGGTTAAGAGTTTGACTAACATTAAAATTTTGCCTCTCTCTTATCTATCTATATCCATATATAGGTTAGGTATATATATATATATATAGTAACATTAAAAATAAAAAATAATAACATTCAAATACAAAAAAAGTTATGATTTGGATACAAAAAATAATACATTTAAACACAAAAAAATAGTAACATTTAAACATAAAAAAAAAAATTGAAACATTTAATATTAATATTTTTAAAAAATAACAACAGTAACATGTTTAACAAAAATTGTAACATACTTAACAATAATTATTTCTCTCAAATTCAAACGCAAAAAATAGTACCATTCAAATACAAAAAATAGTAATATTCAAAAACAAAATAAATAGTAACATTGAATATTAATATTTAGTAAAATAATAGTAGTAACATGCTCAACAAAAACAGTAACATGCTCAAAATAATAGGAACATGAACAGTAACATACTCAACAAAAGTAGTAACATGAACAGTAACATAATAAAAAAATATAGTAACATGAATTTGATATATATATATATATAGAGAGAGAGAGAGAGAGAGAGAGAGAGGGAGAGAGAGAGAGTTTCGAATTTGATATATATATAGAGAGAGAGAGAGAAAGAGAGAGAGCTTTGAATTTGAATTTTAAATTTATAATGGAGATTTTATATATATATATATAGAGAGAGAGAGAGAGAGAGAGCTTTGAATTTGATATATATATATAGAGAGAGAGAGATAGAGAGAGAGAGAGATCTTTGAATTTGAATTTGAATTTGAATTTTAAATTTATGATGGAGATTTTATTGGCATATTTTAATTGACCTTGAATTAAGGGATAACAATTTCCAAAATAAGAAATTAATTTAACTTCCTTTCAAGGAAGGGTATTTTTGAGATAAAAAAAAAAAGTGGACTTAAGTCATTACAAATAATTTTAAACATGGACTTAGCCCCTTATAAGTTTCCTTGCCGGACTCATCTCCAAACAAGTACATCTAGGGGGACTCACTTCCAATTTTCACTAAAATCTTCCCCTACCAAAACTCTAAGCTTCGTTTGGTTAGCAAGAAAATGGTAGAAAATAAAAGAAAGAGAAAAAAATTAAATTTTTTTTTTTTTATGTTTATTTAGAAAGAAACGGGTAAAAAATACGAGAAAGTGATGTGCGGGTCCACCAAATTTTCTTGTAAATCTAGCATTTGGTTTCTTGCAAAATCAGTGAAGAAATATTTTTTTCTCATGAAAGTGTCAGAGAGGTAGTCCACATTTTACAACTTTGCCCAGAGTTGGTTTCTTCTCCTCTTCTCCTTACACCATGCGAACAAGAAGCTGTCAACAAAGCTGTACATCAAAATAAGACTCACGCCCCCATTTTTACAAGACCAAGGTGACGTAATGTTCCACATATACTTACCCATATTAACCAAGCACCGGCTTTAGTTTATAGAAGATATAATATATACACACCGAGCGTTAGATCAGTTAGTAAGGGACTGTTCTACCTTAACCAAAATCTCGAGTTCGAGTCTTGGGAACGCAGCTGCGTTCGGTAGGGAGAGTTTTGCCGCCCTTGTGGTCCTTCCCGGCTCGAATCCGGATTAATCGGAGCCCAAAGTGACTTTCGGATACCGGATGGTCTGACAAAAAAAAAAGAAGATATAATATATATGGTCAAATAATTCTGCATTAATATAGCAAAAAAAATTGCTAATAAAGTTTTCGATGATTTTCTGTAATCAAATGCATTGTTGTGCCTAGATTATAATTTTTAATCATTGTGCATGTTTTAGATTGATTTGATAAGGATAATTTAGTACTTACATCAATTTTTTATAATTTTTTAACTAACTTTTCATTCTAATTAAATACATATAAAAAAATAACTTTTATTTATTTTTTTTCATTTTTACTTTCCATCACCAAGGGTCCGTTTAGTTAGCAAGAAAAAGATGATGGAAAGTGAAAGAGATAGAAAGTGAAGTGAAAGAAAAGAAAGTGAAAGAAAATATATTTTCATGCATGTATTTGGTTAGCATGAAAAACTTCTAATTTTTTTTTAAAACAATCTCATTCTATTGTTTGAAAAAAAAGAAAAGTTATAAGAAAAGTTTTCTAATTGCCTAAATTATCCTTAATTATTTTAACTCGGTCTAAAGAAGAAAAAAAATATTTTTTATTGTTCAAATTTTAAAAAAATCGGCTCCTAACCTAATTCAGGAGCAAAGATTGACTCGAATCTTAATTTCTAGATCAAATTATATGATTAGCCTAATTTGTACACATTTTTTAAAAATTAATAACTAATTGAATATTTTAAGAAAAATAAGAGTAAAATAGAAAGTTAGGTCATTAAACACAACTTTTTTGCTTTTTCTTATTTTTTTGCAAGAAGAAAAAGTTAATTAGATATGAGAAAATCTAAATATGAGAAAAAAATTATTATTTCTATCATTTTCTATTTTATGTTAAACAAATACATATAAAATTTTAAAATTTTTCCATTCTTGCATTTTCTAGCACTAGCAATGCACCACGTGCGTTGCACGTGAATAATTTTCCTATACAAAATATTAATAAAAAGTATTAGCTATATGTGTATCTACAATAAATATCATCTCAAGTTTATCAAAATTATATTTTTATTATTCGTATTATACTATAGAATTCGAAAAAAATTGTCTGTTCTAACTATAAGAAAAAAGATAAAAATAATTCATTTAAAATTCATTTGATTAGGTTTCATCTTATAATTCATTGAATAAAATAAAAATAATTGTCAATATTCTAATTAATGCTTACTATAATTAGGAATTAGTTAGGTCAATAAGGATAAAATATGAGGTTAATAACACTTTTGGTCTCTAAAATATGAGTTTTTTTTCAGTTTAGTAAAGAATATATAAATTTTATCAATTTGGTTGCTAAAATATTCAATTCTTGTTTAAATGGTCCCTAACCAGGCGGTCCATTAAGTTTTTTTATGGAAGTGTGTCATTCCGTCAGATAGTATCACGTGACCAACACGTGATCACTTATGTCCAAAACTTAATAGACTGTTTGTATATGAATCATTTAAATATTTATTAAATACTTTAAGAACTAAATTGATAAAATTGATCCAATGAGGACCAAACTAAAAAAATATGCATTATAATATATATTAATTAAATACTTTAACCCTAAAATATAATATACTATTCTATAATAGATATTTTAAAAGAATATTAAAATTCTAAAATTCAAATTTTACTTAAAAATACATTATAATTTTTTTTATATAAACTCTTAATAAAACATGAAAAATTTACTGTGATTGAATAATTATATTGATTTAACATAAATTATTTAAAAAAACTACGTAAAAGATTATTTTTTATCCTAAATATTAAATGGTTGAAATTTTGGATGAAAAAATATACACATATGTAACTATGATGCTATCTTTATATTTGATTTATGTTGATTTAACATAAACTATTTAAAAAAACTATGTAAATGATTATTTTTTATCTTAAAAATGAAATGGTTGAAATTTTGGATGAAAAAATATACACATATGTAAGTATAATGCTATCTCAATATTTGAAATGAGTAATATTAGATTGATGAAATTTTTGAAGATTTTTTGAATGTTTTATTGAAAACTATAGTGATGCATATATTTTTTAAGAGTAATGTAGTCAATTAAAAAGTTTCATAGATACTGATATTTATATATAGTAAATAGAGAATTAAAAGACATGTTATGGGTAATTTAAAGATTTAAACACATAAGTATATGATGGTAATTTAGATATTCCATTACGGAAGAATAGTGTGGTATTTAAAATTCTTTATAAAAATAAAATACTAAATAAAAAGTTTTTTGCAAAAGTTTCATTCTTTATTAGTAGTATAGATGGAAAAAAATACATATATATATATATATATATATATAGGCATAATATTATCTTTATATTTGAAAAGATTAATGATCTATTATTGATGGAATTTTTGAACACTTTATTGAAAATTATAATGATTCATATATTTTTTTAAGAGTAACGTAGTCAATTAAAAGTTTTCATAGATATTGATATTTATATAAAGATAATAGAGAATAAAAAGATATGTTAGAGAGTAATTTAGAGATTTAAATACATAAGGATATGATGATAATTTAGATATTTAACTATAAAAAGATAGTGTGGTATTTAACCTTCTTTATAAGGGTAAAATAGTGAATCAAAAGTTTTTCACTTAAGGTACTTTTATTAGTAGTGTATAGATTATGTTGTTAAAAGAAACGGACCCCAATTTCTTTCTGACCAAACCGACGTTAAAGCTTCCCCACAGTCACCGTCTTCTCTCAACTCCCATCCTATTCGAATAGATTCTCAGAAAATGACGAACCGAGGGAAAGGGAAGGGGAAGGGGAGGGGGAAGGGGAAAGGGAAAGGGAAAGGGAAAGTAAATCCGTCGGAAACCAAATCATCTTCCTCTGCAACAATGTCGAGTTGCAATCTTCCCCAAGACCTCATGGTTGAAATACTCTCAAGACTCCCAGTCAAATCTCTCCTCCGCTTCAAGTGCGTGTCCAAACCCTGGCTTGCCCTTATCAACAACCCTAAATTGATCTCACTCCATCTCAATCACACCGATGTGAACCCCAAGGACGACGCTGTAATCATCCACAGTCTCTTTTTATGGCAAGAACACATGATGTCTCTTTTAGATTCTATTGATGATAAACCCATCAATCTCGACCACCCTTTCCAGTCCTGAATTCTTTCTTTTGTTTAGCTTCAGTTTTTTAATGCTATGAAAGTATGCTCTTTGTAGATTTCTGCTTAGTTTGGCATGTATTTTCTGAAAATGTTTATACTAAGGATCTGTTCATAATTTTGATAACTTTCATGCTTAACTGTAGTTTTCTCTGTATTTCTGTGAATGTGGTGGATTTATGATTTTAATTTCACCCGCTAAGAGCTCATTTTTAGTATGGATTACCATGCGGTGTTGCATAAATAGTTAGACACAAAAAGTGTAACCATGGGGAAAGACACTAAAGAAGGGACATGCGTAGTTAATTAAGTGGGAAAAACTTTATTCGTATCATTATAGAGGGTTGGATGTAAAGTGTTCCAACAGAAGCAGTGGAAGATCCTGCAGTGGTATATTCGGTTGTTTGTGGTGAAATAGACTCAAGCGTCCGGGCCAGTAGATCTGGAGCAAATAGGCGTTGACTTAGTTGCTTTTGCAGTGGATTCTAATCCCGATGTTGATCCGACGCTGCAGTGTGCTAATGTGGACTTGTATGCTTTCTCATATCACAAAAATGTTCTAAAATTGGGCTTGATTCCACTTGTGTTGCAAATTTTGATCATTGCAAGGTTTAGATATGGCTTTTAGCATTTATATTTGGGTGCTTCACTTTGGTAAGGAATCTACCTTACTTGGAAGTTTTGTTTTCCGTGTGCTTGAGTGGTGGGGAGAAAAAAAAAAAGAGGGGGGGGGGGGGTGTTAGGGACAATATGCATTTTTTCCTATTTATGAAGTGTCTTTAACTATTAAGTTTTTTGAAATGTCCCCTTCTCCCATGTGTACAATAGATTTCAATTGAACCTAAACATGCAAAGCTGCATGTGACTTAGATTTTTTCCCCTTGAATTGTCGGACTTCTAATCTATTAGTAAAACGCAGTCCTACTTTCACAAAGCACAACAATGGTCTAGATCATTTTGGTCCGATGGTTTATATTACGACTTAAATTTTACATTAGCCTATTTACATTTAACCAGATAAAAAAAACATTCTTTGAACGAGGACACCTTAGTTAGTTTATATAAACTTAGTTTATCTTTGTTTATGATCATACTGTTTCTATTTTGGAATAAAGGTTTTTGAACTTCCAAAGGTATACATTTTAGTTTCTAGTTATGGACATGTCTTGTGTTTGACAAGTATCGAGTGTCATCTCCATATTAATAACGAGCAAACTTGGTGTCTAATTCCTATGTCTAGGGCTTATTTTTTCTTTCTATTAGGCCACTTTGTCCATATTGGTTTATCTTGATCTTACCATAACAACAACAGTTTCCCTAATACGGTAAGATCAAGAAAATCTGATAGGAACAATGAGTTCCTATATAAAGGAGTAAGTGCTTGCCATATGCTACAAACACCAAGTTTAGCTTCAAATTTTATTTCACGTAGCTTCCTTTATGTATTAGAAGAAATACAAATGTGATGCAACCCATAAGATGTTCAAGGGACTACAAATTCAAATATGTGTCAACCTATGAAATTTGGCTTGCTTTGAAGATAGAGACTCACATGGAACCTTTTGAATTGTATTTGAGTCTAGTTGAATCTTATTTTTGAGTAACTTAAAAAGTTGGTTTGATGATACTTTCAGTTATGTGTCTTTTTTACATTTTTTAGAGTTAGGAATATTTTTGGAACGGATCATACTATGACCGGTGGATCATCTTTTGGGTCGAGTAGTAGTGTTGGATGTTTCTAGCGTTTAGACTTCTAGTTCTACTTTATGTTAATTTCCTACTCTATAAGTAATTTGGAGTCTTAAAGAGTATTTAGAATCCTAATCTTTTTGTATTAGGAAATACTTGGAACAATATGTATAGGTAGCGATATTTTTAATAAATGACAGATATTTACCCGAAATTTTCAGCAATTATATGCTTGGAAGATTGTGTGATGCAATTCAAACCCTGGGTGTGATGCCTAAAGAACCCAAGGAGTGATTCTTAGTTCTCCTCTTCTATTTTTCTTCCAATTTTTTCTATTTTCTGCAACTAGTCAAGATCTAAACTGCATAATCAAATCTGAAATTTAGTTATTATATCCTTAAATGTAGTCTAAAAACGCTACTCCTTTCTCAAACAATCCATACATAACACATCCAACGCCAAGTTTACTGTTCACGGCACCGTTCTTGAACAGTGCTGCTTTTTGTTGGCTCCCTGTTGTCCTACATCAAAATTTCATGCCAACTACCTGATTACTTTGCTTGGACAACTAGGATGGTTCAAATAGCTAAAGGTATATCAGATCATTAACACCCTCAAGGACATGCAGATAGGCAGGGGCAGGTAAGAGCTCTCCCCCATGAACAGTGTGATAAGCTATGGTTTGCTATGTTTATTTGCAGTGTGTCGTTTTGTTTGAGGAGTCTGCTTACAGCTATTAAGCTATTTCTTATGTCCTTTTTTTTTTTTTCGGTGCAGTTGTTACTGGATTTCATTTTCATGCAGGTCTTGTAAACACACTGTCTATTACCTATAATTAAGTTTTTCCCAGTTTATCTCCCAGAAAATGATTATGTTATTTGATTTGACATAGTTGAACACTCCTACTATGTAAAATAAGAACTACGTTGCTTTACCCGCTTATCTTCGATTCTCTAGCATTGCAACTAGGTGAAAGTTAAAGCTTACCCTGATAATATTTGGGATGTCGGGACTCAAAACTGTTAGCTTGTAGTTCATTAAGTAAATAGCTTAGAAATCCTCTTGGGGAGAACAAACGTTTTTGCAGTGTGCATACCATGTGCTAATAGGGACCGCCCTCTACCTGGGAAAAACCTCTTGAAGGTGGACTGCTAGATAATCACCACCAATGTTTTATAGGAATTAGATAATCAGAAATGTAAGTAGGCAATATGTATAAATTGGGGTTGGGCGATGGGGTGCATTTCTCCTGTGTCATCCATCTGTTTATGGTGATCTGATCTAAGCAGAAGATCTATATTTTTGTGGAGAAGTTTGACAAGATGGGGATCTATACTTAAGAGTTTATCTACCATTTTATTTTGATGTGTATACATTTATTTTTGTAAACACCATTATACTTCCTGATATGAACTTGAGTATTGAATTCAATTAACTCACTGATTTTTAGGTGTCCACCTTTATTCTGAACCCATCCTGTAGGTGATTTATATAGCAACCCCTTGTGGAAAATCAGGTATCTGAATTTCCTGCTGCTTCTTTGTAATCTTGGTTTGGTAATACATTACTATTGTATTCTTATCGCCCAAAAAAAAAATGCCTATTGATTAGTAGTTCTAAAAGTTTCTTTGGGATCCTTAAATTTAGTGTATTCGTTAAAGGATTATTACACAGTTAGGTCATTGTTAAATGCTGGGAGAGATGAACTAGATATTGACCTAATTTGCAACAGTATTTGAACAAACTGGCTGACATCAAGTTTTCATTCACAACCTCGTAATTGCTTGCCCATTGTACTTGGCAATGCCACCTGAATTTGTTGTGTTCATTCAGTTGAATCCCTATATGCCATTTGAGGCCACTCTTCACTAAGCATCCATGACAAGTTTGGTTGGCTCGACTGTGTACTAGTAGAAGTACTGGTTTTGTGTGTTTAAGCAGTTTTTCCTTATTTGAATTGCTCATTTTCATCTGGGTAGTGTGTTGCATATGACAACAGTGTTTTTGGGGTCATTAAATTGATTTATATCAGCATTTTGTATTAATGTATCCGTAGTTTTGTATTAATATATCTGCTCGAGCGATAGGGTCTCAAAATTGGATTAAATGTCTACTTTTACTTCTGTTGAACCCTGGTATGACTGCTTTATAAGCATCAATGTACAAGTAACTCTGGTTATACCCTACTAAATAGAAGGAAGAAGCATCATTTTCATCTGTAGTGTACTGGAATGTGGTGTTATTACTAGTTTAGTTGCTTGGTACTGCCAGCAGATTTTGCTTTTGGCAGCAATTTTAAATGGCTGAGTTTCAAAGGTGGTCTGTTTCATGTTTGATTTTTAATTTTTTGCCTTATTGAATGACGCTTTGTCTTGGTTGCATTTTCATCACCAAGTTGCATATGAAAAAAAAAATATTTTTGTAGCAAAATTTTTACAAATGGATATAGAAAAATTGGATTCGATTGTAATCCGATATCATTGCATACACACATATCTATAGATATACTAATTAAAATTGAGTGATTATTTAACGATATTGTGCTGAAATTGAAATGTAATTTTTAAAATTCACCTTTGGTTTACTTTTTTGGATAAGATTGATTATTTTTAAAAGGATTCGATATGAACTGTAAAAATTAATTAGTTTGTTGAATAATCAAATCGAAAATGAATTAAGTTCAATTCGGATTCGGATTAATTTAAACTCTAGTTGATTCAAATGTGTTGGTAGTGATTTTGTGCAAATAATGTCAAAGACTCAATTTTTATTTTTTTGGTAATGTACTTAAAAATTAAAATTAAAATAAAAAATCTAAAAAATGGTAAGTTTTAACTAAAAAAATAATAAGTCTTAATTTTTTTTATATAGCACCTTCAAACTTGGATATTATCTAGTATATTAATACGAACAAATGATATAGGCAAAAAATAGCAACATAGAATGCACCAGAAAATTAATAAGCAAGGAAAAAATATAAAAAATAAGTCTATATAATAATTTTATTATTTGAAGTATTCATTTTAAGCTCAAACATAGCTCGGAGCACAAAAGACCTAAAGTTTCGTATATACCAAAGGGCAACATAAAAAATGTTTGTTGATCAATAGGGTCCAATACAAAATATAAATAAAAAAATTTGGACTGTAAGGACATGCCAAAGTAGAGTACACACAATCACTCTATGTACTCTAGCTAAACAATGCAGTGAAATAAGTCATACAATGTAATGATCTTCATACAGTTTGTGAATGTAGGCATGTCCTAAAATCCAAAAAAATATATAATCTATTGAGGCGTTCTTGGCGGTTGTGACGTGTTGGGTGCTACCCAATATCAAAACTATACAAATCATATTAAGCTCAAAACCATTTGATAACCCACTCAAATATCAAAATGAGATGTTTATTCAATTCATAGCAAGTAATTTAGTCAAAATGGGAAGTTGAGATCCGAATTGGACGATGGACTTGGGGCTTCTATATGCACACACTTGTGCCCCAGCCCCCCTTGCACTACACATTACCCAACACCTCCACAACTGTTGTTTGAAGATCCGAGAAGAAATAGTCAGTTTAGGAGAGTATAGAGAACAACACTACCTATTGCCGAAGGAGAAGCCACTCTGTTTAAAGGGTATGTTGGTCATTCAAAAAAAATGATAAAATTAGATTGGACTAAAGAACAAAAAAAAGAACAGTTGACATGTCCTTAATGCCTTAAAAGTATTGTGTTTGGATTTAATGACTTAAAAGACTACCTTATTGGACTTTTGACCAATTTTCACATATTTTTTTCAGAGATTATCTAGTTTCATCCCTCTCTAGAAGGTTGTTAGTTTCCTCCCAAACTTCCTCCTTATTCACTACTCAGACATTATCCCTCTTACTGCCTAGAGTTATCTATCTGTCCATACCAATACCCACCTATCCTGGAGGTCAGACTCTCTCTCTCTCTCTCTCTCTCTCTCTCTCTCTCTCTCAATAATGATTAGAAACTGAAAATATAATTAATAATTTTAATTTTTCATGCGAAAATTTTGTATGAGGCCCCTAAAATTATATAATTATATGAGTTTTTCAAAATAATTTCAAAAATTCATAATTTTGTTGCCATTATTCTATTGTTCCCTTAGATTTTAATTACAAAAATCCCACTATGTGATATCATAAGATTGATAAAACAATGCTAAAGTATTGATGCAAATTTTTGTACCGCCTTAAACCTTTTTTTTTAGGGGTGGAGAAGGGAAGGGGACTTGAACCCTTATAAGGAGTACCATTAGATCAAAAGTCTATTGGTATCGCCTTCAACTTGATGAACTATATTCACTTGAAAAAAGATTAAAAGACCAGAGGAAATACAAAAGTCGACTCTCCAGTATCTAAGTTAATATGGAATTAAAGATGATCATAATTGAATTAAATTTGGAATACATACATGTACCATCAACTAAGGCAGTATCTTTGGGGTTTAAGAGTTTGAGTTTCATTTGGAGCTGACCCTAATTTTGTGAATTTTTTTGTTAGGAGGATGAAGTGATTACTTAATCTCCATTTGCTCGAATTTGTGGTTATTTCTTACTTACCATTATTATCATCATTTGAAACTTCAAATGAGGTTGTATTTGATGATGCACAAATTGGTTTTATGTACCACCTGTCAAGTGATTAGTAATAAATGCAGTAATTAAATAAAGAAAGAGTAACTCAGGTGAGACAAAGATGTAGAGTGGTTCGGTCAATGTGACATACGTCTACTTTGAAGGGCTAGGGTCGCTTGGTTATTTTATTACTTAGAGGAGTGTAGGGGGAGCGGGGAGATACAATCAATATGAGAGAGATGAGAGTGATAGTAGGTGTGCTCGATTGTGTCAGATGCCCCCCAAGTGTTGGCGGGGCTTACAATTTATAGTCGCCTCCTAACAGATTAGGACGACTTATCAGTAACTAAGTGGCTAATCTGGTGGAGTTGACGCCATCTTCTCAACGGATGAGGCAGTTACAGCGCTCCCCATAATAGCCGGTCAAAGATGACGTGGTGGTTGAAGGCGGCATGGATGAGGCTCTTTGATGACCCTACTTACTTCCTTGGTGATGTAGCTCCTCGAACCCTGATGAGCTTGACCGGGTGTTGACCCTTTTGGGCTGGATTTACTGGATCTCTTTAAGTTGGGCTCTTAATTTAAACTGGGCTCACAACGTGGGTTGCACCCTTGGGCTTGAACCATCATTTGCCCCCAATGCCCTGTGTCCAATGATACTTGGACATTCCAAATGACGTCTTTAAAAACGTCATTTGAATTCCAAATGATTTTGTCTTAGCCAAAATCACCACCACCAACTTGTAATAAAGTTTATAAAAAGCTAATAACTCCACCTTATATCTCACATCATGATTCACCAGACAAAAAAAAATTTAAATAAATTTTAGAATTTAATTACCTTTTCATAATAAATATGAACTTATTTTATAATTGAAAATAAAATATAAAAGCATAATTTAATTTCATATTTTTCAATATAAAAACATATTTGTAAAACATATATTTAATAAAAAAAGTAAAAAACGTGTGTTTTGAAAGCTCACTTTTTATATCAAAAAGTATGTAAACCCATGATTTACTAAGATGCTATAAAAAGAATCTCAATATTATAATCTCACTTCTCATGTCATAAAAGCATATTAATCTGGAGGAGCTTTTCCCCAAATCAAGCCGGACCTAAAATTTTATTTCTCAAACTCAGTATATTTTTTTAAAACGTTACTGTAAATGACGTTTTTTAAAACGTTTTTTTTTAGAAATTTGTTGTGTATATGCTAAAAAAATTATGTATTATAATTTGATGGTATAAATGTTCATCGAACATTTATAGATGACCTACAAAAGTGCGAAAAACTTTAAAATATGGAAAAAGATACTTATACATTAAAACAAAACAACTTTATTACATGACACTATAAGAAATACAGTCCGTCAATATTTTGGTTGATATAGAAAACAACATAGAGGGTTGCCCAGTACACATAAACTCGATGGAATAAAAGTGTCAGACGCATCATCACTTAAATCGGAATTATCAGAAAGTTTTGTATCTGAAACAAGTAACGGATCCTCCAAAATTTGCATCTCAGCATAATCTGGATCGAAATGCTCAATTTTTGCATGGTCGATTGCATGCAAACGATCAAGTCTACGCTGCATTTGATCATTTTCACGTTCAAGCCTTGCTATGATCTCGTTATGGTTGGTAGAGTTTTGTGGATCATATATATCAGCCGAACGTGCCTTCGGTACCATTAATCCATGTCAACGACAACATACTTCAAGCTCACAACGTTTGTCATATAATTGTCGCCATTTTGGAGTGGGTTCTATACGAACACTCGGAGGTGGAGAGTCGGTCGCAGGTCTCACAAATACGTGTCCAACTTGACCGAATGAGTGATAAGGGTCGATGAGCTCATTACGGAACTCACGCTTTTGTCAATACCAAGTTACACCGGTAGAATCTGTGTAGGATTCAATTAAACGAACTACGTCTACACCACATGCTGCTCGGCCAGTCGAGTATTGACATTCGTAGGGTGAAGATGAACTTTGTTGATCATTGCGTGATGAAGAACATTGAGTGGTTTGACTGGATTGCCTCTTAGAGGTGCGGCTAGACATATTTTGGGTTATGATGTACACAATTAATAAAGATGGTTTATATAGACACGAAATTGTATTTAAGGAAAACGTGCATTGTATGTTTAGTACAAACCTGTAACCAAGTGGACCATCATGTGCGCCGTGCGCATCAACTGCGTCATGTGCTGGACCCACATCAACTGCGTCTACACCGACACCATATAACACTGCATCAGCCACATCGGGGGCCGCTCCATCATGGGCGACCCGCTGTCGTGGTAACACACGTTGTGGAACAATGTGTACCAAACACTCCCATGCCCACAACTACATACACAATACAATTGATTACACATATGTATAGTTACAAAAAGTTAAAAGTAAGCAACTAAGTTAAAAGTAAGCAACTAAGTGAAAAATGCAAGCAATTACCTGAAGCAGAATAAGTGGACCGCTAATATCCTTCGTGTCACGCTTAGTAGCGAGACACATCTCCCGATATAACCATGATAGGGCCGCACTGCCCCAACTAAAAGTGTCTGCCGCATGTAAGTCTGCAAGCAATGGTAGGAACATCAGCTTCACCCTACTCGACGACTTGTCGCCAAACAAAAACCCGCCAATCAACATAAGGATGTACGATCGTGCGTAACATGATATAAACTGCTCCGTCGCATCAGCTGGAATCCCATGGGCCAAATGCTCGGCCAGTGCACTAAGTCATAGAGTAGACTTATCCATAGCTCCGTCAGCTGGTGTGAATTCGAGCAACTCAGTGCACATAACACTCCACTGGTGTACGTCACGTACGGTATCTACACCACATACGGGCATCCCATCAATCGGAAGGCCAAGTAGAAAAGATGTATCCTGAAGAGTGATGGTGGCCTCACCGACTAGCAGATGAAACGTGTGTGTCTCGGGGCGCCATCGTTCTACCAGTGCAGTAATAAGATGCTAGTCCAGCTGAATATATATAAGGCGATATGCCCCATAAAATCCGGCTGTGCGTAGATGCTGAATAACCCTATCGTCTGTGATGGTAACTCGACGAAGAGAAGCCTCTGATCGTCTGCAATGTAACGGGGGTAGCTCTATACCCTCCCAAATAGCAGTGGTCCGATGGTCACCCTGTAAGTGTAGAACAGATGCATCATCGGGACCTGGATGTACTAATGAACGGGGATCACGATCCATGTCTACAACCTACATCAACATAACATATACAAACATGAGTTAACATATATAAATAACAACGTTAATATATATCGTTGATGTACCAACTTTAAATAGATCGTACACATTAACATTTTAGGTAACGTTAAAAAATATCATATCTAGAATAATGGGGTCGAACAATAAATAATGCAATACTAGTTACATACAACATTAGAGTGCATAACTAACATTTATAGTTGATGACCCATTGAAGAAGCTGATTGGTTTTTTGCTGCACATGTTCGGCGATCGTGACCTGATTGCAAACAAATACTACAGTGGTTCTTCTTGCGCCCTTCTTTGGGAAAATCCATTTCATTCTGTATGCGCGATGTCTGTGGACGTCCTCTAACGCCTCGACGCAACGACCTATCAGGGCATAATGTAGGGCCACCGGTATTATCCCAATAATCTTGGTGGTGCAGATGATGAAGATCAGGTGCATATGTGGATTCAAGTGCATGGATGTTATATATTGGATCGATTAAATTCCAAGAACTAACATGGAAATGAGAGCATACGGCCATAACATGAGAACAAGGCATTTTATAAATTGTAAATTTCCCGCAACTGCATGTCAGGTCTTCAATACGAACAACATGGGTATTACCGTTACCACTAACCACCTCCGCAATTGCACGTTGCATGTGAAATGGTGTAACAGTACATATTCCTGCTTTGACCTGGTTGGGTCGCATAAATTCAATTGCTTCAGGTGAGTACTCCATACCATCATCTATGCAACGCTTTGCATGTTCACGTCCCTCACAAAAGTATTTTGCGAGCCGATAAAATATGAATTTCACACATGCAGTAATGGGAAGCATCCTAGCACCTTTCAATGCACCATTGAACACCTCAGAAATATTGGTTGTGGTTGTTCCATATCGCCGACCACCATCATGGGCAAGTGTCTACTGTTGTGCTGGAATATCATCTAACCACTTCCATGCCTCAGGGTCTATACTTTTAATTTCTTCCATTATCAAATTAAACTTGCGAATTTGATGTGCTGCCCCAGCCTTCCAAACTTGATCTTTTAAATACGTGTTCTTGTAATGTGTGTTGAAATTGCTTTGTACATGCCTAAGACAGAAACAATGATAAGCGTATGATTCATTCCACCCAGAATCAGGTTTCTTAACCGCTGAGATTATACCTTTATGTCTATCTGAGATTAAGCATATACCAGCTCTATTCGGCACAACAAAGTGGCGTAGATGATATAGGAACCAACCCCAGCTTTCACTAGTCTCCTCATGAACAAAGGCAAATGCTAGAGGAAAAATCTTCTTCTTAGCGTCAATCCCAGTGGCAATAAGAAGCTTATGCTTATACTTGCCATTTACAAATGTGCCATCAATGCTGATTACAGGCCGACAATGAACAAACCCATCAATAGACGCTTTGAATGCCTAGAACACCTTTCCAAATATGTTGAATTCGGGAGCACAAGCCTCATATTGCCACTTTACAACTGTCCCAGGGTTGTATTTAACAAGAGCACCCATAAACTTCGGCAAAATGTTGTAGGAACAATCTCAATCACCGAAAACCTTGGCTATAGCCTTATTCTTCGCATTCCACGTCTTCTTGTACGTTATCAAATAGTGATACTCTTTTTTCACCATTTCAATGATGACCGGCATTGTTACATCAGGTGTAGCCCGAACCACACCCTCAATCCATTGAGAAATAAAACCTGCATCAAGCTGATAGTAGTCCTGGTTCAACATTGGTTAGAAACAAGTGTGCGGTGCCTGATATTTTGTGATTTCAAACATTCCATGTTTCGCCTTCAAAACCGCCCGTAACCTCCATTTGCATCCATATTGTAATACATCTTACACCTCAAAACCCATCGTGTTTTGTTTGTATCAACAACAACATATTGTTGGTGCTTCTTAATTAAATACAATTTCACTGCCATCTCCAGCTCTTTTTTACTCTTGAACACCATACCCTTCGCCAGTTCTGGTCTTGTAGGATCCCATGTTTTAATTCCATGCAAAATGCACAAGCTATCAACTTCATCCTGAGTTCCCGATTCAACGTTTGAGAAAAATGTTGACTCCGGCTCATGCATAGGAACCTCACCATCATCCTCAATAGAATTATCTTCGGTATCGTAATCATCATCATCAGAGTCATCACTCAATAAATCTTCTGTCAATTCTTCTTGTTCGTAGTAATCATTCTGGTCATTAGAACATATTCCTTCATATGTATTATTATCAATCTGATGCACTCCAAGTGCTTGGACAGGGTCCACTGGCGCCGGTGTCGGGGGTACTTCAATCATTGCCATCCCCTCGTTACCCAGTGTAGCACTGTATTCTTGCTGGGATGAGCATTATGGAAAAGTACTAGGCCCTGTTTCAGACTGTGCATGTGTATATCGATTGTATTCTTTCATACACTGCATTGTTACAGAGGTGTAATAATTACCCACCATGGAAGAAGGGTCAAACACTGGGATATATGGTTGTTGGTTGAGCATGAAAGAGTATGAACCACCCTCAGACCAACTTTCATTACTTCCACCAATGTCATCTTTCCTAACTTCTTCGCTCACATACAAATCCACTTTGTTAACACCTTGATTGTCAAATACAACATCCACCATTGCCTCCACACCATCGTTGTCAACAACTTCTAGTGGAATATATGTAAAAATGTTAGATCCCAATGTAGTAGGAAACCTACATATAAGTTTTAGGTTGTATTTATTCCTATCTATCCCCGTCACATCATGCAATCTATCCACCAATGCCGAGTAAGTTGTGTCATGCGCAACCTTTATCACACGTTTATAACCATTATCGTATCGTAAAACATCATGGTTCTTGAATATGGTACCACCCCAATAAACCATCACAGAAGCATGTCTTCTAGCCATTCTTAAAAATTCTACAATAAATACATCAAAAGTTAGTGTGTATACACAACCAAAACATTAAAATCAATGGGGCTTGTTCATGCTTTCATCGAAACTTTTGCTTGTTCATGCTTTCAAATGTATATAAACCGGGTAGCCTGTTCTATATTTCAATCACCCATTAACAAATCAGTGCTACACAAATACATTTAAACATGCATTTCACAAGGCTCCAAGTTTAAATCCAACTCTTCGACAATGTATCAATCTAAGCATAATCCATTCCCATTTCCACTTTTCAATTTCACAAGCTAACATCAGTAATCAACCCATAACTTTCCACAAGTTTTCAGAATAATTTCACAAACTCTATACGTTCTAAAGAAAGGCACCAATATTATAACATTTCTCATATATTATAACATTTCACAAGTTGTAGTGGTAACTCGTGTCTGAATGCACGGTGCAATGTAAACTAACCAGTTAATTTTAAAAAAAAAATTACTTTAAGTTGTTTTAATTAAAGAATTAAAATCAATATAAATAGGTTGACATTTTTTTACAATTACTATTTTGGTAGAGATTACTCTTACAATAGAAGTTCAGGAAATTCGCAACTTGTCTACAAAACTCAAAATCTCTTGTATTCACAGTTCACAATCAAAATTCCCCCAAAAATTACCATTCTGAACCCATCAAACTTTGACAACCATCAATTCCAATCAAAATAAACCAATCACACAACATATGTTTGGTTCACACAACAGAAACGTAAAGAGAATCAAGGCAAACAACCAATGACTGAAGGCTCTTTCTAACCCACAAAATGTTAACAATGTCACGTGACGTAATCATTCAGTAGAAAAATTATAAATTAGATAACTTAGAGTCCACTTTTTTTGACTTATTTATAAATTTGTTCACTTATTAATAGCCTATAATATTGCATGACATTATTGATATGATGTAATTGTTTAGGACAATATTCTCCCCCTGCGTGTGGTAAGTATGGGATATAAAGAATGAGAACTGATTGGTCTTTTGGGGACACACTTGTCCCACCCAAAGCAACAAAACCCATGTTTTGTGATTTCTTTGGCTTCCACAAGACAGATCAATTCATGATATTGGAACTCAATAAATAGGACTAAGTCACACCCTTTTACTTTACTTTATTATGGACTTATTCCCAACACGCATAGTTTCCCCCATGGCGTGGCGTGATAGGTGACTAGTGACCGTCGGGACTGTCGTCGACCCTTTGCACATTTGCTGGACACATATCTGAGACTCTCACATTGTGCGCTTCATGTAACTGAAGGAGAGCGTATTACCCAATTCAAAGTGTGTGTAGATTTTAGGTGGGTGGGTGTGTGTGTGTGGTGGGTGGTGGGTGGTGGGTGGTGGGGGGGGGGGGGGGGGATGAATTTAAAGTTTATTTTTGTTGAGTTCTTCACTTTCTATGCTTGTAGTGGTACTTTCTTTTTCGTGAGGAGGGATGTTGCCATGCAGTTGTGCATGAAGCCTTTTTTCCATGGAGACATATTTTCAAATGTTAATGATTTGGTCTCTGAACCTTTGAAACGAAGACTGAGTTTTTGGGTGGGAAAGGAAGCATTATGGAGTGTTTATGCATGTAGAGATGTCTTGCAACTATTGTATTTTTTTTCCTTCATGTTTTTATTAGACTAATAAAAAATAATTTGACTGCTTTAATAGCAATTCAGTCTTAAATTCACATTAAAAAAAAATTCAGTCTTAAATATTAATATAATTTGTAATACTTGAACTTAAAATTTTAATGTATCAACTGTTTAATTTTTTTTGGGTCATAATTTGCCCCGTAGCTAAGAATTATTGCTCCGCCCCTAATTCTAAATGAACTCAAGACCTTGCATAATGTATGCCTTCACAAAAAACTGTAAACCCTTTTTTGGTGAGAGAGTTTATGTTAAAACCACACATAGGAAAAAAAAAACACCAGTATAGTACAATAATCCAATCCAGTCAAATACACTTATGCAAGGATGGAACCAAGATTTAAGTTTTAGAGGGAATGGAATTTTTTGGGAGCTGGCGGTTATTTAGGAAGATAGGAAGAAATCTACTTTATGAATCTCTTCATCAACTTTGCACCAAATTTCTGATACAACTCTATGGAGAGCGTATTACCCAATTCATTAAGGATTTTACTATAAAGAGACAAACCAATACCAGGAAAGCCAACAATGCTTACTGATTTTGCAGAGGATCACCTTTAGCTGCCCCTAGAGCTATTGAAAGTCTATGCTTGAATTCAAGCTTCTCTTGTGAAACTTAACCAGATCCTGGAAGAAATAGAAATATATAAGAGTAATAATCAATGGCAAAAAACAGAACTACCAATTTAGTCTCCATTAGTGGGGGTCTGGAAAGGTAGAAGAATTAATATATGCAGGGCATGCTCAAGAGCAATGTGAAAAGCAAGAATACTGAAGAATTAGATAGTGTACACATGTCATGATTCCACAATACCTTACATTAATTTTGCCCTAAATTCGATTTTGCCCTAAATATCGATTTTCCCCTAAATATACTGTACACATGCCCAAAATCGATTTTGCCCTAAATTCGATTGACTGATTGGGCTGGAATGGAGAATGGATTTAGGAAAAATTCAATTGAGGTCAAAATACGATTTAGGCTGGAATGGACAATGGACATACTCACTGGTGGAGCTGTGGATTACGCGGAGTCAGTCGGTGCTCAATCGGTGCTCAGTCGGTGCTCAATCGGTGCTCCATTGCTGGTCTGCTCAGTCGTTGGTGGAGCAGCTGTGGATCTGTTGAATACTCGGTTGGAGGTCGTCGGAGGGATCTGTTGAATACTCGGTTGGAGGTCGTCGGAGTAATGCCTGGCTGAGAGTGGTTGAAGAGGAGGAGGAGGAGAGCTCAGATCATCGTTCCAGGAGGAGGAGGAGATCTGAGTGGTTTTCAAAAATTATGACCTACCAGAGTGATTTGAGGAATTTAAGTGAGGCGTTTAAATCGTCATTTAGAATGACGTTTTTAAAAACGTCATTTAGAATGACGTTTTCCACCCCTTTTATTTTTAACGTCTCTGTTAACGCTCCGTTTAAATTTCAGGATAAAAACGTCATTTTAAATGACGACTTTAAAAACGTCATTTGGAATGACGTTTTCATACAAAAAAATTGAAATTAAAATCGTCATTTGGAATGACGTTTTAAGGCGAGAAGACATCATTCCAAATGACGTTTTTTAAAAAAGATTGGATTTGTGAATTAAGTTTAAAAATGACTGAGTTGAGAAAATAAGTTATGAGGTGGAATGGGTTTGGAGAAAAGCTCCCACAGTCACTGTCCTCTCTCAACTGCCATCCCATCTCAGAAAATGACGAACCGAGGGAAAGGGAAAGGAAAGGGAAAAGGAAATGCGTCGGAAACCAAATCATCGTCCTCTGCAACATTGTCGAGTTGCAACCTTCCCGAAGACCTGATCGTTCAAATACTCTCAAGACTTCCAGTCAAATCTCTCCTCCGCTTCAAGTCCGTGTCCAAACCCTGGCTTGCCCTTATCAAGAACCCCAAATTCATCTCACTCCACCTCGATCACACCGATATGAACCCCAAGAACGACGCTGTAATCATCCACAGTCTCTCCCTATGGCATCACCCCATCATGTCTCTTTTCAATGTCAATTCTATTGACAACAAACCCATCAATCTCGACCACTCTTGCCCATCAATCTTCCACCTAATGGACTTGGTGGGTTCGTGTAATGGCCTTGTCTGTCTCGGTTGCGCTCCTCTGGGTCAAATGATCATTCTATGGAACCCTGCAACGAGAATGTTTAAGGCAATTCGGCTTCCAAGCACAAAAATCGATCGAGGCGAAGTTGATAAAGTTTCTCTCGGCCTTGGCTTCGACCCAGTTGGAAATGATTACAAAATCGTGTGTATAATGTGTATGACGCCGAAAAAACCAAAGAAAAAACAAGTGAAAGTTCAGGTGTACTCGGTGAATAGGGATTCTTGGAAAATGATTCAGGTTGAGACTCCATTTTATCTTATCCAGACTAGGTGCAATGCAATTGTGAAGGGAATACCCTATTGGACTGCGTTTATTGAATCGGAGGAGTCTAAATTTCGTGAGGTTTTGCTGTTTTTCGACACCCAGAAGGAGGTGTTTCTGCAAGGGGCAGTGCCAAATTTTCCCATGGGCGAAGGGACTAATGCACAACTCGTAGAATTGAAGGATGGTCTTGCTTCGCTTGTTTATTATTTGAGCGAAGAATCGAACAAAGGTGTAGGTCTTGATGTTTGGGTGTTGGATGATTGCAAGAAGAGTTGGAGTAAGAAGTTCAGTGTTGGACCAATTCCGTTTAAGGTGGAGAGGCTCATTCAGTGTTCGAAGAATGGAGAGATTGTAGCAGAGGATACTGAAGGAAAACTGTTTCTGTATTATCCCAAAACTAATGGAATTAAAAATATTTCAATTGACGAAGTCCAGGCACATTCATATGAAGTTTTTAGCTACACGGAGAGCTTGGTTTCAATCAAGGGGATGAAACAAGTAGGACTGTAGGAGTGAAGCCTTGAAAGAAAATAGTGTGGAAAGATACTATGCAGGACAGAAGGATAGATAATGGTCATGCATTTTTTGCACACATCTGACTAATACAACACTGTATGCGGTCCAGAATCCTTTCTTTTGTTAGCTTTAGTTATTCAATGCTAAGAAAGTATGCTTTTATTAGGTTTGTAGATCTGTGGTTAGTTTGACATCTGAAGATATTTTGTGAAAAGGGTTTTTGGAAATCATTTCCTGATGCAAGGATATGTTTCATGCTACGACATGTTCATATTTTTGATAGCTCTAATGCTTACTGTAGTTTCTCTGTATTTCTGTGAATGTGGTGGATTTGTTTTCCATGTGTGAGTGGTGGGAGAAAAAAGAAAAGGGGGGGGGGGGGGGGGGGGGGGGTTCAGGGCCAATGAGCCTTCTTTGCTATTTATAAATTGTCCTTAACTATTAAGGTTGTTGAAATGTCCCCTTCTCCCATGTGTCGAATAGATTTCAGTTGAATCTTAACATGCAAAGCTGGAAGTGACTTAGTTTTTCTTTTCCTTCGAATTGTCGGACTTCTAGTTGGTTTATACAAAACTTAGTTTATCTTTCTTTTATGATCATACTATTTCTATTCTGAAATAAAGTTGTGTTTGCACTCCTAAAGGTATACATTTTAGCTTCTAGTTATGGACATGTCTTGTGTTTGACAAGTATCGAGTGTCATATCCGTATTCATAATAAGCAAACTTGGTGTCTAATTCCTATGTCCAGGGCTTATTTTTTCTTTCTATCAGGGCTCTTTGTCCATATTAGTTTATCTTGATCTTACCATAACAACCAATAGTTCCCTTATACGGTAAGATCAAGACAATTTGATATGAACAAGGAGTTCCTTTATAAAGGAGTAAGTGCTTACCATATGCGATAAACACAAGTTTAGCTTCAAATTCTATTTCACATAGCTACCACCTTTATGTCGTAGAAGAAATACAAATGTTATGCAACTCATAAGATGTTCAAGAAACTAAAAATTCAGATATGTGAAAAACTATAAAATTTGACTTGCTTTTTGAAGACAGAGACTCACATGGAATCCTTTGAATAATCGTATTTGAGTCTAGTTGGTTCTTATTTTTGAGTAATTTAAAGTTAGTTTACTCGTATTTTTTGTTTTTGTCTTTTTTACATTTATTAGAGTGAGGAGTATTTTTGGAACGGGTCTATGACCTGTGGATAATCTTTTGGGTCGAATTGTAGTGTTGGATATTTATAGAGCTTAGAGTCCTAGTTCTGGTTTATGTTAATTTCCTACTCTATAAGTAATTTGGAGTCTTCCGAATATTTTAGTAGTAGGAAATACTTAGAACTCTATGTATAGGTAACAATATTTTTAATAAAGGACAGATATTTACTGGAATTTTCAGCAATTATGCTTGGAAGATTGTGTGATGCAATTCAAGCCCTAGGTGTGATGGCTAAGGAACCCTAGGAGTGATTCCTAGTTCTTTTCTTCTCTTTTTCTTCTTTTGCAACTGTTTAAGTTTTAAACCCAATAATCTGATATGAAATTTAGTCATTATATCCTTAAAAGTAGTCTACAAAAACACTACCCCTTTCCCAAACTATCCATACATAGCACATCTAACCCAAGTTTACTGTTCACTGCACTTGAACGGTGCTGGTTTTTGTTGGCTCCCTGTTGTCCTACATCAAAATGTCAATTGCATGCCAACTACCTAATTACTTTGCTGTTTACAACTAGAATGATTCAAATAGCTAAGGTATATAAGATCATTAACACCCTCAAGGACATGCAGATTGACATGTAAGAGCTCTCCCGTGTACACTGTGGTTAGCTATGGTTTGCTATGTGTATTTGTTGTGTTCGTTTTGTTTGAGGAGTCCGCTCACAGCTATAAAGCTATTTCTTATGTCCTGCTTTTTTTTTTTTTTGTGCAATTGTTACTGGATTTCATGTTCGTAATTTTAGTCCAGAGTTGATGAGCCGTTGTGATCACTAATTAATGGATGTTTGACTGTGCTTTATAGATGATATTCTTTTACTTTATATGCACATTTATGGCTCTGTACCTGGGAAAAACCCACCATTGTTTTATAGGAGCTAGGGATAATCATAAATGAAGTAGGCATTATGCATTATATGTATAAATTGGGGGGGGGGGCTGCATTTCTCCCATGTCATTCATCTGTTTATGGTGATCTGATCTAAGCAGAAGATCTATATTTTTGTGGAGAAGTTTGACAAGATGGGGATCTATACTTCCGTGTGTAAGCATTTTATTTTTGTAAACATCATTCTACTTTCTGATATGTACTTGAGTATTGAATTCAAGCACTCCCTTGTGGCAAATCAGTATCTGGATTTGCTGCTGCTTCTTTGTAATCTTGGTTTGGTAATATTTAACTATTGTATTCTTATCCAAAAAAAAAATCCCTGTCGAATTAGAAGTTCTAAAAGTTTCTTCGGGATCCTTAAATTTAGTGTATTTGTTAAAGGATTATTACACAGTTAGGTCATTCTTAATTGCTGGGAGAGATGAACTAGATATTGACCTAATTTTCGGCATTATTTGCACAAATTGGTTGACCTCAAGTTTGCACTCACAACTCATAATTGTTAGCCCACTGTACTTGACAATGACCCTGAATTTGTTGTATTCATTCAGTTGTATAAATGTATGCCATTTGAAGCCGCTCTTCACTAAGCATCCATGACAAGTTTGGTTGACTTGACTGTGGGTACTTGAGGTGGTAAATGGGTGGGTTGGGTTGGTTATGGATTGGATTAAATTAGATTGGGTTAAAATAAATACAATTCATTTTTCACTCATGTAATCAATGGGTTGGGTTTAAGAGCAACTCAAAAGGGAGTTGCCATCAGGGGTGGCATCTCCATAACCGCTAAAATGTCACCCCAAATTAAAAAATTTGGACTCCAATGGGGGTGGCATCTGGGGTTGCAAAATGGCATCAAGGGTGTTGGGGTGACATTTTTGGCAACTCTGGAGAAAGAAAGGGAGAGGTTGCAAATTCATTGTTCAATCCCAACGGTTCCTTCAACAGAAATTTTCTACAAATACAGAGATTTTGAAAAGAAAACTTACTTGATTTTTGCAATTGATTTTTCTTCAATCGTTGGAAGGAAGCTCTCTGCTCTTGATTTTGCTCCTGCTCCTGAGTAAGCTCTCTGCTCCTGAGTTCACAAGAGTCGGATTTTTCTTCAATCGTTGGAAGGAGGCGCAGAGGGAAGGGGAAATGGGAAGGGGAATGGTCTGAATCGCAAGGGGAAGGGGAAGGGGAAGGGGAAAGGGATAGGGTTTGCCTCTTTGATTGTTCTAGATGTTTATGCTACTATTTATTTTAGGGCAAATAACACCTTGTACCCCAAAAGTTTTTTGTATTCTCTATTTATATATTAAATTTTTTTGGATTGTCGTATTATACCATTAAATTTTTTTGTATTGTCATATTACACCATTAAATTTTTTTGTATTGTTATATTACACCATTATAATTTTTTTTTTTGTAGATGGATTCGCAATTTGACGGTTCTTTCACTGATTTGCTTATGAACGACACCGATTTATATGATGAAGGTATGCAGACCAATCCCACAGTATTGGCGCCAGTACAAAAGGAAGCTGCTCAAAGAGTGAGAAAATCGCAAAGGACAAAGAATTTCTCTCTAAAAGAAGATAAATTAATTGTGTATGCGTGGCTTAACACGAGTAAAGATGCAATTACTGGGAATGAACAACAAGGTGGTGTTTTCTTGCAAAGAATATTAAAATACTTAGAACTTCATAGAGGCAATCAAGAAGAGCATTCGCAAGCTTCTATTAAAAGCCGTTGGATTGATATAAATGCAAAATGCGACAAATTTGTCGATTTTTATAGTCAAATTGAAAGACTGCGACAAAGTGGACACACCGAGCAAAAAAATGTAATAATTGAGCTTTTTTAGATAGACACTATTATGATTTGATATTTGAACTATTGACTGAATGATTTTATATGTTTTTCAGGTTGATGAAGCAAATGAAATGTTTGCTACAATCATTGGAAGACCATTTCAATACGAGCTTTGTTGGAATATATTGAAAATGGAGCGAAAAATGGACTGATAATCTCACCAGCAATAAGAGAGTAAAAACTCATTCAACTGGTAGTCCTGCTGAATCAAATCATGTTGAATCTTGCTATTCAACTCCATATTTAGGGGATGACACTGAACCCTCGTCCACTCCCAACCTCGATAAGCCATTAGGTAGAAAAACTTCGCAGAAACAACTTAAAAACTAAGAGACGCAAAAGGGTGTTGAAGCATCACTAGATTATTACCACTAGAATCAAAGAATGAAAGTGGAACGACAAAAAGTTGAGCGGCACGACAAAATTTATGCTCAACAGGAGATAGTATTGGAGCAACATCGTAGACAGTTAGAAATTGAAGAAAGGCAGGTTCAAGAA
Source organism: Ilex aquifolium (assembly GCA_951799425.1). Classification (NCBI taxonomy): domain Eukaryota; kingdom Viridiplantae; phylum Streptophyta; class Magnoliopsida; order Aquifoliales; family Aquifoliaceae; genus Ilex; species Ilex aquifolium. The sequence goes on along the minus strand of OX637392.1, from coordinate 48,021,063 downwards.
ATTGAAAGGCAGAATGAAATGCATAATGAAATGAAAATCATGGAAACTGACACTACTGGCATGGACCCAATTTCTATAGCATATTGGAATAACTTGAAGATAGAGATTATGAAAAAGTGGGGTTTTAATTTTTAGTCGTTATTTATTATGTTGCTATTATTTTTTAATTTTTAGTCATTATTTATTATGTTGCTATTATTTATGAAAAACTATGTATTGAAATTGAAATTGAAAATATAACTTGAAATTGAAATTGAAAATACAACTTGAAATTGAAATTGACAGGGAAAATACAACTTGAAATTGAAATTGGAATTAAAAATACAACTTGATATTGAAATTGAAAATTATTCTTTGCCATGTCGTTTCCACAAATGTTCAATAAGATCTGACTTCAATTGAGAATGAGTTGCACTGTCCCTGATCTGACAATGGGTTTGCATGAAATCTTCCAATTCTGGTGTATACGCATGCGACACTTCTACAGACGGATTTGCATCACTTCCATCAAAGTCATTGTTATCAATATCTCCTTCATTCTTCATGACCATATTATGCATTATTATGTACGCTTTCATAATATCTGCAAGTGTTTCTTCATCCCAAAAGCGTGTTGGTCCACACACGATTGCAAAACGGGCTTGAAGTATCCCAAATGCAAGCTCTACATCTTTTCTTGCCGACTCTTGTGTTTTAGCAAAAAAAAATTTCTTCAAACCTTGTGGACAAGGAATTATTTTTACAAATGTCGACCAGTTTGGATAAATATCATCAGCTAGATAATATCTCATTGTATACTAATGACCATTAATTGTATAGTTTATTGGAGAAGCATGACCATTTGCTAATAATGCAAAAACAGGGGACCTATCTAGAAAATTTATGTCATTCAGCGAATTAGGAAGCCCAAAGAATGCATGTTATATCCAAAGATCTTGAGAAGCCACAGCTTCCAAAATGATTGTTGATTCGTGACAATGACCAGTATACATACCTTGCCATGCGGTCAGACAATTTTTCCACTTGCAATGCATGCAATCAATACTCCCTAACATGCCGGGAAAGCCACGTTGTTCCCCCATCTGTAGCAATCGAGCAATATCGCTATTGTTTTGTGACCTCAGGTAATGGTCGTCAAACACTGCAATAACAGCTTTCACAAACATTCTCAGACTCTGCATGGCAGTGCTTTCTCCAATTCTAATGTATTCATCCACAAAATCTGCCAGTGTTCTGTAAGCAAGAATTTTATAAGCAGCTGTTATCTTCTAAAAGGATGACAAACTGAGAACTCCAACGACATCTGTTGTTTGGATGAAGTATGGATCGTGTTGTTTAACTTCATTTACAATTCGGAGAAAAAGAGGACGACTCATTCGGAACCTCCTTCGAAAAAAACCTTCATATACACAAGGGGTAGCAAAATAGTCACGGTAGAGTCTTTCGTGACCTTCAACTCTACCACGATTAACTGTTCTGTGGCCTGGAACGAAACTACGATGCCTTCTTATCCGTCCCTGACTAGACCCTTCTGACCTTCTGGTTGCAGCATACAACATATTCAATTCATCATTATCTTCTTCCTCAATATTGAGGATCTGTCCTAAAATATTAGGATAACAATTCATATAGATTGATGAATGAAAATATAAAAAGATAAATAGTCAAAGAGAAATGAGATATTGAATTTGTAGAGAGAATGTAATATAGATTGATGAAAACATGAGAAAAATGATCATATTTATAGACGAATTATACTTTTTTGAATTTTTATTTTGGTGGTTAAATTTTCAAATTTGAATTTCAACGGTTGAATTTTGAAATTTGATTTTCGGCGGACAAAATTTGAAATTTAAAATTTGGATTTGAAATTTGAAATTTTTACTATAAAAATATATCCGTTAAATTGCGATCGTTATGAAAACTATACCCGTTAAAATATAATCATAAAGTTTAATTATATATTTTTAATAAAAAATACTAAAATGGCACTCCATTTTGGCACCTGCCATTGGAGTAGATTTATAATTCAGAGATGCCATAACACTGTTCAAGGTTGCAAATGCTTGATTTGGCACCCCAAAATGACAACTCCCTTTGGAGTTGCTCTTATAACGGGTTGGGTTAAACCGATTAACTCATAAAATAATTAAAATTCTTAATAGACACATTAGTACACCAAAACACACACACACACATTAGTAGTACACCAAAATACAAACACACACACACACACACACTAATATACCAAAACACACACAAACTAATACACTAAAAATATACACACTAATACACAAAAAATACACACACATATACTAACACAAAAACTAAAACACATTTAATAAAAAAAATACACAGATAATGGGTCAGGGTCGATTGTGGGCTATGGGTTGGTCTGTGGGTCGACTCGTGGGTTATGGGTCAATCCATGGGTTGGGTCGACCCGTGGGTCATGTGTGGTGTATTAGTGTGTGTGTTTTTGGTGTACTAGTATGGTATATTTTGATGTATTAGTGTATATGTATGTATTTTTTGTGTAATAGTGTGTGTATTTTTTGGTATATTAGTATATTTATTTAATTTTATTACTTGTGTTATTTAATAAAAAGATAAATACTCAACCCAATGGGTACCCATTTGTAATTCATATTAACCCGCTTAATTAAAATGAATCATCTTACCCAGCCCATTTAGAACTCATATTAATTAATATAGGTACCCAACCCATTTATTTATGGATGGGTTGAGCGGATTAATGGGTAATGAGTTAAGATTGCTACCTCTAGTACTAGTATTATACTGGTTTTGTGTGTTTAAGCAGTTTCCCTATTTGAATTGTTCATTTTCATTTGGGTAGTGTGTTGCATATGACAACGGTATTTTTGGGGCCGATAAATTGATTTATATCAGTATTTTGTATTAATATATCTGCTCAAGCGATATGTAGCAAAATTGGGGTAAATGTCTATTTTTTACTTATTTTGAACCCTGGTTTGATTGTTTTATAAGCAGCAATGTACAAGTAACTCTGGTTATATCCTACTGTATACATGAGAGTATTATTTTCATCTCTAGTGTATTGGAATTTGTTGGAATTACTAGTTTTAGTTTCAATTTCAATTTCAAATGGGTGAGTTTCAAATGTGGTCTGTTTCATGTTTGACTTTTATGTTTTTTTTATTTGTATTTTTGCCTTGAATGACGCTAATCCTTCTTCGCATTGTCATCACCAAGTTGCATATGAAAAATTCTGTCTTTCTGTAGAAAATAAAATGGAAAATTCTGTCTTTCCGTAGAAAATAAAATGGAAAATTAGATTTGTCCCTCTCATCATGCCCTGGCTCACATTGCTGTTTAATTGTTATTAAGGATAATCTATGTCTGAAGGTACGGTAGAATATGAATAGTTTTGAAAGGGATATTAGTGGTCGTTGAATGAGTCTATTTGATACCGTTGGATAAACTTATTGAATCCTACCTTATTTTATAAAAACAACATTATATTTTTATTCCAAAATCCCAATATTAATACACATTGACAATTCTATTAATACAATATCATTTTTAATGCACAAAAAACGAATATATTTATCTTATCTCTTCATTCATAATTAAAATAATTTGGTAAAAAATTACTGATGCACAAAGTAAAAACAAGAAAGACAAAAAGAAAAAAAAAATCTATAACTCTTACTATTTGGTAGCTCGAATAAAAAAATTATAGAAAATTGGTCCATTGGATATTTATAGTTATGAAAAAAATATAAACAATTTAAGTATGATAAAAAATAGATAATATCTAATGTAGTTATATAATTAAATTTTTTTTATGTAGTTTATCAAACATTTCATAAATCCAAAATGGAGAAAAAAAATACCTAGAGGACAAATAGATTGCAGCTATTGGCGGGCATTGTTGTGAAGAGAGACACTCTTTCACAATCAAAGGTCAATTTGAGACAACGTTAACTTATTTGTCCACCTTTCGTGTCAAACATTAATCCCTGTAGACATGACTACTAACATCTCTTCAACAAAATTGAAGGGCCCATTAAGGTATGAATCCTCGGAAACAATTAAGATAAGAAAACAAAGTTTTGCATGGCTTTGAATGAGCCTGCTCTTCGAAGGGGAAACTTCCAATGACATCCTACAGATATAAAAAGGTCATATAATGCTGAAAGTAACATATGCACATACATCATTCTAAGGGGTTAGCTTAGGGATAACTTTTTCATGACAATAAATCAGAGATTTAAATTTATATGAAGTTAATTTTTTGGAGTCATCGCCCATAGATTTGTCTGATTCTGTAGAAAGACGGCTTTGTGCAAAGTTTAGCATTAGTCTGATATGTGAATAAGAAAGTATTATGATAATCTACTAGGACAATTGAGATATAAAAAAAAAAACATATGGATATATATATACACTAATTAATGTATGTGACTGAAGGCACTATATAACAAAAAAACTTGGCAATAAAAAAATGTCAATATGCTAATAATTGTTTTAATTTTTTTTATTATCAAATTTTTTTATATAGCACCTTCAGACGTGGACATTAGCTAGTATATTAATACAAACAAATGATATAGGCAAAAATAGTAACATAGAATGCACCAGAAAATTAATAAACAAGGAAAAAATATAAAAAATAAGACCATGTAATAATTTTGTCATTTGAAGTATACATTTTAAGCTCAAACATAACTCTGAGCCCAGAAGACCGAAGTTTCGTATGTCCCAAATGGCAACATAAAAAATGTTTGTTGATCAATAGATCCAATACAAAATATAAATAAAAAAATTTGGAATGTAAGGACATACAAAAATAGAGTACCCACACTCACTCTATGTACTCTAGGTAAACAATGCAGTTAAATAAGTCATACAATGTAGTGATCTTCATATAGTTCGTGTATGTAGGCACGTCCTAAAATCCAAAAAAAATATAATTTATTCGGGCGTCTTTGGTGGTTGTGGCATGTTGGGTGCTACCAAATATCAAAACTATACAAATCATATCAAAATGAGATGTTTATTCGATCTATAACAAGTAATCTAGCCAAAATGAGAAGTTGAAATCCGAATTGGACGATGGACTTAGGGCTTCTTTATGCACACACTTGTGTTCCACCCCCTGGCACTACACATTACCCAACATCTCCACAACTGTCGTTTGAAGATCTAAGAAGAAATAGTCAATTTAGTAAAGTATAGAGAACAACACTACCCATTATCGGAGGAGAAGCCACTCTGTTTAAAGGGTATGTTGGTCATTCAAAAAAATGATAAAATTAGATTAGACTAGAGAACAAAAAAAGAACAGTTGATATGTCCTTTGTCTAGTTCGATACTTAATGGAATGAGTATTTTCAGATTGATGTAAATAAAATTCAATTTCACTTATGTATTTTGACTACTTGTCTGACACTTAACTGTTATGACTGAATCAAGTATTTCTAATGAAATGACTTTACATAAAGCCTATAATAGATTGAACCGACTATGCATTATGTTTGTGCGAATGATTATGATGTATAACGTTAAGTTAGTTGTTCCTCAAATTGATAATACTTATGAATGTTATATAGTTATGCAAAAATGTTATTGAACTATTGATTACTCTCTTATTGGACATTGATGGCTGAACTTACCATTATGAAATTTGATAGTACATGTGGGATGCATAAATATATCCTCATAATTTTAGCTACTAAGTTGATTGTTTTAAGGATAGACGAGTTCTTTTATGTAATTTAATTTGAACTGTTCGTCCCTTGATATGAACCTATATTGATGATATGTAGCATGCTAATGTATGTCTATTATGTATGTTCAAGAGGAAACAAGACTTAAGAACTTAAGGCACTATTCTAAGACCAAGAGCCTACTTAGCTACTTAGGCTCATAAGGGAAATAAATAGTATGTGTCATTTATGTAAAATTTGAGACATTTTTTAAATGATTGATATAAACAAAGGGCATGATTCGAAAGGAAATATAAGTATTAAAACTTTTGAATGTTTCAAATCAAAACTTAAAGAAGAATATTCTTGATGATGCACAAAATTGTCTTTGGCAAGATCAACAGTCAAGAATATATAAGGGTGTAATTAATGAGCAATTAACAAGCAATCAATGGCAATCAACGAAACTTAAAGCAATAAACAACAGATCAACACAAAGATTTATAGCGGTTCGGTCTCGGATCACCTACTCTACTTTCGGGAATGGCAGCGGTGGCCTGGTGTTCTTTATTGATGAATAAGAGTCGCCAAAAGAGTATTCTCCGGGAGTATTACAGTGCTTGAGGAAAAAGAGAGAGAGAGATGTGTGTATGGTGCAGTATGTAAGGTACTGGAGGTATTGGAGGCGTGCCCTTATTCTTGAGAGGGCTTACATTATATAGCTAGGGTAAGGCGGTGACGTGAGGAAGAAGTCTTCCACTATTTTGGTAAGTGCAATTTCAGTAGAAATAGACTTCTTTGGCAAGCACAGTTAAGGTAGGAATGAATCTCTGTATCCCGTCATGCTCTCCCTCGTGCTCCTATTCAGTCGCAGAAGAATCTTGATTGAATTGGACTCTAAGCTGGACCTTGAGTTGAAGTGGGCTGAACTTCATACTGGAGTACCAAGGCAGGAGGAGCAAAGAGGGGTAGGCGCCCAAGGGGCTCCCTAGTCGGGGCCCAATGGGCGGCGCCCAGGTGCGGGGTGCCCTATGGGCGGCGCCCATGTGCTCGGGTGACCCCTGCTTGGCGCCCCTTTGATCTCCCTTGCCCATTTGACTTCATTCTGGGTTCCTCTAGGATGACTTGGGCTCCCTCTTGGATTTTTAATATTTGGGCCTTTCTCGATTTATTTTTATCGGGCTTAGCCCAGTCAAATTTGGGCTCATCATTTCCCCCCATGCTCCGAGCTCTGACTTTCTCGAGAGGAAGGAGTTGAGGGCATGTGCTTCGGTTTCGCTTGAGTGAGCATAAATTTTCTTGTTTCTCATGGTGCTTCTAGTCTTCAACTTTCTATTCCTGCTGATGGGAGATTCTATGGATGATCCATGAGCTCCTTGAAGGCATGGCATGAAGGCTCCCCTGCCCATGGTGATGTCGTTGTGGTGATCAATATTAGAGCATCTTTGGAGCTTGGGCAACTTAACTGATGGAGGCGTTAGGTGCGTGAAAGATGGGCAGTGCCAAGCGTTGGGTGACCTCAGGTGGACAGCTGGGAGAGGGCGCTTATGTTAGAGATGTGGTTTGTTGTGGATGTCGGTGCCGCCTCTTGCACTGTTGGAGAGAGGTCCATGGGCGGCGCCCAACGGGCTTGTGTTGAAGGCATCGCCCATGAGGATTGCCTAAGCAGCGCCAATAGGGCTACCTTTATTGTTGATGGCGCCAGGGACTTGGTGGAGAGGACAGGCCGAAGAATCCAAGGAGGAAGGCACTAGGGGCGGCGCCCAAGGTGCAAGCTCCGCTGTGAGAGGCGCCCAAGGTGCCATGGGTCACGCCACAAGGGCTAAAACTATGAGAGGCTTTGGCGAGAAAATCATGGGCGACGCCATAAAGGGACCTATAGGCGGCGCCATAGCAGGCGAGGGAGTCATGGAGCTGGCCTGGGCGAGGGCGCTGGGTGCTGGGCGCCAGGCGCTCCTGGGCTTTGGTGAGGCTGCTGGATGTTGGTGAGGCTGCTGGGCCAGGCTGCCTGGGCGCCTGGGTGCTGGCGAGGCTGCTGGGCCAGGCTGCCTGGGCGCCTGGGTGCTGGCGAGGCTGCCTGGGTGAGCTGGGTGCTGGCGAGGCTGCCTGGGTGAGCTGGGTGCTGGCGAGGCTGCCTGGGCGAGCTGGGCGCTGGCGAGGCCGCCTGGGCGAGCTGAAGTATTATAAAATCATAAAATGTCGGTAAAACTTTGAACGACCATACATTTGCGCTCGGGAGTCCGTTTGAGGCAAAAAAAATTTTGAATTCGGGTATTTTTTCGAGATCTACAACATACAAACAGCCAAAGGCGGGTTGGTTAACAATTTTCCCCAAAAAATGCTTCTATCTCTCTGAATTTGAGTTTTGAGCACAATTTAGTGAAACCGGCGGTGATGGAGAGCTGCGTTTTGGCAGGCAATTGTCAGGCATTCATGGGCGACGAATTGGCATTCTGAGTTTTTTGCCATCGAGGGAGACTATGATGGCTTTTGACTAGGTAAGAGGCGAACCCGCCTTCTCCAATCCTGGCCCCCTGTTGATAGGGCGATGGTGGAGACTCTCTTTGCTTTTAGAGTGGTGTCTTCCCCTCTTCTCAAAATGGTGAGGTTTGATGCCCCCAGTGCTACTCGATCAGGGTCCGATTGCCAGGTTGCTTCTCGGGAGATGGGACCAGGTGGTGCCCCCACTCTTTTCCAGACTGGGATTTCTGTGTGTACCAGAGTTAGCTGTTATACTGTTGAAGGAGTTGAGACTCCTGTTCGGTCTTCTACGGGGACTGTAGCTCCACCTAGTTGCCTTGCTTCTAGTAGTGGCTCGGTGTTCATGCTTCAATGTGACTTTGGCCAATGAGCAACTTTGGAGGTCTGTGACTCCCAAGGATGTCAGAGAGGCAGGCACTGGGGGCTGCTGAGAGCAGTTGGTGCTTGAGCGGCAGGCACGAGAGGATGCCGCGAAGCAGTTAGGGCTAAAACGGCAGGCACGAGAGGATGCCGCGGAGCAAGTAGGGTTCGGGTGGCAGGCACGAGAGGATGCCACTGAGCAGTAGGGCTCGGGTGGCAGGCATGAGAGGATGCCACTGAGCAGGTAGGGCTCGAGCAGCAGGCACGAGAGGATGCCGCTGAGCAGTTGAGGCTAACGCACGAGAGGGCTGCCCATCTAGAGGCTGACCTTCGAGTAGCACTTGAGATAGCTACTAGGGCAGAGGCTCATTCTATGTAGATGAGGAGGGCGCTGACGAGCTGGGCGCCTGGTGCTTGGTGTTGAGCGCCTGGTGAGAGGGGCCGAGACCCATTGTCTAGGCGGCATCAAAGGAGGCGTCAAGGTGAAGAGGGCGAGGCCGTCATGAGGACGCCCAAGGTGGAGAGGGCGAGACCCCTCGTCGGGCGGCATCAAGAGGAGTGCCCAAGGCGAGGCCATCATGGGGGCGCCCAAGGTGGAGAAGGCGAGACCCCTCTGTGCGCTTTTTGACTTTTGTATACCTTATTGTTGTTAAGTTGTAGGCTGTTTGAGATGAAAACAAGACAGTCATAACAACAATAATCTTGCAAAATTTTATTTCATAAAATAATGAATAACAAAATAAATCAACTAAAACTATAAAAGATAGATAAAATCTTCAGGTGTGTCCCATAGGTGGGCCAATGTTTCCTTGGCGGAGTTGTAGCCCTCAAGAGATTGTCTGAATTTCTCCAAGGAGCTGCTGGCGTTCTTTGTCGTCTTGGTCCCGGTTAGGTGGCACGGCTTGACCTCTGCCAGCAACGTACTACCTCAACTGGCCACACTGTATGAGCTCCTCGATCTGCTTCTTGAGTTCATAGCAGTCATCAGTGTCGTGGCCATGGTCGTGGTGGAAGCGACAGTATCTGCTGTGGTTTCTGCGGTTTGGAGCGGACTTCATTTTTCCGGGCAAGCGGAGCGTGGGGTCATCTTGTATCTGAAATAGGATGTGCTCCACCGAGGCGTTGAATGGCGTGAAAGGTTGTCGCTCTCTCAAAGGTGGGGGACTAAGGCGGTCCTTGACAGAGATTCTCTCCGTCCTATTTATTTTGTTCTCTACCTCCCACCTGTCCTCGTGAGTGTCCTTCTTTTTCTCCCCTCCTTGGGAGGACTCACCTCGACGGGCCTTGGTGATATCCTCGGCATTCATATACTTCTGGGCCCTTGACAACAGCTCGGGCATACTGGATGGTGGCTTCTTGAGGACAGAAAACATGAAATTGGAGGTGCGGAGGCCGGCAATAAAGGCGGCCAGAGTTACCTTATCATCTGGCTCCTCAACTTGGAGAATCTCTTTATTGAAGCGGGCAAGGTAGTCCCTTAGGCTTTCATCCCTGTCCTGCTTGATGGTGAGCAGGTGGGTCACTGGTTTCTGATGTCGGCGTTCCCCCAATGAAGTGGGAAACGAAAGACCTACTCAACTCTGCGAAAGAGCATATGGAGGAGGGCCTGAGCTTGAAGAACCACTGGCGAACAGACCCCTTCAAAGTGGTAGGGAAGGCTCTACACATAATTTCCTCAGGCACGTTGTGGAGTTGGTTGAGGGACTTATATGTGTCAAGATGGTCGAGGGGGGTCTTTGGTGCCATCGAATATCTCGATGGTAGACATCTTAAATTTCGAAGGCAGAGGATAGTTGGAAATATCAGCAATGAATGGAGTATCAGTACGCCTTACCAGGTAGTCTACCGTCTCAAGCGCTTGCGCCCTGATGGCGTTGAGGGCATCACCGAATTGGTTTTGTACCTCTCTGATCTTCTCGTCCCATTGGTTGGGGATGTCCTTCGTTGGGTGATGGTACTGGCTTCAATGATCTCCATACTGGCTCTCTCCTTCATCCTCCTACGCAGGTACATGAGGAGGGGGAGCTCGTGAACTCCCCGCGCGCTGAGGAGGGACTGCAGAGCGAGGGACCCCATGGTGGGGGGCTGCCTGGCGTCCAGAGGGGATAGACTGCTCTCCTGTTGGAGGGAGTGGTGTTCCTCCCACGGTGTGAGGGGTGACACCTCCCTAGGCAAGCATCAACTGTATTATTTGTTGGTTTTGGTTTACCAACTGCTGCATAGTTTGTAGGAGCTGTTGCCCGACAACGGGAGTCGCCGTAGTAGATGGTTCCGAGGGTGCGATGGGAGGCAAAGCCTCCTCCCGGTGGGTCGGGTTATTGTCTCCCGGTTGTTGGCTCATCGACCTAGTTGTGATTGCCATAGAATAGCAATGTAGTAGAACACTTAGTCGTTCCCACAGACGGCGCCAAACTGATGATGCATAAAATTGTCTTTGGCAAGATCAACAGTCAAGAATATATAAGGGTGTAATTAATGAGCAATTAACAAGCAATCAACGGAACTTAAAGCAATAAACAACATATCAACACAAAGATTTATAGTGGTTCGGTCTCGGATGACCTACTCCACTTTCGGGAATGGCAGTGGTGGCCTGGTGTTCTTTATTGATGAATAAGAGTAGCCGGAAGAATATTCTCCGGGAGTATTACAGTGCTTGAGGAAAAAGAGAGAGAGAGAGAGAGAGATGTGTGTATGGTGCAGTATGTAAGGTACTGGAGGTGTTGGAGGCGTGCCCTTATTCTTGAGAGGGCTTACATTATATAGCTAGGGTAAGACAGTGACGTGAGGAAGAGATCTTCCACTATTTTGGTAAGTGCAATCTCAGTAGGAATAGACTTCTTTGGCAAGCACAGTTAAGGTAGGAGTGGATCTCCGTATCCCGTCATTCTCTCCCTCGTGCTCCTATTCAGTCGCAGAAGAATCTTGATTGAATTGGACTTTAAGCTGGACCTTGAGTTGAAGTGGGCTGAACTTCATACTGGAGTACCAAGGCAGGAGGAGCAAAGAGGGGTAGGCGCCCAAGGGGCACCCTAGTCGGCGCCCAGGTGCGGGGTGCCCTATGGGCGGCGCCCATGTGCTCGGGTGACCCCTGCTTGGCGCCCCTTTGATCTCCCTTGCCCATTTGACTTCCTTCTAGGTTCCTCTAGGATGACTTGGGCTCCCTCTTGGGTTTTTAATATTTGGGCCCTTCTCGATTTATTTTTATCGGGCTTGGCCCAGTCAAATTTGGGCTTGTCAATTCTAATAGCACATTATGGATTGACTTGAATTGGCTACAACAAATGTTTCAAATTCGATGTTAGGGATTTCTCATAACTCAAAATGTCAAATCATAAATTGATATCAATCATAATTTATGTTCCTAGTATTTTGAAGTTTGATTTTCTTATCTAAACTTCATAGAAGGGACTATATCGCGTTAATGATGTACAACCGCCATAACTCGCATTAGTGGGTTGTTTAATTGTGATATTATGATGACCAAATTAAGGTAGTGATGGATTGAATTTATTGTGCGCTTATATAAACCTTGCTAGACCCAATTGTAAGATAATCATATGGGCCAAGTGGGAAAATGTAAGAATTAATATGGCCCACTTGATTTGGCACATGTGATTTTACTGATTATTATCAGATAATTAATTTGAGTTAGATTATCAATCATAATCTAACCAATATAACTAATGATTTCTGACTGGTCAATGAGAAGAAATGGTTTACTGATATCATACTTTAATGGGAAGTAGAGTTTATGTTAAACTAGGGAATCGATCATCTCTCTACCTATAAATATACACATGCTCCATCGAGTTGTGTATCATAAGAATATAGGTTAGAAGAGAGAAACCGATTGCTAGGCTACACCAAAGGATGGTTCAATTCTTGTTCAAGTAATTCAAGGTTTGCAATAATGGCTCCAGGTATGATGTTCTTGGAATTAGGGTTTAATTGATCTCTTTGATCAAATAAAGTTTACAGACAACATCTAGATTGTTAACGATTTTTAATCATAAACTTGTCATGTAATACCTAAATATAGATACAAAATAATTTTGATAACTCTTAAACAAAATTTGGGTAACTCTTGACAAAAAATGTGTAATATTGATAGCTTTTTACCAAAATTTGGATAACTCATGATTAAAACTGTGTAATTTAGATATCTATTTAACCAAAATTTAAGTAAAAATTTAATTAAGAGTTATCCAAATTATTTTTTGTCTATATTTAAGTATGACGTGACAAATTTATGATAAAAAAATCTTTAGCAATCTGGACGCTTTCTACTTGAGGGACTATATAGAAATATATTCGATACTTCGGGGACCAAAATAAGACAAAACTCATATTGTGGGGACTTTTAATTCAATTAATCCTTTTAAATATTTAATATTATATCTTTAATTAAACTATTTTTTATCTAAGTGTAATATTTTAAACTTAAAAAGTCAAAGTGTCATATGTCTATAAACTTTAGAGAATCTAAGTATAATTTATTAATAAATATACTAACTTTGACGTTTGTGTGTACAACCGTGAGGAGTTTATAGGTAATATTTTAAATATTAGAGGTTTAAATGATTAAGGGATAAAATTTAAGGGATTTGGATGTAATTTTCCCTATTGATACGATCCACTAAACTTCCCCCCAGAGTCACTGTCCTGGCTCAACTCAACTCCCATCCTATTCGAATAGATTCTCAGAAAATGACGAACCGAGGGAAAGGGAAAGGAAAAGGAAAGGGAAAAGGAAATATGTCGTCGGAAACCAAATCATCTTCCTCTGCAACAATGTCGAGTTGCAATCTCCCCCAAGACCTGATCGTTCAAATACTCTCAAGACTTCCAGTCAAATCTCTCCTCTGCTTCAAGTCCGTGTCCAAACCCTGGCTTGCCCTTATCATGAACCCTAAATTCATCTCACTCCACCTCAATCACACCGATATGAACCCCAAGAACGACGCTGTAATCATCCACAGTCTCTCCCTATGGCATGACCACATCATGTCTCTTTGCAATGTCAATTCTATTGACAACAAACCCATCAATCTCGACCACCCTTTCCCAGAAATCTTCCTCCAAATGGACTTGGTGGGTTCGTGTAATGGCCTTGTCTGTCTCGGTTGCCCACCTCTGGGTCAAATGATCATTCTATGGAACCCTGCAACGAGAATGTACAAGACAATTCGGCTTCCAAGCACAAAAATGGATCGAGGCGAAGTTGATAAAGTTTCTCTCGGCCTTGGCTTCGACCCAGTTGAAAATGATTACAAAATCGTGCGTATAATGTGTATGACGCCGAAAAAGCCAAAGAAAATACAAGTGAAAGTTCAGGTGTACTCGGTGAATAGGGATTCTTGGAAAATGATTCAGGTTGAGACCCCATTTTATCTAATCCAGACTAGGTGCAATGCAATTGTGAAGGGAATACCCTATTGGACTTCGTTTATCGAATCGGAGGAGTCTAAATTTCATGAGGTTTTGCTGTTTTTCGACACCCAGAAGGAGGTGTTTCTGCCAGGGGCAGTGCCAAATTTTCCCATGGGCGAAGGGACTAATGCACGGCTCGTGGAATTGAAGGATGGTCTTGCTTCGCTTGTTTATTATTTGAGCGAAGAATCGAACAAAGGTGTAGGTGTTGATGTTTGGGTGTTGGATGATTGCAAGAAGAGTTGGAGTAAGAAGTTCAGTGTTGGACCAATTCCGTTTAAGGTAGAGAGACTCATTCAGTGTTCAAAGAATGGAGAGATTATAGCAGAGGGTACTGGAGAGATTGTAGCAGAGGGTACTGAAGGAAAACTGTTCCTGTATGATCCCAAAACTAATGGAATTAAAAATATTTCAATTGACGAAGTTCAGGCACTTTCATATGAAGCTTTTAGCTACACGGAGAGCTTGGTTTCAATCAAGGGGATGAAACAAGTAGGACTGTAGGAGTGAAACCTTGAAAGAAAATAGTGTGGAAAGATACTATGCAGGACAAAAGGATAGATATTGGTGATGTATTTTTTGCACACATCTGACAAATACATCACTGTATGCGGTCCAGAATCCTTTCTTTTGTTAGCTTTAGTTATTCAATGCTAAGAAAGTATGCTTTTATTAGGTTTGTAGATCTGTGGTTAGTTTGACATCTGAAGATATTTTGTGAAAAGGGTTTTTGGAAATCATTTCCTGATGCAAGGATATGTTTCATGCTACGACATGTTCATATTTTTGATAGCTCTAATGCTTACTGTAGTTTCTTTGTATTTCTGTGAATGTGGTGGATTTGTGATTTTAATTTCAACTGCTTAGAGCTCATTTTTAGTGTAGATTACCATGCGGTATTGCATAAGTAGGTAGACACAAACAGTGTAACTATGGGTGAAGAAAATAAAGAGGGGACATGCATGTTTGATTAAGTGGGAAATACTTTATTCATATCGTTATAGAGGGCTGGATGTAAAGTGTTCCAACAGTTGTGTTAATGTAGACTTGTATGCTCATATCTTCCTGGAATGGGATGATCTCTAGTGTATTCCTCAGCAGGTATGTATTCTCATCTGCAAAAAATGTTCTAAAATTGGGCTTGATTCCACGTGCAATCAATTTTGATCATTGCAAGGTTTCGATAAGGCTTTTAGCATTTGTATTTGGGTGCTTCACTTTTGTAAGGAATCTACTTTACTACGAAGTTTTGTTTTCCATGTGTGAGTGGTGGGGAGAAAAAAGAAAAGGGGAGGGGGGGGGGGGGGGGGGGGGGGGGGGGGGGGGGGTTCAGGGCCAATGAGCCTTCTTTGCTATTTATAAATTGTCCTTAACTATTAAGGTTGTTGAAATGTCCCCTTCTCCCATGTGTCGAATAGATTTCAGTTGAATCTTAACATGCAAAGCTGGAAGTGACTTAGTTTTTCTTTTCCTTCGAATTGTCGGACTTCTAGTTGGTTTATACAAAACTTAGTTTATCTTTCTTTTATGATCATACTATTTCTATTCTGAAATAAAGTTGTGTTTGCACTCCTAAAGGTATACATTTTAGCTTCTAGTTATGGACATGTCTTGTGTTTGACAAGTATCGAGTGTCATATCCGTATTCATAATAAGCAAACTTGGTGTCTAATTCCTATGTCCAGGGCTTATTTTTTCTTTCTATCAGGGCTCTTTGTCCATATTAGTTTATCTTGATCTTACCATAACAACCAATAGTTCCCTTATACGGTAAGATCAAGACAATTTGATATGAACAAGGAGTTCCTTTATAAAGGAGTAAGTGCTTACCATATGCGATAAACACAAGTTTAGCTTCAAATTCTATTTCACATAGCTACCACCTTTATGTCGTAGAAGAAATACAAATGTTATGCAACTCATAAGATGTTCAAGAAACTAAAAATTCAGATATGTGAAAAACTATAAAATTTGACTTGCTTTTTGAAGACAGAGACTCACATGGAATCCTTTGAATAATCGTATTTGAGTCTAGTTGGTTCTTATTTTTGAGTAATTTAAAGTTAGTTTACTCGTATTTTTTGTTTTTGTCTTTTTTACATTTATTAGAGTGAGGAGTATTTTTGGAACGGGTCTATGACCTGTGGATAATCTTTTGGGTCGAATTGTAGTGTTGGATATTTATAGAGCTTAGAGTCCTAGTTCTGGTTTATGTTAATTTCCTACTCTATAAGTAATTTGGAGTCTTCCGAATATTTTAGTAGTAGGAAATACTTAGAACTCTATGTATAGGTAACAATATTTTTAATAAAGGACAGATATTTACTGGAATTTTCAGCAATTATGCTTGGAAGATTGTGTGATGCAATTCAAGCCCTAGGTGTGATGGCTAAGGAACCCTAGGAGTGATTCCTAGTTCTTTTCTTCTCTTTTTCTTCTTTTGCAACTGTTTAAGTTTTAAACCCAATAATCTGATATGAAATTTAGTCATTATATCCTTAAAAGTAGTCTACAAAAACACTACCCCTTTCCCAAACTATCCATACATAACACATCTAACCCAAGTTTACTGTTCACTGCACTTGAACGGTGCTGGTTTTTGTTGGCTCCCTGTTGTCCTACATCAAAATGTCAATTGCATGCCAACTACCTAATTACTTTGCTGTTTACAACTAGAATGATTCAAATAGCTAAGGTATATAAGATCATTAACACCCTCAAGGACATGCAGATTGACATGTAAGAGCTCTCCCGTGTACACTGTGGTTAGCTATGGTTTGCTATGTGTATTTGTTGTGTTCGTTTTGTTTGAGGAGTCCGCTCACAGCTATAAAGCTATTTCTTATGTCCTGCTTTTTTTTTTTTTTGTGCAATTGTTACTGGATTTCATGTTCGTAATTTTAGTCCAGAGTTGATGAGCCGTTGTGATCACTAATTAATGGATGTTTGACTGTGCTTTATAGATGATATTCTTTTACTTTATATGCACATTTTATGGCTCTGTACCTGGGAAAAACCCACCATTGTTTTATAGGAGCTAGGGATAATCATAAATGAAGTAGGCATTATGCATTATATGTATAAATTGGGGGGGGGGGGGGGGGGGGGGGGGGGGGGCTGCATTTCTCCCATGTCATTCATCTGTTTATGGTGATCTGATCTAAGCAGAAGATCTATATTTTTGTGGAGAAGTTTGACAAGATGGGGATCTATACTTCCGTGTGTAAGCATTTTATTTTTGTAAACATCATTCTACTTTCTGATATGTACTTGAGTATTGAATTCAAGCACTCCCTTGTGGCAAATCAGTATCTGGATTTGCTGCTGCTTCTTTGTAATCTTGGTTTGGTAATATTTAACTATTGTATTCTTATCCAAAAAAAAAATCCCTGTCGAATTAGAAGTTCTAAAAGTTTCTTCGGGATCCTTAAATTTAGTGTATTTGTTAAAGGATTATTACACAGTTAGGTCATTCTTAATTGCTGGGAGAGATGAACTAGATATTGACCTAATTTTCGGCATTATTTGCACAAATTGGTTGACCTCAAGTTTGCACTCACAACTCATAATTGTTAGCCCACTGTACTTGACAATGACCCTGAATTTGTTGTATTCATTCAGTTGTATAAATGTATGCCATTTGAAGCCGCTCTTCACTAAGCATCCATGACAAGTTTGGTTGACTTGACTGTGGGTACTTGAGGTGGTAAATGGGTGGGTTGGGTTGGTTATGGATTGGATTAAATTAGATTGGGTTAAAATAAATACAATTCATTTTTCACTCATGTAATCAATGGGTTGGGTTTAAGAGCAACTCAAAAGGGAGTTGCCATCAGGGGTGGCATCTCCATAACCGCTAAAATGTCACCCCAAATTAAAAAATTTGGACTCCAATGGGGGTGGCATCTGGGGTTGCAAAATGGCATCAAGGGTGTTGGGGTGACATTTTTGGCAACTCTGGAGAAAGAAAGGGAGAGGTTGCAAATTCATTGTTCAATCCCAACGGTTCCTTCAACAGAAATTTTCTACAAATACAGAGATTTTGAAAAGAAAACTTACTTGATTTTTGCAATTGATTTTTCTTCAATCGTTGGAAGGAAGCTCTCTGCTCTTGATTTTGCTCCTGCTCCTGAGTAAGCTCTCTGCTCCTGAGTTCACAAGAGTCGGATTTTTCTTCAATCGTTGGAAGGAGGCGCAGAGGGAAGGGGAAATGGGAAGGGGAATGGTCTGAATCGCAAGGGGAAGGGGAAGGGGAAGGGGAAGGGGAAAGGGATAGGGTTTGCCTCTTTGATTGTTCTAGATGTTTATGCTACTATTTATTTTAGGGCAAATAACACCTTGTACCCCAAAAGTTTTTTGTATTCTCTATTTATATATTAAATTTTTTTGGATTGTCGTATTATACCATTAAATTTTTTTGTATTGTCATATTACACCATTAAATTTTTTTGTATTGTTATATTACACCATTATAATTTTTTTTTTTGTAGATGGATTCGCAATTTGACGGTTCTTTCACTGATTTGCTTATGAACGACACCGATTTATATGATGAAGGTATGCAGACCAATCCCACAGTATTGGCGCCAGTACAAAAGGAAGCTGCTCAAAGAGTGAGAAAATCGCAAAGGACAAAGAACTTCTCTCTAAAAGAAGATAAATTAATTGTGTATGCGTGGCTTAACACGAGTAAAGATGCAATTACTGGGAATGAACAACAAGGTGGTGTTTTCTTGCAAAGAATATTAAAATACTTAGAACTTCATAGAGGCAATCAAGAAGAGCATTCGCAAGCTTCTATTAAAAGCCGTTGGATTGATATAAATGCAAAATGCGACAAATTTGTCGATTTTTATAGTCAAATTGAAAGACTGCGACAAAGTGGACACACCGAGCAAAAAAATGTAATAATTGAGCTTTTTTAGATAGACACTATTATGATTTGATATTTGAACTATTGACTGAATGATTTTATATGTTTTTCAGGTTGATGAAGCAAATGAAATGTTTGCTACAATCATTGGAAGACCATTTCAATACGAGCTTTGTTGGAATATATTGAAAATGGAGCGAAAAATGGACTGATAATCTCACCAGCAATAAGAGAGTAAAAACTCATTCAACTGGTAGTCCTGCTGAATCAAATCATGTTGAATCTTGCTATTCAACTCCATATTTAGGGGATGACACTGAACCCTCGTCCACTCCCAACCTCGATAAGCCATTAGGTAGAAAAACTTCGCAGAAACAACTTAAAAACTAAGAGACGCAAAACGGTGTTGAAGCATCACTAGATTATTACCACTAGAATCAAAGAATGAAAGTGGAACGACAAAAAGTTGAGCGGCACGACAAAATTTATGCTCAACAGGAGATAGTATTGGAGCAACATCGTAGACAGTTAGAAATTGAAGAAAGGCAGGTTCAAGAAATTGAAAGGCAGAATGAAATGCATAATGAAATGAAAATCATGGAAACTGACACTACTGGCATGGACCCAATTTCTATAGCATATTGGAATAACTTGAAGATAGAGATTATGAAAAAGTGGGGTTTTAATTTTTAGTCGTTATTTATTATGTTGCTATTATTTTTTAATTTTTAGTCATTATTTATTATGTTGCTATTATTTATGAAAAACTATGTATTGAAATTGAAATTGAAAATATAACTTGAAATTGAAATTGAAAATACAACTTGAAATTGAAATTGACAGGGAAAATACAACTTGAAATTGAAATTGGAATTAAAAATACAACTTGATATTGAAATTGAAAATTATTCTTTGCCATGTCGTTTCCACAAATGTTCAATAAGATCTGACTTCAATTGAGAACGAGTTGCACTGTCCCTGATCTGACAATGGGTTTGCATGAAATCTTCCAATTCTGGTGTATACGCATGCGACACTTCTACAGACGGATTTGCATCACTTCCATCAAAGTCATTGTTATCAATATCTCCTTCATTCTTCATGACCATATTATGCATTATTATGTACGCTTTCATAATATCTGCAAGTGTTTCTTCATCCCAAAAGCGTGTTGGTCCACACACGATTGCAAAACGGGCTTGAAGTATCCCAAATGCAAGCTCTACATCTTTTCTTGCCGACTCTTGTGTTTTAGCAAAAAAAAATTTCTTCAAACCTTGTGGACAAGGAATTATTTTTACAAATGTCGACCAGTTTGGATAAATATCATCAGCTAGATAATATCTCATTGTATACTAATGACCATTAATTGTATAGTTTATTGGAGAAGCATGACCATTTGCTAATAATGCAAAAACAGGGGACCTATCTAGAAAATTTATGTCATTCAGCGAATTAGGAAGCCCAAAGAATGCATGTCATATCCAAAGATCTTGAGAAGCCACAGCTTCCAAAATGATTGTTGATTCGTGACAATGACCAGTATACATACCTTGCCATGCGGTCAGACAATTTTTCCACTTGCAATGCATGCAATCAATACTCCCTAACATGCCGGGAAAGCCACGTTGTTCCCCCATCTGTAGCAATCGAGCAATATCGCTATTGTTTTGTGACCTCAGGTAATGGTCGTCAAACACTGCAATAACAGCTTTCACAAACATTCTCAGACTCTGCATGGCAGTGCTTTCTCCAATTCTAATGTATTCATCCACAAAATCTGCCAGTGTTCTGTAAGCAAGAATTTTATAAGCAGCTGTTATCTTCTAAAAGGATGACAAACTGAGAACTCCAACGACATCTGTTGTTTGGATGAAGTATGGATCGTGTTGTTTAACTTCATTTACAATTCGGAGAAAAAGAGGACGACTCATTCGGAACCTCCTTCGAAAAAAACCTTCATATACACAAGGGGTAGCAAAATAGTCACGGTAGAGTCTTTCGTGACCTTCAACTCTACCACGATTAACTGTTCTGTGGCCTGGAACGAAACTACGATGCCTTCTTATCCGTCCCTGACTAGACCCTTCTGACCTTCTGGTTGCAGCATACAACATATTCAATTCATCATTATCTTCTTCCTCAATATTGAGGATCTGTCCTAAAATATTAGGATAACAATTCATATAGATTGATGAATGAAAATATAAAAAGATAAATAGTCAAAGAGAAATGAGATATTGAATTTGTAGAGAGAATGTAATATAGATTGATGAAAACATGAGAAAAATGATCATATTTATAGACGAATTATACTTTTTTGAATTTTTATTTTGGTGGTTAAATTTTCAAATTTGAATTTCAACGGTTGAATTTTGAAATTTGATTTTCGGCGGACAAAATTTGAAATTTAAAATTTGGATTTGAAATTTGAAATTTTTACTATAAAAATATATCCGTTAAATTGCGATCGTTATGAAAACTATACCCGTTAAAATATAATCATAAAGTTTAATTATATATTTTTAATAAAAAATACTAAAATGGCACTCCATTTTGGCACCTGCCATTGGAGTAGATTTATAATTCAGAGATGCCATAACACTGTTCAAGGTTGCAAATGCTTGATTTGGCACCCCAAAATGACAACTCCCTTTGGAGTTGCTCTTATAACGGGTTGGGTTAAACCGATTAACTCATAAAATAATTAAAATTCTTAATAGACACATTAGTACACCAAAACACACACACACACATTAGTAGTACACCAAAATACAAACACACACACACACACTAATATACCAAAACACACACAAACTAATACACTAAAAATATACACACTAATACACAAAAAATACACACACATATACTAACACAAAAACTAAAACACATTTAATAAAAAAAATACACAGATAATGGGTCAGGGTCGATTGTGGGCTATGGGTTGGTCTGTGGGTCGACTCGTGGGTTATGGGTCAATCCATGGGTTGGGTCGACCCGTGGGTCATGTGTGGTGTATTAGTGTGTGTGTTTTTGGTGTACTAGTATGGTATATTTTGATGTATTAGTGTATATGTATGTATTTTTTGTGTAATAGTGTGTGTATTTTTTGGTATATTAGTATATTTATTTAATTTTATTACTTGTGTTATTTAATAAAAAGATAAATACTCAACCCAATGGGTACCCATTTGTAATTCATATTAACCCGCTTAATTAAAATGAATCATCTTACCCAGCCCATTTAGAACTCATATTAATTAATATAGGTACCCAACCCATTTATTTATGGATGGGTTGAGCGGATTAATGGGTAATGAGTAAAGATTGCTACCTCTAGTACTAGTATTATACTGGTTTTGTGTGTTTAAGCAGTTTCCCTATTTGAATTGTTTTATAGGAGCTAGGGATAATCATAAATGAAGTAGGCATTATGCATTATATGTATAAATTGGGGGGGGGGGGGGGGGGGGGGGGGTTTGCATTTCTCCCATGTCATTCATCTGTTTATGGTGATCTGATCTAAAACAGAAGATCTATATTTTTGTGGAGAAGTTTGACAAGATGGGGATCTATACTTTAGAGTTCATCTATAGCACTCTCTTGTGGCAAATCAGGTATCTGGATTTGCTGCTGCTTCTTTGTAATCTTGGTGTGGTAATATTTAACTATTGTATTCTTATCCAAAAAAAAAAATCCCTATCGAATTAGAAGTACTAAAAGTTTCTTCGGGATCCTTAAATTTAGTGTATTTGTTAAAGGATTATTACACAGTTAGGTCATTCTTAATTGCTAGGAGAGATGAACTAGATATTGACCTAATTTTCGACATTATTTGCACAAATTGGTTGACCTCAAGTTTGCACTCACAACTTGTTAATTGTTAGCCCACTGTACTTGGCAATGCCCCTGAATTTGTTGTATTCATTCAGTTGTATAAATGTATGCCAAATTGGTTGACTTGACTGTGGGTACTTGAGGTGGCAAATGGGTGGATTGGGTTGGTTATGGATTGGGTTAAATTGGATTGGGTTAAAATAAATATAATCTATTTTTCACTCATGTAATCAATGGGTTATAATGGGTTGGGTTTAAGAGCAACTCAAAAGGGAGTTGCCATCAGGGGTGGCATTCCCATAACCGCTAAAATGCCACCCCAAATTAAAAAATTTGGACTCCAATGGGGGTGGCATTTAGAGTTACAAAATGGCATCAAAGGTGTTGGGGTGGCATTTTTGGCAACTCTGGAGAGAGAAAAGGAGAGGTTGCAAATTCACTGTTCAATCCCAACGGCTCCTTCAACAAAAATTTTCTACAAATACATAGATTTTGAAAAGAAAACTTACTTGATTTTTGCTCCTGATTTTTCTTCAATCGTTGGAAGGAGACTCTGTGCTCTTGATTTTGCTCCTGCTCTTGAGTAAGCTCTCTGCTCCTGAGTTCACACGAGTCGGATTTTTCTTCAATCGTTGGAAGAAGGCGCAGAGGAAATGGGAAATAGGAAGGGGAAGAGTCTGAATCGCAAGGGGAAGGGGAAGAGTTTGCCTCTTTGATTGTTCCAGATGTTTCTGCTATTATT
This sequence comes from Ilex aquifolium, assembly GCA_951799425.1. Classification (NCBI taxonomy): domain Eukaryota; kingdom Viridiplantae; phylum Streptophyta; class Magnoliopsida; order Aquifoliales; family Aquifoliaceae; genus Ilex; species Ilex aquifolium. The sequence goes on along the minus strand of OX637392.1, from coordinate 47,997,644 downwards.
TATTTTAGGGTAAATGACACCTTGTACCCCAAAAGTTTTTTGTATTCTCAATTTATATATTAAATTTTTTTGTATTGTCGTATTACACCATTAAATTTTTTTGTATTGTCATATTACACCATTAAATTTTTTTGTATTGTTATATTACACCATTATAAATTTTTTCTTTTTTAGATGGATTCGCAATTTGACGGTTCTTTCACTGATTTGCTTATGAACGACACCGATTTATATGATGATGCTATGCAAACCAATCCCACAGTATTGGCGCCAGTACAAAAAGAAGCCGCTCCAAGAGTGAGAAAATCGCAAAGGACAAAGAACTTCTCTCAAGAAGAAGATAAATTAATTGTATCTGCGTGGCTTAATACGAGTAAAGATGCAATTACTGGGAATGAATAACAAGGTGGTGCTTTCTGACAAAGAATATTAAAATACTTAGAACTTCATAGAGGCAATCAAGAAGAGCGTTCGCAAGCTTCTATTAAAAGTCGTTGGACTGATATAAATGCAAAATACTGCAAATTTGTCGATTTTTATAGTCAAATTGAAAAACTGTGACAAAGTGGGCACACCGAACAAAATAATGTAATGATTGAGCTTTTTTAGATAGACACTACTATGATTTGATATTTGAACTATTGATTGAATGATTTTATATGTTTTTCAAGTTGATAAAGCAAATGAAATGTTTGCTACGATCATTGGAAGACCATTTCAATACGAACATTATTGGAATATATTGAAAATGGAGCGGAAAATGGACTGATAATCTCAACAGCAATAAGAGAGTAAAAATCCATTCAACTGGTAGTCATGCTGAATCAAATCATGTTGAATCTTGCTATTCAACTTCATATTTAGGGGATAACACTGAACCCACCCTTGTCCACTCCCAACCTCAATAAGCCATTGGGTAGAAAGGTTTCGAAGAAACAACTTAAAAACAAAGAGAAGCAAAATGGTATTGAAGCATCACTAGATCATCACCACTGGAACGACAAAAAGTTGAGCGGCACGACAAAATTTATGCTCAACAGGAGATAGCATTGAAGCAACATCGTAGACAGTTAGAAATTGAAGAAAGGCAAGTGCAAGAAATTGAAAGGCATAATGAAATGTAGAATGAAATGAAAATCATGGAAATTGACACTACTGGCATGGACCCAATTTCTGCAGCATATTGGAATAACCTGAAGATAGAGATTATGAAAAAGCGGGGTTTTAATTTTTAGTCGTTATTTATTATGTTGCTATTATTTTTTAATTTTTAGTCATTATTTATTATGTTGCTATTATTTATAAAAAACTATGTATTGAAATTGAAATTGGAATTGAAATTGAAAATACAACTTAAAATTGAAATTGAAATTGACAGGGAAAATACAACTTGAAATTGAAATTGGAATTGAAAATACAACTTGAAATTGAAATTGGAAATTATTCTTCGCCATGTCATTCCCACAAATGCTCGATAAGATCTGACTTCAGTTGAGAATGAGTTGCATTGTCCCTGATTTGACAATGAGTTTGCATGAAGTCTTCCAATTCTGGTGTATATGCATGCGACACTTATACAAGCGGATTTGCATCACTTCCATCAAAGTCATTGTTATCAATATCTCTTGTATCCTCAATGACCATATTATGCATTGTTATGCACGCTTTCATAATATCTGCAAGTGTTTTTTCATCCCAAAAGCGTGTTGGTCCACGCACAATTGCAAAACGAGCTTGAAGTACCCCAAATGCCCGCTCTACATATTTTCTTGCCGACTCTTGTGCTTTAGCAAAATGTTTTTTCTTCAAACCTTGTGGACAGGGAATTGTTTTTACAAATGTCGACCAATTTGGATAAATACCATCAGTTAGATAATATCTCATTGTATACTCATGACTATTAATCGTATAGTTTATTGGAGGAGCATGACCATTTGCTAATAATGCAAAAACAGGGGACCTATCTGGAACATTTATGTCATTCAGCGAACCAGGAAGCCCGAAGAATGCATGTCATATCCAAAGATCTTGAGAAACCACAGCTTCCAAAATGATTGTTGGTTCGTGACAATGACCAGTATCCATACCTTACCATGCGGTTGGACAATTTTTCCACTTCCAATGCATGCAATCAATACTCCCTAACATGCCGGGAAAGCCACGTTGTTCCCCCATTTGTAGCAATCAAGCAATATCGCTATTGTTTTGTGACCTCAGGTAATGGTCGTCAAACACTGAAATAACAGCTTTCACAAACATTCTCAGACTCTGTATGGCAGTGCTTTCTCTAATTCTGATGTATTCATCCACAGAATCTGCCGGTGTTCTGTAAGTAAGAATTCTATAAGCAGCTGTTATCTTCTGAAGGGATGACAAACCGAGAACTTCAACGGCCTCTGTTGTTTGGATGAAGTATGGATCGTGTTGTTCAACCTCATTTACAATTCGGAGAAAAAGAGGACAACTCATTTGGAACCTCCTTCGAAAAAAACCTTCATATATACAAGAGGTAGCAAGATAGTCACGGTAGAGTCTTTCGTGACCTTTAACTCTACCACGATTAACTGTTTTGTGGCCTGGAATGAAACCACGATGTCTTCTTATCCATTCCTGACTAGACCCTTCTGACATTCTGGTTGCTGCATACAACATATCCAATTCATCATTATCTTCTTCCTCAATATTGAGGATTTGTCCTAAAATATTATGATAACGATTCATATAGATTGGTGAATGAAAATATGAAAGGATAAATAGTTAAAGAGAAATGAGATATTGAATTTGTAGAGATAATGTAATATAGAAGGATGAAAACATAAGAAAAATGATCATATTTATAGACGAATTATACTTTTTTGATTTTTTATTTTGGCGGTTAAATTTTCAAATTTGAATTTCAACGGTTGAATTTTGAAATTTGATTTTCGGCGGACAAAATTTGAAATTTAAAATTTTTACTATAAAAATATATCCGTTAAATTGCGATCATTATGAAAACTATACCCGTTAAAATATAACCATTAAATTTAATTATATATTTTTAATAAAAAATATTAAAATATTAAAATGACACCCCATTTTGGCGCCTGCCATTAGAGTAAATTTTTAATTCAGTGATATCATAACACTATTCAAGGTTGCAAATGCTTGATTTGGCACCCCAAAATGGCAACTCCCTTTGGAGTTGCTCTTATAACGGGTTGGTGAAACCGATTAACCCATAAAATAATTAAAATTCTTAATAGACACATTAGTACACCAAAACACACACACACGCACACACATTAGCAGTACACCAAAATACAAACATACACACACACACACTAATATACCAAAATACACACAAACTAATATACTAAAAATATACACACTAATACACAAAAAATACACACACATATACTAACACAAAAATTAAAACACATTTAATAAAAAAAATACACAGATAATGGGTCGGGGTCGATTGTGGGCTATGGGTTGGTCCGTGGGTCAACTCGTGGTTCATGGGTCGACTCGTGGTTCATGGGTCGGGTTGACCCATGGGTCATGGGTCGGGTTGACATGTGGGCCATGGATGGTGTATTAGTGTGTGTATTTTTGGTGTACTAGTATGTGTATGTTTTGGTGTATTAGTGTATATGCGTGTATTTTTTGGCGTAATAGTGTGTGTATTTTTTGGTATATTAGTATATTTATTTAATTTTATTACTTGTGTTATTTAATAAAAAGATAAATACTCAACCCAATGGGTACTCATTTGTAATCTATATTAACCCGCTTAATTAAGGACTCAGTTGTCAAGCTTGGCTTAGTTGATATTTTTGCGCCTCGCTTGAGGGGGATCTGTTGGAGATATTTCCTAGTCTATTAGGGTTTTCCTATTTCCTAGTTTATTAGGGTTTTCCTTTCCTTTCCTTATTGTACCTTTATTACTTAACTATATATACGGGGGTTCTACACTTAGTTTGTATCCCTTTTTCACTTACATATAAGGAAAAATTGTGGGTGGGTACATATTTATGAAAATATTCCTCGAAAAGTCCATCGTCTAAACTTTTAAGTCAGTAAGTATACTGTTTATAAAACATTCGGTGACCAAGTACATTTTTTCAAATTTGAATATTTTAGTAGTACCTAAATACCCTTCACTTGTTTTATGCAATATTTAGTAGTTTTCTTTTTTTTTCTTTCAAAGATTATGTTTATATTGACTGATCAAGTTTCCTAAAAGTTTGAATTTTAAAAAGATTTCATAAATATATTTTGTCAGTTATCATTTTTGATATATATTAATTCAAACTGTAATATTACTTTATATATCTTGTTTTTCAAATCCTTCTTTGTTAAACAGCCACCAACACCCATTTTTTGTTCTTCAAGAAGCAGTTTCATCAATTTTTTGGTATCTTCAGAATTCAGGTTCGATTTTTTTTTTCTGGTTTTAATTTCACAATGAATTCGTGTAAAAAATGTTCATATAATTATTTAAAGGACCATTTCTTTAAATTCTTCAATTTAGAAGACTAAAGATTACCCAACAAAAACATATATTGAGTTTTTTGGTTTTTATTCTTCAATTCATTATGTATTCAACTCTATGAATGTTGTTTCGAAACTTTTCACTTATAATTTGTGGTTATATACAGTACATATGTTGTTCATCTGTCATATTTTTGCAATGGTGTTGTAGTTAATGGCTTTTTTTTTTTTTACCTTCCTATGAAAATAATGACAGGAAGAACAATGGAGGATACCGTGATGACGGTATGCAGGTACGACAATGAGACATCAGTGATCAGATTTTATGTTGGTTCAACGTTAGATGACGTTGTGCGTGGGATCCGTTACACATGGGATGGTTTGAGGAATGTTGCTATTGGTCTGTCATACTCTATACCTGGTTATCCGAATTGCATTTTGCGCAATGATATAGATTTGAAGAACATGTTTGATTTGGTGAGATGTATTGCAGTTAAGTATGTTGATATGAATGTCGTCGTTCGAGATGACGAGTTACGTGTTGTTGCTGATATTGATTTTCTTGAAAATGTTGACGTTGCCAATGTTGAATGTAATTCTGAGGAAGATTTGCTTCCTCGGTTTTGTTCACATAATGAGAAAGTTTTACTATCATCTGGTTGGGTGAATGAAATTCGGCATGAAGGACAAAAGTTTGAAGGTGGTGCGTCCAAGTTTCGTAATGCTATTTGCAAATACTCAATCGAGGTTGGATTTGAATTTAATTATGTTAAGAATTGTAAAGAAAGGGTTATCGCCGAGTGTGCTTCAAAGTATTCCACAGGATGCGGGTGGCGTATTAATGCAACTGTCCATAAGGTAAATTAGAGTGACATTTCCATGTAACAATAAAATGTCATGTATTAACCGCAACCCCACAACACATGTAAATATAATCCACAAAATAAATTAGAGTGACATTTTCATGTAACAGTACAATGTCACTCTATGTCAGGTGCTTCCTGTAACAAATCATATTTCAGTTGCAAATCATATGACCCAAAAAAAAAAATGATAATCATATTAAACTAATCCCCTCATAACATGACTGCAATATTTTCACCGCCATCTAACAGAACATGTAAATACAACCCACAAAATAAATTACTGTGACATTTCTATGTAACAGTACAATGTCACTCTATCTCAATTACTACCTGTAACACATCATATATTGTAGCAAATTATATACTACAATAAATGACCAAAAACACAAGTCCACATATTATATTAATCCACTTATACAATGTCTACAATATATCCAGCACCACCCACAAAAGTAACACAAAAAAAACTAGTTATGAGCCAAAATTAACATGTCATGAACATTTGGATCATACACCCACAAATACATAAGGCACACTCTATCAGTTTTTAACAAATCTGTTCTCAATGTCGTTCAGTTCATTGTATCCTTCTTCAGCCCAAGGACTTTTATGGTTCAGGAACAATGTCACCATTTCTGCCCGGAATGCTTTCAATTGTGCAGCTGTCCATTTTTCTTCTACTTCTTCTCCTTTTGTAAGCTTTTTCATTATGTGGCAAACAAACAAACCACAATCGACACTGCATTGGTAATGCAGTTAATATCAATACATTCAGTGAACTCCAATAAAATAATATGAGAATTACATACGAGTTAGATTTTTGTTGTGGACATTTGTCAAAATGATACGATGGGTAGCACCCTGTCTTGTGTTTCGAGGAGAGTGCCCATTGCAATTTGAATCTCCGAAATTTTTTTCTCCACATAATCTTTCTGTTACATGCACGAACTTGTTAGTCGTTGAAGTTTTTTTGAAAAATATTGAGGAAAAAAGGAAATGGAATTGTGGTTTACCAATAGTTTTGCATCTTCGAGCAAGGGTCGAGTACACCTTTTTCCCTTGGCTTGAAAGAGTTGTAGTGTGTCCAAATCTCATTTTCAGTGTCTAACACAAGCAATGTCCAGTGGGAAGGAACACGAGAAGTTTTTTGACCATTTGAGTTCATTGGAAATACTAGGTATTGAGATTCTTGTCCAACCAATAGATGATCGTCTATTTCCAATTTTCTTGCATGTGCTAGATTATCTTTAGTTACCATCAACTACAGATATAAATATCAGAAAATTAATGTGTTTTTTGACATAAAATCCAATATATAATTATTCATTATTAAGGTCGAAATAACTTACCCAACAGAGACTGTTGATGTGACACCCCAAAATCCGGGGGTCCCGTTGATAACTCATCAACCCGCGGAAACATCCGTGGATATCGCTCAACCCGACACCACATCTAGAATATCATTAAGCCGGGATTATAACCCATAATGAAAATTCGGTTTAACATTCATTTGATTCAATTAAAGTCCCATACACCGTGGTTTGTACCCCATTAGGGTCCACTTTGATCATTTAAAGGAAGGAAATTCAAAGCCCAAAGATTTGGCAAAACATTAAAAAATTTCAGATTTTTGGAATGATTACCTGTCGGCTACCGGTATCTGTTTCCTTCTGGAAAACAACTACCTGTTGACTACCGGTAGCCGAAACATTCTGGAGCTACGACTACTTGTTGGCTACCGGTAGCTGTTTCCTTCTGGAAAACAACTACCTATTGGCTACCGGTAGCTAAAGGCAGATTTTGCCCATTTCATTAGTTTTTCATTTCCAACTCATTTCAAACTCTTCCAAACTCATACCAAACATATATAATGAGAATTCCCACATTATACATAGTCCATCCAAGTCATATTACATACATTCATAATTCAAAATATAATGTTTTACAACAACATTTCAAATCACTTAGAGACCACATGTTGGCCTCTCTTCAAACTTGGCGCTCGTCATGGAAACCATCCCTCGGCACATGACCCTCACCTGAAATGTTTCTCGTATAGGGTGAGCCAACGCCCAGTAGAGAAAAATCCTACAATGGCTACTCTCCCCCTAGATGCTCATGCTCATGTAATCACATACAACATAATAACCAATCCTTTCACTCAATTGTGCATTCTATGTTGGAATGCAATAAAGCCATGTCATGATATGAAATGGAACTCCCCCATGAGCCTTAACCCAAGCCCTTAGCGGCTTCCACCACAATGCAATGCCAATGTGTGTGAACCCGTCTATTGACGGAAAACATCCAATGATCGTTTTGAATAAGAAACCATTCGTTTTATAAAAATCCGATCATCTTTGGATTCAACTCATTTAATGGGTATTTTCATAACAAAGATCCCTTGTGTTTTCTTTGGGCAACGGATTTGGTATCACAACCGCCGGCTCCGTGGGCCATGTCACTTTTCTGGAATTTCACCTCCGGGAAGTGGCTGAACCAAATGGTTTAGGGTTTCTCACCCAAGGAAGTCGCCATGCCCCTTCTTGCTTACCCACACAAGTCTTTCCTTATGCAATGCAACCGTGCAACTCCAAAAAAAAATCGTCGATCCAATTTTCCCCGAGTCTACACCCAAATCAAACACCAAGCTAGGTGTTGATTTACCCATGCACTACTCAATCACACTCATGCACAATGCCAATGAATGTGATGCTATATTCATGCTCAAAATGCAATGGCCACCACATGAGCAACATAATCATATGTTCAACATATCTAAATTTCATGGCAATCTTATCAATTGTATATGACTACCAAATCCCAACCATGTCAACATATCACAATCATATCTTGACGACATAGAGCATAATTTCAATTATCTCTATACACACAAACATGTTATCACAATATAATTGAAATAACACCCATTTATCAACTAAGGCATTTAAACAAACACTTTATGGGCACAAACCATAAATCACAAAGCATGCCTCCAATAATACCAAGTCACATAGTGAATCATGTATGTAACTTTCCCATATCCAAAATTAGACTAGTAACAAGGCAAAGCCAATTACATGTTCATTTTGTTTATTTTCTTCATAACCATAACACATATATATATATATATATATATATATATATATATATATATATATATATATATATATATATATATCAAAATACATACATATGTATATTCAACCCATACTCTACCAACAACTAAGGATGGAATAGGTCAAGGTAGGAAACTCCCTACCTCTTGGAGCGTAGTAGAGGTTGTAGAAAACCTCTAGGCACAAAGCAATCCAAAAACCTTGATTTTCCCTAACTCTTGATTTTTTTCACCTTCGGTGGAATTCGTTGTTTTTGGTATGTAGACGAAGCCCTCGACGAGTAGATCATTTCTCCCTTCTAGCTCGACGGAATCCGAGCGACGGTTGTCGGAGAAATCGCCGGAGAAAGGCTTAAAAAAACCCTTTTCTCTCTCCTCTCTTTCTCTCTCTCTTTGAACGGCTGAACAAGGCTCAAGTGGGCTTAGAAAATCTGATTTTTCAGATATTTTAGTCCTATTTATAGTTTTAAATGTGTGGTCTACATCGCACCGCTCGTTTATTACCTTCGGGTCCGTTTTTCGTCCCGAAACGACTCATTAAGTCCCGGATTAAGTCCAAATAAATTTTATTGGCACATTAATCCAATTATAAGGAATTTTAATATTTCTTGTTTTTGGGGACCTTTAAAAGGTCAATCGCCACGCAGTCGTCTCGATCTACGTGCAAAATCCGACTCTCTCGGAATTCGACGAATTTTCTGGTGGTTACTAGATTTCGCGTTGCGAATCCAATGGCGCACTCCGTTCCCTCCTCCGAGGTCTAGAACATATGTATTTTAAATACGTGCAGTAGTAACAAATTACCATTTTGCCCTTTTTCAGAAAAAGTTCAAATTTTCCTGGGTTTCACAGTTGAAGAAAAAACATCGTCTCTTAAATGTGGAGGATTCGTTGTTTTCATCCATCTCCCACAACATATCAACCCAACAGTCTATAACCTAACACAAGATATGGTTTTTCAGTAAACTATAGCCGCAAAAACTCAATTGATAGTCATACCGAAGTTGCATCATTCAATTTTGTTTAAAAAAAAAATTGACAGTGTAAATAGACATTCAAAACATCAAAAACATACAGTGTTGTATAACTGACAACCACTCATCAACTTAAGTGCATCTTTAACATCTACATAACTATTGACACCTCTTATGTACCATAGTATAGTCCTACAAAAGAACAATCAGACCAAAACATATTAATGAAAATTTGACAATAGTAACTGACTAGGATTAGTTGCCTTACATGACTCATTCTAATATGAAACATGTACTAAAGTTAGATACCATTACAAGATATTGTAACAATATAATGTTACAATATTTTCATATTGCAATGAGCAGAAATATAATTTATTTTTTTGTGACACTTTTTGATACTTATAAGTCACCTGTCAAGTCGTGGACTCGCTTTAAGTTGTTGTATTCTTGGGGTGCCAATGCTTTGCAGCCTTTCCACCGCTTAGCAATTTCTCTCTTGCTTGTTTCTTGCAATGTAGTGGTCTTCTCATTTGAGTTATCAATGTTAATAATTTCACATTCAATTTGGTTGCTGAGTTTGACGATCCCTTTACCTTTCTCCAATTCATGCGATGTGGAATCTTCTTTCTTTCCTCTTTTCTTTTTACTGTACTCATAATCTGCATCTCTGTTCCTCTTCCTCTCTTTCAATTTGATCTTTCTAACCATAGAAGTTTGCCCAACTTTTGATGATGTGTTTTGGACTGGTTGTATTTGATCGTCACTCTCTGGTGTTATGCCTGGAACATTCACTGGATTTGATAGATTATGGAACCGTTGAGTAATTGAATGCACAGACAACTCGCTGGTCTGGTCAATCAGTTCTCCATTCTTTATTTCAAGTTGTGCCATTTCAGCCTTGACATCTTCATTTTCCTTCTTCATAATTTTCAAAAGATTCTCCAACTCAGAAATTTGTATATCTTTCTCAACAAGCTTTATCACGAAATCTGGGACTTGTGTTTCCATGACAACATTATCTGTTTGATCATCCCCTTGCATTTTAGTTGTTTGGTTCCTTTCCATGCATTTGATCATCTTTTTCAACTCTTCATTTTCTGTTGTTAACACCCCAATCCTTTGTTTGTTGATAGAATTATCTTGTATCTGGTCTTGTAAAAAATGCAAATATTTCTCACTCCATTTCATTATGTCTTGGCTGTTATCTAAAGAATTGGAATCACCATATGCTTCGCCCCTCGCACACTTGGTTTCACCGTCTCTTTGTGTGGTCTCAAAGGTCACAACATCAAGCAATGCTTCAAAGGGCTCAGTTTCTTTGTCATTATCCCCAATAATATCCATGATATCGTCATCGGCATCAAACAATGCTTCATCATCATTGTAAAGTATTCTGTCATCAACCCTTTGTTCTGAATGTTGTTTTTCCCCCAATGTTTCTTCCTCATTGGACTCCAATTTTGTTTCACCCATTTCTTCTTGAGTTCCAACCATCGGTTTTTGAAGCCGAAGTGATTTGAATAACCTCTTCTCTTCTTTGGTTTTTTTCAATCTTTTTTGGAACACCTATATAGGCAAATAAAATTCACTGTTTTATAGAGTAACATTACAATATTGTCACATTTTGTTATAAATTTAAATAAAAAAAACATATAACACCATTGTGACAAAAAAAAAAAAAAACTTAAGTGAATGCGTATTCATAATAATTAACTCTAATTATAATAAAACATACATGCTTGATTTTTTGCATACTCCCTTGTTTGATAGCCCTTTGTAGACTTGGTAATTTCCATTTCAAGAATCTTGGAAATGCGTCTGGCTTCTCAGGTTTTATCAGGGTTGTGTGCTCGCATAACCAGAACTACAAAATTTGCAAATAAAGGATCAACAAGTACTTTATAATTTTTGTTAAACAATCAATTTTTTAACAGTAAACTTACCGATATAAGATAGACACATCCAATGACTGTTGATGGACTGCTCCTTTTTTTCCTCAAAGATGACATAAGTGCACCATGTATGGATTGCGACCAATCAAAAGTCTTCATCTCATCCAAATCCTCCACATATGGAACATAGCCCCATCCAAGTGTGTGCCCCATGTTTGTGAAGAACAGAGTAACCATTAAGTATAAACATAAAAGTCTTGCTACGTTATCATAGTCTTCCTGTGTATTCCCGTCTACTGCTTCTTTCAGCCTGTTTTTAATCAATGGTGAAGACAACCTATCATCTCTATTAAACCTCCGTTTAACGAATGCAGTTGACTCATTTACATGGTTTGCTGCATTTATTGTCTCACTTCCATATTCAATTCCAAATATTAGAGTGACATCATTTTTTTCTCAATTTGAGCCACTCACCACCAATGCTGAATTTTGATGTTTCAGGGTTGAAACACAAAATTATAGATAGTATGCTGTTGTCACTCTTCCTGCACCATGATTTCTCAAAATTGTTCTCTATGATACATTCGAAGATTAACCAAAAAGGTGTTTTCTGCAAAGACTTCTTGTGTTTTTTATGCAAAACAATTTCATGTATTACCCGTATGATTGCAAGCATATTTGATCTGTACTGTGGGTCTAACGACATTTCATTCACATTTGTTTCAACATGTTTGATTGCTCCATTGCAAGGTGTACTAGATGTTGACCCATCCACTTGATTTTGCAATTTTTTTGGATGATGTTGAACGTGTTTTTGCCATTTCCTGTGTTAATCAAGAATAATGTGATACTTTTGACATAAAGTATGAAAAAATAAATTTGATCCCTTTTTGTTATGAAACTGTATATAATAACGTTAAATTAGTTTTTAATATATACTATACCTACATGGCCTATGTTTCACCAATTCACAAATTCCATTGAATTTTCGACAAATTCAATGGACCCAATCATTAGACAATAAAGTTACAACATACAGTGAACAACAAAGTTACAACATACTGTGACATCATGATAATTTCACAAAAACATGTCAATACCAAAAAATAGAGTGATATTTTAATGTAACATTACAATGTCACTCTATCTCAGGTGATTACGGTAACATATATATGTTGTCAATGTCAGAAAAAGTTACTCCAAATTTGAAATTGAATATAGAGTTAATCCAAGAATTGGACATACAAGAAGGACAAGTTTAAAATTAAATAACTGTTGTAGCTATATGGATTGTCAACAATAGGTTGTCACTACATATTGTAACTCTATGGATTAGAATTTACTCCATATTTATATATTTGTGTATTACATCCTTAGCAAATGCAATGTTCCAAAATGTTGCATCATACGAGGTTAAGATGAATTTCGGTGAAAAAAAAATAATAAGGTTTAACAAAAAATATAAGTTCGGTGTTTTCTGATTTGGGGGTTCATTTATTTGACAATAAATAGAAAATCATATGAAATTACTGTATGTTTTTATATTTTGAAAACACGATAAGAATCAGAAAATATGATGCATTGTGTTCAAAAAAATCCATAAAACACACAAAAAATTTGAGCTTCTGATTTTTCATGTTAGGTTATATGTAAACAACTACATAAATAAAAATTTGGAAAACTTACTGGTTAATGATCCACTGCAAGCAAGTGAAACCGTAAAAACTCAGCTAGTACCAACCTTTATGCTTAAGCCGAAACTCCTCACCGACGTCGGAAAAAATATCAAACTTGAAATCCTTCTTGTCACAGTGTGGGTCGAGGTAGAAATTCACCCACCAAAACCCTCAAAACAGTAGTGCACCTTCACCTTCAGAACAGTTGAATGAAAACGGAGACAATGTTGATCTTTTCAAAAATCAAAAAATCCGCAAAGTGTGGCAAAATCCCAGTTTAGAATGTGAAGAGTTTAGTGTTTAATGTTATGCAAGAAAATAGGGATTACCTTTATCGGTTTCGGAAAGAAATATTTTATTATTGACTTTTCGTTTTTCATTTTTAGTTTAATAAAATGGCTTTATTGTCTTTTCAAATCCAAATGGACTTAAGTCCAAAATGTTTTGCGTACAGTACTTTTTCACCAAAACTTCTTATATACTGTACCGGCCCACAAAATTCCCTAAAATGAATCATATTACCCAACCCATTTAGAACCCATATTAATTAATAGGGTTTTTTGGGTCTGGGTACAATTTTTTAAACTTATTTGAGCAAAAATGTATGGATAAATTGTTTATTCTATTAAGTACAAGTTTTTATAAAATTTTTTGTGTTTAGGTACAAAATTCAAATGAATTAAAAACTTTTTTACCTAAGCACCCTCCCTTAAATTATGCAATCATCATTGGCAGTTATTTGAGGAAACAAATATGTAAAGATTAACAATAGTAATGAGATGTAAAATAAGGGCATTAATGATCAAAACCCTTATTCTTCGGCTATGGGATTTGATTAGAATGCCACAAATTATATGTGAATAAACACTGAACTTTCCCAAAAAAAAAAAAGAGAATTGGTCAAGATGTTTTGTTAGATATTATGTATTGTTCGTTGTTGGGATGTAGGGAAAAAAGAACTTCTTTATTTTTTTTTAATGGGTGTAACTGTTTTTTAATGGGTGTAACTATTTTTTTAATGGGTGTAACTATTTTTTAATGGGTGTAACTGTTTTTTTAATAAGTGTAACTGTTTTTTAATGGGTGTAACTATTTTTTTAGTAGGTGTAACAATCACAGTCTCATGCAATTGTTAAGGCATGATGGTGTAACGATGTCGCGATTCTAAATGGTGCAACTATTTAGTTTATGTAAATAGCTGAATGACAAATTGGGTTGATGTCATAATTTTGTGTAATTGTTTTGTGTAACTGTTTGGTTTATTAGAACGCATGAGTAACTTTTTGGTGTATTATAGGACAATTGTAACTAATTGATGTAACTGATTAGTATAATTGTATTGTTGTAATATTAATATAAATAAAATAAGAGAAAATAGGGAGAGAGAGAAAAACTGTTGGAGAAAATATGCCCATATTTTACCTCTCATTGCTTGATTGTAGTCAAAATATATGGAAGGAATACAAAGGATTTCAACCCATCAGTTATTTAATGAATGGCAATTTTGTCCTTTTTTAAAAATATGAACTTTAGCCCAAATAAGATTTTGTGCTGTATTTTTGCTCAAATAAGTCTAAAAAATTGTACCGGCTTCCAAATCACCCTAATTAATATAAGTACTCAACCCATTTATTTATGGGCGGATTAATGAGTAATAAGTTAAGATTGCTACCTCTAGTACTAGTATTATACTGGTTTTGTGTGTTTAAGCAGTTTCCCTATTTGAATTGTTCATTTTCATCTGGGTAGTGTGTTGCATATGACAACGGTATTTTTGGGGCCGATAAATTGATTTATATCATTATTTTGTATTAATATATCCATAGTTTTGTATTAATATATCTGCTCAAGCGATATGTTGCAAAATTGGGTAAATGTCTACTTTTTACTTCTTTTGAACCCTGGTTTGATTGTTTTATAAGCAGCAATGTACAAGTAACTCTGGTTATATCCTACTATATACAAGAGAGGATCATTTTCATCTCTAGTGTATTGGAATTTGTTGGAATTACTAGTTTTAGTTTCAATTTCAAATGGGTGAGTTTCAAATGTGGTCTGTTTCATGTTTGACTTTTATATTTTTTTTTATTTGTATTTTTGCCTTGAATGACTCTAATCCTTCTTCGCATTGTCATCACCAAGTTGCATATGAAAAATTCTGTCTTTCTGTAGAAAATAAAATGGAAAATTCTGTCTTTCCGTAGAAAATAAAATGGAAAATTAGATTTGTCCCTCTCATCATGCCCTGGCTCACATTGCTGTTTAATTGTTATTAGGGGTAATCTATGTCTGAAGGTACGGCGGAATGTGAATGATTTTGAAAGAGATATTAGTTGTCGTTGGATGAGTCTATTTGATACCGTCGGATAAACTTATTGAAGCCTACCTTATTTATATTTATACTATTCTAAAATGTCGACAAAAGTGAAAAACATTCAATCGACTATTATATCCCTATAAAAAAAATAAAAGACACTCATATCCTTATATGTTTAATTTTCTAATATTAATTAAATATGTAAATGGCCCTTCCACTTCCATATTTATTTATTTACCTATACTATTTATTTATGTTAGTAAAATTTAATCTCCCTTCAATATTGCATTAAAATTTCATTAATTAGCCTCAACGCCTTTGAAATATCCCAACCGACGTCTCTTTCTCTTCCATCATGATATCGTCTTCTTTGTCCCCAATCCCTCTTATTCTTCTTTTGCAATCTCTTTCCTTCGTTCGCTTTGAAGGCCCCATTTTTCTATCACAACAACAGAATATTCAGAAGGAACATTTTTATTGCCACAAGCAACTCCAACCCGGAAAATCCTCGGCTATCCTCTTCTAATAGCTCCAGAAACCCTTGCTCAGAATATCAAAAAATCTGCCATCTATTCTAATTTCACCTTTTGCTCTTCTAAGAGCTAGATACCAAAAATCTGAACGGTTCGTCGAAGATGATTTTGATTCACATCTATCCAAGTGAGTTTTTTTCGATCTTTTTTTCCCCTTAACTACATGAAATTAATTATTTTTTGTGGTTGTGTTAAATATGTGGTTTGAATTCGATGGGGATTATTTGCAATTGCAACTATGTTGAAGGGATTAAGAGCGCGTTGCAATTAATTTGAGACAAAGTTTGAAAGGATACTCAAAAGATGAACGAAGAGATGATTTTCAGGTCATTTGTGTTATTTTTCTTAGATTTCGGCTTTCTTACGCCCTATATGTATGTGAATCTTTCATCGTTCCCTCTCTTGCATGAGCCCTGTGTGCATGAATAGATATGTTTATTCAAGGATAGTTGAAACAAGGAATATTATGATGAAAGTGTTGTTTTGTGTATGTATTTTAATGGATTCTATTGGAAAGTAGCAAGAGATTGACCGAGTCTCTTAGTTGTAGTTATACATTAATGAAATTTATTCTAATTTGCAGTGAATATGGAGTTTGAATCTGTTTGTATCTTCTTCATTTAAACATCTATTTCAATATAATTTAATTGTACAGTGTAACAATACAAGTGTATTTCCATGGTATAAAATATGTTGCCTAATCAAACCACATAGTTAGTTGATTTGTCTATGATATTAACTAGAACTACTATTCATGGTAGTAAGCAAGCATCAGACCCAACAATTGTTGATTGCTTAAATATTATACTTAGCTATCTCTATTAAAATTTAAGATTTTAGGTCTTACGAAGTTTGAACTATAGCTGAAATTTTTTACCATGTTTGTTGGTTTGAAAAGGAGTAATTGGTATTGAGGAATTGATGTACGTTGTTGCACTGCAAGTATTATTTGCATCTAGAATAACTATATTTACATAGTGGTAACAGTTTTATGAAAAACTATAATAGTTTAGACTGTTTCTTTGACAATCTGAACCAAGGTGTTGGAAAGATCCTTGTTGATAATGCGATTTATTCCAGTAAAAGACTTCTGAGTGCAGATAGGAACCATCCACAACATTATTATTTCATGGACTTGTCTATGAAGTTTTAAATTTTTATTCATTTACCTTTCTTGATTTCTTGTTTAGTTTAAAACTTGAACAATGACCAAAAACATCTTCGCTAGAGGAAAATGGTATTGTCAAAGGAGTTCAATACAAGTACAAGAATGGTGAAGAAATGAATGTATATGCTTCTCTCACAGTCAATGGAAAATATCTTGTGCCTATTTGATTGAGTGTCTGTGTATTTGCATTTATGTATGCTCAATTAACCTTCCATGCCCTATCCTGTTACTCATTGTGGATTTACTTATCTTTTTGTATTCATCATGTGAAAATTCAAATACTACTTTGTTGGTTGTGAATGACGGGGCCTAAAATGCATATAAACTTCGAGCTAACCTTTAAGGAACATAACATCAAAGACCAAAAGCATAAATCGATAGGTGATCTGAACATCTTCAAAATTGTGGCCCACCAACCACTATCAAGAGACAGTGCCAATGGTCGAGGAGATAAATTTTATTTGAAGTGAAAAGGATGAGCCGCATCTTGCACAATACACCTCTAAGAAAATTATCCCACAATAAACATTGCATAAAAACTCTGCTCTCTTTTTCAAAATGTAAAAGAATTGGAGTTAGGGTATTTTAATTGATTTATCTCTATCATAATTAGTTTTTTGTTATTTTTGTTTCACCAACAAAAATAAGTTCATGTTTATGTCAAAAACAGGTCACCAAGAGGAGGCATTCCCCAAGTGGAGGTCCATGTACAAGCATCTCTTACAAAAGCCTATGAATTGACTCGCAAAAAAAGGGTTATGCCTCTTTAATACCTCGTAAAACTTTCTTCTTGTCTATCACAATATATCTAATGTTATATTAATGCTTTTTTTTCTCACTTGGAGCTTCCAGCATTAACAACAAATCTTCACTAAGAAATTGAAATTTGCTCTTGGAAAATCTTCACCTTGCTAAATCTTACATGTGGCTCATTCAACATGTGTATATAGTCATTGTAAATTTCTATATTACATGACTTTGCTCATGTTCATTGCCGTAATTAAATCATACATTTTCCAACATCTTTGGCTGTCTGGTGGTAGCTTCAGACAGGTCAAGTCTTTCTTGTTCTAGCCTCTAAAATTTGTTTACTTGCTTTGGTCAGTATTTCTTTGGGGTTTTGTAATAGAAAGTAGTTTCTAATTGATTAATCATCAGTGTTTAGTAAAGTGATGCATAACTTTGATACACAACATTTTATCCTCAAAATGGTCCGCGTGCAACACACATGTGCACCAATTAATGTATTTATATATAATGGCTGAGAATATAAAATTAAATGGGCAAGGGTGATTATTTAGGTTTAGTGTGACATTAAATTTAGAAGATAAGCATGGTATGGTTGAAGTGCTGGAGGGTAAAAGTGGAAAACATTATTTTTCTTGTATGCTGATATTTTAAAGTAATATATATATAGATTTGATTTCCATTTCTTTCCTCAGAATGAAATCATATGGTTCTTGCCTCCTTTTATTTGTCTCAATTATTTTGTAAATAGCTCCATAGGATGCCACCTAATGGGCTTCTCGATATCTACTCAAGGGTTTATGGTGTGTTATTTTATTGATTATGAAACATTGAGAATTTTTTTGCGCCTTCTTATGGATATGTTCTTGTACGTTTTTCATTTAGGACTTTGTATATGTTTTATGACTGCAGTTGTTATAGTCCTATGTTGCATATTAGTTGGTGGACAAAATAGTACTTATGTATGTGCTGTATGTTAATTGAAACTTGTATATATGGCGGGAAAGACTTTTTGGTTGAATTCATTCAGTTGTTAATTTCATTTTCTAATCCGCTCATTAGACCAAAGAGAAACATAATTGATAATTAGCGAATGTATATATAGTTGAAGCTTTTTATTTCACTTTGATCTGGTTACAGGCACTTTAAGAGTAAACATTTGCTCGAAGTCCTTTCTCTGGTTACAGGCACTATGTTGAATCATGTCAGTTTTGTTGATAATTGAATTTCTAATCTTTCATCAAAAGGGCCCTCTTTCACTTGAGTGTCTATGGATGTGTTGGCATAATTAACGTCATCCTTGGAAATGAGACATAAGCTGTCTACATTCTGTCTAGAAATGGTGTTATATCTTGCGATGAATTGCACCGACTATAGTAGTTTGAAGTGAAATGCTTTAGCTACAGTGGATGATGTTGAATGATTCCCTAAGAGGCACTGCATTTCTTGGTTGCATCTGTGCCAAAGTGATTTTTGAGTGAGATCTATACTCAAATTTTGGGTGGGTTTCCTAAGTGTGTTATAAACAAGATGATATAAAGACGTTTGTTAAATATGGTATACAACTTTAGTAAAAAATATTTTATATTTAAATTGGTCACGTGCAACGCACGTGTGCATCTACTAGTTTTATAAAAACAACATTATATTTTTATTCCAAAATCCCAATATTAATACACATTGACAATTCTATTAATACAATATCATTTTTAATGCACAAAAAACGAATATATTTATCTTATCTCTTCATTCATAATTAAAATAATTTGGTAAAAAATTACTGATGCACAAAGTAAAAACAAGAAAGACAAAAAGAAAAAAAGAAATCTATAACCTTTACTATTTGGTAGCTCGAACAAAAGAATTATAGAAAATTGGTCCATTGGATATTTATAGTTATGAAAAAAATATAAACAATTTAAGTATGATAAAAATGAGATAATATCTAATGTAGTTATATAATTAAATTTTTTTATGTAGTTTATCAAACATTTCATAAATCCAAAATGGAGAAAAAAAATACCTGGAGGACAAATAGATTGCAGCTATTGGCGGGCATTGTTGTGAAGAGAGACGCTCTTTCACAATCAAAGGTCAATTTAAGACAACGTTAACTTATTTGTCCACCTTTCGTGTCAAACATTAGTCCCTGCAGACATGACTACTAACTTCTCTTCAACAAAATTGAAGGGCCCATTAAGGTATGAATCCTCGGAAACAATTAAGATAAGAAAACAAAGTTTTGCATGGCTTTGAATGAGCCTGCTCTTCGAAGGGGAAACTTCCAATGACATCCTACAGATATAAAAAGGTCATATAATGCTGAAAGTAACATATGCACATACATCATTCTAAGGGGTTAGCTTAGGGATAACTTTTTCATGACAATAAATCAGAGATTTAAATTTATATGAGGTTAATTTTTTGGGGTCATCGCCCATAGATTTGTCTCATTCTGCAGAAAGACGGCTTTGTGCAAAGTTTAGCATTATGCTCCGTTTGGTAGAAATGATGGAAAGTAGGAAGGATGAAAAGTAAGAGAGATACACTTTCTATCATTCAAGGAAGGAAAGTAGGAATGATACACTTTCATTCCTTTGTGTTTGGTTGGATGGATGGAAAATAAAAATGACTATTTTTTTTTTTGTACTGGCTAAGATTAAGAGTGACAATTGAGTCGTGTCGTATCAGATTCGTGTTGAGTCATTACGGGTTTGTGTCGAACATTAATCAAACCTAACTCAACTCATTTGACTAATTGTGTCGTGTCGAGTTGCGAGTTGACCTGTTTAATTTTTTTTTTATTTTATTTATTTTATTTTATTTTATTTTTGAAATTTATTTTAAATTTATTTTTATAAATATATATATATAAATACATATTTTATCATTATATTTTTATATGAAATTAATGTATATATAATATATGTATATATGAAAAGATATATAGACAAATAAGATACATCTCAACACAAATAATTAACTTTCCATCCACTTTCCTTCCGATTTTGGAGGGATTGATTTTGGTGAGTTGGAAGGAAAGTTAATCCATCCACTTTTCCATCCTTCCTACTTTCCTTCCTTACCAAACATAATGTTTTATCTATCCCTCCCACTTTCCATCCTTCCAACTTTCCATCCTTCCATTTTTCCATCGTACCAAACGGAGCATTAGTCTGATACGTGAGTAAGAAAGTGTTATGATAATCTATTGGGACAATTGAGATATAAAAAAAAAAAAAACATATGGATATATATACACTAATTAATGTATGTGACTAAAGGCACTATATAACAAAAAAACTTGGCAATAAAAAAATGTCAATATGCTAATAATCGCTAATAACCCATTTAAGAGACCGTACCTTAATATGCTAATAATTGTCTTAATTTTTTTTTATTATCAAAATTTTTTATATAGCACCTTCAGACGTGGACATTAGCTAGTATATTAATACAAACAAATGATATAGGCAAAAATAGTAACATAGAATGCACCAGAAAATTAATAAACAAGGAAAAAATATAAAAAAATAAGACCATATAATAATTTTATCATTTCAAGTATACATTTTAAGCTCAAACATAACTCGGAGCCCAGAAGACCTAAGTTTTGTATGTCCCAAATGGCAACATAAAAAATGTTTGTTGATCAATAGGTCCAATACAAAATATAAATAAAAAAAATTGGACTGTAAGGACATACCAAAATAGAGTACCCACACTCACTCTATGTACTCTAGCTAAACAATGCAGTTAAATAAGCCATACAATGTGGTGATCTTCATATAGTTTGTGTATGTCAGCACGTCCTAAAATCCAAAAAAAATATAATTTATTCGGGCGTCCTTGGTGGTTGTGGCATGTTGGGTGCTACCAAATATCAAAACTATACAAATCATATTGAGCTCAAAACCATTTGACAACCCACTCAAATATCAAAATGAGATGTTTATTCGATCTATAACAAGTAATCTAGCCAAAATGAGAAGTTGAAATCCGAATTGGACAATGGACTTAGGGCTTCTCTATGCACACACTTGTGTTCCACCCCCCTGGCACTACACATTACCCAACATCTCCACAACTGTCGTTTGAAGATCTGAGAAGAAATAGTCAATTTAGTAAAGTATAGAGAACAACACTACCCATTATCGAAGGAGAAGCCACTCTATTTAAAGGGTATGTTGGTCATTCAAAAAAATGATAAAATTAGATTAGACTAGAGAACAAAAAAAGAATAGTTGATATGTCTTTTGTCTAGTTCCATACTTAATGGAATGAGTATTTTCAGATTGATGTAAATAAATTCAATTTCACTTATGTATTTTGACTACTTGTCTGACACTTAACTGTTATTACTGAATCAAGTAGTTCTAATGAAATGACTTTACATAAAACCTATAATAGATTGAACCAGCTATGCATTATGTTTGTGCGAATGATTATGATGTATAACGTTAAGTTAGTTGTTCCTCAAATTGATAATACTTATGAATGTTATATAGTTATGCAAAAATGTTATTGAACTATTGATTACTCTCTTATTGGACAATGATGACCGAACTTACCATTATGAAATTTGATAGCACATGTGGGATGCATAAATATATTCTCATAATTTTAGCTACTAAGTTGATGGTTTTAAGGATAGACGAGTTCTTTTATGTAATTTAATTTGAACTCTTCGTCCCTAGATATGAACCTATATTGATGATATGTAGCATGCTAATGTATGTCTATTATGTATGTTCAAGAGGAAACAAGACTTAAGAACTTAAGACACTATTCTAAGACCAAGAGCCTACTTAGCTACTTAGGCTCATAAGGGAAATAAATAATATGTGTCATTTATGTAAAAGTTGAGACATTTTTAAAATGATTGATATAAACGAAGAGCATGATTCGAAAGGAAATATAAACATTAAAGCTTTTGTATGTTTCAAATCAAACTTTAAAGAAGAATATTTTAATAGCACATTATGGATTGACTTGAATTGGCTACAACAAATGTTTCAAATGGATTTCTCATAACTCAAAATGTTAAATCATAAATTCATATCAATCATAATTTATGTTCCTAGTATTTTGAAGTTTGATTTTCTTATCTAAACTTCATAGAAGGGACTATATCGCGTTAATGATGTACAATCGCTATGACTCGCATTAGTGGGTTGTTTAATTGTGATATTATGATGATCAAATTAAGGTTATGATGGATTGGATTTATTGTGCGCTTATATAAACCTTGCTAGACCCAATTGTAAGATAATCATATGGGCCAAGTGGGAAAATGTAAGAATTAATGTGGCCCACTTGATTTGGCACAAGTGATTTTACTGATTATTATCAGATAATTAATTTGGGTTAGATTATCAATCATAATCTAACCAGTATAACTAATGATTTCTGATTGGTTAATAAGAAGAAGTGGTTTACTGATATCATACTTTGATGGGAAGTAGAGTTTATATTAAACTAGGGAATCGGTCATCTCTCTACCTATAAGTATACACATGACCCATCGAGTTGTGTATCATAAATATAAAGGTTAGAAGAGAGAAACTGATTTCTAGGCTACACCAAAAGATGGTTCAATTCTTGTTCAAGTAATTCAAGGTTTACAATAATGGCTCCAGGTATGATGTTCTTAATTCTACATTATGATTATTATGAGTATGTGAAAATTATAATTGTTTTAGATCTTGGAATTAGGGTTTAATTGATCTCTTTGATCAAATAAAGTTTACAGACAATATCTAGATTGTTAACGATTTTTAATCATAAACTTGTCATGTAATACCTAAATATAGATATAAAATAATTTTGATAGCTCTTAAACAAAATTTGGGTAACTCTTGACAAAAAATGTGTAATATGAATAGTTTTTTACCAAAATTTGGATAACTCATGATTAAAACTGTGTAATTTAGATAGCTATTTAACCAAAATTTAAGTAAAAATTTAATTAAGAGTTATCCAAATTATTTTTTGTCCATATTCAAGTATGACGTGACAAATTTATGATAAAATTTTTTTTAGCAATCTGGACGCTGTGTACTTGAGGGACCATATAGAAATATATTCAATACTTCGGGGACCAAAATGATGCAATTAAAATATTATGAACCAAAATAATACAAAACTCATATTGTGGGGACTTTCAATGCAATTAACCCTTTTAAATATTTAATATTCTATCTTTAATTAAACTTTTTTTGATCTAAGTGTAATATTTTAAACTTAAAAAGTCAAAATGTTATATGTCTATAAACTTTAGAGAGTTTAAGTATAATTTATTAATAAATATACTAGCAGACTTTGATGTTTGTGTGTACAAACGTCAGGAGTTTATAGGTAATATTTTAAATATTAGAGGTTTAAATGATTAAGGGATAAATTTTAAGGGATTTGGATGTAATTTTTCCTATTGATACAATCCACTAAACTTCCCCAGAGTCACTGTCATCGCTTAACTCCCATCCTATTCGAATAGATTCTCAGAAAATGACGAACCGAGGGAAAGGGAAAGGGAAAGGGAAAGGAAAGGGAAAAGGAAATATGTCGGAAACCAAATCATCTTCCTATGCAACAATGTCGAGTTGCAATCTCCCCCAAGACCTGATCGTTCAAATACTCTCAAGACCCTGATCGTTCAAATACTCTCAAGACTTGGCCTTGTCTGTCTCGGTTGCCCACCTCTGGGTCAAATGATCATTCTATGGAACCCTGCAACGAGAATGTACAAGACAATTCGGCTTCCAAGCACAAAAATGGATCGAGGCGAAGTTGATAAAGTTTCTCTCGGCCTTGGCTTCGACGCAGTTGAAAATGATTACAAAATCGTGCGTATAATGTGTATGACGCTGAAAAAGCCAAAGAAAATACAAGTGAAAGTTCAGGTGTACTCGGTGAATAGGGATTCTTGGAAAATGATTCAGGTTGAGACCCCATTTTATCTATTCCAGACTAGGTGCAATGCAATTGTGAAGGGAATACCCTATTGGACTGCGTTTATCGAATCGGAGAAGTCTAAATTTCATGAGGTTTTGCTGTTTTTCGACACCCAGAAGGAGGTGTTTCTGCAAGGGGCAGTGCCAAATTTTCCCATGGGCGAAGGGACTAATGCACGACTCGTGGAATCGAAGGATGGTCTTGCTTCGCTTGTTTATTATTTGAGCGAAGAATCGAACAAAGGTGTAGGTGTTGATGTTTGGGTGTTGGATGATTGCAAGAAGAGTTGGAGTAAGAAGTTCAGTGTTGGACCAATTCCGTTTAAGGTGGAGAGACTCATTCAGTGTTCGAAGAATGGAGAGATTGTAGCAGAGGGTACTGGAGAGATTGTAGCAGAGGGTACTGAAGGAAAACTGTTCCTGTATGATCCCAAAACTAATGGAATTAAAAATATTTCAATTGACGAAGTTCAGGCACTTTCATATGAAGCTTTTAGCTACACGGAGAGCTTGGTTTCAATCAAGGGGATGAAACAAGTGGGACTGTAGGAGTGAAGCCTTGAAAGAAAATAGTGTGGAAAGATACTATGCAGGACAAAAGGATAGATATTGGTGATGTATTTTTTGCACACATCTGACGCGGTCCAGAATCCTTTCTTTTGTTAGCTTTAGTTATTCAATGCTAAGAAAGTATACTTTTATTAGGTTTGTAGTTCTGTGGTTAGTTTGACATCTGAAGATGTTTTGTGAAAAGGGTTTTTGGTAATCATTTCCAGATGCAAGGATCTGTATCATGCTATGACATGTTCATATTTTTGATAACTCTAATGCTTACTGTAGTTTCTCTGTATTTCTGTGAATGTGGTGGATTTAAGATTTTAATTTCAACTGCTTAGAGCTCATTTTTAGTGTAGATTACAATGCGATATTGCATATGTAACTAAGGGTGAAGAAAATAAAGAGGGGACATGCATATTTGATTAAGTGGGAAAAACTTTATTCATATCGTTATAGAGGGCTGGATGTGTAAGTGTTCCAAAAGTTGTGTTAATGTAGGGTTGTATGCTCATATCTTCCTGGAATGGGATGATCTCTAGTGTATTCCTCAGCAGGTATGTGTGTGTTCTCATCTGAAAAAAAATGTTCTAAAATTGGGCTTGATGCCACTGGTGCAATCAATTTTGATCATTGCAAGGTTTAGATAAGGCTTTTAGCATTTGTATTTGGGTGCTTCACTTTTGTAAGGAATCTACCTTACTACGAAGTTTTGTTTTCCGGTGTGCGTGAGTGGTGGGGAGAAAAGAGAGGGGGGGGGGGGGGGGGGGGAAGGTTTCAGGGCCAATGAGCTTTCTTGGCTATTTATAAATTGCCTTTACTATTACTATTCTGAAATAAAGTTGTGTTTGCACTCCTGAAGGTATACATTTTAGCTTCTAGTTATGGACGTGTCTTGTGTTTGACAAGTATCGAGTGTCATATCCGTATTCATAATAAGCAAACTTGTTGTCTAATTCCTATGTCCAGGGCTTATCTTTTCTTTCTGTCGGGGCTCCTTGTCCATATTAGTTTTTCTTGATCTTACCGTAACAACCAATAGTTCCCTAATACAGTAAGATCAAGACAATTTGATATGAACAATGAGTTCCTATATAAAGGAGTAAGTGCTTACCATATGCGATAAACACAAGTATAGCTTCAAATTCTATTTCACATAGCTACCTTTATGTCGTAGAAGAAATACAAATGTGATGCAACTCATAAGATGTTCAAGAAACTACAAATTCAGATATGTGAAAAAGTATAAAATTTGACTTGCTTTGAAGACAGAGACTCACATGGAACCTTTTGAATAATCGAATTTGAGTCTAGTTGGTTCTTATTTTTGAGTAACTTAAAGTTAGTTTGCTCATAATTTTTGTTTGTCTTTTTTACATTTATTAGAGTCGGGAGTATTTTTGGAACTGGTTATTCTATGACCTGTGGATCATCTTTTGGGTCGAATTGTAGTGTTGGATGTTTATAGAGCTTAGAGTTCTAATTCTAGTTTATGTTAATTTCCTACTCTATAATTAATTTGGAGTCCTAATATTTTAGTAGTAGGAAATACGTAGAACTCTATGTATAGGTAACAATATTTTTAATAAAAGACAGATATTTACCAGGAATCTTCAGCAATTATATGCTTGGAAGATTGTGTGATGCAATTCAAGCCCTAGGTGTGATGGCTAAGGAACCCTAGGAGTGATTCCTAGTTCTTTTCTTCTCTTTTTTTTCTTCTACAACTATTTAAGTTTTAAACCCCATGATCAGATCTAAAATTTAGTCATTATATCCTTAAACACATCTAACCCAAGTTTACTGTTCACAGCACTTGAACGGTGCTTGTTGTTGGGCTCCCTGTTGTCCTACATGAAAAATGTCAATTGCATGCCAACTACCTGATTACTTTGCTGTTTACAACTAGAATGATTCAAATAGCTAAGGTATATAAGATCATTAACACCCTCAAGGACATGCAGATTGACAGGTAAGAGCTCTCTCCCGTGTACACTGTGGTTAGCTATGGTTTGCTATGTTTATTTGCTGTGTTCATTTTGTTTGAGGAGTCTGTTCACAGCTATAAAGCTATTTCTTATGTCCTGCTTTTTGTTTTTTTTTTGTGCAATTGTTACTGGATTTCATTTTCATGCAGAAGGTCTTCTAAACACACTGTCAATTACCTATAATCGAGTTTTTCCAGTTTGTCTCCCAGAAAATGATTATATTATTTGATTTGCATCGTTGGAGCACTCTTACTATGTAAAATAAGAACTACTTTGCTTTACCCGCTCTCTATAGCATTGCAACAAGTGAAAGTTAAAGCTATACCCTTATAATATTTGGGATGTCGGGACTCAAACTGTTAGCTTGTAGTTCATGAAGTAAATAGCTTAGAAACCCTCTTGGAGAGAACAAACCTTTTTGTACTGTGCATACCATGTGCTGATAGGGACCGCCCTTGTTTGTAATTGTAGTCCATGGTGAGCCGTTGTGATCACTAATTAATAGATGTTTGACTGTGCTTTACAAATGATATTCTTTTACTTTATATGCACACCTCTGGCTCTCTACCTGGGAAAAACCTCTTGAACGTGGACTGCTAGATAATAACCACCATTGTTTTATAGGAACTAGGGACAATCATAAATGAAGTAGGCATTATGCATTATATGTATCAATTGTTTTGGGGGGGGGGGGGGGGGGGGGGGTTGCATTTCTCCTATGTCATCCATCTGTTTATGGTGATCTGATCTAACCAGAAGATCTATATTTTTGTGGAGAAGTTTGACAAGATGGGGATCTATACTTTAGAGTTCTCTTGTGGCAAATCAGGTATCTGGATTTGCTGCTGCTTCTTTGTAATCTTGGTTTGGTAATATTTCACTATTGTATTCTTATCCCAAAAAAAATAATCTTTATCGAATTAGAAGTTCTAAAAGTTTCTTTGAGATTCTTAAATTTGGTGTATTCATTAAAGGGTTATTACCCAGTTAGATCATTGTTAATTGCTGCGAGAGATGAACTAGATATTGTTTGCCCTCAAGTTTTCATTCACAACCTCGTAATTGTTTGCCCTCTGTACTTGGAAACAATTAATGAAAAGGAGAATATGCGAACCTGGAATGTTCTCTTTAGCGGTTCCTCAACTGCCCGAAATCAGTCCGAGATCCTGAATTTGTTGTATCCATTCAGTAGTAGAAGTACTAGTTTTGTGTGTTTAAGCAGTTTCCCTATTTGAATTGCTTATTTTTATCTGGGACCCACTTATCAAATGATCCCTTTTTATTTGAGATGCAAATTTGAGTTGTAAATTTGAGTTACGTAGTATTTCCCTATATCTAAATGTCTACTCTTTTTTTTTTACGTTTTTTTGAACCCTGGTATGACTGTTTTATAAGCATCAATGTGCAAGTATGTAACTGTGGTCATATCCTACTAAAAAAACCTAAATTTAAGAATTTTACTCCAAAAAGACAAATACACATCAAAAATAAATAAACTCGATCCAAAATATGGTAAGTGGTACAGTACCGAAATGTTTTAATCAAACCTACCATCCATGTATTTATCTATTCTATATTACAAATAAAAGTATTTTAATATGAAAATTTTTTGAATTATTATTTTGCCTTATAAAAAACTATAAAGACTAACATTTCTTTTTATATATAAATATATAAATCATCATTTAATCCCTCTGTATTTAAATAATGAACTAATATCTAACATATCATACAAATCTCTCTATCTTTTCAAAATTTTTGAATGGTCATGTTATCACTATGTTTTTATCCGAAAACCCCAATATTAATACACGTTGACAAATCGATTGATACAATATCATTTGTAATGTCAAAAAACGGATATACTTATCTTATCTTTTCATTCACAATCAAAAAAATTTGGTAAAAAATTATTGATGCACAAAGTAAAAATAAGAAAGAAAAAAAAAATGTATAACCCTTGGTAGTTTGAATAAAAGAATCATAGAAAATGAGTTCATTTGATGTTTATAGTTATGAAGAAAATACAAATAATTTAAGTATAATAAAAATGAAATAATATCTAATGTAGCTATATAACTAATTTTTTTATTATATATTTTATCAAATATTTCAACAAAAAATTATACATGTTACGCATGTCATGCATTGCTAATTATAATTAGCGACAATCAACCTCAAATGGATTTGGTTTTGGTGATATAAATCAAAAATAGAGAAAAAAAAAATACCTGGAGGACAAATAGGTTGCAGCCATTGGCTGGCATTGTTGTGGAGAGAGACACTCTTTCACCATCAAAGGTCAATTTGAGACAACTTTAACTTATTTGTCCGCCTTTCGTGTCAAACGTTAGTCCCTATAGACATGACTTCAAACTTCTCTTCAACAAATTGAAGGGCCCATTAAGGTTTGAATCCTCGGAAACAATTAAGATAAGAAAGCAAAGTTTTGCATGGCTTTGAATGAGCCTGCTCTTCTGGAAGGGGAAACTTCCAATGACCTCCTACGTATATAAAAAGGTCATATAATGCTGAAAGTAACATATGCACTTACATCACTCCAAGGAGTTAGCTTAGTGATAATTTTTCATGAGAGTAAGTCAGAGATTTAAATTTATACGAAGTTAATTCTTTGGGGTCATCGTCCATAAATTTGTCCCCTTCTGTAGAAAGACGATTTTGTGCAAAATTCAATATTAGTCTGATACGTGAGTAAAAAAATATTATGATAATTTATTGGGACAATTGAGATATAAAAAAAAAAAATGGATATAAGCACATGGGGGGCCTAATGAAGATTACAATAGGAACCTTGGGAATTTAAGGAGGATGCTTTTATATGGAGGTATAAAAGTCATATGAGAGAGAGAAAATAACATCGGAATCTTCAGCTTTGATAAGCAATTTTTGGCATTCTGTGGAATTCAAGTTATAAGGTTTTGAATTAATCAAATTCAAAAATTTGAGTTTGATATTAAAAATTTGGGATTGATCTGAAATAGTGGGATTGATTTCAAAATTTTTGAATATTCTTTTGAATTGTAACTTAATTTAATTTTATTGTAATTTTGAAAAAAATAAGAGAACGTGACTTTCAAAAATCCCAAGTAAGATACATGTACCGACATACTGACATATATATAAACTCCAAGAAAAGTTCACTTGATAATGAGGATGAATTATAAATTCAACCGTTTTGACTTCGAATCTTAACAATACATTGAGACTAGGTTATGAGAGATTTATCCCTCATGAATACTCTGATTGAAGAAATGATTAATAGAGTTGTGTGTAAACTAGTTTAGACACCCCTTACAATTAAACCAAAATATACACACACATAGAGACTGGTCACGTGTGGGCAGATCAAAATTAACATAAGAAGATTGGCTGATGCCTACACAAATTTTTTTTTTTTTTTTGGGTTCAATGGTCAAGGGTATTTGGGTTACCTTACGCGTAGTTCGACTAATCTTCTCTCTGATCTGGTCAAAGACAGTTTATCCACGCTGGAACTAGAGTATTCGTGAGAATAAATCTCTCATGACCTAACTCCAATAGATTGTCAAAATTCAAATTCAAAACATCTGAATTTACGATTCGTCTTTATTGTCACTTGAGATATCACGAGGTTGCTTACACAAAGTTAAACAAAAATGAAGCCACATGGGACTAATGGTCGGCCCTTTATTTTATGTTAAATGATCTCCAATTGTTAATAACAAATTATAAAATAAAAAAGTATAAACGTGACGCGTTTTTGTTGT
This sequence comes from Ilex aquifolium, assembly GCA_951799425.1. NCBI lineage: Eukaryota > Viridiplantae > Streptophyta > Magnoliopsida > Aquifoliales > Aquifoliaceae > Ilex > Ilex aquifolium. The sequence goes on along the minus strand of OX637392.1, from coordinate 47,966,611 downwards.
CAAAAAATAAAAAAATATATAGGGTTCTAAAAAGTGCATTTTCATTATCATAACACTCTTCACTATTCAATCCTTGAGTGACATACATGTATGATAAGCACACAATCATGTGGTTGGGTTATCATCTTTTTGACCATATCTGCCCTTCTAGATTAAGGAATGACATTTCAAAATGAACTTTTCGTCTAAAGTACTAAGAATTGGATTTGATTACGGCAGGGAAAAAATAATTTCGGTACCGTACATTTAATTTTTATTATATTAATGTGTGTTTTTATAATTTTTGTGGATCATTTTATAATCTAAAATTTATTATTTTTTTGGTGATTTATCATTTTTATAGATATTTTTACCACTGTTGTGAGTGTTTTTTCCACATTTGTGGTAACTATTTTTTTCATTTTTCTTTGGTACAAAAAATTTATCATATTTGTGGGTGTTTTTACTATATTTGTGGATGTTTTTACCATATTTAAGAACATTTTTATTACTTTTGTGATAATTATTTTTACCATTTTTTGGGTACTACAACAGTGATAAAATGACCCACAAATGTGGTAAAAATAACCACAATATTGGTAAATGGAGGTATGATACCGAAAAATATCGTAGTCAACTCCCTAAGAATTAAGAAGAGTAAACTCTATATATGACCCTTAAATTATGATTTTTTTGTCAATTAAATTCCTTAATTTTTGTGTGTTAATTGAGCCTCTAAACTCTTTAATTGTATCGATTGAGCCTTTCTGTCTGCCTCCATTAAATTTATAACGGAAAGTGACAAATTGCGTCCCAACACAAATAGTTATAGTAAACTACGTATATGGCCTTCAAACTATAATCCTTTTCTCAATTAAGCCCCTAATTTTTTTTTTTTTTTGTCACTTAAATCATTAAACTCTCTAATTGTTTCAATTAAACTCTTCTGTCTTTTTGTGCCACGTAAGTGTCACATTCTAACAGAGACAGACATAAAGATTCAATTAACACAATTAAAAAATTTAAGAACTCAATTGATACCAAAAAAAAAAAAAGTTTAAAAAATTAATTTACACAAATGTAATAGTTTGCACTATACGATCTGTAATAGACAAAGCATTCAGCACAACAAACCTATTTGCTACTTATATTTCTCATTAGTATTTGAACTTCTATATTTATCTATTCTAGACCTAATATCCATAGCTGACAATTCCTTGCAAGTCCTTTCATTTCAAGGGAAAGGCTACGGTACCGAATAAAAATAACTAGTAATGTCTCGTCACTTATTACTTTTATAATAAAATTATAACACTTAAAAGGGAGAAGTTATAATTGCTCAAGGGACCATGATCGATCACATATACACATGATCGATTATAGACTTCTCTTGAACAGTTGTAACTTCTCCCTTATGAGTTGTAACTTGACATTTAAAAATTGTAACTTAATCTTTGACAGTTGTAACTTCGGTATCAATCACAATCTATCATGATCGATCATGACCTTTAAAGATTGTAACTTATATCTCAAAAAAGTTATAACTTAATCTTAATAAATGGTAAATTTCAATACGGTACCTCATTCGGTACCGTAACTCATTTCAATATCAATCTTTCATTGTACTTTTACTCAAGTTTATACAATAATAGATCACATATACTAGATTTAAATGGGTTTCACTATTTATAAGTGGATCTTTTGAGTATATACAGTGAATGATCTAATAGAGTAAAATTGAATAAAATATAATGAAGATGACTTGTACCCGAAATTATTTAGTATACTAGTTTAGTTATAAAGGGTTTGGGTATCATTGAGTTAGCCAGACAAACTTGATTAGTATATGGGTCGACACAAACATGTTTTTGCACTACTTAAATCTCACTATTTGTAATTACATCCAACTTACTTAAATATGACACAAATCAAATTATAGAATTGTACAAAGAGATTAGACATAACATAAACTCGACATAACACAACGGGCAAAATCCAGTTTACTCCCTTGTGGTTTGGTCGTTGTGCACATCACCTCCTTGTGGTTCAAAAATCAGCACATAACTCCCTTGTATTTTTGGACTAAAGTGCAACCGTTCTTATTTCTGTCAAAAGTGACAGAAATTATAACACACGCGTGTGATTTGCAAGTATGGATGTAAAAAATTTAAGTCAAAGTCAAAACTCAATCCAAAAGTCCAAATATACCATTGTGATCTTTCAAAAAGATATTTTTTTTATCTTCTTCTACATTTTACTGTTAGAAAAAAAAAACGCATCAGATCGGAGGTTATTCATGCAAATGAGATCGGAGTGACAGTCAATGATATTGGTGCCCTGGATGAGATTAAAGAATCACTTCAGGAGCTGGTCATGCTACCTCTCCGAAGACCAGACCTCTTCAAAGGTGGGCTTCTTAAGCCTTGCAGAGGGATATTGCACTTTGGCCCACCTGGTACTGGAAAAACAATGCTGGCGAAGGCCATTGCCAATGAAGCAGGAGCAAGCTTCATCAATGTCTCTATGTCGACCATCACTTCAATGTCTCTCTCTCTCTCTCTCTCTCTCTCTTGTAATTGTTCTTGTGGTTTTTGATGGGGGTTTTTCAATGGGTTTCAGGGGCTGTTGGGGGTGGGTTTTCGGGGCTGTTGGGGGTGGGTTTTCAGGGGTGTTGGGTGGGTTTCAGGGGGGGTGTTGGGTGGGTTTCGGGGGGGTGTTGGGAGTGGGTTTTCGGTGGGGTTTGGGGGTGGGGGTTTCGGGGGTTTGGGGTTGTTGTTGCTGGGGGTGGGTTTTCGGTATGGGTGGTTGGTGGGGGTTTCGGTGTTGTTGGGTTGTTGTTGGTGGGGGTGGGTTTTGGGTATGGGTGGTTGGTGGTTGGTGGTGGACTGCAAGGGGTTTGGGGGTGGGTTTGTGGTGGGGTTAGGTGGTTGCTGGTGGTGGGATTAAGTGGTGTTGGGTGGTTGATTTTGGGTAAAATATTAAACATGTTTTTTAATTTTGTTTTCATCATTTTTTAAATATAAATAATAATCAAACATATTTTATATTTTTTAATTTTTATCAAAAAAAATAAAAATTAATTTTTGTGAGTAGTTGTGATTTAGTGGTGATAGTCAATGACTAGTGATTTAGTGGAGAGTTGAACGGTAGGTGAAGATGCAGTGGAGTTGGAGAAGATATGGTGGCAAAGTTTATTCAAATTTTAAGGAGGGTAAGGTGGTCTTTTTGCCACTGCCGTTAACGGTGTTAGCTGTGCACTTTAGTCCAAAAACACAAGGGGGCTATGTGCTGATTTTTGAACCACAAGGAGGTGATGTGCACAACGACCAAACCACAAGGGGGTAAACTGGATTTTGCCCTAACACAACACATTAGCCACTGTGCGAACATCTGATTTTAATACTATTGCATTGTGCATATATTGGACTTCTATTGTTCTCGGATTGCTAACACAGGTAGAGAAAAGAAGACAGTGGCAGTTTAGGTGCTAGTGTTTGGTAAATAAAGAGATGACAAAAACTAGAAGTGCATGACTCCAATGGCTTCATTAAGAAGATGATAATATAGGGTCTGTATGCTAGTGTTTCAGACAGCTACATGGAACCACCAAAGTTGAGGAACCCAAACCCAATGAAAACCTCTATCTGTTCAAGTGCTAGACTTTGAAACTCTCTTGGGGGTCTCCAGAGAAAACCAACCAGCTTGTGTGGCCAATGGTCTCTCAGTCTCCCTCCTCAGTTAGGCAATTTGGCAAACATGCAGCATGCTTGATTCTCCCACAGTTTTTGTTTCTTGGACAGGAGAAAATATTTAGTGCTTATAAGTCAGTAGGTTATAATGTCACGTGGTTCTTACTAGGATCGGGCCGACCACAAGATTAAGCCCCACGTTCAAAGAAGGCTCAAGTACTTTTTCATAAATAAGTAGTTTATATGAAACATTTTCACAATTTTTCGTTGAAAAATTTTGTGTAAGCCAGTACACATAATATAAAAGATCATTGACCAAAATATTTTGTATAAAAGTCCATCCAGAATTTGAAAGATTAATATACCCCTCATTTAATTGGTATGAAGTTTGCCACTTATATTAGGAAACCGTCAATCATATCTACGTTTTTTAATTCTAAAAATCTTCACTTCTTCACCAAACACGGCCAACATTTGCACGATTCAAAGAAACGATATTAAATTCAAAAAAAAAATCTCCATTGATTTCGTTCACTCAAAAATTGCGTCTTTGATTCATATCTTTGGAAAAATCATTTGCTCTGTATAGCAGTATGAATGTTCGAAATTAACCGATTTTGTTTTTTTATCAATTGTCATTGACTTCCTTTTGCCAACATCAACGGAAGACATGAGATTAGTATGCCTATTGTCTCTAGAAGTAGAATTGCATTATAAATATTATTGTTGTATTATTAAAACCCCCAAAATTTATGAGATAAAACCCTCAATATAAAAATTCTATGTTAAATAGGTTCCACGGTGTGACATCAAGATATTATGAATGTAAGAGTGTGACAATAGGGTGTGACATTAATGTCTAATTGCATATACGTAACATATTATGCTTGACACAATGTGACGTCAAGGCAGTTGGCTTTGACACACTATACTGGTCACGCTGTGTTACAATGTTGTATAATTGTTTGCAAACATAAATTGTTCTGCTTCACACAATGTCATATTATGTCTAGTTGGCCTGAACACTACTCTGCTTGTCATACTGTTCAAAAGAACAAGTCGTTACGTTAACATAAAAATATATATCCAAACCTAAAGTGAAGTAAAAAAAAAAAAACACCAGATGTTGAATTATAACACCAATCGTTGAAATAGAAGAAGAAGATATACGTTTAAAATTTAAATATCCTGATCTATTAAATAGAAAACCATTGATACGATAAAACAAATCCCACAAAAAATAGAACACAAATTAAATAGTTCATGAATTATGGAAAATGGTATGTTAGTAAAGGAAATATTTCAAAAACTGCAAATGTGTATTTAGACATAAAATATTGCCAATTAAGAGTACTTATCTACAATAAAATTTTACCAATATATTTTCTTACAAATAAGTAGTTTATATGGTACTTATCCACAATTTTTTGTTCAAATACAAATTTTTTAAATCCATACAATTTTAGGTCCCCTCCAAAAAAAAAAACTCTATGAAAATTTAAACCAAATAAAAAGTAAATTTAAATAATTTGGGTTCATTAACCCAGCTCATAATATTAAAAATAAGGAAATGTGAAGGCCGGTCCCCTTATATAGACTTATTTGGAGATAAGTCCGTCAATGAAACTTATTTGGTTTTAAGTCCGTTTTTTTGTCAATTTTATTATTGTAACCCTTTCCTATATGAATGTTATAAACGACGTTTATGGACACAATAACCAGTCATATACATCTCCTTCATAATCGCTTTCAAATCCGGCTACAATCTTCCAAGCCACAATGTTTTCTTATCCGAAAAACAAGAATCCAGTATTTACCAAAAACTGTTCATATTCAAATTTCAAACTCATTGCATTCTATAAAATATAATTTCAATTTACTATTCCAGTTTACTTTGAACTTCATTGACAAAATATTAATATTGAATATTAATATTTAAAAAATAACAATAGTAATATACTCAACAAAGACAGTAATATGATCACTAAAAAAATAGTAACACGCTCACAAACAAAATAGTAATATGGTAAAAAAGTAATAACAATTAGAGATTTAATTCTATCAAATTGGACATTAACCTTGTAACCAAGATTTAAGAGAACTCAAACATTAGTACTAAATTAAAGTGGTATAGATTTCGATTTTGTTAATTTTTTTGTTGCGCAAGACAATCGAGTATTCTTTGGTTGTGTTACTGTGGAAAAAATTCATGTTACTGTACGTGAATCGAAAAATGGAGTTCAGAATTTCGATGTCTTGATGTTTATAATTGGTGTTGAGTGTTGTAATTCAACTGTCGATTGTGTGTTACTACTCATCATTTCGTAAATTTTCAATTTGTGGATCGTATTTTCATTAAAATCATTCAGAAGTTGATGTTACTGTAAAAAAACTATTGTCTTGTATTTTGTAAAATTAGATGTGTTATTAAGCACAAATCTTTGATGTGTTATTGTCTTGTATGTTACATAATATGTGTCTCAAGGTTTGCAATTATATGTTAAAATTCACTATAGTAACATTAGTATTAGTATAATAATACAACTGTACTGGTAACACGACCGTAATTGTAACTTCAATCATATAGCAACATGAATGTTACTATATATTAACATTCGTGTTACTGAACTCTGTTGGCATTGTTCAGCCTCCCTATATTATGCATTACTGTTGTTAAGGAAATTTTGTGATTTGATTTTGACATAATAGACCAACAATTTATTCGTACATTAAGCTTCCCATATATAACTATCAGAGTATATAATTTTCATATAAAACTTTCGTTAATTATCATAATATTTAATAAATGGTTTCTATATATAACTCAATCAAGAGTTTTCATATATAACTCAATGATCTAACTTATGTGACTTTCCATAACTGGACAAAACTAACACCGTTAGTAGTAATTTTGATATTTAAAAAATAAGTGGACTTAAGTACCTACATATTAGTTTAAACATGAATTTACCCTCAAATAAGTTTTCTTCCAGGACTCAAGTCATTATAAGTCCATCTAGGAGGACTCACCCTCAATTTTCACTTAAAAATACATCAAATATGTTAGGAAAAAAAAAAGAGCAAAAGTTAAGGGTTAAAAAATAATTCAAGGTCAACCATTCTCTCTCTCTCTCTCTCTCCAAAATATAAAATTTAAAAAATCTCAAACATATATCTCATCCCTCTCTCACGAAAAAATATTACGTGTAACCGTTGTACAATGTCAACAGTGTCACGTGGTGTAACGATCTAATAATAGGTAGACAAATCAATAAATGGGCCCATTAAAACTCATAACCACTCAGTCATGTTATATATAACAATCTTCATGACAGAAAGTGGGTCATACTTTACTCTTTATTTTTTTCTTATTAGATGATAACACCCAATATTTACTCCTCTCTCACACCCCTCCCCCCCCCCCCCCCCCCCCCCTCTCTCTCTCTCTCTCCACCCTTGATAGTAAACTAATGTCCATTTTTCATCTATAATATAAAATAGAGCAGATTTTAATAAATTCATTCGACAATTTCAAATAGACTCATCTAACGGCCACCAATATCCCTCTCAAAATCATTTACATTGCACCGTGTCTGTTACCCCTAGTATTAATATAAACGAAGTAGATAAAGTTGATGATTTCCCTTCAATATTAATTAGCATCTCTATATATAGAGAAGTCTTCCACATTAATCCAAAACCAAAGGCTCCGACAACTTAATAACCCATGAACTAAATTAAACAAATCCATTCGGACATTGATCTAATTACAAAAAAATATTCAAGAAATATTTGTCCAATAATTACAAAAATTTTAAAATATTAATTCCACAATCGAAATCTTATACAAAATCATGTAAAAAATATTGACCACTCGATTTACACGCACTAGAAAAATTCAAATAAACAAAGGAATAACTATTCAATAATACAAATTGACCCCTACAAATACAGTGAATCACAATATATCCCAAGAAAAGGAAAATTCATGAATTCAAAAATAAATTCTTTAAGAAAGAGATGGAAATCGGCTGCATCTCTTGGAAAGAAAAACTTTGCAATCGTCTTTCGGACAAATCGTGGGGACATACGTAATATCATCACAACCGTCCGTTCGGTGCCTCTTAAAATCAATCAACGACGTGAGCATGGCGATGAAGAGCACCAAGTGATTGATCGCGTACCTCTGTCCCACACACTGATGGGCCCCAGCTCCGAAGGCCAAAAAGTTCTTCTTATGAATCCGGTCCTCCTGCCTCTCCACCATGAACCGGTCCGGGTCAAACCGGTACGGTTCAACGAACCCCTGAAATGAACTCTCAAAAACCGACGGAAAAACGATAGTCCCCTTGGGAACTCTGTAATTTTCCGTCAATTGGAAGTCTTCTCCGGCAATATGTGGCACCAAAGTTGCCGGAGCTCGGAACCTCACCACCTCCTTCGCCACTGCTTCTGTGAACCGCATTTCTCTGAGCTGTTCGGCAGTGATGGGTGTGTCAGACTCCGGCGACCAGACACCGGCCACCTCTTCACGCACTCTCGCTAAGACCTCTGGATGTGAATCCAAAAGGGTCACTGCCCAGAGGAGAGAGGACGTGGAAGCGTCCTGGGCAGCGAAGAGAAAATCAAACAAATGGCCGCCGATTTCTTCACTGCCGGAGTGAAGTGGGTCTTCGTCGCCGGCGTGTTTGGCAGCTCCAATTTCTCTGATGTTCTCTTGCATCCAAAAATCTATCAAACAGGTTGGGTCATAACCTTCATTCATTCTTGTTTTGCTTTCCTCTGAGCATTTAGCTAGTGTTTGAACAAGCCTTTTCACAGCGAGCCTGGCATTTCTGAAAGCAAATCCAGGCAAATCAATTGGGAGTTTCATTAATCCAACGTTGAAAAAATTGTAATCCTCATTGAATTTTTGTCTCGATTCTTTGCTTAAATAAGGACCAACCATCACTGTTTGAGAGGTTTCTAGATTCATATCTCGACAGAGAAATCTCAGAGGCATTGGTTCAGTTGGGGAAGAAGAAGAAGATTGAACCCATGATTTCAAGTGCTTGAGAATGATGGTTTGTTGGATGGAAGTGTAAGTGGAGAGAGCTTTGGGCGTGAAATTTGGGGCGATTTGGCGACGGAGGTCTTTGTGTTCTTGACCGAACTTGTAGATGAGGTTGTGTTCTCCGAAGAGTTTTTTGCCGAATGGATGGCCGACGAGGTGGAAGGCGTCGGGTCTGACATTGGCGAAGACCTTCTGGGAGAGGTCGGAGGAGCGAATGAAGAGGATGAATCGGCCGATGATGTAGTCGGCGGAGAAACCAGCGTCGGAGGACTTGGCTGTGGCGGATTGGAGTTCCCAGAATTTTGTTGGGTTGCGGACTAATGAAATTGCGTTTCCGATGAATGGGAGGACTAGAGTTGGGCCTGGGATGTGCCTTTTCTTCTTCAAGTAAGAAATCTGTTCCAGAAGTAGTAGGAAAGCTAGGAGAGACAGAAGGTATGGGGTGGACAGTGAGAGAATGGCCCAAATGGACTCCATTGTTTCTCTCTCTCTCTTCCTCTGTTGGGTGAAGAGTTGGGGATGGATTAGGGGGTTACACAGAGAGAAGAGAAGGGGGCAGGGGGATGGAGATATATAACAGTGGAGAGGCTGGTCAAATGAGGAATGGCGGCATTTTGGGTCAATATAAGGATATGGTGGTCAGAAAGAGAAAGTGTGAAAAATAGAAAGTTTGGAGTGAGAGACCAAATTTGAAAGTACAATAAAGTTCATATACGTATCTATTTAATATTATAAAATTAAATTCTTAAATTATTTTGTTAGTTCAACCGGCATTGGTGTCCGAGTCAGTTTAAACATATTTAGACTGATCCCTTCTCTTGTTCGATCCGTCCCGATCTAGTCAAAAGTAGGACATTAATGTCAAAATTAGAGTATTTATGATGAATAAATCTCTCATAGTCTGTCTCAAGAGATTATCAAAATTGTTTGAATTTATAACTCGTGTCTGTTACCACTCGAGCTACCTATTGGAGTCATTTCAAAAGTCTTTTTCTGCTAAAAAATATTATCTTTTTACACGGCTCTCAATATCAGACAATTCAACCAATACACTTTCTAATGTCAAACAACCATATTAATCCACACATACTTCTCTCTACTATCTCTGCTATTTTTTTTCTTTTCGTAGTTTTAATTCATGCTATTTAATACAAAAATATATCTACACAATATTTTTTCTATAAGATAAAACCTTTAAAATGTGGTTTGAGCAAAAAAAAAAATAGTTTAGAAGTCGAGATTGACATTGAAATTATGGTAAATTATGAAGTAGACTGTTGTAAGACTTGTTTATTTGTCTTTTTATTGTACAGCTTAAGCCATCAAATGAAGCAAATTTAAAACTTCTAAGAAAATTTTCAACATGGATGACATGAATTATCGGAAATTGTGGAAATATATTGAAAATTTCTGAACTTTTAATATTCCATTTGAAATATTGCAATAAAAGATTGAGTAATGCTCCTTTTAGAAAAATTTTCTAAATAATTTTTTGGGTAAATTTTATTAACGCCCCTGAAAAATAGCTTAATTACAGAGACACCCCTATAGTTTTTAAAATACCACTGACAATCCCTATCAATTTTTGTTGGTAATGGAATGGACGGAAATTATACTTTTACACAATTACTCATAATAGCGATGAACGTTCACTCATTTATCCTTCATTTTACACAAACGTCTCTTTCTCCTTTCCAGGACACCACCCACCAGCCTATCCTCCCTCTCTTTCTCCCCCTCTCAACATTACTGATTCTGATACGAGGCTTGTGGGTATGGTTATGATCGAGATGTGAAGGGTGTTTCAAATAGGGAGGAAGAAGAAGGCTTTTGTAGTGTATGATTGTTGGGGAAAGTGATGCAAGAGTGATGGTGGTGGTGGTGCAGCGGTATGAGGTGGTCGCAATGTGTGATAGAGACGAAAACAGAGACCAAGACGCTTCGGATAAGGGCAAAACCACTGCCTACTACTAGTGCCCTTCTTTCCCACTAGTGGGTTCGTGTTTCAATTGCAATTTCTACTACGAAATCAAGATGCAAAATCAAAAACCAAATTGATTTTGAGTTTGTTTTTTGGAATCGGAATTAAAATCTATTTTCGAGTAGGGTTAATCGTAAATTACACTTCGAAAGTTCAAATTTTAATTTGTACTCTCAAAGATAAAAAATTTCAATTTATACTTTCAAAGATAAAAATTTGTATCAATGCGCACCTGAAGCTAACAATTATTAGTTTGCTATCCAAAACTAAATAAATAAATTATATCTAGACCCCCTCATGCTTATCACTTAATTACCTAAATCCCTTACATTTGAAATATTACACCTACATCTCTCGAGAATTCAAATATGACTAAAAATGTTCTTCCAATTGAACATCTAAATAATTCTGTTCAAGTGATGTATTGCATTGAATATAAAGAATATTATATAAATATTTGCATTATGTTAGGCATTCAAATGGTAAGCTTAATTTTAAACTTTAGAATATAACGGACCCACAAAATAAAGGATAGTATAAAAATTATAATTTTTTATTAGGATGAAATCATGTTTTTTAACGGTTCTATTAACAGATATCAACGACAAGGGGTTATGTGTTACATGTGAACAAACGTCAGGAAGTGTAGGAATAATATTCTAAATGTGAGGGGTCCAAATGATTAAGTGATAAACTTGAGAGGTCTAGGTGTAACTTACTTAACTAGTTTTAGACGGCAAACTGACGGTTATTAGCTTTAGATGCACATTGATACAAATTTATATTTTTGAGGGTGTAAATTAATATTTTTTATCTTTGATGATGTAAATTAAGATTCTAACGATCTTTTGAGGTAAAATTTATGATTAACCCTTTCGAGTATTCTGGGGGGTTTAATGCTTTTCGGGTGCTATGGATTTTTTATGATTTTTTAGTGCGGTGTGTTTTGATTTTGTTGCTATTTTTTGTCCCTTTGAGAGAGAGAGAGAGAGAGAGCTATGTTGGTTCATCTTGTTCAAGAAAAATATTTGTTGAACGCAAAAGAAGAAACACAGTAGTCTTACCTATGAAGCTGACATTGTTATCCCAAAGACCAAGGTTTGATTTAGCAATTCCTCAAATTCCAAGTATACATCATCAATTTTGATTGTATCACTAGAAGGTCTTTGATCAATTGTGTGCTTCTTCTTGTGTCAATGATCAAGTAGTTCTTGTGCATTCTACATCAAGGGCAATAATACATGTACTACATGTAGCTTCCAAGTTTTTACCTTTTCATATATCGAAGAGAATACAATCAATGGATAATGGTTTTCTTATGTTTTAATTTTTAATTTTGATGTTTTATTAAGGGGCCAAAATTTGTATCAGATGTGAAAATTTTGATGCCATCAAAGACATGTCATATTGACGGTAACACTTTTAATAGCAAGGGGATGTATATATTACAAAGGTGTGCAATGATATTTCAAAAATTATAGAAAGTATCTCTATAATTAGGCTATTTTTTAAGGTGTATTATTGAAATTTACCCTAATTTTTTTTCGTATCAACTAGGGGTGTCAAATGAGTTGGATTACACGGTTACGTGTCGAGTTAAACGGGTGACGGGTGAAAAATATATAAACCCGTACACGACAAGTTTAATAAACGGGTGAAAAATCTCAATACGAATACAACCCGTTTAATAAATGGATAACACAACACGACTCGTTTAACCCGTTTAATTTTAAAAAAATTATATCAACAAATTTTAATACTCTACTTTTTTTATTGTCAATTGTACTTACATAAAAAAAGAGGAATTTTTAGCCAAATCTCATAAAAATTAGACTTGAAGGTTTAAAAAAAAATGAAAAAGGTCATTGTCTTTTGTAGGCAACTCAACCCTCCCCATCTCCCCTCATTTTTCAATGTGGGATAAAAACAAAAAGCATTGATTTGTCTTTGTCTTTGAAGTGCTCCCCATCTCTCTTCCTTTGTCTTTGAACTACTACTTTACTTTTTTTTTTTATTGATTTCTTTACTTCTTTTTTTCTTGCTAATTTTTTAAAATAATTATTAATTTATTATTATATTAATTTTATTTAAACGGGTTAACGTGTGATAAACGGTTTGACAGGTTTCATCCGAACACGACCCGTTTATTAAACGTGTTTGGCGTATCAACCCGTTTAATTCGTGTCGGTTAATCGTGTCGTGTCAAATTTTGACAGCCCTAGTATCAACCCATGTGAATAATTGGGTTATAAACTCCACTAAATTTCCCAGAATTATGGTTGTGCCACGCAAGTAGGTAGATAAGTTTTAAAATGTTAAATAAATATATTTCAAATTAATGGTATTTTGACAAATTAATTCCTAGGGTGTGGGGTGGTGGGTAATTGGGGTGGTGGTGGGGAGAGGGGAGGAATATTCAATACAACTGTGATACTATGTCAGCATTAATAATATGATATTATCAATTAATAATAAAACTATGAATGGACAAAGTGAACCCTATTTGAATAGTTATTGTCTTACACAAAAGAAGAGTGAGTAGTTATCTATAATCTATAATATAAAATAGGACAAATTTCAATAAGTCCATCGACGGTCTCAAATAGACTTATCCAACGGCCACCAACATTTCTTTTAAAACTATTCATATTCCATTCTTGACCCCCCCCAAAAAAAAATCATCACTTCTCATTTACGATATACTGTGTTTTCAAATACGAGTTATTTCTAGTCTATTTACGTGAACGAATAATTATTGACTTGTATGAAGTCGATTTCCTTATTTGAAATGGATATTTTTTCGGTGCGGAAGTGGGGAGGACATTTTAAAGAACGGCGAAAGAGTTGAAATCCAGCTGGACAACAGAGGATGTGATTTGGAGCAGCCTTCACATTGGAAGTTCCTTGTCATGTCTGAATAATTGTAATCAAAACGTCTTTCTAATTCTACGGTATTAAAAAATAAATTGACACAGTATAAAAAATTATTATTTTTTAAATTTAAATTATATATTTTTAAAATAAAATTATTACTACTTAAAATAATTTATTATCGATCGTGGTTCATACTTTGGCGAGCAAGCGCAAAAGCCCACTTTGGGCTGGCATTGAGTGAGTGGTACCATAAGTCATCCCCTTATAATATAGAAACTCAACAAAGCTCAATGAGGAGTTAGAGCAGTGATGGGATGTTTCTGAGATCGCAGGGGATTAAGACACGTGTCCTCGGCAGAATAGGTTGCTCCCTCTGCGATGAGGACACGTGTCCTCGGTGTCGATGATGCTGTCATCCACGTTCGGGGCACGTGCTCAAAAGCGGCATGGTCCCGATGAGAAAGACTTAGCCAGTTCCAACTATGTACCCTCGACACCAGGAGTACACTTATCCCATGATCATAGTTCTCCCTCGGCACCGAGGGATATTAACTAAAGCAGTAATCCTGTTACGTGACTCCTACTCCAGGAGAAGTCATTGTCAAACTATACTACTTTGACTAGACTAGGAATCATGAGGGTACTCTGCACAAGGGAGTCAGGGCATCAGAACCAACATGACAGCCCTCCAATAATAGCGTGACACGTGGCAAAAAGGACATGATGGGGGGCAGGCGGACGAAACCGCCCCTGATAATAGGCGGCAGTTGCAAGATGTCATTTAATGAATCCACTGCTGATGGGATGTCCGCTTTGACGTAAGAAGCCAGAAAGAGGCAAACATTAATTGTCTCAGCACCAGAGCACTTATTGATTCATTCTTGAAAAAAGAGCATTAAGTGCACGGGGATCTGAACGTTCAATGCTCTCAGACGGGAGAAAGAACATTGATTGCTCGGGGATCCGAGCAATCAATAATGGGGTCTTCCCCATACACAATGAGGGGCACACTGCCCCATCTCTGAACACTACCTACTTTCTAGACTGTCAGCAATGATGAGTCCGGGTGGGTATAAATAGTTCCCAAAAATACATTGCAAAGGTACGCAAGAACAACTCTCTAGAACAACCAGTGTTTTCTCCTTCCCCACTAACAGAGAACTAACTTGATCATTGGAGGGGATACGCCGGAAAACACTCTGGCGCCCTTTCTGACCTTTTTTCTGTGTGAAGGAACCCATCCAGAACCACCTGAGACGACGATCGACCATAACAACAATTCATCACCACTCCATCAGGCCCTTTGGCCCCCTCAACCCTTGCCTAGCCGGGAGATCCCCAACGTTCGCTATCGGTGCTAGTTCACCAAGGGAGAGATCTGCCTTTCATAACCATTGTGCGAAATTCTGTGCGCACAATTTGGCGCCGTCTGTGGGAAGTCGATTCAAACTTTCTGAAGCGTAGTGACCATGGTGAATACTCGTTAGAAAGGCAAGGGCCACCAACAGAAAAACACCGGTTTGCCAACACGAACTATGTCAAGGACAAAAGACCCTGGTGACAGTGTCAATAAAGGTCTGTCCACCCGCTTGAAGGGAGACACCAATCCAACTAGCATGGGCATCGGATCTGGGAAATCCGCCCCATTGGCCCACCAACGAGCCGAAGTAATTGAAGAAAAGTTTGGAGAGAGACTACGGCAGTTGGAAAAAGACAACGTGAATGTCTTCAACCGTCTTGAGGGATTCGCCCCCTCCGGCGGAGGATCCCGAGAGTTGGAAAGGCCCCATGAACCCTCCGTCAGGGAAGTGGGACCAGAGGATTTAAGAAACCGCCTGAGCAGTAGGGCGGAAAGTTCTAGGGCCCCACAGCGCTTGGGGGTCCGCGAGCAGGCCCATGAGGCCCCAGCCAAAAGACCCAGGTCTTTGGCTTGGGACGACCTTCGCAGGAATCTGTCCGGGTGAAGAGGCGCAGAAGAATCCGAAGAGGATTCCACCCTCTCTACCCGACATCCTAGAGTGGTAGAAATGGCTGACCGCCACTGGAAAAGCGGAGTACGACCCACACAGGACGAGGACCTCAGGGTTCGGTTGCATTCCACGAGGGGAAGAACCAACCGGGGGAAGGATGCAGACGACGAGGTTATTCAGTCCCCTTTCACAAGGAGTATCACGGAAATAGAGATACCGAGAAATTTCGTAGTACTGAGATTCAAGGTATACGATGGGCGTTCTGACCCAGAGGCCCACCTCAGGCAATACAAGCAGATGATGTCCCTTTACCACGCCGACCGACAACTGCTATGCCGAGTGTTCTCAATGAGCTTGGGAGACTCTGCCATGAAATGGTTCGAAACCATCCCCCCCGGTACCATTGGGTCTTGGAAGGAATTGACCGATCAATTTTCTGCCAGGTTTATCACAGGGAGCAGGCGACCTAAAGATGTGGGTTCCTTGCTGACCTTGAGACGAAAGGACGGGGAAACGCTCCACCAATACGCAGCACGGTACTGGGAGGAAGTGAACGAGGTGGAAGGGTGTTCCGAAGTGATGGCGGCAGCCTCCTTCAGGCTGGGCCTATCACGGGACTCCGACCTCTACAAGTCCCTGACCAAGAAGACGCCAACGGATATGGGGGAACTTATGTCCAGGATAAATAAGTATTCCCGGATAGAGGATGAGATGATGGGGACCAGGGGAAAAGTTCCCACCCCCAAGAGGAAGGAAAGGGAAAGGGGGGCAACCCCTCCCCAGAGGGGACTCAGGCCCCCGTCGGGAGAGTCTTTCAAAGGGGTTCATACTCTGTTCAAGGAACCCATTTATAGGCTTCTCCGTAAGATTCAGGGGGAACCTTTCTTCAAATGGCCCCCCCAAGATGCCGGGTGATCCCTTCACCCGGAACTAGACAGCCAGGTGCTCGTATCACCAAGATTTTGGGCACCGCACCGAAGATTGTAGAGTCTATAAGTCCTTTTTGGAGAGGCTAGTACAAGACGAACATTTGAAGGAATACATCGAGGGCCCAACTCCTGTGGAGAATCAAGGGGCAGGTGACCAAGTCGTTGCCCGGCGCAACGTAATTGACGTCATCCATGTCTGCCCTCTGGAACGCCCAACCTCCAGGACCCTCAAATCCAACCTCAAGAGGGTGGCGTTTACGAGAAAGGTGGATGAGACAGGCAGGGGGCGGCCAGACAAGAGGCCCCAGACTAATAAAGGGGACATCACGTTCTCCGATGCCGACCTGGCCGGCGTGGTCCTCCCCCACGAAGATGCCCTGGTGCTGACCTTGAAAATCGGCGACTTCGACGTAAAAAGGATTTTGATAGACTCTGGAAGTTCTTCCGAGGTGATGTATCTTGAAGTCTTGAAGCGCATGGGACTCGGTATCTCGGATCTCGCCAAAGTCAGTACGCCCCTTGTGGGATTTAATGGCTCATACGCCGTACCCTTGGGAAAAATTACGATGCCGGTTATCATCGGCCCAGTCACTATTAACACGGAGTTTGTGGTGATTGACTCAGATTCGCCCTTCAACGTCATCATGGGACGAGCCTGGTTGCATGCATTAGGTGCAGTACACTCGACTTATCACCAGAAGTTGAAGTTCCCCACCCCAGAAGGGATTAAGGAAATCCGAGGAGACCAAGCGTCTGCCAAAAGTTGTTTCTATTCAGCGGTGAAGGCAGGGATCGCCGGCAAGGAGAAGGAGCGGGATCCCGATGAGGTCTTAAACAAATAGCAATTACAGTCCGGTCGACTGGGTGTCGATGAGCCACGGCTAGACCCTGCAGATCGCTCGGTGGAGGACCTCCACAAAGTATTCCTGGTTGACGGAGACGAAGACAGGTATTTCTTAGCTGGCTCTTCAATGCCGGTTACTGAACAAGAAGCCATGGCGAAGTTTTTGAGAGAGAATGTGGATGTGTTCGCTTGGAAGGCCACTAACATGAAAGGAGTGAGTCCCGATGTCATGACTCATAGGCTTCACGTCGACCCCGCTCATAAGCCGGTGAAACAGAAACCCCGGCGGGCGGCCCCACATCATGCACAAGCGGTAAATGACGAGGTGGACAAGCTCCTGGAGGCTAACGCCATCCGAGAAGTCCATTTCCTGGAATGGTTGTCCAACACGGTTTGTGCGAAAAAGAAGGAAGGTAAATGGCGCGTTTGCGTGGATTTTACCGATCTGAACAAAGCCTGCCCCAAGGATGATTTCCCTCTGCCAAAGGCGGACCAACTGGTGGACGCCACAGCAGGGCACTAACGTATGTCTTTCCTCGACGTCAGGGCGGGTTATCACCAAATTCCCCTCCATCCCGAAGATCAGGAGAAGACCGCCTTTATCACACCAAGAGGGGTCTACTGCTACAAAGTCATGCCTTTTGGCCTGAAGAACGCAGGGGCCACTTACCAAAGACTCATGAACTGGATATTCAAAGAACAGATCGGGAACACCATGGAAGTATATATTGACGACATGTTGGTGAAAACCAGAGACGAAAATGATCACCTCTCGGACCTAGGGATCACCTTCTCTACCCTCCGTGCGTACGGGCTGAAACTCAACGCAGCTAAGTGCGTTTTCGGAGTAGGGTCCAGAAAATTCCTTGGGTATCTCGTTAGCCGCCGTGGGGTGGAGGCAAACCCGGAACAGATACAAGCCATCATGAATGTCCGAAACCCCCGAACGGTCCGAGAAGTCCAAAAGCTCACAGGAATGTTGGCGGCACTAAACCGGTTCATCTCCCGCTCGTCGGAAAAATGCAGGCCCTTCTTCGAAGCAATTAAGAGGTCCGGGAAAGACACCTGGGATCAAGAATGCGAGGACGCGCTTGGTGGAATCAAGGAGTACCTTCGGATCCTCCCAACTTTGTCTGTGTCGACAAGGGGGGAGATGCTATTCTTATATCTGGCCGTGTCCGAGTTCGCAGTTAGTGGGGTGTTGGTTCATGAACATGAACGGGAACAAAAGCCGGTGTACTACGTGAGCAAGGCACTACTGAACGCCGAGACCCGATACCTTCCCCTGGAAAAGTTGGCATTGGCGCTCGTCACAGCTGCCAGGAAACTAAGGCATTACTTCCAAGCGCACCCGATCATGGTCTTGACGGATCAACCACTGAAAGCAATCCTGAGAAGAGCAGACCTCTCGGGAAGAATAGTCAAATGGGCGGTGGAGCTAGGAGAGCACGAAATTCACTTCAAACCGCGTACTGCCATCAAGGGGCAGGTACTGGCCGACTTCATAGCCGAGTTTTCCGGGGAATCCCGTCTGTCGGAGGAACATTTACCCCTGGAGTTACCCCTGACGGATAGGCAAGGTGCCTAGACCCTCTGTGTGGACGGGTCCTCTAATAGCAGGGGTTCCGGGATCGGAGTACTGTTGGTCTCCCCAGATGGGAGGATCACGGAGCAAGCTGTGCGACTGGGTTTCAAAGCATCTAACAACGAAGCCAAATACGAAGCCCTGATCTCTGGGCTCAAGCTCGCTGACGCGGCGGGGGCAGCCGAACTCGCTGTACAATGCGACTCCATGCTAGTGGTAAACCAGGTCAACGGGGAATTTGAGGCGAGGGACTCTTGGATGAAGGCCTACCACGGTGTAGCTATGGCTCTACTCCAGAAATTCAGAAAGGTAGAAATTAAGCAAGTCCCTCGAGACAGGAACACCCACGCCGACGCCCTGGCATGCCTGGCCTCGGCACTAGACTCTGACGCCACCCAAAGGATTACAATGGAATACCTTCTCAACTCGAGCATAGAAGTGTGTCATATTGCGACCATCCTAGAGGGCGAGGGATCGCCCAGCTGGACTGATCCGTTGATCAAATTTATCCTTTCCGAGGAACTCCCTGAATGCCCCAAGGAGGTTAGAAGGATAAGGTTGAAGGCCCCGAGATTTTGGGTCTCCCCTAATCAAATGCTGTATCGAAAGTCGTTCTCCGGACCCTATCTGTTGTGCGTCCGCGAGGATAAGGTTGAGCCCCTCTTGTTTGAGATCCACGAAGGTATATGTGGGGGGCACTCAGGCGGACGGTTCATGGCCCACCGTATCATGTCCCAAGGGTATTGGTGGCCACGAATGCAGAAGGACGCTCAAGCCTATGTCCGGAGATGCGACCAATGCCAGAGGTTTGCACCCATCATCCGACAGTCGGCCGGGGACTTGCACCCATTGACTAGTCCTTGGCCATTTGCTCAGTGGGGGCTTGACGTAGTCGGGCCACTCCCTACGGCTCCTGGAAACACGAGGTTCTTGATTATAGGGACTGACTATTTCACCAAATGGATAGAAGCAGAGCCTCTCGCCCGAATTCGGGAAACAGACACTAAGAAGTTTGTATGGAAGAATATAGTCACGAGGTTTGGAATCCCCCGTGCGCTCGTATCAGACAACGGGACCCAATTTAATAGCGGGCCTTTTAAGTCCTTCTGCGAGCAGCTGGGAATCCGAAATTATTATTCCACCCCCTCGTATCCGCAAGCTAACGGACAAGCGGAGTCCTCGAACAAAACTATCATCAATGGAATCAAGAAGAGATTGGAAAAAGCCAAGGGGAAATGGGTGGAAGAACTCCTAAACGTTCTATGGGCGTACCGGACTACGCCGCGAAGGTCAACTGGAGAGACGCCCTACGCTCTAGCTTATGGGGTAGAGGCCGTCATCCCCCTGGAAGTAGGCCTCCCTACCATAAGAACACATGCCTTTGAAACTGGAGACAATGATCGACAGCTCGGTCTGGACATGGACCTCGTAGAAGAAAGGAGAGAAGTGGCAGCCTTGAGACTGGCCAAGTACCAGGAAGGAGTATCCCGACTCTACAACCGAAGGATCAAGTCACGGGAATTTTAGATCAGCAATCTCGTACTCAGAAGGGTGGTAGCAAACACCCGAGACCCCTCGGACGGGAAGATGGGACCTAACTGGGAAGGACCATACAAGGTCACGTTAGTGGGAGGTTCCGGGTCATATAAGTTGGAAGACCTGGAAGGGAATGCTGTAATTCGCCCTTGGAATGTAATAAACTTGAAAAAAATACTATATTTGAGAACAAGCACTGTATTGACGGCTTCCGAACGAAAAAGGAGCCAGCCTCCTAGACAGCGTGTTTTGCCCCTGGAAGCAACACTGAGACCCCAGGCTCTGGGCAAGACGGGAGCACGCCTCCTGAAACTGAAGCCGCGACGCGAGTCCCTGACCTCACTTCATATACGGGGGCATTCCCCCTGAATGGAATATGACCCTTGCAAGAAGGGCGCGCATCGATCATTGCTCGGTAGAGGCATCTCCCTGATGCCTATTCAGGTGACGAAATTAGCTCCTAAGGTATGCTTGCACAAGTACATGGGTGAAGTAAACAGAGATCGGCGCGGGTAGGTAATAGCCTTTGACGGGGCGCCTGATGGGTAAGCAGAGACTAGTCAGAGTGAAAAATTGCCTTGACTCGGTATGACTTCCCCCGAGACACACATTCTCGGCGTCACTATCAACAGAGAGCCGAGGAGACTCTTGAGACCAAGACACGTGAACCCTCTATTAGCTATTGAACCCCGGGGGATGGCCCTTGGAAGACATGAGGGGTTAAGAATTACTTATCTAAGACGCAAGACGACAGGGTATACGAGCAAAAACAAAAGGGAGTACATTGATCGGACAAAATATGTTTCCATTTCAAAAGAAAGGGGCTTTGCGTCCCCAACCTACAATAACAATAGAAACAAAGGGGCTTTGCGTCCCTAGGCAAAAAGCAAAAACAAAAAAGTTCAAAAGATTCAAAGCCCGGTTCCTGGAGGGGGAGGGCTGAAGATCTCGCCCCCATCGGCAAGGTGTAGCTCGCTGTAGAGCTCTTCCACACTTGGAGAAGAGGGAGCATTAGGAGCTTCAGCAGCATGGTCTGGGAGGGCAGGAGCAGGAGGATTGGCCTCAGGAGGAACAATTGCAACAGGGACCAATTCAGCAGCAACAGAAGGCTCCCCCATGACTGGAGCTGGGGCGTTGGAGGCATCTTTAGCAGCAGCCTCCTCCATGGCATGAAGCATGTCCTCTGATGGCACATACTTGTGCATTTGGAACAATGGAGAGTCAGAGGGGACACCCGCTACTTGGAGCGCCTCGTCCCAACCTTTCTTGAAGAACTCTCTCTTATTCTCCTCCAGGGCAGGCAGGACGTCGTCGGCAAACTCCTCTTTCAGCTGCTTCATCGTCCTATAGTTAACCTTCATCTCCGACCGGACCTTGTCCAGCTCCTGAGTAAGAGCCGAGCAAGTTTGCTCCGACTCCCCCACCTTGGCCTCCGCCGAAGACATCCGCTGGGTAGCCTCGGTAATCTTGCGATCGGCGTCGGCAAGGACTGCGCTCAGCTTTTCAGCGCTGGCCTTCGCCACCTCGCCGTCCTTTAGCAGTTGTTCGATTTGGGCCGCCTGGGAAGAAAGCGTCTTATCTCTGGCAGCGACGTCTTCCCAGGCAGCGGCCAGAGCGGCCTCGGCGTCAGCCTTGAGCCTCTCAGACTCTTGAAGCCTCCGTCTCTGGTCGTGGTACCGCTCGGCGATGACCGACACTTGCTGGGCGGCCTGCAAAGAGAAGGGGTTAGGTCACGCAGCCAAAACGAGAGAAACGGCAAAGTATGACACTTACCACCAAAGAATTCTGAATGATGAAGCGGAAGTGGTGGTTTGTCGGACGGGTGCGATGTTCCTCCATGTCCTCTCTGAAGTGGAGCATCTCACTGACCGCATAAGCGACGATAGGAGACTGGACGATGGAATCATCGACCCGGATCGGCCTGTCCTCCCAGTCTAGGGCTCGAGGGCGCCATTCCTCGGCAGTAGCTGCCTGCACAGGAGGAGGAAGATCTTGTTGCTGCTGCTGACTCCCGCTTCCCCGGCCAGTTCCGTCAGGCCGATGTCTGACCCTTCTTCCCTCCTCTTGAGGAGGGTCTCGAATGCGAACTTGGCCCCGACCGGCGGCCGGCGGTGGTACTGGTGGTATGGGAGCAGCGGCAGGGGGCAGGATGGCAGCAGTGGTAGTCACAGGGGCAGGGACATTGGCCCCAGTAGGTGGGAGCCCGGCGTTGGAGGCCCTTCGGCCCCTCCCAGCGCTGACAGCAGACCTCCGGTTCAGGTAATTTAGGTTGATATGAGGTTGACGCGTCATTGCGAATTCAAGTGCCTCTTCAACGTCCAAGTTCTGAAGGATATCGAAGTCTGGCCAAGTTAATCTCCCTGCCGTATTGGCTTCGGCTTGGGCAGAAGAGAGGGGTTCTCGGATCACAGCCTCTTCCTCAACTGGTCCTTCTACCTCAGCCTCGGTAGCCCTATCAGGGTCGTTCTCCAAGTTGGGTTCTGGGTCTTGCCCGGCGGCTTCTGTAAAGAAGTTAGACCACCTGGAGGGATTGTAGGGTTGTGGAAGCTGAGAGAATTTCTTGTATCCGGGTATGTAATCCAAGAGAACGTGGGCAGCTCGTCCCCGACCGTCGCCGATGTAACCCCAGACGGTTACAAGATCAGCAAAATTCACCAGATGGCGTGCTGGAGGAGCGGCTTCACGAGTAGAGACGTCTGCACAAGAAAATGACTAAGGATCAATTCAATGAGAATTCGAAACGAAGAAAGTAAGAAAGTCCTAGAAGAGAGGAGCCGACGTACTCGTTGTTCGCCACTCCTTAGGGCAAGACAAACCGTCGTACTCGGGGCCTGCCCCTCTCTCCCAAGCTCCGCCGAAGACCAACAGATCGTCCTTGAAACCCTTGTCAGAATCAGGAAGGTGGGTGACTAGGTACATGCTGGTGTCCCGGGCTTTGAGGTAGAAAGTCTGCTGGGGCATAACCCTTATGAGGGCATAGCAAAAAAGGATATCCTCGAGGCCCAGGTTGACCCCGAGGCGCCTGTTGAGCTCCAAGGCCCCCATGATTATCCTAAAGGTGTTCAAGGCACACTGCCCCGGGAAAAGGTGGAACCGAGAAAGAAATTGGAGCAGTAATGGAGGGAGGGGGAATCTAATCCCGCCCTCCATGATAGCCTTTGTGTAAAAGGGCATGGCATCCTCGGTGCCGACGTTGCGGTTGTGGATTTGCGGGTCAAACTCGTCTACTACGACATTCTGAGGAATATCGTAATGGGTTTTGAAGTTCGTTATTTGCTGGACACCTTTGACCTCGTACTTCCTCGACTTAGAGGTACCGGCCTCTTGAGCCTCGGCAGCAGGCTGGTGTCTCCTCGGCATGGCTTGGGGAAAGGAGTAGTCCCTAATGTCTTTTGAAAAGAAAAAAGAAAGAGAATCCCTAACCAACTACTGGACTCCAAACGTCAAAAGACGAAGGTCCTACAAATGTCCTACTGGGCTTGGAAGCTACAAGAGGGACGATGGCGGTCAGGAAAACGACCAGTCGCCGGAGAAGATGAAAAGAACAAGAAGAAAAGGGACAGACTCACCAGAAAATCGAATGAAGCAAAGGGAGAACTTGACAGTGACTTTTCTCCTCCAAAAACGCGAAAGAAGGTAGAGTTCAGGGATTCTTCAAAGGCAGAATGAGAGGTTGCAGTAGTTTATGCACAACTCCGGTGGTTCTCCGGTGTAGTCTCAGGGAAGCTCTGGAACGAAGGTCTGGAATGCGAAAGTGACAAAGTGAGGAAGAGGGTCTGTTTATATAGACCCTCTGGCGCCATCATTAGCGCACGAAACACAAGGACAGGTGCATTCAATGCGCACGATCTCCAAAGGGCGGGGAAACGGCTGAAGCATTGATGCGACAGTTGGAGCGGTTGAGCCTTTTCACCTTCTGACGACACGACTGCCCCAAGTAAGAAGATCAAAGGGCTGGGGGGCAGTTGATGGGATGTTTCTGAGATCGCAGGGGATTAAGACACGTGTCCTCGGCAGAATAGGTTTCTCCCTTTGCGATGAGGACACGTGTCCTCGGTGTCGATGATGCTGTCATCCACGTTCGGGGCACGTGCTCAAAAGCGGCATGGTCCCGATGAGAAAGGCTTAGCCAGTTCCAACTACGTACCATCGGCACCAGGAGTACACTTATCCCATGATCATAGTTCTCCCTCGGCGCCTAGGGATATTAACTAAAGCAGTAATCCTGTTACGTGACTCCTACTCCAGAAGAAGTCACTGTCAAACTATACTACTTTGACTAGACTAGGAATCATGAGGGCACTCTGCACAAGGGAGTCAGGGCATCAGAACCAACATGACACCCTTCCAATAATAGCGTCACACGTGGCAAAAAGGACATGATGGGGGGCAGGCGGACGAAACCGCCCCTGATAATATGCGGTAGTTGCAAGATGGCATTTAATGAATCCACTGCTGATGGGATGTCCGCTTTGACGTAAGAAGCCAGAAAGAGGCAAACATTAATTGTCTCAGCACCAGAGCACTTATTGATTCATTCTTGAAATAAGAGCATTAAGTGCACGGGGATCCGAACGTTCAATGCTCTCAGACGGGGGAAAGAACATAGATTGCTCGGGGATCCGAGCAATCAATAATGGGGTCTTCCCCATACACAATGGGGGGCACACTACCCCATCTCTGAACACTACCTACTTTCTAGACTGTTAGCAATGATGAGTCCGGGTGGATATAAATAGTTCCCAAAAATACATTGCAAAGGTACGCAAGAACAACTCTCTAGAACAACCATTGTTTTCTCCTTCCCCACTAACAGAGAACTGACTTGATCGTTGGAGGGGATACGTCGGAAAACACTCCGGCGCCCTTTCTGACCCTTTTTCTGTGTGAAGGAACCCATCCAGAACCACCTAAGACGACGATCGACCATAACAACGATTCATCACCACTTCATCAGGCCCTTTGGCCCTCTCAACACATTCCTTGTTGCAAGAAGATACCATCTCCCAGGCCGGAACCTACGTCGAACCGCCTAAGACGACGATCGATCACTACAACAATTTATCACCACTCCTTAGGCCTCCTTTGGCCCTCTCAACCTATTCCTTGCTGCGGAATACGGTTTCTCACGCCGGAATCCTCATATCACCACCTGGAGGACCGAGAGGTCCCCAAGAACAATTCATCACCACTCCATCAGGCCCTTTGGCCCCCTCAACCCTTGCTTAGCCGGGAGATCCCCAACGTTCGCTATCGGTGCGAGTTCACCAAGGGAGAGATCTGCCTTCCATAACCATTGTGCGAAATTCTGTGCGCACAAGCAGCTACAATTACATTAATGAAAACGAGATCTGCAGTTGGTATTGATTGGTCATGTAATTGGTCTATTTCGACATGGTGTTTGGAGGGACTCAAGACGGCTCAGCAGACCCCAAGACGACACGTGTATAGGTGTAGCTGTTATGAAGCCGTGGAGCCGATGCCGAGGAATGGAGCCGACTCCGAGTAGTGAGGCCAGCGCCGACAACAAGGAGGAGAGCCGACGAAGGATGGTTTCGTGGAGCCGAGTACAAACTTCTGACACTAGCAATTAATGCGATGTGACCCAGCATTTATGGAGACGTGAGTGACTCAGACAGAGCATTTAATGAGCCTCTGCACCCTCGAAGACCCAAACTGACAATCATGAGTTGGTGCATTAATGACTGAGACACCGAGCACAAAAATAGGGGTGCTTGCCCCCTAGACGCCGACTACTCGGGAGTAGGTGTTAGACGTCGTTTATAGGCACTCGAGTGCTCGGGGATAGCTGGAGGTTCTCGGCGTGGCCCCGAGGGCTAGCTCCATCCCCCGAGCATTAATGACACAAGAATCCAGGTAAGAATCACTCATTGCGCATAGGTAATTGAGAAGGGCATTGAATGCTGAGATGACCTCTGTGTCAGAGCAATCATTTCAAGTCCAGGTATAAATATCCCTCAAAAAAATGAGCAAATGTACGCGAACTCGATTCAAAACTTATTTAATAGAGTTTGATCCTCCCTCTGTTTCTGACTTAAGCTTCGGAGGGGATAACTCGGGCGTGCGCCTGACTCCCTTTTTCCTAACCTTGTGGTTGTCTCAGGGTTCATCATCAGCTCAGTCGCTATCTCAAATTGATTGCAGGAATTATCCCGTGCAATGTTGTATATGTATATACTATCGATCTCTTCAAATTCGTTAAATGATCTGCAGATTTCAAATCAGGACAGAATCTTCAATCATTCTTATATGAATTCAGATTTCGAATCTTTTGATCTATTTTTTTCAAGACTATTACCTTAGATCTAAATAGTTCTAATCAATTATAATTTAATCTTTAAAAAGTACAACTTGACATTTAAATGTTATAATATTTTTAAAAAAATTATAACTTTAATGAACGATTATAAGATTTTAAGATTGATAATATATTTTACTATTATAACGTATAATTTAAAATATTATAAATTAATTTTAAAAAATTATAAATTTTAATGCCGTACCTATTTCGGTACCAAAGTCTCCCTCAAGAGCACTATCCAAAAGCTTAGCAAAAATCGGTGTTTTCAAACTTCATAATTGTTTTTCAAGTTTCAAACTTATTTATCTGTTTATTATAATTTTTATAAAAGTTTACTTTAGATACATGGTTTTTAATATAGAAATATATTTACAAAATACTTTTTTGATAAAAAAAAACATTGAAGTGTGGTTTTAGCAAATGCATAGGTTTAATCACATTGATAAAAAAAATAAATTTAAAACCGTAAAAAAAGGAATTAAATTTGAAAGTCCCTATTTTCGAGAATTTAAAAATAAAGAGTAGTAAGGAGAGATGAAACAACATCGTTAAGTTCATAAGAATCAATTGCTTAGTGAGCCTTTAATCGAAAATAATAGCTCAAGTGATAATAGGGGTGAACTATAAATATAGATGTCTTAACTTTGAATCTTATCAACCATTCGGAGGTCAGACTATGATTAGGGATGGTAGTGGACCGAAACGGGGGTGGGGGGTATAGTTTCAATCCCCATACTCACTTAAAAAATTATGTCCATCTTCGTTCCACCCCCTTTAACGAGTATAGTTTTCATCCCCGTTCACGGGTAAATTTGTAATCCCCGCCCCGTCCCCCGCCTTCACCTCCGCTCCCACCCCTGTCCACCTTACCCTCCCAAGCCTAAACCTAAGCCCAAGCTCAAACCAACATAATCCAAAATTCTAAATAAATCTAACATTCTAAATAATCCAATATAATTATAGAATATCATAACATAATTAAAAGTTTGTTATTTACAACATAATATAATTAAAACCTTGTCTATAACATAATCCAACATAATATAATTAAAAGTTTGTCTCCCATGTAAATCCAACACAATATCATACAACACAATATAATGTAACATAACATAATCCAACATAAAAAAAAATATATAAAAAACACAAAAATTTACACTTTTACATGCCAAAATCATTAAAAAAAATTAAAAAACAAAACAAATTTCAAAAGAAATAATCATTCAATAATATGTAGATTTGTATTCACAACAACATGTACATATATATAAAATAATAATAATAACAACGGGTAAAGCGGGATGGGGCGGGGGTAAGTGTCAGTCCATCTCCGCCTTCATCCCCACATGGGTTTATACGGGTATCCTCGTATACGTTCACTGTCCAATACTTATGGTCCATCCCCGGTCCAAATGGGGCGGGTTTGGACGAATACCCATTTTTACTCAGTCCACTGTCATCCCTAACTATGAGAGAATTTATCCCTCATGAATATTTTAGTCTGGACGTGGATGTCCTGCCTTTAATCGGACCAGAGAAGAGATTAATCGATGTGCGCATAAACTGGCCCGGGCCAATGACCACTGAACCAAAAAAAACATTGAGTTTTTAATCTATAGTTTATAACGTTGTAAAGTTGTACAAACTTAGTTAAAGCGGATAATATATATCATACACTCCTTGTGGATGTGGATAATATATATTATACACTCCTTGTAGATGCGTTACTTATCCAATCCATTCTATTAATTTACACTTAAGAATCTTTGGCCAAAAAAGTATGGATTTTGTATTTGTGCTTGTATATTATTTTTTTATACACTTCTTATCAAATAAAGCAAATTGGATATCTCATGAAACTTAAAAAATGGACAAGATACATTGAGATTACGTGTGGAAACAAATTCAAAGCTTATGAGCACGAGTGATTTGATCTCAAATTTTGCCAATAGAGGTTCTATGATGTTAGAAATAGTGAGTGATTGATATTCACTAGATCTTGCTAATTTTAATGTGGATAATGTCCATTCGATTTTACTTTTGAATAGGGATGTGTTTCTTGTCAAAAGTTAATGGGATAGTCCAGGGGACCTTAAGATACTTGATAGATATAGCAAACTGTGTTATTATGTTTGCCAGAGAGCAGGATTATATAGGGTATATAGATGCTAGTCATGCTAGGTTTTTGGATGACAAAAAAATTACTATAAAGTATGTGTATACACTTGTAAGGGGATAAATATGTTGGAGATCCATGTTACAATCTCTAGTAGCTCTATCTACAACTGAGACAGAATACAGGACAGTGACTAATGTTGCCAAGGAAGCGCTATGGGAAGAGTTGGTTAAAAAGCTTGGGTTCAAGTAAGGTGGAGTTCGGTTACATTGTGATAATCAAAGTGCCAAGCATCAGGTGTATCATGGCAGGGACAAGTACACTGATGTGAGGTTTCACAATGTGAAAAAGTCAATTGCTAGTGGGGAGGTAATACTGGAAAATGTGCATACTCTTGATGATGTAACTGACGTGTTGACATGACTAATTCCTTTAGACAGGTTCAAGAATTGCTTGGACTTGGTTATTTTTTCTCAATGTTGAGAAAGGTGGCATCCCCAACTTATGTGTTCATGGTGAAAACAGGTTATGGTGACTTTCCAGAGTGTTGAATTTATTCACCAAGGTGAAAATTATTAGAAATAGTGAGTGACTGATATTCACTAGGCCTTGATAACTTTGATGTGGATAATGTCCATTCTGTTTTACTTTTGGATAGGGATGTGTTTCCTACCAAAATTAAATGGGATAGTCCAGCAAGAGTACTGTTTGGTTGCCAGGTTGAATAATAGGTTTGGGGTGTGGGGAATACCTCGCAGTAGGGAATGTCCCGCGACAAGGAATACCTCGCGACAGGGAAGGAGTATTTTGGGGATTTCCAATATACCTCTGGTAGAGGAGTTTTACCAGGATTTGGTAAGTTATGAAGTTTTCCATATGTATTAGATTTACTAGGACTAGGTTTGCTAGTTGGACTAGGATTAGGGTTATCAACAGGTGCCTATAAATATGTTGCAACTTTTTTGGATTCTTTGAATAACAATAAAGAAAAACCCTTCTTTTGGATTTTTGTAGGATTTCTACTGAACCACGTAGATATCATTTTCTTGTGTTCTTGATTGTTCACCATTATTACACCTTCACAACAGTTGGTATCAGAGCTATTGGTTATTTGATCCAATGGCAGGGCATTCTTTATTGGTTATGACACAAAAAACTTCAGGTTATGGCAAAGAAGAATTAAAGATCTGTTGGTGTAGCAATGATTGGTGAAGGCTTTGGAAGAAAAAGCAAAGAAACCATAAAAGATGTCGGCGGATAACTGGGAGATGAAGGCGGTAAGTATAATTCGCCTCTCTCTGGCAGATGATATTCTATACCATATCATGGATGATGAATCTCCTTTAGTTGTGTGGAAGAAACTGGAGAGTCGATTCATGTTGAAATCTTTATCGAACAAGCTTTATCTTAAGCAGAAGTTGTATGGGTTTAAGATGGTGGATGGTTCGGAGGCTCAACACAATAATCTGTTCAATCAGATTATCAGCGATTTGTTGAGGATTGATATAAAGTTCAAGGAGGAATATCAGGCATTAATGCTTCTGACTTCTCTCCTTGCTTTATACGAGAATCTGGTTACAAACCTATTGTATTGGAAGGAGATGTTGACTACCGAGGAGACTACAGGGGCCCTGTTGGTGTATAATCATCGGAGGCAAAGTATCCTGAAAGATCCCAATGTGACGGGCTCGTAGCAAAGGGTAATAAGAATCGTGGGAAAAACAGGGATAAAGGGAACATAAAGTGCTTCAAGTGCCATGAGAGAGGGAACATAAAGAAGGATTGTCCTAAGAGGAAGAAGGGTAAAGAAGCTGAAAACAAGAAGAGACCATTGAACACAACAGACGTAGCAGAACAAGACGCGGATTGTGGTGATAGTGATTTGCTTTCAGTCTCAACAATTTTTGATCACATGAAAGACTAATGGATTCTGGATTCTGCATGCTCTTATTACATACTCCATCCGTTCCTAAATATCTGTCGTTTAAGGTTTTTGCACAAGGATTAAAGAAGCTATTAAATAGCTCTAATATGAGTAGAAAATAATTGCACAAGACTAAAATACCCTTATTCAATACGTATTGGAAAGGAAAAGAATATGAAAGACACTTAGCCTGCACCTAATTTGATGCATTGA
Organism: Ilex aquifolium; assembly: GCA_951799425.1. Lineage (NCBI taxonomy): Eukaryota > Viridiplantae > Streptophyta > Magnoliopsida > Aquifoliales > Aquifoliaceae > Ilex > Ilex aquifolium. Next base: position 47,935,596 of record OX637392.1, on the reverse strand, counting down.
AGAGTTAAGGGTAAATTTGGAAGAAAAAATATTAATTGTGCTTTGGTTTCATTAAACGAAAGATATTATGGAACAAAAAAAATTGTGTAAAATGGCAGATATTTAGGAATGGATGAAGTATCTCTTAATCTAGATTGGTTTGACACCTACATGTCAGTTAATTGTGGTACTGTTCTAATGGGTAATGATTCATTATGTAAAGTCATTGGAATTACCATAGTTAAGGTTAAGATGTTTGATGGTGTTGTAAGAACTTTGGGTAATGTCAAACACGTTCCAGATTTGAGGAAAAATCTAATTTCTTTGGGAACCTTAGACTCCAATGGCTATGGTTACAAGGCAGAAGGTAACCAAAGGTTCTATGGTGATCATGAAAGGACAGAACAGGGAATATCTACAAGTTGGAAGGGAATTCTGTTGTAGGTGGAGTTCCTACAGGTATATCTTCTGACACTGAAACTGATAACACTTTGTCATGGCATATGCAATTAGAGTATATGGGAGAGCGTGACATGATGAAACTGCATAAAAGGAAGTTGTTGCTGGGGGTTCACTCATAGAATTTGGATTTTTGCAAGTTTTTTGTTTTGGGAAAACAAGGCAAGGTAGTCAAGGGGATCTTAAGATACTTGAGAAGTATAGCGAACTACATTATTATTTTTGCCAGACAACGGGATTGTATTTCAATTATGGGGTATATAGATGCTAGTTATGCTAGAGTTTGGATGACATAAAGTTTACTATAAGGTATATGTATACACTTGTAGGGGGACAAATATGTTGGAGATCCATGTTACAATCTCTAGTAGTGCTATCTACAGCTGAGGCAGAATACATGACAGTGACTGATGTTGCCAAGGAAGCACTATGGGAAGAGTTGGTAAAAGAGCTTGGGTTCAAGCAAGGTGGAGTTAGGTTACATTAGTTAGAGTGTAAAGCATTAGGTGTATCATGGCAGGGAAAAACACATTGATGTGAGGTATCACAACATAAGAAAGTCAATTGCTACTAGGGAGGTGATACTGGAAAAGGTGCATGCTTTTGATGATGTAGATGACGTGTTGACAAGACCAATTCCTTTAGACAGGTTTATTGCTTGGACTTGGTTGAGAAAGGTGGCATCCCCAACCTATGGGTTCATGGTGGAAACATGTTACGGTTATTTTCTAGAGCGGTGAATTATTCGTTAAGGTGGAGATTGTTAGAAATAGTGAGTGGCTGATATTCACTAGGTCTTGCTAACTTTGATGTGGATAATGTCCATTCAATTTTACGTTTGGATAGGGATGTGTTCCCTACCAAAAGTCAATGGGATACTCCAGCAGTAGTACCGTTTGATTGCCAAGTTAAATAATACGTTGGGGGTGCGGGGAATACCTCGTGGTAGGAAAGGAGTATTTTGAGGATTTCCAATGTACTTTTGATAGAGGAGTTTTACCGGATTTGGTAAGTTAGGAAGTTTACCAGATGTATTAGATTTACAAGGACTAGATTTCCTAGTTGGACTAGGATTAGGGTTATCAATAGGTGCCTATAAATATGTTTTGACCCTTTTGGATTCTATGAATACCAATAAAAAAAACCTTCTTGTGGATTTAGGTAGAATTTCTACCGAACCACGTAAATCTTGTTTTCTTGTGTTCTTGACTTTCTTGATTCTTGATTGGTCACCATTATTACACCTTCACAACATATGATGACAACGTTATTATAAGGAAGCTAATGTCTTCTACTTCTCTTTTTTCCTTTTTAAGTTTTGTGATATACTACAAATTTTATGCGTATAAATAGCTCTAATTTGTGATAGCGGCCACCACAAGAATATCAATAATATTATATGAATTTAATTTGTTGATCAAATTTGCTGACCTCACTAAAATTATATTGGATAGATGGCTTCATTCTACATTTGGAAATCCACATAACTACTTCAAAAATTTCTCTCAATATATTGAAATTATTTGAATATTGATAACGAGAGTTTTGACACGAGCTCGGCATAATTGTAGCTCGTCAGCTCACCAACTTTTTAAAGGGCTAGCTCTCCTTTCTAGCCCAGTCAAAGTCATTCTCACGTACCGCTTTGTCTAGTTCAATTCAGCTAAATATTTTCACCTCAATAAAGGAGTATATATCCACCATCCTGCTGAAACCGCCACAATTCAAATAGCCGAAGAGAATCCATTAATGGCCTAACTGAACGGCCTATAAAAGGGGAGCTTCATGGAGATTAGGGAGGTAAGTCAATCAAACCCCACCCAGTTGAATACTCTTTCTTCTCTAATTCCGTTTTTGACTTGAGCTTTGGAAAGTCGACCCTCAAAGCCCCTTCGGTTGTCACTTACCCTTGCAGGTGCTTCCCTTCGTTTGCCAGTCATAAACTTTGGTTAGCCACATCCTTGGAGATAGGAGGTCATTTTCTGATATCAATAGTGTCTATTAGGGGTGTCAAACGTGTTGGGTTAAACGGTTACGTGTCGGGTTAAACGGGTGACGGGTGAAAAACATGTAAACCCGTACACGACACGTTTAATAAATGGGTAAAAAATCCCAACACGAACACGACTCGTTTAATAAACGGGTAACACGACACAACTCGTTTAACCCGTTAAATTTTATTAAAATTATTTTACTAAAATTTTAAACTCCACTAATTACCCACAACATCAAAACTCTTTTTATTAAAAAAGTTTCAGTTGGGTGCCACTTGCTTTTGTAAGTGGAAGGCAAAGGTGAAGGGCTAAACAAATGGGTGCAGCCTTTTATAGGCATGAGAGAGTTCTCATTCACTTAAATTAGTCGACGTGGGATTCCAACCAAAAGCTTTCAAGGATGCCTTCACTGTGTTCACACTTCTCTCACAACTCACAAGTTTTGAATCCCACATCGGTAGATTTGCAAGGAAGGAGACCTCCTCCTTGCCTATAAAAAGTGAAGTCCATTCTTTTCTTCATCATTTAATTTTTTTATTTGTTTTTCCAAGTGTTCACTAATAAAAATCTTTTAATTAAAAGACTGAATATTTGGATAGTTAATTTTAATAAATTCTGATTATTTTTTTTAAAATAATTATGAATTTATAATTTATTATTATATTAAATTTATTTAAACGGGTTAAACGGGTTATAAATGGGTTGACATGTCTCACTCGAACACGACTCGTTTATTAAACGTGTTAAACGGGTTGACCCGTTTAACACGTGAACCCGTTAAGGTCTCACCCAAACCCGTTTAATCAGCGGTTAATCGTGTCGGTTAATCGTGTCGTGTTGAATTTTGACAGGCCTAGTGTCTATCTTGTTAAAAGGGAAAACTAGTGAAAAGGATTCTCGTCTTTGTGGGATCAATGAGAAGCCAGTTTACATGGCCTTGTCCTACAAAATAAATTGGTATTCCCATGACTCCAACTTGTGGCACTTATACTACAACAAAACGATCTTACCATTTCACCAAGTTCAACCCTCAAACCTTGTTGAGTAGCTAGTATTTCCTATGCAATTTGGTTTGGGGATACCTTGATAAATCTTGTATTTATTTTTTTGTCTCACTTTTTCTAAAACAAATTACAGGAGTCTAAACTTCAAGGGTAAGTTATGTTTAATCTTTTTAAGTTTTTAATCAGTGACATTTTACTGCTCTATGGAGACAACATTGACTATGCAACATTCTAAGGATGCGTTTGGCATGGCTTCCCAAAGCAAAAATTCATCTTAGTGATGGACTTTGTAATCACTACAACAAATTTGTTTTTTTCCAAAAGTATGAAATTCGTCGCTAAAAACTTTCAGCGATGTCATCGCTCATTTTTCATGCGCTAGGCTCGTCATTAGAAGTTTTTGTGACAAAATGTTGAAATCGTTGCCAAAAGTTTATTTTTTGGGGACAAATCTACTTTGTCATGAAAGATAAAACAATTTGCAACAAATATATTCCTTGCTAAATGTCCAAATATTTGTCGCAATCAATTCAATGTCGTCACCAAAAAAGCCTTCAAAATTTTAACTTATGACTTCAGCGAGGAAATATTTTAGTCGCCAAAAGTAGTCCAGAAATTTAGCGACTAAATTATTAGTCGTTAGAAGTTTTTTTCATAATGTTCAATTTTCCATTATTTTAACTGGAATTCTTGTATCCACTTTAAATTAATTCATCTACAAATGTTAATAAAACAAAGACAACACAATCATATGCATCCATATCCATAAACACAAGACCGATAACTTCATTAAATGAACTTTTCTATTAAAACAATCTCAAAACCAATTACATTTGTTCTTATTCAAGTAACTTAAAATGTATCTAACATATAAAATATCAAATACGTTGATAAAAAATCAAGGTAAAATCACAAACACAAGAGCTACATTGAAACCTTGGTACCATTTTTGCAACCCATTACCAACTCTGTAACACAATAAAACAAATACAAAGAAGTTAAAAATCAAAAATTAAAAGTTAAATACAAATGCATAAATGTATAAAATCAATTGAAACACAAGGTTTTACATTGGTCAAATTTAAACTATGATAATACCACAATTCGGATACATCATGGAAATTCCAGTTTACCTAATCAATCCCTAAATAATTGATTTCATCTGAAAATTTAATTGACAGAATTAGCAAATGTACACAACCAACAAAAAGTGTGGTTGTTTAATAGGCACTTGAACAATTAATTCTAACAACCCATTTTCATTGGAAAACTAATTCAACTATGTGGGTTTAGTTAAAGAAGGATAAATATACTATGTGTGTGTGTGTGAGAGAGAGAGAGAGAACAGAGAGCATAATTCAATTTTGGTCGTGGATACACTACAAGAAATTTGTCATTTAGCCGCAAAAATTATTGCGGTTAAATGTATAAAAATTGTCACTATATATTTTAGTGACAACTTTTTTATTGCCACTAGGCCGCGGCTATATGTCCGTGGCTAAATCATTTAGCTACAACATTTAATTTGTTGCCACTAAAAATAATTTTTTTAGCCGCAACATGAAAAATGTCACTAAATACGAAGTATTTAACCGCAATAATTATTGTAGCAAATTATCGTAAGTTTGCCACTAAAATGTACCTTGTCACCACTAAAAGTCCGATTAAAATTTGACTTTTAGTGGCAACAATTAATCGTAACTAAAAATATACATTTTACCCACAACTAAAATCACCACTAAAATTTAGAACATGCTTTTAGTGACAACTTATTGTCACGGTTAATACATTGAAATTAACAGAAAAAAAACCTATCACATATTTGAAAGAATTTATTGTTGAATATTTCCCAATTTCACATACCAGTAATAATTTAATGAATATATATATATACCTAATGAGGAAACAAACAACATAATAAACACTCACTTTCAAAGATATAATTTTCAAATCAAATCACGTGAAAATAATATTCTGATAGTAGTATCATTAAATTGTATGTGTACAACGTATCATCATCAAAGAATATAAATGAACAAAAAAGGTTATGATCACAATTCAAATTGTCATTGCAACTACACAATGATACCCACTCAAAATAAAGTAATTACATAACAATCATCATAAAGTCTCGAGTCACAACTACATATTCTTTTTTTGAAAGGTTATTGGATTTTTTTGTCTTTAGTCTTCGGAGGCGAGCCTTCCAAAGCTGTTTTCAAAGCTTCCACTGATTTGTACCTAACAAAAATTACTCAACATTAATAGGAAGTACAAAGAGTATAACATATTAATAATCAACCATAGATCACATAGATCAAATAGGAATTTATCTACCATATGAACAATCAACCACAGATGACATAAGAATTTTTGTAACAATAATTGAAGTTAACCTGGGGATGTTGAAGTTAGCCCCAAATACAACATTTATTTTTACCAAATAATCAAACTGAGAACTGGGCTTTAGCTTTCATCAATATTGGTCTATGATGGAAAATAAAATATTTCAAGGAAATAGATAAGGATAGGATAACTTACATAGACTTCTCTTGATCTCCTACCAGCCCAAGCATTCCTCTTCATACTAAATTTGGTTGCTAACCACAGTTCCGTATGGTTGGGCTCCACTTCAATCTCGAGATCACGCTGTCATGCATTAAACATTAATGGAAAAAATTTAATTAAATATGCATGTATACATGTGTAATAACATATGATGCAACCTGCAAAGGATTGAGAACTCTTTTAAAAGGAAGAAAAACAGGGGGAAAAATGCAATAGATTACTATAGTAAATGTAGAAAATTTCAGAAAACTTGCCAATATGCATGCACCTAGAGAACATTGCAGAATATCTTCATTAACCACCATGAAATTAATAAAATATGGAGCTACACACCCTTGAAAACATTGCTGAAAATAACAGTCTTACTGCTTCTCCTCTGTTTTTTTTCCTAATGGTTTGGTGGAACATAATTCACAAGGCATAGCATCAGAAATCAAGAGGTTGCAGCTTTGTAAGTCTGGTAATCTGAGAACATGTGAAGAAGTGAATAAAGCAAATGAACAAAGCCATCCATCATAGCAACAATCAAACTTCATTTTTTGCAACTATTTCAGAAAAGGTTCCCAAGAACCATAGATGGCTATGTAACTACAGCCTCTTATAACACATTAAACAAATGGGCCTATTACACATAGAATCCTATTACACATTGACCCCTCAACTATGTGTTTTTCTACATCACACTTCAAAACTATTGGCTCAAGTTTCACACCACCCCAAACATGCACTTTTCGTTATGATTGATTTTACACAATTCATCCACAAAAACTGAGAATCTGCTTCAGGCTCGTGGAGATTTGTGTACGCTTAACCATCATGGACGAAATTAGATCACTTTGATTTCTTCCATCAACCAAAAAATTTGCTTGACAAAGCATCATTGTTTTAGCCCATAAAAGTAGGGTTGCTCTACAAACATCTAAAACCAACCAATCTCCTCAGCCAATTTATCAACAAAACCCATCAAAATTCAACACAAAAGAGAACTGGGGGAAAAAGAAGAATTATTGAAAAATTAAAAATTCATACTTGCATACATATATTAAAAGCTACTTGAAGATGTAGAGTGATAGATACAGACAGATCCCACACGCAAATACAGAGACCTATTCAAAGACGCACACCTCACCAATCTAGTAGAAAAACAAACTCAACTTGACCCATAATTGTTTATAAGAAATACTTTATACTTCATATACCCCTAAACCTAAATAACCCAAAATAAAGCTATCTGTCAAACGATAAAGTCGATAATTTGCTCTCCCAATTCGAAAATTCCCATGAAAAAAATAAGGGAAGATTTCGAGAATCGGAGCAACCAAACTTCAATCTTCAAGCACAATCCAAAAGCTGGCACTGCAATTCAAGCCAAATTAAGCCCAAGAATTCGACGCAAATCACTGGTAGCTGCAAAACCATAACAAGAAGGCAACCACTCCTAATGTCCCAAGTCTCGTAGGGTACTAGACTATGTGACAGGTTTAAGCAACTGATGTAAATACTAGCCTATAAAATATATGAGAAGCCATGAGAACTAAATATTCAAAAATAATGAAAAAAGTAAAATTCATTTAAGAGTAATAAGGCATAAAAAAGTATTGCTAGGAACATAGATTTGTTAACACATGTACTCGCATCTACCTATTGACACGCTTATTCACTAAAATTGATATACAGTGGCAAAATAAAAATAAAAATTAGTGACAAAAAATAAGGCATATTTGCTGCAAGTAAAAAATATTTGCTGCAAGGCATATTTGATATACTGAGACTAGAAGACAGGTCAAAAAAAATCAAGCAACTGGAAAACGCCACCTTCATAAGGTGTTTCTGATGGCCCCTGAAAACACAACAAAGTCAAGCAACACCATAGCACAATCAATCTTCTCCATCAATCCAAATCCAAAAGCATACATACCTTAATAAGAGCTGTCCATTTAAATATGTTGGAATCATCACAAACTAATTGAATATCTGGATCAGCCGCTTTCTCCCTCTGAACCTCCTTGTATTCCTTGAAAAGCTTTGCTCTTGATGCCTGAACTTAGCATAAACACCATATATAGGGCACAAGGCAGCATCAATTAATCACTGTTGCATTTACAAAAGAGGAGACATACACAACCAGCCATAAAAAGCATCCTAGTACCACAATTAAACATCGACTAACCTGCATCTTTAATTATACTCACTACCTTCTGATTCGATCCAATTCAAAACTCGGACAAATCTGAATTCCAAAACAGCTGCATAACAAAAAAAGACACTTCAATCAATCACTCAACCACAATCGATCGAGAGAGAGAGAGAGAGAAATCAGCAGACGAATACGAAGCTAATTTGAAGCCGTTGCTTAATACCTAATTTCTCAGAATCCAAACATTGTAAACAAATTAGAAAATTAGTTGTTGAATAGCTTCGTCCTCTTCAGATCTGCTCTGCAATCACCGAGAGGATGAGAGAGATAAGACTTTGTGCCCTACTCGATTCTTGAGCTCGTGTCTGAGATAGAGGTCGAGAGGTCGCGAGAGAGAGAGAGAGAGGCCAGTGTGCAAGAGAAAGAAAGGTCAAGAAAGAGAGAGAGGAGGAGAGTATATGTGAACTGAGCTCGTATATAAAGTTTCGTGCGAAAACCATGGGAGTGCTGGGAATCAGCCGCAGTAAAAAAAATGTAGTGACTAAAAATAATTGATTATCTAGATTATTAGTGATAAAAAAAATTGTTGCCACTAAATTATTTTTTCATCAAGAATTAATGACAAATAGTTAACTTTTAGCCATGACAATAAAACTGTCACTCATTAAATTTATTATATTATATATAGTGACAATAATTATTTTTTAACACTAAAAATTTAAATTTAATTAGTGACTAAATTTAAATTATTGTCACTGAATATTTGGAATTAGTGGCGAATTAGTGATGTGTTTTTTGCTGCAACATTCAAATTGTCACTAACTATATTTACTACCATATCTTCAGTGGCAATAATAATTTTTCACCACTAGTTATATATCTTTAGTGACAATAAATAATTATGATCACTAAATAATTTGAATATCATATCCTCAGTGGCAATAATAATTTTTTGTCATTAAAGATATGTATTTAGTGACAACATTTTTAACTGCAATTTAAATCTAGCGGCTAAAAGTACAATTTCTTGTAGTGATAGAGAGCAGAAAGGGGAGTGTTTGTGTGACAGTGTGGGTGAGTCTAGCAGAGGGGAGAAAGAGATGGATTGTGAGTATGGGAATGTTTAACTATGAGTGGTGTTGTGTGTGCGTGATTTCCTGTAAAAGGGTGTGTGATTTGTTCAGAGAGAGAGGGAGGACTTACATGGGTTGTTGTTGCCAGTGGTGATCGTCAAAATATGTGGGTGGAGAGAAAGAGAAAGAGAGTGAGAGAACACAGTGGCAAGGGTTGAAGTAGCAGTACGGGTTCTATGCTAGGACTCCAAAACGATGTTGTTTTGGAAAGTTGAAGGATTATTTCTTATGTCTAAAAGCGACCTTGTTTTAGTCTATCTAATGAATGATTTAAGATTAAAGGATTCTATGGTAAAATAATATTCGTCGCCAAAAAAAAAAAAATACAAAAATTTCTGCGACGAACATTAATCATCGCTAATTTTATTCTTTGTAATTTTTTATTTTTTTTATTTGTCAAAAAATTTGTTACCAAAAAACATTTTTTGGAGACAAACAATTATGTTGCCAATAGAATTAGCATTTAGCATCAACATTCGTGCCAAAAAAATTTGGTGGGAATTTTTTTGCAAAGAATTTCAGCAACGACAAAAAAAACTCGTCACCAAAGATATAGATATAATAGAAGAGTTTTCCATGAGGAACTTTTAAAATTGTCATCGAAAATCACTTTTTGACAACTAATTTTACTATTTGTCGTTAAGACTCTTTGTTGAAAATCAATTTTGTGGTAGTGAATATTGAGTTTGGCAGTCCGACTTCCAAACAATATTGGATGTTTGGTGAACTTGGGTGCGTTCTAGAAGTGATTTTAAATATAAAGTATATGAATTTATGAAAGCATGTTTGGTGAAAACATTTTAAAAGTATCAATCAAATAATACGTACTTATAAATGTTACTCTTAAACTTAATTTTAAGGATTGTTTATCCCAAAAAAAAACTATGATTAGTTTAAGAGCTATATATAACAAATTTAGTCTATCTTTCATCTATTAAGTTTCAGGTTGATATATTTTTTTTCAATCAGAAAATAAAACAACTACCTCAAATATGTAAACATAGAGAGGAAGAAAAAGAGAACGAAAAATGAAGCATCTAGCCAGTTATTCAGCGTTGTTAGTTGAGTACTTGGGAAAAAGCAATTTTCACCATGCAAACTCCATCCCCGATAACCATCACGTATATCGTCAATTCTAGATACGTTTCGTGAACTCGAGACTAAATCTACATAAAATTTGTGTTTTTGGGTTTGGTCTTAATTAATTTGGGCGATAAAATGTGGATCTGAAGAGATCTCTCAAATACATTAGTTGTGTTAATGTTTATATGTTTATCTTTGTCCCACATTGGTTAGACTAGGATACTTTACTATTCCCTTGTAGTATAAATACATCTATTTATGTATATGAAAAAGTACACCAAAAGAAATATACAATTGATATTCGCTTTCTATTCTCTTCTTTCATATGGTATCAGAGCCTAGACTCGTGAATCTTTCTAGCAAAGGATAGTATGCTCTGTGGTTGCCCTACGAGGGATCCTCCACATCAGGACGCTTGAGGCTCTTCGTCTTCTGGAATCCTCCGGAACTTTTGTTTTGCCCCAGACAATCCTCCAGCGAAATTCCAGCCATCCTTCAACAAACTTTTGACTATCCTCCAACGGAGTTCTAATATGCCCTCGGTCGTCCTCTGGCAAACTTTCAACCATCCTCCGACGGAGTTCCGATTTGATTTGACCATCCTCCGACGAACTTCCAATCTACTCCGGCCATTCTCCGACGAACTTTTGATCTGTTCCGACTATCCTCTAGCAACTTTTCGGTCATCTTCTGGCGATGTTTTGATCGCTTCCCGGCCATCCTCCAGCAACCTCTGACTATCCTTCGATAACTTTTTAGTCACCCTTCGGCGACGTTTCGACTTGCCACGATCACTAATCTGGTCATGGCCGCTACACTGTTTAGCTCCTCTATTCCAACCACTCCTACTGTGACAACTTCTGTGTCTTCTCTTACTGTAGCTGATCTTGAGGCAATTGTAACAAAGGTTCTATCTCGTTCTTCTTTTGCCTTATTAGTCTCCTCAAGTAAGTCATCTCTTACTGTAGCTGACCTTGAGGCAATTGTGACTATGGTTCAATCTCTTTCTTCCCCTGTTTTATCAATCTCCTTAAGTAAATCTTCTCCCTGGTTTATCGACTCATCTTGTTCAATCATATGGCATTTGATCCTTCCTTGGTGCCTCATAAGAAGTCTTTAAGCTCTATGCCTCACATATATACTGATGATGGTTCACACATGTCTTTTACTCAAGTTGGTCCTATTTCTACCCCTACTCTTTATGTACTTGACACACATGTTGTTCCTAACTTATCTCTAAATCTTCTTTCTATTGGTCAACTTGTTAAATGTGGTCTTATCTTAACAATTTCTTAGAAAGGGTGTGATGTGCAGGATCTAAAGACTGGTCAGCTTGTTGGGACTGGGCATAAAGTTGGTCGCCTTTTTGAGCTTATATATTGGCATATGCCTAATTCTTGTTTTGTTCAACCTCTTACTGTTGTTGTATGTTCTTGTATTTGGCACACTCGTCTTGGTCATGCATCTTTACTTCATGTCCAGTCTTTAGTTTCTAGTGGTTGTTTAGTAGATGTTAAATTTGAATCGTTTGATTGTATGTCTTGTCAATTGGGTAAAACATAAAGCTTTACCTTTTAGTAGAAGTGATTCTTTGTCTTTTGCACCTTTTGATATGGTTCATTTTAATATTTGGGGACCTACTCATGTCTCCACTAAGGGTGGGTCTCGTTATTTTGTAATTTTTATTAATGATTATTTATGATACACATGGATTTTTCTTTTACATGATCGCTCAGAGTTACTTAATATTTTTCATGATTTTAAGCAAATGATAAGAACTCAATTTGATCATGCAATTAAAATCTGTCGTTCCGATAATGCCATGGTGTATAAGGTTTCCCCATTCATTGAAGAACAGCTGCATAATGAACAGAATGGGGAGTAGTCATAAACTGGCTAACGAGATTCACAACACAGGCAATATCCGGCCTAGAAATAGTGAGATAAATTAGACTTCCAACAAGCTGTAGGTAACGAGTAGCATCTGGCAAAAGCTCTCCATCTGTTAGACTAGGATACTTTACCATTCTTTTGTAGTATAAATACATCTCTTTATGTATATGGAAAATTACACCAAAGCAATAAACAGTTGATATTCGCTTTCTATTCTCCTCTTTCACAGACTCGAACTGAATTATATGTGATGATAAATCGATCAGATATAAGTTGATCAAATTTTGACATAACACGACTTAAACAAGACACGAATCCAACACAATAAGACTCATTGACAGTCCTACTATCAAACTTAGAGAAAGAAATAAGGGAAGAAGACGAAGACATGCCAAAAATAACTCTTTTGAAAAGTCAAACAAGACATTAACTGTGAGGCACCAATTTTCGGGGGTCCCGATTAATCCGTTGATTACCCATCAACCAACAGAATACCCCGTGATACTGCTTAAACCGATAACACGTAGTAATACCCTATTCACCGGGGTCCATAGGTTAAATAAAATTCGAACAAAATCTCTTTTGTACGGGGAGCTCTACCCAACTCACATAACATGTGCAATCCTAATCATTGACCACACCAGGTCCCAACATCAACATTCAATCAATATAACATTGAATACCAATATTCACAACATTCATTTATCCACAATAGAATAATTTTCATGAGAGTCCAATTATATGCCTTTATCAAAATACAAGTTTGTTCTTAAATTATACAAGGCCAAATGTAATTATATACAAGGGACTACAAAACTCTAACTCAAGAGCCACAACCCGGCTACCTTCTCAAAGCGGGCCTATAGGAGGGTCTCTTGGGAGTGTCTATCTGATACCTGAAATGTACTCTCATAAAGGGTGAGCCACACTCAATAGAGTATCTACTATGGAGATCATCTCTCAACTCAAATGCATATGAAATGTCACATGGTAATTATCATATCAAGCATCCATATAAATACATAATTTTCATAAATCGTACATGAGATTTTCACCTCATACGGCTCCTTATTCAATTCCTTGGACCTACAATTCCATGTCATGCCTCGAGATTAGAACTCATGCATGCAATGTAAACTAAGCCTCCACCGGCTTCCATAACACATTTTATGTCATGCATATGCATTCGGGCATTCCAAGCATCTGTCATTGATCACTACAACAAATTTACTTTTTAGCGACGAATTGACTTGTCGCAAAATGTATAAATTTTGTCGCAAAATGTATAAATTTTGTCGCAAAATTTTTTTGGCGACGAACTCATTTCGTCGCCATTTTATCACCTTAGGCTCGTCTGGGAAAGTTTTCAGCGACAACAAAACTTTTGTTGCCAATAATACACAATAGGCGATCGTAATTTTGTCGCCAAACATGTTCTTATTTGGTCTCCAATGTTTTGTTCGTCGCCAAAAAATAAATTATTTTAACCACATAAAATCTTTAGCAATGATTATATTCATCGCAAAATGTGAAAACTTCAGTGACTATCTCTATTTCGTTGCTAATAGAGACAACGATTATATATTGGCGATAAATATATTTGTTGCCCAAAAAGATAACTAGCATTTTAGCAAGGACTTGTTTTCGTCGCACAAAAAATGAACATAATTAAATCCCATTTGGCCCTATAACAATTTAGAAACACCTATAACAACTCAAAAACATTCCGACCAATTTCAATCATGTACCCATGACAATAGATAATCCATAAAAACACATCACAATTACTAAAACATTCATACATTACTCAAAATATAAAATAACATCCAACAATTTTCAATAGCATCAAACAATATCCAAAACTTCTAACAATATCCAAAACTCCCAACAATATCCAAAATTTTCAACATCCAATATCCCAACATCTAAATTCCCAACAACAAAATATCTCAAATATTTGAAAGAAAAGATGTCTAGGTATCCAAAAAGAGTTTTTTACAATCCATCGTCAATCTGTGACAAACACAAAAAACTCATTAACGCATTATAGATAAGAAGTAAAAGAAAAAATACTAACATGTAAAGGGTGTTTGATAGCAAAGAGAGAGAATAAAAAGAATAATCAAGAGGGAGGCGAAGACACATCACCATGGGCATGGAAGATTGGAGTACCACCAGGTAAAAACATACCAAAGCAACCTAATGCAATTCTTTATGAGGGAGGTAAAAATTAGAATTTCATGGAGTTTGGAATACGTCAATGAGTTACGCATTGTGTCCTTTTCTTCTTTGCTAGTTGTCCAAATTATAGAAACCCATTGACCATCTAGAGAGTTTTCACAGCCCCTGTTTCTATTTTCTTGAGATCCATTGCCAAACCAGAAAGGAAAAAAATAGGAGATCCATTCTGCGTCAAAGGTTACCTTATGGTCTGCTTTCACCTAATACCGGCGTACGTTCTTTATTATATATGTGAGTGGGAGCTAAATACACAAATTGGTAATTCACAATAAATCTTTGATTCTACTCACAGGAATGGAAAACCATACGGACACAAAGGGACCAAACTTAAAATTTCTCCAATTAGTGAAAAGGAACATTTGAACTTACAATGGGAACTGCCTCGTGATGCCTCTCCCAAGGTTCTTGGTTCACCTCTGGTCACATTAAACTATTTAAATCAATGTCTGAAATCATTTAAAGAAGTACTACACGTTTAAAAAGAAATAAAAGGGAAGTAACCCAGAAGGAAAACACTACCTTAATCTCCTACATAATAAGACGCTTTAATGAAAAAAGTCCAGCATGGCAACTTCTTAGAAGGAAAAGCATATCACAACTTGAAAACTAGAATTAAACAAAATACAAGAATGAATGCAGATTAATATCAATTAGTGTGATTTCAATCTCAAACAACGAACCAAACCAAAATTCCACGGGTAGACAACCAAATAGCAAAATATTGTAAGCTATATGAACTTATCTAGAAAAGAAAAGTAAGTTAATTTAAATAAAAATAAAGCTAAGATGATGGCCAAAAACAGAGACATGCACCCCTGCAACATAATTTACATTTACCAGTTTTCTTGCTTGGCCAGTTCTGTACGTTTTAGTCTTTCAAAAAAACAGTGATTCATTCTATGACAAGCTTTTGATGCAGTAGGTACATTAGATTTAATGAATGGTGGCTATAGAACACAAACATCGTACCTATCATGAGTACAATTAAAATTCATGTTCTATTCTATCATTTATTGAAATAAAATAAAAAATAAAAATTCATTTTTTTCTTAAAAAATCATAATTAGTATAATTATATTGTCTATTGAAATTTAATTTAGACGTTTAAACTAAAAAATATTGTGTTCATTACAGTTTGACCTCTTGTTTAATTTATTAGTTTTATTCTAATTAATAGATAGTATAATTGTATACTAACTATAACTTTTTTCTAAAAAAACTATATTTTTAATTTTAATTTATTTCAATAAATGTCATAATAGAACATGAATTTTGATTGTAAAATTCATGTTCTATTATAAATGACTTAGACCCCTTGTTTGATTTTTATGTTTTATTCCACTAGATAGTATAATTGTATACTAATTACGATTTTTTTTTTTTAAAAATGAATTTTTAATTTTAATTTTATTTCAATAAATGATACAATAGAACATCAATTTTGGTTGTAAAATTTAAAATATTTGATATTCTATCTTTGATTTGAGTATTTTTAATTTAAGTATAATATTTTAAACTTAAGGGGTCTAAGTATTATATGTCTACAAATTTTAGGGGGGTCTAGGTATAATTTATTAACAGATATATTTACAGGTAGTGGTCTAAGTGTTACGCGCGTATAAACTTCAAGCGGTCTGAGTGATTAAGTGACAAACCTCAAAGAGTCTGGGTGTAATTCTCCTAATCATTTAACTACAAACGACGTAGTTTTAATCCATCAGAGTGGGTATTTCATTTAACATATTCTGCGACCAAATATCATTTGTCGCAAACAAAATTAATTTTAATTTTTTTTTTTCTGCGACAAACATGTGTTGTCGCTAAGTATAATTTTTTTCACCTAATATTTTTCGTAAATTTGACAAAAATTTTGTAACCAAAAAATTATTTTGGCAACAAATTTTTTTTGTCGCCCATAAAATTAGCATTTAGCGCCAGCCTTTTCGCCAATTTTTTTTTGAGGAAACATTTTTACGAAGACTATTGGCAACGACTACAAAAAATGGTCACCAAAAATATCATAAAAAAATTTACCGCGAGAAACATTTAAAATTGTCGCCGAAAATCACTTTTTTACAACAAATTTTATTGTTCGCCGCCTAAACTCGTCGCTAAAAAACAAATTTGTTGTAGCGATGTTAGACATCCAATGACTATTTTATAAAAAAAAAACATGTGTCTTTCTTAGGTTAGGTATTTATGGACTTTCACCAACGGTCACCTAACCGACACGACATCTATGGACTTCTATCAATGGTTCCACGTACATCGACACACTTTATGAACTCAAAATCAACATGAGTGTGTATTCAAAATTACCGGATCTTGCGCTCGATGGAGAATCTAGCCCTTTTTGCTAACCCCAACAATTTTTTTCAATGCAAACCCGTGCAACTTAGCTAGACCAAAGTCCAAATTTTTTGAGTCTATGTATCAACCCACCAAGAATGTTGTTTGATTAAAAACATGCACACACGTCCATACTCTTATCGGATGCCCACGAATGCAATGCTGCATATGTATATGCAATTAAAATGTATAGTTGTAATTCATATCATCATGTTCATCATATCATAAAGCATATAATAAACATGTTCATTTTTCACAAACATTCTCAAGCATGTCATATGTGATTTCAATCCAAATAACATACTTGAGTTTCTAAGCATTTAATCAAACACTTAGTAGGCATAAAATGTAAGCACATAGCATACTCAAACAAACCATTTTCTCATCCAAACATCTAACTACCGGTGGGTTGTGCCTCTCATACCAGTAGGTTCATATTTCCGAACCCAAATCCAAATCAAGGAAGGATTGGTTTCAACTTGTTCTTATATCCGTTCTCCATATCCTAGATACACTAGGTGAGAGCTAATACATGAGAATTCATCTCTATTTCCCTACCCATTTTATATCACAACACTAGGTTCGAAATAAACCTAGATAGAAGAGAACCATACCTCTTGTAGAGTAAGCCCACGTAGTAGAAGTCCCAAGAACCCCAAATCAAGCCTTCCAAACTTTATCCCTAAATTCCCTTCTTTGAGATTTTGCAGAAAAGCGCGATCTTTAGTATGATTGCGTAGCTCACGTTTCATAGAGCAACTTTAACTTTTGGCTCGAAGCGATCCAATGGTTAGATCTTTGCGGATCCAAGAAGAAATATGAAGGAGGCTTGAAGAAATTCTCCCTTCTCTCTCTCTCTCTCTCACGGAAAATGTAATCCAAAGAATGGGGGAAAATCAGATTTTCCCCTCTTTTAAAAACTCTCTTTATGCTTGGCTCACAATGTGCCACATGTCCCGATTTAACTGGTCTAATTTTATTCTGAATCAATTAAATCTCATCCCGCGCTAAGTTTCATATATTTTTATTGAACTAAATTTAAATTATTTTTTGGGTCTCGTGATCGCAATAACTTTAGTCGCGCGACACCAGATTGTATTGTAAAACATGAAAAATTCAACTATCTCACAATTCAACAAAAATTGACCAGATAACTAGATTTTGCGATATGAATCCAACGGTGAGGTCCGTTTCATCATCTGAGTTCTATAAAAATTTGAGTTTTCAACCTGTACCGTAACAACTAATAACAATTTTGCCATTTTTAATTAAGTTTTAATTTTTCTGAGTTTCACATTAACCTTGAAATTTTAAGGGAAGTAGTGGAGTTTACCTTTATCACTCATTGAAGTTTGGCATTGAAACAAAGGATGGAGTCTTTCATGAATAATTAGTCTATTTGATGGGTATTGAAGGAGATGACTGTTACCTATGGTTAATTTTTTCCACACTACTTTATTGTATAAAAAATTGTTGATACATCTTGAAATTATTTGCTAGTGAAATTGAGTTGAGCATTCAATTTGAAGCATGGGCTTTTGACTATTCTCATTTATCGATGTGAGAGCTTTGTAAGCTTGAATCTACATTTTTAATATTGAATCATTCATATTGATTATTAGTTATTGATGTTGTGATCTTTTGATTTGTTTATTGGGGGTAAGAGCATAACTTTGAGGATTCTTGTTCTCCATTATATAATTGGGTTGTTGATTAGTGATTTGATAATAGTGACAAGTGGGTTAGAACTAGGTAGTGGTTGGGTCATATCTTTTGAGTTTTGATATTGTAAGGGTAGAAAATCTCTAACAAAATGTGATTTGATTAGGACCAAATAAACAAGAAATGTTGCACCACTCCCCCCTACAAAACGAACAAACTGCTAAAGACTTGGACGGGCTGATTAGAGGCACTCAAATGCTTAAGTCGGTAGAGGTTGAGGATGCAATTAGAGCTAGTTACAGGGAATGTAGTGTGTATATTTGACTTAAGTCTACTGGTTGATTTATTCTGTTGACCCTAATTTTCGAACATAAACCCTTAATGTGTGTATATGGCTTATGTGTGTGGGTTAGTGTCATTCTCACTCGGGTTCGATACGAGGAATGGGAAAACGAATGTGTGGAATGAAATGTGTGTGTGTGTGTGTGTGTGTGTGAACAAAAGTGCTCCCCAAGCGTAGGGAGACTTTTGAGTGTCGTGTTTTACTTGGAAATCGTATTCCAAGGTCGTCTCCTCAGGGACGAAGGTGAATCATTTGAAGGTGATTTTTGGTGAACAAAAGAAAAGTGTAAAAATCTTTGATATTTGAGTTTGGTGATTTGTGTTTGTGATAGAAAATGAAATGGAACAAGTGTTGGCTAATCCGAAAAGGTCATTCCGATGGGAATGCCAAATCAACTCAAGACCTTTCTCCAATGGTGTCTAGATGTTCGATTAATTAGTGGGAAGCGAGGGACTAAAATGAAGGTGAGGATCCAGTCATACCCTGTGACAAGTCTACGGGATATCAAGGACTCACAACCACGTCCACACTCAACCCAGTCAAACCGAATCAATGTACACTACGAGGAGGAATGAAAATAAGTTGAAAGATCATACCCAAGAGGAATTCTCCCTTGGATTATCCAACTAAAAGCTTAGCTACTCATATTTAAAGCAAGAACATAAATGTAATGAAGAGACATTGTAAAGAAATGAAGATTGGACATTAGTTTAATGCAAAAAAACTTAAACTAAGACTAGAGACATTCAATACTCATTTTAAAACTTGAAATGAAGAAAACTTCATGCAACAATGGTGAAATTCAAAATGTAGAACTAAACTTGCAATGTACTTGTAATAAATGACATTAAAGACATTCAATGAAGTTTCCACAAGTCTTACAGAGGATTACAAGTGAAAATGGATGAAGAGAATGTAAAAATCTAAATTTTCTCTCTCTAAACTATGTCTTCTATCTTGGAGCTTCTTTCTCTACAATGCAATGTGTAACTCAATAATGGTGTATATCCTTCCAAAAACGTCCATGGAGCTCTCTAGGGTCTGTGTGATAGGCCTCCCATCCATAGGAGGCTGATTGAATGAAATGGATAGGCTAGCACAGGCCTAGCCTGCACTCCCAGGCTTCCTCTCTTCTCTCTCTCCTCATTAATGTTCAAGCCTCCAAAGTCCAAGCTAGGGTTGAGGAGGGGATGTCTGTGTGTAAGGAGTGTCAAGGAACAAGTGGGAGACCCAATGGTGGGACCCCCAAAGTTGCAAAGCTTGAGATGCAAAATCTGGTGTTTTCAGTAAAACCTACCGGTAGATCGCGAGAAACCTACCTGTAGGTTTTACTCCAGTGAGCAAAACCTATCGGTAGGTTTGCAATAGGTGCAGGTCCAGTAGCCAAAACCTACCGGTAGGTTTTCACTTGTTTTGCTATTTTCTTGGTTCCTTCACCTTCCAAGCTATCGTCAAGTCACCACCTCATCTCCATTTATCTTAAGCACCATGATAGGGCCTAATAAGCATCATTTAAACCCTTTTACCTGCAGACATACCGAAACTCCGTTAATAGCTCGAACATTGCAATTCCACTCATTTTAACCGCAAAACCAAGCATGAAAGGGATGCAAATGTACATATAATATGCAATATTTTGTGCTAATCATCTACCTGAAATTTATAGTGATTTGTACCATCTTCTAGGGTTTCTCCTTTTTTGGCAATGCAAGGTGACACACCTTATATTTAGCCAGATTGTTAGTGATGAATGCTATGATCCTTCCCATCATTCCTCATTAATCCCTTCATTCGGGCACATTGATAATGTTTATCCATGAGTTTTTCTTATCGATCTAACATCTCCTCTAATTCTTTGGAATGGAGAGATTTTTGCAATTATGAACATTTCGAGCTAGTTTATGTCACCTGAGCTAAATTGTATCTCAGGAACCAGTAGCGGTTTAACTTATCCGACTGAGCTTATCAATTCGGTTGAGTATAATCCAATGATGCCTATGTTGGATCTCGGCTTAGGCACCAGCAGTGGTTTAACTTATTCGATCGAGCTCATCAGTTTGGTTAGGTGTTATCAGTGACGATTATGCAGAGCTCGACTTTGGTTTGTCGACGTTTCGAGTGATCATCATATTGGCACGTTGTCATTGTCCCATGCCTATACTTATTTTGAATCATGTGCAGTAATTTTGTGTCCCTTCACTTGCCCCCAAGGAACGTACTCCACGTGGCACACGTTTGGCTGACGTTTCTTATACTTGAATCTACTTCCATTAATTGTTTCTTGATCTTTTCGCCTTGCATGTCTTCTTTGCCAAAAATGGATAATTGCATTTAATGTTTCTTCCTTTGGTTTCTAGGTGCCATTTCTTTGGTGCTCTTTCGTTCCTTTTTAAATGGGGTTTTCCTTATTATTTCTTCTTTGTTTCTCAACTTCTTTCTTACATTTTCTTCTGAAACTTCTTTCTTCTCATCTTCCATATCATCTTCTTGTAATGGCTCCTCTTACTCCAAGCGAGGTTCCAACTTTTTAGAAAAAATATCAGATTCCTGGCGACGTCGAAGTTCAAGTAACTGGTGCCAATGAACCTCTTATTGGCACCAGGGAGTCCATCCCAATCCGCACTCGAGCCATTACTAAAGTCGGTGTAAGATTCCCTCTTCACCTTCTCCTTCTATAGGTGTTTTCAGCCTTGAGGCTATGCCCCAACTTCTTCAAGATCGTGATGGGGGTTGCTGCCTTGAATGATATTCTGGGGGTGAACTTGGGACTTTTTGAAATCCTCTGCTGTTACATCATCAAAGCAGCAGGTGATAACTATTACTTCGCAGTGAGGAGAAAAGACCACTACTTGGTAACCCATCTTCCTAACTCTAAAAAGGGTCAAGAGAATGATGTTATCTTCATTTTTGGGATCTGGGAGTACAAGGCCAGTGAAAACCCATCCTATAGGTGTCCTTTTGAAGAAGGTGCACCAGGTATATGAACATATGTGTGTTTAGATTTTTTTAATTTCTTTGTTTTTTTTTTTTATGTTTGCTCCTACTAGGTGAGATCGTTAAGGGAAAGATTTCTAATCACTTGGTGAAGATGGAGGACTTGAAAAAGGTGTGGTCTTTCAATGAGAGCCTATTTTGCCGAGTTGCTCATGTATTACTCAATTATATGCCGACCTATCATTCCTTCATTACTGTACAAGACCGATCAAACACGACTCTTGCAGATGATCGTGAGGCTATGTAGGCTCAATGTGCTCATACTTCTTGATCTCGCAAGAGGTCTATCTCTGCTACTTCTGGTCTGAATAGACTAGTAAAGAGCTTCCTTTATTTTTTGGCCTCAGTCGAAACCCTTGAGGCGACTCCCTCTTTCACTCCCAGTCAAATCCTTTAACCTTCTCCCCGAACAGGTAATTATTTCATATGAACCTTTGAATCAATGTTACTCGGTGAATGTTCAAGATGACCCAAAACTTCAAGATGATTTAGTGATTCCCCCTAAATTTGAAGTCCGTAAGTTTCTTGAGGTTCTCTCTTCCTCTTCTCCTGCCAAGTCCCTTCTTGCTCTCAAAAGTGGGTAAAATATATATGTGCTCCCAAGCGCAAGAAATTATCATTTAGTAACTTAGTTGATTACCGAGATCTTCTCCTAAGGAAAAATGAAGGACAAATCGTAATGGTGATAAAATAAAAATAAAAATAAAAACCTTTTTAGTTTTTGGAGAATTGAATGATTGATTTAAAAACTAAGAGACAATATTAAAAAGATCAGTTAAAGAAATAAAAATTAAAGAAAAGAGCCAGTTGACTGGTAGAGATCACCCCACCATGAATAGTTATTTTGACTCAAACTCTATAACTCACTCAAGATTGTGGTCAAATGCACTCAAGCGGTAGATATTCATTTAACACCCAATTAATAAATACGAATGTGTATTCAAGACAATTGAATTGATCAACATAATTTACTACTATTGCAGTGATTATAAAAATTACCCGTGTCAAGTCTTAGTTGTCAACGAGTAAGCAAGAAGATATACAATTCAAGAGTATCTTTGAATTAACCCATTCAATTAACCCAAAAAACTTGACAATAGGCAAGCGCTAGTTTTGAGTCAAAACCCCCAATGCACAAATGAGACTACTTCATCCGATTGAACCGGTATTTAAATACTCAAACATGAAGTAAATTGAATTGAAAGCAAGTATTAAAGACGTGGTAATTTAAATCAAACAAAGAACTGTATTGAAAATATACTTGAATGAAGAAGAACTTTGTATTTAAAAAAGCAATTACAATAAAAGAAATAAAGTACTATAAATTGTTCAACAGAATTGAAAATTAAAGAAGACTTGTGCTCGCAAACTAAACAAATAAAGGAGGAGGAGGAGGGCAGCCCTCCTTGGAAGGAGGAGGTGGTGTCGCTCCAAAGCTCCCAAGGGTTGTTATTTATAGGAGAATGGGAGAGATATGGCTGATTTATAGGGATATTCTTTTCTTTTATGTCCAACTCTTATTCCTAGAAAATCTCCAAAAATATCTCCATGAATATCTACAAAGATATGGCCAGTTAAAATCTCTTCCTATCTTGTCTCTTGCTCCTCAAAATAAGCCTTAGAAGATCTTTAAAGATATCCCTGAATATTTAGTCAGTCAATGCCTAGGAGAAGGAGTCCTTACTGCAGAATTGCACTAACCTACCGGTAGAAAGCACAAAATGACCTACCGGTAGAACTGTTCATTGTTTTGCTTCTACTAGTTGTCTTGCTTTTCTACTAGTAAAACATCTTTCTGTCTTCAACCTACTAGTAGAACAGTACTCACCTACTGGTAGAACAATTCTCTGTATTACTTCTATCGATGGAAGACCTATTGATAGAAATGGCATTTTCTTCAATTATGCTCCTAGTGACCTTAGCTTGACTCCTGAATCTCATGGCTCATCTTTCAAGTCCTCTACGGAATCAAAATGTATATAAAATCTTATTCTTACATTAGTTTAACTACAAATACAAATATTCCCTATAAAATAGAAAACTAAACTAAAACTAAACATATAACTAATAAACTAAGCTGAGATGAATGATATGAGATATAAAATCATGCAATATTATGTCTTGTCAATCCCTATCTAGAGATGATTCTTTGCTTGTGATGGCTGAGGATCATGCACAAAAGAAACCAAAAGTTTCAAAGTCTAACCCTTCTGTCCTTCTTGAACGTGTCATTCCCCTTTTTTGACATGTTTTGAAAGTGAAAGAGAGAGAGAAAGATTAATGTGCATGACTCGGCCACCAAAGATATAAATATGGTGGTTGGGATTACAAAAGGGGTCATCCTTCCTTGGGACCTGGTGACGAAAGAGAAACTATTTGATGATGAAATCGCTCGATGGGCCATTCACCAAATGGTGTTTGTACGATTTTACTTCTTTCTTTGTTCTTCACTTTACTGTATTTTTGTTAAGTGTTGTCTTTATGTAGGGTTTGCAAAAATTTCATGAAGTAGAGCCAAACTTTGTGAGGATATGCTTGTTCTACAAGCTCAGATGCCCTATCTGATGGAGGAAAGAGACAAGTTAAAGTCTTTGAATGATGAGTTGAAGTCGTTGGAGGAGACAACTGATAGCGAGCTCTCCCAAACTCAAGAGGAATGTGCTACTCTTCTAGAGGAGTATGAGTTCTTCAAGGCTCAATCAAAGGCTAGGAGGATGATGCCTTTGAGGAGGGGATGGCTAAGGCTGAAAGGGAGTTAGCTTTGCAAATTCCTACTATTGAGAAGGCTCATTTTAAGAAGGGATAGGATGCCACTCTCCGTGTTGCTAATGTCCTTTCTTCTTTTGAGCTCTTTTCTTGTCACTAATGTGGGTCCTACTTCTGTGGTTGCAAAGAATCTTTTGTTTAATTTTATATAAAGAAATCCACATAAAAACCACTCTTGTTGAATGGAATATGAATCCCTCTTTTTTGTCTTTAATCGGGTGTTGGGTTTTTTCTTATTATAAAAATGTATGCCTCTCCATAAAAGGCTCGGTCCTAATGGTGTGTTAGAGCCTCTCGTACTAAGATTTTGGTCTTTTTCACAATAGGCTTGACCCTAATGATGTGTTAGGGCCTATCGTACTTACGAAAATTCACAATAGGCTCGGCCCTAATGATATATAAGGACTATCATACTTCAAAATTTTAGCCTTTTCAATAGGCTCGACCATAATAATGTGTTAGCGTCTATGATACTTCAAAAATTTATCCTTCATAATAGGCTCGGCCCTAATAATGTGTTAGCGTCTATGATACCTCAAAAATTTGTCCTTCATAATAGGCTCGACCCTAATGATGTGTTAGGGCCTCTCATACTTAGAAAATGCAGCCTTCACAATATGCTCAGCCCTAATGATGCCTTAGGGCCTTTATTCGAGTTGCTTTACAGTGACTTCGCAGTGACCCGCCGATCTTATTTGACTCAAAATTTTACCCGTTTGGCTTGCATCATCATGCCTAGCCTTGGGCCTAAGTTTTATTCACCTGGCTGCAATTGACGTAGGTGCCTGCCTCTGTTAGGATTTTTAGCCTCCCTGCCTTAATAGTAGGTTGAATCGTGCCCGGGATTTCCTAGGTTTTTTGCCTAACTTTAGGAATTCTTTCTTTTGCCTTGACAAAGGTTCAACTAATTAAGGGGATTACACAAAGGCACTTTGAAAACCAATTCTCTTTATTCAAACAATTCAACTTACACTCTGAATAGTTTTAACTAACTAAAATTCTCATTTGGTGACACCTGATATTTCCCTGGAGGCACTCCAGTTTTTCAAAGATACTTCGAGCTTTTTTTTTTTCTTTTAAAGGCACTTTAAAAGTAGAATTTTTTAAGGTTAGCCGCATTCCAGGGTCGTGGAAGTGTTTTCTTTCATGGTCTCAAGCTCATAAGATCCATTTCTTCCAACTAGTGTGACCTTATAAGGTCCTTCCCAATTGGGCCCAAGCTTTCCATCTGTGGAATTTTTGGTGGAGCCCATTATCTTTCTTTCTTAAGACTATATCCCCAACAAGGAAGGCTCGGGGGAGCACTTTCTTATTGTGAGCTAGTGACATCTGTTACTAATAGGATGCCAGTCTATAGCTGCAGACGCCTTTTTTTCTTCTATTTAATCAAACTCTCAGTCGTACTTTATGCGCCTCTTTCCTATTTTTGAGAAGTTTCGCATTCTCAAGATAATTTGTGATCAAATCCATCCGGCTAGGCCCAAGTTCGATCAACAGGGTTTCCAATGCCTTCTGCAACTCCATGCTTGGCCTGCCTCTACATTCGACTATTATAGTCCAAGCCACTCTCTCTTTAAGTGCGGATGCCAACGTATTTAGCGCGTCGGCATGTGAATTTCTGGTTCTTGCAATCTACTGAATTGTAAATCTTGGAATACTCTCAACCTCCTCCTTGGCCAACTCGTAATAGGCTATCATTCGCTCATCCTTTATCGAGTACTTTTCTAATAGTTGATTTATAGCGAATGATAGCCTACTAAGAGTTGGCCAGCTAGGAATGTTCACCAACTCGTAGTACGATATCACTTTCTTGATTTATAGCTAGTTGGGAATTGGAGAATATCTGCAATTGCTCGGCACCCCAGTCAGCTGCGAGCCTTACACCAGCTTGGAATGCTTCATATTCTGCTTCGTTATTTGATGCTCGAAAGTCCAATCTTACTACTTTTTTGAGCACATCACCTTCAGGGCTTTCCAAGATTATGCATATTCCTTCCCTTTTTTATTTTTACGATCCATCGACGTACAAATTCCAACTATTTTGAAGGTCCAGGGTGTTCTACACAATTATATCGGCCTCCAAGGCACTTGGATTTTTCAAGAGTTTGATGAAAGTTCCGTTAGTTTCAGGAGCAAATTTGGCGAGGAAGTCATCGGCCACTGGCCCCTTTATTGATATTCGAGGCTCGAAGTTGATATCGTACTCACCTAGTTCGACCATCCATTTTGACACTCCTCTTGACAAGCTGACTTTCCTGAAGAGCACCCTGAGTGGTTGATCTATGAGTACCGTAACCATGTGCGCCTGGAAGTAGTGTCGTAATTTTATGGCGGCACTGACGAGTGCCAATGCCAACTTCTCTATTGGTAAGTATCTAGTCTTTGCGCCAAGAAGTGTTTTATTTACATAGTAAATCGGGTGCATTCCTCTTTGAGAAGTCTTCATCAGTGCCTTGCTAACTGCGTGTTCAGAAACAACTAGGTAGAGGAACAAGCATTCACCTGGCTCTGTCGTCAACAATAAAGGGTAGCCAAGTATGACTTCAAATTATTGAAAACGTCTTCACATTCTTGAGTCCACACTCCCCTTCTTTCTATTTAAGTGACAAGAAAAATGGCCTACATTTGTCCGATGATCTACATATGAATCTATTAAGAGCGACTTCCATGCTAGTCAGTCTCTACACATCTTTGACTGTTCTGGGTGACTACTATTTTATCAAAGCCTGCAGCTAGTCAAGATTGGCCTTAATGCCCCCAATTGGTGACAAGGAAACCTAAGAATTTTGAACATCCTTGTCACCAACCTTTGGTACATTGCTCCAATATTTTTTAGCCCAAACGACATGACTCTGTAGCAATATACCCCTTTTAGTGTTATGAACGAGATTTTCTCCTGATCCGATTCAAAAAGGGGAATCTGATGATAACCTCTATAAGCATCGAGGAAGCTCATCCACTCATGTCCCGATGTTGCATCGACTAGCTAATCAATCTTTGGTAATGGAAAGTTGTCCTTCGGGCAAGCTTTATTGAGGTCAATACAGTCCATGTAGACCCTCCATTTTCTATTTTTCTTTTTGACCACAAGCGTATTGGAAAACTAGGTCAGATAATGTGCTTCCAGTAGTTTCCCGACCTCTTCATTCACAACGTCTCTATGTTGCGATGCCAACCTTCTTTACTTCTACTTAATTGTTCTAAAAGTCAAATCAACGTTCAAGTGGTGATAGATGACTTCAAAGAAAATTTATGTCATTTTATAAGGAGTCCAAGCGAACATGTCAACATTCTTCTTGAGGAAGGTCTCCAACGCTTCATGTTCATGCAATGCCAATGAAGAGCCAACTAGACAAACTTCTCAGTACCCTCTTCTAGGTACACTATCTTCAACTCTTTAACCGCACGTTCCGTCGGCCCAATTAACGGTTCTTCAAGAGCCGACCTTTGATGTTTTGATTGTTATTTCTTGGACGGACCAAGTGCCGCATCCCCTTCTTGGTCATCTTTAATGCCTCTCCCTTTTATTGAGGAGAACAAGCAATTCCTTGAACTCACTTGGTCCTCGCAGACATAGAAGATTCCTCCCCTAACTTGGAATCTCAAGATTTGATTATACATGGAAAAGACTACCTTTATCTCATGGAGCCAAGTCCGCCCTATAATGACGTTGTAAGTTGTTTCTGCCTCAACAACTAGGAATTTGGTCATCGTGCCCAAAAGACCAATTCGTATTGGGAAAGTTATTATTCCCACTAAAACCTACTAGAGGTGTGCTTGCAAGTTTCAAGTCGTCCTCTTTTAATCTAAGCTTGCGAAACAGTGCAGAATACATAATTTCTGAGGAGCTCCTCTGGTCGATCAAGAATCTTCTCACAAGTTTGCGATTCACAAAGTAAGGACCAGGGCGTCATTATGTGGGTGGTTAACCCATGCTAAGTCATTGTTAGAGAAACTAATCAAACCTTCCAATTGATCAATTTTCTATTTCTTGTGATTATTATCAGACGATACGCCAACCTAGTAAATCTCTCTTATTTGGGCGGCTTTCTGTATATACTCCCAAGCTGAGTTGTTGGTGGCCATGTTCAGGTTGGTGGACGCATGTATAACATCGATCACTCTTAACGAATCTTGTTTTTACTCCCGAGCTACGTTCATTTTGCAATTCACGTCAGCCTTTCCCTTCTCAGACTCCATAAACTGTGGGGGTGTCCAACTTAGACAAGTTCTTTGAGGTGTTGTTTCAAAGAATGATAGTTTTGCGTCATGTGTCCTACGTCGTGATGATAAGAGCATCTTAGGTTCGAGTTTCTCTTCTCTAGGTCTCCTCCCAAATTGTTTGTCCATTTGAAAAATGGCTTTCAATTGATTTGGGATAGAATTCTACAAATTGGCTCTTTGAACACAATGTTTAATCGACAAATGAAGACCTTATTGGGAAACCCTCCTTCTCCTTCCCTTTTAACTCTAACCGAGATTATGTATTTGGCCTTTCTTTTCCAACCTACTTCTTGCTAGGTTGATCTTAGTTAACCTCCCTACCATGGTCATCATCAACCTTTGTGTACTTTTCAACTCTGGCTATTAGCTTTTCCATATCTAGCACCAGTCTTCTAGTTTGTATAATGGATTTTTCTTTGTTAAACCAATCTTAAAGGATGTGATAGCAATCTCGGGATTATAAATTTTGATTTCGTTCATAGTTTTCCAATATCGTTGAGCATACTCACAAAGCGTCTCACCATTTCTCTTCTTCATTGAGAGTAATGCCCTAAAATCCTTCAGTTACTGACTGTTAGTGATGAATTGAGCTGTGAATTGCTCAATGAGCTGTACCAAGCTGTCAATGGAATCCCTAGCCAGACTATCAAACTATTTCATTGCTAATTCGCCTAGGCTGCTAGCTAACATTGTGCATAACAGGGCTTCATTCTTCCTGTGGACCATCATCAACTGTCTGTAATGAGGGATGTGCGCGGTTGGGTCTGTTTTCCATCATAAAATTTTAAATTTAGGAAAATGAACTTACTCGAACCTTCTTTTTTTCTATCCATCTTGAGAAGGGAGAAACCTCTGTTCCTTCAATGTATTATCTAGATGTCCTTTCTTGCTAACTAACTAGCGGATTTTTGCTCAGTTCGCTTCAATCTCCTATCAAGTTCTTCTGTAATGAAGCGCTTTCAAGCATTCTCTTGGTTTTACATGCAAGAAAATTTTCTCCTGTCGTCCCTCTCCCAGGTGTCTTCTCTATGCCTTGTTTTATTCCTCTTAGAGGTTGGGCTTATGTATATTCGGTCTCGTTCGCCTGTGACGTTGGTGGCTCAGTTGTTAGCTGTTTCTGGGACATCGTGCACATCCAGTCAGTGCTGAAGGGACTGGACTAACTTCATAGGCGGGAATTTCCCCCTCAGAACGAGGGGATTTCTCTTGGTGCAATCCTTCCTTCTACGCCTCATCTTTGGGGTTATACCTTGCCAATGAAAGATTATCATGATCATCAGGATACTCATCTTGGCTTACAAATGCATCCTCTCTGATGTCACTGTCCGAGGGGAATGACACTTTTAATTTTGATTGGGGTCGTACTCAGCATCATCGTTAATCAGTGACCCGATCATACTTTGTAGTCTTGATATTGTGTTTTTTGTTCAAAGGTTCCCACAGATGGCGCCAATTGAAAGGGGTAGAAAATCTTACAAAATGTGATTTGATTGGGACCAAATGAACAAGAAATATTGCACCACTCCCCCTGCAAAATAAACAAACTGCCAAAGACTGGGATAGGCCAGTCAGAAACACTCTGATGCTTAAGCCAATAGAGGTTGAGGATGTATCAGAGCTAGTTGTAGGGAATATATTACGTACCTTTAACTTAAGCCTACGTGGGATTTATAGTGGTTTGTACCCTCTTCTCGAGTTTTCCCTTTTGGCAATGCGATGTGGCACACCTTATTTTCAGCCGGATTGTTAGTAATGAATGCTAGGATCCTTCCCATCATTCCTCATTAGTCCCTTCATTTGGGCATGTTGATAATGTTTATCCGTGATTTATTTTTATCGATCTAACATCTCCTCTAATTCTTCGGAATGGAGTGATCTTCGCAATTATGAACATTCTGAGCTAGTTTATGTCGCATGAGCTAAATTGTAACTCGGGCACCAGCAGCGGTGTAACTTATCCGACCGAGCTTATCAGTTCGATTGAGTATAATCTAATGGTGCCTATGTCGGATCTCTGTTTCGGCACCAGCAGCAGTTTGACTTATTTGGCTGAGCTCATCAGTTCAGTGTTATCAATGATGATTATCCTAGGCTCGAGTTTGGTTTGTCGACGTTCCGAGTAATCATCATATTGGCACGTGGTCATTGTCACATGGCTGCACTTATTTCAAATCATTAAACATCTAATCAGGCACAGTAATTCTGCGTCCCTTCAGATATATAACAATTTCGTGTCATTAAAGTTTTTTGTTAGTTTGAGTCCTGATGCTATGCTCATGTGCTTCATTTGTTTTCATGTCCCTTGCTTATTATAGTTTGAGTTTGAATAGTGCGAATTACGTGGAGTATGATTGGATTAATGCACAGTTGGAGACTTGGAGTCTTGAATTTTAAAAAAGATTATTTTTTTCTACTAAGTTTTACAAGTTGTATTGAAAATTGAATGCATTGAATATCTTTTTAGGCTTTTGTTTGATCTAATATACATTAAACATGTTATTTTCATAATTACTGAAATTTTGTAGCCTATTCATTATCATTACTAATTATTTTTATTTTGTTATTATATACCAAGTCCGACCAATAACCCAACAGTTGAACTAGTAACTCATTGACCCACTCATTTTCCCGTGTTGATGTCCGGGCCGGATTTTAAAACTAAAGATCAAATATTAATATATTCAAATTGGAATCCATGAAAATATGATATAAATGAATTTTGGTAATTGGTCGATAATATCAATCCATAACTACCTAATCAAATTGTGATTCAAATCAAAATCTTAAGCATTGATAACATCAATCCATAACTACCTAATCATAACTAAAGAATTATACACATGACATAAATTAATTTAAAAAAATTATATATACGATTATTTTTTATCTTAGAAATTAGAGGGTTAAACTTTTCGATAATACATATATGTGGGCATAATGTTATTTTTACATATGAAATGAGTAATATTAGATTGATAAAATTTTTGAAGTTTTTTGAACACTTTATTGAAAATATAATGGTGCATATTTTTTAAAGGATAATACAATCAATCAAAAAAATTTATAAAAACTAATTAAATAATTAATAGAGATATTATAGATAATTTAGAGATTTAAAGATATAAGAATATGATGGTAATTTAGATATTTAATTCTAAAATGATAGAGTAGTCTTTGTAATCTTTTATATGGGTAAAATAGAGATTAAAATTTTTTTTATTTTAAAGTACTTTTTATTAGTAGTATAGATTAATGGACGATTATACCACGTGACATTACTAATGTGGTGTAATGGTTACATCCAATATTTTTTCCTATTTTGGCACCTGTTGCTAGAGAAAATTTTCAATACAATACAACGGTGATACAACGTCAGCATTGTCACGTGGTATCACCAACCAATAGTATATAAACAACTAAGGAAATAGATCTCACACTAATTAATAACTACCCTGCTATGTAAGCTAATAACTGTCAGTATTTTATATTTTATTATTGGTTAGTGAAGTCATGTGACAATGCCGACATAGTATTACCATTGTATTGAATATTTTCTCCTGTGTTAGATCCTACGACTTGGGTATGTCGATAACTCTTGTTTCTATGACGTTCTCGATCCCTAATATTCACAATCTATCTCGTCATGAATCGTTATATCTCAGGATTTTGTAATTTTGGTGGAAACAACCACCATGGTATTATAATTACTCCAATATTAATACAACAAGAAAATCACTATACTACTTTGTTGAAGTCAAGAGTATTAGAAATAAAATGGAAGGAAGTAGAGGAGGATATGAATGCTCAAAGAAAAAATAATTTTCATACAAGTTGATTACAATCACACACTAAACTTGGACTCTTCAATTTCTACTCAACTCTACTTATTTGAAACTCTAGGTCATATACCCTATTTATATAAGTCATACATATAATCCCTAATATTATATTAAGGTACCATTACATCAACTAACTCTAGTAACCTCTATAATATTAAGACACCATTACTTGAGGATTAATACTCACTAATACTCTTGTCTTTCATTACTTGCATATTCATTGCCTATTAACACACATCAAATTAACACAACTTAATAATAATATAATAAAACTCTAAAACAAGTTTATTTTCCAGAACGTGTATGTTTAGAAATGAAATTGCAAATACATCTAGAATTTGTGATTGCAAACAGGAATAATTATTTCTTACATAGTTCATCAATTCATCCCGTGTGGGTGAGTGTGTGCGTGTGTGTGCGTGTGAGAGAGATCCAACAATTTACAAATCTTGCATGTTTATCGTATCCCCACATCAAATCACATTCACAGTTTCCATGAGAATCAAGGACATCGGCTGCACCTCTTGGAAAGAAAAACTTTGCACTCGTCTTTCGGAATAATCGTGGGGACATACACAAAATCATCACAACCGTCGGTCCGGTGCCTCTTGAAATCAATCAACGAGGTAAACATGGCGATGAAGAGGATCAAGTGATTGATGGCAAACCTCTGTCCCACACACTGGTGGGCCCCAGTTCCGAACACCAAAAAGTTCTTCTTATAAATCCGGTCCTCCTGCCTCTCCTCCATGAACCGGTCCGGGTCAAACCGGTGCGGTTCAACAAACCCCTGAAACGAACTCTCAAAAATCGATGGAAAAACAATAGTCCCCTTGGGAATCGTGTAGTTTTCTGTTAACTGAAAGTTCTCTACGACAATGTGTGGCATCACAGTCCCTGGAGGTCGGAACCTGACTATCTCCTTGGCCACTGCTTGTGTGAACCGCATTTTACTAAGCTGTTCGGGGGTGATGGGTGTGTCCGACTCCGGCGACCAGACACCGGCGACCTCCTCACGCACTCTTGCCAAGACCTCAGGATGTGAATCCAAAAGGGTCACTGCCCAGAGCAGTGACGAAGTGGAAGCGTCCTGGGCGGCAAGGAGGAAATCAAACAAAAGGTGACCAATGTCTTCATCACTCTCGCTAGAGCTAGAGTGAGGACGAGGAGGGTCTTCTCTAACGTTTTGTTTTACCATCAAAAAATCCAATGTACAGGTTGGCTCAGAACCGGCAGTATTCATTCGAGTTCTGCTTTCTCTTGCGCATGTTACGAGAGTTTGAAGAATCCTTTGGAACCCGAGCTTGGCACTCCTAAAAGCGAATCCAGGAAAATTAATTGGAAGTTTCATCAGGCCCACGTTAATGAAATTGAAGTCCTCATTGAATCTTTGTCGCACTGCTTCTTGGCTTAAATAAGGACCAACGAACACTGCCTGGGAGGTTTCGAGATTCATATCTCGAATGAGGGTTCTTAGAGTCTGAGAGATTATTGGTAATTTTGTGGTACTGGTGGTTGAAGAAGTTGATTGTATCCATGATTTCAAGTGCTTGAGAATGACGATTTGTTGGATTGAAATGTAAGTGGAGAGAGCTCTCGGGGTGAAGTTTGGGGCTATTAGGCGACGGAGGTCTTTGTGTTGCTGACCGAACAAGTACGCAAGGTTGTGATCGCCAAAGATTATTTTGCCGAATGGGTGGCCGACGAATTGGAAGGCGTCGGGGCGGACGTTGGCAAAGACCTTGTGGGAGAGGTCACTGGAGGTGATGAAAAGGACGAAGCGACCGAATATGTAGTTGGCGGAGAAGCCGGCGTCAGAGGACTTGGAATTGGCGGATTGGAGCTCCCAGAATTTTTTGGGGTTGAGGACAAAGGAAATTGCGTTGCCGATGAATGGGAGGACTAGATTTGGGCCTGGGATGTTCCTTTTTTTCTTCTAGTAAGAAGTCTGTTCCAGGCATACTAGCAAAGCTAAGAGAGAGACAAGGTATGGGATGCATACTGAGACAATACCCCAAACGGACTCCATTTTCTTCTCTCTCTCGCTCGTGAAGAGTTGGGGGGATGGGTGGGTTGGCGAGTTATAACGAGAAGGAAGGATGGCTTGCTCATATAAATAGTGGAGGGTGGTAGAAGATGCACGCTGATGAGAAGATGAAAATGATGTAAAGTACTCTTTTTTTTTTCTTTTTTTTTTTTGGTTAGAGTAAAGTCCAGAGTGGCTGCTAGTTGGTATTTTCTAATGACCAATGCTGTTCCGATAGAGAAATCTTATTTGAATTTATTGATTTATGACCAATGACCAATGCTTGCTATTTGACATAATTTATTGATTTGATTAATTATAATTATTAAAAAATTAGTAGGTTGATTGATTAAAGGGTCCTTTAAAAGCTGATACATAAAATTAGACTTAATTGTCAAAAAGTACATAAAATTTTATTTTTTTTTAAAAAGTTCACTTAAAACATAGAAAAAATTGAATACCCTTTTTTTGTAAATAAGTTTCCTAAAAATGATTTTTAAAAACTAACCCCACATTTTATTATCTCTGCATTACCTGGTGTATTTATCTCTGACGCCCCTTCATCTCTTATATATATATATATATATATATATATATAGAGAGAGAGAGAGAGAGAGAGAGAGAAAAAGTATCGCGTTCATGAAAACTCTGCACCATAGTCTGTAGTGGGTATTTTTTATGTATACTGTTGGATTACGATCTAATGGTCACCAAACAAAGATGCTCAAAATTAATTGCCAAGACCTACCTAATTTATTTCCTAACTAAATAGGAAATGTCTATGAGTTGTTAATTGTGATCTAGTTCTATAAGGAAAGTCTATTTAATTTTTTAAAATTCAATAGAAGTAAATATTTTGACCCTTTTACGTATGTTATACAGGTTTGACCCATTATGTGGCTTCAATTGGGGTACGTCATTGTTTGGTTGGTCTTTCTAATTTTTTGGTCAAATTAATTTTTATTTTATCTCTTTAACTTTTTAATCAACCCAATTTGGAGTGCTTATTAAGTTTCAAATTAGGATTGTATATCAAAAGTCTTGGCCATCATTATTTTATTTTTAAACCTAACAGGAGAAAAATATTGTGAAGCCTCATCCATTTCCATCATTCTTTTATTGTTGCCCACGTAATCAATAGAAAAATATTTGTTCCAGTTGAAAATTAAATTCAAAAAAAATATCTAAAAAATTAATCTGTTGCTATCTTCTTGTACAATAAACAATAATCAAGTTAAAATTTTCCATGATACAACCTGAAATTTTGCTCAATTTCATGATATCAAGTTGAAATCAAGTTTGAATATTGAGAGTTGTAGTCGGCTGGAGATAAAAACCATCTGGTCGTTAGATTCGATCCGTTCAATATTAATTAATAAAAAATAATTTTTTGATTAATCTTAAGAGCTTTCCTTATAGGACTAGATCACAATTAATAAGTCATAGACATTTCTTATTTAGTTAATAACTAAATTAGGTAAGTTTTGATAATTAATTTTGAGCATCTTTGTTTGGTGACCATTAGATCACAATCCAACGGTCTACATAAAAGGTACCCACTAGAGGCTACGGTGCAGAGTTTCCATAATCGCGCTACTATATATATATATATATATAATAAATTCTCTTCATTTTTTTTAAAGATATGTTTTAAAATTTTTGGAAACTTTTGAAATTTAACAACTAAAATTAAAGAATTTTGGTCACATATATGTGTTAATATATATATATAATACTCCGAAGTTACACTATGAATTATAATTTCTATTATTCCTACACTGTTTTGATACACTGTATTGATATACTTTAAAGAGTTTATGAAATTAAAGTGTATCAATATAGTGTATCATAACGGTATACGAGTAATAGAAATTAAGGTTTAAGAATTACAAAAATTTAAAATGTATCAAAACAGTGTAGGAGTATTACATCCTGAATATACGGTGTGTCATCTGGATTTGACGATTCGTGTTTACTGCAACTGTTTCATGAACTTAATATTTGGATTTTTCGGCATTTGATATTTGGTTTCCAAAAAAAAAAAAATTTTGCTTTTTTTTGTGTATCTGAATGGCTATTTAGTCTTTTTGCACGAAAAAAAAGACTTTTGTCCAAAATATTTTTGTTTGTGCACTTTCACCCAAATAAGTCTCAATATTTATACCGGCTTCTGTATTTCCCAAATTTTTATTACAATAATTTGGACTCATGATCTAATCCATAATTTAGTGATGCTTTATTTTTTAATAATTTTAATTTTTTTTTTGATATCCCAACTATCTCAATAAATCAGTACAATATTTCTCGCTCATATACTTGATTAATGTTGACCTTTTTACAAAACTGTTTCTCCACACAAGGAGGTTAAATCTACATTTCACGAAGTCATGCTCTTGAACTAAAATGTCACAATTGGCACGCCATTAAAATTGACGATCGAAGGTAGAAAAAAAAAATTCTAATACAATAACATGTCAAAAAGATATATATACCCTTACATATAATTAATTAACTGATGATACTCAAAATTAATCTCAAGTAAGAGCTCAGCTCAGGAAATCAGGTCCGGAGGTCGGCACAAAGCTCCAGAGCTCAGAGGACCATAGCTCACTCTCCACCCGAGCGGGATAATAGTCAAATCTATAGGAGAGACAGCTGGAAGATAACAGGCATCTCCCAATCCGAAATCAAGCAACATCCCAAGCGGAAAACCCTCAATTGATCAGAATCCACTCCTAAGAATAAGGAGGATCCCGTGAGTAAGGGGCAGAGATTTCGGAAGAGATCTTAGAGAGCTATGAGTAATATTATAAATATTGTACATAACCCCAAGGGGAAAGAGGGAGAGAACCACGAGGAACCCTAATTTCCTCCACATTACGCTGTAACACACCCAACGCAATCAATAAGATAGTAGGAGCAAGAGTCTCCATTGCCGAGTGGACTAGCCGAGTTCTCAGTCCGGTGAACCACTATAATTCCGTTGTGTTATTTCCCTTCCCTCAATTCCCCTAAGCATCTACCAATATTGTCTGACATGAGCCTTGCAGCTCAGACACCGCATATAGTTTCAAGCATAGCTGTTTCTTCAATTCATTTTCGGTAGAAAACACTATCAATTTGGCGCCGTCTGTGGGAACGACAGTTCTTGTTACAAATATACTGATTCTTTAGTAATTGATGGTCTCTACGCGAAACATGAGTAAAAGTCAGATGAATCCCCCAAGAACGCTGAATCCCCAGGAGGTCACTAGTGGGAGGCAACCGGAAAACTTTCATGATTTCGTCCCCACTGCTGAAAACGACCCTCCTACGGTGGATCCTCCCGCTAACAACGAACTAGACGCCCTTCGCCTGGTCAATCAACGCCTACTCCAACAAAATGAAGAGCTCTTGAAGCTCTTACAAGGCCCCCAGCAGACGCAACCAGCTCGGCGAGGCCCAAACGATCTTCCCCTTAGGGAACGGCAATGCCTTGATCTCCTCAGGGAAGCGAATGAAGGAGGGGAAAATAATCAGGCACCCCATCAGCCGCCTAGAGGGGGAATAAATGAAGAAGCGCAAAGCCAGAACGAAGGGTTGGAGAGGAATGATTTCCTGCCTTTCCAATAGGAGAGAATGGAGCAATACTGGGAGCATCGCTTCAAGGACATCCAGCAAGAGCTCAGCCACATGAGAGAGGCAGTGAAGGTCAAGACCCCAGTAACTATGGATGCCTTGGTGCAACAAACTGAATCTCCATTCACTCCCGGAGTACTGCATTTCCCCCTCCCTCTAAAGTTCAGAGTACCTCAGATGGAGGTTTTCGATGGGACCAGAGACCCTGTGGATCACCTCAACACCTACAAAAACCAAATGGAGCTACATGGGTACCAGGATCCTGTGCGATGTAGGGCCTTCGCCATCACCCTGAAGGGATCTGCCCTAGCATGGTTCCATAGGCTCCCCCCCAGCCTCGATCTCTTCTTTCAAAGAGCTCTCCATTTCCTTTGTGTCTCACTTCATCGAAGCTCGGATCTATAGGAAGCCGAGCTATCATTTGTTAAACATAAAACAGAGGCCCGACAAGAACCTACGATCCTATGTACAAAGGTTCAATTCAGAATCTCTGAGGGTAGATATTCCTGACGAAAAGTTTGCTACTACTGCTTTCATTGCAGGATTATGAGTGCAGTCAAAGGATTTGATGTTCTCTATATCTAAGAACCCTCAAACAAATATGGCCGAGGTGTTAGCTAAGGCAGAAAAGTATATAAACGGTGAAGAAGCACTCCTTTCTAAGGTGGGGAGTACATCCTCACGAAAGGAGAAGGAAAAAGAAGAAAAGAGAATGGACCGAAGTCCCAGGAAGGAAAAAGGGCGAGAAATGTCTCCAAGGAGGGATAGAGATCGCTCACCAAAGAGAAGAGGAAATTTTAGAGACTGTCTGGGCCCCATGCAGCCTGAGCTACAGCCTAGATACGGACTTCAGCGATTCACTCCACTCACCGCCGCTGTGTCCCAAGTTTTGTATGAGGTCCAAAACGAGAAGTTCTTAAGGTGGCCACCTCGGATGAAGGCAGACCCAGCGAAGAGAGACCCCACGAAGTATTGTGACTACCACAGGGATCATGATCACCATACCGATGACTGCATTCAATTAAAGAAGGAGATCGAGTTCTTAATCCAACGAGGACAGTTACGTCGCTTTGTTGCCCATGACAACCAGAACCGAGCTCTTCCACCGATGCCACCTCAACAGCAGGCACCTGCACCACATCAACAGCCTCTAGGTGAGATCAGAGTGATATCTGGAGAATTTGCAGGAGGCGGAGAGTCCAGCTCAGCCAGGAAAGCGCACCTCCGACGAATCAGAGCCGAAGAAGCTCTCGAAGTGCATACTGTATCCAAAGCACCACGCTTAGACACAGCTATCACTTTTTCAGATTCTTATTTGGAGGGATGTCAGTACCCCCATGATGACCCATTGGTGGTAAGAGCCGTGGTAGCTAATAGAACCGTTCATCGAGTTCTGATCAATAACGGGAGCTCGGCAGACATCATTTTTGCACCTGCCTTCGACAAAATGGACATAGGAAGGGAAAGACTCGAACCTGTAAGTACTCACTTGCTGGGATTCTCTGGAGAAAGGGTGCTCCCCCTGGGCTCAATCCAACTCGTACTCACCCTAGGGGACCCACCTTGCCAAGCCACCACGACAGTAAAATTCCTAGTGGTCGATGCATCATCTGCATACAACATTCTGCTTGGAAGGCCTTCCCTTAATTCTATGAGGGCAATTCCATCTGCCTATCACTTGGTCGTTAAATTTCCTACAGAAAATGGAATAGGAATGGTCCGGGGAGACCAGCGTGTAGCACGAGAATGCTACATGGCTTCTGTAAAGATGAAAGAAGTTGAAAACATCCAATTGGATGAGCTCGACATGAGAGATGAGCTGGAGACAAGACCAATGCCCTCAGAAGAGCTAGATCCGATTCAGCTTGACAAGGAGCTAGATCACCTCGTGTATATAGGGTCCAGGCTGAGCCGAGAGGTCAAAAGCCTCCTCATCCAGTTCTTGAAGGAAAACGTAGGAGTGTTTGCCTGGAAACAAGAAGATATGGAAGGTATTGACCCCTCGATCATCACGCACAAGCTCAGCGTGAATCCTACCTGCAAACCTATCAAACAAAAGCGAAGAAGTTTCACCCCGGAACGCCAAAAATTAATCAACGAAGAGGTCGAAAAACTCCTCCACGCAAAGGCCATCAGGGAAGTTGACTACCCTACCTGGCTAGCAAATGTGGTTCTTGTCAAAAAAAACCAATGGAAAGTGGCGATTGTGCATCGACTTCACTGATCTCAACCGAGCATGC
Organism: Ilex aquifolium; assembly: GCA_951799425.1. Taxonomy (NCBI): domain Eukaryota; kingdom Viridiplantae; phylum Streptophyta; class Magnoliopsida; order Aquifoliales; family Aquifoliaceae; genus Ilex; species Ilex aquifolium. The sequence goes on along the minus strand of OX637392.1, from coordinate 47,895,044 downwards.
CCCAATGATAACTTTCCCTTACCTCGGATCGACTTAATAGTGGACGCCACAGCCGGACACGAGCTCCTAAGCTTCATGGACGCCTTCTCAGGTTATAACCAAATCAGGATGGACCCCAATGATCGAGAAAATACCTCCTTTGTGACTGAACAGTGAACATACTGTTATCAGATCATGCCTTTCGAATTGAAAAATGATGGAGCCACTTACCAGCGATTAGTAAATAGGATGTTCCAAAAGCAGATAGGTGCATCCATGGAAGTTTACATCGACGACATGTTAGTAAAGTCACTAAAAGCATAACTCCACATCGAGCACCTAGCTGAGTCATTCCAAATCCTAAAGGAATATAAGATGAAGCTCAACCCTGCGAAGTGTGCGTTTGGGGTCTCGGCAGGAAAGTTTCTGGGTTTTATAGTTAGCAGCCGGGGAATTGAAGCTAACCCAGAAAAGGTTAGGGCGGTGGTAGATATGCAATCACCATCCAACACAAGGGAGGTACAACGCTTGACAGGCAGAATAGTTGCCTTGAGCCGTTTTGTGTCCATGTCAAGCGATAAGTGCCAGCCATTCTTTCAAATCTTGAAGAAGGCATTCCAGTGGGATACCAAGTGTGAAGAAGCATTCAAAGCCCTTAAAAATTATATGAGCTCCCCTCCTGTTTTGGTGAGCCCTTTAGAAGGGGAAGTCCTTACTTTCTACCTGGCAATTTCAGATTTTTCAACAAGCGCAGCGCTGGTTAGGGAGCGAGACAGAGCTCAACAACCAGTCTATTACTGCAGCAGAGCTCTGAGGGGGGCAGAGGAGAGATATCCAAAGATGGAACAACTCGTTTTAGCTTTAGTTACAACAACCAGGAGACTTAGGCCCTATTTCCAGGCTCATACTATTCAGGTTCCAACAGACCAGCCAATGAAGCAAGTACTACATAAACCTGAATCTTCTGGAAGGTTGGTTAAGTGGGCCATAGAGCTCAGAGAGTTTGATATCAGATATAAGCCAAGGACTGCCATCAAAGGGCAAATTTTGGCGGATTTTATCGCAGAATTCACAGCGGCAGCACCATTGGAGATCACGGAGCTAGTACCCGACCTCCCCATATGGAGGCTTTCTGTGGATGGGGCTGCCAATGCTCAGGGGAGTGGTGCAGGTATAATCTTGAACTCTCCAGATGGAATAGATGTCGAATATGCCCTTAGGTTTGGGTTTAAGGCCTCAAATAACGAAACTGAGTATAAAGTTGTCATCGCTGGGCTCAATCTTGCTCATTCTATGGAAGCAGAACAGTTGGAAATCTGCAGTGACTCTCAACTAGTGGTGAAACAGATGGAGGAGTCCTAAGAAACGAGAGGCGAAAAAATGTTCATTTACCTCAGAAAGGTACGAGAACTAATCAAGAAATTCGTGCAGGTTAAGGTCAGTCACATTCCCAGGACAGAGAATTCACGAGCAGATGCGTTGGCAAGGTTAGCAACTGCCTTACAAGAGGACCTGGATAGGCTAATACCAGTGGAGCACCTGCCAGAGCCTTCAGTAAGCATTGAAAAAGAGGAAATGCTACCAGTCGCTGCTCAGCCGAGCTGGATGGACCCCATCATAGGGTACCTGCAGAACAGAACCTTGCCAAACGATGCTAAGGAGGCCTCCAAGTTGAGAACCAGGTCAGCCAGATTTTCTTTGCTGCAAGGGAATCTGTACAAACAAGGATTCTCGGCACCTCTCCTCAAATGCGTGGGAGATGAAGATGTCAACTATATACTCAGAGAAGTACATGAAGGAATATGTGGCAATCACATAGGAGCTCGGGCCTTGGCAGGAAAAATACTGAGGCAAGGGTATTATTGGCCCACTATGCTCAACGATGTCACCGGATTGGTCAAGAAATGTAAGACTTGCCAAGAACATGCCAACATTTCCCATTGTCCACCCGAGCTACTGACCTCGGTGATAAGCCCATGGCCATTCCAACAGTGGGGTTTGGACATACTTGGACCCCTTCCCACCGGTGTGGGACAATGCAAGTTCGCAATCATAGGGGTGGATTATTTCACCAAGTGGGCAAAGGTCGAACCTTTAGCAACAATCACCGAACAAAAAGTCCAAAACTTCGTTTGGAAGTCGATAGTTTGCAGGTTTGGGGTTCCCAGAGCAGTCGTATCTGACAATGGAAAGCAGTTTGACAACTTGAAATTTAAAAGGTTTTGTCCTAAGCTCGGGATAAAGAACTATTTCTCAGCTCCTGCACATCCTCAATCCAATGGACAAGCAGAAGTCACAATCAGAACCATAAAGGCAGCTCTGAAAACCAAATTGGAAAACTTAAAAGGCAAGTGGGTGGAGTACATCCCTGAAGTATTGTGGGCCTACAGGACCACCGCCAGGTCTGCAACTCAGGAAACCCCGTTTGCTTTGGCTTTTGGAACCGAGACAGTGGCCCCTATTGAGGTGGGGCTCCAATCACCCAGGGTGGAGTTCGCAGACACTGAGCACAACGATGAATCTCTCCTATTGAACCTCAATCTCTTGGATGAAAAAAGGGACAGAGCGCTGCAGCGTATCCAAAGTTACCAAAGGAAAACAGCAAGGTATTACAACAAAAAGGTTAGGCACAAGAGCTTTAAAGCCGGGGAGTTAGTACTCAAGAAGCTCCTACTTGCGAGAAAGGACCCCACTCATGGGAAGTTGGGACCCAACTGGGAAGGACCCTATATCATATCAAGGGTAATCAGACCCGGAAACTACGAGCTGCAAACAGAGGAAGGAAAGATCCTACCTCACTCCTGGAATGCCGAGCACCTTAAGAAGTTCTTTCAGTAAGTTTTCCTTGTAATAGAGCTATTCTCAGCAAAAATAAACGAGTTTTTTCATCCTCTTATGGCTTCCAAAATAAATAAATATATAACAAGTACATATGAAACAAGCTCTGCAGCTCATAGAAAAACGATAAGCTTCTAAGCTTATAAAATTCAAGATGAGTTCTTCAGCTCATAAACAAGCGATAAGCTTCTAAGCTTATAAAATTCAAGATGAGCTCTTCAGCTCATAAACTAACGAAAAGCTTCTAAGCTTATAAAATTCAAGATGAGCTCTTCAGCTCATAGACAAACGATAAGCTTCTAAGCTTATAAAATTCAAGATGAACTCTTCAGCTCATAAACAAACGATAAGCTTCTAAGCTTATAAAATTCAAGATGAGCTCTTCAGCTCATAAACTAACGATAAGCTTCTAAGCTTATAAAATTCAAAATGAGCTCTTCAGCTCATAAACAAGCGGTAAGCTTCTAAGTTTATAAAATTCAAGATGACCTCTTCAGCTCATAAATTAACGATAAGCTTCTAAACTTATAAAATTCAAGATGAGCTCTTCAGCTCATAAACAAGCTATAAGCTTCTAAGCTTATAAAAGTTCAAGCCGACCTCTTCTTGGAGACACCAACAGTCTTTCCCCCACAACCAATAGTCTTCGTGTGCTGCCAACGCACCCAAAGACCCCAATACTGACAAAGACTACGGTGGTTCCTGATCTTCTCCAAGCGTTCAGAGTCATCTCTCAGCCACATGTCCAGTACAGTGGATGTCATCAGAGAATACTTCCCATCCTTGTAGTCCTTCTTCCTGTTAGGGGAACCAATCAGGGATTGAGGTCGGTGTGAACATGATCTTCTGTTTTCCATCCACGTTCGTGTCCTGAACACGAAGAATGTGCTGAAACAGCTCAGCAACTAAGCTTATAGAATTCAGAATGAGCTCCTTAGCTCATAAAAGATGAGCCCCTCAACTCTTACATAAATATGCACATTCAAAAAGAAAGATATGATATTTAAAGAATCCAAGAATACAAGCGTTCAAGAAAATGCAAGGAGAAACAGAGTTTGGCATTTAAAAAGAGGGAGTACAAGGAGGCAGAACTCCTAATCCTTCTTAAGCTGTGACTTCAGCTCGGCAACCTCCTCCTTCAGGCGAGCATTCTCCTCCTTCAGCTCATCCCTTTCTTGATCAGCCTTGTAGAGTGAATCGAGAAGCTTCTGACCTGCGGGGGTAAGAAAAATAGTGGAAAGAGAGTCGGGTGAGAAAGAGCCGTCCCTTTTGCGCCTCTTTGAGCTCGCACCAGTATTCCCCTCTTCATCAAAGTCCTCTTCCTCACTTATGACCTTCTCGTTAGACTCAGAAGAAGAAGTCCAAGGAGAATCTGGGGTGAAGGAAAACTCGTACTCAGTAGCCTCAGCCCCAAACAGATAGAGGTTCGCACTCGTCATCAACTCTGAAAAAGTCCTGGGCTCCACGAGCAGCAGCTCATGAACATTCATCATCTGTGGCAGATCTAGATCAGGAGGACCTGCACGAACAATAATGCAATGAGAATATGTCTTTATGGCAAGAGTTCAAAGAGATCTCGATTTCAGCATACCAGGGTAAGAAGAGCTCTCCTAGGAACAAGGAATCCTAGTATTAGGACAGCGCAGCTCAGGAGACCGCCAAGACTTTCCGAAAGCAAAAAAGAAGTGCTGGGACCACCCTTCAGGATTAGAAGGAAGGTCCAAAACCAAACGGGGTAAGTCAAACTGCCTCCAACGAAAGAAGCTAAAGCAGGGGGGATTGTCCTCTTCAATCACAAAAAAGTAAAGGAACTCAGCAATCGAAGGGAACCTGCCGTTGCCATACAGGCGCCAGAAAAGGAAAAAGCTCACCATAGCAACCCATCCTCGAGGGGAAAGGCAAGAAGGGCACAGGCCATGATAGGCAAGAACTCGCCCAATAGCCGGATGAATAGGAAGACGAAGTCCCATGTCCATGACACCCTCAAAAAGGCAGACTTCCCCTCGAGAAAGATAGTTGCAGGGCTCGTCAGGAGTAGGAACTCGCAGAGGCAAATCAAGATCATGAAAAAATCGTTTCTTGATGGCTACCAAATCGGAAGGCTCCAAGATCGAAGGAGACAAGTATTGACGTTGCCACTTCCATTCGATTCCGAAGGAAGTGCGTTCCTTGAACAGAAACGAAACAGGGGCAGCCATTAAAGATTATGGTGAAGACAGACAGTGGTCACGAAGAGCCAAGAAGAAACTCAGAAATATTTTTAGCAAAAGGGAAAGAGACACAGGAGATGTTAGAAGCCTTGAGGAAAATCGTAAGCGTTTAAGAAACCAAGAACCACAGGGTTAGAGTCGGCGGTCTTTTTGGTTTCCTAATTAATGAAGGCGGTTACGGTTTTGGAAAACGGTTGGGTAAATGCGGGAAAGTGAATCAGCACAAGATGACCCCTCCTAGCGCGTTTAATACTATCAGGGAATAAGTCAGAATATTCCCCATGCTTCTTCAAGTTGAGCTCAGCTCGGTTGGTTGGGCTAGTGCCTCTCAAGTTCCTCGGACTTCAAAATATTTACATATGTAGCAATATGTCCCCAGCAGGTCAACTGCCGACAGAGGTCAAGCATCGAGTTATTTTTCATCTCTTTTCACATCCTGAAAGGACTCTAAGAAGGCCTCTTGCTTCCAAAAGACTCAAAAAGCAAGGCCTCATGATCTCAATAAGTCTTTAACATACAATTAGCTCTGCAGCCATTAATTTGGTACTTCAACAGCTCTTCTGAATGTTCAATCTTGATTATTTCGCTTGGAAGGAGAACTAAAAGAACTCCTTCAAAGCAAAGGGGGGTCAAAGGGGAACACAGTCAGAGAAAGAAAAATGAAAAATAAGAGGAGTATAGGCAAGGAATGTAGGCAAGAAAGACAGTTAACTTCAAAGGAATAAGCAGTGATGGAATGACTCCAAAAACAAAAACAAAACCAGATGCATATTCAGCATTTACACCAACAAAAAGGCATATCCAATATTTACATCAATAATTTGAAAGCATGGATTCCTAAGGTCCTGAAGGGGCAGGAGAGGGGCCCGGCAGCTTAGCAGAAGCAGTACTTGCTGGGTCAGCAGATGAAGCTCCCGGAAGTTCAGCAGATGAAGTGTTTGCTGGGTCAGCAGATGAAGCTCCCGGCAGAGTGGCAGTCGAGGTCTCTGGGACATTCGGTAGATCAAAAGCCTCAGCTTCAGTTAGAGCCCTCATCACCAGGTCGGTAGAGAAAGGAGCTGAAGCAGGTTGGTCAGCAGGAGCAGGGGCCAGGAAAACTTCAGAGGTACCCGAGGTAGGCAACTCAGGACCCGCAGGAGCTCCTTCAGAGATAATGGACGGGTTAGGCACCTCTGCCTCCTTTTCAGCTAAAGCTTCCGCATCTTTCTCAGCAGGAACTTCAAAATTGAAGTCCAGCTTGGGATAAGTTTCCTCGGCTATCTCTTGAAAAACAATCCACCCCTTAGCCCATTTAGTAACAACATCATCCTTCAGTTTAGTGACCAGATCATCCCTTTCCTTAACAGTTGCTCTCTGGATCTCAAACTCAGCAAGCAAGACGTCTTGTGCCTCCCCCAGCACCTTGTATTCATTTTTCAGCTCGTTACAGGAACTCAAGGCCTCAAACTTCTCCTGGTTCACCTGGAGCCAAGCTGCAGTCTTGAGTTTAAGCTCCTCCGAAACCCTCTGGAGGTCATCCTTATTTTTCTTCCCCTCCTCTATGGCTTTCTTCTTCTGCGCCTCCAAGCTCTTAATGGTAGAAGCTTGCTTCTCCGCATGCTCTCGAAGACTCTGAAGTTGGGCTTGGAGGTCGTCATTAGCAAAGGACAGCTCTGCAGCTTTGAATTCCCATGCTTTGGACGCCTTAACGGAGCTCTCCATGGAACGGATTCGACTCAGCAAACCCTTCACATGTATTGCCAGCTGAGGAAAAACGCAATCAAAAACAGGGAGTCAAGAAAGAAAAAGGCAAGCAAAAATAAAGCAGAAGCTTATAGAAGAATGATAGGATCTTACGACCGTAGTCTCGTAAAGAGCTGAGTTAATGGAGCTCTCAAGGGGCATAGTAGCAACCCTCAGAACGTCAGAATCAGGAATGATGGAGGTAATGGCACCTGCGGCTAGATCAACGTTGTCAAAAAAGGAGTCTTCACTCCTTTCTGCTTTAGGGAGATCCTTTCTCCCCTGCTTGGAGGTCGATTGGGATGGCTTGAAGGTGAGCTCGGATGAGCCAAGAGGAGGAGAGGTCAGCGGAAGACGAGGGATTAACCCCAGGGCCCTCTCAACCTCAGATGACGAGGGAGAGGTCTGGTTTGGGGCAAGAGCTTTGTCAGAAGCCTGCTGCTCTCCTGAAGCAGGAAGGATCACTGGGGCTCGAGGAGAGCTCGATAATGAAGGAGCGAATCCAGGGGTCGAAACAAGAGAGCTCGAAGGTAGGGAGGGGGTCCCTGTAGTTGAGACAGGGATGCTGGGGGGCAATCCCGATCTCAACACCTTAGCTCGGGTAATAGGACGGTTACTAGAGCCGACCTCTGTCTTACGCTTGCTTTTACCCTTCAGCAGAGCTATCTTGGCTTTAATCTCTTCTTGGGATGGCTCCATCAAAGAAGAACCTAAAAGATATGAAAGAAAAATCATCATTAGTCAAAATGAACCGGGAAGGAAAGAAGGGGAAAATTTGAAATGAACAAGGAGAAAACTGCTACCTGCCACCTCGGTTGTAGTTACTGGAAAGGGAATAGGTGCCTCGACGGAAAGAGGAGTAGGGGATTCTATAACAATCACAGGGGAACTGAGCCCTTGCGCTACAAGGACAAAGGGTCTGATGAGCTCAGAGTATCTTGTTGTAGGGCACCTCTCTAACCTCAGCAGCACATTATCGTCCTTCGAACTAAGCTCAAGCCTCCCAGCTAGGAACCAATGTAAACAAGGCAATGTCAGAAAGGGTCAAAAAGCCCGATCGCAAGCAAGGTTAGACAAAGACTTACCCAGGTTTTCCGGGACAGACCAGGCCCTAGGGATTGGAAGAGTGTATGTCTTGTCTGTAGGATCGTATTCCCATTGTGAGCCATCCATGAAAAAGAACTGTTTTTTCCAATGCTTGTGGGAGCTCGGGGGGTCAGAAATGATCACCTTAGTCTTGGTACAACGGGAGATATACAGAAAACCCTCCGAGGAGTTGTACTTGACATTGTAAAAATGAGTAAGCGAGGAAATAGTGGGAACCCCAAGCTTATGGATTTTGAAGAAGACGAGAAAACCCACCAAGATACCCCAGAAATTAGGAGAAATCTGAGCTGGACAGACATTGAAATGTTGAAGAACACCTTTTATAAAAGGGTGGAGTGGAAAGCGCAGTCCATTTTCGAAAGCGGCTACGAAGAAGCAGACCTTCTTGTGGACATGAGAGACATATGGGTTATACTCGTCTAGACACCAGTATTTAACCCCTGGTGGGAAACCATAACGAGCACTCAGAACCTTCATAAGGGAAGGGCTGGCCTCACTGCGGCCTACCCTCTCAGCGTAACTATAGGCAGACGACACCCCTGGGGCCGAAACGCCTACACCACTCACCTTGCCCTTCCCCTTGTTCTGAACCGCAGGAGACAGGGTAGAGGGAGGCTCGACGGTGGATGCCTGAACATCGGCAGAGTCAACACCAAGGAAATTGTCGATCTCCTCACCTACAGCTCCTAGGTCAGAGTCATCTTCGACTGACTAATCTCCTAAGAAGGAAACAGAGGAAGGAGTGGCTTCGGAAGAAACAGACATAATAGGGCAGGAAAAGGGAAGCTTGAAAGACCTATAGAGGGAAGGAATTTCAGAAAAACACTCCTTAAGAACTTTGGGGTTGACACAACTGTGAGCAATGATAAAGATTCTAGCGGTGGAATAAGGGTCCAAAAAATGGGGAAGATGAATCAGGGAAAAGCCTATGTTCCTAAAATAGCAGAGTCGAAAAGTCCAAAAATGAAGAAACCACCTCAGATTCGAGGAATCCAGAACGAAAATAATAGATACAGAGCTAAGAACATACCTAATTGAGGAGGAGCAACGATCCAAAGTTCGGGGGAAGCAAACTTCACACGCCAATTCGAAGGAAAAGGAGTGGCAACAAAACCCTAGATTCGCCGAAAGATTGGGGAGTCTGAATCCACAAGGAAAATGGAAGATGGAAGGCTTGAAGTTTCAAGAGGGAAAAATGGCTGTTAACATCAATTCGAAGGCATTTAAAGCTAACTGCACCAAGTGGAGAACGTGCGCGGATTAACGAGGAAAGGAAATGATTACCCGTAACCGTCAGAAGTCTGTTCGCACGAAAACCGAGGTCGTCAACCGGAGGTCTGCTTTAACTAGACCTCAGCTCAGCCCCTACCCCACACCACTTGGGCTAAGAGCTGGGGGGCAACTGATGATACTCAAAATTAATCTCAAGTAAGAGCTCAGCTCAGGAAATCAGGTCCGGAGGTTGGCACAAAGCTCCAGAGCTCAGAGGACCATAGCTCACTCTCCACCCGAGCGGGATAATAGCCAAATCTGTAGGAGAGACAGCTGGAAGATAGCAGGCATCTCCCAATCCGAAATCAAGCAACATCCCAAGCGGAAAACCCTCAATTGATCAGAATCCACTCCTAAGAATAAGGAGGATCCCGTGAGTAGGGGCAGAGATTTCGGAAGAGATCTTAGAGAGTTAGGAGTAATATTATAAATATTGTACATAACCCCAAGGGGAAAGAGGGAGAGAACCATGAGGAACCCTAATTTCCTCCACATTACGCTGTAACACACCCAACGCAATCAATAAGATAGTAGGAGCAAGAGTCTCCATTGCCGAGTGGACTAGCCGAGTTCTCAGACCGGTGAACCACTGTAATTCCGTTGTGTTATTTCCCTTCCCTCAATTCCCCTAAGCATCTACCAATATTGTCTGACACAAGCCTTGCAGCTCAGACACCGCATATAGTTTCAAGCATAGCTGTTTTTTCAGTTCATTTTCGATAGAAAACACTATCATTAACCAATCTCTTTTTTGCTCTTTTCTTTCTATGTATCAAGTCCATTTACAAGAATAATTTACATAAAAAATAAAAATAATAAAGGTAATTGCTAGCTTTTATACTTAAATTGTTGATTTATCACACTTTAGACACAAAATTTATGGGGATGAACTATACATCTCTAAAATACTAAAGGGAACGTGTTACTAATGAAACTACGAAGAGATAAAAGGTAATAATTTGCTAAATTTTAAATTTTATTAATTGTAACAAATTAGGCGATTAATCCTCCACAATCGTGCTGGATTCCGAATCTTGTGCTGATGGCCTATCTTGACATCCATACAAAGGGGTCTATTGACCTAGATTTAAGTTAGGCCAGGAGTGTCAATCTTACCCATTACTCATTACTTATTAATTCGCTCAATTCGCTTATAAATTATTAATTTTTTCCTAAAAAATGGTAATCTCACCTCCAAAGTAATAATCTCACCCGAAAAAAGTGAAAATAACACCCCCAAAAAACTTATAATCTCGCTCCAAAAGGTGATAACCACACCCCAAAAGTAGTAATTTCACCCCCCAAAAAGTGATAATCTCACCCAATCCAACAGTAATCTCACCACAAAAGGTTACAATCTAACACAAAAATGTTCTAGGAAGGTTTTCCACGAGTTTTTCATTTTTTGAATCTATTTCATCCACTTTTTAAAATAATGTTACGAGATAAATAATTTTGATTATCATGTTCAAATACATGTATCGATTTCACTGGCGTTTGGTGTATTTTTGGATTGAGAGCATGTCAAAGTTCAGGTGGACTTAAAATCTAAATACGTACGACCTTACCTATTTGAACCGACGTTAGGTTCTAAAAATCGTAACTGTTCAGGAAACTGTAGCGAGGCGTAAGGTTACCTCTAGGTTCTTTTTTATGCCTTGGAGATTTAAGGACTTAAATAATTTGACCAGTCGGAAATGTGTGAATACTACTGGAAGTAAATTGTGGAAATGTGGAGTAACAAGTAAACTAAATTCGAATCTCAAAGACAAACGGAACACCAAACTTAGCATTAAATAAAAGTAATAAAAGATCACCGGAGTGATATGTTATAGAAAAAAGTAAAGGTTGCTCGGAAGCAAGTATTAAGTAAAATGATAGACTGGCTCTATGAAGAGTGTTTTTGATTTGATCTTGGGATCCCTTTCAGGTAGCCTAGCCTCTGCGATTTATAGAGATGCTTCTTAACCGTTGATTCATCTTTTCCGGCCATGACCTATGACCATGACTCTGTCCCTTGAGATACGTGAATGTAAGCTGAACCGTTTTTAACTGACGGCTCATGATGTCACATTCTCTCGTTTCTCGAGATTCCGAGTTTTATTCTTTTAACCATTATGTTGGTTGTGGACACTCGCAAACTCCCTTATGACTGTCGGATTCTTTTCACGTGTCACCCTTATGTTTCGTTATTTTTTGGTGTAAACAACCGGTCTTTAGGGTTCTATTAGTTTTTTATACTTTTTAAGAGACGCGTGTCAAGTAAAGGCGGCTCCTTACTTTTCAGTATGATAACAAAAAATAGGGAGATGGTACCAAAGTGTGTAACCCATTGGATAACTATTATTCAAGTCCTCTTTCAAAACACGAAATTAGATTATATAGTATTCTTATTTCTAATTTCTTATGGTGTGTTTTATTTGTCTATACGGGATTATTATGAATTCACTAATCCAATCTTTTTTTCTTTCATTTTTTCACATATGGCAACTGAACAAGCTCTAAAAGTAAACCCTAGAGAATTATTGTGAAGAAAATATCATACTTTGGCATCACAGGTTCGGATCACAAAAATTATTAATTTTTTTGTCAAAATAATAATATTTAGAAAAATTACTCTCAATGTAATACTTTTGAAAAAAATAATTCACATTAAAATTCACATAATTCACAAAATAATAATTCACATGCCAAAAAGTGAGACTTGACTAAAAATAAAAATAAAAATTATTTTGCAACAAGTGTGAGATAAAGAAATATTGTTTTGATAAATCACTCTTGTATACTTGTTTGGAATAGTCGGGACTCGATCATTACTAAAATGTCATGTGATGTTTTTGTCCCTATATTTTTCTAATTATTAATACTAAATCATCACATAATGGTGGTGTTTGAATATCTTAATAATATCAAAGGGGAAGTTAAATGCTCACCTCAATCGTGATTGACTTTTGCTCTATTATTTTTGCAACAAGTCCAGGTGACCTAACTTATTCTTTTTTTGATCAGCAATGACCTCACTTGACAGAGACAGATGCCTTGACCTAATAGTGCTAAGGTGGGCCAGTGTAAACCTATGGTGAAGGGTTCAATTAATTAGTTAGAATAAATCATAATTAATTAATACACTTAAAATTTGTACCTTATTTTTATTTGGTCCCTGTACCATTAATTGAAATAATTCAAGCCCTAAACTTTGACAAGTTTAATTGAAATAATTCAAGCCCTAAACTTTGACAAGTTTTCAACCAAATCCAGATAAGGGTGTTAATCGAGTCGAACTTTGTGAGTTTGAATCCGAGCCTGTCGAGCTCATTTTTCTAAACGAGTCTAAAAAATTGTTAAAGTTCGGTTTGTATAGAAAATGAGTCGAACCCAAGCTGAGCCCGAGTAACTCAATTATTTTACATATAAATGAGCCGAATTTTGTGAGCTTGAGTCAAACTTTTTAGGCTTATTTTTTTAAACAAGCTTAAAAAATTGTTCAAACTTAGCTCGTTTAGAACACTCGTCGAACTCGAGCCGAGTCCTACCCGAGTCAAGCCCGAGTAGCTTGTCTCGATTAACACCCCTAAATCCAGAATAGATGAGTCAATAGATTCAAGTGAGAAACACATATTATAATTTTAGAGAGAATTTCATCAAAATCAACCCCATAATTAGGGCACGTGATGCGCTAACACTTGAAATTTCAAGACACAAAACATACCATTAGAGTCAATTTAGTCAAAGAGTAACCCCTAATTAGGACACACACACACTCTTTATTTTGTTTAGAGTGACTATCGGATTTAGACAGATTGACATAGTCTGTAATGACCCAAAACCCACCCTAGAATGCATTACTATCTATAAACCATCATATCATGAGAACAACTAACAAAATCCATGAATAAAATAAATTTCATTCATCATCCATAATAACTAAAGTATAATCCAAAACAAATTTGTTAAACCATGACAATTACATCCAAAATCAAAAATTGCCTTGCAGCGGAACAAATAAAATATTATCCTTAACATTGTCTTATAATTAACCTCCCAAACTAAAACATAAAAGAAACAACTCTAAACATTCACTTCGGGATCCACGTCCCCTTCAGTCTTCCTAATTCACATGTTCATCCATTCCGAACTCTTCATCTATATTGTAATCTAAAAAAGATGTTGTTTGTAGGGGTGAGCACAAAGTTCTGTAGGAAAATTCTCTCAAACTCAAACAAGGTTTCAAAAATATATAAAACAGGTCGGTCTCACTTTATAAAATATCATATACAAATTTTGAATTAAAAACAGTGACAATTTATTAGATCTCAGGTTTACGTTGAAAACAATAAAGTAAATGCATAAGCAAAACAAACTTTCAATCCATAAATCAATTCCAAACAATTTTTCTCAGGTATGCAGGTAGACTTGGCATGAATACAGACATTGAGAATATCCTAGCCACACTCACACACCCAATCCATGCAAGGATACACAACTTTAGGAATGGCGTATACCAACACAGCAGCAGTGACGAATCCAACTCAAGAATAGTATATTAGCCCCCAGCCTCGATATCCGTAAGCGAATAGTGATTTAGTCTTCGCAAGGCACCAACTCCACTACGAGTGATAGGAATCCTTCAACCCCACTCAAGGTAAGAAACGCATCTACCCACTCTACGATACCCGATCAATGGTCACCCATGTTCATCAAACCATCCATATAAGAGATAATATTTCAAACCAAATCACACGTAACCCAAGAACCATAATTCCACAAGTGTTTTCCAATAGCACCGTTCAAGAGAAAATGCAACAAATCATCAAGAAACATAATTTTATTGTTCAAAATCAACTACTAGAGTTTTCAAATCAATAACAATGGAATATCAAGTGTAAAACTTTTATTTCTTGAAAACTAGGGTTTTGATAACAAGAGCGAGAGTTTAATGGCTATCACACAATAATCACATTCAAAACATGATACAATTTGTATAAAAATTAAGAACCTATGATTACATATCATATACATACAGCTTAGAATCAAAACATACATATACATTAACTCTAGCCTCAATGAACAACTTTAGGAAGAAACCCCTACCTCAATCCGATGTTTAAAGATAGCTCTAGCACGTTTGAATCAATCTCAACTCGAGAATCCCTTCGACTCTTGTGTTTTTTCCTTCTCTCTCACTCTTTAGGGTTGCCTAGGTTGAAAACTAATGAAAAATGACCAAAAGGATGTCCTTATGGTATTTATATGGTGAAGAACGGAGAAAACCCTAAAAATTGATCGGGGCTATGTTTAGGGAGGCGTCCGGACGGTTCTAGGGGCGTCTGGACGGTACATACTTTATGTCCATACTTCCAAATTGATTTTCACCTAGTTAAAAGCCGATTCATAAAAATTTTGTGAAATACACTTTTATATCCCTTGAAATATAGTTTCTACTGTCCAAAAATCAGCTCATTATAAGTTCGGAGCAAAATTTTATAGCTAAAATAATAAGGTAGTTTCAAATTTCTTCCTACCCTATTTTTTTCTAAAATGCGTTTTAACTCCGGAATACTTCCTAACTTCTAATACTCCCCATATTAGGTCTTTCAAGGTTTCTCGACCTTTTGAATTCAATGGTGGTCTTATTTTGATCTAAAAATATTTAGAAACTTACATAACCACCATTCTCAAGCTTAAACGCCTCTGAACCTAAGTTTGACTTGAAAGTCAATTCACTCAAAACTCAAACTTCATGATAAATCTTTCAACAATGATTCGAGATTTCTACAATCTTTTTATTCATCCTAGGAGAAATATTAGGATAATAGTATTCTTATTTAATTCTAGTACGGGGGTCTTACATAGTCGCAACATGACATAAAGTTTAGTGACTTGATTGTTATGGTTAATTACTAAATTAAGGATAAAATAGATATTAAGTATAAATTTTAAGGGTTTAAAATATAATTTGTCCTAATGAATCATGAATTATAAAACAACAAAACTATTTAAACAAATAAATTTTTGCTTACACATGTGACGTGACCAGCAATGTAATAACCTAGGTTTCGGTGATCAAAAAACAGATCAGGATTTGAGGGTGTGTGCAATAGGGGTTTGAATATTGGGAAGCTGGACTGTGAATCGATTACTCTGGAATGGTGCGTAGGTGATTTGAGGATGATTAGAATATTTGATAGGTGTAGGAAGATGACTGGTGAAGAGGGAACGGATCAGGAAACACAACTGGCAAACTAGGGTTAGGGTGTATCCGAGAGTTAAGGGTACAGCACTGCAATTCAAGAATGAAATTGGGGGTGATTTAGAACCCTAAAAATTAAATGGATAATTTTCTTGGGTAGGTTTTAATGTATATTTGATTTTAAAAAAATAAAAAATAATAATTAATTTTCAAATTTTGGAAAATTACCAAACTGCCCTTGCATGGCAGCCATGTCCAAGCTGTTGTCTAGCAGCAGTAAAGCTCTCCCCAGCCTTTTCTAAGCTTCCAAAGTGTTTGAGAAGGTTCTCAAGGCTTCAACTGGGTCTCTGGATGAGGTAGAACTACCAAGACGAGAGAGAAAGAAATGAGAGAAGATAGAGAGAGAGAAAGTGCAAGAATTAGATTTTGGATTTTCCTTGGAGTGTTGTTAGAATGATCAAAGGTATACATCTAGCTTAATTAGGATGCTAGAAATCCATTGGTGGTGTTAGTTTTTGATTTGGGTAATTAGTTAAGCTCGAATTCGAGTTTTAAAGTTTTGGAGTTTTGGTTTTCTTGAAATGGGTTCATGTATACTCTTCATTCTAACTTAATTAATCTATATGGTTGTGTTTTGGGGAGTTCAAGGAGTGGTTTGGTGGTGGTTTTGTGTGTTGTCCTGGTCGATGGTGGAGTTTTGAGGAAAGTTAGGGTTTGTGTTCTTGAGAATTTGAATTTGTTAATCTTGTTTTTTTTAAGTGTAAAGGGTATTGTCCTAGACTAAAAAGGACCTAAGGAATCCATTTCAACCATTAAAATTGCATTTGGTTGATGTTTGGGGGGTCAAAAGACCATTTGCAGGTCTGGCCATAAACCAAAAACCTTGTTTTTGGTTAACTTTGACATTTTTCTTTGATGAGTTTATGCTTAATTCGAAGCTTGAAACTCATGGGGTTTGCTAGAATGATGTATGGTGAGTGTTTAGGTTCAAAACTTAGGAGGAGTGGTGTACTGTAGAGGGAGAAAAAGATGAGAGAAGTGGGGTAGTTGAAGCTTAAAATAGGGAACCTAGGGTTTTGTTCAAGGAAGAAGATGAAGGAGATGAGGTACACCAGTGCACCCTGTCGGTGCATGAGGGCATGTCCGACCATCGATCGACCTCTGGTCGGTGCCAAAAATTTTGTAACATCTGTACGGAGGTTCCGGTAAAATTTCAAATCAATCTGATGGCCGGATCAAAATGAGGATTAAAATGACTGTTTTGCCCTCCAAGACCAATTTGACCCAGTTTTTGGCTAATTTTAAGAAAATAAATTTTCTCAATTCCGGATCAGTCAAAACTTTTCAAATTCATTTTTAAATCATATCTTACATTATTTATGAATGTTTAAAATATTTTAGAACTTATGATTGTTTTTTTGAATTTGGACTGAAAATCACGGATCCGGATTAGGGTTTTGAGTGCGGTAACGCATAATGGTCTGAAACGATGGATTTGACTGTATAAAATGAGATACCAGATTCCTTTTAAATCAATTGTAAGTGACCAATGAGTCTTTAGTCCAATGGTACTTCTTACCTTATGAAAGTTTTGTCTTCTTGAGATCAAGGGTTCAAGCCCCCTTCCCCCTCCCCCACCAAAAAAAAAAAAATTTGTAAGTGCACATAGGTTGAGTGGCAATAAGGGTTTACATTCTAATTTGAGGTTGTAGAGGATACTCATTTAGTTCGTAAACACTTGAGGGGTCAGTTGGTCTTTGGACTTTGAGTGTTGAAGTTAAGTTGTGGTGAATACGAAACATCACGAAACATATTCATATGCATTCATTTGTATTAGTTAAGTTATTTTTGAGTCGATACTCATTTGCATTCATCCATGTGCTAACGGTTAGGGTCGGAAGCTACTACCTCGGTTACACATAGGGATCAACCGCAAAGCAAGGAGGGGTATTTGTCAGCAGTAAAGGTGAAGTATACTACTTCATAATAATTGGAAATAAAATTATATGATATATCAAGTTTATTCTCTTGTATATGAGAAATCAATTTTTAATAATTGAAAATAAAAGTATATCATATATCAAGTTTATTCTCTTGTATATGAGAAATCAATTTTGTCGAATTGATTTGAATTGAGTTGCTTAAACTATGGACCAAATGTGTTTTTATGAAAAACTTGTGTTTTTAGTATTATCCACTATGTCGAGTTGTTGATAGGTTGACATGGCTTACATGTTGTTGATTTGGACAATGCGCAGTTGTCGTGAGACAGCTTGACATTGTTTAAATGTTGTAGATAGCTTGACATTGCTTATATGTTGTTGTTTGATTCGCTGCTTATGTGGATATTTACTATTTTGATATATGAGGTTGATTTGACTTTCAAAGTGAGTTTAGTTCACTTTGGTTGTGATTTGCGAGTTATGAGTATCTTTTTGGGTAGAATTATATTTGATCTATATTTTTGTTATATTTACTTTGATTATGATGTTCAGTACACACAAGAAAATTATTAGTCTCAGGATACCGAAGTCTAGAGTGAGGTCCACTACTGCATTACCATGATAGAGATGGGGGAAAAATTAAAGAGTCTAGTTTATGTACGTATTGTACAGGAGTGTATGTTTTTCCCTCTTGTTTATTGTAAATGGATGGAATCCCTAACCTTTTGTTTTGACACAAACGACACTGTTGTGTATTCTATTATATAGTTTTCTATTTTGATTGTGGTATTAGGTGGCATTATGCATTACTGCATTAAAAACGCAGGTATCGCCACGTGTTAAGTTACGCTTCCATCTCTAGAAAATCAAAGATGGTATCTCGGGATGGGGTGTGACAAGCAGGGCCGGCCCAACAGTGTTGAAAATAAAATCTGGACGTTAGGCCCCAAATTTTTAGAATGACTCATAATTTTAAGTATATTACTAGCCCACAAAAAAATTAAGGAAAAATTGGGTGTGGGTACACCTTTTAAGTCTTATTTGGATATAAGTTTCAATATTAACATGTAAGCAAGTAAGTCCTTTAAATGGTAAAATATTTATAACTAAGTACACTTTTCAGCTTTGTTTCTTTTTTTAATATTATCTAATTATTCCTACCTTGATTCATGCATAACTGATATAGAAATATTTAAAAAGATTCTTCACATTGTTATTGTGATATATACAACCGTTTGAATTTTAAAAAACTGCTAATCAATTCATTTGGCATTATCTTTTTGAACCAAAAGTTTTTTTTTTTCAATATTTCAGTTTTCTTCGAAAAAGTTTTTCGTTTTACATATCATGTAGTAATTATTTTTTTTTTTTTGTAGTGAGATTTTGGCTTCTTCTTTACCATTTCAGGGTTTCGTCTTCTCCACCATTTCAGAGTTTCATCTTCTCTTCTAGCCCGACAAAAATTGTTTAAGTGTACGCGTTGGTTTCGTCTTCTCTTTTTCGACTTCTCTTTTTATTTTTATCAATCGAAATCTTTTTTATTTGGCCATTGTTAATTTTTTGAATCGGAATTTTATAGAGAACTGGTCGAAAATGTTTCTTTAGATTCGACTTATTCACCATAAATTTTACAAAGAACTGGTAGCAATTTAGGAAAGGAGAGTTGATTTGGACTTGCACATAAATTTCTCGGGAAGATTTGGTTTTGAGCAGACAATGAACCAGCATCAATACAGCAAAGCAATGAAAAATACTACAACAATATAAAAATAATGTGATAAATTACTCAAAAATAATGTCGAGTTACACAAAAATAATGTAACAACATATTAAAAAAATGTATTATGGTACTCAAAAACAATGCAACAACAAATTAAACAATGTGACTAGTTGCTCAAAAATAATGTAACCACATAAAAAATATTGTGACAAATTACTCAAAAATAATGTGACAACATGTTAAAAAAAATGATGAGTTACTCAAATTTGGTATTTAAAGATCACAAAATTTAACAGCATCAAATCTTGAAAATCATGATTCCGAAAACAATGGAACCGAAAATCTTGTTTTGATTCAGAAATTGAAATAGGTGAAATCAATGACTTTCCGTTTGAAGATGAAACCAAAGTCCGTGTTTAGAGTATAGTGGAAACTGATTGGCGTGACTCAAGGAGATCGTGTTGACTGCTTCTGTGGAATTAATGTGGTTTCCATAATCGAAGTTTTGAGCAATCAGAATTGTGGTTGGAGGGTATTACCGACTTTTTCATGCAAAGTGGACTTTTATCCAAAAAAAAAATTAAAAAAGTAGTTTCTCTCAAATAAGACTTAATAAGGGAACTAAAAAAAGTCTCAAAAAATTAAGTCCAATCAAAATTTTTATTGTAATAATTTGGGCTCATAATACAATCCATAATATTAAAAATTTAAAAATCATAAGTTAAAAAACCAAAAAAGTACTCAAAAAATAAATCATATTTACCCCAACTCATTCTCTCTCTCTTCAGTAAAAAAAAAAAAAGTAAAATTGAAATTAAAGTTGAAATTAAACTCTCTCTCTCTGATAAAAAATAAAAATAAAAGTTAAAATCTCTTTTTCGACAATACTAGCATATTCTTTTTTTGTCTCTCTCTAACATAAAAAATTAAAAATAAATTAATTTTTTGAAAAGGAAATACTAAAAATAAAAAAAATATTTCATTTAGTGTTCTGGCTTTAAATTTTAAATTGCCTTGAGCCGCTCTCACCAGATCCCAAATAATCCAGTGAAGAAATATTATACTGCATAAGGAACATGGCAATGAAGTCAACTTTACATGATTGGCTTAGAAAGAAAAAAAAAAAAAGTCTTTCTAATCAGCTTGGTGTGACGCTTAAAGTGCCCAAGGCACTCATGCCCGTCGGCATATGGAGAAGGTGGCTCATGCCACTTGGTATGTGCAAAAGGTGGCTCATGCCACTCGGCATGTGTAGAAGTTGGCCAGTCGACAGGTGGCTCAACTGGCCACTACCAGTCGGCAGTTGTCATGGCTGCCACTGCCAGTCAGCAAGTGGCTCGGCTGGCCACTGCCAGTTGGCAAGAGACTTGGACAGGTCTTCACTCGTTTGCACTTGGTACGCAAAGTTCTTAATAGGGCAGCTACTAGACCTCCATTCAAGCTCCTACAGTCCCTCGCATGTGCTCACTTCCTCTAGTCGAGTTTTACACGGTGAAGGATCAATCTAGGACCTGGAGTCCTACTCTAATATTACTCCGAGTATATAGGAGTTGGTGATAAAGACCTAGGACCAAGAGTCCGAATCTAACTCTATCCCAAACTTCTAAGACCTGGTGATGAGGCTGAGCCAATCAACCTAGAGTTCGGGTTCTATTGAGACATCTTCCTATTGTTATAAATAAAGGCCTCTAGGTACCAGGTAATTCATTCAATCTTAGTCTATTAACTTCATACTTTTTTTTGACTTGCGATCTGACTTGAGCATTGAAGTCTCTTTGGTCACCTCTAGACATCGATTCACCTAGGTGTTCTCTTGTATTGCAAGTTCCCCAATGCTTTCTCATCACCCTCTATTCCTTACAAGGTAATTATTCTTTGTGTGAAATTATTCCCACACAATGGGCACCATCTATGGGAAACAACTAAGTTTTCTACCAACCAAAAAACCTTGAACCATGTTCGGCGAGAGAACCCTTGATCCGGAAACTAACCGCACGGCACTTCCACTACCCACAATCCTCAAAGATCCCACTAACTATGACCTCCAATTATCAAATGACATACTACTCCGGGATAGACATGAGCACTCTAGAGAAAAATCCCTCAAGCAAGGGCTCTTTCACCAAAGGGGTAACAAACTTGCTAGTCAAGTTCAATGTCAGCCTTGTCAATGTGACCACCACAACGATCGCTCTCATGAGGCTCAATCTACCTATTGTAGGAGTAGGTCTCTGGTAAAGAAATATTCGACCCATGGTCACCGTCAAGGAAGGTACTCACTGAAACGCTCTACTTCTCAACATTTTCCTAGGGACCCTTCACCCAGAAGGTACCCCCTCGTTACGAGGAGAAGATAGGCAAGCCATACAAGGAACGCCGCCCTAAGGAACATAGAGAAGGACAAGGAAATTCAACCCATCACTCTAGACGTGACGAGTGGTATGACAATTACGAAAGACAGAAGCGTACCCGCTTTGAGTCAGGGCCATCTTCATCGTGACATTGGCCAAGATGACCTCATATATTTGGCCAAAGAAAGGGCAAGACATGCCTTACTTAAGATGACCACTACGCCTTTTGTTCCATCCATATGAGAAGCCGAGCCCCCCCAATAAGTTCTTTCCTCCATCCTTCGAGTTGTATGATGGAAAGTCTGATCCCGTGCTTCACTTAGGAGCTTTTACTAATAAGATGACTCTTCGGACCAACAACGAGGCGTTGATGTGTAAGATGTTTCCCTCCACCTTGGGGAGATCGGCTCTTAAGTGGTTTCATGGGATGCCTATGAACTCGGTCTTCTCTTGAGAACAGTTGGCTGGGGAGTTCGTCTCTCTATTCATAGTCAATAGTCAAGAGCCGATAACGATTGACACACTCTTGGCATTTTGCCAGAAATGTGGAGAGGCTCTTTGTGAGTATGTCACGAGGTACTTGAAAATCTATATTGACATAGAAGAGTGTGATGAGAAGACCGTCGTTGTCTCTTTTTTTTTTGGGCCTCCCCAAGGAAAGGGAATTGAGGAAGCACCTCATCATGTGGCTGCCTGGAATATGTCACACTTGCAAGAGCATATAAAGAGGTAAGTGCAGGTGGAGGATGACAAGGGACCATTAGACTGGCTACCAAAGAAGAACCAAATGGAGGAAGACAACGCTTCCAACCCATCAAGGAGAGACGGGTCATCCAATGGAACGAGAGACTCCTACCAAGGAACCAACACTGTCTCCAAGGAGCCTATCTATCAAGTCCTAGATCAAATCAAAGATAAAGAGTATTTTAGGTGGCCACCTAAGAGATAGGAGATCCATCAAAGCAGGACCAAAACCTCCATTGTTCTTATCACAAGGACAAAGGCCACCGAACGGAGAATTGCTAGGCACTCAAGCGCCACCTAGAAGAGTTGGTCGAGCGAGGCCACCTCTCTTGGTACATTGACAATGAAAAAACTATCAAGGAGCAGGAAGAGCAACAAATCCAATAAGATGACCAACCAGATAACTAAGTTTTACTTTTAGCTTAGTCAACAACTTTTTATTATTTCAATAAGTCTTCAAAGATATTTGTTTCTCATTCTCATTAATTAGTAAAGAGAAGTTTATTTTTCATAACTCTAAGTGTTCCTCTATTTTGGATTATTGCAGCCTTCGTGGTTGCACCTCCAGTCAACCTCCTTGGTTGCACTTGCACCTCAAGACAATCTCCGTGGTTACAACTCAAGTTAGCCTCCTTGGTTTCACCTCAAGGCTCATTCACCTCAAGTCAACCTCCTTGGTTGCACCTCAAGCCAACCTCTGTGGTTGAACCTCCATCCAACCTCAGTGGTTGTACCTCGAGGCTCCTTTGCCTCTAACCAACCTCTACGGTTATCCCTCTAGGCTACTTTGTCTTTCATGCGATCTCTAATGTTGCCCTTCAAGGCTACTTGGTCCCCATGCAACCTTTAAGTTTGCCCTTCAAGGCTACTTCACCTCCATGTAACCTCTAAGGTTGTCCTCTAAGTTATTCAGCCTTCGACAGATGACCAACAACTTATACAATTGCTCAGCAAACTACTTAGCCTTTCTTAAGGATTTGCCACCTCCGAGCATCAAACACATCAACTCGTGGAGACCCTCTCCCTTCAAACAGAATGGGGGGCACAGGTGTTAGAAGACTCGAAACACCACCACCAAGGAACTTCTCCATAATCTCATAAATCAGGAAGTCATTCTCAGGCCATGGAACGTCCTCCTGAACTTCATATGACCTATCAATCCGACCGCCTTGAGAGCTCCTCCCCAACCATCTCCAAAGGGCTTGTTCTTCTCTCGCATATTTCTTCTCGGCTTTGTCTAGGATCCCAGAGTAATGATCACAGACAACATTCTTAACATGATACTCTATCTCAGCATTCCCCCTCTTAGCCTTAGTAAGTTCCTCTTGAAGCTCGCCAGTCCAAGTCTGTACCTCAGTAACCTTCTTCTTCAAGAAGGCATTCTCCACTCTGGAATCCTTAAGTTACTTCTCAAGCATACCTGCCCTGACCCTATCAAACTCGACTTAACTCTCAAGCAACTCTTATCGCTTGACTCATGAGCAAAGTAAGTTAGTCCTCTGTACAAGCAACAATGGATGCTTCTCTTTTCCCTCTATCAGCCAATCTCCAAACCAACGAAATGAAGAATAAAGGAAGGAGGAAGGAAATTCAAAGCCCTAAGCTACTTAGGGAATTGAAACCCTAGTCTTCTAGGCAAAATAAGCCCGTTACAAATGAGTTGGCCCCGAGAGATACTTAATCTTCAAACACATACCTCAATTAATAAAAATTGGTTAATTGGGGTATGGGGACAATTGTGAGGCTTAAAGTGCCCCAACGCACTCATGACAGTCAACATATGGAGAAGGTGGCTCATGTCACTCGACATATGCAAAAGGTGGCTCATGCCACTAGGCATGTGCAGAAGTTGGCCCTTACCAGTCGGCAGGTGGCTCAGCTGGCCACTGCCAGTCAACAATAGGCTTGAACAGGTCTTCACTAGTCCGCACTTGGTACCCAAAGCTCCTAATAGGGCTGCTACCATACCTCCATTCAAGATCCTACAATCTGTCATGCGTGCTCACTTCCTCTAGTTGAGTTCTACATGGTGAAGGATCAATCCAGGACCTGGAGTCCTAGTCTAATATTACTCCGAGTATTTAGGAGCTAGTGATAAGGACCTAGGACCAAGAGTCCTAATCTAACTCAACCCCGAACATCTAAGACCTAGTGACGAGACTGAGTCAATCAACCTAGACTTCGGGTTCTATTGGAACACATCTTCCTATTGCTATAAATAAAGGTCTTCGGGTACCCGGTAATTCATTCAATCTTAGCCTATTCATTCCATATTTTTCTTTGACTTGCGATCTGACTTAGGCATCGAAGTCTCTTTGGCCGTTTCCGGCCATCGGTTCACCTAGATATTCTCTTATCTTGCAGGTTCCCCAAGGCTTTCTCATAACCCTCTCATTCTTTATGAGGTGATTACTGTTTGTGTGATATTATTCCCGCACACTTGGTAAGAAAAAAAAAATTGTATGTTTGATAATATTATATGTTCACCGTTTGTGTAGATCACTTTTTTTTTTCTATGAGTGGTGTTTTTATTCTTCCTAGATGCCTGAAAGTGGACTATCAGTAAATGTGAAGACTGAAGTGCTTTCAGGATAGATTGCGTTTTATGCTTTGAGGGTTCAAGTTATTGTCACTTTTATCTTTCAATACTTCAGAAATCTACATTTCACCATCACATGCTCTTGAACTAAAATGTCACAGTTGGAACTCCATTGAAATCCACGATTGAAGGTAGAAAAACAAATTTTTTTTAATAAAATAACATGTCAAAATGATATATATACCCTTACATATAATAAATTTTTTCGCTCTTCTCTTTCTATGTAGGTAGATTATCCAATTTACAAGAATAATTTACATACAAAATAAAAAATAATAAAGGTAATTGCTAGCTTATATACTAAATTGTTGATCCTATTAGTTATCACACTTTAGACACAAACTTCATGGCGATGAACTATACATCTCTAAAATATTAAAGGGAAGGTTTTACTAATTGAAACCACGAAGAGATAAAAAGTAGTAATTTGCTATGTTTTAAATTTTATTAATTTAAACGAATTAGGCGATTAGTCCTCCACAATCGTGATGGATTGCGTATTCCTTCTTTAATAGTCTTGTGATTACCACTAGCCTAAGCAAAGTGCTGATGGCCAATATTGACATAACACACAAAGGGGTCTATTGACCTAGTTTTAAGTTAGGCCAAGAGTGCCAATCTTACCTTTTACTTATTAACCCGCTCAATTCGTTCATAAATTATAACATCACCCTAAAAAATAATAACCTTACCTTAAAAGGTGATAACCTTGTCACAAAAGGTGGCAAACTCACCCAAAAAGTCGAAGACTGATGGGGTCCGAGAGTCGACCCTCCAATTCTTAAATCAGATGAGGGTTTGAAAAATGAAAAAACAAAAAACTAGCATGAGGTTATGTTCTCATACATCTCCTTCCTCCCCCTTTTATAGGTCACGCTGTTAGTGTCGTTGGGACTCCCTTATCCTTTTATTTAAACTATCAATGCACCACGTGTGTTGCAAGTGAAAATTTTCGTTAAAATATTTGATAAAATACATAAAAATTTAAGAGTTAATAGTACTTTTGAACCGTAAAATATATATTTTTTGTTAGTTTAATACTCATTGTATCAATTTTGTTAATTTGATCCCTAAAGTATTCAATTCATGTCATTTTGGTCCCTACATAGACGGACCGTTAAATTTTTGACGGAATGATCACGTGTTTGACACATGATACCGTCTAAAAAAATGACACGTGGTCACTTCCGTCAAAAAACTTGACGGATTATCTGATTAGGGACCAAAGTGACATGGATTGAATACTTTAGAGACCAAATTGATACAATGATGACTAAACTGACAAAAAATATATACTTTAGAAACTAAAAGTGTTATTAACCCAAAATTTAATTATATAACTAAATTAGATATTATCTCATTTTTATCATACTTAAATTGTTTGTATTGTGGATGAAGAGAAAAAGATACATATATTGATTTTTTGTCAGCGGAGATAATATATTATATAAATGAAGTTGTCGATGTGTATTAATATTTGGGTTTTTGAAAAAAAGAATAATTTTTTTATATATCCTGTTAAGAGTAACATGACTATCTAAAAGTTTTATAAAGATTAAGATTTACATGATATGCTAAATATTAGTTTGTTACTTAAGTATAAAGGGATATAATGGTAATCTACATATTTAAATACATGACATGTTAGCCTTTATAGTTTCTTATGAAGGCAAAATATTGAATCAAAAGTTTTTCATGTAAAGTATTTTTATTAGTAGTATAGATTAGGGTAGTTGCACTTTATACGTTTGATGAGGGAAAAAATAATTACAACAATGGGAGAGCTCTAGGGATACTCCAGCCTTAGAAATGTTATCGTTTTATTAGTAGTACTGGAAAAGTGGGGAACAAAGCTAATCCTAATAATCAGCTCTCCCCACGTAGCTAGCGCGTGAAAAAAGTAAGCAGAATATAGTTATTTTAATTTGAAAGTCAAAGGGCCCACAAGACAAGATTAGCAACACGTCTAAAGGGCAAAACTAGCTAAAAGGTGGACACCCCTTAATTCAAAGGAGTCTCCGCCCCTTACTAAGTTTATCTGGGATTCAAAAGACTCCCCCACGAGTACGAGTCCAAATACAAGGAGTCTACTTCTTCCCAGAACAAACGGAGGAGCATGGAGTCCACACCACACCAACTATCCATTCAAAATACTATAAAAATAGAGCCTAGGGGAAGACCATAGATACGTAACATCAATCCTTGCATATACCTTAAAACTCTTTTCTAGTGAATACTAACTTAAGCATCGGAGGGTCGACCCCCAGAGCTCTCCCTCCGGTCCTCGACTTTCATTTCTGGTCTTTCAAATTGCAAAAATCTCATTTGGAGCCTTGAAGAGCTAAGCCAATCCTACCAGAAGTTGTTCAAACTATTCAAAAAGGTGAAAAGGAGCAAGGTAACAAGTTTATCAGCTTGCATAAAGGTTTGGCTGATTTTTGCACCAATAGTTTGGTGTCGTCTGTGGAAAACGATTGGATATTTTCAGCGGTCCTTACAATTCTCTGAAAGAAAACTGTGGATGGTGACTACCAGAGATGATCCTTTATGAGAGCAGTACTCACAAGAATTGAAAGAATGAGAAGATTATAACCGAGAGCCCCCACGTGTTAACAAGCGGTAGGAGGCTTAGGGGGTGCTCATTTTGGGGAGAAACTACGACAAGTTGAACTAGACCGTTGAAGGCCTGGCTTAGCAAACTCAACAAATCTTCAAGCCCTTGCTGGCCAACATCAACAACAACCACAACAAGTCTCTCATTTGGAAGAATCCTAACACAACCCAGAAAGGGATGCGAGGACGAACACAGTCAGAATGATACTCTCCATCAGCAAGAAAAAAATGCATCTTTGAACCACCTTCAAGGGAACAGATGGCCTCTGTTGAACCCCCTCAAGGTCTATCGGATCTTTATGGAACTCAACAAATCATTTCTTTCTCATTTTTTTGGAAGAAGAATGCATAGGAAGCTTGCCACCTATCTTTTGAATCTCAAGCAGACGAAAAGAGAATCGCTTCGACAGTTTGTGGCAAGGTTTACAAAAAGAGTCGCTACAGATAAACAAGGTAGCCCTGAGTGTCTTTATAGGAGAACTTCAACCCTCCAGGTTTTCACTTTTACTTTCCAAGGCTCCACCTATAAGTATAACAGATCTCTTTTTCAAAACTCAGAACCATATGAATGAGGAAGATGTCTTGAACACTAAAAAAGAAGTGGAGGACTGCTCTTCTGAAAAGAAGCGAAAAGATCCGGAGAAGCCTGACAAGGCTAGCTCTTATATATATATATTGTTGTTGTTGTTGTATCAATGTGTGCCAAACGGAGCTTATGAATAGGGGGAGGGTGCACAACAGTATGCAAAAATCAAGTTCACCCACTTTGTATTATGGGCCTATTAACAATCATCCGAAACTTAAAGTCTTGGAAGTCCACTAGTATTTGGACTGAACCCTGAAAACTTGACACTAGCCATCGAAGACCAGGTGATAATTCTCGACACAATCAGCAAGCACAACTTAAACCTAGTGGGTAAATATTAACCATTACTGGACAAAAACATGATTAATAAACAAATCGTGTTAATGTCAAACCCATTTAACTTGATTTTGACATGATAAATCTGTTTAGTTGAACTTGTCAATCCCCACTAATCGATCCTGCTTGACAAACCCACAATCTTCTTTATCCATGTCGCCTAAAATCTAAATAGTCGTAAAAGCAAGCACAAGAAAAAATATGATCTGCCCTAATTACACATAAATTTGAATGAATCATTGTCAAAATAAAAGATTTTTAATTGAATTTTGCAAGGATCTAGATCGATTGGGATTTTAATTTCTTAGGACTATGAATTGATAGATTTAATTGAGAGATAAAGCCATTCTAGAGTTTCTAATTGCAAATCATGAGTACCAATTTTAGTCACATAATCCTTCTATACTCCTAACACTCTCATGCTCGATACACAAATTTTCGCTCTGGGAGCGAATTCACGCTCTCATTTTATAAAATTCGCGAATTCAACATTTCAATTTGCAAATTCTAACTAATTTGTGTTGTTACTTTTTATTACTCAAATTTGTATTTGATAAGTACTGACACGGATCTAAAGATACATATCAAAGTAGAATAATATTTATAAACTCTAATTACCATTTTAAGACTTATTAATCAACATATATTTACAAATTTCAATAATGTCTCATAATTGTACATGAAATTTTATTTTTTTATATTTTCTTTATATTAAAATTTTATGGGTTAATATGCATCTGTATACATATAATATGACGCTCTCGCGTCACTTCCGCTCTTTAATTTTGTTGAATGTTAACGCCTTCGCACTTTTGCTCCCACTCTATGTCATCAATGTCACAAATAGGTAAGACCGCGTCAAAGTCATCTACCACAATTTCAATAAATAGAACAAATTAATATTGACTAGTACTCTACAAGAAACCAAAATAACACAATCCGAACAAGACATGATCGATTACCATCATAACCCCATAGTGACAAGGTAGAGTTTGCATAGTGACAAGGTAGAGTTTGACACTCATTCGATTACGTTATTGTCACCAAAACAAACCAACACATTGCAAATACACATCAAGACTAATCTCATCGATGATAAATGGAGAAAGAAAGAAAAAACCATCGCAGCTAGGACGGTTTCATCCTAAGTTGTGATGGAGGCAACAGTTAAAATGACCATTGCAGTCACCATGGTATCCATGTTTTGGTTTGCTAATGATAGGTGTAGATAAAATTATATAGTTGTTGGTCATATTCAGGGTGCAGGGGGGCATACTCATACCACAAAACCATAAAGCTTACAGGCATCCAAGAGGGTAAGACAACGGTATGAAAGAAGATACCATACTAAAAATTGCAACTTTTTGAGTCAATTTATCACTAAACAGAATTGAGATCGTAAAATGTTAAAAAAATCAATCCTAAAATGTCTAGATTGATTCCAATCGACCCTATTTTGATAGAACCTCACTAGATTAAGATGTAACCTCGGCCTTTATTTATAACTTGAGTACGGTACCAAAACAAAATTCATATCATAGTCCCGCCCTAACAAAGAATATGAAAAAGAGCAGTGAAATGCTGTAAATGAGATGCCTACTGTCTCCCCCTATGATGAACCAGTACCAAGCAGGAGGTAGTAATTGTGAGACAGAGCCCTTCTTCCCTCGTTAACTAGATTCCCACATTATTGGAAATGATAATCTCAGTTGGGATTCTTTCCGGAATAAATCTGAATTCTAAAACCCAGAACCAGAACGAGATATGCACACAAAGAAGATCCTTACTTGCACCATCATATCCCAAAGGGCCCAGTAGTGCAAGCTACTGTTGTGGGCCTTCGGAGGCACTGTGCATGGATAAATGTCGTTTGAAGCCTTTGGGTAAGTATAAAAACTCAAGAAATATTAGGCATAGCCATTGTCAAAAACCTAAACAGCAGTTTCAATAATAAAAATCTAGTGCAGCTCAATCGAAGGCATTGCCATTACCATCCTCATTTGGAGTCTACTAATGCCACAACAAAAAGTGTTTGGTTGGATTAGAGGAGGTTGAAGAGCAAGCTTACAGCCTTCTTCCTCTTCTGCCACCCTTTCTACGAGTACTATCAGTTGGAATTGGAGTTGCATCCTCTGAAACATATCGAAAGATGATAACTCAATAATTTTATCTGACGGGTTCTCGAAGCAAGATCATAGTAAGCTAAAATACAAGCATCTCAAGCAAAATCATGAAAATGAAATGCATTCCTAAGATTCATTTCCTCAACTTTCTCCAGTACTCTCACCACGTAAGCCCATTTTAGAGTACTACTCAACAATATTAAGGTGGGGTGTGGTATAAAAGTGTTTATGGTGCAGTATTTTAGAAAATGGTAGATATTATCTTCAGTGGCAAAGGTTAAAACTGGAAAAAGTAATATTCAGCTAGAGAAATGATTTCACAGCAACTCTTTGGGTGGTTTCAGATGAGTTTAGAGACATTTCTTTGTCAATTCTACAACATAATTGAAAAGCAGCATGTAGCTATAATATTTATTTATATTTTATCCTTGTATCTTTTTGCTTTTTGGGTGGATTTCTTATCCGCCATCTATGTACTTTTATACTTTCTATGAAATGAAAATTTTCTTTTTAGGAAAAAAAATTATGACTGTACCAGTGTCCCCCAATACAATGTAATGTCATTGATTATTCAACACTGGCTGATACTTCGCGATTCAAAAATATCAGTTAAAAAACTATACTAGAAGAATGACATTTCAGAAACAAAGAAAAACCACATCAAGACAATAAAACTGGCTAGCAACATAGAAACAAATTCAACTATACATGAAATCAATGTAGTAATTCATTTCATACGATTCACTATTTCAATCCCTTTTGTGTTTCACAAAGGGTAAGATGCCTATTTACCACATGCTAAAATACTAAAATTAGAAATTGAACAATAGGAACAAATAATAACTAATCAAGCTAAAGGGGATTCTTGTTCATTTGTTCAAGATCCGGTGCTTCAAATTATTTTCCACTGCAAGTAACCCAATCCTAAACATGCAGCTTGAAATTAAATATGATTGGCTAATCACAATCTTCAATGACATAACAAAACATTGTATAAATCAGTATCTGACCACTCTGGACAAACCCCACCCCCACCCCCCACCACAGAAAAAACAAAACAAACAAAACAAGGGAAAAGAATTACAGTTGAAGAAATGATAAACCAAACAACAAGTCTCAAGTTTTGACTGACATTTAAATCATATGCTCAAGGGAGACAATCTTAGGGCCCCAAAGATAAGTTAATCAAGCCAAAAAAGAAAGCACGGACACTCTTAAGAAGGTGATATCCGTATCCGACACCAATACTTCTTGAACACTCTCGGTCACATATTCAATATCTTTTACATGTGCCCAGCATTAAAATATTCAAATTGGTGACAATGTTACTTATAGAATTAAAGCAAGATAGACTAAATGGAGAAATGCATCTGATGTATTGTATAATAAACGGATACCCCTTAAGATGAACATTTGGTAAAATTAGAAAGGATAGAAGTCGAAATGAAAATATCCATAAAAAGTAGAGATAGCACATATAAAAGATAAATTAAGAAAGAATGAATTAGGTGTTCTGGACATATTTATAGAAAGCCTACTATGGCACCGCAAGAAAAGGTGATGTAATAGTCATTTACAATAAGTGAATGGGCAGAGAAAGACTAAAATTGACGTTAAATAAAATAGGAAAAAATTAAAACTTACGGTTTAACAAAAAATATGGCCCAAAATAGAGCACAATACCGAAACGAGATTCATGTAGTCAACCTTAAAATTGTTGGAACAAGGGTTTATTGAATTGAGTTATGTTTTAGACACATGACCATCCCTCCTTTGGTGCAATGTCCGGCACATCTTTAATCATGTCTCTGCTAAAATATAAACGTGTTGACATGAAGTTAAAAAAGTTTAAAAACTTAAGAAACGACTATCTAACACTATGGAAGAATAAATGATTGTTAAAACTAGCCATGATGAGGTTAATCTTAAAAAATTCACTAATAAAAGTAAAAGATGCATTAAAGTTTTGCTCAAGAGGAGGAACTCAAAAGATGAGTAGTCATTATAACTTTGTGGTTCACTACCATGATCTTTTAGTCAAAAATTCACATTACTTGACTACAGATATAATCAAGATGAATTATGTAATTTATTACTCATAACGTGTCTCTGATGTGTCCATATTCTACTTTTTTAAACGTGTCCATGCTATGAAGCACAGATACTTCGTTAAAACCGACGTATCCGCATCGGATATGATATTCGTCAGATACTCGAGATGACATATCGAATACGCACCAAACGTTAGATACTTCTATATGTAGAGATGTTTGTATAATTTTAGTTTTAATCTTTACTCCCTCATTTCGAATTCAAAAAAACAATCCACTATCAATAAAAATTCATATGACTTTCAAGACACGTGGGTGTTTTTCAAGTATTCTTCACTATCTCATATCCAAGGAGTATAAATGAGTCAATTACAACTATAATCTTAGCAAAATATATTTCTATGCTAACAAACTACGTAAATGTTAGTTCTTATTCACTTTATAGATATACCATAATGAGACGATAGGTATCTTTTTTAAAGTAAAAAATCGCTAATATTGTTTATTATTGTTTAAAAATCACTAAATATTATACATATCAAGTCGTTACACAATATAACGAATATAAAATATATTTTCTATACACGTATCCTGACCATATTTGTATCATATTTATTTGGATTTTGTCGTATAGCTGTATGTATCTGTACCGTACTCGTATCCCTTAACCGTATCCATGCTTCTTAGTGTCCATGTCATGTCATATCCATATCCTTGTCTCTTAGAATTAAGCTTCTTTACATGATTACCTATCTTATACATTGTTTCTATTATTTCCCAAGATGGACCAGCAACTCATTGCTACAGTGTGTATTGCCATCCAATTTTCTCAATTTCTTTGTTATATATTATTGTCAAACTGCAGGCATGCATGCACACAAAAGAGTATCACCACAAATTAAGAAGGAATTCTTTGTGAAAGAATAAAAGCATTACCTATACGACCAATTTTCATTCCTGAACGGGCAAGGGCACGAAGTGCTGATTGAGCACCAGGGCCAGGAGTTTTTGTCTTGTTCCCACCTGTTGCACGGAGCTTAATATGAAGAGCACTGATGCCTAGTTCCTGTTTGCAAGAAGAAAATATCACTCATATTGTGTTGCAGTCCAGCAAGATAGCAATATCACTAAATATTAAGCCTAATGTACAGGAAGAAAATCCAGTATTAAAATTTAGAGAAGAACATAGTGTAACAGAAGCAACTCTAGAAAACCCTGAATTTTTTATTTTTTTTTTGTGGGGGGGGGGGGACGAGAAATAAGACTTCTATTTTATAGGAAGTTTGGAAGTAAAAAAATGGCATACAAGATATTTAACCCAAGAACAAGAAAAAAAAATAGAAATATTATGTACTAGGCACCAGAAACCAGAACAAATAAATCACTTTTTAATGAGTATAACTGCTAGGGAAGCTAGAGCATGAAATTGAAAATCATGATTACAACCTTGCATCTTTGTGAAACATCCTGTGCAGCAAGCATGGCAGCATATGGGGATGACTCGTCCCTGTCTGCTTTCACTTTCATACCACCTGAAAAGGCAAGTTACAGGTACGTCAAGTGTAAATAAATAACAAAGGATATTTGCTCCGAAGGACTACAAAAAATTGTAGCACTAGTACATAAAATATTGTGTAAATATAAATCTTACCGGTGATGCGAACCAAGGTTTCTCTTCCAGACAAATCAGTCACATGCTGCATTTCAACCAGATACGCCATAAATTATGGAGTTTCAACAAATCCTATGTGGAGAAAGAAAACAAAACTCATTTTCCACTTACGATGAATGTGTCAGTAAATGATGCAAAAATGTGGGCAACACCAAAGACATTCTCTCCATCCCTTACAGCAGGCCCAAGTGTCACATTCTCTTCCTTTGGCTCCCTAGTCCTTTTCTTTGACTACAAAACCATCCATGCATAAATCAAACAAAACAAAACAAGCCACATATCAATCTTCCTTATATTTTTAGAAGGGTAAAATTTATCTTTCCTTCAAGTGCAGTAATAACTGTCATGTATCGAATACTGTGATATAGCATTACATTTCTCAAGGTACATTTATCTAGCAAGTATTGTTGATACTAAGATGGTCAATATAAGACCAGTTCAAGCAGTTAAAAAGTCTGAATATTAATCTTCGAAATAATTTGAACCATTCTTTCTGACTGAGAACTCCCAAACCCCATATGCTAAGCAAATTCAGTTCATCCCCCTTGAAACCAGTGAACGAAAAGCAACCAAATTATCAATTGTACTAATAGAATCATATCCACCTATCATGTCAGTCTTCGAGCAGCTTGTGCATTAGAGTGTAAACCCACACATGAAATAGCATTGAACAAACACAAATTTAAACAGACAAGACAATGACTAAACGCGAAACATTCGAAAGAAAATTCAGTAAATAAACGAACATCCTTAACAAAAATCCATTTTTTTTATTAAAAGGGTGTCTGGACCTCTTAAAGCATCCAACTTGCCCCTGGGTACATTCCCCATCTCAACACTTTCATATTACCTAAGTCAGATCGAACCCATCGATCTATCTATGAAAAGCTAGTTATATATAGATCTAATAATGAAATTATGCATACCCATAAGCGCATAGTACATATATATATCAATCAGTAAATGTATGGGGTTGTGCTTACTGTTAGGGTTTGAAAAGCTTACCATTGCTTCCAACTGATGAGATTGTAGATGGCGAGAAGGGTAGAGGGGGAAAGCTTGCGGCAATGAACTGTGTAAATCCTAGAGAGAGAGAAAGAGAGAGAGAGAGAGGTGTATCAGTTGCGCAGCTGCATTTTATATGAAGAGAGTCAATATTTACAAAAGAATCCTCTCATCTTCTCTTAATCTCAAAACTGTTTAAAAGCCATGGAATTATTTTTGAGTAAAATGCAAACATATCCCCTCTGGTTTCCAATAATCAGCAAGTTTCCCCTTACTTTTCTGATCCCCCCATAATGCCCGTCAAGGTTATAACATTGTCTCAGTTATACACGTGGAAGTGGATACTGAATAGTGAATACTTACTCCCAAGATAATTGACAAATCTCACTATCTCAATAAAGGATAAGGTTACGATATTGTGCCGAAATTCACATGCAATTATTGGATTCAGTTTAAATGATTCATAACAATATATTGAAAAAATATTTAAGTTACAAATATTAAAACAAAAAAAAATATAAGGGTCACAATTTTATTAGATGAATAATGGATGCATAGTACTCAAAATTTATTTTTTCGATTCCATAATTGAACTGCTCAACAAAAGGTAGTCGGTCAATGAACGTAGCAATAGACTGTTTTTTTTACCCAAAGGTAAGGTAATGTAGCAATAGACTTTAGAATGCATTTCTACCTCGCGTTGATTTGATGGGGTTCGACTTCCCACCAATTCTATAAGAATTGAAGGATATGGATATTTTATGTATCAACACATTCAATTGATTCAAAAAATTTCTTAAAATTTTCAAATTCAAAAATAACTAAAATTGCTAATGTGTTTGAATCTTAACCATTCAAATAAAACAAGTCAAGGGACGAAAGCGAAAAAAGCGGTTTTTCAAGTTGAAAAAACCTAGGATTCTTATGAAATTGGAGAGGAGTGTGTACCACCAGTGATGAGAGGCATCTCCTTATATTTGTGTGTATGTATCAATGTATGCACTTACTCATCCGTTATCATTTTCCTTTTATTTGTTTAAATTTCCCGGACCTTTCCATTATTTGTCACCACACTCAAAAACCGAAGAATACAAGCAATAATATAAATAAATAAAAATGGTCCAATACACAAGACTCTCTATTGCAAGGTCTAAAAAAAGTTAGATATACACAATTTTTATCTCTACAGACGAAAAAGTTGTTTGTACGACTCAAACCATTAAAATCGGCCACATAAGGTCAGCAACATCGCTAAGAGGCTGTTTGGTTAGTTGGGAGGGGTTTAGATTCGCTTGTCCAAACCCAAAGATGGGATTCAACATTCAATGTCGTCCATATCCATGTTGGCATGCACACGAATATATGACTATTATGCATTTACCAAACATGGAATTGTTGGGTTTTATTCCCCAACCCATGTTCCAAACACCCACCACCCACCCCACCCCCACCCCCCCCACCCCCCCCCCCCCCCCAATACCAAACAGGCCCTAAGGGTTGTGGTTTAACCCGCACACCACACCACATACAAGAGGTACATAACCCCAAACAACCGAGCTGAACCCTTGCGTTCCCAATTCCATGTCAATATGCCAGAAACTAAATGTAGGAAAACAAGCAAACAAATTTTAGCCGTGGCCTTTCATCCCCACAACTTCAATGCAACAACACCCTCAAGTTTGAGAATTTGCCCTCTCCAACTACTCCAATCAGTAGTAAAGAGATGCACGAATTGAATATATGATTAAACACTGATGGCAGTTACATTTGGATTCACCATCTCACAAGCAAACTCAAAACTACTTTTTTTCCAGTAGGTAGCAAAACTTAAAACTAGTTTTTTTTCCCAGAAGGTAACTACTTTTTTTGAGAGTTGGAAGCACCACCACAACAGGTGGGATGATGCTGGTAAATGGATCATACAACCACTACACGTCCGTAGATCATCCACAATATTTATCTGCTAGACAGAATCCAATCCAATTGATACGCAAACTGAAGAACACTCAGCTTTGATTTGAATCCAGAGGCCAGACACGTCCCATTGTAAATCCTCAGGTTCCATCAGGCATCCTTGGAGTTGGGGCAGGAGGTGGCTTTGAGACTTCCATGTGGCGCCAAGAGGAAACAGTTTCAGGGACTAAAATTGTCTAAGTTAGAAAAAGAATGATTAGTTCATTCAGTGAAGCTAGAAGATCCTTAAGAAAGGAATCGAACCAAAAATAAATAAACTTGCTAGCATACTTTTTCCATTAGAGCCCCAGTGCTTGTCTCTCCTTACTCGTCCTTGATTTCCACCCCTACGCCCATTTTTCTCTTTGGATGTATGCTGCCCACCCTGTGATTCAAGGGAAGCAACATAAATATATATACACAAATATATATATATATATATATATATATATACACACACTATTTTTTTTAAAGAAAAATTAAATATTTAAATATATTTTAAATATTGTAAAAAAATTTAATCAAATTAAATGCATTTTGTATTTTGGGTCCAACGGAAATAACAGGCTATAGGATGGTGGAAACCCTCCATACCCGGATGAAGCCAAGGTTCTATTTGATGTCTCAATTACAAAAACCTAGATATTTTGCTGCCCCCTGACCAAAAAAAAAGAAAGATATTTAGCTGCCCCTCCATCATGTGCCATTTGGTTGCCAATTGTACAGATGAAAAATGAAAATTACCAACAAATAAGGTGTTGAAATGGCGGGAGTACGGTCAAAAGTGACAACAATTTCATCCTCTTTACTTCTATCAAACTCGTCAGACAAAGAGAGCTTCAAGGCTTCAACTAAAATGCCCATATCAAGCATCATCTCAGTAGTACAGGTTTCATGATTCTACCGTAGGCTAATTATTTTGGCAGACAACAATTTTCAACAGTAATGCAGCCTTGTCAAATGGGGCTGGTAGTCTCAAAATGATCGCCATTCATCAGGTAATACAATTGCACAATTAATGGTAATGTTTAATCTTTCATGTCTGCGAGATCCCCTTGAGGATTACTCCTCAAGGCCAATGTGAATCAAACTTAAACCTTCAACAAAAAAAGGATAAATATCAATGATGCCCGTTGTAGAAACAGAAAAAATATTCATTGCAACTTAAACATTAGCATTACCACGTGCAAGGGCGGAGGGAGGCAAGGGTCAGGGTGGGCACGTCTCCCCCCCCCTAAAAAAAAAAAATTTATTAGTTAAGTATATATAATATTTTTTATATATATAAAAAATTTTATTTGTATAATATATTATTTGTGTCCCCCAAAACCCAAGATAAAAATATTAGGCCCACATTATTTATCCAAAAGAATTAAAAAATTAAGCCCATTTAAAACAAACAAAATTGAGTCTACTATTCTCTACCCAAACTTATTAAAAAATCAAATATTTGACCTATCACAATCCACTCAAACCTATTAAAAAAACAATTGGGCTGCCCCACATTAAAAACAAAACTTTTAGCCCACCCACCATTAAAAAATAAAACTTTTGGCCCACTTGACTAAAATCTATCTTATCTTTCCTTTTTTTTTTTTTTCCTCTTTGTCTCTCACTCGCTCCCAGCTACCCACTGCCTAGCCACAAGAAAAAGAGAAGTTCAACACACGAGAAGCTCAATTTCTTGAGCTTTCCTTGAGCTTTTTGTTCTTGCTTGCACCGACACAGTCAGGGCCACCACCACCGACAAAACTCACAGAAGTAAATACTCTCTCCCTCTCTCTCTCTCGAACACGGCAACATGCGCACTGTGCACACAAAATAAATTAATTTTTTATTTTTAAAATTTTGAATTAATTAGTCTTTGTAATTTTTTATTTTTTTGTGCATTTTAATTTTTAACCTTAATTTATATTTTGTGCATTTTGCCCCTATTTGTTTTTTTATGCATTTTTCCCTAATTTGTTTTTTTGTGCATTTTGCCCTAACTATTTTTTTGATTTGTTATAACTCGGATTAGTAATTGGAGATGCCTTGAAGACCTTGAGTTGCGGTTATTGAGTCAACCTATTTTTTGGTAACTCTCAATCCGAACCTATTTTTAATACTTTGAATGATATTGCTTGAATTTATTAAAATTATGAATTTGATACTTTTATGCATTTGTACTTATATTTGCTTCCTAATACAATATATTCTTTAGAATGGTAGCGATAAAATTGACAAAATAGTTTGTTTAATTAATTGTAAAAGTGGATGTATAAACCTATTTTCTTGAATAATTTTTTGAAACAGTCATGGAGAAATACTTCAAGAGAAAATCTGAGTCAGAGTTATCACCTCCTCCAAAGAGAGGTGGTGATTATTCAAAGCAAAATCATGTAGATATTAATTTGACGGATCTTCCATCAGATCCCGGACTACGGCCTCAGATTATGGATTATAATCCTAATGATCGAGACCAAATTCCAACACTTAATATCATATATCAAACGCAGCGTTAGAAACTGGGTTTTGGTTTACCAAAACTCCCATGCCGAAATCATACACAACACTTGCAGCTTATATAACCAAGAACAACCTCAACCTCAACCTCAACCTAAACTTAAACCAGAACCAAAAAACACAGCCAAAACCCTAAACCCAACATCATCCCCAATCCAACAAGTCCATTTCTAATAGACCCTGACTGTTCTACCCTTATATCATCCACCACAGGTCCACACAAAGAGATCATATCATCACTCCGGGTATTGTAATAGACACTATAGAACGCCACCCGCGTCCTCTCAGCCTTGGCAGTGAAGTTCAGGCTAGCAGTCTGGAAGGTGGAGTTAGCATTGGGTGTGTAGTGGATGCTTTGTGCTTGATCCCCAGCAAAGGCCATGACTGCAAGTGGTAGCTTGCATTTATCCCCAGCATGTCCTAAAGCAAATGTCAATCTATATGGCTTGTTGGATTTGGTTTCAACCATTTGGGAGATTATGCCTTCCTTACCAGAGAGCAATTCGATGGCTCGTTTGCCTTGTGGGACAGAGAAATGGTAGGAGTCGATGTAACGTACTGCCCTATTCGATTCAACTATCCAACCAGGCAATGAGGAGGTTTCTTCGTCGAGGTTGGTGGGAAGTAAGACGCCTAGTGATTCATTTCTGAACATCCATGCTCCTTCTTCAAAGTCACCATTGAGTACTGCATTATCTGCATGGAATGTAGAAAAATGGAACACCTTAGCAATTTGATATAATGAGTAAATTGTGAACTACTTTGTGTAGTCGGAAAAGTGTCAAACTAACAATCATGAGGTTAAGAATCCAAACGGGATGATCGTAACTTTGGTAATCATTTTTTATTACTGCTGCATTCAAAAAGGCATAAGAAATTTATCTGCTGGGACAAGTTAGGTGACCAAGTCACATTAAAAACCCTAGATTCAGCAAATTTCAAACATTTGATATGGTTACCCATTTAGTAGATGCTGTTTTAGATGATGAAGGAAAAACAGCTGAAAGGCTGCTTCAAGTTTTTATGTGGAATCCATGCACAATGGTTTCAATTCTAGTGTTGATTTTCAAATGATCAGTTGACCATCCAAAGACTTTACAAGATCAAGCCACTCTTGAGCCTCTCATTATTCACTATATTCACTTTGGCCTTCATGGACTCACAAAAAGGCAAGGGTGGGGATCGATTAGGGGGTGACAAGTTCTAATACGACACAAAACACCACTCATAATCGACACTAAATGGTTAAGGGCTGACCATTTCTCAACACGAACCCATAAATGACACGACACGACACGATTGCTACTCCTAATTGGGATCCTCTCGATTCTAAATTTTGTCATTTTTGCTCAAATTCAATCATCTACCTCTAAATCCATTGGGTTTGATCACTGAATTCCTTATTGATATCCAATAGGACCCAATAAATTAACGAGTCGATGATTGAACCTAATCAAAATTGACAAAATTTGAAATTCATAAAAGAAATTCAAATATAACCCACATCCCAAACAATAAATGTTAGGGTACAAGGTTAAGGACCCATTGGGATGTCTATATTAACTGGGTCCCATCCACATATAGAGAATTGAATGATAGATTAGTGTCTTGGGTCCTCCCAGCATCCAGTGGGACCCGGCTATCACAATGACAAATGATTGAAATTGATAGTAATTAAAAAAATTTCAAATTAAGAGGATCCAAACCCCTTTTCCCTCCCCCCCCCCCCCCCCCCCCCCCTAATCATCCCAACGTAGACCGTTAGAACAGTATACCCAACGACCTTTATTAGATATCCC
The DNA here is from genome assembly GCA_951799425.1 of Ilex aquifolium. Lineage (NCBI taxonomy): Eukaryota > Viridiplantae > Streptophyta > Magnoliopsida > Aquifoliales > Aquifoliaceae > Ilex > Ilex aquifolium. Next base: position 47,853,726 of record OX637392.1, on the reverse strand, counting down.
ATAAATGTTATTGTGACCGTGAGATGGTAAAAGCGTAGTAATGTATAAAGTTGGTGTGACTTTTTTATCAAAAAGACAAAAAAAAATTCTGACCTTTGGGCTTGTCAGGTACGAAAAGCTTCTTAATAGCAATATCATCAATAATGGGTCCACAGGTGGGGTCATCCTCCATGCCAGTATTTCTTAAAACCACATGCACATCATCCTCCTCCGCCTGAAAGGCACACGCGTACGAATCCCAGCCCTGAACACTGTACAGAGTCTGCAAATCAATGGTCTGTGACGCAGGGGGAATCGACACGTTCAGTGACTCTAGCTGAGCGCACGTGCGAGCCGAACTGAACGTGACGGAATAAACTGAGCCCTTTTCGAGTTTGACTTGTTGACTGATCTCAGCGTCATTGCCGAGTCTCACTGCGTGTGTACCCTGTGGTACGATGAGGATCATCGCACCCTGTTTTTGCCCTGACTCGACGAGCTCAACGGTGCCGTTTGATTTCCAGCTGGGAATTGAGGTGGGCCCGCCTACAATTACTTCGTGGGAAAAGCCTCCAGACGGAAGGGCCTCGAAATCACCGTTGGTTAGTAGACCTGAAAGATCAAACGATGGTGCTTAAATTTAGGGATAAAATTAAGAATATAATCGACAACAGGACAAGACAGGCATGCGTTGAAAGGATTTGACATAATAACCAACAAAGATATGACCGTGTACTCGAAGTAAGATGGCAAACACAACGTAAAGCGCTTAAGGGAGACTGCGGATGCACTTACCAATCACAGAGCCGATGGGCCAAAAGTTATCCAATCATGCAAGAGCGTGGGCATACGCTCCTACACTTTTGTTAAGTCTAATATATTTCATTTGGTCCATCGAGAGGTCATTCACCAATGGGTGGTCACCGTCATGGACCCCACGAGGCACCGACTTGAGTACAATCAATTTTACCCAAAAATATCATTTTTTATATGTCAGCAATTCAACCAAAGACTCTCTAATCTATTCTTGTATCTCTTCTCTCTCCCATGTTTCTCTTTTATTTTTTTTATTGTACATATCAATTTTAAATTATATAATTTAAAATTAAAATATAAATATTACATAATTAATATTTAATTTTTAATATTACACAATATTTTCAAACATGATATTATTAATAATATCTATATATATATATATATATATATATATATGATATATCTATGGTTTGTCATATTAGGAGACATATTTTTTTCTAAGAGATTTTACTTTACACCCTTTATTAAAGAAGTAGATTGGATTTAATTTCAATCAATTTAAATCCAAATCTAATTTAAAAATTTGACTCACAGATTTTAATTTTGTAATTCATTTCCTACATATTGAAAATAAAAATATGATTCAAAATTCCAAACTGATTAAATAATCCAAATAAACCAACAAATTGTATCAGAAAAAAGAATTAAATTCATCAAACCAACACTCAATTGCATTATATATTAGTACATATACATATAATTCGAAGCAAATCAAAATTCGATTGGATAACGATATTACCGAACCCGAATACAAAATAATAATATAACAAATTCAGATTACGAAACAAAAAATACTAACTCCTACTCAAATAATAGAAAGAAAAAAAAAAAGCAAGAGTAGCTTCAAACCATTATTCATCAAACTATTATCATACCAACCACCTCTACACCTCAAAAAAAAAAAAATTTAAAAAAAAAAATCAAAACATCAATCATGCCACTGCCTCTATTCATTAAAATAGAAACAAATCTTCATAATTTCTCTTTTCTAAATCCACACAAACACATCAATCTAATATTACAACTAGAAAGTTGAATTCTCAACTTATAAAAATTCAACAACGGTCAAAATTAATTCAATATTTATCTACTTTGATCCAATAATACAAAATTCATCCCAAAAATTTCCTTCATGTCCAAAAATATCAACTTCTCTACACAATTCCAATACTAGACAACTCAATCAACACATTCTCCAATAATATATCTAATAATCTTATCAATACACACTATCTCTAGGGATGACAGTGGACCTAGAAAAAACGAGTATTTGTCCAAATCCGCCCCGTTTGAACCGAGAATGGACTATACGTATTGGACGGTAGACGTATACAAAAATACTCGTATAAACTTGTGCGGGGATGAACTTATCCTTATCCCCTCCCCGGCCCAGCCCCCGCTTCCCGTTATATATATATATATATATATATATATATATATATATATATATATATATATATATATATATATATATATATATATACTCCCAAGCCCTAACTTATTCTCCTGAGTCTCCTCTATCAATCGCCCGCCTCCATCGCTGTCTCTCTCCCTCCATCGTCTCTCCCTCCCTCCATCGTCAATCATCTCTCAAGTCAGTCATCTCTCTCTCTCTCTCTCTCTCTCTCTCTCTCTCTCTCACACACACACACACACACACACACACACACGCTCACTGCAATCTTGTTTCATGGATTCTCAAAGCTATTACGACTGCATCTACTACTGTTGGGGGGAAATTTGTGCTCAATATTGAGAAACGTACCATTGATTTATTAGAATATGTTGAAGCTGATTTTCTATTAATTGCTAGTGGGAGTAGCCAGTAGGTTGTTATCAATAAGTGGCAAATTGGCATTCTAGTCTTGCAAAGTAGATTCCCCTGTTTAAGTCATATTGCTGTTTTTTCAGGGTTATAATATTGCTACCCAACTTGATCATTTTATTATCAAACCAGTACCGAGCTAATATTGATGATTTGCAATTGGCAGAATTGTCTGGGGTAGGGCTCTTTCATAAACTCTAAAACCTTTATACTCAACAGAGGACTTTTTTCTATTTTGGGACTTTTTTCTGAGCCAAAAGCAAGAAATATTGAATATTATGAGAGATAACAGACAACGGTCCAAGCAAAGGTGTAGAGATCCATTACTGCAACAAGTTTCACTAGCTAATAGTCTCAGCAGAGGACATTAAGCTTCTTACTGTGGGTTAAGTAGAGAAAAGAGAATGATTAGCTATATCCTGATCTTGGCATGAAGTGAAGTAGTTAATAGATGATGGAGAATTGGTTGGGGGTTGGTATAATTTTTCTTAATACTGGTTCAATAATACCATATATATAGTATCTATTAAATCTATGTGATAGGTGGTATAAAATTAGTCTTGCTTTATACCCGAACCAAAAATCATTTCAATCCTTTAAAATAAAATTAGTCTTGCTTTAAAATGTTGAATTTATTTAAAATTTTGGATTATGTTGATTTAAGTTTGGGCTTGGGCTTGGGCTTGGGCGGGTACGGGAGAAGCGGGGACGGGAACGAAAATTAAAAATTTACTCGCGAACGGAGATGGGGATAAAAACCATACCCGTTAACGGAGATGGACCAGAGATGGACGGAGTTTTTTTAAGTAGGCACGGGGATGGAGACTACACCCCCCGCCCCCGCTTCGGTCCACTAACATCCCTACCTATCTCTCTCTCTCTCTTCATTTTTATTTTAAATTAAGTGATTAAAAAAACTAAATTGATATTTAAATTATAAATATTACAGGATCAATGTGCACCCGACCCCTACAAATTTTATACCTTCTACAAAGAAATTCATAACACCAACTTCATTTATAATTCCATCAAATACTCGTCTATCAAAAAAATGAGTTAATCCAACCAATCCCCTTATTCCCCCAATTAAAGATCTTGCATAAAAAACATCTACGTAACCACAATTATATGACCAACTATATATGACATATTATTTTTATTTTTGATATTGCAAGACAACTCAATATAAATATTGCCTTCAGACATGAATTATTAGTAATATATATATAATTTATTCATACCTTAAAGAAATACTCCGTTAAGTAATAAAAAGAGATCTAAGTGTAATTTATCCATACAAAACAAAGAAAAAAGTAGAGTATAGGAAGTAAATATTTAATGTAATGACGTGAAATCATTAATAATTATAAAATTTAGTAAATTTTATTATTTTTATATATTTATAATATCACAACATAATAATATTTTGTCCGGTATAGATAGAATCATAGAATATATTTCTCGTTCAATGGTGTTGTAGTGTAGTGGACTAGTGAGGACAGTGGAATGTGAACACAGCTCATGGATGGCATGGGACTCGTCCCATCGAAATCTTAAAAGACCAAGATACCGCGATAAGCGCGTTACTGGGGCCCTACCCTTTTTCGGTTTGGCGCCTTCTTTTTCTTCACCTGCCTGCGCCGATCCTCACACCACCCAAGAAAAGTTTTTTGTTTTCTCTTTGCTTTCGGATTATGATCATGACGGTCTTCTCTTATGCAACCAGAAACGCTCACTAGTACTGGTGTCGTCTACCGAAAAGCACTTTACACAGGAACGGTACGAATTGTCTATGATACTTCATACTTATTAAATTAGTATTACCTAAAAAAAATTGATACCATGCCAACATTTATAATTTTTGTGAATGTTTTAAGTATACATGGACTTAACTATAGTACCTAAAAAAAAAATTCGATACTATACATTCATTTACCATCTTTATGGTTACTTTTATCACATTTATGGATCTCTTTATTATCGTTGTGGTACCCAAAAAAATAATAAAAATAGTTATCACAACAGTGATAAAAACATCCACAAATGTAATAAAAGCACCCACAAATGTAATAAACATACCCACAAATGTGGTAAATTTTTTTATACCAATAACAAGTGGTAAAAATATCCACAAATAAAAAGAAAAAATACTATGTAACCCAAATTTGTAACTCAAATTTACATTCCAAATGAATGGGAATTATTGGATGAGTGGATCCCATCAACTTTTTTAATTGGGACCCACTAATCCAATTGGGATGCACATTTGGGATACAAATTTGAGATATATAGCATTACTCAATAAAAAGTGGTAAAAATAACCACAAATAATAAATCACTCATAAAAGTAATAAATTTTTTAATTATAAAATAATCCATAAAAATTGTAAAAACAACCATTAAAATGGTAAAAATTAGATCTACAACACCGAAATTATTACGTAGTCACCATAGTCAAGTCCCAAGATTGTAACTCTCTTAAGTGATGGTGGAATGTGCTTCAACCACCTACATCCACATACCAAGATTCTAACACAGGATCACCCAATCAGAGATCTACCTAAGTTGTTTCCCATTCATTCAAGTTTGTCTTGCTGTCCCTCATCAACAACGATGCAACAAAACCAAGTTGGCAAACAAAACCTAGTTGAGAATGTGAATGAGACTTCAATATCAAGAGATGTTTTTAGTTTTCCAAAAATATTTCGGCTGTTGGAACATGTTGATCATACTGACAAAGAATGTGTTTATTATATGTTACATTGTTGTTCCAAGAGTTGTACAAAGCAAACCAAATTACAATTGAACTAGATGCATCCCATGTGATGAAATAAAAAAACAAATCTGCCTAAAATTTCACCACTTTGGAGCGAGATGTGAACCAAAATGAGTCGAGATGTAAACCTTTAATTAGATTGAAGAGAAGATTAGTCGAGATGCGTGTAAGTTGACATAAATACTCCTAAGCGTTGAACAAAAAAAAAACCATGGGGCTAAAAAAATATGCCACAATGGAAGAGATGAATTGGTGTGAGATTACAGAAACTCAGACCCAAAATTGAGAAAACATTATGAGTTTTAGACAACAGCAACATGTTTTGAACTAGTCAAGGCAGGGACCACCCAAAATAATCCTCGTGAAAGAATTAAAGAACATTGCAGGAAATGCTGACTCAAGTCTGAGGAAGGCTTCAAAGGGTCTTCAAGGAGTACTTAAATGAATTGCATTCAATTGTGGGGCTACAATGTCGAGTGCTTTGTATTTGGCTCATAATTGTTTTGAATACATGTAATCACCCGCAAATTAAACATATCTATGTTTATGATACTCGAGTTAAAAATGTGCGAGTTTAGACTAAACACTTTATTCGACCACTGAACCAACCCGATGTCCGCAGTCTTGGACTTTGTTTGGTTGGGAAGTGGGTTTTTTTTGGTACAAGTGTTGGCAGGCCATGGCAACCCTCGGAGAATATAAAAAGTAATTAAATCTGAGACATCTGAATTACCAAATTACATATCCATATGCCCATACCTAACCACTGGACAACCCCAACAGCATATGGGCTAAAATTTGGTGAGTATAAGCTAGCATTCTCCACGAAAGTGCAGAGAGTGTAACTACATATAAAACCCCTATATACTTATCAAACAAAAGCTTATGATTTTATGAATTGAATCCATTTCACAAGAGAACCCAAACAGACCCTAGTATAATTTTCCCTTTTCAACAAAAGTTTCCTCAGGAAAATCATAGGAATTGACCACACTACAGCCATGGAGCATGATTTAAAGTTCCAGAGAGTTCTAAATTCTGTAACCAATGGCCTTCAATATGAAATAGGAGAAGAACATGATTCTCATCAATGGAAAACTCAGAATATACCCAAATTGAAGAGCAAATTGAATAGACTTCACTTTATTGACAGCAATACTCATCAGATCTCGAAAATACCAAACACCCACAAAAGAAAAATGCACATAAGAGAAGAGAAATCTACCAAAGAGGCTATATGAGCTTAAAAGAGAGAAGAAAAAGAGAATGTAAGTAGTGAGAAGCAAAGAACACATACCATCATCTGCCAGTACAGTAGCTGAATGAGCCAATAGCATCACAAACACACAGACCCATTTGCTTCTTCCTGTGCTCGAAACCATTTTCATCTCCAAATTCTCTCTCTCTCTCTCTCTCTCTCTCTCTCTCTCTCGCTCGCTAAAAAACAGAGTACACTGTAGTATAGCAGTGAGGTCTGAGGGAGTGGTAGAGAAATGACAGAGGAAGTGTCCTTTTATCAAAGATTCGAGCTCTTTGTTCTTGACCTTTTTATCAAACTTAATAAGTGGTATTTTCTTTATTTTAAATCAATCAATGAACAAAGATTACTTTAATCAAGTTGTAGAAAAAAATAGGGTTTCTTTAATTTTATTAATTTGAAGAATGAGTGAAAAAGTTCTTGCGAGTGTTCCCACCTCTCAAATATTCCGTGTTTTGAGAGAACTGGTTGTCTGATGCGGGACGCGGTCCACCGCCGTACTTCGATAGTAGTGAAAGTGCTTTTGACTATAGGGTAACGTTACGTTGAGTAGAAATTATTAATTTCAATCACAATTAACACTTTAATCGAATCGAATTTTACGAATTTTAGTTAAATTTGTTAAATTAATTTTTTTAAATGAGTCAAAAAAATTATTTAAGATCGACTCGTTTAAAAAATGAGTCGAGCTTGAACTAAGCTCAAAATGAGATGAACCCGAGCCAAGTTAGAGTAAATAGAATATTTTATATATAAATGAGCCAAATTTTACGAATTTTAGCGGAGTTTTTTAGGCTCGTTTTTCTAAACAAATCTAAAACATTGTTCAAATTCAACTCGTTTAGAATAATAATTGAGCTCGATTCAAGTCTTAAATGAGTCGAATCTAAGCCGAGCCTAACTAACTCTGCTCGATTATCAGCCATACTCACAACTTGTGATTCAAGATACTTTTTTTTGGTATCATTTCAAGACTATTATCATAATTTTAAGAAAAAAAAATGTTATTTGATCATAATTTATTAATCTTATTTGTTAAACTAATGCATCTTAGCAATTAAATTAGTAGCGGGTCTCAATTAATTGTGGAGTCTATTGTCAATCTAAAAACAAAAAGTAATTAAGTCAATAAATTAAATTCAAATAATATTACTCTAATTTTAAATAACTCCTATGCATACAATCTAGTGGATATCGATTTTTTGGACTCTACAAAAAAAAAAAAAAGGAAATTACTTAATGCAAAAAGAACTCCGTTTATAATGGTGTGGAAGTGAACTAAAAGCGTGATAAACTCATAAATTTGTTTCTTTATTCGAACTCGCCACAAATTATTAGGGAGAAGAGTAAATTGTTAAAGATTTTGTTAAGAAATTGATCATTGTAATTGATTAATTCTGTGCTGACACATTTAAATCTCAAGCAAATTCATGATCACGAAACTATTAAAATGAAAATTGAAAGCAAAGAAAGAAGATAAAGTCTTGGCTACAAAGTCTCATATGAAGACTTCTCAAAATACTTTAAAGATTAGGTAAAAGTAAATGTCCTGGAGACCTAGTTACAGTGGTATTTGACTTAAGTTAATAATAATTGGACATAGGATGTGTTCCGTACATCACTCGTGACCATTTTGTTGAAAAAAATATTTGAAACTCAAAGGTTGCTTTGAAAAAATCAAATCAGTCATGAAATGAATTCTTGTTATGAACGGGCACTTGATACTCAATAGAACAAGTTTTTTTTTTTGCTGCGTTTTAAACTTAAAAATTAGTAGAGACCGCAGGAACTCACTGACCTACGCCTTGAGCGGTCTCTAAGCACTTGGCGAAAATTGGAGAAAAGCTAAAAAATTTTGACAATGATCATCGTTGGCTAGCCGATCGAGCGGCCTTAACACATATCGTAGTCTCTGTTCTAAAGGCCTGGATATGTTTATACTAACATTCCAGTGATCATCACTAGTTCACAGTTTGAGCGGGCCCTCTCAAATCTAAGGGGTTGTTTGGTAACTATCTTTGTCTTGTGTTTTTTGTTTTTGTTTTCAATTTTTGTCAAAAATGAAAACAAAAATATGTTTGAAGTACTGTTTTTGTTTTTGTTTTTGTTTTATATTAGTAGTTTGAAAACAAAGACAAAAAAATGGGAACAAAAAAAAGATGTTCCACAAAACACAAAAAACAAAGATAACACGCGCAAAAGGGTTTATGAATTAATGAGATCCGGACTTCGACTCCTCTTAACAACAAAACAAGGCTTTTTTTTTTGTTGAAGTATAAAAACTCATTTCATCCCTCTCTCCTCTCCATCGCTTCTCTCTCTGTCTCTCTCCTCTCTCCTTTCTCTGTATTAGACCACCAGACGATACAGAGAAACCCATCGCTGCCTCTCTCCTCCCCATCGCTACCTCTATCCTCCCTAGCGCCGCCTCTCTCCTCCCCATCGCTGCCTTTCTCTCTCCTCTCTCCTCTCTCCCTCTTCTCTGTGAAACCCAGAAGCTATGCATATATATGCATAGATCTGTGTATATATCCACAGATCTGTGCGTGTGTGCGTGTGTTGTGTTAATTTGGGATTTAATTGCCAAATAGATACCAAACATATTTAGAATAAAATTTGAAGTAGTTACCAAACATATATTTTTGTTTTTATTCTCATAATTTGATAGACAAAAATGACTCTCAAACATGTGTTTCTGTTTTAGTGTTTATCACAAAACAGAGACAAAAATTATCTCTTTTTTTAATTTTTTTCAAGATGCGAAAACAAAAACGTTACCAAACGACCCCTAAATTTTTTAGTACTCCAATTAAGCTATATTTACGAGACCTATATATACATGGACATTTCTTTTCTTACCGAGGTAAGTCTCTAACGCTATGTTTGGTACATGACATTAGGCCTTAGAAATGGAATGGACATTCCATGGGAATGCCTATTCTAATGTTTGGTTTACAGGATTTAAAATTCATTCTCATTCTAAAGGAATACCTAATCCCACAAATTATGAGATTAGGCATTACCAAATCCAACATGGTATTCTTCATTCCCAATCCACTCGGTAATGGCCAAATCCATCTGGAAAAAAAAAACCTGATCGCTCAGACTGTTTTGCTCTCTCTCTCTCTCTCGCACACACTCTCATCAGATCTGCGTCTCTCTCTCTGAGATCTGAGACTCCATCTCTGTAGAGGTCCGCTGCTATCAATCTCGGAGCTTCACTCTCGACGAAACAAGGATAAGATTTGTTACAAAGAACAACTAAGACGAGCTCAAATCTAACACAATTTTAGGTAATTTTTAGATCTAACCTAGAATTGTAGAATGTTGTAATTTTCTTCGGAAAAATTTGTTTTATGATTAATTTTTAGCTAACCTAGATCCAAATTTCTATAACAATGTTTTTCGAATTTGTTAACTAGATATATTTGAATTTGGAAGGCAATGATAAAACTTTGATATTTTGGAATATTTGGAGGAGGTGGTGTTGCTTTGTGGGGGTGAAGGGGTGTGGTGGGTGGGTGGAATTTGTTTACTGACATATTTTTGAATTTGTGTTTGTATACCAGTTTTTGGATATGTTCCCATGGTTTTCCCTGCTTCAATTTTTATTATTGTTTATTCCTCTGTCTCTCTTTCTTATTGTGTATTTTGGGTTCAGTTCTTCAGCATTCATGGTTGCATGGTGACATATTTTCGAATTTGTTTACTGACATATTTTCTTGTATTTGACATATTTTTTAGAAAATAGAAATTTTATAGATTGAATTAGAAAGTTTTACAAGAAGCAAAACTTTACAAGAAGTAAACAATTACAAGAATCAAGCAATACAACTCTTTCAATATACACTTCATGGCTTTAATCTTTCAAAAAGCTGAGCAGAGACATTCCTTACTACCTTGCCACCATTCTACTCCCAACTCTAGTTAGCAAATCAACACCCTTCACCCAAACCAAAAGAACTACTAACCATGGTCATCAACAATAACTCCTCTTCTCATCCTCAAAACAGGAATCTGTTTTTGATCCTGTAGCAGCATAAGCTTAACAAATGTTTTTCTTGTGTTTGACTGGCCACTGAGTAATTATTTGTATTTTGGGGTTGCTTGTTTTTGTACTAGAATAATTTACAACTATGTTTATTAGCACTTTAATTTGATTGTGTATTGACCTTATTTCAATAAGAATAGTTTGAAAAAATGGCATCTTCAAGTCAAGTGGAGTCACGAGGTCCGGGTAAGAATAAGAGGAAGCGGACTGCTGATGAAGATGCTAAATTGATTGAGACCCTTTTGGAACTAGTTAACTCCGGAACACATTGAGCTCAAAATATGGTTTGAAGCTTTGAGGTTCTTTGGCATCACCACTGGTTCACAACTTGAACGGTCCCTCTTGAATTTGATTTTTTTTGTACTTTAATTAAACTATATTTACAAGACCTATATATACATGGACATTTTTGTTATAGAAAATATGTATATAATTAGATTATACTAAACTATATAAAATCTAACTTATGTACTAATCTAAACAGAATGTATAGAAATCAAAACCAGTGCACTCACATGGGACGCATATCAGCACGAACGGTTAATAAGAAAATCAGAATAGATAAACCGAGCCTTGTGAAACACAATCTCATCGAAACTAATAGTTGATAATTACGGAGGTGATTACCGTATAAATTATTGACTTGGTATAGTTAATTTACATGACATGATTTTATATGGGAAAATGATATGCATACATTTATATAGCGTAGAGTAAAAAGGCTTAGGCTTGTTGTATATGTTAAATGTCGTCGTGAGTCCTACGAAAGTGGATCTGTGTTTTATTTTATTATTTTATTTTATTTTTAGTTTTTAGATTTTGGGATCCATGTATTACTAGGGACAAGTAATATTCAGGTTGGGGGTGTGATTAACCATAAAATGTGCTATTTTATTATGTCTACTGATTGATTAATTGCATATTATTTTTTGATTAAATGTGTTATATTCCTAGATTTTCTAGTTTGATAATTTTTCTAGTTGTTTGGTTTATTTTGCAGGAAAATTGGTTGATTTAAAGTAATAATGGATAAGGCAAGTGAAACAATTACTAGAAAAAGAATCACAATTGATAAGGATTAAAGAGTCAAGATTAAGATAGAAAATTTTGAAGATAAGATAGCAATTTAATCCTTATAAGAGTCCAAATTAGAAAAAAACTCATTTAAAATTGGATTTGAAAAGTATCATAGAGGATAATGATTTGACACGTTTTCAGTATTTTGGTCATAACTTTTGATTCCGATATCCGATTGACCTGATTTTTGCGGTGTTGGAAAGAAGACTCCAAGGGCTACACAAATATATTCAAGAAAATTTCGTAAATCGGCCACTAATTATGCAAAATTCAAGCTCAAAATCTGGACAGATTTTGTACCCGCGACCCCAAGATTTTACGCACGAGATTTAACCTTTAAAAACTTCTTTTTGAAAAGGAATTTTTCCCAATCCAACCATATATCTTTTACCAATACTTGAGATTTATTTTAGTATAAATAAAAGTTTCATCTATTGAGAGGATTATTATTATTCTCTTTCCATATTTTCTTTTCTAGTTTTTGTTCTAATTCTATGGCTTGCTAAAAACCCAACTAAAGTTATGAGAGATACTTTCAATGAAGCACGATATTTATTATTGATTCAATGTTCTTTTTAATGCATGATTTATTCTTTTAATTTAATTTTTGTTTTTTTGTAAAATTTTTGCTCTATATAATTTCTTGATATGTTGTGTCACGTACATTGAATGCTTGAGATTTCCTACGAGTCAAATAACTGATTATTCCATGCTTAAATTAATTAATTAAAATTTCTCATAAGATAGTTGATTTATTATTTTTAATAAAATAAGGTATACCTATTGGAAAACTTAATTTATCGTAGATTTGGGGCACGGTGAATGCTTGTGCTCTACAAGTACATTCTTATATTTATTCAGATAATTCATTAATTATAACTTTTGATGTTTTCATATTATCACTGCTAAATATTCTGATTGAGATCACTCTTCAGCTAATTTCTGAATTGAGTTTGAAAACTGGATTATTAATAATTATCATGTGGATTTAAAAGGGTATCTTCGATACTTTAGTATTTTCAATTAAAACCAAATTTATTGTTTTTCTAATTTTGTGCTGTGACAATTTCTAATTTTTTTTTTAACAAGAGTACCAAAATAGTCCTACACAGATTGGAAGTTAGATATTACACTATTCCAGCCTAATTCTAAGAGTAACAATTAAGCTAAAACACTTTGCCATGAAATAGAGTCAAATCCAAAAATTCCTATTATCAGCCAAACTCATTTTTGCAAAACCTTTCACACCCTGCAGCACACTTTATACCAAAATAATTGAAGAGGATGGAATGGATACATCACAACCACACTGGCTGGAGCTCTCCCACGCCACCTCTCTCTATATGGGCTCCATATTCCCTGCCCGCCACCAACTACGGGGCCAAGCCTGCAACCTTCCTTTTAAGGGGTCCAAAATTTGAATATTTTTGCACCATTTCACAAGCTTGTCTAAAAATTCTGCAGCAAGGCTCTCCCTTGTCAAGGTCAAAATCCTCAAATACAACTATAGGACATTCTCCACAAAGTGAATGTGCAACAGGTTTGAGTTGCACTGCAGCAGTCATGATCTTGCTTCGTGTGGCAGAGCTTCCAGTAAATGCAATCTTGTCAACATGGGGATGCGATGCCAAAGGAGCACCAACTTCAGGCCCCAATCCAGTCAGAATGCTAAGGACACCTGAAGGGAGACCCACCTCCTTACACACTTCAACCAATTCCAAGCAGGTAACAGATTCCAATTTAGATGGCTTGAGAATTGTAGTACACCCAGTAGCCAGGGCAGGAGCAACTTTCCAAGTAACCATCAACAGAGGGTAATTCCATGGAGTAATCAACCCAACAACCCCAAATGGGTTCCCTAAGAATATGACATTTAAATGTCTTCATTGAAAGAGAAGTAGGGGCCTTTTGCTTTGAATCCAAAGCTTCAGCAAGATCTGCATTGTAGTCAAAACATCCTGCTACATTATCCTTATCATCATCTTTTGCAATGCTGGACACTGAAACAAAAGGTTGTTCTGCTTGACGGAGCCATTTGAAATTTCCTCTCTTAAGGTGTCAAATCCCCCAAGCCCCAATCAAATCTATATGAGTTATGGATAATCCAATAGTCTTGTCCATATTTATTTGTGTCATATCCTATTAATAATACGTCATAACCTCTCATTGAGAACTCATCAAGCTTATATTCAGGGTCATATTTTGTCATCTACCTTACAAACTTCTCGTAATGATAATCTTCTTCTCCGTCATAAATGCCCTCAGTGTACCTAGCAAACTTATATCCAACATTAATATCAATACACACTGTGTCATGCTTGAGCATCTCATATAACATATAATCATTCTTGAGTTGCATGCAATCCAATTTATCTATCCTAATTCTTCTTATACCACCAATGTAACTCCACCTAGAAGGAGACCCCACATATAGATAATCCCTTTCTAAAGCTACTCCATATTTTTTAATCCTCCTCAAACAAGTCAACGAATTCACACATTCATAATTCTTTCTCGATGCATTCTAGATCTCTTGAAAAGAGACCTGATCATGTTCCATTTTTACGATAAAATGGGCATACTCTATAGCAGCCGCTGCGGATTCTGCAAAACATGCATCAGAGTTACCTTGGTCTCTGACATTTGGAGTAAAACTCCTCCGCCAATCAAGTCGATCCAAATGACTACTAATCCATTTTAGTCGGCGAGAGAGCTCCTTCAAAAATCACTGAGGTGGCATTGCTTATTAAACAATAAGCAAGAAGAAGAACAAATTTACAGAGTGTTTTAGAGAATGAACATGATGTGACAATTTCTAGTTTATTTAAATTTTAGTCTAAAAAGATAAAAAAAAAATTGTTTTGGTTATTAAATATCTAAATAACATGTTTATGCATAATTTGACACCACAATATAAGAATAATTTGTTTAGCTTTAAATTTTCAATTGATTAAGCATCACATATAACTTTATTCTATATTTTTGTATTTCATATCATGTTCTTATAAAAACTCACAATTGAGAACTTGAAACATTATAGTGGATATGCATAAAAACTCTGGTAAATTTTGATTCAATCTTCCTTGGAGGGTTATTTATATTTATTCAAAAGCATATTTTTATTCAGCTAATCTCCTTCAATAAACTCGTTATTTTTGTTTTGGTCAACACTAATATTGTGAAAGTGATTGCTATACTTTGAATTATTTGCATGGGGTAGTGTGTTATCAAGAGCTCTTGAGATATGATTTTAGGCCATCTTTAATATTATTTGAGCCTAAGCCTTATTCTTTGAATTTTATTATCCCTAGAAGCCGTGATTGAGCCTTTGAAACAAAATTTTGTTTCTTATACCAAACATATAATAACCAAGCAAATGAAAAAAAATAATATATTTTACCCTTGGTTATCTCAAGATTGAGTTTTTTATTGTTTATGTAATTTGGGAGACGTTGGTTGAAAAAATATGATTAAAAAAAAAGGTTTTGCATACTTGTGAATATCTGCATTAGATGTCTTGCTGAAAAAAAAAAAAGTATATACATTCAGTTATCTACCTAAAACAAAAAGTTGCAAAAGAAAAAAATAATAATGACAATGTGTCTAGCTATGAAAAATCAAATTGAAAAAAAAAAAAAGAAAAAAGAAGAAAAAAAAATCGCAAGCATGAGTTTGAAAAAAATATAAGCAAGTGTTGTAAATTGTGCTTCTAAATGATAAAGAGTGAAAGGTTGTAGAAAAAAGTTTGATTGTATAATGTACATGTTCTCTCAGGATAGTCTTTTGAATTCATGAATATCCTTCGTTTCAAAACCCTACTCCCAATGCCCCATTACAACCTTAAATAAAGACCTATCTAATCTCAAGAGTGTATTGGTGGATGCATGACTTGTGTGAATAAGGAAGAAAATGGTGATTATTTGTTTATTGTGTGTTGATTTTTTTTCATGAGGCTATTTAAAATCCTTTTCTTTTAGATACAGTTATTTTGAATGGAACATGTGAGTATTATTTTTGTTTTAATTTAAATATCTTCTTCTCATATGTGATATTTGAGGGAATTGTCACTATAATCTGAAAGAATATTTTAAGAGTGAATTATCCAGTGAAATTTGGCATTGAGACTAATAGTTGATAATTACAGAGGTGATTACCGTATAAATTATTGACTTGGTATAGTTAATTTACACGACATGATTTTATATAGGAAAATGATAAGTGCATACATTTATATAACGTAGAGTAAAAATGCTTACAACTTAGAATTTTTATATTGTGGTATCAATTTTTGTTATCAAATTATTATTCAAATATTTGATCACAGGGTGATAGTTGTGAATATTATCTTTGGAAACTCTCACGAGACTATACACGTCCACTAGGGAAAGTCAAGGGGTTTAAAGGCTTGTTGTATATGTTAAATGTTGTCGTGAGTCTTACGAAAGTGATTTGTGTTTTATTTTATTATTTTATTTTGTTTTTAGTTTTTAGATTTTGGGATCCATGTATTACTAGGGACTAGTAATATTCAGGTTATGGATATGATTAACCATAAAAAGTGCTATTTTATTATGTCTAATGATTAGTTAATTGCATATTATTTTGTGATTAAATGTGTTATATTCCTTGATTTTCTAATTTGGTAATTTTTCTAGTTGTTTGGTTTATTTTGCAGGAAAATTGGTTAATTTAAAATAATAATGGATAAGACAAGTAAAACAATTACTAGAAGAAGAATTACAATTGATAAGGATTAAAGAGTCAAGATTAAGATAGAAAAATTTGAAGTAAGGCAGCAATTGAATCCTTATAAGAGTCCAAATTAGAAGAAAACTCATTTAAAGTTGGATTATGAAAGTATCCTAGAAAATAATGATTTGACACGTTTTCAGTATTTTGGTCATAACTTTTGATTCCGATATCCGATTGACTTGATTTTTGCGGTGTTGGAAAGAAAACTTCAAGGGCTACAAAAGTATATTCAAGAAAATTTTGTAAATCAGCCACTAATTATGCAAAATTCAAGCTCAAAATCTTGACAGATTTTGTACCTGCGCCCCCAAGATTTTATGCACGAGATTTAACTTTAAAAGACTTCTTTTTGAAAAAAAATTCTTCCCCATCCAACCTTATATCTTCTACCTATACCTAGGATTTATTTTAGTATAAATAAAGGTTCTCATCTATTGAGAGGATGATTATTATTCTCTTCCCATATTTTTTTTTCTAGTTTTTGTTCTAATTCTATGGTTTGTTAAAAACCCAACTAAAGTTATGAGAGATACTTTCAATGAAGCACGGTATTTATTATTTATTCAATGTTCTTTTTAATGCATGATTTATTCTTTTAATTTAATTTTTGTCTTTTAGTTAAGTTTTTACTCTGTATAATTTCTTGATATGTTGTGCTACGTACATTGAATGCTTGAGATTTTCTACGAGTCAAATAACTGATTATTCCATACTTGAATTAATTAATTAGAATTTCTCATAAGATAATTGATTTATTATTTTTAATAAAATAAGGTCTACCTGTTGGAAAGCTTGATTTATCGTAGACTCGGGGCACGGTGAATGTTGTGTTTTACAAGTAAATTCTTATATTTATTTAGATAATTCATTAATTATAACTTTTGATGTTTTCATATTATCACTATTAAATATTCTGATTGAGATCACTCTTCAGCCAATTCTCAATTGAGTTTGAAAACTGGATTATTAATAATTACCGTGTGGATTTAAAAGGGTATCTTCGATGATTTAGTATTTTCAATTATTGTTTTAAAATCAAATTTATTGTTTTTCTAATTTTGTGTTGTGACAATTTCTAGTTTTTTTTTTTAACAAGAGTACCAAAATAGTCCTACACTGACTGGAAGTTGGATATTACACTATCCTAGACTAATTCTAAGAGTAACAATTAAGCTAAAACACTTTGCCATGGAATAGAGTCAAATCCAAAAATTCCTATTATCAGTCAAACTCATTTTTGCAAAACCTTTCACACCCTGCAGCACACTTTATACCAAAATAATTGAAGAGGATGGAATGGATACATCACAACCACACTGGCTGGAGCTCTCCCACGCCACCTCTCTCTATATGGGCTCCATATTCCCTGCCCGCCACCAACTACGGGGCCAAGCCTGCAACTTTCCTTTTAAGGGGTTCAAAATCTGAATATTTTTGCAACATTTTACAAGCTTGTCTAAAAATTCTGCAGCAAGGCTCTCCTAAAAATCCTACAACTATAGGACATTCTCCACATAGTGAATGTGAAACAAGTTTGAGTTGCACTGCAGCAGTCATGATCTTGCTTCGTGTGGCAGAGCTTCCAATAAATGCAATCTTGTCAACATGGGGATGCGATGCCATAGGAGCACCAGCTTCAGGCCCCAATCCAGTCAGAATGCTAAGGACACCTGAAGGGAGACCCACCTCCTTACACACTTCAACCAATTCCAAGCAGGTAACAGATTCCAATTTAGATGGCTTGAGAATTGTAGTACACCCAGTAGCCAGGGCAGGAGCAACTTTCCAAGTAACCATCAACAGAGGGTAATTCCATGGAGTAATCAACCCAACAACCCCAAATGGGTTCCCTAAGAATATGACATTTAAATGTCTTCATTGAAAGAGAAGTAGGGGCCTTTTGCTTTGAATCCAAAGCTTCAGCAAGATCTGCATTGTAGTCAAAACATCCCGCTACATCATCCTTATCATAATTTTTTGCAATGCTGGGCACTGAAACAAAATGTTGTTCTACTTGACGGAGCCATTTGAAATTCCCTCTCTTAAGGTGTCAAATCCCACAAGCCCCAATCAAGTTCATATGAGTTATAGATAATCCAATAGTCTTGTCCATATTTATTTGTGTCATATCCTATTAATAATACGTCATGACCTCCCATTGAGAACTCATCAAGCTTATATTCAGGGTCATATTTTGTCATCTGCCTTACAAACTTCTCGTAATGATAATCTTCTTCTCCGTCATAAATGCCCTCATTGTACCTAGCAAACTTATATCCAACATTAATACCAATGCACATTGTGCCATTCTTGAGCATCTCATATGACATATACTCATTCTTGAGTTGCATGCAATCCAATTTATCTATCATAATTCTTCTTGTACCACTAATGTAACTCCACCTAGAAGGAGACCCCACATACAGATAATCCCTTTCTAAAACTACTCCATGTTTTTTAATCCTCCTCAAACAAGCCAACGAATTCACATCTTCATAATTCTTTCTCGATGCATTCTAGATCTCTTAAAAAGAGACCTGAACATGTTCCATTTTTAAGATAAAATGGGCATACTCTATGGCAGTCGCTGCGAAATTCTGCAAAACATGCATCAGAGTTACCTTGGTCTCTGATAGTTGATAATTTTTTTTACGGTATCACCGATTCATAGCATCAGATTATTTATTATACCAAATATTGTGCAAAAGCGTTACACAAACGGAGTAATAGAATGGATGATGTTAAGGGTAAAATGGTATATTTGTTATATAAGATGTGATAGAATATATGGTTGTTTGTGGGATCCACCATAGTACTTATTGAATAAACAGACATGAGAGGGGATTGAAATACTTTCTATTACCGGTACTAATATCCATTGGTATTGGAAATGTAAGGAATACATTTCCAATACCACCCATAAATAATCCTTGAAACAAACATGCCCGAGGAGATTTATTTATAGCACTAGAGAGTAATAAAGTTTCGTACTCTAACCGACGTGAGACAAACATATAAATATTAACATTAACAGTAGACATCTTAATAAACATATTGTGCCACTCGTGGCCCTTGAATATCTCGCAAGTACGGGAAAATATTTTGTGCTTTCCATATCCTCCATCGACTCTAATACATTCATGCAAGCATCAATGTGATAGAAATCGCTTACAGGATCTGTCACGCCCCAAATTTCATAAAAGCGTGATTAAAACAAATACTTTGTTTATTCCAAAAACACATGCCGGTTTGTTTTAAAAACATCTAGAAAAATATCTCTTTAGTTTAAATAAATCATTTTTTAGAAAATTTCAACAGAATTTCCTTTGAAAATCGGGCATCCAAATAATTGGTAAGAACTACCTATGAGAGCATTAAACATAATAATTATACATAACTAGTCATTCACATCATATCAACCATATACATCACTTCTCATGACATCCACAAATAAATCATTACTGTTCAAAATTAAGGTAACAAATGGAGGTCCACGAAGTCCTCCCAAACCCGGGTTACAATCTAATTATCCAAAATTCTTCGTCATGAATATAATATACAGAATATCTAAAATCTTTATAAGTAAACTATTTAAAAAGTCTCAATCTGTACATATTTCCTCAAATTAATCAAGATATAAATCACTTATAAATCCTCAATAATATATATCATCGTACATTGTTCTTTACATACTCTAGCTAAATATATATAAAGTCATAACAACTCTCTTCTGCCTCAATACTCCCACTATGTAGTCCACCAACATATACTCATAACTGAAAATGTTAAATGATAGGGGTGAGCAACCACACGCTCAGTAGGATAATCCTTTTCTTAGGCATATACAAGGTTTTAAATACCAACAGTTCACAATCTTAATGATAGGTAATGAAATAATTTATCAATAAGTCTAGGTACACGATAAGTAGTAAGCATTTTTGAAAGTACACTACGTACTATCATTTGAAATACATAAGTGAAACATTAAGAAATTTACTACATCAAAGTCAAATCTCAAGGTACCCTATAAAACATTTCTTCTTAAAACATAATGCAACACCATTGATTTTATAAAGTACGAAGTGAGAAATATTTATACAAATATATGTATAATAAATCTAGTAAAGTAATCATTTCTTATTTTGAACACAATTCCATAAACTTGTTCTTTCTAGGGTATTTTTCAAAAATATTAACTTCACATACTTTCGCCTCAACCTCACATTCCCTCACCTCACTTAAGAGATTTGTTGGAATATTGGCTATTGGTTTCTTGCCACCCAAAATTCATTTATGCTACCCATACGGACAGGTATCATCAAACCAACACCGGTTCACGAATGAACCATCCCCGGAGAACCTTTTGGGTCTTGCACCCTAGGGTCTCATCCCCCTTATTGCTTTTTAGGGGGGATGTGTAGGGCACAACTCAGTGTTATCAGAATCGGACCGGACCGGTTCAACCGTGAACCGGGACCTTAATCGGTCCGGTTCTCTAATTGGACCGCATAAGGAAGATAACCGGATAAAAACCAAAAAATCGACTGATTTTTGTAAAAAAACCGTGAACCGGATGATTTGATGCGGACACAACCCTTTTTCCTTCGTCTGATAACACTGATCTTCGTTTTGCCCTAAATCCCTGAAGCACAATGACAAACTTGGCTGAACATTGTGTACTGAAGGTGGCTGATCTTGGGGCATAGCCCCTTTCCCTCTCTCACAACCTTGGCTGATCTTGAGCGCCACTTCACACCAGGCGACGAAGGTGGACTGATTTAGAGGTATGTTCATCTCTCTCTTTGATCTGGAGGTGGCTAATCTTGGGGCGCTGAAGGTGGCTGATCTTGGGGCACATCCCCTTCCTCTCTCTCTCTCTCTTTTTCATTCACACGATTTTGATTTCAAACCAAAACAAAAAGAAGATGCCAATCCACATAATAAAGAAAGAAATACAAGACAACCCCCCCAACGATTCTTCTGTTATGTTGTGACCTCTGTTGTAATTTTACTTTCATTTTGGGGCACAAAATCACCCACTAACTTTAATTTATGATAAATTGTATGCATTTTAGATATATTTTATATTTTTTAGCTAAATTATTATGTTTTATAATTATTATATATATATATATTTTTTTTTTTTTATTGTATGACTGGTTTGACCAGTTGACCCAATGGTTGAACTAGTGAACCATTGACCCGGTCTCCTTGCCGATTCGATGACCGGTCCAGTTTTGATAACATTGGCACAATTTGTGATGCCACACATGCTGTCACCGAAAACCACTATCATCACCAATCCCCCTAGGACTAGTAGCCGCCTTGGTAACCCCCCTCAAGGCCCCAACCGTCTACTAACCATCTGCATGTCGGTACTGAGTATAGTTGTTTCAAATCATAATTTCATGATCACCTTCCATTCCCAACACTAACCACAACTTCGACACTTTTAAAAAAAAAATACATAGTTTTACAAAATCTCACATTTCTATTTCCAACATAACACATTTTCAAAATAACTCACATACACACCAAAAATACAATTTGTACCATTTTATAGCAAATTTCGCAAATTAAATGATTGAGAAGTTATATAGATCAACACCACCATTTTCATAATTTAAAATAACTCAACAAAACCCCAAATCATGGTAAAATATACTCAATCATATCATAAAAATCAATATCTCTTTCCACAATTTATCATTGCAATACTTATAGTCACTTTGACATTTTATCAAACACATGGTAGACATAAAATCTCCAAACACACATTTACAAAAGAACATACTCATTCTTAATACCCAAATCAAATACATTATATACAAAATCACATATATTATAAAGAATCCAAAATCTTAAGTTCAATCAAACACCCATAACAAAAATTAAGTTAGGGTTTCAAACCCACAATACCCAAATTCATTTAATGCATATAGGTTTACAAATTCATAGTAAACACTTCATTTAATTGAGACTCATAGCATGTATTTAATTCATACTAAGCAAATAGATATATAACATACATGAGATGCATCAATGTGTATGCAAGAGAAAGGAAAACCCTACCTCAAAACCCAAGAATTCAAGTTCCACCTTCAAATCTTCAAGTGAATTTAAGAATCTCAAATAATGTTTCTAAGTTTTCAAGCAAAAGCTCAAGCTCTAATGGCCTTCTTCTCTCTTCCTCTCTCTAATTCTAAGGTTTATGAAGTAGTATTAGATGAGAGGTGTGAGAAAAATGAGAGAAATGGAGGTGAAAATTGGGTTTAAGGGCTAAAATTCGCGCCGGATACTGTTCACATGACCCAAAAAAATGTATTTTCCCCAAAATTATAGTTTTTCCCCAAAACTTCTCCAATTTGATCTGTATGACTACCCTAAGGTTTTTCGACGTTCCGGATCCATTTTTAATGTTATTTTAGGCTAAAAACATTTATTTTTATGAGTTTTATAAAAATTCAAGCCAAATTATACCCAAAATGTCAAATTTACAATTTTTACCCTTTTAGATCGCAATATCGACTAAATGTCTAACCCAATTTTTTTCGCCGCTCTCGGATTCAATAGCGATGTTATTTCGACCTATAAACTTTTAGAATGATTATTTAACTACCTTTTTAAAGTTTACATGCCTCCAACTCTATATTTGACCCAAAAGTCATTGCGCTTGAAACTCAAACTTACGCGACTATACCTTTAACAATGATTCAAAGTTGCTCTCATCATTTTAATCATTTTGAAAATACTAACAAGTTAATATAATTTATATTTATATGAAACACATGATCTCATAGGATCATTGATAGATTGTTTTATTTACTGCCCATGCAAGTAAGCATGCAATCCATTTGATAGTGGATCTGATGGTACAACCAAGAAAGCAAAACCTTATGTTTGAAGATCGTGACCCATTTTAAACACTCAAATCTAGATTGTCAATAAGGCTGTCAATGGATCGGATCTGAATTGAATTTTGATCTGTCCAGATTCGAATTCAATAAAAAATTCGAGTTCTGAATCCGATCCATTTATCTAACACTATGTGCACCCACAATTATTTTCCACTTTCAGGTAGTTTTACAAGACTACTAAAAATAATCATTCTCGTAAAGTCCATAGCTCAGCTGCCATGCTACTCGACTTCCCTATGGAATCCCTAATAGATCACCTATTCCTGTTAGACATGGATTTCCAAAGATTGTGCCATCTGTACTTAGCTTGGTCCAACCCAGTGGGGGAGGATGCCAAGAAAATAATTGTTGAATCTTACAAGGCTGATTGGAATAAAACTTGTGCTGATAAATTCAAAGGCTCGAATTAGTGTTGATTCGACCAAACTTTTTTTTGGACCTTTTCAATTTGAAATATGGATTTGTTCCTATGAAATGAAAGACTAGCACATGTGACTGGGAAGAGAACTTCCCCCAGGTAAGTTGTCCAAAAAAGTGCGTTCTCACTATTGTAGTGTTGCATTCTCACTATTGTAACCGTTACGCCCAATATTTTTACAATTCGAGTAAATAATTCAATTTTAATTTGACCCATTTATTATTTAGAGTAAACTACACAAATGACCCTCAAACTATGACATTTGTGTCAATTAAGTCCCTGATTTTTTTTTTTTTGTGTCAATTAAGCACTTGAACCCTCTAATTGTGTCAATCGAGCTCTTCTGTCTACCTCCGTAGATTATCTAACAGAAAGTGGCGAAATGTGTCACACAAACCGGTGAGTAAACTGCACATATGACCCTCAAATTATGATCCTTATGTCAATTAAGTCCTTAAACTTTTTTTGTGTGTTAATTGAGCTCCGAAACTATCTGATGATGTCAATTTTTTGTCTTTTTGTGTTATATAGTTACGTGAGTAACACACTCTAATGGAACCAGACATAAGAGATCAATTGATACAATTAAAAAGTTTAGGGGCTCAATTGACATAAAAAAAAATTTAGATGTTTAATTGACACAAATATCATGAGGATATATGTATAGTTTACTCTATTATTTATATAAATTAATCGCATTATTTTCGGATTGCGGGTCAAGTTCATTGAGACCCGAGAGTATTCATTCTTAGCTGAGAAGTAGAAGAAGTTAAGAGTAGTGGAAAGGTAGACGCAGAAGAGAAACACGGCGAATCGATGGGTTCATCAAGTGCTGTAAGAGAACTACAGAGAGAACTAGAGACCAAAGCCAATGATCTAAACAAAATTCAAAAAGGCAAGTCTTCATCACTCTTATTCCTCTCCTTTTCCATTCTTTAACTCCTCGTAAATTAACCCTAATCCTTATTCAATCTTCTTCTTTCATTCTCTCCCATTAGAATCTTCTAACTGTGTATGTCATGATTTTATACATATACACACTTCTTCAGATATATCAAAGAACCATCAAGTGAGAAAGAAGTACACCATTCAGCTTGGTGAAAACGAGCTCGTCCTCAAGGTCTCCTTCTCCCCCCCCCCCCCTCTCTCTCTCTCTCTATATATATATATATATGTGTGTGTGTGTGTGTGTGTGTGTGTGTGTGTGTGTGTGTGTGTGTGTGAGTGTTGTGTGTGTGTGTGTGTGCGTGCGTGCATATATCGAGATAGTGTGTGTTTGTGTGTTTAAGTATATGCCCTTAAAATTTGTGATTAATGGGTGGTTTCTGGATCTGGGTTTGAAGGAGTTGGATTGTATATATATTTGGATAGTTTTTGTGTGTGTATTCACTTAAAATTTGTGATTAATGGGTGGTTTCTGGAATTTTTGTAGGAGTTGGATTTGTTGAACGAAGATGCGAATGTGTACAAATTGATAGGACCGGTGCTTGTGAAGCAGGATTTAGCAGAGGCAAATGCCAATGTTCGCAAGCGAATAGATTACATCTCTGCTGAATTGTACGTTGTCCTTAAATTTTGTTGGCTTCATTTGTGTTTAGTTTTAGTGTTTTGTATACCTTAATTAGTTTAGATGATCTCGGGTCATTGAATGAAATTTTTTTGCTGGGGTTTTCTGCATAAGCATATGTGGCTAGTTCTCTTTGGTGATTTTTGTTGGTACTTTTAGTTTGTGCTGATATATGAAAAACTAGGAAAACTAGGGGTAACTCGTGCCTGAAGGCACGGTATAATGGGAATGGTTTTGCGAGGGATGTTGGTGGCCGTTTGATGAGTCTATTTGAGACCGTCGGATAGGCTTATTGAAGTCTGCCCTGTTTTTATTATAATTATAAATTGCTATTATGATGTAAAAAGAAAAATGAAGTTTATGCTAGCAAGTGAATTTCTTACATATCTACTCAATTTTATTTTCCTTTATATTTATATGTTTGATTATTGATTCAATTCTTGTCATGTTCTAACATGTTTAAGTTACTTATAATCTGTTAATCATGATTTAAGTTGATATTTTCTGCAACTTTGTCATTAGAAATGAAAGATACTTCCATGTCACATGTTAGTAATCATATTTGGAAAAATAGTTGTATCTTTTCTTTGGTTCATTAAGAGAGCTCTATGTCACCAAGAATGAAGCGGGAGCATTTGTTTGTTAATAACTAGGGGTGCTGATCATGAAAATTGCAATTATGTTACCCTAATTGTAATTTATTACTTTTGATATTTGGTTCCTTATAAAAAAAAAGCTCAGAGAGGTGAGAGCTTCTGGTTTCATTATAGTTGCCTTTAATTCAGAGAGAAAAATGATGGCAACAGATCTTTAATTGATGACTCCCTTATTTGTTGAAAACCTGTGAACTAAGTGCTTTGGTAATGACTTATTGGGCCCTTGGAGTAGTTTTGAACCGATCTTTGTTATGGCTACTACCTGAGAATGTTGGTGAGTGAAGTTCACTGAAAGCGCAGTTGGAAGGTGGCTTTCAGGTCTCAATATTACATGAGCTCCCTCATTGCAATTTGTAATATTGGAGAGTTTGAATACAAAAGTGACATAAAAGGCAATGGTGCTGAAACAGAGAATGAATTTGAAAAAAATGACCTAAAAGGGATTGGCCGCTGAAAATGAGA
Organism: Ilex aquifolium; assembly: GCA_951799425.1. NCBI lineage: Eukaryota > Viridiplantae > Streptophyta > Magnoliopsida > Aquifoliales > Aquifoliaceae > Ilex > Ilex aquifolium. The sequence continues at coordinate 47,827,169 of OX637392.1, read as the reverse complement.
ATGACAATTCAGATTTATTTCTTCCGGATCCATCTTACCTATTGATATCTTTTATTGCCACTTGTAGTGTGGACATAAAGGATGTGGACATATAAAAAGTTAAAAAGCAGCTCCCTGTTATCAATTTTTCCTCCCTGTTTTCCCTTTATTTTGTTTTTTTTCTTTGGGGGGTTTTGGGGGGGAGGGGGAGGATAAATTTCCCTTTATTTTGCTGTTAACCATTTAAATCATGACTCATGTCTGCTGCATTCTCTCTTTTCTATTTTGATGAGTTCCTCCACTTTTTAAACTCAGTTTATTGGCTACGGTACGGGGTACATTTTTTTGTTTTCCAACCTCTTAATAGGGGCATTGTAATCACTCTTCAATGCAGCCCCTATCCACTCATGTCCTCTTCTTATTGGGCATCTTACAAAATATTAAAAAGCCCAAAGAAAAAGAACTCGTTTTTTAGCTGAAGGTTCTGTGGTGAAGTTATATCGTCATTAGTAGTTTTGCTTCTCTTTTTTTTTTCATTTCATTAGTTGTTGTGCTGTACATTTTGCCTTATGTCAAGAAATATCAAAAAATTAATGATGTGTATATGAATTCACAAAACTATTGTATAGCTGTATGATATTCTAGAGTCTAAGTTGCAAGGAGTTAGTGTTTAACAACTCATGTCTATGATCTTACATGATTCTTCTCATGTCCATACTTGGGAGTTATGGATTTTTCATGTTATTCAAACCTTTTTGTGAAAGCATTGAATTGGATTGAGACTACTTCATAAGTTTTTTGGAATTTGTTGGTCTAAGTTAGGGTACCTGGATTATATTGTGTTTTGGGATAATTTCATTTTAATTTCAAGGGTTGCAATGTTGATATGCTTCTGCCAACTGTTCTCCTTTCTTATGTGCCTTTCCATGTCTTCTTCTTCTTCTTCATGGTTGTGGTGGTGTTGGTGGTGGTGGTGGTTGGTAGTTTACATGTCCTTTGACCATAAATGTTTATTTGCAGGAAACGGACGGATGGAACCCTTCAAGATTTAGAAGAAAAGCAAAATAGCAAGAAAGATGCGGTTGGTACCTTCTTTACACCATATGTATCAAAAGTTGCATCTTTCATGCTACACGTGCACTTGTTATGAGTCTACTTATCATTGGTAATGAATGAATGCAATCTGTTTGAAATTTTATGGTGAAACTGGTGCTAATAATAGTAAAGTTATGGAATTCATAATTGTTGGTGAACTTTGATCATTAGATGCTAATCAGGTGGTATCTGCTTCCCAACTGGGACAGAAATCTTGCAACTTTCTCTTTTCAAGTTGCAGGAGACACCTTTCAAGATAACAGCTGATGGTTCAACGTATACTGTACACTGCTACTGTTTTAAAATTACAAGCTCCCGTATTAGATAGATTATTAGTATAATTTTTAATTTCGATAAGCTGCTAATGTTTTTATCTTGTCATTTGAGGTCCTGAACATTATATTAAATGGGATATTTAAAATTGCTGGGAATCAAGATTAGGAAAAGTTCAACTTTTACAATTGAGGTTGCTTAGGTCGGGTGTACTGATTAAAGCAATGTCCACTCCATAAATATCTGAATTTATCTGTTTCCATCAGACTCCTTGATACTACTTTAACATAGCTTCTTTCTTTTCCATTCTTTTTGGAATCCATATGGTGTCTAAATTTTCTGAAGATACGTGGAGAATACTTTCATGGGAAACCGGAAAAAAGGATTGATCACACTGCCGATTCGTAGGGCATCATGTGTGGTTATGAGTTATACATAAGTTCAGGACAAGTTAGTTTGAATGTTTGGTTATATTTTGGATGAAATATTGCTGATGATATAGATATGCATCCCCAATATAACTCAACTCATTCGGAACCATTTGGTGTTTGATTTCATGACACATTAGATTCATCATTGCAGCAGTTATGGGTTTATGGGAACTGTTTGCATAATCCATTCTTCCTATTTCTGGTATGGGCCTGTTTTGTTGAAGATGAGACTTTATACATGTACACCACTGTTTTGATAAAACCTTCATGCATACATTACATCTTCTTTATCTATGACAATTGTAAAATGCAAAAATCGGAAGGAAGTCAACAAAAAATTTCCTATATGCTTGCTACAAAGCATGCACCGTTCTCCCTTCCCCATGCCTCCCTCCTTCGCCTATGCTTTATGGAAATTCTTCTCAATCTAATTTTCAATTAGGATTATGTTTGCGATAACTAATTTCAGTAACAAAATCAATGAGAAAATATGTAGGAGTTTGATAATATTGTTCTCAAAAAGCAAGAATCATTATTTGACCTTTGTTGGCCTTTCTAAAGAATTACTGGTGGTAAGTTGCAGATGGTTTACCCTTAATTGAGCTTTCTAAGAAGAGGTATGGACCGTATGGTGCTCTGTCAAATTTTCTTAGTCCTAGTTTCACAAGTTCCTGGATTTGGTTATGAAAAATTTCACCTGAGCATGCATGCCAACGAAGCAAGCCCCTTCGCTGGGCAGGAAAAGAAATAATATGAATAACGGAAAGGATAAGTCTGGAAATGTCCTCCTGAAAAAAAGGGCTGGAAATGCCCAGATGTTGCTGTTGCTTCATATTGGTGATGCTTTATTATTTTCTTTGTCAACTGGACCTCAAAGTCTGGTATGGTTTGATTAAATTAAATTGAGACGTTATGTCTGTGAAATGGAATGAATTTATTATGTTGAAGTTTTTTGAGTAATTGAGGCCAACAATGAATACCTGTCAATACGTGAGTGATCTTGCAGAGTAGGTATGTTCTTGTACATGGTATAGTTTTAGCATGGATGAAACTATGATGAAATCATGTAATGTGCATGTCTAGGATCTCCTCGAAATAGTTTTGCTTCATCCAGCGGAGTCGAAATAATTGGTTGCTGTTTCTTTCTCATTTGAGGGGCTGCTGCTTATATTTCTTGAAATTTAGCACATTGTTGATTGAAGCAGTGAGTTAGGCTGTGAAGGAATGTTCATGTTGATCATTCATCCTGAATTTTGACATGAGCTGAATTTTGACTGAAGTTACACTGGAGTGTGTGCAAGCCATGGTCTACACCTCTATACCAAATCGTAATTTGGTAATCTATATAGTTAACTAGAAGAGTAGCCATGGTCTACACCTCTATACCAAATCGTAATTTGGTAATCTATGTGAGGGAGGAAAAAAGTTGAAGTTTCCTGTGAACAAATTCCTTATGTACTGCATACACAAAAAGGAGACGTGTGCAGATTTGATGAGATTTCTAGGTTGCAGCTGAAGTCAGGTAACTAAAATATGGTACACTGTTTGAATTACTGTTGAGGTGTTACCTGACAAAAACCATTTGTAATAATGCAATCTGACATAATGCAATCATTCCAGCCTGATTATTAGAGGGGCTTAGGATATTACGACTGGAATCAAAGTCGAAGAACTTGAAGAAATAGAAAACTTATCACTTGCATTCTGTGCTTCAACAAAGCCAAGCTTAGTACATCAAATATACCCTTGTACATCAGATATACTAGGCTCTTGTTAACTATTGTTGAATCATAGTACCTTCTTATTTATGGAATTGTGTGATGAATCATCGGGTCATGCATTGATTGGAAGTTTGATTTTTTTTTTTTTGGTCAATGTTGGAAGATTAATTTACATAGTAAGATTTATGGACTCTTTGTTGCTTGTAGATTTATGGCTGCGCAAAAGAATAATATGTTGTGATTTTTAGTTTTCTTTTAGCAGTAGATTCACTAAATTGCAGTAAACTTTGACAAGTTGAACGATGTTTGTATCCTTCTCATTTGGTTAGTTCTATATCGGCTATTACGGCATTTTCCATTCCCATTAGTCAAGAAAAAAAAAATTGCATCATAGAACCAGTTTTGTTTGTTAATCTTCACTAAGAATAATTGCATGATTTGTTATTATCTATACGGTACAGATAATAATTGTTTTATTTGAATCAGATGTATTCATTCTGCAATTTGTTTATCTTTTTTTTTTTTTTTTTTTACAGATTTTGAAGTTACAGCAAAGAATTCAATCTCTCCAGGCTGGAAAAGCCAAGGCATAAGTATGTTAACACTCAATCGGGAGTAATCTTTTTGATCTGTGTTACAGCATCGATGGTGTTTCTATCTTGTTTGTTATTTGAACTTTTATGTCGAACTGTAAACACGCTGTATCTTCTACCTGCAATGGCGGATGGTTCATTTTCCTGGCAGATTTTGATGCTCGTGTTTGTGTAAAGACCGTTAAATTTGTTACTTAATGCGACACAAATTTGTCTATGAAATTATGTTAAAATCACTAATTCGATCAATATCTGCATCTGTTAGAACTTCTTTTATCATTTTTATGATACCATGGCTGCATCCGGGATTTGAAGTATTCCAGGGGAAGGAATCTGCCATCCATTGTTTTTTGCCATTTTCGATTGAAAGTTGAAGCAAGTGTTTTGATTCTAAGATGATGTATAGTATATCTTGGCCATCTGTATTAGTGAGAGACTTGTGACACATAATTAATATGAAGTTATTGGGCATGAATTTAATATTAATAAGTTCGGGTAAGAAGTAGGTTGATTGGTTAAACTAAGGAGACAGATTGATCGATAAGAAGTAGAGATTAACTTAAAGATGACTATTGCCAACCTTAAATGCAATGATAGGAAACATAAGATTATTCTACTTGCAACCCAATTGGAACTTTATATTGGGTAATATAGGGCTATTCTCTTCTCTGCCCGATATATTTTTTGTTTCGCCCAAAAAAGATTAATTGAATCATCAAAAATTTAGAGCATTAATTAATTGCAGTTGAATCCATTTTTTGGGGTCTTTTTACTCACTCTAAATTGAGGATTTGTTTCCATAACAGTCATGCTACCCTATATCTGGAAATCTTTTAAACCTCTGAAACTATTTCGACATTTGGTTTTGAATTTAATAGATTTGTATATAATTTTTTTAGTGAAAATTGGGGATTAGTCTTCTTTAAGAGACTTATAATGACTTGAGTCTGTTAAAGAAACTTATTTGGTAATAAGTTCGTTTTTTTATCTTACTAATAAGTAATTAAGTCTATAATTTTTTAAAAACTCCAAAATGCCTCTCATATAATGTTTCAATAGTATTAAGCGTTAATTTTGTTTTCTAATTGGGAACGCTCAGATTCTTTACCCCTTAATTCACGTTCATAAGATTTTTTTCATAAAATTTGAAATTCAAATTTAAAAGTCCATTTACTTATTCTTGCCAATAAAAAACCTAGAAGAAATCTTATTCCTCGTGTCATTGGCAAGTTGTCATATTATTCAAATTCATCCCTATCGAAATATTACAGTCATAGCAATAATGCTCATCTCTTCGATCTGAGCAACACTTTTTCTGGAAATACTTTTTTTTTTAATCAGTTTTCAAGGATAATTTTTTCAGTGAAAACATATAATTTGTTCTTAGATGTCGATTAATACTTGGATTTTCCGAAAACAAACAACAGCATATTTGGTTTTTTCTATTTACAAGTGTTAGTAGATGTATTTAATTGTTTAACAAGTGAATGACCCCAATTTTGTTCAATATTTTATGTTATTATTTTTTGTGGTAAGCATATTACTATTTTCTCTCATCATCATCATCAGCTGCTTAGGTTACTTACAAATGTTCAGTATGTTACTGGTTTGACCCCCAATTTTGTTTAATGTTCCATGTTATTATTTTTTTTGTTGAGCATGTTACTAATTTTTTTTGTTGAGCATGTTACTATTTTTTTTTATTGAACATGTTGCTGTTAATATTACATGTTACTATTTTTTTTCAAATGTTAATATTGAATACTACTATTTTTTTTTTTCTCAAATGTTAATTTTTAATATTACTATTTTTTGTGTTTGAATGTTACTATTCTTTTATTTTTTAATGTTACTATTTTTTTATTTTGAATGTTACTATTTTATCTCATAATATATATGTATATGTGTGAGATAAAATAATTTTAGTCTATATATGTATATAAATAGATATGAGAGAGAAAAAAAATTTTAATGTTAGTCAAACTCCTAAAATTTAAGAGTTATTAGTTTTTAAATTTAATTTAATTAAATCTAACTACTAGGGGTATTTTAGACAATGAGTTATCAAAATAGACTTATTTCTAAACAAGTTTTTGAGTGGACTTAAGTCCAAATAAGTCCACAAAAGGGACCGACCTCCAAATTTTCCATTTAAAAAAGAAAGAAAGAAGATGCCTGTTTCATGATATCCCATTCAATACTTGCGTTGTTGAGCTGGACAACACCACACATACTAGAGTGTTGGATAAGAATCAACAATGCACTAGAATGCCCCCTAGTTGATAATTTGTACTCTGATAGTATCTAGGGTGCCTAGAACAATGTGATGTCACACATCGGATAAATCCTTAACCCTTTTCCATACGATGATCCACTACTCTGTAATGTGGACTACTTAGTATAGCATGCCTAAGAGGGTAGTGCACCTTGGAATGCTCAAGGCTATAGAATATTCTTTTAAAATATGACTAATAGTGGATGTATAAGCAATGACTTCAAATTCAAAAGTTCAACGTACTCTGACAACTTTATAAACGATAGAGTTATGATTTATTCAGAATGATCGTGAATGAAGGGGCATAAAATTATGCCACGTGGATAAACCATCACGTGGAAAAAGAAGGAGCCACGTGGGGTTTTGGCTTTGTCAAAACCGAACCGAACTGTTGTAGATTGGGAATATGACCGAGCAAAAGGATCTGGCAATGTGGAGATAAGAACCGAACAACACAATAACTGCCTGCGATCAAGGGATTTAGTTGTACCAGCTAGGCGCATTCAACAGCTCACGAGCTGAGATTAAGGGAGCGTTAGAGAGATTTTTGGGATAGCGAACAAACAATCCCGCTGGAGGAGGATGTGCCATCTTCCTCACCAGAAAGAGTAATCACTAAAGTCTATATAAATCAGCAAGGATGCTTAGTGCGAGGTATATTAAATCCTTTCAGAACACATTCTTTTTTATCTACACTTACTGACTTAAGCATCGGAGTGTCTTCGATCTCGGGCAGTTTGTTCGTTTTGCAGGAAACTTTGCTCAGCAAAAGACATCACCGTTTGGTGAGGATAAAAGGAAACTTGCTAGCTTACAATTGGCGCCGTCTGTGGGAACACCCAAACAAAAAGTCATTTCAAGATTGAAAAGCACACTTGGGTCACCGGTGGAGCCCGATGTACAAGAGGACTCCGATCCGAACTACTGAGTATCGTTTCCATTCGGAAGTGACATTCGGGTGGATCTCTATGATAGCCAGGACGAACAATAGGAGGATAGGATCTCTTCTGCCAGTTTCAACCCAGAAGATGGTGAAAACCGATGTGAAGATCCGCAAGTAGGATCCCTCCGTGCCGAGGGGGATAACCCTGCCCCTACAAAGTTGGTTCAGTCATTACGAGACCGCTTAGACACACACGATGAAATGTTCAAGAGATCATATGCAAGGGAAAAGGCCCTAAAACGAGAAAATGAGGAACTAAAACGAAAACTAAGGAAAGCTAGTGAAAGAAAAGACTTGGATCATGGAGATTGCCGTACCCAGAGGCGACAACAGAAAACGCCAGACCCATGGGAGAAAAAAAAGAAAGATTCACAAGGAGCTAGCTATCACAAAAAGACACGCCAGTCCGTTAGTCAGGAGGAAGAGTGAAAGCGATTTATCACAAACAAGCTTGAGAGTCGGTTGAAGCAACCGGAGCAAAAGTCAGCAAGGGACCTTGCACGAAGAGCAACCGGAGAATACGTCGATGGAACAGAGGTTTCTCCATTCACCAAATGGATAGATCGAGTGCATATACCAAGCAAGTTCGTTATCCCAAGTTTCAAACTCTATGACGGAAAGACGGATCCCACCGCTCACATTCGTCATTACAGACAGTTGATGACGGTGCACAGGAAGAATGCGCTTCTACTCTATACTATATTCCCCAGCAGTCTCGAGGAGTCAGCCATGAAATGGTTTGATGGACTCGCGAGGAACTTGGTGGATAGCTAGGGTCAACTGGCCGAGCAATTCATGACTCGGTTTATGACAAACAGCCAATAGCCTAAGGATGTGGGGGGACTGCTGACATTAAGAAAGAGGAATGGAGAGACGTTGCGAGAGTATGCACACAGATATTGGGAAACAATGAACGAGGTGGAGGCGTGCAATCCCGAAATAGCGGTTGCATCCTTCAAGATCGGACTACCAAAGGAGAACCCGATGTACTAATCATTGACAAGAAGACCGGCGACGAGCATGGAAGAGCTGATGACAAAAGTCGAGAAATATGCCAAGGTGGATGATGACCTTGGTAGAGATGTGGGAATAAAACAATTCGAAAAGAAGCAGTTCGACAAGGATAAGTCGGGTCACCCAACTCAGGAAGGAGGTAAAAACAAGGAGAAAGAAGAGTTCCCCTTAAAGTCCCCGAACACGAGAGTCAATATAGTGTTCAAAGAACCAATTTACAGGATTCTATCCCAGATCAAGGGAAAACCTTATTTCAAGTGGCCAAACAAGTTGGGAGGAGATCCTGCCAGGAGGAACCCGAACTTCAAATGCTCCTACCATCGGGACATAGGGCATATGACTAAGAATTGCCGCTCTTTAAAGCAACATTTAGAGGAACTGGTCCAGGCGGGACACCTCTCGCAGTTCGTCGAAAATGGGGAAAAAAATAGCACTGACATTGCATACCTCCCCCATGATCGACCTACTCCGTGGGCATCATCAATGTGATACATGCGGTAACCCCGCACGTGTCGACAAACAACTCAGCTAAGGCCTACATTAAATTAGCTACCCAAGCCTGAGAAGTTTATCAATTGGGGGCAAGCCGCGAGCCGTTGAGTAAAAGATTGAAGATAGACGGGTCGCTTAGAAAAATCAGTTTTTTCGAACAAGACTTGATATAGGTACATCACCCGCATAACAATGCGCTCATACTAACCGTTCGGATAGCGAATTTTGACGTTAGAAGGGTGCTAATGGACTAGGGAAGCTCCTCAGATATTATGTATTTCAGCCTCTTCAAGAAGCTAGACCTGAAGGAAGAAGACCTGACAACATCTAACACTCCTCTGGTAGGCTTCAGCGGCAAGATGGGGATTCCAAAAGGAAAGGTCACCCTTTCAGTCCGGATAGGGCCTGTTGGAACAATGACCGAGTTTTTGATCGTTGATGCAGAGTCAGCCTACAACACCATCATGGGGCGTACTTGGTTGCATGAGATAAATGCGGTCCCCTCGATCTACCATCAGATGCTTAGGTTCCCAACGACAGACGGAGTAATTGACATACGCGGGGATCAGGTCAGTTCACCTGCCTCCTTGCCTCGGTCAAAGGAAAAGGCGGGGTCGAAGTCCATAAGGGGGCACTGACTCAAAAAATAGAGAGATAACAATTAAAGGAATGGTCAACCGCAGAGGATATGGACGCTGACCTCACGTACCGTGGAAGACCTAACAAAATAATGCATAGGCAACAACACTGAAAGGTATTTTTTATTAGGATCCTCGTTAACCACAGAAGAGCGTGCAAAGATAATCTCATTGCTACACGAGTACATTGATGTATTTGCCTAGGAGGCAAGTGACATGCGGGGGGTACCCCCTGAGATCGCATGCCATCACCTCAATGTTGATCCAAGCTTCAAGCCAGTAAACCAAAAACAGAGGAGATCGGTGCCACAACATAGGGATGCGATAAGAGAAGAAGTGGGAAAACTGTTGGAGGCCCGAATCATCAAAGAGGTACAATACCCAACCCAGTTGTCAAATACTATTGTGGTAAAAAAGAAGACGGGAAAATGGAGGGTATGTGTAGACTTTACTGACCTGGAAAAGGCGTGTCCTAAAGATAGTTTTTCATTGCCCAAGATTTACCAATTGGTCAACGCAACTGCGGGACATGAAAGAATGAGCTTTCTTGACTCGTATCGGGGCTATCACCAAATCCATCTGGCTAAGCAGGATCAGGAAAAAACATTGTTTATAACCCTAGAAGGCATATATTGCTACAGGGTAATGACGTTTGGGCTAAAAAATGCCTGGACAACATATCAAAGGTTGGTTACAAAAATGCTTTCAGACATGCTTGGCGATTCTATGGAAGTCTAAATTGATGATATGGTAGTGAAAAGCTGAGCAGAGCGTGATCACATCTCCAACCTAAAGAGAACTTTTGACGTCTTGTGCAAATTCGGAATGAAGCTGAACCCTTTGAAATGTGCATTTGGAGTCGGATCAGGGAAATTCCTTGGTTTTCTGGTTACTCACCGTGGGATTGAGGCAAACCCAGACCAGGTCACGACACTGACACAGCTGGAACAACCTAAAACGATAAAGGAGGTTCAGAGACTGACAGGAAGGGTTGTGGCACTGGGAAGGTTCATATCTCGCGCTTCTGACAAGTGCCGACCTTTCTTCCATGCAATTAAAAGGACTGGGTCACCATGGGATCAAGAGTGCGAGGAAGCTTTGAATGATTTGAAGTCTATCTGGCATCATCACCACTTTTGATTACCCCCTCGCCAGGAGAACTGCTGTTATTGTATCTAACAGTATCCGAGCACGTAGTCAGCGGTGCTCTAATGAAAAACTGACCAAAGGGATTAAGTCTGATCTACTATGTAAGTAAGATGCTCCTTGATGCGGAGACAGGGTACCTACCGCTAGAAAACTCGCGCTTGCATTTGTTAATACGGCTCGAAAGTTGCAACATTACTTCCAGGCCCATACTATAGTGGTACTCGCAGACCAGCCCCTTAAAGCTTTGTTTAGAAAGGCCGACCTATCTGGAAGAATCTCCAAATGGGCCATTGAGCTAGGAGAATTTGACATCCTCTTCGAGCCACGAACTGCAATAAAGGGGCAGGTGGTGGCTGATTTCATTGCCGAATTATCGCCTGGAGAACAGGAGGAGATTCAATCCCCTCAACAGTGTGGGGGATCAGAGAAGGAGCAAGGGTGGAGTTTGTTTGTCATGGTGCTTCAAACTGCAAGGGAGAAGGAGTAGACATCTTACTTGAAAGCCTAGAAGGGGATGTACTTGAGAAAGTAGTAAGGCTCGACTTTCAAGCCTCAAACAACGAGGCAGAGTACGAAGCTTTGTTGGCTAGAGTAAAATTAGCAATTGCTTTGAACGTCACGAAGCTCAAAATATTCTCTGATTCACAACTCACAGTAAACCAAATTCTGGGAGAATACTTAGAAAATGATGAAAGAATGATCTTGTACTATGAGCTCATGAAGAGAGAGCTCGATTGGATCCTAGACCATTCCATCAGTCAGGTTGGTAGTTCAAAAAATACACACGCAGACGCACTGGCATCCTTAGCCTCGGCGATAAGCGAGGAGGGAACAAGAACCATCCCGGTAGATAGGGGTGTTCACCCTACCCTACGGGTAGGAAATATAGTATTCTTCTTCCTACCCGAAACTTTGTGGAAGAATTTTTTTCTTGACCTACCCTACCCGATCAGGTGTGGTATTCCTACCCGACTTCCTACCCGGTTAATCGGGTAGGAAGTCGGGTAAACACTTTTGTAACTATTAAGTTTTGGATCATTTTAACAAGTTAATTAAATAACATGCACCAATTTAACAACACATTAAAAAAATCAATAGAGAAGGGGTTTTTCATGTTTGGGGTTTTCCATGTTTGATGTTAACTGAATAAGTTTTGAAAGCTTAAAAAAAAAAAACAGAGAAGGCCTGAACGATGCTTAAAAAAAATAGAGAAGGACTGAACGATGCTTGAAAGCTAGGATTTTGAGGTTCATTAACTTGATGCTTAAAAAAAAAAATCAGATCTGTAGATGAAGGCCGGAATGATGAAGGCCACCAGATTGTGCCCAAACAAAAGATAGAGAGAGAGATAGACAGAGAGAGAGAGAGAGAGAGAGAAAGAGTACCTGGGGAGGTCGGGATTGAACGATGAAGGCTTGAGCTATGGAAGCCGATGGAGGCAGAGGCTTGAGCGATGAAAGCCGATGTAGGCAAAAGGAGAAGAGTTGAGTGAAGCACTCGCTTAGTCAGTAGACGATAAGGTTGGTTAGTAATTAGGGTTTTTTTAGTTTATATATAAACCAAAAACTCTTCCGTATTCTTACCCGATTTTTGCGACTAGCCATTCAGTAGGGTAGGGTAGGAAATTGCGGCCAATCGAAAATTTGAACACCCCTACCGGTAGACTATTAGGAAGAGCCAAGTATCACGTTGTCAGAAGCATCGGAGGTGCATGTGAGTGAGGTTGGACTGAGCTAGATGGATGAAATCATTGATTATCTCAAAAATGGAAGCCTCCCCAAAAACAAGAAGGAAGCACACCGATTGCGGCTCAAATCAGCAAGGTTTTGGTTATCCCCCGATTAGAAGCTTTATAGACGCTCATTTTATAGGCCATACCTAAGGTGTGTACACTCCGACCTGGTACAAGATTTCCTCTTTGAGATTCATGAAGGAAGTTGTGACGCGCACACAAGAGGACGATCTCTCGCGCACAGGGCCTTGTCTCAAGGATATTGGTGGGCGTATATGCAAAGAAACGCCCAGCAGTTCGTTAAGCGATGTGTGAAATGTCAGTTATTTTCCCCTATCCCCAGACCGCCCGCATGAGACTTAATCCCATTAATGAGCCATTGGCCTTTCGCTCAATGGGGACTCGATATAATTGGCCCATTGCCTCGGGCACCGGGAAATAAGCGATTTTTGTTAGCAGTAACCGATTACTTTACAAAATGGGTAGAGGTGGAACCTTTGGCTAATATAAGGGATATGAATATCAGAAAATTTGTATGGAAGAATATCATTACCCGGTTCGACATTCCTGCAGTTCTCATATTTGATAATGGGACTCAGTTTGAAAGCGGCCCTTTCAGAGCTTTCTGCCAGCAATATGGAATTCAGAATCGGTATTCTGCCCCCGCCTACCCACAAAGCAACGGGCAGGCAGAGATATCGAAAAAAACAATTCTGGATGGAATCAAAAAGAGGTTAGAAAAGGCGAAAGGGATATAGGTAGAAGAGTTATCCAGCGTGTTGTGGACGTACCAAACCACACCCCTCCGTGCAACGGGGGAAACCTTATTTACACTCGCGTACAACATGAAGGTCATTATACCTCTGGAAATCGGATTGCCAACGCTCAAAACCACTTCAGCAGCAAATGAGAACAATAGCTCTGCCATCAGTCAAGAGCTCGACTTTCTTGAGGAAAAGAGGGAAGCGGCAGCCGTTCGGATTGTTGCCTATCAGCAACAAATGGCTCGATCTTATAACAAAAAGGTAGGCCCTCAGACATTTACGCTCGGGGACCTAGTTCTTAGACGGGTAATGAGAGCTGCCAAAGAACTAGCCCATGGAAAGTTGGGTGCTAATTGGGAGGGACCCTATAAGATAGATCGGGTCATTGGAAATGAATCTTATGAGCTTGAGACCATGGGACAGAAGCAAATACCCAAGTCTTGGAACGTAGCAAATCTACGAAAGTTCTATTTTTGAAGTACCTTCACGAACAAAACTTCTGAAGTGCCTTCGGAGAAGAAGGGGTGCCCCCTGCTATTTTCTTTTTTAGGAATTCCTATGACAAAATAATCCTCTTATGGAGAGAGATTCTTTTATAATAAGATTATATGCTTGTTGAACATTTGTTTATCATTCTCACCCTACTACTAAGGCAGGGAGGCAAAAATCTTGATAGAGGCATAGGCCTATGTCAGATGTAGCCACTTGATCAGATCTAAGCCCATGGTTAGGCATGACGATGTAAACCAAACAGGCAATAATTTGAGTCCGATCGGATCGGCAGGTCGGTACAAACGAAAAAAATTTCAAGGAGAGGCCCGGAGGGCCACAGTCTCCTCGCAAAGATCTCCGTAAAAGTCCCTTGCAGGTGTGCATGGGACCTAGCTCTAGAGAAGGGCCGAACAGGGTCAAAGCTTCTTAGAGCAAGGAAAATAAAAATTTTCTAAGTCCCTAGTAGGTGTGCGTGGGACCTAGCTCTAGAGAAGGGCCGAACAGGGCCAAAGCTTCTTAGAGCAAGGCTTTTTAGTTAGACGCTGAAGTACAAGTAACCTAGCCAAGTCGGAGTCCCCAACAATAACACAACATATAAGTACAAAAAAAGCAAAAAGGGCTAATCAAAATAAGGGAAGATTTCTTTCATATATGCTAAAAAAAGGTGTTTTTTTACATAAAATTTCAGGAAGCAGAAGGACCAGAAGAACTAGGCGCAAAATGATGCAAGAAAAATTCAGAAGTAGAAGGCACACCAGCAGCTTTCAGAGCAACAGCCCAACTTTTTGAAAAATATGCTTTCTCCAGTGAAGGAATTTGAAAAGCAAGATCCCTCTCTGCTTTCTCCATTCCTTGATCAAAAAGCAGCATCTTCCAGGTCTTTGACTTTAGCTTTAAACTTGTCAAAATCTTCTAGCAATGTGGAATGTTCAAGCTGAGTCTCGGATAAATCTATGCTGAGGGAACTCTCTGAAGCTTTTAGCTCCTCCACTTCTTTTGTCAGCTTTTTGTTCTCATCTTTTAGGCTAAGTGATTGAGCCTGAAGAAACAGCATTTCTTCGCAAAGTTTGGCGTATTCTTCGTCAACAGATTCTTTTTTTACCAGGGCAGACATACGATCATGAATCGCCTCTTTCATGGCCTTGTCCTTTCTGACAATCCTTGCCCCTACTTCATGCACCTTTTGAAGACCCTTTTGAGGAGAAAACAAAGAAAATATAAGTATGTGATTGGGTGTAGAAGGAAAAGGAGATCGAGGTAAATACCAGAACCATCTGCTGGATGGCTTGTTGAGCAATCTCATCATCCGAGGCCATCTCATTTATAGCAAGGTCACGAGGCAGAATTACACCCCTAGCAATCCCTATCGCAACATTCATATCCTCGGCGGCCGAGTCCCGAATGCTTATTTCCTTGCCTTTCACCTTCAGAACGGGACGGAAAGCAGGAATTAACCGTTCAGAGGCAAGAGGAGACTCCATTTGCCTCTTCTTCGTTAAATGTTCCTCAGGCTTGGCATCAGTTGACTGAGGTGATGAGGAAATAACTTGAGAAGCAGTAGGAATTGCATCTGTAAAGGGCTCGGGGGGAGGGACCGAAGTGTCAACGTTGGCTTGCGAATCGGTAGGAGCATGGTTAGGACGAAATGTTAAATCGATTACTGGAGTAGGTAAGGAAGATGTTTCATTAGGAACATGCATTTGTCGAGGGAGTGGCTACGCAAGGCTCACTAGCAGAAAGGAAACTAAGGAAATTCTTTACTGATCTGTTTCTTCTAGAAGGAATAACAGTCTTTTGCCAGGAACGGGGGATGACAGCACGTTGGGCTTGCAGTTCGGCTCTGTCCTCGACAAGCGTGACATTGGCCCGATCAGGAATGGCAATGAAGGAATGATATGTGGGGGTATACCCTAGTAAGACATGAGGAGCTCGGTTAAACAGGCTCTCGTTGAAGGACCACACCTTCCTCAGATCATCCATATTCACCGAGCTCTCGGTTATTTTTCCCTTAACAGTCTCCCCTGAATGCAAAAGTAGAGGAATGAAAGATGCATGCCACGCATTGGGTAAAAAAGAAAGGGGACTGAGCAAGACAAATAATCATATACTTGGCATGCCTTCTTCGCATGGGCATCGGTAAGAAGATGTATCTCCTACCTTGTATTCCTAGTTCCCAGAGACAAAGATGATATCATTTTCATGTCCCTTGTTCGAGTCCGGGAGATGGGTTACAAGGTATCGATCATTCCTTCTTACTGCCAGATTGTGACGCCCCAATCTCCGGGGGTCCTATATTAACCGTTGACCACCCGTCAACCCGCGGAAATACCCATGGATGTCACTCAACCTAACACCACGGTAGTAGCATCCCCTTAACCGGGATCTTAATTCACAATTGTTAACCGGATTCGATTATTCAATTGGGTTCAACCAATATTCAATATACCATGATTTATACTCCATTATAGTCCATTTACATCATTGGAGGGAAAGGAAACGTAGATTGAAAATAGGGCGAAGCAGTGTGAAAATCTGAAAATTTTGAAGAGAGTACCGGTACCCAGTACCGGTACCATTCAGTACCGGTACCCGGTACCGGTACTGTCAACCCACTGGAAAGGGGGTACCGGTATCCAGTACCGGTACCATTCAGTACCGGTACCCGGTACCGGTACTGTCAACCCACTGGAAAAAGGGTACCGGTATCCAGTACCGGTACCATTCCGTACCGGTACCCAGTACCGGTACTCTCTGCCCAATTTTGCCATTTTCAACCATTTTTCCTTTCCAATCCATTCACAACCCTTCCCAATTCATCAAATACATGTTTGACAAGGATTTCCATATAAAACATGGTTTATACAAGTTCTATTACAATCGATTCCATACTTTTACATATCAAAATGGAATTCTTTCAAAAGCTTTACAAAACAACAATAAAAGCCACAAGTCGGCTTTCTTCAACCTTGGGGCTCGAAATGGGAGCCGTCCGCCGGTGTGAACCCCGCACCTGAAATATTTTTCCCATAAAGGGTGAGTCACGCTCAATAGGGTATCTCCTAAAGAGGCTACTCCCCAACCTAAATGCATATGAAATGTTCACATGCTATCAATCAACAATCCACAACAAGAATATATTCCATGTTGAAACACGTAATGCCATGCTATGAAATGAGGTGAGACTCACTCATGCACATCAACCGAGCCCTCCCCGGCTCCTCTACACATGCAAGTGCCAATGTGTACCAATCCGTTATTTATGTTTCACATCAAATGACATTTCATTCTAGGGTCTTTGTAGGGGTGGATGTTCATGGACTCACACCAAAGGTCACCCAACCTACACGAAATTCATGGACTTCCACCAACGGTTCCGCGTACACCGACACACTTTATGGGCTCTTATACCAACGGAGTGCGTATCCAATCACCGGGTCTCTCACCCGAGGGATTTTCTAGCCCTTCTTGCTACCCCAACCCTATCAACATATAAACCATGCTACTCGACTAGGTCATCGACCCATATTACCCGAGCTCACTCGTCATCCACCATGCGTGGTGAAGACAAACAACCATGCACACACACCTCCTAAAATGCGATGTTCCCGTGCATATGCAATGTGGTGCTCCATTGCAACACTAATACAATGTTCGATATGGTATGAGTGACATACGAACATTCTCAACACATTCCTCATATTCCATGGCAAAATCATATCAAAAGCATATAATTCCCATAATGCAAATTTCAAGCATGTCATCAACATACTAAAATTTCAAGGCATATATATAAACACATAACATGCCCACAATTTCATATAACACATGAATTCACATTGGGTTCATTTCACGTATCCAATCATAGAAATCACATTTAGTAACTTCTAAATATCCATCCAAGCTAGGATTTCCTTTACCCATTTCAATACCCAATTCACCCAATTTCACAACAATAGGCAAGAGATACATAGGCTATCATCCTACCCATTCCATAAGAACATTATAGGCTTGGAATAAACCTTAGTAGGAAGAAACCCTACCTCTTGAAGCGTAAACCCACTTGGTGGACACCTTCAAGAACCTCTATTTCGCCCAAAATCCTTGATTTCTCCAAGCTCGATTTTTGGAACTTCGGTGAAACCCGCCTTTCTTGGTATGGTTTTGTAGCCCTTGATGCGTAGAACAACCTTTGTTCTTGGCCCAAGTGGATTGGAGCTCCCAATCTTCGTAGATCGTAGAGAGAAGGTGGAGAGATTTTGGATTTTCCCTCTCTTCCTCTCACGTTATCGGCTGAGCTAACAAATGGGGAGAAAATCTGATTTTCTCCCCTTTAAGTACCCTTTAAATACTTGGTCCACAACGCGCCACACAGTCCTTATTTCCCGGGTCCGTTTTAACCCCGAAACGATTAATTTTCGCTCCGGTTCAAGTTCAAAATATTTTTATTTTAACTTGCCGTCATTTATTTCCAAAAATTTAAAATTTTAATCAGAATTTCGTTTTTGGGTCTCCCGAGGCTCGACCGCCTCGTAAAACGTGAAAAATCTGACTAACTCGGAATTTAATGAAATTTGACAGGGTAACTAGTTTTCGCGAGACGAATCCAACGGTGAGGTTCGTTTAGTCATCCGAGTTCTAGAAAATTTCAGGTTTATAACCTGTACCATAGTGGCAATTTACCATTTTGCCCTTTTTCACAAAAGTTCAAATTTTCTCGGGTTTTACATTCTTCCCCCCTTAAAAGAATTTCGTCCCCGAAATTCACACACTCATGCACAACTACCACATGCATATGCCACAATCATATAACACTAAATGACTATAAGAATATACCTCCATCCTCGAACAAGAAAGGATAATTGGCACGTATGGTGTCCTCACGCTCCCATGTTGCCTCTTCCACCCCTCGGTGTCGCCACAACACCTTCACAAGCCTCACGGTCTTGTCTCGCAAAACCTGCTCCCGGCTATCCATGACACGCACCGGTCCCTCCTCAAAGGTCCCATCTGCATCAACAACGAGTTCTCCCCAATCCACAACATGCGTCGGATCTGGAGTATACTTCCGGAGCATAGAGACATGGAATATAACATGAACACCAGATAAACTTGGCGGCAACGCCAACCTATAGGCCACAGTGCCAACTCTCTCAAGTATCTCGAAGGGCCCAATATATCTCGGCGACAGCTTTCCTCGCTTGCCGAATCTGACCACTCCTCTCTTAGACATCACCTTTAAGAAGACATGATCTCCCACCTCAAACTCCAGAGGTCGCCGCCGTCTATCGGCGTAACTCTTCTGCCGGCTTTGAGCCGTGAGAAGACGTTTCTTTATCAGGTCCACCTTCTCCGAGGTGTCTCTTATTAATTCTGGACCAGTAGAGGGTCTTTCTCCAACCTCAGTCCAACAAACCGGAGAACGACAAGGCCTCCCATAAAGCGCCTCATAGGGTGCCATCCGTATGCTCGCTTGATAGCTGTTATTATAGGCGAATTCCACTAAGGGTAAATGCTCTTCCCAACTACCCTTGAGGTCTAGGACACATGCTCGTAGCATGTCCTCTAACGTCTGAATGGTCCTCTCCGACTGACCATCTGTCTGGGGATGAAAGGCTGTGCTCATCCTCAACTGAGTCCCCATGGCTCGCTGGAAACTCTCCCAAAAGTGAGCCGTAAACCTGGGATCCCGATCCGATACTATAGATACGGGTACCCCATGCAACCGGACTATCTCCCTTATGTACAACCTGCAGAATTCCTCCAGAGTGAAGGTCATCCGCACCGCCAAAAAGTGTGCCGACTTCGTAAGCCGGTCCACTATCACCCACACCGCATCATGTCCCCGCGATGTCCGTGGCAAGTGGGTCACAAAGTCCATTGTGACGTGCTCCCACTTCCACTCAGCCACTTCCAAGGGCTGGAGCAACCCTGCTGGTCTCTGGTGCTCGGCTTTAATCTGCTAACATGTGAGGCATCTACTGACAAAGTCGCCAATTTGCCTCTTCATTCCGCTCCAATAATACTGGCGACGAAGATCATGATACATCTTCGTGCCGCCTGGGTGCACCGCAAAACGAGAGCAATGGAACTCCCTGAGGATCTCCTCTCTCAGCTCCGCCGACTGGGGAACCACAACCCTTCCCCTAAACCGAAGACTGTCATCCGAGTGAATGGCCCAGTCCTCGTCACCAGTACCCGCCTGCACTCGGTCCCTGATGGATGATAACTCTGAGTCCTGTCTCTGTGACTCAATCACTCTGCTCAGTAGGGAAGGCGTAGCCACCAAACTCCCTAAAACACCCTGAGTCCGACCCCGATAATGCAGCCCAAATTGGCCCACGGCCTCAAGCATCCGCCACTCCCGGGAAGCCACACTAGCTAAGACACCCCGTGACTTCCGACTAAGTGCGTCAGCCACCACATTTGCCTTACCAGGGTGGTAATGCAAAGTGAAGTCATAGTCTTCTAGGTACTCCATCCACCTACGCTGCCTCATGTTGAGGTCCCGCTGAGTGAAGATGTACTTCAGACTTTTGTGGTCCGAAAACACTTCAAATCGTTCACCATACAAATAGTGGCGCCAAGCCTTCAAGGCAAAGACTATGGCCGCCAATTCCATGTCATGCGTGGGGTAATTCTGCTCGTGATTCTTCAACTGTCGAGAACCGTAAGCCACCACTCTCCCGGACTGCATCAAGACACAACCCAGTCCGTCTTTGGAGGCATCGCAATATACCGTGTAGTTTTGTCCCCTTTCTGGAACAATCAAGATAGGAGCTGAAGTGAGTCTCCTCTTTAGTTCTTGGAATGCCTTCTCACACGAATCATTCCACTCGAACTTGACCTCCTTCCGGGTCAATCTAGTCATAGGTGCGGCTAGTCGGGAGAAGTCCTCGATGAACCTCCGGTAATACCCTGCCAATCCCAAGAAACTACGTATCTCGAAGACTAACTTTGGCCTCTCCCAACTCATAACTGCCTCAACCTTCTCCAGGTCAACTGACACCCCCGAAGCTGACACCACGTGTCCCAAAAATTTCACCTCCGTAAGCCAAAATTCACACTTGCTGAACTTGGCGTACAATTGATAGTTCCTCAAGGTCTGGAGAACAATCCTCAAGTGACCCTCATGCTCCTCCTCTGTCTTGGAGTAGATCAGGATGTCATCAACAAACACTACGACAAACTGATCTAAATAGGGCTGGAACACCCTATGCATGAGATCCATAAATGCCGCCGGGGCATTCGTCAACCCAAATGGCATCACCGTGAACTCGAAATGCCCGTACCGCGTTCTGAACACCGTCTTAGGGATATCTGACTCCCTAATCCTCAACTGATGGTAGCCCGTGCGGAGATCTATCTTTGAATAGAACCGCGCTCCCCTCAGCTGATCAAACAGATCATCGATCCTCGGCAAAGGGTACCTATTCTTGATGGTGACCCGGTTCAACTGCCGATAGTCTATACACAATCGAAGGGTCTTATCCTTCTTCTTGGCAAACAGCACCGGAGCGCCCCAAGGTGAGGTACTCGGTCTAATAAAGCCCTTGTCCAATAATTCTTGTAATTGGACCTTGAGTTCTTGCAACTCAGCTGGCGCCATCCTATGTGGAGTCATAGAAATGGGCGAAGTACCCGGATGCAACTCAATGCTAAAGTCCACATCCCTATGGGGAGGTAATCCCGGTAACTCGTTCGGAAAGACGTCCTCATACTCGCACACCACCCGAGGTAGACCCAATTCTTGTCTTGCCTCGTCCTCCAGGGTAAGGCTCGCAAGCCAACCCATCAATTGCCCATGCCATCGCGAATCATACACGACTTGAGGCAAAGCATCATGCTTTTCCCCCTGAAACTTGAAACAAACACCGTCCGATGTATAGGCAGTGACCCTCTTCCTGTCACAATCAATAACGACCTGATACGCCGCCAACCAGTCCATCCCAAGGATGACATCGAATTCCGACATGTCCATAACCCTAAGGTCCACGGTGAGTAGAATCCCCGAGATCTCTAGCTCACAACCCCGACATATCTGATTCACACACACCCTAGCTCCTAGGGGTGAATTCACATACAACGGCTCTTCCAAGGCATCAACCTCTAAGCCCAAATCCCTCACACATGATGCAGAAATGAATGAATGTGATGCACCAGAGTCAAATAATACTTTAGCCCATAAGCGAGAAAGTAGAAATGTACCCTGAATGACCGACTGGTCCACTGGCTCAGCCTGAGGTGTAATGGCGTAGACACGCCCCTGGGTCCCCGAAGTCCCGGCCTGCATGCCCTGTCCTCGGCCTCGACCCATGCCTTGGCCCATCTGGCCCGACTGCGGAGTCCCCGCTCGAAAGGTGGTAGGGGCCTGAGTAGTGCCCTGGAACTGATACTGATTTCCCTGGCCCATGGTGGGGTAGGGAGGAACAAGGTGTGTCTGTGACTGTCCCACTGATGACTAGGACTGAGGTGTCCCATAGCTCTGGGATCCTTGCCTCTGCGGACAATCCCGCTTCATATGCCCCGGTTGGTGGCAATGGAAACATGTCTTCTGGCCTGCCTGGTGGGTAGTCCTGAAGTTTCTCCCGCCCTGGGAAAATTGACCTTGGCCTTGGCCTTGATAGCCACGGCCCTGTCCTTGTTGTCCTTGTGGAGTAGAAGTTCTCTGCTTCTTCCCCGAACTAGAAGAAGAGGATTGGCCCTCCTTCTTCTTATCCTTAGCACCCGCCTCACGGATGCTTCGAGCATCGTCAACCTCCCTCTCAATGGCCATAGCTGTCTCGACCATAGAGTCCAAGTCTTGTAGGCGGAGGCCCACAATCTTTCCCCGGATGGATAGCTTCAACCCATCCTTGAACCTTCTTACCTTGGCCATATCCGTGGCCATGTAATCATCAGCAAATCGGGCTAATTCGGTGAACTTAGCCACATACTCCATCACCGTCATTGACCCTTGCTTCAAATCTAGAAACTCCCGGGCCTTTGCATGTCGAACGGCCGTTGGGAAATATTTACCCATGAAGAGCTCCTTGAACTCTCCCCATGTTATGGCCTCTAAGTTCTTCGAGGCCGTCACCCAATCCCACCACAATTGGGCTTCTCCCTCTAGCTGGAATGCAGCTAGTCTTATCTTAGTAGCGTCTGAGGTGACCTCCATCGCCCCTAAGATTTTGTTGACTTGCCGGAACCAATGGTCGGCCACCATCGGGTCCGCCCCTCCCATGAAGACTGGAGGTTTGTGTGCTTTAAACTGTTGGAGGTTACTCGTGCCTCCATGTCCGGCATTTGCACTAGCTTGTGCAACAGTAGCCGCCATCATGCCCATGGTTTCCGTAAACGCTTGTTGATCGAAGACCGGTGGTAGTTGGTTATTGTTCCGCCCACCGCCTCGACGTCCTCTTCTTCCACTTGCCATCTACACACACGTCAAATGGCAATGGCACACTAACTTAGTATCCCGAAGTAGGGACCAAAGTTAAAACATTTAAATCTTTCTCATTGTCTCGCTAGTAGAGTGTATGCCTCCAATAGTGGACATTTACGCTTTGAACTTTCCCGTTCATTTGCTTTCCCACTCCCAAGGTTAAGTTCTCTAACCCTAGTGTGTCCATTTCCATACACATTTTACCTTGCATATAATACACATATCACATAACATGTAGCAATTTAAGCAAATAACATGAAATGTACAATGAATGCTATGGTCTAGACCCATGCCCCATCAAGCCTAGGTAAATCGTATAACCTATGCTCTGATACCAAGTTGTGACGCCCCAATCTCCGGGAGTCCTATATTAACCGTTGACCACCCGTCAACCCGCGGAAATACCCATGGATGTCACTCAACCTAACACCACGGTAGTAGCATCCCCTTAACCGGGATCTTAATTCACAATTGTTAACCGGATTCGATTATTCAATTGGGTTCAACCAATATTCAATATACCATGATTTATACTCCATTATAGTCCATTTACATCATTGGAGGGAAAGGAAACGTAGATTGAAAATAGGGCGAAGCAGTGTGAAAATCTGAAAATTTTGAAGAGAGTACTGGTACCATTCAGTACCGGTACCCGGTATCGGTACTGTCAACCCACTGGAAAGGGGGGTACCGGTATCCAGTACCGGTACCATTCAGTACCGGTACCTAGTACCGGTACTCTCTGCCCAGTTTTGCCATTTTCAACCATTTTTCCTTTCCAATCCATTCACAACCCTTCCCAATTCATCAAATACATGTTTGACAAGGATTTCCATATAAAACATGGTTTATACAAGTTCTATTACAATCGATTCCATACTTTTACATATCAAAATGGAATTCTTTCAAAAGCTTTACAAAACAACAATAAAAGCCACAAGTCGGCTTTCTTCAACCTTGGGGCTCGAAATGGGAGCCGTCCGCCGGTGTGAACCCCGCACCTGAAATATTTTTCCCATAAAGGGTGAGCCACGCTCAATAAGGTATCTCCTAAAGAGGCTACTCCCCAACCTAAATGCATATGAAATGTTCACATGCTATCAATCAACAATCCACAACAAGAATATATTCCATGTTGAAACACGTAATGCCATGCTATGAAATGAGGTGAGACTCACTCATGCACATCAACCGAGCCCTCCCCGGCTCCTCTACACATGCAAGTGCCAATGTGTACCAATCCGTCATTTATGTTTCACATCAAATGACATTTCATTCTAGGGTCTTTGTAAGGGTGGATGTTCATGGACTCACACCAAAGGTCACCCAACCTACACGAAATTCATGGATTTCCACCAACGGTTCCGCGTACACCGACACACTTTATGGGCTCTTATACCAACGGAGTGCGTATCCAATCACCGGGTCTCTCACCCGAGGGATTTTCTAGCCCTTCTTGCTACCCCAACCCTATCAACATATAAACCATGCTACTCGACTAGGTCATCGACCCATATTACCCGAGCTCACTCGTCATCCACCATGCGTGGTGAAGACAAACAACTATGAACACACACCTCCTAAAATGCGATGTTCCCGTGCATATGCAATGTGGTGCTCCATTGCAACACTAATACAATGTTCGATATGGTATGAGTGACATACGAACATTCTCAACACATTCCTCATATTCCATGGCAAAATCATATCAAAAGCATATAATTCCCATAATGCAAATTTCAAGCATGTCATCAACATACTAAAATTTCAAGGCATATATATAAACACATAACATGCCCACAATTTCATATAACACATGAATTCACATTGGGTTCATTTCACGTATCCAATCATAGAAATCACATTTAGTAACTTCTAAATATCCATCCAAGCTAGGATTTCCTTTACCCATTTCAATACCCAATTCACCCAATTTCACAACAATAGGCAAGAGATACATAGGCTATCATCCTACCCATTCCATAAGAACATTATAGGCTTGGAATAAACCTTAGTAGGAAGAAACCCTACCTCTTGAAGCGTAAACCCACTTGGTGGACACCTTCAAGAACCTCTATTTCGCCCAAAATCCTTGATTTCTCCAAGCTCGATTTTTGGAACTTCGGTGAAACCCGCCTTTCTTGGTATGGTTTTGTAGCCCTTGATGCGTAGAACAACCTTTGTTCTTGGCCCAAGTGGATTGGAGCTCCCAATCTTCGTAGATCGTAAAGAGAAGGTGGAGAGATTTTGGATTTTCCCTCTCTTCCTCTCACGTTATCGGCTGAGCTAACAAATGGGGAGAAAATCTGATTTTCTCCCCTTTAAGTACCCTTTAAATACTTGGCCCACAACGCGCCACACAGTCCTTATTTCCCGGGTCCGTTTTAACCCCGAAACGATTAATTTTCGCTCCGGTTCAAGTTCAAAATATTTTTATTTTAACTTGCCGTCATTTATTTCTAAAAATTTAAAATTTTAATCAGAATTTCGTTTTTGGGTCTCCCGAGGCTCGACTGCCTCGTAAAACGCGAAAAATCTGACTAACTCAGAATTTAATGAAATTTGACAGGGTAACTAGTTTTCGCGAGACGAATCCAACGGTGAGGTTCGTTTAGTCATCCGAGTTCTAGAAAATTTCAGGTTTACAACCTGTACCATAGTGGCAATTTACCATTTTGCCCTTTTTCACAAAAGTTCAAATTTTCTCGGGTTTTACAGTCTTTTGCCAGGAACGGGGGATGACAGCACGTTGGGCTTGCAGTTCGGCTCTGTCCTCGACAAGCGTGACATTGGCCCGATCAGGAATGGCAATGAAGGAATGATATGTGGGGGTATACCCTAGTAAGACATGAGGAGCTCGGTTAAACAGGCTCTCGTTGAAGGACCACACCTTCCTCAGATCATCCATATTCACCGAGCTCTCGGTTATTTTTCCCTTAACAGTCTCCCCTGAATGCAAAAGTAGAGGAATGAAAGATGCATGCCACGCATTGGGTAAAAAAGAAAGGGGACTGAGCAAGACAAATAATCATATACTTGGCATGCCTTCTTCGCATGGGCATCGGTATCTCCTACCTTGTATTCCTAGTTCCCAGAGACAAAGATGATATCATTTTCATGTCCCTTGTTCGAGTCCGGGAGATGGGTTACAAGGTATCGATCATTCCTTCTTACTGCCAGATAGTAACTGTCACCAGCAGTCTTCAGAATATAGCAAAAGAGGATTTCTCAAGGACCCAGATTGACGTCCAGCAGGTTGTTCAAAGCAGAAACACCCATAACTATCTTGAAGAAGTTAGGGCAGCATTGGATAAGGCACAACTTCGTGGCAGAAAACACCCACAGCAGCAAGGGGTGCAATGGAAATCTCACTCCGCCTTCGGTAATGGCCCTCGTATAGATGGGAATCGATTCCCTCGTGCCAACCAGTGGTTCGTCATCACCGGCTACTCGAACTTGGACATCGTCAGGAATATTGTACTTGATCTTGAAAGTTGGGATACCTTCTTTCATAAGAGGGGCCATTTGGAAGGAGTAGATGAAGAAGGAGAATAGGTGGAGCAGAAAAACAGATGGAGAACAGAGTGCAAAGAAAAGAAATATAAAAGTCACCTTATACTACGTGAAAGGGGAAGCCAAAGTACGAGCATTTAATGAGAAAAGACAATTGCGTGTCTCAAGAACTTAGGCAATGATGAACCTTGACTTGATCCGAAATGTGTACACCCAAGTGCAGGCGGTCAAGCTATAGTAATAATCCGGTTTGAGTCTGGAGTCAAATCCACAGGGAACTCTTGTTGGTGTTTTGAGGTAAACAGTGGTGGAGACCTAGTGATTGTAACCCTTGAGATTTGAAGTTGTGTGATGTATGAGATATCCTGGACAAAATATAAGATTCTTTCCAAGAAGGTTTTCTAGACAGAATATAAGATAAGCTCAAATGTAAAAATGTCACTCTTTAGTTCGAGGATCTGGACGTGTAGTTAATCATCTGGTTTAGTATACTTGTGCTTGATAACTCAATTAACCCCCGTGTCAATAGCAGGTTAATCGGAAGATAAAAGTGGATTGTGAGAATTAAGAACATGATTCCGATGTCTTTCTAGAAGTTTACAAGAATTGTCTGTGTCGAGACTCAACCCGTCTACAAACAAGCAAGTGTTTCTACAAGACATCCAATCATGACATTAATGTTCCATTTCCATTCTTTAATTGAAGCACAATAATAGTGAAGATTGAAGGGTAGTCATGAAGATCTAGCCGGAGTACTTGCCTTGAACCGATGAGTCTTTCTATGCAAGAGTTATCTATGTTATAGAAAGAACTCCCGGTTATACAAAGTACCTTAACTTTGCTGAATGCAATCAATCATTCAATAAGCATGGAGAATATAAAGCATTAAGCATAATCGTAATTGCACAGATATAACTTCCGGATAATTTATACATGTCCATCACCTCTTACTAAAGAGTGAATGAGAAACTACTCACTCTTCATGACTTTGGTAAAGCTAAAAAAGTGAGTAATGCTCATTCCTCCAAATAGAGGGGTCACAAGGTAAGACACAATAAACAAGGAGCCGATCTTCGACAAAGAATGAGTGAATCACGTTCCACTCTTCACGGCTTTGGCGAAGCTCTAGAAAAGTGAAAGAGTTTCACTCCTCTAAGGGAAGAAAGAAGCTTAAGCAATAGAAGTGAATGAAACACATATTGAAATTAGAAGAAGGCTAGTCACTTTTGGAGGGTGATCCGCAACCAAAAGATCTATCTTCATCTATGCATGTAATTGAAAGCTTAAGCCTAAGACTAACTCTATAGTAAGCTAGGAGATGTTGGTCTAATGCCAAACTAATCTCCAGAACAACTCTCCAAGTCCCCCTTTACTCTCCCACAATGGGAGTATTTATAGGCAAGGAGGAGGAGACAAGAGGGGGTGAAGGAATAGTGCATGGCCGCCCAAGTCCCAGTGAAAAACCAACCACTCTGCAGCCAGTCTGCAGACAACGTTCGAACGTTGTCTGACATTCGAACGTTGTTTCTGTCTTTGCTTGATGGGCATTCGAACGCCAGGTGGGGTCTGACCTTCCCACTCAAGTGGCCTGTGGTCTTCTGTGAAGTCCATTTCCACACTCCATGCAGCATCATGGTCCTCAAATAATTCCAGGGGACGTTCGAACGTGAGTTGGCGTTCGAACGTGGTACTCAAGTATCTTAGTGCCTTCTTTCTTGGCTGCAACACGCCATGTCTCAGCAGTCTGGTCTTCACATGCTTCAAGGGAACGTTCGAATGTGAGTTGACATTCGAACGTTCTTGCTTTGTTCTAAGCTTTTCCAATTTTGTCCCCTAGTATGCTGGTGTTTCATTCAAGTGTGATTCTTGTTGCCCTTGAGTCCTTGTTCACTTTAGGACCTGAAATGTCATCATTTAATCTCCATCAAAGTATAATTAGTCTTAAAAATGCATAGTGATATGCTAATTTTAACTATTAATCAAACCTGAGGACATGAAACAACTGTCAAGCGAATGATGGCTGACATGCGTTTCCTGGGGGTAAGTGAAGGGGCATAAAATTATGCCACGTGGATAAACCATTACGTGGAAAAAGAAGGAGACACGTGGGGTTTTGGCTTTGCCAAAACCAAACTGAACTATTGCAGATTGGGAATATGATTGAGCAAAAGGATCTGGCAACGTGGAGATAAGAATCGAACATCGCAATAACTGCCTGCAATCAAGGGATTTAGCTGTACCAACTAGGCGCATTCAACAGCTCATGAGATGATATTAAGGGAGCGTTAGAGAGATTTTTGGGATAGCGAACAAACAATCCCGTTGGAGGAGGATGTGCCATCTTCCTCACCAGAAAGAGGAATCACTAAAGTCTATATAAATCAGCATGGATGCTTAGTGCGAGGTATGTTGAATCCTTTCAGAACACATTCTTTTTTATCTACACTTACTGACTTAAGCATCGAAGTGTCTTCGATCGAAACACTTCGATCTTGGGCAGTTTGTTCGTTTTGCAGGAAACTTTGCTCTGCAAAAGACATCACCGTTCACAGAGGATAAGAGGAAATTTGCTCGCTTACAGTGAACAAGTTAAGAGCTAAATTGCTCATACAATTTTTATATTCAAGGCAAACTAAAAGCTAGTTCTTTCGTAGTGGGATTAATTGATATCTCAAAAATTGATTTGATTGAACGTATGCAAAGAAGTCCCGTGGCATATGATTTTGTTGACAATAAAGTTTAGATTGACGGAATTATTATAGACTTGCATATGTCACATATTCTTATCTTTGTATTTAACAATTTTTTTTGGGGGAAAATTAAAAACATGAAAAGGTATAAAGATATGGGGGAACAATTTTATGTATAAGAAGTTGCTAAAATCAAACAATCTTTTACAAAAGAATGAATAAAACTGAATATATGCCATAAAGCTTTCTCAAGAAGCTTAAAAAACTAATTGCCTAAGATGCTGAAGAGTTTCAACACATGACGCACGATAAAACTAAGGATCAAAATTTTATTTCGAAACAATCGAAACATTTTTATTTTTAAAGAGATCGAAACGAATCAGTGATTGAATTATTATTTCAATATTTCAAGGTGTTTCAGAATGTTATGAGGTGCTTTAAGATATTTTAACATGTTTCCACAAATATTTCGAAATATTTTGGACATACATTCCCAATTTTTTTTTATTTGTTCTCGACTGAAACGTTTTCATTTTTTATGTGACCAAAACAATGCACCATTTGAAATGAAATTTTGATAATTGAATAAAACTTTGTTGTTAATGAAACATAAATTAGTAAAAGAATAAATCAACTTATGGAATATAATTTTTGTAAAGAAAAAAATAGATTTGAGGAATGTTAATAAGAGAGAGTCTTGTCCTTATAATTTTCAGAAGTAAGGAGGTCTTCCTTTTAATTTTGAAAATATTGGGGGTATGATAAATCAAAGGGAGAATTACACCCACACCCTTAAGGTTTTGTCACTTAATCACTCATACCCTGACATATGAAATATTACATATAAACTCTCTGAGATTTGTACGCGCATAACATTTAGATTTCTGCAGTCAAATGTTCGTTATTATATCGGTCAGTAAATTACACTCAGACCTCCTGAAGTTTGTAGGTATATAATACTTAGACCCCTCAAGTTAAAATGTTATATTTAGATAAAAAATACTCCAATTAAAGATAGAATATCAAATATTTTAAATTTTAAAACAAAAATTCATGTTTTATTGTATCATTTATCGAAATAAAATAAAAAGTCAATTTTTTCTTAAAAAATCGTAATTAATATACAATTATACTATCTATTGTAATAAAACTAAAATATTAAATAAGGGTCTCCGTCATTCATAATAAAATATGAATTTTATAATCAAAATTCATATTCTATTATGTTTTTTTTTGAAATAAAATCAAAAATAAAAAAATTAATTTTTCTTAAAAAATCAAAATTAGTATACAATTATACTATTTATTAGAATAAAACTAAAAAAATCAAATAAGAGGTCAAACTATAATGAACACAAAATATTTTAGCTTTAATTGAGGTAAATTGATAGTTTAATTTGGTCGTTTAAATGACCAAATTAAATTTCAATAAATAGTATAACTGTATACTAATTATGATTTTTTTTAAAAAAAGAATTAAAATTTAATTTTTAATTTTATTTCAATAAATGTCATAACATAATATGAATTTTGGTTGTAAACTATAAATATTTGATATTCTATTTTTGATTGAAATATTTTTGGTCTAATTATAACATTTTAAACTTGATGGACCTAAATATTATACGCTTACAAATTTTAGTGGGTCTGGATGTAATTTACTAACTGATATACGGTAGGGTTTAAGTGATATGCGTGTACAAATTTCAAAAGATCTATGTGTAATATTTTAAATATCAGAGAATTTAAGTGATTAAATAACAAATCTTAAGAGGTCTAATTCTCCCGAAAGCAAATGTCGGTGAACGACCTATATTCAGCGGCGAAAAGCAGTAGGTAGCTTCACCCCCACCGGTCACCGCCACCAACAATGGCCACAGCGATGGTTATGGATCCAAACTCCTCCACATCCCCACCACCAACCCTCCCACCTACTCTCCCCACCCCCTCCCCCTCGTCAAATGACGACGTCTACACCCTCTACAAATCCCTCCAACGCCACCTCGAGTTCCTCGATATCAAAGAAGAGTATACAAAGGACGAACTCAAGAACCTCAAGCGCGAGCAACTCCGATCCCAGGAAGAGGTCAAGCGAATCCAGTCCGTGCCTCTCGTTATCGGCCAGTTCTTGGAAATGATCGATGAGAATTACGGGATTGTTGGATCCACCGCCGGATCGAATTACTATGTCAGGATTTTGAGTACTATTAATCGGGAGCTTTTGAAGCCCTCTGCGTCGGTGGCTTTGCATAGGCACTCGAATGCGCTTGTTGATGTTTTGCCTCCCGAGGCCGATTCTAGTATTTCGCTGTTGAGTCAGTCGGAGAAGCCTGATGTGACTTATGCTGTAAGTTTCTTTCAGTTAATTTCGGAGTGGACTGATTTTGAATTTTTTTTGTGATGGTTTGTATTGGAAAATTGGGTTTTAGGGTTAGCTGCGAATTGTGATTTTGTTTGTTGTTAGTGTATCTTCTATCAACAGTTTATTTTAGTAATCTACCTATGCATTTTAAAGTTCTGTTCTGGTCCTTAGACCCTGTATATAATGTGCTCTGATTGCTAAATGTACGTGTAAATAATATAACTAAGAATAGGTGGACTTGGTATTATTCTGAGGTGTCTAATGTTGTAGTCTCAGCATCCTTGTCGTTTTCACATCCAGCATCATATGCATGATTGTTAGAAAATATATAGAAGAATTACTCACACAACCACTCACAAGGAATTTCAGCAAGCAAGGACTCAGAGAATTTTATTGAATACCAAATTAACTGACCAATAGCAGTAAAACTTACAATATTTTTGGTACTGACATCAAGTCTTTAAATAGACTCCAGCACTTGATCTGTTACACACACGGAGCTCCACTTCCTAAAATTTCTAGCAAATAGCATACTTCAACAATGACACATAATAGAAAACTCCCACATATTCTCAACCACTTGGTATTATCACATTATTATAGAACTACTTATTAAGAGAGACCTAAACAAGTGGAACAAAACAGATAACTATCAAAGACCAAGTCTGCCTTCATAGCTCACGTGTGAATTACTCTCCAACATTCCCTCCTTTAATTCGATGAGGGCTTGCACTCCCAACATGGACCGAAATTTCTTGAATTTATCTTCTGCTAAAGCCTTTGTGAGAATATGAGCTGGGTGAATAGCATTATAGCAGTGCTTCATATCTATTTCTTCTTTAGCAACCAACTCGCGATTGAAATGGTATCGCGTCTCAATGTGCTTGGTTCTGCCTTATTGGACTGGATTCTTGGATATTGCAATAGTGGATTAATATCACAGTTGGTCTCCTTTGCTTCTGTTTCAAGTCCTCCAAAATTCTTCTCAACCAAACAGCATGACATGCCGTAGTTGTTGCTGCAATGTACTCAGCTTATGTGCTTGACAAGGCTATAGTTTGCTGCTTCTTCGATGCCCAAGAAATAGCCCCTGAGCCAAGATTAAAAACATAACCTGTTGTGCTTCTTCTGTCTTCTGCACAACCAGCTCAATTACTGTCAGTAAAAGGAACAAGATTATTGGATTTGCTTTTCATATACCTGATGCCAAAATTTGAGGTGTCTTGAACATATCTAAGAATTCTCTTAGTTGCCCCCAAATGATGTTTGCTTGGATTGTGCATAAATCTCGAAATGAGATTTACAGCAAATAATATGTCAGACCTTGTGTGTGTGAGATACATAAGACCTCCCACCATACTTCTAAAGTGCTTCTCATCAACCTTTTCCACTCCATCATTTGAGGAGAGCTTCTCATTGGTGTTCAATGGTGTTTTGGCTGGCTTGCAATTCACCTGTCCAAGTTTCTTTGACAAGTCAGTAGCATACTTCCTTTGACCAATAAAAATACCATTTGAATTTTGCACAACTTCAATGCCCAAAAAATAATGCAAAGAACCCAAGTCAGACGTATCAAAATTTTGCATCATTGACTTTTTAAATGCTTCCATCATTTGAGAAGAACTTCCAGTATATATCATGTCATCCACATAAAGGCACACAACCAAGAAATCATTGCCATCACTTTTAAAATACAAGGTGGGTTCACTAGCACTCTTTTGAAATCCATTATTAGGAAAATAAGTATCAATCTTGCTATACCAAGCTCTTGGTGCTTGTTTGAGCCCATAGAGTGCTCTGTGCAATTTGTAGACTTTGTGCTCTAGTTCTTTCACGACGAAACCTTGAGGTTGCTCGACATAAACATGTTCCAAAAGCTCACCATTAAGAAATGCAGACTTTATATCCAGTTGATAAACTGCCCAACCACTATGGGCTGCCAAAGTCAAAAGTGTTCTAATTGTGTCAAATCGAGCAATAGGAGCAAAAGTTTCGGTAAAGTCAATACCTGGAACTTGTGCATACGCTTTTGCAACTACTCGAGCTTTTTTCCTTTGCAACGTACCATCTGGATTGAACTTAGACTTGTAAATCCACTTGAGACCAATTGCTTCTTTTCCTCTTGGTAAATCCACCAAGGTCCATGTCTTGTTCTTCTCAATTGCATCAATCTCGTCTTTCATTGTTCCACACCATTCCTTGTTTTCCACTGCATCTTCGAAACAAGTAGGTTCCAAAGCAAAACAAGCATATTCATATGAAGCATAAATATCAGCAAGACTTCTTACCTTCCTTGGTGTAGAATCTGGAGATGAAGAAGGAGACACGGGAAGGATGACTTGAAATCAAAATTTTCTTCTTCCACCAGATTTGAGTCACAATGATCACAGTTTCAAGAATCATTTTCATTGAATACAACATCTCGGCTAATAATCAATTTTTCAGAATTGGGGTCATAAAGTCTATACCCTTTACTTTCTTCACTATAGCCAACAAAAATGCACTTGGTACTCTTTTCATCTAGCTTACTCCTTAACTCAGAAGGTACAAATGCATAAGCGATGGAACCAAATATTTTGAAGTGACTTACATTTGGTTTCCTTCCATACCAAGCTTTATAAGGAGTGTTCCCTTGGACAACTCGTGTTGGAAATCTGTTGAGTAGATAAGTAGCTACTGTCACAGCTTCTGCCCAAAATTTCTTGAGAAGGGCTTTTCCTTTCAACAGGCTTTTTGTTGCTTCAACAACAATCCTATTCCTGCGCTCCGCGACCCCATTCTGTTGAGGAGTATAACTAGTTGTGAGCTGCCTTTGGATGCCGTGGTTGCTACAGAACATTCGGAATTTTGTGGAAGTGAACTCGCCACCACGGACAGTACGAAATGTTAAAATAGAACAACCACTTTGTTTTTCAATAGCAACTTTAAATCTATACTACTTATAGATGTCGGCATCTGCAAAAATTTTTTGATTTTCTATTTTATCTCTAATTATTATGATAAGGTCAATTATACCCACCTTATTTTTGTTTTTTTATATCTATTTGACTTTCAACTGGTTTTAGACTCTTTTAACAAAATTTTCAAATTTTGTTAGCATCTATTTCCCATTTTATCCCTAATTATTGATTTTTTATTTTAGCCCTAATTATTATGATAAGGTCAACTATATGCATCTAATTTTTGTTTTTTTATATCTATTTGATTTTCAACTGGTTTTGGACTTTTTTATAAAAACTTCTAAATTCTGTCAGCATCGGATTTTCTATTTTATCCCTAATTATTATGATAAGGTCAATTATACCCACTTTTTAATACTTATTTAACTTTCAACTGATTTTGGACTATTTTATAAAGACTTCTAAATTTTTTGAACTCATTTATTAGTATTAGAGTTACATACAGTTAAATCTATATAATAAAGTAGAGCGAAGTTTGAATCCAAAAGACAAAGAGGGGTCCAGATCATTTTGACACAAAACATAAACAAATCTAACGGACAACGTAACCCCAACATAAAAGACGGTTTAGATTATCTCAAAAATTTTAATCCAATAGTCTACGGTTAGTCCTAAATTTTTTTTTCCTGTCCAACTATTTTGAGAGACCTCTAATTCTAAGACTCTGAAGTCTCTCTCTCAACCTAAAATACATCTCTTCCGGTCTGTTAGTCTATCCGTTAAATCTTCTCCCGTATCTTTCTCCTCTCTCAAGTAGAGGAGAGGATTTTGGAAGAGCCAGTTGGTGTCGGTGGTGGTGAGCCTAAGGAGGTGGTGGAGAAGCCGATGGATGATTACAGTAGTGGTGCTTGGAGCACGGACAAAGTTCATGCCGGAGAAGATGAAGGAAGCACTGCTCCGCTTTCCGAAAAGGTGATACTTTTGATACCCATTCCTCCATTTAATAAAAGTGTGTGTATGTATGGATGACCATCTTCTTATTTATCAGTTGGTTTTGTATTGTCATGCGAATAATTGGTTGCTAAATGGTGACGATAAAGTGATGTGTATGGCTATCTCCATACTTTATCAGCTGGCTTTTTGTTGCGCATATTGAATTGCAATTCTATCATGGTAGAAGCTCTTCTGGAAAAGATTGTAGTTCTATTGAGGTAGAACTTTGAGCTATTTGAAGGCGCATTTGAGCTTCGGCCGTGCAATGACTTTTTGTTTTGTGGAGTGTGCTGGAAAGAATTTTCGTTGTACAAATTGACAAGTTATTAATCCATTATTATCCCATTGGTCCCTATTATCATGGATTTCGGGATGGGTGACCTGTTTACATACATAGGTTGGCTATATGTGCTTTTCAGTGCTTTTACCACTGCAATTGACAGTTATGTTTCATAATGTGGTATACTAAATAAATCTGCATTCATGTGTACTTTTTATATGGTATTAAGAATCATTTTGTGATGTATTTGTTAATCGAAATCGCATGCACTACCTTTTGTGTTCTTTTTGTTTATCGAAGTCACATGGACCATAAATATAAAATTTCATAGTTGTTAGTGGTAACTATTATGATCACGGTGTTCACTTTCTCTTGGACAGTTTGGTGTTTAGTGCAAAAAATTAATTTGATCATTATAACTAATTGTTTTCTTTGGTATTTGAATGTTTGTTTTTTGGATTGTATTTTTTTTCATATGTGTTTTCATCGAATGAGTACATGATTTTTTTTTTTTTTGTGTTATGTAACTTTAATTTTTGGATTGATGCAAACAATATGAAATTTTAGTTTTTTATTAGAAAAAGAATGAGATACAATGGCTTGAGTTTTGGGAGTATTGGGTATTTAGATAATGAGCAAATAAGTTATGCTTATTCTAATTTCCTAAGGTGTCAAAAAATATTTTCGGCACTCTATTCAATTCTCGATGGAAATGGAGTTTTGTAAATTCTCCTCATAATTGGGGATTTTCTCTAGCCCCAACAACGAACAAATAAAGACAATAAGGAACTCCTTTCTATCCATTCAAATTGTAAGGGCATTTTAAAGAGGTTTGTATTATAAAGTACTCTGGTGCGGGTCAATTTTTTTTTTTTTTAAATAAAGATTTGTATTATTTACTACTTCGATTATATAAATTTTGTATGAGATTGATATTGTCTAAGAGTCATGTTTTTAGATTATATTTTACCTGTTTTTTTTTTTTTTGAATAGTAATTCTATATTGATTTGGTATGTTGTGCTATACACTATTTTCAAGTGCAATTTTTTTCTTTAAATAGTGCCTTCAGGCACGAGCAATGACTAGTATATCTATATGAAGAAGTAAAGTCCTATATATGTTAAATTATTATACACATGTAGTTAACAAGTTAAATTACACAGTCAAATATATGTTACATTTTATTTTTTAGTATGCAATAATATAATAATATTATAAGCGATCTAATCAATCTATTTAATAAAATAAAAATTAATAATTATATAATATAATTAGATGTGCAAATGCTTAAAAAGGTAAAGGAGATACCTAAATAAATGACAGATTAAGTACTCAAAAATTTTAAATTTAGCAATAATTAAAATATGGATTAATTATTCAATAGCTGATTTATTTTTTAATTTAATTACACATATAATTCACATTTTTTATAAAAATAATATTATTTAATTTATTTACGTTCAAGACATGTCGTGCATTGCTAGTTGGTTAAAGTGCTCAAAAGCTTCAAATTTCTCCATCAAAAAATATATCCAGGTCATCCTTGAAAAATCATCAACCAAAATCAATAAATACTTGCTTCCACTTAAAGAAAGTGTTTGCATTGGGCCACATAAATCAGCATGTACAAGCAACAATGGTTTGGTAGCTCTCCAAGATTTACCGACAAGAAACTTGTCATGATGATGCTTTCCAAAAATACATGTTTCACATATTTCCTTGTTAACTTTCATCATTGGCAAACCAGAAACCATATTCTCTTTATGCAACAAATTCAGTCCACCAAAATTAAGATGACAATATCTCCTATGCCAAAGTATGGAATCATTGCATGATGCACTAAAAACATTGATGGTAACCTTTGAAAACATAAGAGGAAACACCTTATTTTCTGTCATTTTAACCAAATGAATTAGGCTCAAACTCCTCTTATCATATAACATGCATTCATCATTATCAAAAACAGCATAACAACCTCTTCGTATAAATTGTCCCAAACTTAGCAAATTTTGTGCTAATCCCGGAACATACATAACATCATGAATGAGCTTCCTTCTAGATTTTGAGGTCACAGAAATAGTACCCAATCCACATACCTGGACATGGTTGTTGTCGCCCATCTTTACTTGTGTCTTCACCGACTCATCAATTTCCACAAAGAAACTTTTATTGCCAGTCATGTGGTTACTACAACCACTATCAAGATACCAAACATCTTCACACATGTCAACATGAGCAGCCAAACATGTAAGAAATAAATTTTCTTCAGATGCATCGTTTTCTTCATGAAAATTGGTTTGCTCTTTGTTTTTTTGGAAACAATTTTTCTCAATATGGCCATACTTCTTGCAATGATAACATTGTGGAGAATTTTTATTTGGACCAGACTTATTTTTAAACCAACGATCCTTGTCTTCATGATTTGTTTTTCCACAATGTGTACATGGAGTGGAGTTTGCATTGTTACCTCCAATAGAGTTTCTTTGCTGGTCATTATTTTTGCCTCTTCCTCTTCCACAAGATGCAAAACCACGCCCCTGCCATTGTTTCCTCGTCCTGAGCCTTTTGAATTTTTTTTTCGTATCAACTTTTGACTGAAAAGCATGCTGCAAAAAAGCTTCTGTTGTCCTGTTCAATCGCTGCTCATGTGCTTGAAGAGAGCCCATTAGTTCATGGACAGAGTAATCGGAGAGATCCTTTGATTCTTCTATGGCAGCAACAACATGATCAAACTTGGAAGGAAGGCTTCGCAAAACCTTCTCGACAATTTTTTGATAGTCAATTCTTCTCCAAAGGCTCTAATTTGATTAACTATTGAAGAAACTTTAGAGAAGAATACTTGGATCGAGTCAAAAGACTTCATTGATAAATTTTCGAACTCTCGACAGAGAGTTTGTAGCTTCACTGTAACAACTTTACTTGAGCCTTGATACTCTTCTTCAAGCAGGTTCCAAGCTTCCTTTGATGTGGTTGCAGCCATAACTCGTGGAAATATGGCTTCATCCAAAGCTTGCTGAATCAGGAACAAAACTTTGGCATCCTTCTTTTTCTTTTCTTTCAGCTCATTGCGTTGAGCTGCAGAGAGCATTGTAGCATGCTCAGAATCTGCATCCTCTTCAAGGCCGTTCTCCACCAAGTCCCATAAATCATAGGACATAAATAAAGTCTTCATCTTGACATGCCAAAATTGATAATTGAGACCAGTAAAAATAGGAATAGTTTGAGAAGAGATCACTGCATTGTTATTGCTAGACATGTTTTCAAATTGGATTGGTCAGAAAATAAAATGAATAAAGAACTCTCAACAAACCTATGACTCTGATACCAAATGTTAGAAAATATATAGAAGAATTACTCACACAACCACTCACAAGGAATTTCAGCAAGCAAGGATTCAAAGAATTTTATTGAATACCAAATCAACTAACCAATAGCAGTAAAGCTTACAATGTTTTTGGGACTGACATCAAGTCTTTAAATAGACTCCAACACTTGATCTGTTACATACGTAGCTCCACTTCCTAAAATTTCTAACAAATAGAATACTTCAACAATGACACATAATAAAAAACTCCTAAATATTCTCAACCAGGGTTACCTGGATCGCGGGTCGCTTTGGTACGTGGTACGGGTGCGTGATTTGTTATTTTCTGTGGTACGCGGTACGGTAGGGGTAGACTTATTCGGTAT
This sequence comes from Ilex aquifolium, assembly GCA_951799425.1. Taxonomy (NCBI): domain Eukaryota; kingdom Viridiplantae; phylum Streptophyta; class Magnoliopsida; order Aquifoliales; family Aquifoliaceae; genus Ilex; species Ilex aquifolium. The sequence goes on along the minus strand of OX637392.1, from coordinate 47,787,725 downwards.
GCTAATTGGGGTCGCGGTTCGTTTTTGAAAACTTATTTGGTTCGTTATACTATTGTAAGAAATTATATATAAGTGTGCATCTATACACATGGTGAGTTAATATTTATACATTTGGTAGTTTTCAATATTTTTTTTAATTATATGCATACACACATAATTAATTAATATCTATTTTTTATTTATTTTAAAAGAACCAAAAGGAATTAAGATTCGAGACCCATAACAATATACCATCTAATAATCGTGAATAAGAAAAATAATGGTTGCATATTTGTATTATGAGAAAAATCAAATCACAATAAATATAAATTTAAAGAACATTAAAACAAAAAAAATAAATTAACAGATAGTAATTAAGTAGCTTCCTACTTGAACATATAATTAAAATAAAAATCTTAAACAATTAACAGGCCTCAAAATAAAAAAACTGAATAGTAAAAACTTTTGCATTGCAATGCTTAATTTTCAACTCTTTTCCCTTTATCTTTGGCGGTGCTCCCTCCTCTTGTAAAGTTAAAAATTTGAGTCTGATGTAGTCCGGTACGTCGAGGTGTTTGCCTACTAGAACCAGTAGGTGCACCTACAATAAAAGTGGGGATAGAAGCATGAGATGTCTCTTCACAGTCTTCCTTGGTTTCATCGACAGAAAAATCAAGTAAATCATCCTCCAAGGATTCCACCGCAAGTCTTCCAATCGAACAATGAAATCATCTATATAGGTGTGGTCTGGATTGATATCCCATTTTTTAAAAGGTCCATCTTTGTAGCTTTCAGTGAAACGTGATTGGAGACAGATATTGGAATGAATGAACTCCAGCTTATCAGCTTTTTCAGAGTTCAACCTATTTCTCTTGACATTGTGGATGAATGAATACGTACTCCAATTTCTTTTAGCTGATGAACTTGTTATTGGTTGAGACAATCTTTGTTATAAAGAAAAAATAATAAACAGATAAATAATGATAACTAACTAAAATATAAAATAATGGTAAAACCGAACTTATACCTTTTTAGCCATATCTGCCAAAGTTGGAGTTTTTGAGCCATATGTTGACCACCAATCAATAGCATCCATAGTTACAACATCTGTTTGAGCAGCTGCCATAGCATAAAGGCCTTTTCACCCAAGAAAAGCTGCATATTCTTCTCTTAATGTTTTTGCTTCTTGCTCATCTTCAGCTATCTTTCCAAATGCTTCCATGACATCAATGATCACCTCCTTGTCTTGATTTGGGCTCTTCTTCATTGTGCCACCCAGTGCTAGCTTAGCTAGATATTGACTATCATAAAATTGTGGGTTAAGTGCAAACCCAAGACAATGCATTGAAATATCCATCTATCAAGCACAATTTTTTCAATCTAAATTTTTTTTTCTCTGTGCTATCCACCTCTCATATCTTTAATTTCACCAAGCATGTTATCCATTCTTTCATAAATTTCACCCATTTTTTGACCATCACCGTCACAAAATTTAATTAAAAGATATATCGGCCTTGTGATATTTATTATATGCTCCACGTCATCCCAGAACTCTTCACTGTTCACAGTTTCCACAACCAGGGCACCCAATTTTCTTGTATGTCCATCTCCAACTTTCAACCATTCTTTCCAAATTTTCAGAACAACAGTAGTTGCAAGTGACTCTCTACAGTCAAATAAGTTGCTTCAACAAAATATAATGCGAAGCAAACCTTGTTTTTGCCACTTTTAATGGCTCCAATTTGGACTGAGCCCGAAACATAGCCAAAACATGAGTATGATTAATGAAGTACTTAACAATTGATTTTCCCCTTCTATAAGTATTTCTAAACCATTCAAATTCCTTTGCAAAGTCTTTAAAAATAAGGTTCAAAGTATGAACAACACAAGGAGACCAAAAGATATGTTTGTGTAACTTCTCTACCTCTTTACCAGTAAGCTTACAATTTGTTGCGTTGTCGGTGATTGCTTGAAGAACATTGGATGATCCCATGTCTTCAATTGCTTTCAACAAAAAATCAACAATTGCTTTACCAGTTTTTTCTATCCTCGAAAAAACCTTAGCATATAAGAACATAGCCCCATGACTATTTGCAGCAATAATATTAATTAACGGTTGATGGTTGACATTCGTCCACCCATCTGACACAATAGATACCCCATGAGAAAACCACGCATCTTTCACCGGGAACAAATCTTTCTCAACACTTCTTTTACACTAATCCAATTAAACAGTTCTTGCTTTTTCATAAGAAAGAGCCTTGTATCTTTTAGGTCCTTTATTTATTGCTGAAATCATCTCATGAAATTGAGGATTTCTCAACACATTAAATAGAATTCTATTAGCACATAAACCTCTCATTACCATCATATCAACCATATCTCTATCCGTAATTTTGAATGCATCTTCAATTGATCCTGAAGTTGATGAAGGTTAGTAGAATTTTTTAGAGACGAAGAAACTCCTATTTTTTTTGCCTTTTGTACTCTTTCTCGTAATTGTTGATATCCAACACGATTATCCGTTATTATCGAACACCTTTTAATGTCTATTTTTTTTCCAATTGGAGCACCAAAAAAGTGATAATGCATTCGAGTATATGAACTTGTAAAGTTTGTATGACAATGTTTGCATGTCCAACTCTTTGAGCCTCTTGGATTTTTTCCTTGTTCTGCACCATTGAGAATGATTTCATTTAATAACGGCTTCAACTTTGTATCAACTTGCGGTTCTTGTGCTTGCATGTTAGTTTGCACCGACTGGCTTGTATTAATGTGTTGAGTTACTTCAACGGGTTCAACCTTGTGTTCATCCGCCAAATCATCCAAATTTTGAATATCTTCTCCAAATCGTTCTTCAATGGGCGAAAAATTTTGTTCTTCTCTTCTCCTTTTTCCCAACGCCATCTTTAAAAAAATTAGCAATTCAAAAAAATTTGATGGAGGTGAGTAGGTTATGAATAGGGACCGGACAAAGAGAATTGTTAGATGAAGATTTGATTTGGTGGGTAGAAAACCTTTAATTGCACGTTTTAATTTAGCTCCAATTGATGCAGATACGTACTTAGAAACATTACCAAAGTGGGATGACTTCATGACCACGTTTCTTCAATTTTTTAATTCTACCGACCTAAAGAAACCTTACCAAAGTGGCTTGGTTTCTAAAACAAGTTTTTACTTTTCCTAGTCAACTTGGGAGTCACTGTTGTGTCTCTATTGGTCACTTTTTTGGTTGAGGAGACATAGGCGGAAGGCAGCAGGCCCTAGGCTTCACGTTACCTTTTTTTTTTTTTTAAAAATATTTTTGTGTGGTGAGTCCCACCTTAAAAAGAAGTCCATTCTTTTAACCCTTCTTATGTGCCAACGCCGTACACGATACCAAGCACAACCAGTGCCGGAGTCTGCCATGAAAGAAGCAAACTCTCGTACCTCATTCAGAAATCAGACCTCAAAAAACCTTAGGGCCCGGATTCTGAGCCCTTCCTTTCCCGTCAAAGATGATATGAAAAATCAAGAGCAATGGAGTTTTGCTTCATCTAAAAAATCGACGATGGTGTTCGAAATCAGTGCCGAAGGTGCGACGAAGGTGGTGCGAAATCAACGACAAAGATGCGACGAAGGTGTTGCGAAATCAGCGATAAAGGTGATTTAGGGGCTTCTTGGGATATCTCGGTATTTATTTCATCAACCATATTCTTACATCTATTTTAGGCTACTTGTATGCTATGTTTTTCTGGATTTTGCAGCAATTTTGAATTACAATTGGGTCTGGAATATCGATTTGGGGTGGGTACTTCGTTGCTAGGGCAAAACTTTGGGGATGCTGTTTTTACCGAACTGGGACGCGAACGTACCCCGTTTGGTGTCGGTCGACCAGATCGTGGGTCGTCTGTGGTGTTGCCAATCCTGGTAACCCTATTCTCAACCACTTGGTATTATCACATTATTATAGAACTACTTAATAATAGAGACCTAAACAAGTGGAACAAAACAAATAACAATCAAAGACCAAGTTTGCCTTCATAGCCCACGTGTGAATTACCCTCCAACAATGATGCCCTAACAATGCACATGTTATGTTGCGCACATCAAATTATGCAAAACTTGATGCGGGTTTTTCGGGCATGCTTGAGGCTTGCCTTAGGGCTCTTGTTGATGTAAAAGTTCAGCAGGGCTTATGATAGCCGTTTGCCTCACAAGTGAGGAGTGTGGTGCACGGTGTGCCTTTTAAGCTATGAAGTACGAATACAGATACGAGATACAAATACGGCGATACGACAAAATCTAAAAAAATAAGATACGGGTACGGCTAAGCTATGTCCATAAAATATATTTTTTTAAAGTTTTATTATTATATTTAATATAATAATTATGATTTATAAAGTGAATCACACATCTATTAAAGATATATAATAATAACTAACCATTCTATCATTCAGAAATCATACATTCAATTTTTTTTTTTTTTTTTGCAAATAAGGGCCCAAACATATTTGCTTTGGTTCCCTTATTCTTTTTAAAAAATTCAAGTAATACCCCACCGTATCTCCGACGTATCCCCTGCGTATCCTGAAGTATCCGAAATTCAAATTTATTTTTTTTAATTCTAGGATACTTCCCAGCCGTATAGGACACGTATCCGTCCGTATAGGATACGTATCCGTATCTAAGAAGTATCCGATATCGATACTTTGACCCTTTTGAAGTATCCATGCTTCATAGCTTTTAAGTTACTTAATGATATATTTACTTTTTTGCAGCATGAATTTTCTTTATGATACATTTGGTTGCAAGGGATCACATTATTCTTCATTACCTCTTGTATTTCGGTTAACTTTACCTTTTGCCCTGCAACAAAAATAAGGACTGTTTTGCACATTTGTGATTTCATAGAAATTAATTATAAACTCGATTAGCATAAAAATAAAATATGATGGAAGTTAGTTAGTAGATTAAATGTACTCGGTTTCATCTGGGTACATCTTTTCTTGTTTGTATGTTTAAAACGATGCATTCATACTTTCAGATGTTGTAGGAGTTCCTTTTTTCTTATATATTTTACTTTCTCGCAATCATAATATCACATGTCATGTTCCATTAAGAAGTTGTTAGCTAAACTCAAATTTACAATGTGGGACATGATACTATGGTCGTGAGAGCCTTTGACTCATCATGTGAGGATCCTAAACCGCTTAGACATGATATTCTTTGGCTTCATGAAATAGGTTGATTTTGTAACCAAGGGAATTGCTTCATGAGTATATGTTTGAATCAAATGTTGAGGGTTTATATCTTCTTGGTGAGCACGTGGGACTTATTGGTGCTGATGAAGGTAATAAATGAGCAATTGTGGCATTGAAGATAGAGATGGGATTAAAGCAGTTCAATAATGGTCATGTTAATTTGGCCAATATGGATCGCGAAAGCTTCAGTTTTCTCCTTTATTTGGGAGGTGTTAGGGACAAAATTAATTAGTATATTTCATTGTAAGCTTGTCTAATATGGTTTGTATGTCATTTATTCTTAGTTGGTTTAACCTTTTCTTTCATTCATCTTAGATATTAAGTAATAGATTTGTGACTTTCAACTTTAGCGGTGGGTCATGTTGTGCTAGCATAGTGTTAGAATTTGTAATGGTTGGCTTGCAAATACCGGTAAGATGTCAACCTTTGGCCCAATGGTGAGGTGAATTGAAGTTGAGAATTAGATACACCACAAAACAATTATAGTCTTACATAAAGTGGGTGGAAAGGAATTTTTAGGGTTGGGAAGGTTTTAAATTCATGAAAAAATTAGACTTTGTGAAACAAAAGGTGAAGAGTTGGAATAAGGTGTTCAGGGACATTAGGGTCATTAAGAATCTTATCATGAATAGAATTGGAGAGATTGATAGAGTTGAAGAAAGTGGTGATTTAGATGAAAATACGAGGAGAGAGAGAGATGGGAGTTAAGAAATCAGTTTGAATAGGTGGTTTTGAAGCAAGAGATCAATTGGAGGCAAAAGGCTCAAGTGAAATGGTTAAAAGAAGGGGATAATAATTCTAAGCTTTTCCATAGAATTGCAAATGGGAAAAGGAAGAAGTTTATTGATAAACTGGAGTTGGATAATGGGGTAATTATAGAAGATGTGAAGATGATTGAGAGTAAGGTTGAATTTTTTACCCATTTATATTCATCTCAGGGGGGTGAGAGGTCGGTATTCGAAGGATTAGAATGGAGTCCTATTGTTGATGCAAAGGCTAGGTGGTTGGAGTGGCCTTTTGAAGAGGAAGAAGTGAGGAAAGTTGTTTGAGTGTGGTCGTGATAAGGCCTCAGGACCAGATGGTTTCACTTTAGCTATGTATCAGGATTGTTGGGTAATAATGAAAGATGATTTAATGAAAGTCTTCAAGGAATTTTTCCAAAATAGCGTGGTTAATGCAATTACAAATTCTACTTTCATTTGCTTAATTTCCAAGAAAGAGAAGTCCATGAAGATGAAGGATTTTAGGCCAATTAGTTTGGTGTCTAGCCTTTATAAAATCATTGCTAAGGTCTTGTCCTTAAGGTTAAGAGAGTCTCTTAGTGATACTATTTCTGAGTGTCGAGGGGGTTTTATTAAGGACATCCAAATTTTGGATGTGGGTCTGGTGGCGAATGAGGTTGTGGAAGAATATAGAGATAGAGGTAAGGAGGGATTCATGGTTCAAAGTATCGGTCGATACTGATACGAGTCGACCGAGTCGTATCTGATTCGACACTTTCGGAGACGATACCGTTATACGATACGTATAAATCTCAAGTCGTCCGAGTTGTAACTGAGTCAATCTCGAATCGCCGAGTTATAGTTACCGAATCGGTCAATACGGTTCTACGACGGCGCTGTATGACTTGAATTTCTCATCATATTTAACATTTTTTTTAGGTTGTATCGCCCGATACCATGTCGTGACGTCGCGACTGGTCTATCTTAGAACTCTCTGAGTCGATAACCGATACCGCGACCTCGAATCATAGAGGGATTCGTTTTCAAAGTTGACTTTCAGAAAGCTTATGATTTTGTGGAATGGAGTTTCTTAGAGGATGTCATGAAAATTAAAGGATATGGGAAAAGATGGAGAACATGGATTATTGGATGTTTGCATTTTATGAATTTTTATTATGTTGAATGGAAAACCAAAGGGTAGATTTGGGGCATCTAGGGGATTAAGACAAGGTGATCTTTTATCTCCTTTTCTTTTTACTCTAGTTGTTGATGGATTAAATAGTAGAATGATTCACTGTGGGTAAGAATAATGTTTCGGTTTCACACTTGCAGTTTGTAGATGATTCGATATTTTTTTTAGTGGGAGATGAGAAACTTTTAAATTTTAAGAATATTGTTGACTTTTTGGTTTGGTATCAGGATTGAAGGTGAATATGGATAAAAGCGTTATTGTGGTTATTAATTTAGATTGTGCAAAGATTAGTAGGATGGCAGGTATTTTGGGTTGTGAGGTGGGTAAGTGGCCTTTGAAGTATTTGGGATTACCATTGGGTGGGAATCCATTATCATTATCTTTTTTTGGGATCCAATAGTAGCAAGAGTTGAAAAATGTTAGATGGTTGGAAGAAGACTTATATTTTCAAATGGGGGAGGTTAACCCTGGTGCAGTCAGTTTTAGCTAGTATGTTTTTATCTTTATTTAAGATTCCAAGGAGAGTAGTTATGAGAATTGAAAAAATGATGAAAGATTTTTTGTGGAAGGCAGTGGGGAAGGGATAAAGGATCATTTGATCAATTGGGGTGTGTTTTCTAGATCTAAGATTAAAGGTGGTCTCTCAATTGACAATGTAAAGGCAAGAAATATATCTTTATTGGGTAAGTGACTTTGGAGGTATCCCTTGGAAACAAATTTCTTGTTGCATTTAATAATCAATAGCAAATATGAATTACATACCAATGGATGGGATGCTAATGTGGTTGAGAGGGGGAGTTTCCGAGCTCCATGAAAATTCATTTCTCGGGGATTGACGAGGTTTTCCCAAGGTGTTAGGCTGATGTTGGGTAATGGGGAGAGAATACGTTTTTGGGAGGATGTTTGGGTGGAAGAGTCTTCTCTTTCATTGTTGTTTCGACGACTATTAGTTATCTAATTCTCATTGTTCTTCCATTGCATCTATGCTTAGCTCATATGATTATCCGTATTCATGGGACTTTGATTTTCGTAGGAATATATATGATAGACACACTATTGATCTGATTTCATTTCTTGATATTATTAAAAATGTTTTTGTGAGTCGTGAGTCTGGTGATAAAAGAAGGTGGATTCTTGATTCTTTCGGAGTCTTTGTGTGTAAATCATTTTTTGATTCTTTGGTGGACAGAAATAATTGTCCTTTTTTCACTCCTGCTTTGATGACATGGAAAGCTAAAGTCTCTACTAAAATACAAATATTTGCATGGACGATTGCACATGGTAAGATAAATACTAATGACATGCTTAAGAAAAGGAGGCCTCGTTCTTGTCTTTCTCCTCAATGGTGTGTAATGTGTTAAGATGATTTGGAGAGTATTAATTATTTATTTTTACATTGCCCTGTTGCATTGACATTGTGGTATTATTTGTTTCGCGTTGTGGGTATGAGTTGGGTTATTTCTGCAACATCAAATTCAGTGTTTGTTGAAAATTTGAAAGGATTGGGAAGATCTGAAAAAGAGGTGTGGAATTGTGCTATAATGGCTATGTTTTGGATTATTTAGAAAGAACGGAATGCTAGAATTTTTTAAGACCGGTGTGAATGTGTAGAAGGAATGTGGAACTGTATTCATTTTTTAGCATCTTTTTGGGCTTCGGTTTCAGAGGAGTTCAATGGAATTCCGCTATTTGCTATTCTATCGGGATGGAGAGCTTCATGTGATCTATAGGCTTTTTTAATTCAGTGCCTTTATTTGTTTTCTTCTAGTTGGATATCTTATTCAATTTTTTCTTATGTAATTTATTTCTTTTTCATTAAGAAGAGTGATTTGTTTCCTATAAAAAAAACATAAAGTGGGGTGGTGCGGCTGCTGTCAATGTTGTCATGGCAGTGGGTGAGGCAGCAATAGTGGGTGGTGGCAATTTTGGTAATTAATTCAGGTGTCACTATATCACGTTGTCGAATAAGTAGCATTATAATTCAATTGCCATATGTGAGTTTGCCATTTTCTTAACCGTTGTCTCTTCCTTTCGGTGGTTGGGTCCTTGTTTTTTCTGGGGTATGATGTTGGTTCTTGTTAAAGCTTAAAAATGATTTTTCTTCCCCCTCATTTCCCTCTTTGCTTGGTTTGTCAGGATATTGGAGGATGTGACATTCAAAAGCAGGAAATCCGTGAAGCTGTTGAACTACCTTTGACTCATTTTGATTTGTACAAGCAGATTGGTATAGATCCTCCTCGTGGTGTTCTGCTCTATGGTCCACCAGGCACTGGTAAAACCATGCTTGCCAAGGCTGTGGCTCACCATACAACTGCTGCCTTCATCAGAGTTGTTGGCTCAGAGTTCGTTCAGAAGTATTTGGGAGAGGTGTGCATTGGAGATTTTTTTGAATTATTCTATGTCCGTATTTGCTCCATTTACATATTTATAGTTTTGTGCATGATTATTGTTTGTTATTTGGAAACATTGACAGAATTGAGAGTCTTCACTGTTATTGAGTTGGTGGAGGTTTATTTCATTTGTCCATTTAAGTGAGAGGAAAGGTTGCATATATATAGGCTTTGTTGTACCTCAAAACTAGAAAAGGGGAGGAAATTGCTTGAGGATGCATTATCTGCTCATAATTTTAAGCATTTTCTTTCCCTCGCTTCTTTTTGAGATCCAAATGGAGGCTTAGCTTAATCTCTTATATGAATACGTGTTTGCTATGTCCTTTGCACTGCCAAATTAACAAGTAATGGCACTGAGAGCCAAGGTGTTCTTTATGCTATTTTTGTTGTTTTTCTTGTGCTATGAATTGGCAATAGCCGGTTTGTTGAAATAGTGTTCATAGTGATTATTCTTTGCTATAACTTTTTCAGGGTCCACGAATGGTCCGCGATGTTTTTCGTCTTGCCAAAGAAAATGCCCCTGCCATTGTTTTTATTGACGAGGTAGATGCAATTGCAACCGCTAGGTTTGATGCTCAGACTGGAGCTGATAGAGAAGTTCAGCGAATCCTCATGGAACTCTTAAATCAGGTATTGCTTTAAGATGTATATAAAAGTAGGATTTTGTTAGAGAACCCAAAGAATCAGTTTTTGCTGGACTTTGTTGTGATAAATTATGGGTGCCTGAAGTTTGCTTACACCTGACTGCCATGATTTCTGACTCATCTCGTGGACCTCTATACTTATGAATTTAAGTTTCCTTCTGCAGATGGATGGGTTTGACCAGACAGTGAATGTAAAGGTTATCATGGCAACTAATCGAGCTGACACTTTGGACCCTGCGCTTCTGCGTCCTGGAAGGCTTGACCGAAAAATTGAGTTTCCTTTGCCCGACAGACGACAAAAGAGGCTTATTTTTCAGGTGAGGCTTGAGAGAACTTTGATAATTATATCATATCTGTCTTATTTGCCAGGGGGCCAGTACTTGATGTTTTTCCTAATTGCAATTCTATATTCATAACGCAGCCCCCCTCCCCTTTCCTCCCCCCCCACCAAAAAAAAAAAGAAAGAAAGAAAGAAAAACAGTAATTACCAAAAAGGGATTTAGAGTGCTCATTTTTTTTAAGGCTTTACATAGTCAACTGTAGAACACTCTAAGCTGGACTATCTTGTGCAGGTTTGCACTGCTAAAATGAATTTAGGTGATGAGGTTGATTTGGAGGACTATGTCTCCCGGCCAGACAAAATCAGTGCTGCTGAGGTTAGTTGACTTATTATTGCAGTTTGCGGTTTGGGGAAAACAAGGTGCATGGGTTTCAATTGCCTTACGTCTATTGACTGGAAAGAATATTTGATTGTTATCTTGCATTATTCCTTTGTTTGTTGCACTCTTTTATACTGAGGTGTATGTAGTCATTGATGCGTGTGTAGAGGCCATTGCCCAACAATATTTCAACTTGTGGAAACTCTTTCTAACTAGATCATTGTCTGCAGATTGCAGCTATATGTCAAGAAGCAGGGATGCATGCAGTCCGCAAAAACCGGTATGTCATACTCCCTAAAGACTTTGAGAAGGGTTATAGAACCAACGTAAAGAAGCCCGACACTGACTTCGACTTTTACAAATAATGAGAAGAACTGAAACAAGATTGGAACATTTCTGTATCCACTGCCAGGAGATGTTTTTTCAAATCTTTGTTTCCATTATCAGACACAAAAAAGTCGTTACTGCTATGGATGATAGTGAGCCATGTGATTTGTGCGACTTTGTCCTATGGTCTCTCTCTCTCTCTCTCTCTCTTGAAACTTTCTCTTTCCTATGTGGTGGGATTGACTACATGTGATTATGATTTAGGCATGCCTGCATCTAGAATTAATATTGGGTCCGTCTTCTTATGAGGAAAGTAGATGGAGACAAGATTGCTTACTTTTGAGCCTGTGGAGAGTGTTACCGTCCCCTTTTTTGATTTCGATTTCGAAAATGGGCGTGAAAACATCTGTCTCCCCTCCTTGATTTTTGTCTGATTCTCTCTTCTAATCTCTTGAGGCTTTGTAGCTTATAGATAGACTCCGTTTCTTTCTCTATCCATAGTCTGAACTGAAGTATCTCCGCTTTTGATTTTCTTTTTGATTTCCCTGACTTCATTGATGTGATTGCTCCTCACCCATACCTTATGTTTGGATTTTAGAAGACTAAGCTTGTCTTCGATGTCGATCTGGTTTTTATTCCTGGTTTACAATCTCCCTGCATTTGGAGTGCAAGCAACCAGTTTTCTAATCTGAACAGGACAGGACCAAGACTAACAGCTAGGATCCGAAGCTGAGGTACTTTTTAAGGCAGCACAACACAACCGCCATAGGATTTTCAATATCTAGCTGCAACTTATAGATTATATTTGAAAAACAAGAGGAATTTGTTGCAGCAGAGGAGTCGTCTTGCTAACGGGACCTGAGATTTGTTAGAATGATTGTCTGAGGAGTGCATGTTACGTTGTCGGCTGCTAATTATTTTCCTGCCTGCTAATATTGTTTCTGCCTTGGCGTTTAACCCACATGTCGTCTTGCCTTCCCTTATTTTAATATTTGGGTTTGATTTTCGTTAAGAAACTCTGGTTTAATTGATGCTAGCGATTCGTGGGTGATTGATTCTATGTGATGGAGAAAACACCACCCACCAAGAAAAGAGAGAACAAGAGAGAAGAAGCCCACTGCAAGTTCCCCGCCAAAATCAAATTCCACCAACATCACCGCTGTAAATACACCACCACAACCACCACAGGAACTCCGACTCCATCTATTCAATACCCAACACACATCAATGATACATTTTCGCCATCTCTACTACCCTTATCCACCGTGGTTACTGTAAAATCCCCAAGTCCCATAGCAAATGGGAAAATCTTAGAATTTGAGGTGGTTGAAAGGGAAAAACTGAACAACTCCATGGTGAATAACTTTTTCTAATTAATGATTTTTCTATTAAAGAATCAATTTCTTTTTTACACAATTCCAAGTATTCTTTATTCATTTGAGTTGGTCTAGCCTTAGTAGGAATATTCTTTCATTAAATTCTTTAATATAAGGAAGAGTTACAATATGTTTTTTCCTATTCCAAAATGTAGTAGGAATAATATCACATTTCTATAGTTATTATATTCAGGAGAATTAAGTTTATTATCAACTATTATGTTTTCTGTCCCATTAAGGATTTCTTTTAGTGAAAAAGGCTGAGACATTGATGGTCTCTTTTCTTCTGAATTTATCTACAAATATTGTTCAATAGTTTTTCTCTAAGAATCTGGATCTTGAATTTTATCAATAAGATCAATAATTAATGTTTGTGACTTAGTTAAAGTATTTATACTTAATCAATCCATTGCTTTAATAGCTTTATAATAATAACATGTGGAGGCAACATGTCCAATTTTTCCACACTTAAAGCATTTGATAGTCCTTTTGTCTTTTTCTTTAAATAATTTAGAAGACTTGGTAGGATTACCTTTTTTATAGCCTTTGTCCCTATCTTGAATCTTTTTATGAAAAGATTTGTTCGGATAGTCTTTGGGAGATTCATCAAATAATGCATTGGCAGATCCAAATTGCTAAGGAAGACAGATATATCATTCATAATATTCTGAAATTCAAATTGAGCATTTTTAAGACCAATGAGCATAACATTCCATTTATAATGTCCAAAAGGTATTGTGAAAGCAGTTTTATACCTGTCTTCCTCAGCAATTTGGATCTGCCAATAACCTGACTTTAAATCAAACTTAGAAAAGATCTTAACATTATATAATCGAGATAATAAATCTTTTTTATTGGGGATGGGATATCGAATCCATTGCAACACCTTATTTAAAGGTTTATAGTTTATTACCAATCTAGGAACTCCTCTTTCTTTTTCTGCAGCGTTGTTAGCATAAAAAGCTGTACAACTCCATGGTGAATAGCTTTGTCTAATTAATGATTTTTCTATTAAAGAATCAATTTCTTTTTTACACAATTCCAAGTATTCTTTATTCATTTGAGTTGGTCTAGCCTTAAGTAGGAATATCCTTTTCATTAAATTCTTTAATATAAGGAAGAGTTACAATATATTTTTTCCTATTACAAAATGCAGTAGGAATATTTCTATAGCTATTTTATTTTCAATTTCTTTTATTCTGTGTTTATATTCAGGAGAATTAAGTTTATTAGATAAGCTTAAGATTTTTATATCTTCTTTTAAAAATTTAATTGATTTTCTTTATAAATCAAATTTTCTTTTATTTGATTTATCAACTTTATTTGTGGTGGAGTTATAAACTCAAATAATATTTGTTGACCATTTATGGTAGTCAAAATTCCTTTAGAATCTATTCTCTCTATGAGTTCAATCATAGATAAGAATGAGGTTCCCAAAATTACTAATTGATTTAAATTATTAATAAGCATAAAAGTAGTAGGAATACAAATTCCTTCATTACATATATAAACATTAGAAAGTTTAAAGTTTATATTTAATTTTGAATCATCAGCAGTACTTATTGACTGAGTAGTTTTTTCAAAATATTTTGTGGGAATTAATCCTGCTTTTATGCAATTCATATCTGCTCCGCTGTCAATTAAAACAATTGTTTCAACAGTAAATTCAGAATTTATTATTAATGTAATTTTAACATACCATTTTTGATAGATTATCTTTTCTAATACATTTAAATATTCAATATCAGAAGGGTTAACAGAAGGGTTAGATACCTTCATGTCATCTTTCTTGATTGACATTTTTTTTAAAGCCAATAATATTTGCTTTATGACTTTTATGTCATCTTTAATATAATATATTTCTCCTTTTAAATCTTGTATCGTAGTAGGAGAAATTTCCTTTATCTGGGAATTATCAACTATTATGTTTTCTGTCATATTAAAGACTTCTTTTAGTGAATAAGGCTGAGACATTGATGGTCTCTTTTCTTCTGGATTTATCTGCAAATATTGTTTAATAGTTTTTCTTTTAGAATCTGGATCTTGAATTTTATCAATAAGATCAAAAATTAATGTTTGTGACTTAGTTAAAGTATTTATACTTAATCCATTCATTGCTTTAATAGCTTTATAATAATAACATGTGGAGGCAACATGTCAAATTTTTTCACACTTAAAGCATTTGATAGTCCTTTTGTCTTTTTCTTTAAATAATTTAGAGAACTTGGTAGGATTACCTTTTTTATAGCCTTTATAGCCTTTGTCCCTATCTTGAATATTTTTTTATGGCAATGAGGATTTGGATGCAGGTGGTTTCAACCGAAAATGAGACTGGGGAGTGGACAAGAAAAATAGTTTCGTCGGGGAAGAAGGGAACATTTCTGCCGGCGAATGAAGGGAAAGGAAATAGGAATTAGGGCTCAACGCTGGGAATGGAGAGCCGACTGTTGGGTTTTTTTTTTCCTAACTTTTTAATTTTTTGAAAGTGTGAAAAAATGTGATCAAAAGATGGGTAATTTTGTATTTTTTTTACAAACTTTAGATATTTTTACTTTAACTTGATTTAATGCCTTCACTTTTAATAACCAAAAAACAAACCACACGAGTTAATTGCAAAAAATTAGAAGTCTGTGGGGGGGGGGGGGGGTAAATTGTTGAAATTGAAACCAGAAGAAGTCGATTACAACAAGACCTAAACTTAAAGGGGACAATTTGTAATTAACCCTTTTCCCTATTAATATTTGATGTCTACAACTGCTTGAAATGTTATCAAACATTGACTTCAAGTTGACAGTTTCTAAGAGGAGTTGTCAAAGAAATTGGGCTTTTATATTATGGTGGCGAACATGGACTATCACTATATATATACATATATCACCATTAAAAACCTAATTTTAGTAAATCAATTGAGACTATTTGTTATTTCTCTAGGGAGTACTGAGGACCACCATTCCAGAGGACCACGGCACCCCCACATTTGTCGTGGCCATCCTCCGATCGTGAGACTCTCTCTCTCTCTCCTCTTTTATTCTTAATTGGTAAGGTCCCTTCAACTAGGGGTATTTGTTAGCAAACTTCAATGTTGATAGAAGCATATGGTTGAGATTTGTAATTTTATGATCACAAGCTCATAGTGTTCCTTCCTGAAAGTAAGATTTGGTCATGAATTAGTTAGAAAAGGGCAGTTGGGTCGATCTAAATTACTCTCTCTCTCTCTCAAGTAAGATGGATTAGGGCATTCTAGTTATAATAAAGTGTCCTAGACATCTGCCTTATCCTACCAGAAACTTATAATGCCTTGGTCATTAGGGTCGGATCTAGAAACTTAGCAATGAGGAATCGAATATATCGCGGGTGACCTATGAAATTAATCAATAAATTAAGGAAATGACTATCTATAGTATAAGATACTAGCAATAATTCGTATCTGAAGACACTCTGTAATGTTATAAATTGAACATTGATTGTGCAACATTTATATTTTAAATAATAATTTTTTTTATTTTTTATTTTCTTTTCTTTCAGAGAGAGGTAGGGGAGAGAGAAGAGAGAGGTAAGTGTGGATTAGTGGAGTTGTCTGCCATTGAGGGTCATGCAAATAAAATGCTCTTTTTGAACGGAAAAAAAAATGGGATAAATTTTGTACTATATTGGATCAAAGTAGATGAAAATTGGATCAATCTTGTCCGTTGTTGTGTTTTTATAAGTTGAGAATTCAACTTCTTAATTATATAATAAAGTTAACTACCTATTTAGCCCTTAAACTATACAGTTTGTGTTAATTAAGCCTCTCAACTTTGGTTTGTATCAATTTAGCCCCTTAACTTGTCAATTTGTGTCAATCAAGCCCTTTCATCCAATTCAACCGTTTACTGTGACAGACAGACGCACGCATGGCTCACGTGAGGCAAGTTCCAAGGGTAATTAAGGCAAAGGAAGTATTTGGCTAAATTGTTCGTCTCTTCTCTTCCCTTCATCTGATTTCATCCACTATTCACATAACCCTAGATTAATCTGCTACTTCACTTGAGTTTGGTTACCAGAATGTTGGCTTGGGTGTTGCGACCTGTAGATCAGATTTTGAATCCAGATCAAATATATTGTAAGTCATGATTCTAAGTTTTTCTAAGTGTTTGAAGCCAGAAGAATATTATATTATTTGATTTTTGGGTTTCAATTTTCTATTGGTGTTGAAAGATCTACCTTTTGTTTTTTGTATTGAATTATATGTTGATGTAAGTGGTCCCAAAAGTGTGATTCTTTGTGTTTTAGAATACATTTTTGTGAGTGGTCCCAATAACAGAGGTCCTAATAAAGTATTGTAATTTATTTGTTTATATGATTTTTACTTTAATTTTGCATGGTTTTAGCCATAGAGTCTGCTTTATTCAGTATTGAAGTACACCATGGGGGTGAGTTTATAAGCATACCATATAAGAAATATGTGGGTGGTTCTGCTGTGTACATTGACTGATGCTGATAAAATTTCGATTCCAAAGATTCATTGCATGGCCAAAGAGATTGGGTGTGTTGATGTAAGGGCATGTTGGTATAGAGTTCCTGCAATGGACATCATCAGTGGGTTGAGGGTTTTGAAAAATGATAAGAGACATTCATTCAATGGTGGAATGGATACCAACATATAGAGTGATTGAAATATACTTAGAGCATGAGGCAATAGTAGATGAAATGCAAGGTCAAGTGCAGTCAAGCACTAGTGATAGTAACTTTGATCTTGATAATGTTTCAACGAGCTTTGCTAGTAGTTTATAATCTGCAAATAACACTGATAATGAATTGAATGAAGATGAGGTGTTGATTGATACGATTGTTGATAATGCACCCAAGTGGAGTGGTATGAGATCTAACGAGAAGAATGTAGGGGTTGATGATTATAATGTTGTTTCATAGTATGAACTTTCTGATGACATCAGGAGTTTTCAAACTTCATTTTATGAAGAAAATCATTATCATAAAGACAGACATCCATAAATCTGTCACTAAGATTCTCCATCTTCCCCTCTTTTTCTTGCTGAATATTGCTCTGTTTCTGAAAATCCAACACAGAGCTCTTTATGGTTTGTAAAGGAGGGAAGTTGTGGAAGTTTGGCGCCAAAATACTTCTTTTCCCTTAACTACCCTTGGAACTTGTATCACATGAGCCATCCGTGCGTCTGTCCATCACAGTACACAGCTGAATTGGATATAAGAACTTGATTGACACAAATTGACAAGTTGAGGGGCTAAATTGATACAAACCAAAGTTGAGGGGCTCAATTGACACAAACTGTATAGTTTAAGTGCTAAATAGGTAGTTTAACTCATTATAATATCAGATAAATTTATAACAGGTATAATAAGGAAAATTAGTCAAATGGGGAGAGTGATGGTCCCTGCACCAAAGATAGCCCTTGTTCATATTGATCCATCATTGCTTGTTATCTATGCACCGGAAAATTACAAAGATCAATTCCTATTATGGCATTTTCCATTCCCATTAGACAAGAAGGAAAAAAAAAAATTTGCATCATAGAACCAGTTTTGTTTGGTAATCTTCCGCAAGAGTAATTGCATGATTTGCTATTATCTGTACAGTACAGATAATAATTGTTTTATTTGAATCAGATGCATTCATTGCTGCCATTTGTTTATCTCTTTTTTTTTTTTTGCAATTTTGAAGTTGAGTAATGTTCCATTGACTTAAAAAATAGACTTCATAATTACAACCATTGAATAGGTAGTGAGTCCTAATAAATGCTTAGAGCCACAGTGAAATTAATGATTGTAATTATCAAGTCCATTTTTTATATCTATTTTTTAAATTCATGTAACATTGCTCTTTAAAGTTACAACAAAGAATTCAATCTCTCCAGGCTGGAAAAGCCAAGGCATAAGTATGTTATAAATGTGTTACACACTCAATCGGGAGTAATCTTTTGGGTTAATCTCAAATTGTACCTTGAAAAATCGTTCGAATTTTAATTTGTACCCTCAAAAATAAAAAATCTCAATTTACACCCTTAAAAATAGAAATTTGTATCAATGCACACCTCAAGCTAATAGTTGTTAGTTTGCTGTATAAAAATAAATGGATAAATTACACCTAGACCCCCTCATGCTTGTCACTTAATCACCTAGACCCCTTACATTTGAAATATTACACCTATATCCCTTGAGAATCTAAATATGACTAAAAATGTTCCCCCCAATTGGGCATTCAAATAATTTTATTTGAGTGATGTATTGCATTGGATATAAAGAATATTATATAAATACCTGCATTATATTGGACATTCAAATGGTAAGCTTGATTTTGAACTTTAGAGTATAACGTACCCAAAAAATAAAGGGTAGTATAAAATTATAATTTTTTATTAGGATGAAATCATATTTTTTAACGGTTATATTAACAAATATCAACGACAAAGGGTTATGTGTTACATGTGCACAAACATCAGGAGGTGTAGGAGTAATATTCTAAATGTGTGGGAGTTCAAATGATTAAGTGACAAATATGAGGGGATCTATGTGTAATTTATCCATTTAGTTTTAGATGACAAACTGATGACGGGTAGTTTCAAGTGCACATTGATACAAATTTTTATCTTTGAGGGTCCAAATTAAGATTTTTGATCTTTGAGGGTATAAATTGAGATTTGAACGATCTTTCAACGTACAATTTGCAATTAATCCTAATCTTTTTGATCTGCGTTACAGCGTGGATGGAGTTTCTATCTTTATTGAACTTTTATGTTGAACTATAAACACGCTGTATCTTCTACTTGCAATGGCGGTTCATTTTCCTAGCAGATTTTGATGCTCGTGTCTGTGTAAAGACCGTTAAATTTGTTACTTAATGCGACACAAATTTGTCTATGAAATTATGTTAAAATCACTAATTCGATCAATGTCTGCATCTGTTGGAACTTCTTTAACATTTTTATGATACCATAGCTGCATCTGGGATTTGAAGTATTCCAGGTGAAGGAATCTGCCATCCATTGTTTTCTGCCATTTTCGATTGAAAGCTGAAGCAAATGTTTTGATTCTAAGATGATGTATAGTATATCTTGGCCATCTGTATTAGTGAGAGACTTGTTTATGTATAACATGTATTTGAATTACATGTTGTCAATCTGACACATAATTAATATGAAGTTATTGGGCATGAATTTAATATTAATAAGTTCGGGTAAGAAGTAGGTTGATTGGTTAAACTAAGGAGACAGATTGATCCATAAGAACTAGACTATACATTATTATAAATTGGTCATATATAGATTGAGTAACTTAAAGATGACTATTGCCAACCTTAAATGCAATGATAGGAAACATGAGATTATTCTACTTGCAATTGGATCTACTTGCAACCCAATTGGAACTTTATATTGGGTAATATAGGGCTATTCTCTTCTCTGCCCGATATATTTTTTGTTTCGCCCAAAAAAGATTAATTGAATCATAAAAAATTTAGAGCATTAATTAATTGCAGTTGAATCCATTTTTTGGGGTCTTTTTACTCACTCTAAATTGAGGATTTGTTTCCATAACAGTCATCCTACTCCATGTCTGAAAATCTTTTATGTGAAAATATCTACATGGGTTTTCAAAATAATTCAAAAAGTACTTCGAATTATTGCTATTCGACTCAAACCAGTCATAAACTGGTGCAAGACATTTTGAATAATTTATTGACACGGTCAAAATCAAGAAAAACCTCTGAAATTATTTTGACATTTGGTTTTGAACTTAATAAATTTGTATATAATTTTTTTAAAAAGAAAATCATTTGTTTCATGATAGCCCAATTTAATTCCCATTCAATAGTTACGTTGTTGAGTTAGACAACACCGCACATACTAAAGTATTGGATAAGAATCAACAATGCACTAGAATGCCCCCTAGTTGATAATCTATACTAGGATAGCATCTAAGGTGCCTAAAACAATGTGGTGTCACACATCGGATAAATCCTTTACCCTTTTCCATACGATGATCCACTACTTCGTAATGTGGACTACTTAGTATTGCGTGCCTAGGAGGGTAGTGCGCTTTGGAATGCTCAAGGCTATAGAATATTCTTTTAAATTATGACTAATAGTGGATGTATAACCAATGACTTCAAATTCAAAAGTTTAACGTACTCTGATAATTTTATAAATGATAGAGTTATGATTTTTTCAGAATGATCATGAACAAATGAAGCGATAAATTGCTCATACGATTTTTGTATTCAGAGCAAAACTAAAAGCTAGTTCTTTCGTAGTGGGATTAATTGATATCTCAAAAATTGATTTGATTGAACATATGCAAAGAAGTCCCATGGCATATGATTTTGTTGACAATAAAGTTTAGATTGATGAAATTATTATAGACTTGCAAATGTTTCATATCCTTATCTTTGTATTTGACATTTTTTTGGGGGGAAATTAAGAACATGAAATGGTATAAAGGTATGGGGGAACAATTTTACGTATAAGAAGGTGCTAAAATCAAAAGATCTTATACAAAAGAAGGAATAAAACTGAATATATGCCCTCGAGCTTTCTCAAGAAGCTTAAAAAGTTGATTGCCTAGGATGCTGAAGAGTTTCAACACATGGCGCACAATAAAACTAAGGATCAAAATTTTATTTCGAAACAATCGAAAATGTTTTCATTTCTAAAGAGATCGAAACGAATCAGTTATTGAACTGTTATTTCAATGTTTCGAGGTGTTTCAGAATGTTGTGAGGTGCTTTAAGATGTTTTAACATATTTCTACAAATATTTCGGAATATTTTGGACATAAATTCCCAAATTTTTTTATTTGTTCTCGAAATATTTCTGAAACGTTTTTGTTTCTTATGTGACCAAAACAACGCACCGATCGAAATGAAATTTTGATCATTGAATAAAACTTTGTTGTTAATGAAACATCAATTAGTAAAAGAATACATCAACTTATGGAATATAATTTTTGTAAAGAAAAATATAGATTTGAGGAATATTAATATCAGTGATCCATGGATGTGACCAAGGCAAATCATTTTTCATGTGGAGATAGGTGTTTAGTCATTTGATTGAAATGGAAAGTTTATGCGAGACAGGTTGCATCATATTCACCCTAGTATCATAAGATAGGAAAATATTGGATACTAGTGTTGTTCAAACTCATGGGTGTAACATGAATTTTGGATATACGTAATCATATACAAATAACGTGCTTCAGTTAAACACGAATTTAATGTGTTCAGGGAGACTAAAAATCAAGACGTGTGGTTTACGCTTCTTCTCTTGTTTGATTACCTACTAACCCATGTATGTTAAAGTACTCATAGAAATTCCACAAAGCGTGACAATGGAATTAGATGTCTGTATTAGACTTGAAGTAACTTAGAAAAAGGGCTTTATAGTGTGATGGATTGAGTTTTCAGTTTACACAGAAGTTGTGATGTAGTTTACTTGTAGGACATAGAATTTATAGTGGAAGATGAGGATGATTCTTTTATATAGAAATGACATGCACAATGGAATATATGGTAAGGTAATTGGATAGAATATGTTTTGCTCATATCAGGATAATATGGAAACGTGAATTTTGCTTGATCCATGAGCTGACATTTATGCAACTTTAGCATTGATTCAGTGGGTCATTTTGTTTTGTTTTGAAGAGAGTAGTCACTTTCAAAGATGCATGCTTGAGATAACTATGTAGAATTTTAATACATACAAGGTCAAATTTGAAGCGATGATAAGCATTCATCTGTCCAAAGCGATACGTTACAGGTATGAGTCTGGGATATAGACTCTCCCAAATTGTGGTAAAACTGTCTGACAATTGTTTTTGACAGACTATAGGAGGAAGTTTTGTGCACTAATACAACCTTTCTAAATATTTCTACGTATTTGGGAGGGTTATTCAAAATAGAACAATGTTATTGGGACCTAATTTATTGACATAATTTGCTGACCTAATTCACTGTGACCTTTGGATTCACTGTAGATAGGGCTGTTAGTCGAACGAGTCCAAACCGAGTTCGAGCCGAGCTTGAAAAGCTTGTTTCTTAATCGAGCCTAAAAAATTGTTCAAGTTCGGCTCGTTTAGGAAACGAGCCGAGCCTGAACGAGCTAAAAACAAGTCGAGCCCGAGTATTTGCACATAAACCAGCCAAGCCTGTCGAGTTTGAGCCGAGCTTGTAGGGCTTGTTATCTAAACGAGCCTAAAAACTTGTTCAAGTTTGGACTTGTTTAGAAAACGAACCGAGCCTGAACAAGCCGAACCCGAGCCGAGCTCAAGCCAAGCTCGAGTAGTTTAGTTTGATTAACAACCCTAATTGTAGACCCAATCAAATATTGAAATTTGGTGTTGATCCAATGATTCCTATAAAACCACATTATTATGTCAACAAATTAGGTTAGATTTTTAGGTTCAAATAGTGTTACCCTTCAAAATAACATAAGTTTTTTCAATGGAACCTAGAAAAAAAAAAAAGGATAAATTATATTTTGATCCCCTCAATTATACTACAAATATCACTTTATCCCCTTAAATGTAGAATTTCTTACATTGTCCCCTCAAGCATTTGAAATTGGTTTCACACTGACATCCAAGATATTTTGAATGAAACATGTTAAAGTGTACAGTAAAATAAGCATTTTTTAGGTCTACAATTGGATAAATGTGAAACTAATAATATAATTGAAAGTGTAATATGAGAAATATGGTGAGGGGCTAACATAAAATCGATAACTATACTTGGAGCTAAAATGTGAGAAATGAGATAGTTGAGAGGAGACATGACACATAATTGAGGAGGTCAAAGAGAAATTAGTCCCAAAAATATTCTGCGATGGCAACTGCGTCGTGTCATGTTGCTTTAGTTTCGAATCAATGACTAGTTAACCTTAATTCAATTCATTTAACTAATGAAGTCAAATATTCTGACAGTACCCCGATCTATTTTTTATTGTGTCGTATTCGGTTTAATCCGTGTAACTCCTGAATAAAAAATGTAAAACTAAGGTCCTGTTTGGTTTGCGTCTTAAAAAATAGTATCCGAAAATTATTTTTAGAATGAGTTTTATAAAACTGTTTTTTAGTGTTTTATATGTCGCATAACTTGTTTGATTATATGATTCCAAAAAACAGTTCTACGGAATATAAAACATTAAAACTTATTTGGACAGTAACCTAGAAAATAATGAAAACAAAAATGTGGTGGTGATGATGGTGGAAGGGTGGTGAGAATGTGGTGGTGGGAGTGTGGTGGTGGTGGACGTGATAGTGGTGGTGGTATGGCGGTGGTGGTAGTGGTGTTTTTTAAATTTTGGAAAGGTTATTTCTAAAAACACACAAAATAGCTCTAATTTATTCTTTAAATCTATCTAGTTTTTGTTATCAGTTTTCCCGAAAATATTTCTGAAAACATAAAATAATTTTTGAGATGCAAACCAAATAAGGCCTAAGATTCCATTAGCTTGCAACCAAATCAGTACTTATAGTTTTTTCATAAACTAAAAAATTCACTTAATACTATAATAGCAAAAATAAGTAAAAAAATTCTCTTATACTTCAAGGATTCATGCCAGTACTTGAAAAAAAAATTGACATTATTTATAAAATACTAATTAAATGCGTTAATCATGTCAATTTTGAGTTATTCATGTATCACACTAACCCGACCTAACTCGACCGGTTTATTTTTCGTGTTACCAATTACTTTTAGGTTCATGTCGACTCAAACCACTAATTATGCAGTGATTAATGAAACTGAGAAAATTCAACCCAACTTATGATCCTTCATACACAGATTAGAGGCTAAAGTAACTCTTTATGGGGACCAAAGTGAGACGAATCCCTTGGGGCTGGTACGAGAGATTTATTCTTCATGAATTTTCTAGTCTTGGTGTGGATAATTTATATTTGACTAGATCGGAGAGAAGGTTAATCGAGATACACGTAAGTTGACTCGAACACCATCGACATTAATACAAAAAAAAAGCGAGATGAACAACTCCCCTGGGGGACCATCATTATATAATGCTCTTCTGCTAATATCACTTGTACTGGGCAATGTCTGTCAAAAAAATAATAATAATAATTGAATTGTACGTACCAATTTCAGTCTTTCCAGACGCATAAAACCTAAGGGCACTACCAAATTTTCATCGATGCATATGATTTACGGATAACTATGTACGTTCTAAGAGCACTAGGCTGCTCCCCTGTCAATGGTCATTGTGAAAAAAACCATTTTCTTTATTATTATCGATGAATCCAAGTCAGCAAACAACTGCTGTCAAACAAATGTAATGAGTTGTAGCTTGAAATTTGGCTACCATGGTCCATATTTATCAACAAGAAAAGGAATGCCCAGGCAACTATATGAAGAAGTTTGAGCATTTGTCACATGTTTCCATGAGTAGAAAGGTTTTCTTCGTGGGCAAATTATATTTGAACCCTTTCAAACTATCATCTTTGGCTCATATTTACCCCTTTAACTATCATGCTAGGGTGAAACTATTTTCACCCCCACAAATTTCCGTTTCTATTCCATTAAACTTTGTGAAAACTCTAAATCATAAAACTACTAAGTTCACATTTTTTTTTACCTACTCCACTAGCAACTAAAGTCAACCTCATTTTATACCCACCCCACTAATTATTAAATTCATATCTCAATCTTTTTTTAGGGTTTTTTTTTATACTCTATCTCACATAGTTTATACAAAAATATAATCAACTTGAATATTTAGTATCAATCTCTCAAGTGATATGTAAGTTGGTATTGAAGGTTACCAAAAAAACAGATAAGCATTCACTCTAAATATTCTATGCGAATTTCTCTTCAAAAAAAAAAAAGTTTGTATATTTTTATGTATGCACACACAAACATACATAATTATATATGTATTTAACACTATATGTATACAAACTTTGTGGGTATCGAATGTGTTAATTATACGGAGAGCAGATATGTGGATATCATTACTATGAGGTCCTTCCTCAACGACAACCACTTTGGCGTCTAATAGAAGTCTCACCACCCAATGAACAAGTTCTCATTGTCAAATAACCACAATTCCACAATAAGTAATACAATATAAGAGATGAACCAATAATTAAGGAAGATATAAATCATATAATGCATATGAGACTGGTGTTGAATATCATTTGAGAGATTTATATAATCAAGTTGAGTATATATATTTTCGTATAGACTGTTTGAGATAGGTATAGAAAGAAACCTTAAAGGTGAAGATTGAGATATGTTTAATTATTACTGGGGTGGATATAGAATGTGGTGGACTTAGTTATCAAATGAGTGAGTATAGAAGGGGCGTACTTAGTAGTTTTATGATTTAGAGTTTAATGGGGCGGGAATTGAGATTTTTGGGATGGGAATAGCCCCATCCATCATGCTATTATGCTTTTCATATTGCATTTTTAATTGTAGTTATTTATTTCACATTGCCCTAACGAATAATGTCTGTTATAAATTTAAAGAGACTTTATCTCACTTTGTTACCAGAATTATATGATTTTGTTTTCCTTTATCCTGACACGTGAACGTTTTGCATCCAAAAGATTACCGACGCTAGATTTTGAGGGCAATGTGAATTTAATTTGTACAGTTGAATAAGTAATGTGAAAAATTGAATAGTTCAACGGGTGTAGGTGCAATAAATTAAGGTCAAAGGGTGTCAAAGTATAATTCTCCCCCAATATTAATGCTGATTATATGTCACATAGTATATTTGTTTTCAATGTCTTGTATTTCATTTTGATTTGTACTTGCTCTTATCGGAAAGCTTTTAATTGGGATTTTTTTTTTTTTAATCTTTAGTCCATGGAGCGGAGGGCTGGTAGTCTGATCCAAATGAGTAATCCATTTTTTCGATTTCATTTCACAATTTGGGTTCTAATTTTACCTTATATAATGAGTTTTTTGTCTATGTTTCACCCGTAGATATAAGATCTCGAGCCGAGTCTCTTATTCCCAAATATTTAGCGACATTGGTCGTCCATGCCATGCTTCATTGGCCATAGTGGGACTTGACTGCGGTACAGAATTATACCTTTTGAGGGTGTGTTTGGTTTAAATATTAGGAATGACCCGATTAGATAATATCGTTCATCCGGCCCTTGGACTAATTATAGTGATAATGTCTCCTCATTTCATGTTTGGTTCAAGTATCAAGAAATAACAAGCTCCACATTTATCTTATTCAATACTTTGTTTGGATGAAGTATTGAAGAATGATATAAACATTAAATTATTAAAGAACCCTCAAGATAAAAAGTGATATTTATATCCTAGAAATACTTAAAGGTAAATATGTCTTTTGACTAAATACATCCCAATTAGATTATTTAAACCCACAAAAAATGTGAGTTTATTTAAGAGCTTGTATATAGTATTAAATACACTATCCATCCGAGCTGGTATTATTTTTAGGTGATAATACTGGACCAAAAAATGTGTATCCAAACATGGGTATAAGAGGGATAAGGTGGACCCGACGTTATTTTTTACAATCTCTCCTTGCTAATACCTAAAGCAAACACTCAAAATTTACTATATTTTTGGGTGTTTTTATAACTTTTGTGAGTATTTTTACAATAAAAAAATTTAACATTTTTGTGAGTGATTTACCACTTTTGTGAGAATTGTTATCACTATTGTGGTAATAATTTTTATCACTTTTTTTTGGTAAGATAACAGTGATAAAAACCAAAAAAAATAAAATGATAAATGTCGGTTCGATATTGATTTTTATTTTATTTTATGTACCATAAACAACCCCGCAGTAGTGATTGAAAAATGGCATTGTGCTTTCACCATTTCAGCGCATGACTAGACAGCCATTGTATGTCATCCCAATTAAGTAAGTCTGCAGAGCCCACTAGCTTCCACCCAAGGATGAATTTTGATCATCCTTGGGTCTGTTACATCTTCATTGTATTAATGTTTTCGGGTTTGTGTAATGTTGCATTGGTGACGTATTTGTACACGCACTAATGCGTCTATGAGCTAGAGAGCCAAGTGCCCTGAAGAGTAGAGTTTACGAGCCAAGCTGCAGAAGGCATGTTCAGCATTTTAATTGATTCTTCTTTACTGTGGTGGGCTGGTAGGCCCTTGATTCAAAACCCTGTTGGAGGGCTATGCAAGTGCCCTCAAGAGTAGGGTTTAGAGGCTAACCACAGAAGGATATATAGAAGAAGCCAGACGGGTCCAACTATAGTATCGAAAAATAGAGTATATCTCATTTTTTATGCAATGAGAATGTGACACGTATAAAGTTTTATTTTATTATTTTGATTTATTTTTATAATCAATCAGTGTAAATTAATGAATCAACTGATGTGAAGGGGTCACTCTTGCTCGCAGGTAGTTACGAGTTCCCAACATTTTGCAAAGGTCTGTTATGTTGCAATGTAAAAGAAGTCTAACATATAAAAGACCTAATATCAATATTTAAAACTCGAATTTACCTAGTAACTTAAGCATATAGACAGCGAGCTCATTTACAGTATATTAAGACCCTTTCACCTTTTTGTTTCTCTTTCGAGTAAGATTCTTACACGTGATATCTTAATTATACAAATACTAAGGTTGACACTCCTTACAGGATATGTCGCAACTGATAATATAAGACAAGACATGATATCATTTTGTCGTAAAAAGAGAAATCACGAAAGTTATCATCAAGGTGGTATGACCATTAAAATTCATTGCTAAGAAGATATTATTGCAACATATTTGGCTCATGTAGAGGGGAAAATTGAAGTGGAAGCAAGCTCTTATCCTTCAAATTTAATCGTACAAAACGTGCACTTTTCTAATCATCACTCACTTGACAGTCCATGTTCTTCACCTAATCTCTAACATGATAGCATAGAGTTTGCATCTTCTTACTAAAATTTATAAGTGGGGGCAGAGAAGTGTGGGAGTGTGTGTGTTTTTTTGGGGAAGGGGGATGTCTTTTTTTTTTATATATATAAAAAACAGCAAATCACAATTACAATGAAATTTTAATTATTACAATTTTTAAATAATGCACGACTGAGAAAACGTATACATATGGGTGAAGTGAAGAGAAGCTTGAAACAGGTACAATGGAACTCACAAAGAAGGAGACAAATTAATCATACCAAGACTTTGGTAAAGATTGACTCATTGACCTCCTAGTTAGTGAATCTTGAGAGAATCAAGGGTGACCAACTCGATTAGAACTTATTATTTTAAAGTTGAAATAATCACACAAAGAAAAATCATTAGAAATGTCAAGTTAAAAAATAATCACAATTCTTTCTAAGCTTTCCAATGTGCGTCTGTGCGTATGCATCCGTCTTTTTTATTTTTTTATTGTTAGTGATGAGTTTTGAATCCATCATATCTTTCATGTCATGTCATCTTTCAATTATATTTCAACAGTGCTGACAGCTTTCAATGTTGTGTTGATGGTGCAAGAATTATACAATTTTAGCAAGTATATGGTACCATATAATTATTCAACATGACTTTTAACATATACTTTTAATCTTAGACATGGGTCAATTATATAGAGGACCACAAGGCCTTGTTTGGCACTTTCATGACAGAGACCACTCAACTTTCCCCAGTCCTTAGTCGGAGATTGGATGTGGACATGGATGCATTCTATTGTCTTGGTCTTGGTTCGGGCAAACCTACTCCAATGTGCCAAAATCATTCTCTCTAGGACTCAATTTCATAAGGAAAAGTAAGTATTTATTCCCTTCTCTCTTTGATGCCTAGCTTATTAACGCTATGTTGCCTACTAAAATATGCCTCGACTAATTTCCTCCCCGATCTGATCAAAAGCAGGTCATCTACGTTGAAACTAGGATATTCATAAGGGATAAATATCTCATGGTCTAATCCCAAACGATTGTCAAAATTCGAACTCAAGATATCTGAGTTTATAGCTCGTCCTTGTTACCATTCTACCTACCCTTGGATTAGACACCACCTATTAACATTCTTACATGTGACAACTAGTGACTGAGTTTTGGGTAAGTTATGATGACTAATGCCGATAATCGGATTGGTCCTTAGAGAAAGGATAAATACCATTGCCAACCACTAAACCTGTGGACTTGAGAAAAATGCCTAATCACATGAGATGATGGAAAAGGGCCAACACTCATTCGTACATATGCAACTGGACACAGCCATTATGCTAGATCATGACCCTGGATTCAAGGCAATATTGAAGAGATTTGTTGGTTGAAACTGGCCCCCATTTCACAGCCAAGTTGATGGTTTCTTGTGCTGGCAAATCGGTTCAAGATGGGAATATCCTCAGAAGAATGACTAATTGAATTTTTTTTTAACCAATGAATAAAGATGAACATGCAAGCTAGCTTGGCACATTTTAAGTTTAATGGCCTCCAAATGTGAAATTTTAGTTGGCCTTCCAAAGAGTGCAATTTGCATATAGCGGCTGCTTTTGTTGTCAATTAAACTTTACTGATGTAAATACTCATATTTAAAGAGAAGGGTCGTTGCTCGGTTTAATTACCATTAGTAGAGGATGTTCGACCTCCTTGACACCTTGGTCTTAGGATGATAACCCTACCCTTCATCCAAAAAGAAGACAATAATGACCAAGTCTTCCCTATCAAACATTTGTAATAGAAAACGAAAGGTGGTCAATTGATAGTCTTGTTTTGATTGCCTTGTTTGTCTCTCCTGTTGAGGGTCTTGATCGGCTAGCTAGGGGAGATCTTCTATCCTAGTTCTAGGCAAGGACATGATGGACGGATTGCCCTAATACTTAAATCATGCAAGTAGAGTGAAGGGTAACATTTGCATAAATGACTATCTTCATACTGCGGAAACAGTCTTTCTGCTTGCAGGAGTAAGGCTGCGTACATTTAACCCTCCCTAAACCTTGTAATGACGGGAGTTTCGTGCATTGGATAAGCTCGACCATCTTCATACTCTAATCACAACTTCATGACTATTACCCTGATAATTTTACCACGACTTTTCCTACAAATCATTTGTAAATTTTGAATTAGGAACATTTTGTTCACATCCAATGAATTTTTTTTTGAGGGAATGACAAAAAATCTCCCATTTCATTGGCTTCAAAATGCATGATGAGCTTAGATACACAGTGGATTCGGAGATCTCGTTGGTGTACTCGATTTTGTATAAAACGCATGTGCACTAGGTTTGTGGTCTAACCTGACTAGGCAAATTGGCCACAATGTGACTGTGAAACAGCTTTTTCTATTGAAGCAAAGAGGAAGTGATGAAGCCAAGCAAAACATGTTGAGGGTACGTGGGCAGAAGGACCGAGCAATCTTGTCGAAAAAGCCGAGGGTTGGGGCTGTCTGACTCTGTCCCTCATGCAGTTTCAATCCCAACTCTCTCTCTCCCTTCCAAGTGCAATGCCTACACACCACCACTATGCTGCAGTGTGCAGTTCTGAGTCTCTGAATGACATTATCCCTGCTTGGACTTTCTGTGCGTCCTTTGTATCTAATAAAAAAAAGTCGAATCAGTGCACGAGACTCTTACTATGCACAAATAGTGATGCATTGTATTAAATAATAATGAATATGACATATTATTTTGCACGAATAATAGTGACTAGTAATTGTGTTAAATAGAGTAGTTGAAAGCTGAAACTTTCAGCTCGCCTGTCTGCCTATAAAAAAAACTCTCCTCAGATTGAATGAAGTGCGCAAAAAACTGAAAGAAAAGAGAGTAACATCATTCTCTAAAATTCTCTCTTATTTAGGTTTTGGGGTTGGGGTTTTTTTTTGGGGGGGGAGGGGAAGGGTGTGGGCCTGGAACCCCACCCATTGCTTACCAGTTATACTGAGTAGTATATCTGAATGTAGTAAAATGGAATTAAGGGTTAATTAGGGTTTTCCAAGACTTAGAAAGCACAGTGACTGCAATAATGAGCTAAACATGCCTTATTGCTATATTTTATTGTCTTTAGGTTTCATAATTAGTGGGAAACAAATTTCTTTTTTACAGTATCATAACCAAGTTTATAAGGATAAATTCATCATGAATACCTTAGTTTCAATGTGAATAGTCTATCATTAACCGGATCAGGAAAGAGATTAATTAAAATATGCATAAACTAACTCAGACATCCTTGATTATTGAAGCATAATATTTATATATATCGTATGTAGCAGAACATCTAACGTAGTTCGGCTCGAAAAACCATGTCCACGGGGTGAGGCACAACGCAACATTAAAAGTTTACAATAAACAATGAAGATTGTGCATAGTTATTGAAAACAAAACTGAAGAACAAGGAACGACAATCCAATCTGCGACAAATTTACAATATGTGCGTATATGACATAAAGATCAAATTTCACTTAGACCACGTAAATATTTCTCTCATTTCACATTGCCCCATAAGCTATTCCCTTTTTGACATTGAGCCTATTTGGAGCTAGATTAAATAAGTAACTTCTAAGGATTTTGGAGTAAAATAAATTTAGTACGTTTGGACATTGACTTTTTTACCAGCTTATGCAGCAGTTTTTTGGACCTAAACATGCTTATTTAGGCTGATTTTATGAGCTTTTCTTCAGGTTTTTTTGAGTTTTGTTGCGGGCCAACATAACTTTTTAGTTTATTATATTCATAGTTAGAAATTTACTCCAAACAGATTTTTTTTAAAAATTTTTCAGCTTTGTAAAGAACACCCCAAACGGTTTTAATGGAATTTTTTAACGCTGATTTTTTTGCGAAACTTTTCAAACCGCAGTTTTTCACCTAAAATAATCAACTCCAAACAGGCTCATTGTATCCTAACTTGGTGAAACACAACAACAAAAGTTTACTATGAACAATGAAGATTGCAAAGATTCTTAAAAACAAAAGCAAGTGAATGACTATCCAATCTATGAAGAATTTGCAATATGTACATTTCTGACATCACTTAAATCCCTAATCTTAAAATTTCTGATTCTTCATCGGATCAAATTGCCAAAATTTTTTGTTTTTGTTTTTTTCACCGGGTCTAAATTTTAGAAATGGGTTATCCAGATTCGAGAGTGCACAATGATGGAAATTAGATTGTAGAAGTTTGTTGATTTTCAACTCCGCTGTGTACTTTTGTGAACAGCTAGTCCCAAACTCGGATAAAGGAGAAGAGTTGGGTTAGGTAGTTGACGGTCAATGTAAAATTCGTCAGACCAAATATGAACATAAATTTAAAGAATGAGCTCAATGACGAAGCAAGATTCATTTAGTCGACCCTAAAAATATTGGGAAGAAGTTTTGTGGAGTTGAGTGAGTTTGTTAATTTTCAAAGTGATGATTAATCCATCAAGTCGGCTTCAAAGCGTGATAATTTTACCTATGAATCTTTTGATGTCTACACCTGCTTGAATGTTATCAAACATTGACTTCAAGTTGACAGTTTCTAAGAGGAATTGCCAAAGAAATTGGGCTTTTATATTATGGTGGCGAGCATGGAATATCACTAGAACTGATAGTCGAACGAACTCAAACGAGTTCGAGTCGAATCTAAAAAACTTGTTTTTTTAATTGAGTCTAAAAAATTATTCAAGTTTAACTCGTTTAAAAAACGAGTCGAGCTTAAACGAGCTCAAAACGAGCCGAGCCCGAGTATTTGCACATAAACAAGTCTCGAGCCGAGCCTGTTGGACTCGTTTTTCAAATAAAGCTAAAAAATTGTTCAAGTTCAACTCGATTTCTAAACGAGCCAAGCTTGAACGAGCTAAAAATGGACTGAGCTCGAATAGCTCAGTTTGATTAGCAGCACTAACTATCACTATATATACATATATCTCCATTAAAGACCTAATTTTAGTAAATCAATTGAGACTATTTGTTGTTTCTCTGGGGAGGATTGAATCGTATTAATCAGGTTAAGGACACCTGCTAGTGATGTTTCATGGAGGACCACCATTCCCTTATTCTACCAGACACTTAAGAGTGCCTCGGTCACTAGGGTCGGATCTAGAAAGTTAGCATGGAAGGAGTTGAAAATATCATAGGTGACCTACGAAATTAATCAATAAATTAAGGGACGACCATCTATAATATTAGAGCTGACAATCATGTCGGGTTCGTATCGTGTTATTGCGGGTTCGTGTCGAGCACTAGTCAACCCTAACCCAATCTATTTAATTAATCGTGTCGTGTCAATTGACCTGTTTATTTTCGTGTCGGATTCGTGTTCATATTTGTGTTGACTCATATAAACCTCGAATAAATAACTTAACACTAAGATTTAAGTTTAAGATTCTATTATTAATTAATTGAATTCATGCTTATACTTTAAAAATTAACTTAATAAACATAACAATAATAATAAGTAAAAATATCTCTTTTGTACAATAATTATGTTAATGCTTAATAAATAATTAGTATTTTATTTCTATAATATTAGTGAAACTTGTTAATCATGTCAATTTTGTGTTCGTGTTTGACACTAATCAAATCCATTTATTATTCTTGTTAACAGGTGTGTCATTTACGGGATCGTGTTGAGAAATGATCAATCATAACCCGCTAATTTCGTGTCGAGTTCGAGTAGTATTTTCATGTTGTATAAAAAATTGTCACCCCTATATAACATAGCGATATTTCTATAATATAGGGGTATTTATAACAAGAATAACAAGGAAAATTAGTCAATCTTTTGAGTAGGCCTATGCCCCCCCCCCCCTCAAATTTTTTAAATTTTTTATTGTCCTCCTTATATTTTTGCAAAGTTTTGTAGTTAACCTCTAGTTTTTCAAAATGCCCAATGTGTAAAGGTGTGTTTGTTAACTCAAATTTAGCACTTAAAATGAATATATTCGGCAATTAATAATTAAACTCGTTTGATAACTAAAATTTTAATATCTTAATATATAAAGTACTCTTTAAAAATAGGTTACAATATTAAGTAGGAGACTTCTTACTTAATTTTGAAAGCGCTCAGTAAAATCATCTGTAATAATATTTACAATATGACAATTCTACCCCGAAATATTTCACAATCCTATTAAAACTCTAATTAGTCTTCTCTTTTAAACCCCTAATCTATCTATTCTCCTTGCCGTCTTGATCGTCTTCTTCAGCGAGTGACACAAGTAAGTCTTCTTCCCTTGTCTTCTACAACACACATATACATATATAATTACACACACGCACGCACTGCACACACACACATGTACTACACACAGTTAAACACATACACATACACTACACACACAGTTACACACACACACATGCACACACACATATCGACAAATATTTTTTTTTAATTTGTTGTTAATGAAATCTAATTTTATTCTATTTTATTCTATTTTTTGATTATTTATTAGTTATTATTCATTTATTGTGTTATTCAATTTGTTATTATTCTATTAAATAAAAACATATTTTATAAATATTTTCAAAGTAAAGAGTGGAAGGGTAAAACTGAAAATTAATTTATTTTCAGACATCAACTCTGTGTGGTTATCAAACAGTTTGGTTCAATTCAGTACTTAAATTTATGTGGTAGCAAATAGTCTACGAATTCAACATTCAGTTTTCAAACTTCAACTTTCAGTTTTTGGACTTCAACTTTTAGTTTTATCAAACACCATTTCACTTAATGTATTCAAAAAGATCAATGACTTAATATTTAGTAACCATTTAGGATGAAATCACATGGATAAGTGTTGCTTATCCTGACAAAGATACTTGTTGGATTATTTTGATAACCGCAGAAAAAAAAATAGGGATACAAATATTATTTATATCAAAAGCAGTTCGCTGACTTATAATTTATTTTTATTATAATAGCATATGAAATTATTATTTGTGACCATAATTTATTTATAGACATAAAGTTACATTATAAACAAAAAAAAAAGGACTATAATATTGTCACAAATGAATTTTTATTATGACACGACCAATTTTTGAGTTTTGTGTTCAAAATTAATTTTTTCGATAGCATTGCATAAAAATTAAATTTAATAGGTTCTTTATAAATAAAAAATTATTATTAACAATGACCATTGAATATCCTCATTGAATTAAAATTTTATCTTTCAGCAGTATCCTTTCCTCCATCCACAACTTTCATGACCCAATACTTTCCACCTAAAAAAAAGAGAAAGAAATGTTATTTAGACTTAAAATTTTGGTATAATACTGATTTGATAAATCGTAACCATTAAATAGGTAGTGAACCTCAATAAATGTTGGGAGCCACAGTTAAATCAATGACAGTGATTGATTAAAATGTTATTTTTTAAGGGTTTTATAGTAAAATAAGTTAGGTCTGTTTAGACCTTGATTTTTTTACCAGCTTATATAGCAGTTTTTTGGACCCAAATAGACTCATTTAGGCTGATATGAGCTTTTTCTGACTTTTTGAAATTTTGTTGCGAATCCCACATAATTTTTTAATTTATTATATTCATAAAATATTATTAATGACATAAAAAATTTTAAAATTTATATTTTGAGAACTATTATGTATAATCTATGTATACATATAATTTTTTTTTTGACACAAAATTAGAAAGTCGTAAGAAATTTTTTCAACTTTTTAAAGAACACCCCAGACGATTTTAAGAGACTTTTTTAACTCTGATTTTTCTGTGAAAATTTTCAAACTGCATCTTTTTACCTAAAAAAATCAACTTGAAAGAGGCCCATCATTTAGTCCATATTTTTGCTCAGCCTAGCATTACAAATTAATTAATATGAGTGCGCGTTTAGGGGTGGGGGAGAGAGAGAGAGATTGAATTGTCGACGTTCACTTCAACCTCTCCCAAATTGGGGGATGTGTCACGGTGGTTCTGAGTAGGGCCTACCAAATGAGCTCCAAAGTTCTCCCAAGATTTGAGAGAGAGAGAGAGGGGGGAAGAGAGAGGCACTCTCCATTGCACATCAGATGCACGTGCCATAACCAAGCATGAAGCAACTAGACAAGCCTCTCTCTCTCTCTCTCTCTCTCTCTCTCTCTCTCACACACACACACACACACACAGTTACTATCTGTCAAACCCAAGCCTTTAGTTATAAAATAGAATGGAAAAAAAAGTTATAAATCTATGTAACAAATAGAAATTAAAACAAAAAAGATCGTAATTTAGACCAAAAGTCAGGAAATCATCTCCTCTCTCTCTCTCTCTCTCTCTCTTTATATATATATATATATATATGGCCAGCTAACTGAAACAAATTAGTAGCAAAAATCTGCCACAAGATGAAATTCACTCCTGTAATAAAGATCTTTAAGACATATGGGTCCTCACGAGACATCCTTCATGTAGCATGAATGGGAAGCCTTTCCATCAACTTATATCCTCCACCTAATTAATATGATTAGACAGAATTAGCTGGAATTTTCATGTGCCCGTGTTTTTGTTTGTGTTTGTGTTTGTATGTATTGCATAATTGCTGCTAACCATTTACAATCCACACCATTCATCCATCCCTAAACTAAACACACCAAATACATCCTTAGAATTCTTGAAATCGGACTAAAAAAGCCATCAATCTATCAACAGGACCATCAATCACAAGTAACTAAACAACTAACTGGCCGGTGACTATCGACAATGACAATGGTCGGTGCATATCTGGAGAGAGAGAGGGAGAGAGAGAGAGAGAGAGAGAGAGAGAGAGAGAGAGAGAGAGAGAGAGAGAGAGAGAGAGAGAGAGAGAGAGAGAGGGATATATGGCGGGAATCAATTCCTGTCATATGGTTCTGATTTTGTTGCATAAATAAACAAGAGGAATTTGTTGCAGCAGAGGAGTCGTCTTGCTAATGGGACCTG
The DNA here is from genome assembly GCA_951799425.1 of Ilex aquifolium. Taxonomy (NCBI): domain Eukaryota; kingdom Viridiplantae; phylum Streptophyta; class Magnoliopsida; order Aquifoliales; family Aquifoliaceae; genus Ilex; species Ilex aquifolium. The sequence continues at coordinate 47,750,407 of OX637392.1, read as the reverse complement.
AGATTTGTTAGAATGATTGTCTGAGGAGTGCATGTTACGTTGTCGGCTGCTAATTATTTTCCTGCCTGTTAATATTGTTTCTGCCTTGGCGTTTAACCCACATGTCGCCTTGCCTTCCCTTCTTTTAATATTTGGGTTTGATTTTCGTTAAGAAACTCTGTTTTAATTCATGCTAGCGATTCGTGGGTGATTGATTCTATGTGATGGAGAAAACAAGAGAAAACACCACCCACCAAGAAATGAGAAAACAAGAGAGAAGAAGCCCACTACAAGTTCCCCACCAAAATCATATCCCACCAACATCACCGCTGTAAATACACCACCACATGAACTCCGACTCCATCTATTCAATACCCAACACACATCAATGATACATTTTCGCCATCTCTACTACCCTTATCTACATTTTCGCCATCTCTACTACCCTTATCCACCATGGTTACTGTAAAATCCCCAAGTCCCATAGCAAATGGGAAAATCTTAGAATTTGAGGTGGTTGAAAGGGAAAAACTGAAAAAAGAAGAAGAAAAAAACTAGCAAATTGAATCACCGGGGGTTTGGTGGCAATGTATTTCGATCGGATGGACAATGGGAACTACTGGGGGAGGGGTGGTGCTTGCTGGGTATCACCTCCGGTGTGCCTATTTCACCACTCTCTCTCTCTCTCTCATATATATATATATACACACACACTAGTGATATCCCATGACTAAAGTCACTATATACTAAGCTATCACACTATGCATATATTAGAGTGTGTGTATAGCTGGAGAGTGTATATAATGAGTGTGTGTATGTGCATGCAGCTGTGTGTTGTATTGTTGTGGAGTGTGTATTAGGTTTGTGAAATTTTGGGGGGAAGTGTGTGCTAGGGTGAAAAATTTGGGAGGGGAAAATATACCCCCATAAGTTCAAAAACTTAGCTGTTTTATTTTATTATATATATATATATATATCGATGGCAATGGGGATTTGGATGCAGGTGGTTTCAACCGAAAAGGAGGCTAGGGAGTGGACAAGAAAAATAGTTTTGTCAGGGAAGTAGGGGGCATTTCTACCGGCGAATGAAGGGAAAGGGAATAGGAATTAGGGCTCAACGTTGGGAATGGAGAGCCGACAGTTTGGTTTTTTTTTTTATCCTAATTTTTTATTTTTTTGAAAGTGTGAAAAAATGTGATCCAAAGAAGGGTAATTTTGTATTTTTAACAAACTTTAGATATTTTTACTTTAACTTGATTTAATGCCTTCACTTTTAATAACCAAAAACAAACCACATGAATTGTTGAAATTGAAATAAGAGGGGGAGTCGATTGCAACAAGACCTAAATTTGAAGGGAATAATTTGTAATTTATCCTTTTACCTATTAATATTTGATGTCTACAACTGCTTGAAATGTAATCAAACATTGACTTCAAGTTGACAGTTTCTAAGAGGAGTTGCCCAAGAAATTGGGCTTTTATATTATGGTGGCGAGCATGGACTATCACTATATATGCATGTATCACCATTAAAGACCTAATTTTAGTAAATCAATTGAGACTATTTGTTATTTCTCTAGGAAGTATTGAGGACCACCATTCCGGAGGACCACGGCACTCCCACATGTGCTGTGGCCATCCTCCGATCGGGAGACTCTCTCTCTCTCCTCTTTTATTCTTAATTGGTAAGGTCCCTTCAACTAGGGATATTTGTTAGCAAACTTCATTGTTGATAGAAGCATATGGTTGAGATTTTTAATTTTATGATCACAAGCTCGTAGTGTTCCTTCTTGAAAGTAAGATTTGGTCATGAATTAGTTAGCAAGGAGGAATCGAAAATATTGCAGGTGACCTATGAACTTAATCAATAAATTAAGGGAACGACTATCTATAGTATGGAGATACTAGCAATAACTCGTATCTGAAGATACTCTGTAATATTATAAATTGAGTATTGATTGTGGAACATTTATATTTTAAATAATATTTTCTTTTCTTTTCTTTTAGAGAGAGGTAGGGGAGAGAAAAGAGAGAAGTGTAGATTAGTGAGGTTGTCTGACATTGGGGGTCATGCAAATAAAATGATGTTTTTGAACGGAAAAAAAAAATTGGGATGAATTTTGTACTATTGGATCAAAGTAGATGAAAATTGGATCAATCTCGTCAGTTGTTGTATTTTTATAAGTTGAGAATTCAACTTCTTAATTATAATAGAGTATCTAATTAGTCCTTAAACTATACAGTTTGTGTCAATTTAGCCCATCAACTTGTCAATTTGTGTCAATCAAACCCTTCTATCCAATTCAGTCGTTTGCTATGACGGACATACGCATGCATAGCTCATGTGAAGCAAGTTCCAGGGGTAATTAAGGAAAAGGAAGTATTTGGCTCAACTATTCTCTTCTTTTCCCTCCATCTGATTTCATTCATTGTTCACAAAACCCTAGATTATTCTACTACTTCACTTGAGTTTGGTTATTAGAAGATGACTTGGGTGTTGCAACTTGTAGATCAATTTTTGAATCTAGATCAAATATATTGTAAGTCATGATTCTAAGTTTTTCTAAGTGTTTGAAGCAAGAAGAATATTATATTATTTGTTTTTTGGGTTTCAATTCTTTATTGATGTTGAAAGATCTACCCTTTGTTTTTTGTCTTGAATTATATGTTGATGTAAGTGGTCCCAGAAGCTTGATTCTTTGTGCTTTAGAATATATTTTTGTGAGTGGTCCCAATAACAGAGGTCCCAATAAAGTGTTGTAATCCATTTGTTTATGTGATTTTTACTTTAATTTTGCATGGTTTCAGCTATAGACTTTACTTTATTCAACATTGAAGTACACAATAGGAGTGAGTTTATAAGCATACCAGATAAAAAAAACGTGGGGTGGTTCTGTTGTGTACATTCATTGGGTTGATGCTGATAAAATTTCGATTCCAGAGATTAATTGCATGGCCAAAGATATTGGGTGTGTTGATGTAAGGGCATGTTGATATAGAGTTTCTGCAATGGACATCATTAGTGGGTTGAAGATTTTGGAAAATGATAGAGACATTCGTTCAATGGTGGAATGGATACCAACATATAGAATGATTGAGATATACTTAGAGCATGAGGCAACAATAGATGAAATGTAAGACCAAGTGCAGTCAAACACTAGTGATAGCAACTTTGATCCTGATAATGCTTCAACAAGCTCTGCAAGTAGTTCAGAATCTGCAAATAACACTGATAATGAATTGAATGAAGATGAGGTGTTGATTGATACGATTGTTTGATAATGCACCCAAGTGGAGTGGTATGAGATCTAACCAGAAGAATGTAAGGGTGATGGCTATAATGATGTTTCAGAGTATGAACTTTCTGATGACATTATGAGTCTTCAAACCTCATCTGATGAAGAAAATCATCATCATTAAGGGAGGCATCCATAAATTTGTCACTAAGATTCTTCATCTTCCCCTCTTTTTCTTGTTGAATATTGCTGTGTTTCTGAAAATCCAACACAGAGCTCTTCATGCTTTGTAAAGGAGGGAAGCTGTGGAAGTTTGGCGCCAAAATACTTCCTTTCCCTTAATTACCCTTGGAACTTGTATCACATGAGCCATCTGTGCATCTGTCCATCACAGTAAACAACTGAATTGGATAGAAGGATTTGATTGACACAAATTGACAAGTTATGGGGCTAAATTGACACAAACCAAAGTTGAGGGACTCAAATGACACAAACCGTATAGTTTAAGTGCTAAATAAGTAGGTAACTCATTATAGTATTAGATAAATTTATAACAAGTATAATAAGGAAAATTAGTCAAATGGGGAGAGTGATGGTCCCTGCACCAAAGATAGCCCTTGTTCATATTGATCCATCATTGCTTGTTATCCATGCGCCGGAAAATGACAAAGATAAATTCCTATTATGGCATCTATATCGGCTATTATGGCATTTTCCATTCCCATTAGATAAGAAGGGGAAAAAAAAAAAATTCATCATAGAACCAGTTTTGTTTGGTAATCTTCACCAAGAGTAATTGCATGATTTGCTATTATCTGTACAGTACAGATAATAGTTGTTTTATTTGAATCAGATGCATTCATTGCTGCCATTTGTTTATCTCTTTTTTTTGCAGATTTTGAAGTTGAGTAATGTTACATAGACTTAAAAAGTAGATTTGATAATCACAACTATTGAATATGTAGTGGATCTCAATAAATGCTTAGAGCTACAGTAAAATCAATTGTTGTAATTATCAAGTCTATTTTTTAAGTTCATCTAACATTACTCTTTGAAGTTACAATCTTTGAAGTTACAACAAAGAATTCAATCTCTCTGGGCTGGAAAAGCCAAGGCATAAGTATGTTATAAATGTGTTACACACTCAATTGTGAGTAATCTTTTGGGTTAATCTCAAAGTACACCTCGAAAGATCGTTCGAATTTTAATTTATACCCTCAAAAATAAAAAATCTCAATTTATATCCTTAAAGATAGAAATTTGTATCAATGCGCACCTTAAACTAATAGTCGTCAGTTTGCCGTCTAAAATTAAATGGATAAATTACACCTAGACCCCTCACATTTGAAATATTACACCTATATCCCTTGAGAATCCAAGACTAAAAATGTTCCCCAAATTGGGCATTCAAATAATTTTATTTAAGTGATGTATTGCATTGAATATAAAAATCATTATATAAATACTTGTATTATATTGAACATTCAAATGATAAGCTTGATTTTAAACTTTAGAGTATAACAGACCCACAAAATAAATAAAGGGTAGTATGAAATTATAATTTTTTATTAGGATGAAATCATATTTTTTAACGGTTATATTAACAAATATCAACGACAAGAGATTATGTGTTACATGTGCACAAATGTCAGAAGGTGTAGGAGTAATATTCTAAATATTTGGGAGTCTAAATGATTAAGTGACAAATATGAGGGGATCTAGGTGTAATTTATCCATTTAGTTTTAGATGACAAACTGATGATTGTTAGTTTCAGGTACGTATTGATACAAATTTCTATCTTTGAGGGTGCAAATTAAGATTTTTGATATTTAAAGGTATAAATTGAGATTCGAACGATCTTTCAGGGTGTAATTTGTAATTAATCCTAATCTTTTTGATCTGCGTTACATCGTGGATGGAGTTTCTATCTTGTTTGTTATTTGAACTTTTATGTCGAACTGTAAACACGATGTATCTTCTACCAGCAATGGTGGTTCATGTTCCTCGCAGATTTTGATGCTCTTGTTTGTGTAAAGACCGTTAAATTTGTTACTTAATGCAACACAAGTTTTTCTATGAAATTATGTTAAAATCACTAATTCGATCTGAAGGGGGTAGCCCTCTTTATTACACGTATTATGACATTAAATGAGCGCACGTGATGATGACAAGACAAAGCACGTGAGGAAGACACTAGTCACTCAGCCAACAAATTTAGTCGAACTGATCAATGTACTCAGCAAGTAAAGAAAGAGCTCGGCTCTTACCGAATCGAGTTGGTCCAATGAGCTTGGGAATAAATGAAAAAGTTCGGCTCTCATCATGACCGAGCTGTTTGAAACAGTAGATGGAAGGATAAAAATTCGCCATAAACTTAGGCGTTCATGATAAGCCAAAGAGCTTAATTGTAGGACAAGGGAACTACCGGAGAGATTTCAGCAGCTTCCCAAACTGAATTGCTTAATTGAAGGAAGGTATGCCACCTTGAAACGGGAATTATGGAAACCCTAACAGAAGAGAGATCTATAAAATGCACAAAGCGCCAAGGTGAAAGGTACGCTGAACTCTCCTTGTCTTCTTGCAATTCGCTCAGTTCCATTACTGACTTAAACATCGGAGTGCCTTCGATCGAAGCACTTCGATCTTGGGCAGTTTGTTCGTTTTGCAGGAAGGGAAGACTGAGAGATCAAGTTCAGAGCTCACTTTTAGCAGAAACATTCATTCTTTATTCCTGTAGGGGGTATCCTCAATTTTTTGCCTCTTACACGATCAATATCTTCATATGTTAGAACTTCTTCAACATTTTTATGATACCATGGCTGCATCTGGTATTTGAAGTATTGCAGGGGAAGGAATCTGCCATCCATTGTTTTCTGCCACTTTCGATTGAAAGTTGAAACAAGTGTTTTGATTATAAGGTGATGTAAATTAAGTATGTCTTGGCCATTAGTATTGGCAAGAGACTCGTTTATATATAATATGTCGTATTTGAATTTCATGTTGTCAATCTGACACATAATTAATATAAAGTTATTGGGCATGAATTTAATATTAATAAGTTTGGGTAAGAAGTAGGTTGATTGGTTAAACTAAGGAGATAGATTGATCGATATGACCTAGACTATACATTATTGCCAACCTTAAATGCAATGATAGGAAACATAAGATTATTCTACTTGTAACCCAATTGGAACTTTATATTGGGTAATATAGGGCTATTCTCTTCTCTGCCCGATATATCTTCTATTTTGCCCAAAAAAGATTAATTGAATCATAAAAAAATTAGGGCATTAATTAATTGCAGTTGAATCCATTTTGGGGGTCTTTTTACTCACTCTAAATTGAGGACTTGTTTCCATAACAATCATCCTACCCTATGTCTGGAAATCTTTTATGTAAAAATATCTACATGGGTTTTCAAAATAATTCAAAAAGTACTTCGAATTATTGCTCTTTGACTCAAACCAGTCATAAACTGGTGTAAGACATTTTGAATAATTTATTGACATGGTCAAAATCAAGAAAAACCTCTGAAATTATTTTAACATTTGGTTTTGAACTTAATAAATTTGTATATAATTTTTTTAAAGAGAAGATCGTTTATTTCATGATAGCCCAATCTAATTCCCATTCAATACTTACGTTGCTGAGTTAGACAACACCGCACATACTAGAGTATTGGATAAGAATCAACAATGCACTAGAATGCCCCCTAGTTGATAATCTATACTCTGATAGCATCTAAGGTGCCTAAAACAATGTGGTGTCACACATCGGATAAATCCTTTACCTTTTCCATACGATGATCCACTACTTCGTAATGTGGACTACTTAGTATTGCGTGCCCAGGAGGGTAGTGCGCTTTGGAATGCTCAAGGCTATAGAATATTCTTTTAAATTATGACTAATAGTGGATGTGTAACCAATGACTTCAAATTCAAAAGTTCAACGTCTTCTGATAATTTTATAAATGATAAAGTTATGATTTTTTCTGAATGATCCTAAACAAATTAAGAGATAAATTGCTCATACGATTTTTGTGTTCAGGGCAAAACTAAAAGCTAGTTCTTTCGTAGTGGGATTAATTGATATCTCAAAAATTGATTTGATTGAACATATGCAAAGAAGTCCCATGGCATATGATTTTGTTGACAATAAAGTTTAGATTGATGAAATTATTATAGACTTGCAGATGTCTCATATCCTTATCTTTGTATTTGACATTTTTTTGGGGGGAAATTAAGAACATGAAAAGGTATAAAGATATGGGGGAACAATATTACGTATAAGAAGGTGCTAAAATCAAAAGATCTTTTACAAAAGAAGGAATAAAATTGAATATATGCCCTTGAGCTTTCTCAAGAAGCTTAAAAAGCTGATTGCCTAGGATGCTCAAGAGTTTCAACACATGGCGCACAATAAAACTAAGGATCAAAATTTTATTTCGAAACAATCGAAAACGCTTTCATTTCTAAAGAGATCGAAACGAATCAGTGATTGAATTGTTATTCCAATGTTTCGAGGTGTTTTAGACTTTAAGATGTTTTAACATATTTTTACAAATATTTCAGAATATTTTGGACATAAATTCCCAAATTTTTTTATTTGTTCTCGAAATATTTCTGAAATGTTTTTGTTTCTTATGTGACCAAAACAGCGCACCGGTCAAAATGTAATTTTGATCATTGAATAAAACTTTGTTGTTAATGAAACATCAATTAGTAAAAGAATACATCAACTAATGGAATATAATTTTTGTAAAGAAAAATATAGATTTGAGGAATGTTAATATCAGTGATCCATGGATGTGACCAAGGCAAATCATTTTTCATGTGGAGATAGGTGTTTAGTCATTTGATTGAAATGGAAAGTTTATGCGAGACAGGTTGCATCATATTCACCCTAGTATTATAAGATAGGAAAATATTGGATACTAGTGTTGCTCAAACTCATGGGTGTAACATGAATTTTGGATATACGTAATCATCTACAAATCACGTGCTTCAGTTAAACACGAATTTAATGCGTTCAAGGAGACTAAAACTCAAGACGTGTGAGTTTACGCTTCATCTCTTGTTCGATTACCTACTAACCCATGTATGTTAAAGTACTCATAGAAATTCCACAAAACGTGACAACGGAATTAGATGTCTGTATTAGACTTGAAGTAACTGAGAAAAAGGGCTTTATAGTGTGATGGATTGAGTTTTCAGTTTACACAGAAGTTGTGATGTAGTTTACTTGTAGGCCATAGAAATGACATGCACAATGGAATATATGGTAAGGTAATTGGATAGAATATGTTTTGCTCATATCACGATAATATGGAAACGTGAATTTTGCTTGATCCATGAGCTGACATTTATGCAACTTTAGCATTGATTCAGTGGGTCATTTTGTTTTGTTTTGAAGAGAGTAGTCACTTTCAAACATGCATGCTTGAGATAGCTATGTAGAATTTTAATACATACAAGGTCAAATTTGAAGCGATGATAAGCATTCGTCTGTCCAAAGCGATACGTTACCGGCATGAGTCTGGGATATAGACTCTCCCAAATTGTGGTAAAACTGTCTGACAATTGTTTTTGAGAGACCATGCTGTAGGAGGAAGTTTTGTGCACTAATACAACCTTTTTAAATATTTCTACGTATTTGGGAGGGTTATTCAAAATAGAGCAGTGCTATTGAGACCTAATTCACTATGACATTTGAATTCACTGTAGACCCCATCAAACATTAGAATTTAGTGTTGATCTAATGATTCCTATGAAGTCACATCATTATGTCAATAAATTAGGTCAGATTTTTAAGTTCAAATAGTATTACTCTTCAAAATAACGCAAGTTTTCTCAATGGAACGCAGAAAAAAAAAGGATAAATTATATTTTGATCCCCTCAATTATACTACAAATATCACTTTATCCCCTTAAATGTCGAATTTCTTACATTGTCCCCTCAAGCATTTGAAATTGGTTTCACACTGACATCCAAGATATTTTGAATGAAACATGTTAAAGTGTATAGTAAAATAAGCATTTTTTAGGTCTACAATTGTAGAAATGTGAAACTAATAATATAATTGAAAGTGTAATATGAGAAATATGATAGTTGAGGGGCTAACATAAAATCGATAACTATACTTGGAGCTAAAATGTGAGAAATGAGATAGTTGAGAGGAGACATGACACATAATTGAGGAGGTCAAAGAGAAATTAGTCCCAAAAATATTCTGCCGTGGCAAATGTGTCTTGTCGTGTTGCTCTAGTTTCGAATCGAAGACTAGTTAACTTTAATTCAATTCGTTTAACTAATCAAGTCAAATATTTTGACAGTAACCCGATCTATTTTTTATTGTGTCGTATTCAGTTTAATCCGTGTAACTCTCGAATCAAAAATGTAAAACTAAGATCCTATTTGGTTTGTGTCTTAAAAAATAGTATCCGAAAATTATTTTTAGAATTAGTTTTATAAAACTGTTTTTAGTGTTTTTTATGTCGCAGAACTTGTTTGATTATATGATTCCAAAAAACAGTTCTACGGAATATAAAATATTAAAACTTATTTGGACAGTAACCTAGAAAATAATGAAAACAAAAATGTGGTGGTGGTGGAAGGGTGGTGAGAATGTGTTGGTGGGAGTGTGGTGGTGGTGGTGGTGGTGGTGGTGGTGGACGTGATAGTGGTGGTGGTAGTGCTGTTTTTTAAATTTTGGACAGATTGTTTCTAAAAACACACAAAATAACTCTAACTTATTCTTTAAATCTACCTAGTTTTTGTTCTCAGTTTTCCCAAAAATATTTCTGAAAACAGAAAACAATTTTTGAGATGTAAACCAAAGAAGGCCTAAGATTCCATTAGCTTGCAACCAAATCAGTACTTATAGTTTTTTCATAAACTAAAAAATTCACTTAATACTATAATAGCAAAAATAAGTAAAAAAATTATCTTATACTAAAAGGATTCATGCCATTACTTGATAAAAAAAAATTGACATTATTTATAAAATACTAATTAAATGTGTTAATCATGTCAATTTTGAGTTATTCATGTATCACACTAACCCGACCTAACTCGACCAGTTTATTTTTCGTGTTACCAGTTACTTTTAGGTTCGTGCCGACTCAAACCACTAATTATGCAGTGATTAATGAAACTGAGAAACTTCAACCCAACTGATGATCCTTAATACACAGATTAGAGGCTAAAGTAACTCTTTATGGGGACCAAAGTGAGACGAGTCCCTTGGGGCTGGTACGAGGGATTTATTCTTCATGAATTTTCTAGTCTTGGTGTGGATAATTTATATTTGACTAGATCGGAGAGAAGATTAATCGAGGTATACATAAGTTGACTCGAACACCATCGACCGTAATACAAAAAAAAACGTGAGATGAACATCTCCCCTAGGGGACCATCATTATATAATGCTCTTCTGTTAATATCACTTGTACTGGGCAATGTCTGTCAAAATAATAATAATTGAATTGTACGTACCAATTTCAGTCTTTCCAGACGCATAAAACCTAAGGGCACTACCAAATTTTCATCGATGCATATGATTTACGGATAACTATGTACGTTCTAAGAGCACTAGGCTGTTCCCCTGTCAATGGTCATTGTGAAAAAAACCATTTTATTTATTATTATCGATGAATCCAAGTCAGCAAACAACTGCTGTCAAACAAATGTAATGAGTTGTAGCTTGAAATTTGGCTACCATGGTCCATACTTATCAACAAGAAAAGGAATGCCCAGGCAACTATATGAAGAAGTTTGAGCATTTGTCACATGTTTCCATGAGTAGAAAGGTTTTCTTCGTGGGCAAATTATATTTGAAACCTTTCAAACTATCATCTTTGGCTCATATTTACCCCATTAACTATCATGCTAGGGTGAGACTATTTCCACCCCACAAATTTCCGTTTCCATTCCATTAAACTTTGTGAAAACTCTAAATCATAAAACTACTAAGTTCACATTTTTTATACCTACTCGACTAGCAACTAAGTCAACTTCATTTTATACCCACCCCACTAATTATTAAATTCCTCTCAATCTTTTTTTAGGGTTTCTTTTTATACTCTATCTCACATAGTTTATACAAAAATATAATCAACTTGAATATTTAGTATCAATCTCTCAAGTGATATTTAAGTTGGTATTGAAGGTTACCAAAAAAACAGATAAGCCTTCACTCTAAATATTCTATGCGAATTTCTCTTCAAAAAAAAAAAGTTTGTATATTTTTATGTATGCACACACAAACATACATAATTATATATGTATTTAACACTATATGTATACAAACTTTGTGGGTATCAAATGCGTTAATTATACAGAGAGCAGATATGTGGATATCATTACTATGAGGTCCTTCTTCAATGACAGCCACTTTGGCGTCTAAAGAAGTCTCACCATCAAGTTCTCATCAGGGTACTGGAGGCTGGGTTTATGCTTACTTGCTTGCTCGGATACGGCTTTTGTGTACTTCTCTCTCGGCTCGCGTCTGCCATGTCCTGCGGGAGGCGAATCAGGCAGCTGACTTCATGGCTAATTGGGCTTGTTCTCAGCAGCTCAATCAGCGATTTCTTGATTCGTCATCCCTTCCTTCTGGGATTGTTGGCATCTTCGCCTTGGATGCTCGACAGACTCCTCACGTTCGTCGGTGAATTTTATTTTCATTTATGTTTTTAGTTATTTTGTTCTGTGGGGAGTCTCCACTTTGTTGCTTTGATCCTCCCACTTTGTACTTCTAGAGATTTGACTCTTTGTTCTCCTCCTTTGTACTTTTCCATTTTTAGTTATATATACAGGTAGGGGTCTGCCAAACCCCCCACCCACACAGGGTGGCTTTGGAAAAAAAAAAAAAAAAAGTTCTCATTGTCAATAACCACAATTCCACAATAAGTTATACAATATAAGAGATGAACCAATAATTAAGGAAGATATAAATCATATAATGCATATGAGATTGGTGTTGAATATAATTTGAGAGATTTCTAATAGATAATCAAGTTGAGTATATTTTCGTATAGACTGCTTGAGATATGTATAGAAAGAAACCCTAAAGGTGAAAATTGAGAAAAGTTTAATCGTTACTGGAGTGGATATAGAATGTGGTGGACTTAATTATCAATGAGGTGAGTAGAAGGGGCGTACTTAGTAGTTTTATGATTTAGAGTTTAATGGGGGTGGGAATTGAGATTTTTGGGATGAGAATAGCCCCATCCATCATGCTATTATGCTTTTCATATTGCATTTTTAATTGTAGTTATTTATTTCACATTGCCCTAACGAATAATGTCTGTTATAAATTTAAAGAGAATTTATCTCACTTTGTTACCAGAATTATATGATTTTGTTTTCTGTTGTCCTGACACGTGGACGTTTTGCATCCAAAAGATTACGGATGTTTGATTTTGAGGGCAATGTGAATTTAATTTGTACAGATGAATAAGTAATGTGAAAAATTGAATAGTTCAACGGGTGTAGGTGCAATAAATTAAGGTTATAGGGCGTCAAAGTATAATTCTCCCCCAATATTAATGCTGATTATATGTCACATAGTATATTTGTTGTCAATGTCTTGTATTTCATTTCGATTTGTACTTACTCTTATCGGAAAGCTTTTAATTGGGAATTTTTTTTTAATCTTTAGTCCATGGAGCGGAGGGCTGGTAGTCTGATCCAAATGAGTAATCCATTTTTTCGATTTCATTTCAAAAATTGGGTTCTAATTTTACCTTATATATTGAGTTTTTGTCTATGTTTCACCCGTAGATATAAGATCTCGAGCCGAGTCTCGTATTCCCAAATATTTAGCGACATTGGTCGTCCATGCCATGCTTCATTGGCCATGGTGGGACTTGACTGCGGTACAGAATTATACCTTTTGAGGGTGTGTTTGGTTTAAACATTAGGAATGACCCGATTAGATAATATCGTTCATCCGGCCCTTGGACTAATTATAGTGATAATGTGTCATCATTTCATGTTTGGTTCAAGTATCAAGAAATAACGAACTCCACATTTATCATATTCAATACTTTGTTTGGATGAAGTATTGAAGAATGATATAAACATTAAATTACTAAAGAACCCTCAAGAAAAATAGTGATATTTATATCCTAGAAATACTTAAGGGTAAAAATGTCTTTTGACTAAATACATTTCAATTAGATTATTTAAACCCACAAAAAAAGTGAGTTTATTTAAGAGCTTGTATATAGTATTAAATACACTATCCATCCGAGTTAGTATTATTTTTAAGTGATAATATTGGACCAAAAAATGTGTATCCAAAAAACATGAGTATAAGAGGGATAAGGTGGGCCTGACATCATTTTTCACAATCTCTCCTTGCTAATACCTAAAGCAAACACTCAAAATTTACTATATTTTTGGGTGTATTTATAACTTTTGTGAGTATTTTTACAATAAAAAAAATTAATATTTTTGTGAGTGATTTACCACTTTTGTGAGAATTGTTATCACTATTGTGGTAATAATTTTTATTACTTTTTTTCAGTACGATATCAGTGGTAAAAACCAAAAAAAAAAATGATAAATGTCAGTTCCATATTGATTTTTATTTTATTTTATGTACCATAAACAACCCCGCAGTAGTGATTGAAAAATGGCATTGTGCTTTCACCATTTCAGCGCATGACTAGACAGCCATTGTATGTTATCCCAATTAAGTAAGTCTGCAGAGCCCACTAGCTTCCACCCAAGGATGAATTTTGATCATCTCGGTTACATCTTCATTGTATTAATGTTTTCGGGTTTGTGTAATGTTGCATTGGTGACGTATTTGTACGAGAGCCAAGTGCCCTGAAGAGTAGAGTTTACGAGCTAACCAGATAGTGATATATATATATATATATATATATACAGCAGAAGCTGCAGAAGGCATGTTCAGCATTTTAATTGATTCTTCTTTACTGTGGTGGGCTGGTAGGCCCTTGATTCAAAACCCTGTTGGAGGGCTATGCAAGTGCCCTCAAGAGTAGGGTTTAGAGGCTAACCACAGAAGGATATATAGAAGAAGCCAGACAGGTCCAACTATAGTATCGAAAAATAGAGTATATCTCATTTTTTTATGCAATGAGAATGTGACACGTATAAAATTTTATTTTATTATTTTGATTTATTTTTATAATCAATCAGTGTAAATTAATGAATCAACTGATGTGAAGGGGTCACTCTTGCTCGCGGGTAGTTACGAGTTCCCAACATTTTGCAAAGGTCTGTTATGTTTCAATGTAAAGGAAGTCTAACATATAAAAGACCTAATATCAATATTTAAAACTCAAATTTACCTAGTAACTTAAGCATGTAGACAGCGAGCTCATTCACAGTATATTAAAACCCTTCTTTTTTGTTTGTCTTTCGAGTAAGATTCTTACACGTGATATCTTAATTATACAAATACGAATAATATAAGACAAGAAGCAAGCTCTTATACTTCAAATTTAATCGTACAAAACGTGCACTTTTCTAATCATCACTCACTTGACAGTCCATGTTCTTCACCTAATCTCTAACATGATAGCATAGAGTTTGCATCTTCTGACTAAAATTTATAGGTGGGGGCAGAGAAGTGTGGGAGTGTGTGTGTTTTTTTGGGGAAGGGGGATGTCTTTTTTTTATATATATATAAAACAGCAAATCACAATTACAATGAAATTTTAATTATTACAATTTTTAAATAATGCACGACTGAGAAAGCATACACACATGGGTGAAGTGAAGAGAAGCCCGAAACAGGTACAATGGAACTCACAAAGAAGGAGACAAATTAATCATACCAAGACTTTGGTAAAGATTGACTCATTGACCTCCTACTTAGTGAATCTTGAGAGAATCAAGGGTGACCAACTCGGCTAGAACTAATTATTTTAAAGTTGAAATAAGCACACAAAGAAAAATCATTAGAAATGTCAAGTTAAAAAATAATCACAATTCTTCCTAAGCTTTCTAATGTGCGATTGTGCAAATGCATCCGTCTTTTTTATTTTTTATTGTTAGTGATGAGTTTTGAATCCATCATATCTTTCATGTCATGTCACCTCTTAATCAATTATATTTCAACAGTGCTGACAGCTTTCAATGTTGTGTTGATGGTGCAAGAATTATACAATTTTAGCAAGTATATGGTACCATATAATTATTCAACATGACTTTTAACATATACTTTTAATCTTAGACATGGGTCAATTATATAGAGGACCACAAGGCCTTGTTTGGCACTTCCATGACAGAGACCACTCAACTTTCCCCAGTCCTTAGTCGGAGATTGGATGTGGACATGGATGCATTCTATTGTCTTGGTCTTGGTTCGGGCAAACCTACTCCAATGTGCCAAAATCATTCTCTCTAGGACTCAATTTCATAAGGAAAAGTAAGTATTTATTCCCTTCTCTCCTTGATGCCTAGCTTATTAACGCTATGTTGCCTACTAAAATATGCCTCGACTAATTTCCTCCCCGATCTGATCAAAGGCAGGTCATCTACGTTGAAACTAGGATATTCATAAGGGATAAATATATAATGGTCTAATCCCAAACGATTGTCAAAATTCGAACTCAAGATATCTGAGTTTACAGCTCGTCCTTGTTACCATTCTACCTACCCTTGGATTAGACACCACCTATTAACATTCTTACATGTGACAACTAGTGACTGAGTTTTGGGTAAGTTATGATGACTAATGCCGATAATCGGATTGGTCCTTAGAGAAAGGATAAATACCATTGCCAACCACTAAAACTGTGGACCTGAGAAAAATGCCTAATCACATGAGATGATGGAAAAGGACCAACACTCATTCGTACATATGCAACTGGACACAGCCATTATGCTAGAGCATGACCCTGGATTCAAGGCAATATTGAAGAGATTTGTTGGTTGAAACTGGCCCCCATTTCACAGCCAAGTTGATGGTTTCTTGTGCTGCAAATCGGTTCAAGATGGGAATATCCTCAGAAGAATGACTAATTGAAATATTTTTTAACCAATGAATCAAGATGAACATGCAAGCTAGCTTGGCACATTTTAAGTTTAATGGCCTCCAAATGTGAAATTTTAGTTGGCCTTCCAAAGAGTGCAATTTACATATAGCGGCTGCTTTTGTTGTCAATTAAACTTTACTGATGTAAATACTCATATTTAAAGAGAAGGGTCGTTGCTCGGTTTAATTACCATTAGTAGAGGATGGTCGACCGCCTTGACACCTTGGTCTTAGGAGGATAACCCTACCCTTCATGCAAAAAGAAGACAATAATGGCTAAGTCTTCCCTATCAAACATTTGTAATAGAAAACGAAAGGTGGTCGATTGATAGTCTTGTTTTGATTGCCTTCTTTGTCTCTCCTGTTGAGGGCCTTGATCGGCTAGCTAGGGGAGATCTTCTATCCTAGTTCTAGGCAAGGACATGATGGACGGATTGCCCTAATACTTAAATCACGCAAGTAGAGTGAAGGGTAACATTTGCATAAATGACCATCTTCATACTGCGGAAACAACATTTCTACTTGCAGGAGTAAGGCTGCATACATTTAATTTAACCCTCCCTAAACCCTGTAATGACGGGAGTCTCGTGCACTGGATACGCTCGACCATCTTCATACGCTAATCACAACTTCATGACTATTACCCTGATAATTTTACCACGACTTTTCCAGCAAATCATTTGAAAATTTTGAATTAGGAACACTTTGTTCACATCCAATGAAATTTTTTTTGAGGGAATGACTAAAGATCTCCCATTTCATTGGCTTCAAAATGCATGATGAGCTTAGATGCACAGTGGATTCGGAGATCTCATTGGTGTCCTTGATTTTGTATAAAACGCATGTGCACTAGGTTTGTGGTCTAACCTGCCTAGGCAAATTGGCCACAATGTGACTGTGAAACAGCTTTTTCTATTGAAGCAAAGAGGAAGTGATGAAGCCAAGCAAAACATGTTGAGGGTACGTGGGCAGAAGGACCGAGCAATGTTGTCCAAAAAGCCGAGGGGTGGGGGCTGTCTGGCTCTGTCCCTCCGGCATGTAGTTTCAATCCCAACTCTCTCTCTCTCTTTTCCAAGTGCAATGCCTACACACCACCACTATGCTGCAGTGTGCAGTTCTGAGTCTCTGAATGACATTATCCCTTCTTGGACTTTTGGTCTTTCTGTGCGTCCTTTGTATTTAATAAAAAAAAGTCGATCAGTGCACGAGACTCTTACTATGCACAAATAGTGATGCATTGTATTAAATAATAATGGATATGACATATTATTTTTCACGAATAATAGTGACTAGTAATTGTATTAAATAGAGTAGTTGAAAGCTGAAACTTTCAGCTCTCCGGTCTGCCTATGAAAAAAACTCTCCTCAGATTGAATGAAGTGCTCAAAAAGTCGATCATTCTCTAAAATTCTCTCTTATTTAGGTTTTGTGTTATTTATTTTATGTTTAGTTAATTTAGCAATTAATTTCACAGTTCTTTTTTTTTTTTTTCCTTCCCCTTGTGGGGTTGGGGGGGAGGGGAAGGGTGTGGGCCTGGAACCCCACCCGTTGCTTACCAGTTATACTGAGTAGTATATCTGCATGTAGTAAAATGGAATTAAGGGTTAATTAGGGTTTTCCAAGACTTAGAAAGCACAGTGACTGCAATAATGAGCTAAACATGCCTTATTGCTACATTTTATTGTCTTTAGCTTTCATAATTAGTGGGAAACAAATTGCTTTTTATAGTATCATAACCAAGTTTATAAGGGATAAATCCTTCGTGAATACCTTAGTTTTGATGTGAATAGTCTACCATTAACCGGAACGGAGAAAGAAATTAATCGAAATATGCATAAACAACTCAGACACCCTTAACTATTGAAACAAAAATATATATATATAGAACATCTAACGTAGTTCGGCTCAAAAAACCATGTACACAGGGTGAGGCACAACGCAACATTAAAAGTTTACAATAAACAATGAAGATTGTGCATAGTTATTGAAAACAAAAATGAAGAACGAGGAACGACAATCCAATCTGCGACAAATTTAAAATATGTATGTATATGACATAAAGATCAAATTACACTTGGACCACGTAAATATTTCTCTCATTTCACATTGCCCCAGAAGCTATTCCCTTTTTGACATTGAGCCTATTTGGAGCTAGATTAAATAAGTAACTTCTAAGTGTTTTGGACTAAAATAAATTTGGTACGTTTGGACATTGACTTTTTTACTAGCTTATGCAGCAGTTTTTCGGACCTAAACAGACTTATTTAGGCTTATTTTATGAGCTTTTCTTTTGGCTTTTTTGAGTTTTGTTGTGGGCCAACATAACTTTTTAGTTTATTATATTCATAGCTAGAAATTTACTCTAAACAGATTTTTTAAAAAAAATTTCAGCTTTGTAAAGAACACCCCAAACAGTTTTAAGAGACTTTTTTAACGCTGATTTTTTTGCGAAACTTTTCAAACTGCAGTTTTTCACCTAAAATAATCAACTCCAAAGAGGCCCATTGTATCCCAACTTGGTGAAACACAACAACAAAAGTTTACTATGAACAATGAAGATTGCAAAGATTTCTTAAAAACAAAAGCAAGTGAATGACTATCCAACCTATGAAGAATTTGCAATATGTACATTTCTGACATCACTTAAATCCCTAATCTTAAAATTTCTGATTCTTCATGGGATCGAATTGCCAATTTTTGTTTGTTTTTGTTTTTTTCATCGGGTCTAATTTTTTGAATCGGGTTATCCAGATTCGAGAGTGCACAATGATGGAAATTAGATTGGAGAAGTTTCTTGATTTTCAACTCTGCTGTGTATTTTTGTGAACAGTCAGTCCCAAGTTCTGATAAAGGAGAAAAGTTGTGTTAGGTAGTTGACGGTCAGCATAAAATTCGTCAAATCAAACATGAACATGAATTTAAAGAATGAGCTCAATAGCGAAAAAAGATTCATGTAGTCGATCTTAAAAATATTGGGACAAAGTTTTATGGAGTTGAATAAGTTTGTTGATTTTCAAAGTGATGATTAATCCATCAAGTCGGCTTCAAAGCATGATAATTTTACCTATGAATCTTTGATGTCTACAACTGCTTGAATGTTATCAAACATTGACTTCAAGTTGACAGTTTCTAAGAGGAATTGCCAAAGAAATTGGGCTTTTATATTATGGTGGCGAGCATGGATTATCACTAGGGCTGATAGTCAAATGAATTCAAACGAGTTTGAGTCGAATCTAAAAAATTTGTTTTCTTAATCGAGCCTAAAAAATTGTTCAAGTTCGGCTCATTTAAAAAACGAGCCAAGCCTAAACGAGCTCAAAACGAGTCGAACCCGAATATTTGCACATAAACAAGTCTTGAGGCGAGCCTGCTGGACTCGTTTTTCAAACAAGGTTAAACAATTGTTCAAATTCGGCTCGATTTCTAAACAAGCCGAGCTTGAACGAGCTAAAAACGAATTGTGCTCAAATAACTCAATTTGATTAAAAGTACTAACTATCACTATTTATATAATAAAGTAGCTAGATTTTTTTGTCTTTAGCTTTTCGCGGCTGAGATCGCTTGACGATTATTGATCCGACGGTCCTCATGGCAAATTTTTCTAAAACTCCTATGTCTCATATAACTTTCTCTCCTTATCTCATACTAACTGATACAAAGACTCCTATCTTTCATCCAACTCTATTTCCCTATCACATACTATAACTCTCTCTCCCTATCTCATACTAACATTTCTCACACATACGTTTGTCTCTCTTTCAACTCTACCACTTGCCCAAGAACTGAACCACCAGCGACTGCTATGGCACCTACAACTACATTCAGTGTAATCATCGAGACTATGTTTGCCATCCAGCCGTCGCCACTCTCGGGTGACGCTTTGTCTCCCTCCTCCTCCTTCTCTCTCTCTCTCTCTCTCTCTCTCTCCAAATTAAGGTTTAGCATTATTGTTTTCCTCTATATACATCATTGCCTTTTCCTCTCCCTTTGTGGTAGGACTTTCGAAGCCATGGATAGATACCATGAAGTCAAGAAACAAAAGCTCAAGTCACAACTGTCTGCTTCAGGTACTTTAGTTTCTTAGGTTGTCTGGTCCTCTTTTATCTTTCATGGGATTTTTTTTTTTGGTTTTCTATTAATCGACATTGATTTTCGTTGGTGTCATTGGCTGAATTGATTTTTCGTAGGTCTAGATTTCTTCGTCATAAGTCCAAGTTCCTGCCAAAGTGGAGTGGAGGTTTAAATTTTCATAGTTGAAAGTGGATGACTTATGGATAGTTTCAATTGGTGTGAATCACTCAGATTGTTTACTGTTTGTTTTAGATCTCTACAATTATGAGATGAAATAAAGTACTAGGCAAAATTTTATGAATTTTTATAGTCATTTTATGTACAGATTTACGTGAGTGGTCCCTCTTATTTTTTATATTTTGCTGTTTTTGGTTAGGGGTGATAATCGAGCTGAATTCGAGACTAATTCAAGCCTAATTTACACATAAACGAGCTGACTCATTTGACTATTTACACATAAACGAGCCTAAAAAAAAGTTCAATCTTGGCTTGATTAACAGCCCTATTTTTGGTACATAGAGATGGAAGATGACGAAGAGGAGAGCCTCTAATTCCTTTTATTTTCTACACAGATTAATGTTGTTGTAAAAGAAGCAAGATATCCATTTTGGGGTGGTTTTTATTTTATTTTTTATTTGGGCTTGATTGTATAACTTGAATAAAGAATTCCTTCTTTATTATTATTCTCATTTTGCAACTCTTCATTTGCTAATTGTTATGGAATTGTGGGGTTGTCTCAAAGAACACTCACCAGTGGTTTGAAAAAAATTTAGATATGAATGATTAATATGCAAAGCTTATCAGGAGGGTGAACCCGCCTAGGTGTTATTACGAATCTCATCATCTTTTCCAATTAATGTTTTTGGTCATGAATTGGTGTTCTATGTTTTTGGGTTTTAGTGAGCATATTGGTTCAGCTATATAAAGAATCATGATATCCATTGTAGCTTTAATTTTATGATCTTGAGCATTTGCCAAAGTTTTCAAAGCAAACAAACTAAGTGGTGTCTGGAAAGGGTTTAAAAAGTAAACAAATTCTTTATTGAAATTTGCATTTGCACATGTAGTGTTTGTGCACTGAGTTTCTGAATTTTGCACATTTAGTATCAATTTTTTAACTTTTGATCTCAGACAACAATTGATTTGTTTACTATACCACCGTGAATTCAATCCTATTATATCTTTATCTCTCTATTTGCATTTCTTATTCTTAGATTTATTAAAAATTGATGGTTGTTTGTACATATTACAGCTAAGGTATTAACATCTTTATTCAACTTTTTAGGTGAGTTTGATAGTTTTGGGATGGTATTAGTGCCTTTCATTGATGATAGTTGTAGTTGTAGTAATACATGATCATTTATTATTATTTTATCTTAAAAACTTGAATTGTTGTATTTCTAACAAAAGTAGTTGTTAGTTACGAGGGTTTGTCAGTAACCAAAAAAGAAATGTGTGTGGGTCTGTGTTTTGTGTATATTTATATGTGGGAGATTGGACATTTGATGATTGAATTTATAATTATGCTATCATTGGGGTTGAATGGTAATAGTGGTGATAAATTAATGAGTTTTATAAATGAGTAAGGTTTGGTTGATTTTATTTATTCCTTAAATATTGTGAATTTAATTATGTTATGTTAAAATTTGTTTGTTTTTGCTTGAAGTATTTATTATATGGGATGGATAGAAAATTTGGAGATCGAGTTCATAATTATGTTGTGTTATTAGGTTGAATGGTAACCGTGATCATAAATTCACGAGTCTTATAAATGAGCAATATTTTATTGATTAAAGATTGTAAACTTTATTAGGTTATGTTAGTATTTATTTTTATTTTTATTTTGTATTTATATATATGGTATTGTTTTGAGAAGTTTTTTTTGTATATTTTTATGATAGTTACATTAATATGAAGGATATGATCGACAGTATATTTCGGTTATTTTAAAAGAAAAATTGGTATGAATGTTTTCAGGCCTTTTTTTTTTAATCTAGGCAATTGTTTGCGATTTTTCCTTTGGGTTATATAGTGCCTTTAGGCACGGGCAATGACTAGTCTATATAATAAAGTAGCTAGATTGTTTGTCTTGAGCTTTTTGCGGCTCAGATCGTTTGAGAATTATTGATCTGACGATCCTAATTGGACTTTCATTTCTTTTACAACTCTAAGTCTCTCATATCTTATATAACTCTTTCTCTATCTCTATCTCATATCTCTTTAAAATACACTATATATATATATATCCTATCTCTTAGATGTTTTAAACACAGTCTCCCAAACACACTCTCTCCTCTCTCATATAATTTTATCTCTCTCTTACAAACGCTCTCTCTCTATCTCATTCATTTACTTTTGTGAGTGAATGTTATGTGTTAAATGTGTATTATTATTTTTTAGTTCTTTTTATTCAAAGTTTGCAGCTTTGACAAGATTTTATTATTGTTACATGTTATGTGTGAAATATGCTATTGCTATTTTCGGTACTTCTTTACTCATACATTCGCATGATTTTATAGATGAGAAAATATTTAAATGTTAAAAAAAAATTCGTAGACATTCAAAACCAAAAAATTGAAAGTCAAGCTAATCACCAATAAAAAAATAACAATTGATACCAATTGCACCCAAAAAAAAAAATTCAAAACCAAGCTAATTACCAATACAAAAATAACAATGACCAATAAAAAAATAAATGAAACCAATTGCACCAAAAAATAATATTCAAAACCAAATATTTGAGTAATTTTATAGAATGAAAAAATATTTGAATGCTAAAAAAAAAAATTTCGAAGTTGTAGGCATTCAAAGTCCAGTTGCACCAAAAAAACAAAAAAAAAAAAAAAAATCAAAGTCAAGTAATCGCCAATTAAAAAAAATAAGTGAAACCAATTACACCAAAAAAACAAAAAAAAAAATTAAAGTCAAGCTAATCACCAATAAAAAAAAAATAACAAGTGATACCAATTGCACCAAAAAAACAAAAAAATAAATAAAACCCAAGCTAATCAGCAATCAAAACATAACAAGTAATTGAATTTATAATTATATTATGTTATTCTGTTGAATGGTGATAAATTCATACGTCTTATAAATGAGCAAGATTTTATTTATTACTTAAAAATTAAAAATTTTATTAGTATTTATTGTTTTTTTTTTGCCCGAGGTATTTGTATATGTGATGTTGTTTTGAGGATTTTTTTTAATACATTTTTGGGATAGTTCTATTAATATGAAATATATGATCGACAATATATTTTGAATCATTTTAAAAGAATTGGTATGAATTTTTTTGACCCATTTTTTTTTTCACGATGGACAATTACTTGCGATTTTTTTATGGGTTATATAGTGCCTTCAGACACGGGTAATGACTAGTATATACATATATCTCCTTTAAAGACCTAATTTTAGTAAATCGAGACTATTTGTTATTTCTCTAGGGAGGATTGAATCGTATTAATCAGGTTAAGGACACCTGCTAGTGATGTTTCATGGAGGACCACCATCCCCTTATTCTACCAGACACTTAAGAGTGCCTTGGTCACTAGGAGCGGATCTAGAAAGTTAGCATGGAAGGAGTTGAAAATATCACTTGTGACCTACGAAATTAATTAATAAATTAAGAGGACGACTATCTATAATATTATGGGTGACAATCGTGTCGTGTCCGATTCATATCATGTTATTGCGAGTTCATGTCCAACACTAGTCGACTCTAACCCAACTTGTTTAATTAATTGTGTCATGTCGATTGACCTATTTATTTTCGTTTCGGGTTTGTGTTGACTCATAAACATTGAATAAAAAACTTAACGCTAAGATTTAAGTTTAAAATTCTATTATTAATTAATTGAATTCATGCTCATACTTTAAAAATTAACTTAATAAACATAACAATAATAATGAGTAAAAATATCTCTTTTGTATAATAATTATGTCAATGCTTAATAAACAATAAAAAATAATTAGTATTTTATTTCTGTAATATTAGTGAAACGTGTTAATCGTGTCAATTTCGTGTTGTTCGTGTTTGACACTAACCCAATCCATTTATTATTCGTGTTAATGGGTGTGTTATTTACCGGTTTGTGTTGAGAAATGATCAATCCTAACCCACTAATTTCATGTCGAGTTCAAGTCGTATTTTCATATTGTATCAAAACTTATCACCCCTATATAATATAGGGATATTTAAAACAGAATAAAAAGGAAAATTAGTCAATCTTTTGGGGAGAGGGATTGTCCCCACGGATGGAACTATGAGTAGGCATATGCCCCCCCCCCCCCCCCCCCCTTCAAATTTTAAATTTTTTTATTGTCCTCCTTATATTTTTGCAAAGTTTTATTATTAACCTCTAGTTTTTCAAAATGCTCAATGTGTAAAGGTATGTTTGTTAACTCAAATTTAAGCACTTAAAATGAATATATTCAACATTTATTAATTAATTTCGTTTGATAACTAAAATTTTAATATCTTAATGTATTAAGTACTCCTTAAAAATATGTTACAATATTAAGTAGGAGACTCCTTACTTAATTTTGAAAGTGTTCAGTAAAATTATTTTTAATAATATTTATAATATGACAATTCTATCCCGAAATATTTCACAATCCTATTAAAACTCTAATTATCTTATCTCTTAAACCCCTAACCTATCTATTCTCCTTGCCATCTTGATCGTCTTCTTTAGCAAGTGACACATGTAACTCTTCTTCCACGTCTTCTTCCTTTGTCTTCTACAACACACACACACACACACACACACACACATATATGTATATAATTACACACACACACACACATGCACTGCACACATACACACACAGTTACACACATACACATACACTACACACAGATAGTTACACACACAAACACATATAGACAAATATTTTTTTCAATTTGTTGTTAATGAAATCTAATTTATTCTATTTTTTTAATATTTTTTGATTATTTATTAGTAATTATTCACTTATTGTGTTATTCAATTTTTTATTATTCTATTAAATAAAAACATATTTTATAAATATTTTCAAAGTAAAGACTGGAAGGGTAAAACATAAAATTAATTTATTTTCAGACATCAACTCTATGTGGTTATCAAACAGTTTGATTCAATTCAGTACTTAAATTTATGTGGTAGCAAACAGTCTACGAATTCAACATTTAGTTTTCAAACTTTAACTTTCAGTTTTCGGACTTCAACTTTCAGTTTTATCAAACACCACCTAAGTATCTCACTTAATGTATTCAAAAAGATCAATGACTTAATATTTAGTAACTATTTAGGATGTAATCACATGGATAAGTGTTGTTTATCCTGACAAAGACACTTGTTAGATTATTTTGATGGCCGTAGAAAAAAAATAAGTGACTTTAAAAAAAAAAAATAGGGATACAAATATTATTTATACCAAAAGTAGTTCGCTGACTTATAATTTATTTTTATTATGATATCATATGAAATTATTATTTGTATTCAAAAAGATCAAAGGACGATAATATTGTTACAAATGAATTCTTATTATGACACGACCAATTTTTGAGTTTTGTGTTCAAAATTAATTTTTTCGATAGCATTGCATAAAAATTAAATTTAATAGGTTCTTTATAAATAAAAATTTATTATTAACAATGACCATCGAATATCCTCATTGAATTAAATTTTTATCTATATCATTGTTGACCTCCTCAAAATAAAATCTTAATTCCGTCCATAATTGTTCCCCCTCCCCCCTCCCCCAAAAGATAGCCCTTGTTCATCTTGATCCATCATTGCTTGTTATCCATGCACTGGATAATTACAAAGATAATGGTCCAATAAAAGACTTGAACCCGTCAATTTTTTAAGAGTGCACTCTTACTATTTGATTTAGAGTTGATAGTTTTGCATCTTAAAGGAATAATTCCAACTTTTTTGGTATCTTGTATCAGTGGAGTTTGATTTGCTTTCTCTTTATTTTATTCTTGTGATTTAAGAGAGAGAGAGAGACGTCAAAAAATGACTTTCTTCATTATTCTTTAATAGTCATTCCGAATATGTAGGAAGATGGACCTTTCAGCAGTACCCTTTCCTCTCTTCACAACTTTCATGACCCAATACTTTCCACCTAAAAAAAGAAAGAGATGTTATTTAGATTTAAAATGTTTGTATAATACTGATTTGATAAATCGTAACCATTAAATAGGTAGTGAGC
This sequence comes from Ilex aquifolium, assembly GCA_951799425.1. Lineage (NCBI taxonomy): Eukaryota > Viridiplantae > Streptophyta > Magnoliopsida > Aquifoliales > Aquifoliaceae > Ilex > Ilex aquifolium. Next base: position 47,723,910 of record OX637392.1, on the reverse strand, counting down.
CTCAATAAATGTTGGGATCCACAGTCAAATCAATGTTATTTAAACTTAAAATGTTGGTATAATACTGATTCAGGTAGTATGTTTAGTTTATTTTATTTTACTTTAATTTATTGTACTAAACATGCATTTTTGCTTTCTTTTATTTTAATATCTCTCATGTATTAGATTGCATCGAGGGCTAAGGTACATACGTTCCTCCCTAACTAGGTGTAATTTAATTTTAAATCAATAAAATGCTCTTGCACCATCGAGGTTCACCAAAAAAAATAAAAATAAATAAATCGCAACCATTAAATAAGTAGTGAGCCTCAATAAATGTTGGGACTTACAGTCAAATCAATAACAGTGATTGATTAAATCAATAAATTAGATCAATATTTTAAATCCAACTAACATTACTCCCAAAAAAAAAAACACAACTTTCATGTGCTAATGAAGTATATAACACCATTATTGTAATGCGATATCGTGCCTGGTTGGAGTTAGCCTTAAAAAGTAGTTTTTTAGGGTTTTATAATAAAATAAGTCAAGTCCATTTAGACCTTGATTTTTTTACCAACTTATGTAGCAGTTTTTTGGACCCGAAAAAACTTATTTAAGATGATTATGAGCTTTTTTTTTTCCTGACTTTTTGAAATTTTGTTGCGAATTCCACATAACTTTTTAATTTATTATATGCATAAAATATTATTAATGACATAAAAAATTTTAAAATTTATATTTTGAGAACTATTACGTATAATCTATGTATACATATAATTTTTTTTTGACACAAAAAATTAGAAAGTCGTAACGAACTTTTTCAACTTTTTAAAGAACACCCCATACGATTTTAAGGAACTTTTTTAACCCTGATTTTTTTTTTTTTGCGAAATTTTTTAAACTGCATCTTTTTACCTAAAAAAAACAACTTCAAACAGACCCATCATTTAGTCCATATTTTTGCTCAACGTAGCATTACAAATTAATAAATATGAGTGCGTGTTTAGGGGTGTGGGAGAGAGAGAGATTGAATTGTCCACGTTCACTTCAACCTCTCCCAAATTGGGGGATCTGTCACGATGGTTCTGAGTAGGGCCTACCAAATGAGCTCCAAAGTTCTCCCAAGATTTGAGAGAGAGAGAGGCTTGTCTAGTTGCTTCATGCTTGGTTATGACACTTGCATCGGATGTGCACTCTCCATTGCATATCCAATGCACGTGTCATAACCAAGCATGAAGCAACTAGACAAGCCTCTCTCTCTCTCTCACACACACACAGAGTTACTATCTGTCAAACCCAAGCCTTTAAAAATCTGCCAGAAGATGAAGTTCCCTCCTGTAATAAAGACCTTTAAGACATATGGGACCTCTCGAGGCATCCTTCATGTAGCATGAATGGGAAGCCTTTCCATCAACTTATATCCTCCACCTAATTAATATGATTAGACAGAATTAGCTGGAATTTTGCATGTGCCCGTGTTTGTGTTTGTGTTTGTGTTTGTGTTTGTATGTACTGCATAATTCAGTGTGATCTAAATTGGGGCACAACTATATTTTGCTGTTAACCATTTACAATCCACACCATTCATCCATCCCTAAACTAAACACACCAAATACATCCTTAGAATTCTTGAAATCAGACTAAAAAAGCAATCAATCTATCAACATGACCATCAATCACAAGTAAGTAAACAACTAACTGGCCGGTGACTATAGACAATGACAATGGTCGGTGCATATCTGGAGAGAGAGAGATGGATATATGGCGGGAATCAATTCCTGTCATATGGTTCTGATTTTGTTGCATAAATAAACAACCCGGGGCTGTTTACTATGAGAAAATGAGCTGAAATTGCCAAAGGAAACCATGTGCTTTGTCACTCCTCTAAGACATGCACCAATAGGGGGTCCCACGGGGCATCCATATCACAAACCCCTCTCCAATCCATAGTACGGTTGTCTGATCCATTTTTAGATTCGAAATGAAAACACCAAAATAATTTCCCTCAAATCTGTCCTTCAAAACACTGTCGGTATATCTTTCACACCTCCACATTTCTTAATGATGGACCTCCCACCATTCCACCCACAACAGCACCATAACCACTGTCTCTCTCTCTCTCTCTCTCTCAGAAACATGCACACGCGCGTGCACAGAACTCACTTCCGCAACTGCATTCCAGAGTAAATGGCAGCCACTTCAAGTGAAAATTCATGTAGTCTTTCCATCGACATTTCTCTTGTTTTTATTTGGTACCGTACCTTGTTCAAACACAACAAAAAATTCCACTTTCACCTTTTTCCCCTAGCTTTGATTTCGACCCTTAATGACACACTAGTCACATAATCTTTCCACACACACTCCATATATATCAAAAGCAGCATCTTAATGAAAAAGTGGGAAAGAGTCATTACCCATATCACCAGCCAACAACTTCAGTATAAATAAACTCTTCCAGGAGACTTAACCACACAGAAGTTCAACGCATTCCACAGTACACTTGAGCCAAATTCAAACTTTCAGAATGTCATTTTCTTGTTCAAAAAACTTCTTCCAACGGTTCTGTGTTGACGAGTTCCATATGAATACTGGTAGCCACAGTGGCTTCTTCTCTAGCGATCTCCTCCCATCTTTAGGAGCCACAATCAACCATCAAACAAAACTTCGAAGATACATAATTTCTCCATTCATTCCCCGTTATAGGTACTGCTTGATAAAATTTAAAAAAAAAACCAGTGGCTTCTTCTATAGCCATGCTACCACTCACTAGGGTGCTGTTCGATAAAGAAACCGGCTTTTTCTCATTTTCTGTTCTTCATTTCAGGGCATGGGAGATGTTCTTGGTTGTGCTGGTGATTTACTCGGCCTGGCTCTGCCCATTTGAGTTTGCATTTCTGACATACAAGCAAGATGTGCTTTTCATCTTCAACAACATTGTCAACGGCTTCTTTGCCATTGATACTATGCTCACTTTTTTTGTGGCATATCTTGACAGCCAAACTCATCTTCTGGTTGATGACCCCAAGAAAATTGCAATAAGGTCCACAATCAGCATTTCACCATGCTCTTCAGCCAAACAGCTTTTGATCACAAGTACCCTTTTTCTTTTAACAGAGTAATCACTGAACTTCCTTTATATAATCTTATCCTGCTATAGGTACATATCAAGCTGGTTTATTTTCGATGTCTGTTCAACGGCACCATTGCAATCTATCAGCCTCCTGTTCACAGATCAAAGTAGCGGAATCGGCTTTAAACTACTCAACATGCTCAGACTTTGGCGCCTCAGGCGAGTCAGCACCCTGTTTTCAAGGTCCATCCCCAAATTCAGACGTATTTTTGGTTTCCTTAAAATTAGGACTAATAATGCTTAATAAACAACAATTCCACTGAGCCTGTTTGCTTTCCTTCAGACTTGAGAAGGACATCCGATTCAACTATTTCTGGACTCGGTGCACAAAGCTCATCTCTGTAAGCGAATAAGCACTTTATTAGATTCCAATCAGAAAGCCTTATCTAGGGTAAATTAGCCACAAAAATAATGCATTTGTTCCCTTCTTCTGTTTGAAATCAGGTAACTCTGTTTGCAGTACACTGTGCTGGATGCTTGAATTATCTGATTGCAGAAAGATACCCAGATCCAAGTAGAACCTGGATTGGTGCAGTCTTTCCTAATTTCAAACAACAGAGCCTCTGGGACAGATATGTAACTTCAATTTATTGGTCTATTGTGACATTGACTACAACTGGTTATGGAGACTTGCATGCTAAGAACCCAATAGAGATGCTGTTTGCTGTCTTTTACCTGCTTTTCAACTTGGGATTGACATCTTACCTCATTGGGAACATGACAAATCTTGTAGTCCACTGGACAAGCCGCACCAGGAATTTCGTATGTTCCCTCTCTTAATAGTTTTCTGCCTTTTCCCATCAGGTTCTTTACCTGCCAAAATGGGGAAATTTTCAAATATAAACTAGATTCAAAATGATCCAGAATAAACCCCAAGCTACATTCAACAGTTATTACTAAAGTTTGTAGTGTAACTACAAGTCTACAACAAGGATCAAAAATTTGTTCCGTTATTCCACTGAAATGACCGAAACAAACTGGTTTCCATGGGAATTGGGATGTATCGGTGATTGAATATTAAAATTCCTAGTTTTGAGGTGCTTCAGAATATTTTGAGGTGTTTCGGGATGGTTCAATATATTCCAGCCAATGTTTTTGAAAACTATTGTCACATTTTTTCTCTTCCCCTAAAGAATTTTAAATATCTCACTTTGCCGCCAAACTCAAAGTTTAACCACATTGCACCCTTAGTTTTTTATTTTTATTCCACTTTGCAAGTTAAGTCAGCCATCTGTACAAGTTGATAATGGTAGCCACTAGCAGAACCATCACGTGAGTGGGTCAAAAGGGTATTTTTAGATGATTATCCAAAATAATGCATGATGTTTCTCCTCTCTTTTCTTCTCTACCCACCATTGCCAGCCACGCCACCAACACCAATACACCAAGGCCACACCATCAACTCCAAAACCCGCCTACCCAAGGCAACACCCACGATTACACACCCACCTACATGTAAAACAAACCATCATTTTCTCTTCTCTACCCACCATCCACGATCACACAACACCAAATCTGAAATACCGAAACACCATTTTCACACACTCTCCAATCAAAACACACATATAAATCAAAAAGTTTCCTTTGGTAGAATAAAAAATAACATATACATAGGATCAATTTGGGAGCTAAAATTGGTAGAGAGAATGGTGGGCTCAGTGTGTGGTTAGTGTGGCTATGGGGTTGATGTGGGTGTGTGACCGTGTGGCCCCTTGGGGAGGAGGGGGGTTGGTGTTGGTGTAGGCGGTGGTGATGGTGTGTGGCTGTGAGGTTAGTGACTTACTGGTAGAGAGGGGTGTGTGGTAGGGGGGAGGGTGGGTTAAGATTAATTGAAATCAGAATAAGTATAGCCAATTGGGTTGGGGTTGTATTTAGTGCAAATTGGCGTATCCAATTGACATATTTACCCCAAATGAATAATCATGTGTCATTCACATCACCGTTTTCCATAGAAATCACTAGCAGCAACTGAAGGAATGTTCAAAGTGGAAAAAATTTCGAATATTGAAGATGCAATATTTTCTAATACCAAACCAGCCAATCCAAGTAAATTGCCATGCACGTACACATATTCCAAAGAGATGTGTTCAAAAAGAAAAGGATATAATTGAACATTGCAACTAGTAATGTAGGCAAATCCTTAAAGAAATCATTTCAAGCATCAGCATTTTCCTGTCAGTACCATAAAATACTTCTATTTCTTCTCCATACCTTGTAAGGATGTTCACTCAAATCCTATTTTTTTGAAACCTTCTGTTGGGTACTACAGAGGGAGACAGTCAGAACTGCTTCAGAATTTGCAAAACGGAATCAGCTGCCCTCACATGTACAGGATCAAATGTTGTCACACATATGTCTCAAATTTAAAACAGATGGATTGAAGCAGCAAGAGACCTTGAACAGCCTGCCAAAAGCCATACGTTCCAACATTGCGTACTATCTCTTCTTCCCCATTGTTCAAACTGTCCATCTTTTCCAAGGCGTTTCTCATGACTTCCTTTTTCAATTGGTATTCTTCTTTTTCCTCCCTTGTTTTTCCTTTTTTTTTTTCTGTTTGCAAGCAAAGAATGCATTTTCCTTTCACAGAGATGATAACACAATAGAGCAAGTTCATATGCATGAGTTGTTTTTCTTTCACAGTAGTGGTGTGCATTACTTTTATAATTTAATAATGTAATATACCCTTCTAAGAAAAGGTTTCTGAAATGGAAGTCGAGTATTTCCCACCCAAGGAAGATGTGATCCTACAAAATGAGGCCCCAACAGATGTGTACATACTGGTCTCAGGAGCAGTGGTGAGTAGCCTTCATATTAATCTCACCTGTTGTATGTGCATTCTTATAAATGCTTTCTTCTAAACTTTCTGGTTTGGGAATGATTTGTGGTGGCAGGATTTGATTGCACATATCGATGGGCACGATCAAGTACGTCATTTCTACAATACTACATCCATTACTGATTAAACAAGAACACTGTACAAACCTATCTTCGCATTCTTACATAATGTACAGGTCCTAGGAAAGGCTGTTGAAGGGGAAATGTTTGGGGAAGTAGGGGTTCTATGCCACAGACCACAGCCATTCACTGTTCGGACCACTAACCTCTCTCAAATACTACGCCTGAACAGGACAACAATGATCAACATGATTCAAGCAAATGCAGAAGATGCACGCATTATTTTGAACAATCTTTTTCGGGTATATAATATAATTGGACTCAACTCTTGAAAAGTGTAATACTACTATTGCCCTTGCTCTATTCTACGACAACAATGGCCGATTTCGGTTTTTCCATTTACAGAAACTGAAAGATCCAGAATGCTGTGGCTCTGATCAACACATAGATCTGAGTTTGATCCTCAGTCAATGGCTTGATGAAGGACCAAAAGGAGAAAGCTGTTCTCATGTTGGAGATCCACTAATACAGGAAGTGAGAGCCATAGATTTACTTGATTCAGAAGCAAGAGATAAGACAGAAAGAGGAAAAGCTTGTAACACCAATAGATGCTGTAAGGATGTGAATTCAACAACAGAGGATGGCCAAACAACTCTTAACCGTGCTGTTCTCAAGGGGCAAATTGAAAAGGCTACGAATCTGCTGGAAGAGGGAGCAAATGCAAACAAACCAGATGCAAAAGGGTGGACACCAAATATTCTAAAAGAACCGACAGGAAACAAAAGTATAAATGACCTTTTACTAAATTATGAAAATAGGGGGATATTAAGTGAGCACAGAATAGAGATTACTGAAACAGAAACCGCAGAAAACAATAGGCATGGACAATTCAAACCTACAAAAAATGGGGCCACTAATTGTTCGGATTCTTATCTTAGAAGGCAGACTTTCTTCAGCCCAAAGAGTTCTAGCTGTCCGGCGGATACAAGAGTTGGAAGATTTCCGAAGAGGAGAGTCACCATTCACATGAAGTTTCAAAAGAAGAGCTCATCACAAAAGCAGCTTGGGAAGCTAATAATCCTACCTGGTTCACTTGAGGAGCTGTTCAGCATTGCAGGTAAGCTTTGCTTGACATCTCAGATAAGTTAAAATAAACCTGAAATACAGATATTAGTTTGTTTGGCTCTAGGTTAGATTCAAGTACAAAAGAAAATGAAACTGAAAATCCAACATACAAACAAAGGTCAGACCTTATAATTAAGAAGCTATACTGACTCAGTGACAGCATGTTTTATTTCCTTTGATGCCTTATTCATTCGACACCCTACGCCTTGTGGAACTGCAGGTCAAAAATTTGAAGGCTACAACGTCACAAAAGTTGTCAATTCAGAGAATGCAGAGATAGATGACATAAGTGTCATTCAAGATGGGGACCATTTATTTCTTCTTACAGATGATGGTGAAGCCAGAGATTGTAATGTGACCTAATGAATAATGAAATGCTTTCTTGCAGACAGTATAAAACTAGTAGATTCGAGCTTTTACCCCAACCCATGGGGTTTTTAAAAAATATACCCAAAAGATGGTTGTTTTCAAAGTATTTCCCAAACCCAGGTTGTTTTAAAAACGTCAGTTGGAATGACGTTTTTAGACGAAAAGACGTCAGTTGGAGTAACGTTTTTAGGCAAAAAAACGTCAAACCAACTGACTTTTTTGTTTGAACAATGATCATCTACAACACCTAAAAACGCTAGTCCAAATGACGTTTTAACTGAAAACGTCATTTGTACTGACGTTTTTAGCTTCTATCCAAATTTCTGTCCAAACACTAATTTGTTGTATCAGTCCGACTGACGGTTCCCTTGACATAGTTAGTCTCTCTCTCTGTCTCTCCCTCTCTTCACGCTCTGCAACTCACACACTCATGCCCAGAACACCAAACACCACCAAAAACCCATCGAAACTCCGCCATCAGAAATCTAGCAACTCATGTGTTGTCCGAATTTGATATTGACAATTTACGTGCAAGTATACACGATCAACAAGTAATAAAGTGATAAGTACAGTATCGTTCCCACGGAGAATTATTGCTAATAACTTCCAAGTACGAAGTTTATATCAATTCGATTTTATTTAAACAATTGCAATCAACTATGAAATTACTAATTTAAGACTAAATCTAAAATTACTGAACAATGAGTGATTTTACCGGATAAAAGAATTTAAGATTATAACTTCCCCTAATGCATCGTATAAATCTTTCCACCCTCTTTCCAGTTAATTGATCAAATTAAGTTGTTAACTAAGACTTCAAAATTATTTATCAAACCTCTTCCGATAGTAAGATAAACATATCTCTCCCAATTAAATTACTATATTCCTATGCAAAATAAGTTTGAATAGATTCATTAAGTTCAAATTCTCATAAAAGTTACACACGGCATATAGGTATATTCCTATCCTATACACAAATCCAGCTATTCAATTCTAAGAAGAATCAACCGGACACATGTCATCATATTCTGGTCTAAACCTAGAATTCATCTCTCAATTTCATCTAGGTTATCAAATTAATTGTTGGCCACACAATTATATATTAAACACAAAATATGATAAACAACTTATATATGATCAATAAGAACTAGAAACGAGAGAAGATCAATTTAACTAAACATCAGGTTCCGTTGCAATCTTAATAAAAATTTAGTTCATAATGTAATTGAAAAACATCATCCTCAAATTAAACAACATTTAAAAAAATCAAGAACTAAAAGTCAGAGAAAATGAATGAAAACTTAGTTGCAATCTTCAATCTCTCTCTACCCTTCAATCCCGATTTTATTCGTGTTGCTTCCTTCAATTCTTGCCTTCAATTTTCTATCAATCATTGGTCCTTCTTTTCTTCTTAGCAGCCCCCAAAATCAGTATTCCCCTATTCTAACTCAAACCCTAGCATATATGTGGCATTAGAGTCCAATTTCAGCTCAAAAATAAGTCAGAATTCGCGTTCACATTAAAACAAGGGCTGCAGCCCCTAAAATCAGCGCAGGGGTGCTGACTTTCTACCTTCCTAGCGCTGCATGTAGAGCTGCGGCGCTGATCCCCTTTTAAGCTTAGAGTTGTCCTTGTTGCTTAGTCTTCAAAAATCCAACACTTAGGCTCCCAAATAACCTTGTTTCCTTCCAAATGATGGTTCCTATAAAATAACATTAAAACACAAAACAAATAAAAAGAAACATAAAATACTTGAAAATTTGTAATTTCATTAAGCCAAGAATACTTAATTTGTAGGTATAAAACTCACTCATCAAATACCGCCAAATTTAAATTTTTGCTTGTCCTAAAACAAAATACTAAGAACAAAAATTATAAAAAATTAACTCTAACAACCAACTACTCAAACAATGGATCAATATGAATCTAAATAATGACCCCAAAAGTTACTACAAATAATAATTCACGGGAAACTTCAAAACAGTGCTAAGTCTAACAATTCAACATACTCCTTACTTTTACCTCCGCTCATGACCCTTTAAATACATGTACATATCCGAACTGTTCAAATTAGTCATCACTCAGATACTTTACGTAATCAAGCGCTCCATAGGAGATACTCAATATCAACTCTATGAACTTACATTTTACATCAACCTCTGCTAATTAAGGCAAAACATATAACTAGAAGGTAAAAATATATTTTTTTTTTCATCTCTCTTTTTTTTATTTTCTTTTTTTTTTTCGTTTGTTCGGTGAGTGTTATGCTCCATCTCACCTCCTATTGAGCGATTGCATTTTACGCTCCATCTCGCCTTTTCTTGAACGAGTGCGTTTTATGCTCCATCTCGTTCTCAACATGTGTTTATGAGTGAGTGCGTTTTACGCTCCATCTCTACTCACCACATGCCCATTTCTTGTTTCTTGTCTTCCTATTTTTTTTTTCTCTTCTAACTCATGAAGAATCAAATCAAAATAATTTTTCAAAAACTCATTTACTCTTTTATTTTTTATTTTTACTAACCCATCATAACCAATATTTCCCCCAAACTTATATGAATGCTTAAATTTGCTTTGAATGATGCTTAAATAAATTTTCTAGAGTTTTACTGATATTTTCCACAAGCACTTAGCCTAATAAATTCTCTAAATAATAACTCACTAAACAGATGTATATGTGCTCATGAATGAAAGGATCATAAACAGTGTAAAACCAACTAATATGTCAAACTTCAAACTCAACATGTTCATCAATTTCCCTTGAATTAACAATTAATCACATTCATCATTGGTCAGGATCAAATTCAATCAACTCATTGCTCAAGTTGTACTAAAACATGCTTTCTAAGTGCAAAACATATTATCTAAATGCATACCTAATAATGCAAACAAGAATACACCCCCTAACTTAAACTAAACATTGTCCTCAATGTATAAAGTAGGAAAAATTAAGACAGAAGACTTCCTTGAGATGTCGCTAGTTGACATCATTATCAGCATCCTCATCGTCCGCTGAGTCGGGAGTGTATTCGGGAAATATAGGTGGACTCAGAAACTTACGTTGCAAAGCTTAATCTTTACCCATAGAGAATGGACAATTCCTTGGCGCTAGTTGATAGTCATAGATGCCACTTGAGAGGTAAGATTGTTATATAAAAGAGGTTGAGAGATTCAAGATGATTGAATGAAATTTTGGGTGAATAAGAGTTGGGTTGTATGTATTTTTAGAGGTTTGAAATTTTTGGGAGTGGTAGGAGTTGATTTGGTGAGCTTCTTGTCCAAGAATGTAGAGCTGAACTCATTTATAGTGCTGATTTTTCTTCGGGTACAAGGGCTGCTGCGCTGTGGAGGCCGAGAGGAAGCGCCTAGGCGCTGGTTTGAGCACTTAGGCGCTGAAATTTGATGTGGAGGCCAAGTGGAAGCGCCTAGGCGCTGATTTGAGCGCATAGGCTCTAGGTTTCTGGTCTTTGCTTCGGTCCTCGATACCTGCTGGCTATTAACACTATAGTTAAAATGCACAAACTTACTAATATCATGATTACTCCTAAAAAAATAAATAAATAAATAAATAATAATAAAAAACTAAATTGACATAAACATAAAATAAAAATTAAAAGCTAAACTTTGGGTTGCCTCCCAAATAGCGCTTGTTTTATAGTCATCAGCCTGACTACTCCCTGTATCATCCCGGGTTGGCAAGGGTGATTGCGGTCTTTTGACGATTAACATCGCCACCCCAATAGTGCTTCAGTCTCTGCCCATTCACCTTAAAATTTCTCTTCGAGTTGGATTCCTCGACTTCAATTGCTCCATGGGGAACACTTTAGTAACAATAAATGGCCCTGACCACCTTGATTTGAGTTTTCCCGAGAAGAGTTTTAACCGCGAATTGAAAAGGAGTACAGCTTGTCCCGGCTCAAACTTCCGCTCAATGATCTTCTTATCATGCCACATTTTTATCATCTCTTTATAAAACTTGGCGTTCTCGTATGCTTGGAGACGGAACTCATCCATCTTATTCAACTGCAAGAGACGCTTCTCACCCACTGCATGCAAGTCAAAGTTAAGTTTCCGAATAGCCCAATATGCACTATGCTCTAATTCCACCGGCAGATGACAAGCTTTGTCATACACAAGTCCATACGGAGACATCCCAATTGGCGTTTTGTACACTGTTCGATAGGCCCACAAGGCATTATCTAGCTTCTTCGACAAGTCTTTTCGGTTGGGATTAATAATTTTCTCTAGAATCCGCTTCACCTCTCGATTCGAAACTTCATCTTGGCCACTAGTCTGGGGGTAATAAGTTGTGGCAATCTTATGGGTGACTCCATATTTAGCGAGAAGGGCTGTAAAATATTTATTACAGAAATGCGTGCCTTCATCGTTAATGATCGCTCTTGGGGTACCGAACCTCGTGAAGATGTTTTTCCGGAGGAAGGTCAACACCACGTTTGCATCATTAGTAGGCAAAGCAGTTGCTTCAACCCACTTCGAGACGTAATCCACCGCAATTGATATGTAGAGGTTATTGTAAGATGATGGAAACGGGCCCATAAAATCTATATCCCAGACGTCAAAAATCTCAACCTCCAAAATACTGTTTAAAGGCATTTCATGTCGCTTTGAAATATTTCCAGTCCGTTGACATCTGTCGCATTTTAATGCGAAAAAATGGGCATCCTTAAAGAGAGTTGGCCAATAGAAACTTGATTGAAGGACTTTTGTCGCTGTTCTCTCTCTCCCATAATGTCCTCCATAATCTGATGAGTGACAATGCTGCAAGATTCCTTCGATCTCTTCCCTGGGTACACATTTTCTTAACATTTGATCCGCACATTGTTTGAATAGGAATGGCTCATCCCAGATGTAATGCCTCACCTCGTGCAAGAACTTCTTCCTTTGTTGGTTGCTCAATTCAGGGGGAAACACATGACTCACTATATAGTTCACATAATCTGCATACCATGGTGCTTCCCCTACGACACAGAATAGTTGCTCATCTGGAAAGGATTCATTGATCATTACTCCCTCACCCTTTTGTTGTACGGTATTCTCAAGTCTGGAGAGATGATCCGCCACTTGATTTTTTGTCCCCTTTCTGTCCCGAATCTCTAGATCAAACTCTTGAAGCAAAAGGACCCATCGAATCAAGCGTGGCTTGGAGTCCTTTTTCGAAATCAAATACTTAATGGCAGAATGATCTGTGAACACCATCACCTTTGTACCAATGAGATAAGATCGGAATTTGTCAAAAGCAAAAACAATTGCTAATAATTCTTTCTCAGTGGTTGTGTAGTTGAGTTGTGCGTCCGATAATGTTTTGCTAGCATAATAGATGGCATGAAACATTTTTTCTTTATGTTGGCCTAAAACTGCGCCAACCGCAAAGTCGCTAGCATCGCACATTAACTCAAACGGCAAATCCCAATTTGGTGCAACTATCACGGGAGCAGTTATGAGCTTATTTTTCAACACCTCGAAGGCCTCTAGGCAAGCCTTATCAAAATTAAAGGGCATGTCTTTCTCTAAAAGGTTGCATAGAGGCTTTGTGATCTTGAAAAAGTCCTTTATGAATCGCCTATAAAATCCTACATGGCCCAAAAAACTCCGAACTCCCTTGACTGATGTTGGTGGTGGTAGTTTTTCAATAGTCTCTATTTTTGCCCTATCCACCTCTATCCCATTAGCAGAAATTTTGTGCCACAAAATAATACCTTCTTGAACCATGAAGTGATACTTTTCCCAGTTTAACACCAAGTTTGTTTCCACACATCTTTTCCACACAAGAGTTAGGTTTTCTAAACATAGGTCAAAGCTATTTCCAAATACCGAAAAATCATCCATAAATACCTCAAGATTTTGCTCGACCATGCCGGAGAAAATTACCATCATGCATCGTTGAAACGTTGCAGGTGCATTGCATAATCTAAAAGGCATCCTCTGGAATGCAAAGGTTCCATAGGGGCAGGTAAACGTAGTCTTCTCCTGATCCTCGGGTGCTATTGCGATCTGATTATAGCCGGAATAACCATCCAGTAGACAATAGAATTCATGCTCAGCCAATCTGTCAAGCATCTGATAGGAACATATGCAAAGGGGTAAAGAGAGAAGTCAATGGAGAACTACCAAATCCATGTAGTTGTTTTTACTTCCCTTTCTTAATCTTGATGGCAGCTTGGTGGAAGCATTCAACAAAACCATATGCAAACTCCTTAAGAAGATGGTTTTAGAATCAATGAATGGTAGAGGGAAGTGATCTTTTCGAGTTGCCTTATTGAGTTTGCGATAATCCATACATACTCGCCACCCAGTCACTGTCCGTGTTGGGATTAACTCGTTGTTCTCATTGGACACTACCGTCATGCCTCCTTTCTTCGGAACACATTGAACTAGACTAACCCATGAACTGTCTGAGATAGGGTATACGATTTCGGCATCCAACCACTTGATGATTTCTTTCTTGACTACTTCCTTCATGATAGGATTTAATCGGCGTTGATGCTCAATCATGGGCTTAGCATCATCTTCAAATAGAATTTTGTGCATACAAATTGAGGGACTAATGCCCTTAATATCTGCAATAGACCATCCTAAAGTCGTTTTGTACTCACGAAGGACTCACAATAGCTTACTTTCCTAAAATTCATCAAGTGAAGCATAAACAATAACTGGTAAAGTAAAAGAGTCACCCAAATACGCATACCGTAGATGATTTGGAAGAGGTTTAAGCTCTAATAAAAGTGGTTCTTCCAAAGATGACTTTACACGAGTAGAGCTTCCCGAATGATCCAAAGTCTCAAACTGTTGCTTAAACTTGACAACCCGTGGAAAAGCATTCAACTACTGTATATACTCTAGAGGAGCATGGTGGTCCGAAGCAGTGGGACTAACCAGTGATGTCCCAAGGGGATCTGAAATACAGCTTCCTACGAATATCTCATTTATTGCATCTTCCACCAAATCAATTCGAAAACATCCTTCCGCTCTTTAGAAAATTTCATAGCTGAAAATACATTAAATTTCACCTCTTGATCTTGGACTCGCAGAGTTAGCTCACCTTTTTGTACATCGATAAGTGTTTTTCTCGTTGCTAAGAATGGTCGCCCAAGAATAATAGGTATTTTCCTATCTTCCTCACAATCTAAGACTATGACATCAGCTGGAAAAATGAACTTATCCACTTTAACTAGAACATCCTCAACTATACCCCTTAAATAAATGAGTGATCTATCTGCCAACAATGTAACATTAGTAGGTTTTGCTTCATTCAAACCCAATTGCTGATAAATTGAGAGCGGCATTAAGTTAATACTAACTCCCAAGTCACACAATGCTTTTCCGAAAAACTGGCTGCCTATTGTACATGAAATTGTAAAGCTACCCAGATTTTTGAGTTTTGGTGGTAGTTTCTTTTGAAGAATAGCACTGCACTTCTCCGTAAGTGTCACTGTCTCAAAATCACCTAGTTTTCTCTTCCTTGACAGAATTTCCTTCATAAATTTCACATAGCTAGGCATCTGCTCCAATGCATCTACGAAAAGGATATTAATCTGGAGCTTCTTGAACACTTCCAAAAATTTTGAGAACTGTTTATCCAATTTTTGTTTCTGCAAACGCTGTGGAAATGGCACGGGAGGCATAATAGGACTCTACTTGCCTCCATCAGAACTTACTACTGGATCCTCTTCCTTCTTTTCATGTTTCATATTCTTACTATCTTTATCTTCATCCTTTCTATTATCCCCAAGTGAGTGTTTTGGAGTTCCACCAACAACTTCAGATAACTCTTTTCCATTTCGTAATGTAATAGCTTTGCAGTGCTCCTTACCTTCTCTCTTATGATTGATCTCCGTAGCACCAGGTAAAGTGTCTTGAGGTCGGTTGTTAATGGCATTAGCAAGCTGACCCATTTGATTTTCCAAGTTTCGAATTGATACTTCCTGACTGTTCATCCTTGTCTCATTCTGTGCTATATATTTGGAAAGCAGCTCCTCCAAATTCGACTTCTTTTCCTGCTGTGGTGGAGGTTGATTCTGAAATTCTGGTGGGTATGATTGTCTTGGAGCAGAGGATTGGGCTTGATTATTATTCCATGAAAAGCCCGGATGATTCCTCCAACTAGGGTTATAATTGTTGGAATTATTGTTATATTGTTGCCTGTTGTGGTTACCAATATATTGTACTGACTCTGGATTAATTGCACATTGATCACTCGAATAGTTCTCTGCACACAATTCACAGACAACTACCACACTCTGAATAGGCTGCACCCCTAAAACATCAATCTTCTTTGTTAACGTAGCAACCTGTGCAGCCAATGCGATAACCGCATCAACTTCATAAATCTCAACTACCTTTGGCTGATTGATTCTTGCAGAGGGCCACTGATTATTGCTGGCAGCCATCGTCTCTAATAACTCGTAGGTTTCATCAAAATTTTTCTCCATCAATGCCCCTCCTGCAGCTGCATCGATACTAGTTCGGGTAGCACTAAACAACCCGTTGTAGAACGTCTGAACTTGCAACCACTTAGGAATACCATGGTGAGGGCATTTTCGGAGTAAATCCTTGAATCGTTCTCAAGATTCATATAGAGTCTCAGAATCATGCTCTGCGAATGATGTGATGCCGTTTCTCATCCTTGCAGTTTTAGCAGGTGGAAAGAATTTAGCTTAGAATTTTTGAGCTAAATCTGTTCATGTAGTAATAGAACCCGGTGGCAATGAATGCAACCAACTCTTTGCCTTATCACGAAGTGTAAATGGGAAAAGTCGGAGTCTAACCCCATTATACTTGAATGTGTCGCAAATCTCCAGAAAACTCACCAAATGATCGTTTGAGTCGTCATTAGACAAACCCCCAAATTGCACTGAATTCTAAATCATTTGGATGGTACCCGACTTGATCTTGAAACTGTTTGCTTGAATTACGGGCCTTTGAATGCTCGATTGTATTTCCGTAACAAGCAGCATAGCATAATTCCTTAGCGATTTATGTTCTTCTTCAGCCATAGTTTCTTGATTTTTTACTTCTTGACACTGCTTGCGCAAGTTTTGGAGCCTTTTTCGATTTCGTCTTCGTACGGTCGTAGCTCCTGACTTGTAGATCGTGTTTGCATACAAAATTCAAGAGTGCTTGCGAAAAAATTAAAACATAAAACTAAATAAGTTTAAACTATGATCAAATTTATTGAAATTAATATTGAAATAATTACTAGAATAATTCCCCGGCAATGGTGCCAAAAACTTGTTATCTGAATTTGATATTGACAATTTACGTGCAAGTATACACGATCAACAAGTAATAAAGTGATAAGTAGAGTATCGTTCCCACGGAGAATTATTGCTAATAACTTCCGAGTACTAACTTTATATCAATTCGATTTTATTTAAACAATTGCAATCAACTATGAAATTACTAATTTAAGACTAAATATAAAATTACTGAACAATGAGTGATTTTACCGGATAAAAGAATTTAAGATTATAACTTCCCCTAATGCATCGTATAAATCTTTCCGCTCTCTTTCCAGTTAATTGATCAAATTAAGTTGTTAACTAAGACTTCAAAATTATTTATCAAACCTCTTCCGATAGTAAGATAAACATATCTCTCCCAATTAAATTATTATAATTCTATGCAAAATAAGTTGGAATAGATTCATTAAATTCAAACTCTCATAAAAGTTACACACGGCATATAGGTATATTCCTATCCTATACACAAATCCAGCTATTCAATCCTAAGAAGAATCAACCGGATGCATGTCATCATATTCCGATCTAAACCTAGAATTCATCTCTCAATTTCATCTAGGTTATCAAATTAATTGTTGGTCACACAATTATATATTAAACACAAAATATGATAAACAACTTATATATGATCAATAAGAACTAGAAACGAGAGTAGATCAATTTAACTAAACATCAGGTTCCGTTGCAATCTTAATAAAAATTTAGTTCATAATGTAATTGAAAAACATCATCCTCAAATAAAACAACATTTAAAAAAATCAAGAACTAAAAGTAAGAGAAAATGAATGAAAACTTAGTTGCAATCTTCAATCTCTCTCTAGCCTTCAATCCCGATTTTATTCGTGTTGCTTCCTTCGATTCTTGCCTTAAATTTTTTATCCATCATTGGTCCTTCTTTTCTTCTTAGCAGCCCCCAAAATCAGTATTCCCCTATTCCAACTCAAATCCTAGCATATATGTCGCATTAGAGTCCAATTTCGGCTCAAAAACAAGTCAGAATTCGCGTCCATATTAAAACAAGGGCTGCAGCCCCTAAAATCAGCGCAGAGGCGCTGACTTTCTGCCTTCCTATCGCTGCATGTAGAGCTGCGGCACTGATCCCTTTTTAAGCCTAAAGCTGCCCTTGTGGCTTAGTCTTCAAAAATCCAACATTTAGGCTCCTAAATGATCTTGTTTCCTTCTAAATGATGATTCCTACAAAATAACATTAAAACACACAAAACAAATAAAAAGAAACATAAAATACTTGAAAACTTACAATTTCATTAAGCCAAGAATACTCAATTCGTAGGTATAAAACCCACTCATCACCATGCCCACTCCCACCCCCTTGTCCTCAACCCACCATCCCCAACCACAACCCTAAGAATGAAGATATTGTGCAAGAATAAGACGAAAGAATCCAAATCACTAACAGAAGTTGAGGAGATTTTAGGGATAAATCCTAATTGCTAACAGAAGCAGCACCCACTATGGGACGATGTGTCATTTTGATAAGCACTGGTTTGCAATTTATATTTTTTACTGTGTGGAAACAAATATTCAATAAGGAAAGAGTTTATTTAGGACTTGTAGATCACAGCATTCGAGAGGCTGTGGAACTCTCCAAAGTGAACAATCTCATTACAAAGCAAGAAATCTCATATCCCTCTACTAACTAACGTTCCCCTCTATATACCCCTCTACCCAGCCAACAATCCCAACCGAATGCCAGCCAATCAAATCTAACAGACTACCAGCAACCTAACAGAATTGTATCAGCTATGGTCTTCCGAATTTACCCTTGCGCCTAGAATAGGTAAAACGCACTTGTGGCCTAACATTACCCCCCGCCCAAACATTTACCTTGTCCTCAAGGTGAAAATCAGGAAATTGTTGTTGAATCAAGTGAAAATCCTCCCAAGTCGCCTCATACTAAGGCAAGGACTTCCATCTCAGTAATACTTCAACTTCACCTGGCGGTCCCTGAGCTTTAGAACGTACTCCCAGCACTTCTTCTGGTTCCACCACCAGTTCAAGGTCAGGGGTTAACTGGGGTGGTAAGATGGAAGATGAAGAAGATATCCCCCGTGCTGGTCCTAACTGCGACACATGGAAAACTGGATGAATTGCTGCTGTCTGTGGAAGCTCTAGCTTGTAGGCTACCTTCCCGATCCGCTGAAGAATCTTAAATGGGCCGTAGTAACGAGCAGCTAGTTTCTCAAATTTTCGTTGAGCAAGTGAACGCTGCCGGTATGGCCATAATTTCAAGAATACCAAGTCACCTTCATTGAACTCTTCGTGGTGGCGCTTGAGGTCAGCTTGCAGCTTCATCCGCTGTTGAGCTTGCAGCAAGTGCATTCGCAGGTCATCCATGATTGCATCACGGTCTTCCAACAACTGATCGACCAAGGACACCGAAGCAGCCCCTCGATCATATCGAATGAGAGGGGGTGGATCCCGACCATAGAGTGCGCGAAAAGGGGTGCAACGAGTGGAGGAATGAAAAGAAGTGTTGTACCAATATTCTGCCCAGGCCAACCAGCGAGCCCAACTTTTAGGCTTTCCAGAAGCAAAACAGCGCAGGTAAGTTTCCAAGCAACGATTGACGACTTCCGTCTGCCCATCAGATTGCGGATGATAGGTTGTGCTTCGCTTTAGAGTCGTCCCCTGCAGCTTAAACAGCTCACTCCAAAAATGACTCAAGAACACTCTATCCCGATCCGAAATGATTGATTGAGGAATACCATGAAGCCTCACAATCTCACGCATAAAAATGCCAGCTACCGTCACCGCAGTAAAGGGATGCTTCAACCCAACAAAATGAGCATACTTACTTAATTGGTCCACCACTACCAAGATAGCATCCCAGCCCTCGGAACGTGGTAGCCCTTCAATAAAATCAAGTGTAACTTCGTCCCACACTTGCACCGGAAGTGGAATGGGCTGCAGTAACCCGGCTGGAGTAACGGCCATATATTTATTCTGTTGGCAAACAGTGCACTCCCGTACAAATCTGGCTACATCCTTGCGCATGCCTATCCAATATAACTCGGCTGCTAGGCGTTGGTAAGTCTTGGTTTCACCCGAATGTCCCCCAATTGGAGTGGCATGAAATTCTCCAATTAGAGTAATAAGGAGCTTAGAGGTCCGTGGAATTACAAGACGATTCTTACAGAATAGTATCCCCTGCTCTACTATAAACCCCACATGATGTTGTGTTCCAGAAGTGATGTCCTCCCTTAATTTCTTCAGAAAAGTGTCATCCGCCAATTCCCCTTTTAACGAGTCCCAATACTGCCACTGTGGAACAACCAAAGTTGAGCACTCCACTTCATTTGTGACACGCGAAAGTGCATCCGCTACCCGATTACTTGCCCCACTACGATATTGAATATCGAAATCATACCCCATAATTTTAGTAATCCATTTCTGATATTCCGATCCGACAATCCGCTGTTCCAAAAGAAATTTCAAACTCTGCTGATCTGTCCGTACGATGAAGCGTCTTCCTAGCAAGTAAGGTCGCCATTTCAACACTGCAAACACGGTTGCCATTAATTCCTTCTCATAAATGGACTTAAGGCGAGCTCGAGGACCCAGCACTTGGCTAAAATAAGCCACTGGTTGCTGACCCTGGATAAGAACAGCTCCTAACCCAAACCCCGAAGCATCCGTTTCAATTATGAAGGGCTTATCGAAATCGGGCATTGCCAAAACAGGTACTGAGGACATTGCTCGCTTAAGTTCCTCAAAAGCTGCTGCCGCCTCCGGATTCCACCCAAACTTATCTTTTTTAAGCTGATCAGTCAATGGAAGTGCAATGCGTGCATACCCAGCTACAAATTTTCGATAATATCCTGGCAAACCCAGAAACCCCCTTAATGCTTTCAAATTACTGGGCGTTGGCCACGAAGTCATGGCTTGAATTTTGTTCGGATCTGCTGCTACACCCTGCCCAGAAATGATATGACCTAGATAAGCCACTTGAGTCTTTCCAAACTCGCATTTCTTTCGATTTTCATAAAGGCTATGGGCCTGCAAAACCCCCAACACTTGGACTAGATGTTGCTGATGGCTCTCCTCTGAGGGACTATAAATCAAAATATCGTCGAAGAACACTAATACAAACTTCCGAAGGAAAGGCCGAAAAAGATCATTCATCAAAGATTGGAAAGTAGCGGGAGCATTTGTAAGTCCGAATGGCATCACAAGAAACTCGTAGTGTCCATCGTGAGTTCGAAAAGCAGTTTTATAGACATCCTGACTACTGACCCTGATCTGGTGGTAACCGGACTTTAAATCCAACTTGGAAAAAATTTTCGCACCCAGTAACTCATCAAGGAGCTCCTCAATAACGGGAATGGGGTACTTGTCTGGTACTGTAACCTTGTTTAGAGCCCTATAATCCACACAAAAACACCAAGAGCCATCCTTCTTCTTAACCAACAAAACCGGACTCGAGAATGGGCTACTGCTGACTCGAATGATTCCAGCAGCGAGCATCTCCCTAATCAACCTCTCAACCTCATCCTTCTGGAAGTGAGGATAGCGATATGGTCGGACACTAACCGGTTGACTGCCTTCTCTAAGCACAATAGAATGTTCTCGCCCCCTAATAGGAGGTAATCCCGCTGGCATGTCAAATACAATCTCATAATCTGCCACAACTTGGTGAAGAAAGTGCGGTACCTCGGAACATACTTCCTTCAAACTTTTCAGTTGATTGAGTTCCACCAGAATTCCAACTCCCTCATGTTTAATGGTTCGCATCATAGCTTTCAGGGAAACCAGTGTTTTCCCAAGGGAGGGATCCCCTCGCAAAATGACAGACTCATTACTGATTCTAAATTTCATCACCTGTGTCTTCCAGTTTGTATGAGTCATTCCCAACGTCTCAAGCCACTGAATTCCCAGAATTACATCCGAACTCCCTAACCCAAGAGGTAAGAATTCTTCCACAATGTTAATCCCCTGTAGGTGGAGTGTGATTCCTCGGCATAAGCCCTCTCCACGTACCGTATGACCGGTTCCCATAGCCACTCCAAATCCCTTGGTTTTAACAATCGGTATCTGGGTTCTATTAACCAGATCCAAGGAAATGAAATTATGGGTGGCGCCGGGATCAATCAATACCACAACCTCCTGTTCACCGATCATCCCCTTTATTTTCATCGTCTTTGGATTAGTCAATCCCACCACCGAATTGAGTGTTACTTCTGCCATTTGGTTACACTCAGTCGCCTCCGGTGTCGGTTCCGCCTCTTCCGTTTCTTCGCCCTCAGCCTGTTCTTCTTCTTCTCCATCACAGGTAAGGAGGACGTTCAGTTCCTTCTTCTTGCAGATATGCCCAGGCGCCCATTTTTCATCACACCGATAACATAGTCCCCTTTCTCGTTTTCTCTGAAGTTCCGAATCTGAGAGTCTTCGCACCTCTCCGGCGAATTTCCCTGTGGATCGATTTCCCCCAAAATCTGAGCGAGAAGCTTCAGAATGGATTCGTTAGTAGGGTGTGCTCTGCGTCGATCCCCCTGCTCGCAGAAAACCAGTGGAAGGTTTGTGGGCTTTGGTTACCCACAGCTTTTCTTCTATCCTTTGGGCCAATTCCATGGCCCTGCCCAAATTGCTGGGTTCTAAAATTCGGACCTCCACCTTGATTTCGGGTTTTAACCCATTGATAAAATTACCCAAAGCCAATTCCTCAGACACATTCTCTAATGGCGCCGACAGCTCGATGAACCTCCGGCGATACTCTTGCACGCTGCCGATCTGAGCTAGAACCAACCACTGCTCATGGAGTGAGCCAGCTTGGGTCGTTCGGAACTGCTTCAAGAGAAGCATCTTCATCTCTTCCCACAGAATAACGGTTCGTTTCCTGTTTTCCCACTGAAACCACAGTAGGGCATCTCCTTCGAACGCCATCATCGCTGCCTCAAGCTTCTCTTCATTGGTCAACCGATGTAGGGTGAAATAACGTTCTGCCTTCAAGATCCAACCATCCGAATTTGAGCCATCGAATAGCGGCATCTCCAGCCTTCGGAATCGGACTTCATGGCGAATTCCATTTGAGTTCGAGCCGCCGTCTATACCATGAGATTCTCTCTTGTACGAAGACGTACCTCCTCGGGCTGTATCTTCCTGCGATTTGAGGAATTGTTCGAATAATTTGTTCATATTCTGTACCTCCTCCTTCAACGTTCCCACTTCTCGATGGAATTCCTCTTGTACGGCACCGACCATTTCCTCCATGGAATCAATCCGCTGAGCAACATTCTTGGCTGCCATCGCCCCGGTACGATTGTTCTGATACCAATTTGATAAGCACTGGTTTGCAATTTATATTTTTTACTGTGTGGAAACAAATATTCAATAAGGAAAGAGTTTATTTAGGACTTGTAGATCACAGCATTCGAGAGGCTGTGGAACTCTCCAAAGTGAACAATCTCATTACAAAGCAAGAAATCTCATATCCCTCTACTAACTAACGTTCCCCTCTATATACCCCTCTACCCAGCCAACAATCCCAACCGAATGCCAGCCAATCAAATCTAACAGACTACCAGCAACCTAACAGAATTGTATCAGCTATGGTCTTCCGAATTTACCCTTGCGCCTAGAATAGGTAAAACGCACTTGTGGCCTAACACATTTGTTGTGAATTCCCATCTGAATTGCAAGGGTTGAGGTTGTTTGGCTTTGGCAATGGGGTTGGCTTATGTGAAAAATTTCTGAGAACCCCACAACACAATGCTTTTTTTAAGACTCTAATTTTAAGGGGTCAAACCTGTGTTGTGAGAAGCACCATTATAATTTGTGAATTGGTTTGATTTTTTTTTTTTTTTGTAATTGGAATATGCATGCTGGGTTGTTTTTTACATAATTGGAATATTCATGTTGTTTAGGGGCTTTTAGTTGATAATGTTGCTTCGTTTTGTTGTAGTTTGGTGTTCATTTGTTAATCCATCTCTCTGCATCACGATTTTTGTTTTGTCCTTCTCAATCTCTAAAATTAATTTTCATTTTTTGTACTTGTCATGGGTTGCTGGTTTTGATCCTTGACTCAAGGTTCCATAGACGATTGAATCTGCAGCTATCTCGCCTTCTTTGCTAATCTCAGTTGGGGAGGAGCTTTGCTATTTTTTTAATTTTTTTTTTGTGATACAAAAAATTAGTGTTTGGACAGAAATTTGGATTGAAGTTAAAAACGTCAGTACAAATGACGTTTTCAGTTAAAACGTAATTTGGATTGACGTTTTTAGGTGTTGTAGATGATCACTGTTCAAACAAAAAACATCAGTTGGTCTAACGTTTTTTGCCTAAAAACGTTACTCCAACTGACGTCTTTTGGTCTAAAAACGTCATTCCAACTGATGTTTTTAAAACAATCTGGGTTTGAAAAATACTTTAAAAACAACCCTCTTTGGGGTATATTTTTGGAAAACCTCATGGGTTGGGGTAAAACCTCAGTAGATTCAGGAAACCATAGAGGGACATATTCTAACAAATATTAATCAATAAAATTGGCTCTCTAAAGGGATACTGAGTCATATAAATAAATCTTTCAAATACAATTTCCCTTCTTTGGTATGACAAAAATGATGCAGATAAAACCACTGATAAATTGGGGGAACAAAACAATCAAGTTGAACCACCTCTACAATCTGTTAATACCACACTACAGACGTCTTTTGCTTTAAGATGCAACAATGGAACCATGTGAACTTACAGTTGTATTTAAATCTTGCCCAATAGATAAATTTTAGAGTTGCAACCCTTTTTTTAAAATAAAATAAAATTTAGAGTTCCTACAGGCTACATGCTTTAACTAGTATGAAAGCTTCTGCTGCAGTCAAAGTATCACTCCCTCATAGTACGGTCTTTAACAGAAAAAGCATGAGCTTCTGTGTTAAAAACAAATTTATCCAACAAAATAAGACTGCTGTCTCCAAACAGCAAGTATAAATTCTTCAGTGTTTCACCCAAGAAGAAGGCAACCACGTTGTCTCTTCTTTATAGAGGAAGCATGGTAACATCATCAATAGAGCTGCAACCGCCCCAATCAACCTCTGTATATTTCTCAAACGCCTCAAAAATCTCCCAACCCATTCACGAAATTTGTGATATGAAATGGGAAGCTATCACATGTTAAGGTATTTATTTGACAATGCATTGCAATGAAAATACCAAGGTAAAAACGTGCTAAGAAAGATCAATTCCACCAGTTCACGTAGTACACAACAGTTCCAACAAAAGATTCCTTAACAAACCGCCCAAATTCTTACTTATATAGTGCACAACAAATCACATTTTTTTCGAAATTCAACCACATCACAGGTCAATACAGCAACAAAACATTGATGGAAAAATAGCAAATTAATCACCAATCTAGATCCGACCAAAAAAAAAAATCACCAATCTAGACAGTTTGCAAACCTTGAGGACTGATCATTTGCGAATCTCGGCACTGTCGTAATTCATATCCTTTATTGAGTACGGCAAAGATGTCGACGACATGTTCAATCCGATCACCAGCTAGGGTTTCAGCTCCTGATCCTCAGAAACTCTCTAAATTACCCACAGACGGACAGAATTCGAGACAGCAACGAGGGAATCTAGATTCTAGAGAGAGGAAAATTGCGGGAACTCAAGTACTGCTCTTAAAAATCTATAATCTTTCGTATAAAACAGTATAAACTTCAATAAATCAACCAATTCATCTTACCGTCGCTAATATTCTTTCAAAATAATTCACATTACACCGTATTTTAAGGCACGAATTATCCTTAATATTAGTAATAATATGTGACTAAATTACTGTACACTATAAAATTAAAAATTGAGCAATTGATTGAGTAATATAAATATTTTAAAAAATAAATTATATTTTCTTTTCTTTAATTACACTATTTGGTGGATTTGTTGGGATGCAAAAGGGCTGATTTTTTTATGTAGAAAGATATTCGTGTGAGAGAGTTATGGAAAAGAGAATGATATGTGGGGATTTTTTTTTTTTTGGTTGGTGTGCATGCAAAAGGGAGATTGAGTTTGAGGGGGAAAAATTTTGGAGACTAAATTGGGATCAATAAAATAATGAGATGTAAATTGAATCAATCTCAGTCACTATTGTAGTAAGCTAAGTGAAAAATTCAAAATAGATTGTGCATTATTATATAGATAGATATGGGTATCAATCACAAAGCAACACATGACAAAGTTAAGGAGGAGGGATCATGAGCGGATGGATCATGAGTTGACGTGGTAGGACAGGCTCATCTTCGAATGGCAAAAGTCAACTCAAATGACCGTGGAAGACATTAGTAATGGTGGAGGGTATTCAAAACCACGAGAAAGCAAGACACGCCCACCCCTACGCTGGAGCAGTTATAATGAATCTTTATCTAAAAGGGACGAGTGACACCATAGAAGTTTGGGGATAACCTTGGGGCGACTTACACAACCTATCTCCCTCATCGCATAAATAAATGGATAAAGATGGGTCCCATAAAGCATATTCCCAGCACAGCCTCAAGGGGATACCCTCGGAGAGAAACTGAAATTCATTGGATGCCCACGGAGATAAATTCATTCTATTCCATATTCAATGACTAACTAGATCAATTTCCTAGAGAAACATAAATAAATCCTTAGGTTTACATCCAAAATCAAAACAATAGTCTTTCAACTAACTAAATAAGAAATATTCATAACATAGTCTCTAACTTTAGAAATTTAAACTAGAAATACACTCTCTAAGTCTCAACATCCAGATCCACATCTTGATCTACTGCCACCTCAAAGTCAACCAACTCATCTAAGGTTATATCTTCCTCAAGTCCAAAATCTGAAAAATATTATGGTAAGGTGAGGGATGAAGCTCAGTAGAAAAACATTCTCAAACCCAAATAAGGTTTCAAAATGATAAAGCAGGTAAGTCTCAACTATAAAATAACATATATGATTTTGAGATAAAATAGTGACATTTAATAACGATCTCAAGTTTATGGTACAAAACAATAAAGTTTATAGTGGAATATGATCACTCACAAAAACTTTAATTCATAATATAATATCTAATGTACATAGGTAGACTAGCATGAACTTATATACTGAACCTATCTCGTCCACCCACAAACACAAACTGTCTCAAATCAATCCCCGCAGGACCACAAAACTTTAGGAAGGGCGTGTACTGACGTATCAACATTGATGTATCCTTTCCTAGGACTAGTATATTAGCCCTTTGCCTCAAACCTATGTAGACAAATAGTGGTTGACTCTCGTAAGAAACCAAACCCCCATACGAGTGTTAGGGTTTTAATCAAAACATATTATTTGTAAATGTAAGACATGTATTTGAATATAAAATCATGGGTTTCTTCAAGAATCAAAACATATATTAAAAAAGAATATAGAACCGTTCAAGCCTTATTGATTAAATCAATTTGTAAATCAAGAACTAGGGTTTTGTATCAAGGACAAACAATCTTTATCGCAAACCATGTATTTTGTTTGAAGAAACGAATTGTAAGATCAAACGAACAATAACACAATATGGATCTATTATTTATATCATAATAGAGATGAAAAAGATATATTATATAGCCATAATCTTCAATGAATGAATCTGAGAAAAAATCTCTACCTTAATCCACAAATAATTGATACCAACATGTTTTGATACGATTCTCACGTGTTAATCCTTCAAGATCTAACTCATTCATCTTCTTCTCCTTTTCTTCAAGCCCTCCTAGGCCTCCTAGGGTTGAAAAATATGTATAGGAACCCTATAGTACATCTCTAAGGTATTTATAGTGTCAAGAGTGGAGAAAAGGCTCAACACAGGTTGTCCAATGTCGGCCCCGTGCATCCGGACGCGTGTTTTTCCAATCCGGACTCGGGTGACAGTCTGCCCCTGACTTCTTGCTCGATTTTGACCTAGTTAGCGGCCGATTCATGAAATATATTTTTGTAGCCCTTGAAGTGTAGTTTCTACTTTCCAGATATTAGATCAATCGGACTTCAGAGTAAAAAGTTATGGATAAAATACTAAAGTAGCGTCAAATTTCTTCCTACCCAAATTCTTTCCAAAATGCGTTTTAACTCCGGAATACTTCCAAACTTCTAATACATCTCATATTATCTCTTCCAAGGTTTCTTGACCTTCTGGATTTAATGATTACTTTATTTTGACCTAAAAATAGTTAGAAACTTGTCTAACCACCATTCTTAAGCTTAAATACTTCCGAAACTAATTTAACCCGAAATTCAATAAACCCGAAACTCAAACTCCATGACAAATCTTTCAATAAGGATTCAAAATTTCTATCATCCTTTTGGAAGTACTCTTAATATTATGTTATTCGTCTTTGAATTTGGTACGGGATCTTACAAATACCCTCATCACTTGCCCTTATATTACACATACTTACCCTATCCGAGATAGACACTCTAGCTGGTGTGAGAATTTTCGTTGACTCCACCTACCCGAGGAATGATTTGGCCAAAAATGTTGGTCCCAATAGTTAAAAGATGGCTCGAGTCCTTTTATCCTACTCAGTCTTTTTGAACACATTGACATCAGACGTGTGTATCAACCTCTTTAACACCTACAAAGAGAGAGGGGCTGAAGGGAGAAAAGGTTTTAGGTTTGAATTTGAAGTGTCTATGACAGGTTTGACGCTTCAACTAATATGACGATCCATGAGAGTGGATAATACAAAATAGCATAAATTATAATTTACACCCTTAAAGTATGCATTTAATTTCTACTTAGTCATTAAAGTTTCAATTGCAACAATCAAATCCTTAGAGTTTCAATTTAGTTCTTACATCAAAATTCACCAATTTATTATGAAAGATTGGTCATTCGTGATCAACACATGACCTAGGTAAAGGTGTATATTTGTCTGGTAAAAAATTTATTACATATAAGTTAGAAAATCTTCCCGTAGTCCACCTTTCCCCTCCAGCTGTAATACCCCTTCCTTCTTACCCTCGCCTCTTCTTATACCTACCTCTCTTCGAATGTTGTGTACACTTCACCAAAACAATCATTCTGCATACCAAATACTACTCATCGTCATCATCATCTAATATTCACCACCAACACAAAATCTTCATCACCTTTTCTCACCATTGATACAAGCAACTAACACAATTAGTATTTTTTTGACCTCTTAGCCACCGTTTAAGAAGAAGGCTGGACAGAGACAAAACAGTAGGTAAATAATCTCTCTCTCTCTCTCTCATATCAATCTAGTCTACTATTTAGATTTTAGAGAATACTAGTTGGTTGATAATTGATATTGTCATATTATAATACATTGATAATGCTATATTTGATTTTTTTTTTTTGATTTTTATATATTGAATCTGTGATAATGCTATATTTTATACATTGAAATATTGTAGGGCTAAATTTTAAAAATTATATAATTAATTAAGAGCATATTGTTTGATTAAAAAAATTTCAATTAAGATTATGTAGGGCTTAAATACAGGTATTTTTTTCTATTTAACTTTACAAGTTATATTGAAAATTTCCAAATTGAATGCATTGGGATACATGTTTGCTGATTTTGGGGTTTTTGTAATATGTAATATACATTAAACATGCTATTTTAATAATTCTTATGGTTTTTAGCCTATTTATTATTTTTTTATTATATTACCGTCCTGACCAGTGACCCTAGTGATCTATTGATCTAGTCGTTTTCCCGAGTTGATGTCCGGGCTGAGTTTTAAAACTATAACCTAGACTAAGTTCCTGAGGAAGGAGTTACATTTTCCAAGGTAAAGGGGATAATCGAGGTAGAAGGGTCACGACTAGGTCATTGCAAAGGGGTCATGTTTGTGGTGCGCCTAGTGCACGCATACCACGACGTTCCCCTTTCCCTTTGAAACCCCTTCCATCTAAGGTGCCCAATCAAGGATCCTCATATAGTTTCAGTATTTTAGCCACCAATTTATATATCTCATCATCCTATATATTGATCTGGACCATTAACTCCTTGTAACTCAAGAGTCCCTCCAAATCCTAGTCAAGCGCAACTCAGTTGGCAGTGAACTATACACTGGGTATCTGCTCAAGCTGATTAAACCTTCAAGACCCTACCCAAGGCCGAGGTTGATGCTTGACTTATTTCGTCGTTCCTAATCTCCGACCATGATTTTGGTAATGTGTATGTGGCTTATACGGTTAGGTGAGTGTCACTCTCCCTCGGATATCATGCAACAAATGGGAAAACGTGTGTGAATGAAATGTGTGTGTGTGTGTGTGTGTACAAAAGTGCTCCCCAAGCGTAGAGAGACTTTCGAGTGTCATGTTTTACTTGGAATTGGTATTCCAAGGTTGTCTCCTCAGGGAAGGAAGGTGAATTGTGTTGAAGGTGATTTCATGAAAAATGAAAAGTGTAAAATCTTGTGGATTGGTGTTTTGATGAGTTGTGTTTTTGATGAAATGTAATGGAAACAAGTGTTGGCTAATCTAAAGAGGTCATTCCAATGGAAATGTTAAATCAACTCAAAACATTCTTCCAATGGTGCCTAGGTGTTCGATTGTTTCCATTGCATCTTTATCACTCACCAAAACACAAACTCAAATATTTTACACTTTTCCATTTTCACAAAATTACCTTCACACAATTTGACCTTCCTTCCCTGAGGAGACGACCTTGGAATACCAATTACAAGTAAAACACAACACTCGAAAGTCTCTCTGTGCTTGGAGAGCCTTTTGTACACACACACACACACATTTTCATCCCACACACACGTTTACCCCATTTCTTGCATCATTTCAAGGGAGAGTGACACTCACTTATCTGCATAAGCTATACACACAACCGGGTGATGTTTGGAGATTAGGGTCAACGGAATAAAACCAAGCACATACCCAAGAGGAAATCTCCCTTAGATTAGCCAACTTAAAACTTAGCTACTCATATTAAATGCAAATACATACATTGTGTAAACAGACATGGTATTGAAATGGAGATTTAAACTTGTATTAATGTAAAGAAAAGTGAAACTACAAAAATAAGTGCATTTAATACCCAACTAAAAAGCTTGAAGTGTAAAACTTGAATGTAACAATGGTAGATTTCAAGATACTTAACTAAAATTGCAATACACTTGAAATAAATGACATTAAGTGCAATAAATGAGGATTACAAGAGTCTTACAACTGATTACAAGTGAAATGGGTAAAAGAAATGCAAAAATTCAACTTCTCTCTCTAAAACTATGTCTTCCTCCTTGAGCTTCTCTCTCTACAATGTTGAATAATCCTGTGTAATGTGAAGTGTCCCTCTAATTTTCATCCATGGAGGTCTTCTAGCATGTGTGAGAGGCTTCCCATCAATGGGGGGGTTGATTTGATGGCTTGGACAGGCTAGGACAAGCCTAGCCTGCAACTCCCCAGGCTTCCCCCTTCTCTCTCTTCCTCATAGGGAGGCATGTATGTGTGTAAGAGATGTCAAGGGACAAGTGGGAGAATTATAG
Organism: Ilex aquifolium; assembly: GCA_951799425.1. Classification (NCBI taxonomy): domain Eukaryota; kingdom Viridiplantae; phylum Streptophyta; class Magnoliopsida; order Aquifoliales; family Aquifoliaceae; genus Ilex; species Ilex aquifolium. The sequence continues at coordinate 47,692,668 of OX637392.1, read as the reverse complement.
GTGGGACTCCCAAGTGGCAGAGCTTGAGTTGCAGGTTGTTTGGCATTTCTGGGCAAAAACCTTCCGGAAGGTTTTGGTTGGGAAAAAGCTGTCCAGTGAGCTAAACCTTCCAGAAGGTCGATGCAAACCTTCTGGAAGGTTTATTCCAGTAGGCAAAACCTTCCGGAAGGTTTTGGCAGGGCATTGGCAGACCAAGTGCAAACCTTCCGGAAGATTTATGGCCAAACCTTCCGGAAGGTTTTCCCTAAATTGCCTTCTTCTTGATTTCTTCACCTTCCAAGCCTCCTGTTAAGCCACCCCCTCATCTCCATTGTCTTTAAGCACAACGATGGGGGCTTAACTCAAGCCATTTACAACTCTTCCCCTACATTCTCACAAAACTTCATTAAAAAGGTAGATTAAATGCATTTTCTCCCATTTCACAACAAAAGCAAGTATAGAAGGGCGTAAAAAGCATACATAATGTGCAATATTTTGTGCTAATCATACCCCCCAACTTGATTTTTGCTAGTCCCTAGCAAACTTTATTTTCAAACTGCAAATTGTAAAACTACAACAATTCATTTATGCTCAAACATCATCAGCAATCAAAATGCAAAAATCACAATGCAATTAAAGAAATCGACTTGGGCACGATAAAATGAAACAACTGTGGTACTTTTCATTAATCATTTTCAAAAGTTCAGTACAATGAGTTAGAGTTCAAAAAAAAAAGGCCCAACATCCTAGAGGCATTTCTACTAGGCTGATAAAACTAACCCTAACTGTATAACCTAAAACCAACAACAAAAATAACACGACGAAACAACTACTCGTCGTCCTCCTCTCCATCATCCTCCTCTCTAGCCTCATCATCATCGCTTTCCTCATCACTCTCCTCCTCATCGTCAGAATTGGAGCCTCCTACCTCAACAACTGTAGAATTCATGGGAGCAGAAGCAGAAGGTCTGGCAGTTGGAGGCGGAGGAGGTCCATAGGAAATGGGCTCGCCCGGAAAGGTGTGCTGAAAAATCTGGGTCACCATCAGTGAAAGCCCCTACATCGTAGTCTCCAAAGCATCCAAGTGCTGCGACACAGCGAGGACTCGGACAAAAGTAGAAGGTCCAGAAGATGATGGCCTAGCTGAGGATGGCACAGGTCCCGAGGCACTAGCTCTCTCACCCCCAATCCTCGTTGCCCTCTTGCTACTGCTTGATTTCCCAATTAGACTGGTCTCAGGGGGCAGCAGCACATCGTGTGCGTAGGACTTGACCTTGCAATGACCGTACATCCTGGTGATAAGATTGGCAAAGGGGAGATTCGGCTTCGGCTTTGTAGCCTGAGCAAACTCCTTCACCTCCTCCCAGATCAAAAGGGCCACATCTATCACCTTCTCTGTCATAAAAACGTGGAGTAGGGCGAGCTTCTCCACATTCGGGTTCTTCTTGGAACCCCTAGACATCAAATTGTAGTTTAAGACTTTGTTCATGACCCCGTAGGAGTGCTTGAGGCCCCCGACTAGAGTTGTCCCTTTGAATGTGGTGGGGTCCTCGTAGGTAAGTTGGACATACTTAGAAAGTGTTTTAATCCGTCCGACATTGTGTGGGTAGACCGGGGTGTTAGGGGGAGGCCTCTGATACTTCAACATGGTAGCAATCAACTCCGGGGTCACGTCAAACGTCTTGCCCCTCACATTTGTCCTAAGAACACTACCATCCTCGCCCAACACCATCAATTTCCTATAAAATTCCCTACACAACGCCAGGTTATACCCGCTAACTGGCTTAAACCAAATCCCCAATCCATGCCCCTCGATAATCCTCACCACTTCGTTGTTCGGCCCGAGAGTAATCTTATCCACAAACCTCTCACATGTGACATTTTTCTCATTTATCCTTTGTTTGCGAACATCATGTCTCGCTTTTGTCCTCCTTTCCTCCCTATCCCCACTACTCGGGCCCTCCACACTCCTCTTGCGGGAACTAGTGCCCATGGGTTGAGGGGACTCTGGACCCGTACGCTTGGTGCGGGCCATGGTGATCAACAGTGCCCCGATGCCAAAAATTTTCAACACCCACATCAAAAGCCACTCAATGGGCTCAAAAGTGTCAAGGGAGGTCTTTCCTACACGAGCCATAGCAAGAGATTTATAGGATTTGAAGAAACCCTAAGAGAAATTGGAAATTGGGGGAAAAATTGGAGACCTAGGGTTTTTGTGAGAAAACCACAATTTTCGGCAAAATCCACTCAATAACCAACCCTAAACAAGAGAAAGGTAGGATTTGATGGTTTGGGTGAAGTATTTTGAGGATTGGAAGAGAGTAGAAGGAGAGGAGAGAGCTTTGGAGGTTAATATTTGAGGGAAATGTGAAGGGTTTCCCGAAAAAACTAACTTAAAACCCTCGTTTTTGGCTTTTTGGGCAAAACCTTCCAGAAGGTTTTGTCTTTTTGCAAAACCAATCCTATGCTCCAAATCTCTCTTCCATTTCAACTTTTTTCAACTCCTAAGCATTCTAACAACCTATCTATGACATCTAATCTACCAAAAACCTGAACCACACATGTGAACCACAATTAAATGATCATGCCTAAAGTCATTTCCGAAATTGCAACATGATTTAAAATTTTGATATTTTCAAAATACAAGACATGGATTTCTAAGTTTAACTACCAAAATGAATACCCAAAATGTGAAACACAGGTTCAAATGGTAAAGACAATCCTAATTCTATCAAATATCGAAAGTTGAGCAACATTCCCCCATCCTACAAGCATAGGGCTACATGACGACATTGTTCAAATATCCGAACTAAGCACACATGAGCATTACCATAACTTTAAATACTATTCTAGAGTATGCACATACACATTCATTTTCAAACTCGTGTGTGTGTGAAATGGACATGTAATTTCAGCATTTACACAACGGAGTTCACATTCACTTTGCAATCCAAATTCAGCTTCGATGCAACCTCACCAAGGGTGTCTCCCAACAATGAATCACACTATAGTTGTCCTGACATGCTCTCCATGTGTATATGTGAGATAGAATCATGTGTACAAAATAAGCTATGCTCACATATAATCAAAAAATAAAGTACATGCATAAGAATGAAACAACCTTGGTATTATCTCATGAAAGGAATGCTAGGGCACTAGATAGTTAAATCAATCATTCTTTTTCGTTAAAAGTGTGTTTTCCCCATGCCGTCTCTAGATCATTTAGGACTTCAAGGGTTATAATGGGGCTTTGGGGTGATATTGAGGCACGTGAAACGAAGGATAGAAGATAATAAAGAGGGTTGTTCCGGGTGAATGACCTTTATTTCAAAAAGATCTCCCTTTTTATGAGATTTCCAGTCTAACACCATCACTTCACTCTTTATTTCTTTTTCTTCTTTTCCTTAACATTTTCCTTCTTTCTTTGATCATTTTTTTCTTCTTTCACCCTTCCTCTCTCCCTTTTCTTGGATTCATCATTCTTTTTCATTCAACATATGAATTCCACATTCATCATCCCTTTTGTTGGGTTTCCACATCACCATTCCTTCTCTTTTATGATCAATCATAGTCAGCTCTCGGAACAACCAAAGTGTGGTAGATTTTTATCATTTTGCACTGACTCGGTCAAATGTGTGGCATTGAAACGAATTTGCAACAAGGCTCAAACATGGGACTAGGGATAGAATTTCACAAGAAAAGGGCAAAGGCTCAAAATAACAAGGATGGCCTAAGATCATCTCTAGATAAGCATGGAGGAGCATTATGCATTTCAAGTCAAGTCAATCAACTACCATATGCACTCTAACCAAAACAAGCATAATGAGATTATTGAACAAATTTAGAATTTGAAAAATTATTCCTTGAGTAAATGTAAGTTCCCTCCAACAAGGATTGACACTAAAGCTCTCATGGGTCCTTACTCATCTCTACTATGCATGTCAAACACTAAAATGTGAACTTAATCCGTAAATTATCGAAATTACACATTCAAGGTGCACTTATGGGTGAGTTCAAAAGTAAAAGCATATGTGATACTCAAACATAGGATGAACTTCTATAATGTGCTCATGTATTCAAAATTCAAAGCAAAGATCAATAATATCAATAAACCCATAACACTCTAACTAGAGGAATATAGGTCAACATTCAGATATTTTTCACAAAAAATTTCAAAATTTTCACATATTTCTCAACTATTTTAACCCAAAAATCTGTCGAACATGTGAATGGTGAATTTCACCACAAAATTGGTATTATCAACAAAAATTTCCACAAACATTGGTGTATCATACAAATAGTGCACCTCACCCCCTAACTTGATTCATGCATTGTCCTCAATGCAACAAAAAGATATGATATGCAATGAAGGACTGTAAAAAGATGAATAGGGTTAGAAAATACATCGCACTTAAGCTCTGACAAAAACACCAATATCTGCACTAAGAAAGAAAACAATATACACAAAGATAAAGTAAGTAACAAAATAACTTGGAAAGTAAATTATAAAATAAAATGATTGTACACTAAAAACTACATGAACAGTTATTCTTCCAAAAGGTCCGGGTAGACTGGATCCACCAACTCCTCCTCTACCATTTGAACTTCAAAACCCTCGAAGAATGGCTTAAGTCTTTGGCCATTGACATTGAATGTCTTGCCATCCTCGGGGTTTGTGACTTCCACGACTCCATTGGGGTAGGCCACCTTGACAAGATAGGGGCCATCCCAACGGGACCGAAGTTTTCCTAGAAAGATAGAGAGACGAGAATTGTACAAAAATACTTTTTTTCCGGGCTCAAATGTCTTTCTTAAAATGAATTTTTCATGAAAAATCTTAGCCATTTCTTTTGAAATTTTTGAGCTGTCATACGCATCTCTACGGATCTCCTCCAGTTCATTCATCTCCAACTTCCTATTCTCTCCGACCATTCCCAAGTTGAAGTTCAAGGTCTGGATGGCCCAATAAACCTTGTGCTCCATTTCAACCGGCAAATGGCAAGCCTTGCCATAGACTAGCCTATATGGTGACATGCCTAGAATGGTCTTGTAAGCAGTGCGGTAAGCCCATAGGGCATCGGTCAACCTAAATGACCAATCCTTCTTATTAGGGTTCACCATTTTCTCTAGGATGTTCTTGATTTTCCTATTGGCCAACTCGGCTTGACCATTGGTTTGTGGGTGATAAGAGGTGGAGACCTTGTGTGTGACTCCATACTTATGCATTAAAGATGCAAATGACCTATTCCAGAAATGAGAACCACTGTCGCTTATCATTGCCCGAGGCATCCTAAATCTCAAAAAAATGTTTTCTTTGATAAACTTGACCACGACTCGATGGTCATTGGTCTTGGTTGGGATAGCCTCTACTCACTTGGACACGTAATCCACTGCCAATAATATGTATAGGTAGCCAAAAGGCATGGGGAAGGGACCCATAAAGTTGATACCCCATCAGTCAAATATCTCGATTACAAGTACAGGGGAGAGGGGTATCATGTTCCTACGGGTCACACTACCCAATCTTTGGCACCTATCACATTCCTTATAAAAGGAAACACAGTCTTTGATTAATGAGGGACAATAAAAATCTGATTGTAAAACCTTCGCCGTAGTCTTCTTTGAAGAGAAATGGCCACCACACGCTTTGGAATGGCAAAATGCTAGGACTTCCCATTGTTCATTCTCAGGAACAAACCTCATCATGACTTGGTCAGGGCAGTACTTGAACAAGTATAGGTTGTCGAAGTAAAAGTACTTCACATCTGCCATAAATCTCCTTCTATCCTCCGGGCTCCATTGCGGTGGTATTTGTCTTGTAGCAAGATAATTGCATATGTCAGCATACCAAGGACAAACATAATGAATAGAAAGTAAATGCTCATCAGGGAAAGAGTCGGGAATAGGAATATGCTCATCGGCATCTTGAACCACAAGTCGGGATAAATGGTTCGCCACCACGTTCTCCACTCCCTTTTTGTCATTGATTGTCAAGTTGAACTCTTGGAGTAGGAGGATTCACCTGATGAGTCTCGGTTTTGCATCCTGCTTAGACAAAAGATACTTCAAAGCAGAGTGATCGGTATAGACTACTATAGGTGAACCAATGATGTAAGACCAAAATTTATCCAATACAAATACTACAACTAGCAACTCTTTTTCAGTAGTAGTGTAATTCATTTGTGCTTCGTTAAGAGTTTTACTAATATAGTATATTACATAAGGTCTCTTGTCTTCCCTTTGGCCAAGCACAGCGCCGACCGCGTAATCACTTGCGTCGCACATAAGCTCAAATGGTAAGTCCCACTTGGGTGGTCGCATGATCGGAGGTGAAGTGAGCATGCTTTTTAGTTTTTTAAACGATGACTCACAATCATCCGACCACACAAATGGGACATCTTTGAAAAACAAATTGGTCAAGGGTTGAGCCAATGCACTAAAGTTCTTTATAAAGCGACGATAAAAACCAGCATGACCAAAAAACGACCTAATGTCTTTGATGACCTTTGGCGTGGGGAGGTTGGAAATGACTTCAACTTTTGATTTGTCAACTTCGATCCCCTCCGCCGAAACGATATGCCCGAGCACTATTCCTTGTGTCACCATAAAGTGGCACTTCTCCCAGTTGAGAACCAAAATTTTCTCCTGGCATCTCTCAAGTACTCTCTCAAAGTTCTCCAAACACCCCTCAAATGAATCCCCCAATATGGAAAAGTCATCCATGAAGACTTCCACGATCTTTTCTACCATATCACTGAAAATTCTCATCATACATCTTTGAAAAGTCCTTAGGGCATTAGACAACCCAAATTGCATGCGTCGGTAGGCAAAGGTACCGAAGGGGCAAGTGAAGGTGGTCTTTTCTTGATCCTCCAATTCAATCTCAATTTGATTGTAGCCAGAGTATCCATCCAAGAAACAATAGAACAAGTGTCTGGCTACTCTTTCCAATACTTGGTCGAGGAATGGCAAAGAGAAATGATCCTTTCTTGTGCAAGAGATAAGCTTCGGATAGTCGATATACACTATCCATCCGGTGACTACTCTTGTCGGAAGCAACTAGTTTTCCTCATTTGCAACCACCGTGACCCCCAATTTTTTTGGCACCACTTGAGTGGGACTAACGCATTTACTGTCGGTAATCGGAAAGATGATGCACACATCAAGTAGTTTGAGTACCTCATCCCTTACCACATCCTTCATAATCGGATTCAACCTTCTTTGTGGTTGTCGGGATGGCTTGGAGTCTTCTTCAAGGTAGATGCGTGTGTGCAAATGAGGGGACTTATCCCCTTGATGTCGGCAATTATCCAACCAATTGCTCCTTTGTGCCTCCTCAACACCTTCAATAGATCCTCTTCTTGCTCCACCTCCAAAGTTGAGCTTATTACCATCGGGAAGGTCTCATGCTCCCCCAAGAATGCATATTTGAGGTTGGATGGTAAAGGCTTCAACTCCAAGATGGGATTTTGCACAGTCGATGGAAAGATCTTTTTCTCTTGCAAAGGAAGTTTCTCAAATGTTGGGGTCCATTTTTCTACCCCTTGTAAACTTTCCGGCTCCTCTTGATCAACAATCATCTCCTCCTTAAACTCCAAAGTGCTCAATAGCTCCAAGTGACCCTCCACTAAAGAATCAATCCTATTGACTTCATGCACTTCCTCATCATCTCCGGGTTGTTTGCACAGATTAAATACATTGAGGTCCATTGTCATATTTTCGAAAGTAAGCTTCATAAGTCCATTCATGCAATTAATCACAACATTAGAAGTAACAAGGAATGACCTACCTAATATGACAAGAATTTGTGAGCTAGGGCTAGCAACCGGATGAGTTTCAAGTACAATAAAATCAACAGGAAAATAAAAATTATCAACTTGAACTAAGACATCCTCAACTACTCCCCTCGGTGTTCTAATGCTTTGATCCGCCAATTGAAGAGTGATTGGATTTGAATTCAACTCTTCAAGTTGGAGTTGTTGATATACCGAATAGGGTAGGAGGTTGACACTTTTCCCCAAATTAAGAAGTGCTTGCTCCACCCGACAATTCCCTATTGTGATAGCAATGGTAGGGCATCCGGGGTCTTTGAACTTTGGCGGTGTGTTGGTCCTCAAGATTAAACTCACTTGCTCGGTGAGGAATGCCTTCTTGTGCACATTCAACTTTCTTTTTATGGTGCACAAATCCTTCAAAATCTTGGCACATGAGGGAATTTGCTTTATGGCATCAAGGAGCGGGATGCTGATCTTAACCTGCTTGAACATCTCAATAATGTCAGAATAGTTAGCCACCTTCACATGTGGCTTCAAACGATTGGGAAAAGGAATCGGAATGGGATATGCATGCACATTTACATCAACATTTTTTTCTTTTTCACTCACCTCACCCCCTCGGAGTCACGCTTAGTCTCTTTCTCTTTTGTCAATGTGGCATTAGGTGAGACTTTTGGCACAATGGTCTTGTCAATTTGTTTGCCACTCCTTAGGGTAGTGACCGCCTTGAGTTGCTCACAACTCTCCTTTGTGGGTTCGGATGACTCAATCACATGTTGGCCTCAAGGGTTCTCTTGGGGTTGAGCGGGGAATTTCCCATTCTCTTGCTGTGATGTCCCTATGGCATTGATCAATTTTGTGATTTGGGTCCGAATATCATTGAAAGTGACGGCGGTTTGATTGTTGATGGTGGTTTGGCTTTGGATGAATTGGTGCACTACATCCTCCAAATTCTTTTTATGAGGTGGTTGGTAGGTGGGTGGGTTGGTTGGTCCTTGTTGACCAAAACTTGTGGAGGCGGGTTTTGTGAAAACCCTTGTGGATTGGATCGGGGGTATTGGGAGCTAGACGATTGAACTTGGCCCTGGTATTGGTTTTGCTTGTGAGGCATGTGAGGTAAATATGAACTAGACCCGTGAGGAGTGGGATTATCATTCTTCTAACTAAAGTTCGGGTGATTACTTCAACCTAGATTGTATGTATTAGAATGTGGGGAGAATGATTGCCTACTTTGATTGAAGGCATTGACTTGCTCATGGTACACATCTTTAAGTGCCGGAATGTTGGGGCACTCATTGATGGAATGTTCAACACTCACAAATAGAGCAAAACTCCTCGGTCTTGGAAATGTTGGACACCTCATGTCTCCTATTTACCTTAGACTCTCCACTTTCCGAGACAATTTGGTGATTTTGGAAAGCAAGTCTTCCTGGTCCCTTAAATCATACATCCCTCCCCCGCTTGGTTGATTACTACCCGGAGAGGACCTCAGTACATCGGCGGGATTAGTGATATCCCAAGATTGTGCATTTTGTGCCAATGTATCAAAGTACTCTAGGGCCTCATCGGGATCCTTGTTTAAAAACTCCCTATTGCACATCATATCGATGAACTGTCTATGGCCCGGTGTGATCCCTTCATAGAAGAAACTCACCAATTGCCATGGTTCAAAGCCATGGTGTGGAATGGATTGTAGCAATTCCTTGTAGCGATCCCAACATTGGTAAAATTGTTCATTGGGCTTTTCCAAAAAGTTTTGAATTTGCTTTTTAAGAGCGGTGGTTTTGGGCACCAAATTTTTTTTTTCAAAAACTTGGAAAGCATTTGTGCCCAAGAGCTTATTGATCGAGGCTTCAAGGAATTCAACCACAATTTGGCTTTATCTATAAGGGAAAAGGGGAACAATTTCATGCGAGCTATGTTTTCCATTGCATGACTAGTGAGGAAGGTTGCAACTATTTCCTCGAATTCCTTAATGTGCAAATAAGGATTCTCTCTTTCAATGCCAGGGAATTGAGGAAGTAGTTGTAACATTCCCGACTTTACTAGGAAGACATGAGCTTGAACCGGTAAAATAATGCATGAGGGAGTGGTGTTTCTAGTGGGTTGAAGATAATCCCGCATTGACCTTACCGGAGGATTAATTGGGATGTTGTTCCCTTCATTCCTAGGAGGGGAAAATTGCATTCTAGGGTCTTGCACTCCCCTGCCCCTTAGGACATTAACATTGGCACCTAAATCCTCAAAGTTGTCACTAGCATCCTCGGGTGGGTCTTGGTTAAGATTCGTGTTGGGTCCTAGGGGTCGTCTAATCAATCTATTTTGGTTGTCCCATCCCCACATGCAAAAACAATATCTACAATTAAAATGAAAAGTAAACAAAAATATATACAAGGAGCAACATACCTCGGCTCGTGATGAGGATCACGGGACTTACCTCCGTTGTCCGAAAATCACCTTCTTAATTCAACGTTTTGCCTTCCCTGGCAACGACACAAAAAATGCTTGACTTATTCCGTCGTTCCTAATCTCTAACCATGATTTCGGTAATGTGTATGTGGCTTATACGGTTAGGTGAGTGTCACTCTCCCTCGGATATCATGCAAGAAATGGGAAAACGTGTGTGTGTGTGCAAAAGTGCTCCCCAAGCATAGAGAGACTTTCGAGTGTCATGTTTTAATTGAAATTGGTATTCCAAGGTCGTCTCCTCAGGGAAGGAAGGTGAATTGTGTTGAAGGTGATTTCATGAAAAATGAAAAGGGTAAAATCATGTGGATTGGTGTTTTGATGAGTTGTGTTTTTGATGAAATGTAATGAAAATAAGTGTTGGCTAATCCAAAGAGGTCATTCTAATGGGACTGCCAAATCAACTCAAAACATTCTTCCAATGATGCCTAGGTGTTCGATTGATTCGTAGGAAACGAGGGACTAAAATGGAGGTGAGGGTTCAAGCATACCCCGTGACAAGTCTATGGTGTATCAAGAGCTCACAACCACGTCCGCACTCAACCTAATCAAACAAAACCACCTTACACTACGAGGAGGAATGAAAAAGAATGGATTTAGCATACCCAAGAGGAAATCTCCCTTGGATTTGCCAACTTAAAACTTAGCTACTCGTATTAAATGCAAATACATATAATGTGTAAAGAGACATGGTATTGAAATGGAGATTTAAACTTGTATTAATGTAAAGAAAAGTGAAACTAAAAAAATAAGTGCAATTAATACCCAACTAAAAAGCTTGAAGTGTAAAACTTGAATGTAACAATGGTAGATTCCAAGATACTTAACTAAACTTGCAATACACTTGAAATAAATGACATTAAGTGCAATAAATGAGGATTACAAGAGTCTTACAACTGATTACAAGTGAAATGGGTAAAAGAAATGTAAAAATCCAACTTTTCTCTCTAAAACTATGTTTTCCTTCTTGAGCTTCTCTCTCTACAATGCTGAATAATCCTGTGTAATGTGAAGTGTCCCTCTAATTTTCATCCATGGAGGTCTTCTAGCATGTGTGAGAGGCTTCCCATCAACGGGGGGCTGAGTTCATGGCTTGGACAGGCTAGGACAAGCCTAGCCTGCAACTCCCTAGGTTTCCCTCTTCTTTCTCTTCCTCATAAATGCTTGGGCCTCCAAAGTCCAACCTTAGGTGTACAGAGGCATGTATATGTGTAAGAGATGTCAGAGGACAAGTGGGAGAATCATAGGTGAGACCCCCAAGTGGCAGAGCTTGAGTTGCAGGTTGTCTAGCATTTATGGGCAAAACTTTCCGGAAGGTCGATGTAAACCTTCCGGAAGGTTTTGGCAGGGTAAAGGGAAAAAGCTGTCCAGTGAGCTAAACCTTCCAGAAGGTCGATGCAAACCTTCCGGAAGGTTTATTCTAGTAGGCAAAACCTTCCGGAAGGTTTTGGCAAGGCATTGGCAGACCAAGTGCAAACCTTCCGGAAGGTTTATGGCCAAACCTTCTAGAAGGTTTTCCCTGAATTGCCTTCTTCTTGATTTCTTCACCTTCCAAGCTTCCCGTTAAGCCACTCCCTCATCTCCATTGTCTTTAAGCAAAACCATGGGGGCTTAACTCAAGCCATTTACAACTCTTCACCTACATTCACACAAAACTTTATTAAAAAGGTAGATTAAATGCATTTTCTCCCATTTCACAACAACAACAAGTATAAAAGGGCGTAAAAAGCATACATAATGTGCAATATTTTGTGCTAATCAGTTGACAATCATGCTTGTCCGCCCCCGTTGCTTAATTTTCTTTTGAGGAGGGTTATACTTCCTAGTCTCAAGGCGGTGACCCTTATCTTGATCCTTTAAGCCAGGTAGTACACCGTTGGTTGACTTTACCACCATGGGCATCCAATAAATTTTAGTTTCTCTAGGAGGGTCTCATCCATGAGGGTATCCCCTTGAAGCTTTGTTTGGGATATGCTTTCTGGGACCCATCTTATCCATTTACTTCTACGGTGAGGGAGATAGGTGGTGTAAGTGGCGCCAAGGTTACCCCCGACTTCTATGGTATCACTCTTGTCCTTTTTAGATAAAGATTCAATTTTAACCTCTCGAACATAGGGGTGGGTGTTTCTTGCTTTCTTGCGGTCTTGAATACCCTCCACCATTACTAAATTCCTTCCACGGTCATTTGAGATGATTTTTGCCATTCGAAGGTGAGCTTGTCCTACCACGTCAGCTCATGATCCTTCCTTAACTTTGTCACGTGTTGCTTTCTGATTGATACCCGTGTCTATCTATATAATAAAACACAATCCATTTTGAATTCTTAACTTACCTTACTATAAGAGTGATTGAGATTGATTCAATTTACATCTCATTCAATCCATTGATACAAATTTAGGCTCTAAAAAAAAAAAAAAATTCCCCCAAACTCAAAATCTCCCTTTTGCACGTACCCCAACAAAAACCAACAAAAATCCACACATACCATTCTCTTTCTCGTAACTCTCTCATACCTATATCTTCCCACATAAAAAATTCAGCCCCTTTTTGCATGCATCCCAACAAATCCACCAAATAGTGTCATTAAAGAAAAGAAAATATATACTATTGTACAAAATATTTATATTACACAATTAATGCTTAATTTTTATTTTTGTAGTGCACAGTGTCTTCGGACACCAAGTTATTGCCATTCCTCTGAATTCCCGCAATTTTCCCCTATCTAGATTCCCTCATTGTTGTCTAGATTTCTCTCCGTCTGTGAGTAATTTAAAGAGTTTCTAAGGATCAGGAGCTGAAACCCTAGCTGGTGATCGCATTAAACATGTCGACATCTTTGTCGTACTCAATAAAGGATGTGAATTACTACAGTGCCGAGTTTCGCAAACAAACAGTCCTAAATTGGTGATTAATTTGCTATTTTTCTGTCAATGTTGTTGTTGTATTTTATTTGTGATGTGGTTGAATTTTGAAAAATGTGAATTGTTGTGCACTATATAATTAAGAATTTGGGCGGTTTGTTAAGGAATCTTTTGTTGGAACTGCTGTGTACTACGTGAACTGGTGGAATTGATCGTTCTTAGCACGTTTTTACCTTGGTATTCATTGCAATGCATTGCCAAATAAATACCTTAATATGTGACAACTTCTCATTTCATATCACAAATTTCTTGAATGGAGTGGGAGATTTTTTAGGCGTGTGAGAAATATACAAAGGTTGATTCGGGCGGTTACAACTCTGTTGATGATGTTACCATGCTTCTTCTATAAAGGAGTGACAAGGTGGTCTTTTTCTTGGGTGAAACCACGAGGAATTTATTCTTTTTGTTTGGAGATAGAATTCTTATTTTGTTGGATAAATTTGTTTTTAACAAAGAAGTTCATGTTATTCCTATTAAAGGGTGTACTATGAGGGAATGATACTTTGACTGCAGCAGAAGCATTCATACTAGTTAAAACATGTAGCCTATATGAACTCTTCATATTCGAGAGGAGAAAACAGAGCAGAGCACCAATCAGCCCTCTTGGACTCTTGGAAACCGAGACCAGCAGAAGAAAAAGAACACCGGCGTTGCATATTCATACGTTTAGATATATAAATAGCGAGAGGATTTTAGAGAGAGAAGCTATGGGGGAAGAGGGACAAGGGAAGAAGAGGAGGGTGGTGGAGGAGTCACTAGGAGGGCTAACGGAATCGTCGATCATGCCGAGAAAGCATGGGGCAATCTCCAGCGTAGGTCTGTCCTCCATTCTTGAACTCAAGGCCCAACTCTACCAATCCCAGGAAAAGTCCAAGCGTCTCTCCAAAGAACCCCTATCTGGTCACGAACAACACATCGAAGTCCACCGTGCGAAGAAGAAGATTGTCGCACCCGATACCTTCTCTCACACAAACTTTGGCATCGAGGCATGCGCTGCCAAGTACATTTGCATTCCTAATTTTGTTAATTTTTATTTTGATTACGTGAAATTGACTTCAGGGTTTTTAGGGCATGAAATTTGAAAGTTGGAATTGTAGAAAAGGGTTTGAAATTGATCAGATATGTTAGGAAATTTTAGAAATTGCTTGAGATTGAATCCAAAATTGGGCGATTCAGGATTTTTAGGCTGTGAATTTTAGAGATGGAAGAGCAGGAAAGAAATTATTTGGGTAATTAGTTCGATGATTTGAAAATTTGTGTAACCCCAATTTAGTTGTTGTTAATTGAATTGAATATTTTAGGAACCAAATTGACAAAATTGATACAAGACTAAGCTGATAAAATATGCATACTATCGGGACTAAAAGTATTTAAAGTTTTGGATCTTACTTCATCCCTCTACCATAAAATTTCTTACATTATCCTTTCAATTACTTGAATTAATTTTATATTATTCTAAAACCAAATGTCCGTTATGTTTTGGATGAAGCATAACATTTTTCATTTGATTTTGAGAAAAAATCACATAGTTTAGGGGCAAAATAACACAACTTTCCATTAAGTTTACAAAGGATTATTGCAATTTGGACCAATGTGAAAAAATAATCCTATGGGGAGATGCATTGTGAGAAACATGATATATAATTGAGGGGGATTGAAGTGTAAATTTATCTTTGTTTTGTTATACTAACTTTTGAGTATTATAAGTACCCCCCTTCTATTTTTCCTTTCTGCAGGGGAACTAAAGGTAAGAATAGGAGAGAGGGGTAAGAAACACTCTGACGATCAGATCGGAGTGTTTTTCGACGTGACCCCTTTGACGATTAAGTCAGTATGGGAGAGAGGGGTAAGAAATACGGTTCTATTGCTTGGGTGAGAATGTGTATACCCTCGTTTTGTGTTTATGAGAGCTATTTATACCTCCATGGAGGTAATCATTGTTGACAGGTGGGTCCCTTGGAGAGGCAGTCCCTCATTGGCCTATTTGGAAGGAAGCAGGTGGTGCGCAGTCTTTGAGCAGAGTGCCTCCTATTTTGCGTGGAAGAAGTTTATGCATTGAATGCTCGGACTCTCGAGCACTTAATACTCTTTTTATTCGAGACCCTTCGAGCAATAAATATGTCCCATTCTTCTGAGGGATCATTTAATGTCCTTCATAATTGAACTCATAGGGTTCTATCTCTATCAATTTATTTATTCGACCGAGTCAACTTGTGGCTGTGCATGCACTGGGGCATTTGCGTCCTTTGCTCCTCCAGGAGGTCATTTCATCTGGGCTTCGTAATTCGTGGACTCTCTCTATTGGTCACCAAGTTGCCTACTTTGTCATTCTGACTACCTTGGGAAGAGGGTTTGATGATTAACAACCATACCTCTGATGTGGCGATGTTATTCTTGACTTCTCTAAGAACTCAACCACTTGTCATAACCTAAGTCCCAAGGTGATCGCCAACACCTTGGCAGAGTGGAGGACCCAACGCCGAGGACACGTGTCGGGTGGAGGTCTCCTCGGGGAACTTTGGGAGCCGAGGACAGGTGTCACGTGATGAAGACTTTGACTCCGGGGTGCATTGACGCCGAGGACAAGTGTCACTCGTTGGGGCTCTCGAGGTGCCTTTGGTGCCGAGGACACGTGTCGCTCGCAGGGGCTCCAAGGGACCTCACACCGAGGACACTTGTTAATCCATGGGGCTCCTATATTTCTCTTGCTGAGGACATGTGTCGTTCTCAATAAGATCCGAGGGTTACTTATGTCGAGGATACGTGTCGACTCACTGTTGATTCTCAGAAGTGTCCCATCAACTGCCCCCAGCCCTTGATCTTTGTACGGCGTGGGTGACGTGGCGTGAGAAGATGAAAGGATTTGACTCCTTACGTAGCCATTTTCCTTTCCTTGGGGATCGTGCCCCATTTATTGCGCCCCTTCTTGTTCATCGTGTATAATCATGGTGTTGGGCCTTATTTAAACAGAGCCCCAACCCCTCTTCTCCACTTTTTCCAACTTAGTGAGACAGGAGACCTTCGCCGGAGTCCAGTTGGAGAATCCACAGTTCACCTTGAAAGCTATCAAATCCTCAACGTCCACCGGAGAAGGAAGCCACTAACCTCTCCTCTACAGTAGAGTTGTGCTCATTGGTGAGTCTCTGTCCTTTTTTCTTTCTATCTTTTCCTTTTGTGGCCATTTTCCCTCTATTATTCCTCCTTTCTGTCCTAGCAACACCTCTTTTGACCCCCTGGCCTCATTCTCCTTCTTTTTTCCTTCCTTGTGCCGTTAATAGCGACCCTTAGGCCCCCCATCCTTAGGAAACCTCCATTTTGAATCATGTTTATGTTCACTAACTTTAAAACTCACTACTCCATCCTTGCTGGGGTCGTTGTGAATGAGTTCATTCTTGGACTCCACAGCACCGACGCTGGCACCGAGGTGGCCATGCCTTTTTATACGAAGGCCATCATGGAGGGTGGTATCTGATTCCCTCTCTACCCTATCCTTATTCATTTCTTGTCCCAATTTAGCCTTTTCCCGGGGCAGTGTTGCCTAAACGCCTTCAGGATTATCATGGGAGTGGTGGCCCTAAACGAGCGTTTTCAAGTCAACCTCGGCTTGGAGAACATCCTTTTTTGCTACACTTTGTTGAGGGTGATGCCTCAGCAGAAGTTCTATCTCAAGGCCCGAGACCCCTCTATGTACCTCGTGACACACCTCCCCGACTCGGATAAGGGGTACAAGGACGACTTGCTAGTTTTTAGCGGTCAATGGGAGAGAGGATTCGGCCTCGAGTATGACGGTTTGTGGTGCCCCAAGCAGTGATGAACAACGAGTACGTCGGTTTCTCTATTTCTTCTCGCCTTTCATCATCTCGGGGGGTCGTTGCCTGTCTTCTAATTATTAATTTGTTGTTCTTTGCAGGAGTTTTCGACGCCGAGTCTGCTTCGCCCCCTCAAAACCTTGTCAACCTCGCCGACATCATCACTGTCTAGGGATACATAGGCAACGAGTTTGGTCGAGCTGCGCACATGCTGCTAGATTATACCTCGGGGTATAGGAACTTTTCCCAAACTCCTCAACCATTTGATCCAGCAAGATGGTCGACATTATCCGGGGAAAATTTGGAGGACCCTAGCAGAGCTACTAAAGTCGAGGTAGAGGCTGTCGAAGACACAAACGCCGAGGTTGAAGAGATAAGGGGTCCGTCCACCACTATCCACGCCGAGGAAAGTACTTCGGATAGGGAGGCTTGGCCTGACTTCAACATTCTTTAAAGCCTCGATGAAGAAGACGCTTTGGAGATAGTGATGTCCAACCCACCTCGCCTTTTTCTTAGCCTGATCAAGGAGAGAGCCGCTCTAGCCGTCGGAAGGGGCCGAGGATCAGGCTCCAATACTACTCCCAATCAGGGGTGTACTCGCCCTTCCGGGGTTCCTATCCAAGGGTTCACTCCCTTTCCCACTCCTCCTCCATCCGATGCCCCTGTCGTGCCGACGCCAACTAGGCACAGCCAAAGGCACGGTAAGGATCTCAACAAGAGGGAATGAGAGTAAAGCAGAGGCACTCCCACTCCGATATCGACACCGACTCCAACTCCTACGCCGACACCGACGCCTACACCAATGTCGACACCCAATGCCCCAAAGTGGCGCGGTAAGGCCCGAGATCGCGACAACAGGCGTTAGTGAGGCCATCCTGCCACGCCGTTAGTGAGGCCATCCCTTTTTATGCCGACATGTCAGTCCACAGAGGGCGTGGGAGTAAAAACCTGTTCCGCTCCATTATCCAGAATTCGCTGGTGGTAAGGCTCTCATACTTGTGAATTTTTCCTTCTTTTTTGCTTTAGCCTTCTGTCGGCGTGATCCCTTCCATTGTCTAACAGACAACCTAGTAAATATCAGTCATTGTCGAGCGCTTTCATGCTCATAAGGACCAAATCCAGGAGTGTGAGAGACTCCAAACCGAGCTGGAGAAGGCTCGAGGAGCTCTTGCCTCAGCTAAGGAGAAGTTGGCCGCTCAGGATAAGACCCTGTCCACTCAGGGAGCCCATATTGCCGAGCTCTTCAAGGAGAGTTAGACTGCCAAGGGAGAGACCGACAAAGTAAAGGCTTCGCTCACTGATGCCGAGAAGAGGATCACCGAGGCGATGAAGTAGCTGTCGGTGGCCAAGGCGAAGGTACTCGAGTCAGAGAAAACTTGTGCCGCCCTCACCCAGGAGTTGGACAAGTTAAAGGGATGAATTGGAGGAAAACAAGAAGACGGAGAAGGAGATTTTCAACCGATGTGCTGACGATTTCTTGGTGGCCTTTGAAGAGAGCAAGAAAGAGTACTTCAAGGTCGAGTGGGACGAGGCACTTCTGGCAGCGGGGGTCCATGCTGAGTCTCCACTCTTCAAAGAGTATGAGTACGTTCCTTCTGAGGAGATGGTGCAAGCCTCGTCAGAAGCTGCGGCTGAAGATGCTGGGATATCCCAAGTGCCAAGCTGGGCTCCAGTAGTTGAGACTGTGGCTTCCACTCCAGAACCTAGGGGCAATCCTATTCTTCCTCCTGTCGACTCGGCTCCTGCTCCTGCTCCTGCTCCTGTCAACTCGGCTCCTGCTCTTTCTCTTGGCACTGTGCCTGTCCCTCAAGGCGATGCTCCCACTGTCCCTGCTGATCTAGCGCCTCCTTCTCGTAGCGCCGACTCCTTCTCCGCAAGAATCGATGAGCTTTTTGGAGACATTGGAGGCGGCATCGGCGGCAAGGTCACTAGGCCTCCTGGAACTTAGCTTTTTATTTTCTTGTTTCTTAGTTTTTTTTTTTTTTGCAATTCCTCGGGACCGAGGTCCCAAGACCTAAGGCTAGCATCCTCTTTACCCTCGGGGGTAGTGGCCTACCCAATTAGGACCCATTTTTCCATTGGTCGGGTCGCAGATGTTCCCGACTACTTTTCTGAGCACTAGATCGCCCACTTGGAATCTTCGGGGCTTTACTCTTTTATTATAGAGTTTGGATACCCCTTCTTGGTACTTAGCTAGTCTCAAGGCAGCTGCTTGACTTATTTCCGTGTATTCCTAATTTTTGAAATTGAACCCTCAATGTGTATATGGCTTATGTGTGTGGGTGAGTGTCACTCTCACTCAGGTTCGATGCAAGAAATGGAAAAACGGATCTGTGGAATGAAATGTGTGTGTGTGTGTGTGAACAAAAGTGCTCTCCAAGCGTAGAGAGACTTTCGAGGGTCGTGTTTTACTTGGAAATTGTATTCTAAGGTCGTCTCCTCAGGGAAAGAGGTGAATTGTTTCGAAGGTGATTTTGGTGAAAATGAAAAGTGTAAAAATCTTTGATATTTGAGTTATGGTGAATGTGTTCTTGGTGAAAATGAAATGGAACAAATTCTGGCTAATCCGAAGAGGTCATTCCAATGGGAATGCCAAATCAACTCAAGACCTTCCTCCGATGGTGCCTAGATGTTTGATTGAGTCGTAGGAAGCACGAGACTAAAATAGAGGTGAGGATTTAAGCATACCCTGTGACAAGTCTATCGTGTATCAAGAACTCACAACCACGTCCACACTCAACCTAGTCAAACCAAATCATCGTACACTACGAGGAGGAATGAAAAAGAGTTGATTTAGCATACCCAAGAGGAATTCTCCCTTGGATTAGCCAACTTAAATCTAGCTACTCATATTTAATGCAAGACCATAAATGAAATAAATAGACATTGTAAAGAAATGAAGGTTGGGGCTTGGATTAATGCAAGAAAACTTGAACTATGAAGAAAAACATTCAATACCCATTTTAAAAACTTGAAATGAAGAAAACTTAATACAACAATGGTGAAATCTAAAATGTAGAACTAAACTTGAAATGTACTTGTAATAAATGACATTAAAGACATTAAATGAAGCTTACACAAGTCTTGCAAGAAACTACAAGTGAAATGGATGGAAGAAATGTAAAAATCTAAACTTTCTCTCTCTAAACTATGTCTTCTTCCTTGGAGCTTCTCTCTCTACAATGCAATACAATCTGAATCTTCGTATAATGGAGCTTGCAAATTCGTCCATGGAGGTCCCCCTAGGTGTGAAACAGCCCTCCCATCCATAGGAGGCTGATTGGATAGCATGGGGCAGGCTAGAATAGCCTACCCAGCACTCCCCAGGTCTTCCTCTTCTCTTTCATCTTCATTAATGCTCAAGCCTTCAAAGTCCAAGCCTAGGTGAGGGAAGACATGTTTGTGTGTAAGAGGTGTCAGGGAGCAAGTGAGAGAATCAATGGTGGGGCCCACAAAGTGGTAGAACTTGAGTTGCAGAATCTGGCGTTTTTAGCAAAACCTACCGTTAGGTCGATGGCAAAACCTACCGGTAGGTTTTACTCTAGTAGCCAAAGCCTATTGGTAGCTTTGCGGTAGGTTCAACTCCAATAGCCAAAACCTACTGGTAGTTTTGTGACAAACCTACCGGTAGGTTTTAACTTGTTTTGCTAAAATCTTGGTCCTTCCACCTTCCAAGTCATCGTCAAATCTCTTCCTCAATTTCATTGACCTTAATCACCATGATAGAGGCCTAACATGCAACATTTACGCTCTTTTACCTACAAACATACCGAAACTCCATTAATAGCTCGAAACATTGCAATTTCTCACATTTTCACCACAAAAGCAAGCATAAAATGGGTGCAAATGTTCATAAGATATGCAACATTTTGTGCTAATCACACCCCCTAACTTGAGCTTTGCTAGTCCTTAGAAAATTTTACTTTCGAACCAATGAGTATGAAACTACAACAATCCATTTACTCAAGTATTTCACCAAGCATTTAAAATACAAAAATCACAGTGCAATTAACGAAATGAACTTGGGTAAGATGGAACAAAAACTGTGGCATTTCATTAATTACTTTCAAAAGTTGAGTACAATGATTTAGAAGTCAAAAAGAGACAAAACGACCTAAAATTCCTAAAGATTGTTCTGCTAGGCTAATAATTCCCTAAATAGCCCTGTACAACCCAAAAATAAAAAAGGACAAAACAAAAGAGTCTCCTACTCATCGCCCCCGTCATCAACATCATCATCATCACCACCACCCTCATCACGATCATCACTCCCATCTTCCTCCTCATCATCTTCTTCGTCATCCTCATCCGAATCTCCCACCTCAACCACAGTGGATGCTGAAGGGGCAGAGGTAAGAGGTGGAGGTCCACCGGGAATTGGCTCTCCCGGGAATGTATGCTGAAATAGCCGAGTCATCATCGCCAAAATCCTGTGCACAGTCTCCTCCAGAACGTCAAGGCGCTAAGATACTGTGCGCACATGGGAGGAAGTGGATGGCCCAGGGACAGACATCCCTGTAGAGGAAGGTCCTGCACCTGATAACCCCGATCTCAGAACCCTAACTCACTCCCCCCGACTCATTGTAGATCTCTTGCTACTACTTGCTTTTCCTATGGCTCCGGTCTCGGGAGGAATGAGCTTTTCAAAGGCATACATCTTCACCTTGAAATAGCTGCACATCTGGGTAACTAAATTTCCAAATTGGAGGTTCACCTTCGCCTTCCTAGCCTGAGTGAATTCTTTCATCACCTCCCAAATGAAAAATGCAATGTCTAAAGCCTTCCTCGTCATAACCGCATACAAGAGAGTAAGTTTTTCAATGTTAGGGGTCTTCTCGGCTCCCCTTGGGAGCAGGTTATAATGCAAAATCTTGTTCATCATCCCGTATGAATGCTTGAGGCCCCCGACTTGGACCGTTCCCCTAAACTGAGTCGGGTCCTCGTACATTGAAGCCACATAATCTAGGATGGGCTTGAACCCAGCGATATTGTGGGGGTACACCGGGGTAAGGGGTGGCCTCTCATAACTTCATTAGCATGGCTATCACAGCTGGGGTCACATCGAAAGTCTTGCCCCTTACATTTTCCCTCTGAATCTCCGCATCCTCATCCACTACCTTGAGTTTTTGGTAAAACTCCCGACATAACCCCAAGTTGAAACCACTCATGGGCTCGAACCAAATCCCAATCCCGTGGGCCTCAATGATCCTCACAACCTCGTTGGTCTGACCTAGGGATGCCTTATCCATAAACCGTTCACACGTCACGTTCTTTTCCACGATGCTTTAGTTGCGAGCATCGTTCCTCGCCTTCTTCCGTTGCTTATTTCGGTCTCCACTAGACCCCTCCCCACTCCTCTTGTAGGGCACTCGCACCCTTGGGCTGTGGAAAGCTCGGCCTGGTGCACTTGGTGGGGGCCATGCACAACAACAGTGCCCCACACATCACAAGTGACAAAAGAGCCAAAATCATCCCCTCAATCGAGTCCACAACATCACGGATGATCCTCCCATGGCGAGCCATTGCAATGATTTTTTAGCTTTTGGAGAGAGTTAAGGAGATTAGGGCTTTGGGTAAAATTCGGCAAAACTAGGGTTTAGGTGATGAACTCCTGAAATCTTCACTACAATTCACTCAATCAACAGCCTAAACAGTGAGGGATGAGAGATTAGGGCAATGGGTAAGAAATTTTGAAGCTTAGGAATGTTTGGAGGGGGAGAGAAATGACTTAGGGTTTGTGCTTTTGGAAGACAATGAATAGTTTTCCCGAAAAAATTCAATTAAAAGCCCTAATTTTGGCATTCTGGGCAAAACCTACCAGTAGGTTTTACTCCAGTGAGCAAAAACTATCGGTATTTTTCCGGTATGTTCAGGACCAGTGTGCAAAACCTACCGGTAGTTTTATGTACAAAACTACCGGTAGGTTTTCACTTATTTGCAAAAACCAGTGCTCTCCACTTCACTTCAACTCCTACACATTCTAGCACTCTATTTAGGATCTCTACTCCATCCAAAACATGTGCTACACTTATAAACCACAATTTGAACCATCATACCCCAAGTCATTATGCTTGATTATTTTCCGTTGCGTTCCTAATTTCCAAACATGAACCCTCAATGTGTATATGACTTATGTGTGTGGGTGAGTGTCACTCTCACTCCGGCTCAATGCAAGAAATGGAAAAAAGGGTGTGTGGAATGAAATATGCGTGTGTGTATGAACAAAAGTGCTCCCCAAGCGCAGGGAGATTTTCGAGTGTCATGTTTTACTTGGAAATAGTATTCCAAGGTCGTTTCTTCAGGGAAGGAGGTGAATCGTGGTGAAAGTGATTTTGGTGAAAAAGGGAAAAATGTAAAAATCCTTTGTTGTTTGAGTTTGGTTTGTGATTGTATCTTGATGAAATTGAAATCGAAACAAGTGTTGGCTAATCCAAAGGGGTCATTCTAATGGGAATGCCAACTCAACTCGAGACATTCCCCCAATGGTGTCTAGATGTTCGATTGATTTTGGGGAAGCGAGGGACTAGGATGGAGGTGAGGATCCAAGCATACCCCGTGACAAGTCTACGGGATATCAAAGACTCACAACCACGTCCGCACTCAACCCAGTCAAACCGAATCAACGTACACTACGAGGAGGAAAGAAAACGAGTTGAAATAGCATACCCAAGAGGAGTTCTCCCTTGGATTAGCCAAATTAAAGCTTAGCTATGCATATTTAAAGCAAGAACATAAATGTAATGAAGAGACATTGCAAAGAAATAAAGATTGGAACTTAGTTTAATGCAAGGAAACTAAAACTAGGAATAAAAACATTCAATACCCATTTTAAAACTTGAAATGAAGAAAACTTCATGCAACAATGGTGAAATCCAAAATGTAGAACTAAACTTGCAATGTACTTGTAATAACTGACATTAAAGACATTAAATGAAGCTTACACAAGTCTTACAGAGGATTACAAGTGAAATGGATGAAGAGAATGTAAAAATCTAAGTTTTCTCTCTCTATACTATGTCTTCTACCTAGAACTTCCCCCTCTACAATGCAATGTATATTGAATAATGGTCTCCCCCCTTGCCAAAAACGTCCATGGAGCTCCTAGGGTCTGTGTGATTGGCCTCCCATCAATAGGGGGCTGAATGGATGGATTCAGCAGGCTAGCACAGGCCTAGCCTGCACTCCCAGGCTTCACCTCTTCTCTCTCTCCTCATTAATGTCCAAGCCTCCAAAGTCCAAGCTAGGGTTGAGGAGGGGGTGTCTTGTGTGTAAGGAGTGTCAGGAACAAGTGGGAGACCCAATGGTGGGACCCCCAAAGTTGCCGAGCTTGAGTTGTAGAATCTGGCGTGTTTCAATAAAACCTACCGGTAGGTCGATGGAAACCTATCGGTAGGTTTTACTCCAGTGAGCAAAAACTATCGGTAGGTTTGCGGTAGGTGCAGTTCCAGTAGCCAAAACCTACCGGTATGGCCTACTGGTAGGTTTTTCCTTGTTTTGCTGAATTCTTGGTTCTTTTACCTTTCAAGCTATCATCAAGCCTCCACCTCACCTCCATTGATCTTAAGCACCATGATAGGGCTTAATATGCATCATTTAAGCCCCTTTATCTGTAAACATACCGAAACTCCGTTAGTAGCTCAAACAATGCAATTCCACTCATTTTAACCGCAAAAGCTAGCATAAGAGGGATGCAAATGTACATGGAATATGCAATATTTTATGCTAATCACACCCCCCAACTTGAGCTTTGCTAGTCCCTAGCAAAATTTATTTTCAAACTTTACATCAATCGATTTACACAAGTAATTCATCAAACATTCAAAATACAAAAATCACAATGCAATTAACGAAATGAACTTGGCAAAGATGGAACAAAAACTGTGGTATTTCATTAATGTCTTTCAAAATTTGAAGTACATGGAGATAGAGTTCAGAAAGATACAAAATGGCCTGAACTTCCTAAAGACTCTTCTACTAGGCCAATGTCTCCACTCCTAGCTATATACAACCCTACTTAAAAAAGACAGAACAATAACACCCTACTCATCACCATCACCATTATCACCATCATCACCACTCTCATCCTCATCACCATTGTCATCGTCACTAGCATCCTCCTCCTCTTCATCATCATCGTCCTCCCCTGAGTCCCCCACCTCAACTACTGTGGAAGCAGAGGGGACAACGGCTGAGGGTCCAGCAGCTGGAGGTGGTGGTCCACCTGGGATCGGCTTGCCAGGGAATGTGTGCTGAAATAGTCTGGTCATGATCACCAAGATCCCAAAAACTGTCTCCTCTAATGCATCAAGGCGCTGAGATACTGAGTGCTCTGGTGTAGAAGTGGATGGCCCAAACACAGATGTCCCAGAAGAAGAAGGTCCAGCGGCTTCTGACTCCGGCCTCGAAACCCTAGCCCGCTCACCTCGGCTCATCGCTATCCTCTTACTGCTACTAGCCTTCCCGATAGCCCCGGTCTCAGGTGGAGTGATCTTGTCAAAAGCATACCCCTTTACCTTGAAGTGGTCGCACATCAGGGTGACTAAGTTACCAAATGGGAGGTTCGCCTTTGGTTTTCTAGTTTGGGCGAAATCTCTCATTACCTCCCATATAAAAAGTGCAAAGCCTATAGCCTTCCCCGACATCACCGTATCCAAGAGGGCAAGCTTCTCAATGTTAGGAGTCTTCTCGGTGCCCCTTGGAAGCAGGTTATAATGTAAAAGCTTGTTCATCATCCCATATGAATGTTTGAGGCCCCCGACTTGGACCGTTCCCCTAAACTGAGTCGGGTCCTCGTATATCAAAGCCACATACTCGGGGATAGTCTTGACCTGTGTGATATTATGTGGGTACACCGGAGTGGAGGGAGGTGGCCTCTTGTAATCCATGATGGTAGCAATCACCGCAGGGTCACATTAAAGGTTTTGCTCCTCACGTTCGTTCTCAAAGTCTCAAACTCATCCACCACCTTGAGTTTTTGGTAAAACTCTCGGCATAAAGACAAATTTAATCCACTCACGGCTTTGAACCAAAATCCAATCCCATGGGCCTCAATGATTTTCACCACATCGTTATTTGGGCTAAGGGATACTCTATCAATGTACCTCTCGCAAGTAACGTTTTTCTCCTCGATACTTTGGACTCGAGCATCGTTGCGAGCTTTCTTTCTTTGCTCGCTCCTGTCTCCACTAGTCCCTTCCCCGCTCCTCTTGCGGGCACTCGCACCCTCGGGCTGTGGAGAGCTTGGCCCGGTGCGCTTTGTGCGGGCCATGCATAACAACGGTGCCCCAAACATCAATAGCGAAAAGAGAGCCAAAATGAACCCCTCAATCGGGTCCACAACGTCACAGAGGATCCTCCCATGGCGAGCCATTGCAAGGGTTTTGAGATTTTTGGAGAGATTAATGGAGATTCGGGCTTGTGGAATTTTTGAAAAAACTAGGGTTTCTCAAGAGGAAATTTTCAAATCTTCACTAAAAATCACTAAATCAACAGCCCTAGGGTTGAGGATTGAGAGATTAATGGAATAGATAAGGGATTTTTATACTTAGAGGTGCCTTGAGTGAGAGAGAAATGCTTTAGGGTTTGTAAATTAGGGAGACAATGAATAGTTTCCTCGAAAGATTAATTTTTGGCATTCTGGGTAAAACATACCGGTAGGTCGACGGAAACCTACCGGTAGATTTTACTCCAGTGAGCAAAAACTATCGGTAGGTTTGCGGTAGGTGCAGGACCAATGGCCAAAACCTACCGGTATGGCCTACCGGTAGGTTTTAACTTATTTGAAAAATAAACCTCTGCTATCCAAAACACTCCCTCTCCACTTCATTTCCATTCCTACACATTCTAACACTCTATTATTGACCTCTACTCCACCAACACATGTGCTACACTTGTAAACCACATTTTTAACCATCATGCCCCAATTCATTACCGAAATTACAATATGATTTAAAATTTTGATGCTTTCAAAACACAAGGCATAGATTTCTATATTTAATTACCAAAATGAACACCCAAAATGTAGAACATGAATTCAAATAACAAGGGTATTCCTAAATCCTATCAAATATCGAAAGTTGAGCAATATTCCCCTATCTTTTAAGCATAGAGCTACCTAACACGTCATTCAACTGCCCGAACCAAGCACACATGAGCAATACCATGGCTTTAAATGCTAGTCTAGAGTATACACCTACACATTCATTTTCAAACTCGTGTGTGTGTGCAGTGGACATGTAATTTAAGCATTTACACAATGGAATTCACATTCACTTTGGCTATCCAAATTAAGCTTCGATGCAACCTCACCAAGGGTGTCTCTCAACAATAAATCACATTATAGTTATACTGACATGCTCTCCATGTGTATATGTGAGATAGAATTTTGTGCGCAAAATGAAGTATGCTCACATATAATCCAAAAATGAAGTTCATGCATGAAAATGAAACAACCTTGGCATAATCTCATGAACGGAATGCTAGGGCATTAGATAGCAAAATCAACATTTTCTTTTTCTTTAAAAGTATGATATCCCCCATGCTTCTCTGGATCAATTAGGACTTGCAAGGGTTATAATGGGGCCTTGGGGTGATATTTAGGCAAATGAAATGAAGGATATAGGATAACAAAGAGGGTTGTTCCGAGTGAGAGACTTTTATTTCAAAAACATCTCCCTTTTTATGGGATTTTCAGTCCAACACCATTACCACACTCTTTGTTTCTTTTCTTTCTTTTCCTTAACATTTTCCTTCTCTTTTTGATCATTCTTTCTTCTTTTCACCCATTTTTTTCTCATTTTCTTGGATTTTCATTCTTTTCCATTCAACTTT
Source organism: Ilex aquifolium (assembly GCA_951799425.1). Lineage (NCBI taxonomy): Eukaryota > Viridiplantae > Streptophyta > Magnoliopsida > Aquifoliales > Aquifoliaceae > Ilex > Ilex aquifolium. Next base: position 47,664,888 of record OX637392.1, on the reverse strand, counting down.
TTGAGTTTCAACCTCATTCATCCCTTTTGTTTGAGTTTCCACACCATACTTCATTCTCTTCTTATGATCACTCATATTCAGCTCTAGGAACAACCAAGGTGAGGTAGATTTTTATCATTTTGCACTAGCTTGGTCAATTGTGTGGTATGGAAACAAATTTACACTTAAGGCTCAATCACGACACTAGGGATAAACTTTCACAAGAAAAAGGGCAAAGGCTTAAAATATTCAAAAATGGCCTAAGACCACCTCTAGATAAGCACAGGAGAGCATTATGCATATCAAGACAAAGTCAATCCACTACCCAAATGCAACTAGCCAAATCAAACATAATGAGATTATTGAACAAATTTGGAATTTTAAAAATTGTTCCTTGAGTAAATGTAAGTTCCCTCCAACAAGGATTTGCACTAAAGCTCTCATGAGTTCTTACTCATCTCCACTATTCATGTCAAACTCTAAAATGTGAACTCAATCCATAACTTGACGAAATTACACATTCAAGGTGTACATGTTGGTGAGTTAAAAAACAAACACATATGTGATACTCAAGCATATGATGAACTTCTATAATGTGCTCATATATTCACAATTCAACACAAAGATCAACATATCAACAAATCCATAGCATTCTTAATAAGGGAATACATATCAACATTCAGATATTTTTCTCAAACTTTTTTCAAAATTTTCACATAATTTGAAACTATTGTGAACAAAAATCTGTATGATATGTGAAAGGTGAATTTTTCACCACAAAACTTTGTATTATTAACAAAAAATTTCCACAAACCTTGGTGTATTATACAAATGGTGCACCTCACCCCCCACTTGATTCATGCATTGTCCTCAATGCAACAAAAAAGATATGATATGCAATGAAGGACTGTAAAAAGGTGAGTAGGGTTAGAGAACACCTCACACTTGAGCTTTTGAAAAAAAAAACATCTGCAACTAAGACAAACAACACTATATGTTAATTTAAAGTAAGTAAACATAAATAGATAAAGTCAGTAAAAGAAACTGTACACTAAAGACCAAAAGAAAAGTCAATCCTCCAACAATTCCGGATAAACCGGATCCATCAAATCCTCCTCCACTCCTTGTCCTTCAGAACCCCTCGAAGAATGGCTTAAGTCTTTGGCCATTGACCTTGAATGTCCAGTTATCCTCGAGGTTTATGATTTCCACAGCTCCATTGGGGTAGGCTACCTTGACAAGATAGGGGCCATCCCAACTGGATCGGAGTTTCTCTTGAAAGATTGAGAGACGAGAGTTGTATAAGAGCACTTTTTGCCCGGGCTCAAATGATTTCCTCACAATGGATTTGTCATGAAAGATCTTAGCCCTCTCTTTTGAAATTTTAGAGCTCTCATACGCATCCCTTCGGATCTCTTCCAATTCATTCATTTCTAGCTTCCTATGCTCTTCGGGCATTCTCAAATTGAAGTTTAGAGTCTTTATGGCCCAATAGGCCTTGTGTTCCATTTCAACTGGCAAATGGCAAGCCTTTCCATAGACGAGCCGATAGGGAGACATGCCTAGAACAGTCTTGTAGGCAGTGCGGTAAGCCCATAGGGCATCGGTCAGTCTAAATGACCAATCTTTCCTATTCGGGTTCACTATTTTCTTTAAGATATTTTTGATCTCCCTATTGGCCAACTCGGCTTGGCAAATAGTCTGTGGGTGATATGCGATGGATACCTTATGTGTGACACCATACTTATGCATCAAAGATGTGAATGACCTATTACAGAAATGCGATCCACCATCGCTTATTATAGCACGAGGCATCCCAAACATCGAAAAAATGTTCTCCTTGAGAAACTTGACCACGACCCGGTGGTCATTGGTCTTGGTCGGGATAGCCTCCACCCCATTTGGACACGTAGTCTACTGCCAGTAGAATGTATGGGTAGCCGAATGACACAGGGAAGGGACCCATGAAGTCGATGCCCCAACAATCAAATATCTCGATAACAAGTACAAGGGAAAGGGGCATCATGTTCCTTCGGGTCACACTACCCAAACGTTGGCACCTATCACACTCTTTACAGAAAGAAATACAATCTTTTATCAAAGAGGGCCAATAAAAACCTGACTGTAGAATTTTTGCCGAAGTCTTCTTTGCAGAGAAATGGCCACCGCACGCTTCCGAATGACAAAATGCAAGGACTTCCCTTGTTCACTTTCTGGTACGCATCTCCGCTTGACTTGTTCAGGGCAATACTTGAACAGGTACGGGTTGTCGAAGTAAAAGTACTTCACATCCGCCATAAACCTCCTTCTATCTTATGGGCTCCAATGCAGTGGTATTTTTCCTGTTGCAAGATAGTTACATATGCCAGCATACCAGGGACAAAAAGAATGAATAGAAAGTAAATACTCGTCAGGAAAAGAATCAGGGATAGGAATGTGCTCATCAGCATCTTGCACCACAAGTCGGGATAAATGGTCCGCCACCACGTTCTCAACTCATTTTTTATCCTTGATTGTCAAGTTGAATTCTTGTAGGAGGAGTATCAACCTAATGAGTCTCGATTTTGCATCCTGCTTAGACAACAAATACTTCAAAGCAGAGTGATCGGTATAGACTATTATAGGTGAACCAATGATGTAGGATCGAAATTTATCCAATGCAAACACTACAGCTAGCAACTCTTTTTCTGTGGTGGTATAATTCATTTGAGCTTCATTGAGTGTTTTGCTAGCGTAGTATATTACATAAGGTCTCTTGTCCTCCCTTTGACCGAGCACTGCACCGACCGTGTAATTACTCGCGTCGCACATAAGCTCAAATGGTATATCCCACTTGGGTGGTCGCATGATCAGAGGTGAAATAAGCATGTTTTTTAATTTTTTGAAGGATGCCTCATAATCATTCGACCAAACAAAGGAGACATCTTTTGAAAGTAAATTGGTCAAAGGTTGGGCCAATGCACTAAAATCTTTAATAAAACGACGATAAAAACCAGCATGGCCCAGAAACGACCTGATATCCTTAATGACCTTTGGCGTGGGGAGGTTGGAAATTGCCTTAACCTTTAATTTTTCGAATTCGATCCTCTTTGCCGAGACGATGTGCCCAAGCACAATTCCTTGTGTCACCATGAAGTGGCACTTTTCTCAATTTAAGACCAAGTTCTTCTCCTCACATCTTTCAATAACTTTTTCTAAATTCTCCAGACATCCATCAAACGAATCCCCAAACAATGAGAAGTCGTCCATAAACACTTTCACGATCTTCTCCACCATATCACTGAAGATCCCCATCATGCAACGTTGAAAAGTTCCTGGGGCATTGCACAGCCCGAAAGGCATGCAACGGTAGGTAAAAGTGCCGTAGGAATAAGTGAAGGTGGTCTTCTCTTGATCTTCCAATGCAATCTCGATTTGATTGTAGCCGGAGTATCCATCTAAGAAACAATAGAATAGATGCCCCGTTACTCTTTCCAACACTTGGTCAAGGAATGGCAATGGAAAGTGGTCTTCTCTTGTGCACAAGTTGAGCTTTCGGTAATTAATACACACTCTCCATCCGGTGATCACCCTTGTTGGAATAATCTCATTCTCTTTATTTGCAACAACCATGACTCCCGACTTCTTGGGTACTACTTGTGTGGGGCTAACCCACTTACTATCAGCAATCGGAAAAATGATGCCCACGTCAAGTAGTTTTAACACCTCATCCCTCACCATGTCTTTCATAATTGGGTTCAACCTTCGTTGTGGTTGTCGGGATGGCTTTGAGTCCTCCTTAAGGTCGATGCAATGTGTGCAAATGAGGGGGCTTATCCCATTGATGTCGGAAATTGTCCAACTAATCGTTCTCTTATGCCTCCTCAACACTTCTAAGAGATCCTCTTCTTGCTTTGCCTCCAAAGTTGAGCTAATCACCACCGAAAAGGTCTTGTCATCCCCAAGATATGCATACTTGAGATTGGATGGTAATGACTTCAATTCCAAGATTGGTTTTTGCTCATTGGATGGAAAGATCTTCTTGTCTTGATGTGGAAGCTTCTCAAATGTAGGAGTCCATTTTTCTACCCCTTCAAACTCTCCAATTCCTCTTGCTCCTCAACCTCGTCAATACCAACATTCTCCTCCTCCCTCAGTTTTAATGTGCTCATCAACTCCAAGTGATCCTCCACCAATGTGTCGATCCGGTTGATCTCATGTACCTCTTCATCATCCCCTGCTTGTTTAGAAAAGTTGAAAACATTGAGGTCCATAGTCATGTTCCCAAATGCGAGCTTCATAAGACTGTTCCTTCAATTAATCACAACATTAGAAGTAGCAAGAAAAGGTCTACCAAGTATGACAGGGATTTGGGAACTAAGATTTGTAACCGGGTGAGTGTCAAGCACAATAAAATTAACAGGAAAGTAAAATTTATCGACTTGTACTAAAACATCCTCAACTAATCTCCTCAGTGTGCGGACGCTACAATCCGCCAATTAAAGAGTGATTGGAGTCGGCTTCAACTCTTCGAGCTGGAGTTGTTGGTACACCGAGTAAGGTAGGAGGTTGACACTTGCACCCAAATCAAGAAGAGCTTGCTCCACCTGGTAATTCCCAATCGTGATAGCAATGGTAGGGCATCCGGGATCCTTGAACTTTGGTGGGGTGTTAGTCCTCAAGATTGAGCTCACTTGCTCGGTGAGGAATGCCTTCTTGTGCACATTTAGTCTCCGCTTTACGGTGTACAAGTCCTTCAAGATCTTAGCATAAGATGGGATTTACTTAATGGCATCGAGGAGTGGAATATTGATCTTTACCTACTTAAACATATCAAGTATATCAGCATAATTAGCCACCTTGACGGGTGGCTTCAAACGATTAGAAAAAGGGGCAGGAATGGGGGATGCATGCACACTCTCATCAACCACTTTCTCTTTCTCACTCACCTCAACCCCCTCGGCATCATCCTTAGTTTCTTTCTCTATTGGAAATGTGGCCTTGGATGAAACTTTTGGCACAATGGTCTTATCAATTTGTTTGCCACTTCGAAGGGTGGTGACCACTTTTAGTGCTCATAACTCTCATTAGCGGGTTCAGATGACTCAATGACATGTTGGCCTCTAGGGTTTTCTTGGGGTTAAGTGGGGAATTTTCCCTTTTCTTGTTGTGATGTCCCTATTGAATTCGTCAGCTTTGTGAGTTGGGCCCGAATGTCATTAAAAGCTGCGACATTTTGATTGTTGATGGTAGTCTGGTTTTGAATGAATGTAGTCTGGTTTTGAATGAAGGAATGAACCACATCCTCCAAACTCCTTTTGTGAGGAGGTTGGTATGTGGATGGGTTGGATTGTCCTTGTTGATTAAAATTTTGTGGAGGTGGACCTTGGGAGAAATTCTGTGGAGGCGGATTTTGTGGATACCCTTGCGGATTAGACCGGCGGTATTGAGGGCTAGATGCTTGCCCTTGACCTTGGTAGTGACCTTGCTTAGGAGGCACGAGAGGTGAATATGCATTAGAACCATTAGGAGTGGGATTCTCATTTCTCCAAATAAAGTTCGGGTGATTGTTCCAACCCGGATTGTAAGTGTTTGAGTGCGGAGAAAATGATTGCCTCGTTTGGTTAAAGGCATGAACTTGCTCGTGGTACACTTCCTTAAGTGCCGGAATGTTAGGGCACTCCGATATGGAATGATCCACACTCTCGCAAATTGAGCAAACCTCCTTGGCCTTTGAAACATTGGACACCTCGTGTCTCCTATTTACCTCTAGGCTTTCTACCTTCCGAGACAACTTAGTAATTTTGGAAAGCAAGTCTTCCCGGTCTCTCAATTCATACATCCCTCCCCCATGTGTTTGATTACTGCCCTGAGGAGAAGACCTCGGTACATCGGTGGGATCCGTGATATCCCATGATTGTGCATTTTGGGCCAATGTACTAAAGTAGTCTAGGGCCTCATCGGGGTCCTTGTTTAAGAACTCGCCATTACACATCATGTCGATGAATTGTCTATGGCACGGTGTGATTCCTTCATAGAAGAAACTTATCAATTGCCACGATTCAAAACCATGATGTGGTATGGATTGAATCAATTCCTTGTAGCGATCCCAACAGTGATAGAATTTCTCATTGGGCTTTTCCGAAAAGTTTTGAATTTGCTTTTTTAAAGTGGTGGTTCTATGCACCGGGAAAAATTTATTCAAAAACTCAGAAAGCATTTGAGCTCAAGAGGTTATAGATCGAGGTCGCAAGGCATTCAACCATGTTTTGGCTTTGTCCTTGAGGGGAAAGGGAAACAATTTCAAACGAGCTATGTCTTCCATAGCATAGTTAGTGTTGAAGGCTGTAACTATATCCTCAAATTCCTTAATGTGTAAATAGGGATTTTCCTTTTCAATTCCGTGGAATGTAGGAAGTAGTTGCAACATTCCTGGCTTAATTAGGAAGAGATGAGCTTGGACCGGTAAGAGAATGCATGAGGGAGTGGTGCTACGTGTGGGTTGGAGGAAATCCCTCATTGACCTCGCCAGAGGATCAACTTGGATGTTATTCCCTTCATTCCTAGGAGGGAAGTGCATTCTCGGGTTTGGAGCTCTAGGTTCTTGCACTCCACCTCCCCTTGGGACATTCACATTGGCACCCAACTCCTCAAAGTTGTCATCGGCATCCTCGGGTAGGTCTTGGTCAATGTTCATGTTGGAGCCTAAAGGTTGTCTAACCAATCGGTTTTGTTCATCCCGTCCCCACATACAACACACTGTCTACAAATGAAAATATAACAAACAAAAGTATATACAGGGAGCAACGTACCTCAGCCCGTGATGAAAACCACGAGACGTACCTCCGTCATCCGAAAATCACCTTCTTGATTCAACGTTTTGCCTTCCCCGGCAACGGCGCCAAAAATGCTTGATTATTTTCCGTTGCGTTCCTAATTTCCGAACATGAACCCTCAATGTGTATATGACTTATGTGTATGAGTGAGTGTCACTCTCACTCAGGTTCAATACAAGAAATGGGAAAATGGGTGTGTGGAATGAAATGTGTGTGTGTGTGTGAACAAAAGTGCTCCCCAAGCGTAGGGAGATTTTTGAGTGTCGTGTTTTACTTGGAAATAGTATTCCAAGGTCGTCTCTTCAAGGAAGGAGGTGAATCGTGTTGAAAGTGATTTTGGTGAAAAAGAGAAAAGTGTAAAAATCCTTTGTTGTTTGAGTTTGGTTTGTGATTGTATCTTGATGAAATTGAAATAGAAACAAGTGTTGGCTAATCCAAAGGGGTCATTCCAATGGGAATTCCAACTCAACTCGAGACCTTCCCCCAATGATGTCTAGATGTTCGATTGATTTGTGGGAAGCGAGGGACTAGGATGGAGGTGAGGATCCAAGCATACCCCGTGACAAGTTTACGGGATATCAAAGACTCACAACCACGTCCGCACTTAACCCAGTCAAACCGAATCAACGTACACTACGAGGAGGAAAGAAAACGAGTTGAACTAGCATACCCAAGAGGAGTTCTCTCTTGGATTAGCCAAATTAAAGCTTAGCTATGCATATTTAAAGCAAGAACATAAATGTAATGAAGAGACATTTCAAAGAAATGAAGATTGGAACTTAGTTTAATGCAAGGAAACTTAAACTAGGAATAAAAACATTCAATACCCATTTTAAAACTTGAAATGAAGAAAACTTCCTGCAACAATGGTGAAATCCAAAATGTAGAACTAAACTTGCAATGTACTTGTAATAACTGACATTAAAGACATTAAATGAAGCTTACACAAGTCTTACAGAGGATTACAAGTGAAATGGATGAAGAAAATGTAAAAATCTAAGTTTTCTCTCTCTAAACTATGTCTACTACCTAGAACTTCCCTCTCTAAAATGCAATGTATATTGAATAATGGTCTCCCCCCTTGCCAAAAACATACATGGAGCTCCTAGGGACTGTGTGATTGGCCTCCCATCAATAGGGGGCTGAATGGATGGATTCAGCAGGCTAGCACAGGCCTAGCCTGCACTCCCAGGCTTCAACTCTTCTTTCTCTCCTCATTAATGTCCAAGCCTCCAAAGTCTAAGCTAGGGTTGAGGAAGGGGTGTCTTGTGTGTAAGGAGTGTCAGGAACAAGTGGGAGGCCCAATGGTGGGACCCCCAAAGTTGCAGAACTTGAGTTACAGAATCTGGCGTGTTTCAGTAAAACCTACCGGTAGGTTTTACTCTAGTGAGCAAAAACTATCGGTAGGTTTGTGGTAGGTGCAGGTCCCGTAGCCAAAACCTACCGGTATGGCCTACCGATAGGTTTTTCCTTGTTTTTCTAAATTCTTGGTTCCTTCACCTTTCAAGCTATCATCAAGCCTCCACCTCACCTCCATTGATCTTAGGCACCATGATAGGGCTTAATATGCATCATTTAAGCCCCTTTATCTGTAAATATACCGAAACTCCGTTAATAGCTCAAACAATGCAATTTCACTCATTTTAACCGCAAAAGCTAGCATAAAAGGGATGCAAATGTACATGGAATATGCAATATTTTGTGCTAATCACATTACTGAAATTGTAGTATGATTTAAAATTTCGATGCTCTAAAAAACGCAAAGTATGGATTTCTACATTAATCTACCAAAATGAACACCCAAAATGTAAGACACATATGCAAATAACAAGGGCATTCCTAACTCATTCAAATATCAAAAAATTGAGCAATATTCCCCTATCTTGCAAGCATGGGGCTACTTAACACATCGTTCAAATGACCGGACCAAGCACACATGAGCATCACCATAGTTTTAAATACTAGTCTACAGTATGCACATACACATTCATTTTCAAACTCGTGTGTGTGTGAGCTGGACATGTAGTTTAAGCATTTACAAAACAGAATTCACATTCGATTAGCTAGCTAAATTCAGCTTCAATGCAAAACTCACCAAAGGTCTCTCTTAGCAATGACTCACACTCTAGTTATCCTGACATGCCCTCCATGTGTACATGTGAGAAAGAATCTTGTGCACAAAATAAAGTATGCTCACATGTAATCCAAAAATGAAGTTCATGCATAAAAATGAAACGACCTTGGCATAATCTCATGAAGGGAATGCTAGGGCATTAGGTAGCAAAACTAACTCCTCTTTTTCTTTAAAAGTATGCATCCCCCATGCTTCTCTGGATCAATTAGGACTTTCACGGGTTGTAATGAGGCCTTGAGGTGATATCTAGGTAAATGAACAAAGGACAGAGGATAACAAAGAGGGTTGTTCCGAGTGAATGGCTATTGTTTCAAACATCTTCCTTTCCATGGGATTTTTAGTCTAACACCATTACCACATCCTTTATTTCTTTTTCTTTATTTTCCTTAACATTTTCCTTTTTTCTTTGATCATTCTTTCTTCTATTCACCCTTTTTCTCTCCCTTTCCTTGGATTTTTCATCCTTTTTCATTCAAATTCATTCATCCCTTTTGTTGAGTTTCCGCACCACAATTCCTTTTTTTTTTTTTTTTTTTATCACTCATATTCAGCTCTAGCAACAACCAAGGTGTGGTAGATTTTTATCATTTTGCACTGGCTTGGTCAAATATGGGGCATGAAAATGAATTTACAATTAAGGCTCAATCACGACACTAGGGATAAACTTTTCACAAGAAAAAGACTAAGGCTCAAAGTAAATCAAAGATGGCCTAATATCCTTTCTAGATAGGCATGGGAGAACATTGTACATGTCAAGACAAATTCAATCAACTACCCAAATGCACTTAACCAAAACAAGCATAATGAGATTATTGAACACATTTGGAATTTAAAAAATTGTTCCTGTAGTAAATGTAAGTTCCCTCCAACAAGGATTGGCACTAAGATCTCATGGGTTCTTACTCATCTCCACTATTCATGTCACGCCTAAAATATGAATCCAATCCGTAAATTGATAAAATTACACATTTAGGGTGCACATACGATTGAGTTCAAAAGCAGATACATATGTGATACTCACGCATAGGGTGAGCTTCTATAATGTGCTCATGTGCTCAAGGTTCAATACGAAGATCAACATATCAACAAACCCATAACACTCTAAATAATGGAATACAAATCAACATTCAAATATTTTTCACAAAAAATTTCAACTTTTTCACATAATTTGCAACTAATGTAAACAAAAATATGTATGATATGTGAAAGGTGAATTTTCACCACAAAAAATTGGTATTATCAACAAAAATTTCCACAAACATTGGTGTATCATACAAATGGTGCATCTCAGCCCCCCTACTTGATTCATGCATTGTCCTCAATGCTACAAAAAAGATATGATATGCAATGAAGGACTGTAAAAGGATGAGTAGGGTTAGAGAACACCTCGCACTTGAGCTTTGACAAAAACACCAATATTTGAAACTAAGAAAAACAACACTATACGCAATAATAACGTAAGTAGACATAAACATATAAAGTAAGTAAAAACGACTGTACACTAAAGATCATATGAACAGTTATTCTACCAACAAGCCCGGATAGACCGGATCCATGAAATCTTCCTCCACCCCTTGACCTTCAAACCCCTCAAAGAATGGCTTAAGTCTTTGGCCATTGACCTTGAATGTCCTGCCATCCTCGGGGTTTGTGACTTCCATTGCTCCATTGGGGTAGGCCACCTTGACAAGATAGACCCAACGGGATCGGAGTTTCTCTTGAAAAATCGAGAGACGAGAGTTGTATAGGAGCACTTTTTGCTCGGGCTCAAATGAATTCCTCACAATGGATTTTTCATGAAAGATCTTAACCCACTCTTTTGAAATTTTAGAGCTCTCATAAGCATCTCTTCAAATCTCTTCCAATTCATTCATTTCTAGCTTCCTATTCTCTCCGACCATTCTCAAATTGAAGTTTAAAGTCTTTATGGCCCAATAGGCCTTGTGTTCCATTTCAACTGGTAAATGGAAAGCCTTTCCATATACGAGCCGATAGGGAGACATGCCTAGAACAGTCTTGTAGGCAGTGCGGTAAGCCCATAGGGCATTGGTCAATCTAAATGACCAATCTTTCCTATTCGGGCTCACCGTTTTCTCTAGGATATTTTTGATCTCCCTATTGGCCAACTTGGCTTGACCATTGGTCTGTGGGTGATACGCAGTGGATACCTTGTGTGTGACACCATACTTATGCATCAAAGATGCGAATGACCTATTACAGAAATACAACCCACTATCGCTTATCATTGCACAAGGCATCCCAAACTTCGAAAAAATGTTCTCCTTGAGAAACTTGACCACGACCCGGTGGTCATTGATCTTGGATGGGATAGCCTCCACCCATTTGGACACGTAGTCCACTGCCAGTAGAATGTATAGGTAGCCAAACGACACGGGAAAGGGACCCATAAAGTCGATGCCCCAGCAATCAAATATCTCAATAACAAGTACAGGGGAGAGGGGCATCATGTTCCTTCGGGTCACACTACCTAAACGTTGGCACCTATCACATTCTTTACAGAATGAAACACAGTCTTTATTTAATGAGGGCCAATAAAAACCTGACTGTAGAATCTTTGTCGAAGTCTTCTTTGAAGAGAAATGGCCACCGCACGCCTCTGAATGGCAAAACGCAAGGACTTCCCGTTGTTCATTTTCTGGTACGCATCTCCGCATGAATTGTTCAGGGCAATACTTGAATAGGTACGAGTTGTCAAAGTAAAAGTACTTCACATCCGCCATAAACCTCCTTCTACCCTCTGGGCTCCAGTGCGGCAGTATTTGTCTTGTTGCAAGATAGTTACATATGTCAGCATACCAGGGACAAACAGAATGAATAGACAATAAATGTTTATCAAGGAAAAAGTCTGGGATAGGAATGTGCTCATCGACATCTTGCACCACAAGTCTGGATAAATGGTCCGCCACCACGTTCTCAACTCATTTCTTATCTTTGATCGTCAAATTGAATTCTTGTAGGAGGAGTATCCACCTGATGAGCCTCGGTTTGGCATCCTGCTTAGACAAAATATATTTCAAAGTAGAGTGATCGGTATAGACTACTATTGGTGAACCAATGATGTAGGACTGGAATTTATCCAATGCAAATACTACCGCTAGCAACTCCTTTTCTATGGTGGTATAATTCATTTGAGCTTCATTGAGTGTTTTGCTAGCATAGTATATTACATAAGGTCTCTTATCCTCCCTTTGACCGAGCACTGCGCCGACCGCATAATCACTCGCGTCGCACATAAGCTCAAATGGTGAGTCCCACTTGGGTGGTCACATAATTGGAGGTGTAGTGAGCATGCTTTTCAATTTTTTAAAAGATACCTCACTATTATCCGAACAGACAAATGGGACATCTTTTGAAAGTAAATTGGTCAAGGGTAGGGCCAATGCACTAAAGTCTTTAATGAAGCGACGATAAAAGCCAGCATAGCCCAGAAATGACCTGATATCTTTGATGACCGTTGGCGTAGAGAGGTTGGAAATGACCTCAACCTTTGATTTTTCAACTTCTATTCCCTTCACCGAGACGATATTCCCTAGAACAATTCCTTGTGTCATCATGAAGTGACACTTCTCCTATTTCAAAACCAAGTTCTTCTCCTCGCATCTCTCCAGTACCTTCTCTAAGTCTTCCAAACAACCACTGAAGGAATCCCCAAACACTGAGAAGTCATCCATAAACACTTCCACGATCCTCTCCACCATATCACTGAAAATCCCCATCATGCAACATTGAAAAGTCTCTGGGGTATTACACAAGCCGAAAGGCATGAGTCGGAAGTCAAAGGTTCCGTAGGGGCAAGTGAAGGTGGTCTTTTCTTGATCCACCAACACGATCTCAATCTGGTTGTACCCGGAGTAGCCATCCAAGAAGCAGTAATATAGATGCCCCGCTACTCTTTCCAACACTTGATCAAGGAATGGCAAGGGGAAGTGGTCTTTCCTTCTTGCATAAGTTGAGCTTTCGGTAATCAATACACACTTTCCACCCGGTTACCACCCTCGTTGTTATTAGCTCGTTTTCCTCATTTGCCACAACTGTAACTCCTAATTTCTTGGGTACTACTTGCGTGGGACTAACCCACTTACTATTGATAATCAAAAAAATGATGCCCACGTCAAGTAGCTTTAGCACCTTATCCCTCCCTACGTCTTTCATAATTGGGTTCAACCTCCGTTGTGGTTGTCAAGATGGCTTTGCATCTTCCTCCATATAAATCCTGTGAGTGCAAATGAGGGGACTAATCCCCTTAATATCAGCTATGGTCCAACCAATCGCTCCCTTATGCCTTCTCAAAACACATAGCAACTTTTCCTCTTGGCTTGCCTCCAAAGTTGAACTAATCACCATCGGGAAGGTCTCATGCTCCCCCAAAAATGCATACTTAAGGTTGGATGGTAATGGCTTCAACTCCAAGATGGGTTTTTGCACATTCAATGGAAAGATCTTCTTGTCTAGGTGTGGAATTTTCTCAAACGTAGGGGTTCATTTTTCTACCCATTTCAAGCTTTCCGGCTCCTCTTGATCCATACTCCCCTCTTCCTCATCCCCAAACTCCAATGTTCTCACAAGCTCCAAATGCTCCTCCACCAATGTGTCAATCCTATTGACTTCTTGCACTTCCTCACCGTCCCCCAGTTGTTTGCTCAAATTGAACACATTGAAGTCCATGGTCATGTTCCCGAAAGTAAGCTTCATCAGTCCGTTCCTGCAATTAATAACAGCATTAGAAGTGGCAAGGAACGATCTACCTAAAATAACGGGAATTTGTGAACCAGGGTTAGCAACAGGGTGAGTTTCAAGCACAATAAAATCGACAGAAAAATAAAAATTATCCACTTGCACTAAGACATCTTCCACTACTCCCCTAGGTGTTCGAATACTTCAGTCTGCTAACTGAAAAGTAATTGAAGTTGGCTTCAACTCTTCAAGTTGGAGTTGTTGATACACCGAGTAGGGTAGGAGGTTGACACTTGCCCCCAAATCAAGAAGAGATTGCTCCACCCGACACTTCCCTATTGTGATGGCAATTGTAGGGCATCCGGGGTCCTTGAACTTTGGTAGGGTGTTCGTCCTCAAGATTGAGCTCACTTGCTCGGTGAGGAATGCCTTCTTGTGAACATTCAGTTTTCTCTTCACTGTGCACAAGTCCTTCAAGATCTTGGCACATGATGGAATTTGCTTTATGGCGTCGAGGAGTGGAATGTTGATTTTAACCTGCTTGAACATTTCAATTATATCAGAATAGTTAGCCAACTTCATGGGTGGCTTCAAACGATTTGGAAAAGGAGCAGGAATGGGGGAAACATGCACACTTTCATCAACCAATTTTTCTTTCTCACTCACCTCATTACTTACCTCATCACTCACCTCACCCCCCTCGGTGTCCCCCTTAGTCTCTTTCTCTATTGACAATGTGGCCTTGGGTGAGACCTTTGGCACAATGGTCTTATTTAATTGTTTGCCACTTCGAAGGGTGGTGACCGCCTTGAGTTGCTCACAACTTTTCTTTATGGGTTCGGATGACTCAATCACATGTTGGCCTTTAGGGTTCTCTTGGGGTTGAGCGGAGAATTTTCCCTTCTCTTGTTGCGATATCCCTATGGCATTGGTCAGTTTGGTGACTTGAGCCGAAATGTTATTGTTAAAGGCAGTTTGGATTTGGATGAAATTATAAAACACGTCCTCCAAATTCCTCTTATGGGGAGGTTGGTAGGTGGGAGGATTTGATGGTCCTTGTTGACCATAACTTTGCAGAGGTGGACTTTAGGAGAAATTTTGTGGGGGAGTGTTCGGTGAATACCCTTGCGGATTGGACCGGGGGTATTGGGAGCTCGACGCTTGACCTTGGCCTTGGTATTGACTTTGCTTAGGAGGAACGGGAGGTGAATATGCAATAGAACCATGAGGAATAGGATTCTCATTTCTCCAACTAAAGTTCGGGCGATTACTCCAACCCGAATAGTAAGTGTTTGAGTGTGGAGAGAATGATTGCCTTGTTTGGTTAAAGGCATTGACTTGCTCATGGTACATTTCCTTGAGCACCAGAATGTTAGGGCACTCCGATATAGAATGCTCCACACTCTCACAAATTGAGCAGCCCTCCTCAGTCCTTGAAATATTAGACACCTCATGTCTCCTATTGACCTCAAGACTCTCAACTTTCCTAGACAACTTAGCAATTTTGGAAAGCAAGTCTTCCCGGTCTCTCAAATCATACATCCCTTCCCCATGTGCTTGATTACTACCCTGAGGAGAAGACCTCGGTACATCGGTGGGATCCGTGATATTGCATGATTGTGCATTTTACGCCAATGTACTAAAGTATTCTAGGGACTCATCAGGGTCCTTGTTCAAGAATTCTCCATTGCACATCATGTCAATGAATTATCTATGGCCTATGATTCCTTCATAGAAGAAACTCACCAATTGCCACGATTCAAAACCATGATGTGGTATTGATTTTAGTAATTCCTTTTAGCGATCCCAATAGTTGTAAAATTGCTCATTAGGCTTTTTTGAAAAAATTTGGATTTGTTTTTTATAGAATGTCTACTACTATTCTGTATAATTATAAAAGAGACACAAACCAAATTCGATGTGTCTCATATATAAACGCTCTCGAGATCAAGAAAGAAGAGAGGAGAGAGAAAATTCAGATTCGAGAGGAGAAAACTGAGCAGTGCACCAATCAGCCCTCTTGGACTCTTAGAGACCGAGACTAGTAGAAGAAAAAGAACACCGGCATTGCATATACATACGTTTAGATATATAGATAGCGAGAGGATTTTAGAGAGAGAAGTTACGGGGGAAGAGGGACAAGTGAAGAAGAGGAGGGTGGTGGTGGAGTCACTAGGATGGCTAACATAATCGTCGATCATGCCGAGAAAGCACCGGGCAATCTCCGGCGTAGGTCCGTCCTCCATTCTTGAACTCAAGGCCCAACTCTACCAGTCCCAGGAAGAGTCCAAGTGTCTCTCCAAAGAACCCCTATCTGGTCATAAACAATACATTGAAGTCCACCGTGCGAAGAAGAAGATCGCCGCACCCGATACCTTCTCTCACACGAACTCTGGCGTCGAGGCACGCGCTGCCAAGTACATTTGCATTCCTAATCTTGTTAATTTTTATTTTGATTACGTGAAATTGACGTCAGGGTTTTTAGGCCATGAAATTTGAAAGTTGGAATTGTAGAAAAGGGTTTGAAATTGATCAGATAAGTTAGGAAATTTTGGAAATTGCTTGAGATTGAATCCAAAATTGGGCGATTCAGGGTTTTTAGGCTGTGAATTTTAGAGATGGAAGAGTAGGAAAGAAATTATTTGGGTAATTAGTTCGATGATTTGAAAATATGTGTAACCCCAATTTAGTTGTTGTTAATCGAATTGAATACTTTAGGAAACAAATTGATAAAATTGATACAAGACTAAACTGATAAAATATGCATACTTTAGGGACTAAAAGTATTTACAGATTTCGATCTTACTTCATCCCTCTGCTATACAAATTCTTACATTATCCTTTCAATTACTTGAATTAATTTTATATTATTCTAAAACCAAATGTCCGTTATGTTTTGGATGAAGCATAACATTTTTCATTTGATTTTGAGACAAAATCACATAGTTTAGGGGAAAATAACACAACTTTCCATTAAGTTTACAAAGGAATATTGCAATTTGGACCAATGTGAAAAAATAATCCTATGGGGAGATGGATTGTGAGAAACATGATATATAATTGAGGGGGTAATGTGTGACTGTTGGCATAATTGAGGGGCATTGAAGTGTAAATTTATCTTTGTTTTATTATACTAAATTTTGAGTATTATAAGTACCCCCTTTCTATTTTTCCTTTCCGCAGGGGAACTAAAGTTAGAACAGTATGGTACTTTTTCCATTGGATACTTGGGACAACAATTTCTATGGCAGGAATTTTCAACATCTACACAAGTTTAAAAGCCTACCAGAAGAGAACATCAAGAAGCATAACCCTTTGGACCATCATTTTCAAATTAGAGATCTCTATCATAGGGCTCTTCTACCTCTTTCTAGACAAATGGGAGTATATACAAAAGCAAGGAGTGATATTAGGCACTGCACCAAACACACACTCTGATCAAGTGCTTCCCCAAAGGGAAAACCACAAGGAGGTCTTGACTGAACCACCATGTGGGAAAAACAATGCCCTTGGTAGTTATTTTGCCAAAAGCAATGCCTTGAGAAAATTGTTTCAGCTAACATGAGATTTGGGTGTCACAAGGTTGATTCATAGCAACAACTTCTCCTCATGCACCTCATACAGGATAAGACGTATACCCGACTCTTTTTAGACCCCATATCTGATTCTCCTGTCACCTTTTTGATACTTGCACTCCATGCAAGTGAGTATGCACTTTTATATAGAGTGACACAATGAAGTGAAAGCATCAAAATGTGAAATGAGATTGGTGTGTCCCCTCCTTTCCCTGCACGAAGAGTTTGGATTTTGTGGAGTAGGATTTGCTATATATCATATTTATTCAGTTCACTTAACGTCAAATCACCCACTATGAATCTAAGTGGATCTTCCAGCCATACATAGTGTAGAAAAGGGCTATTAAAATCCCAAAAGGGAGGCCTTTAGGGAAGTTTTTTGTATAAAATATTTCATAAGTTTGCAAGCAAATTGTATATGACATTAATAAAATACCAATTATGATAGACTACTATTTTTCAATGTGGAGTTAATATTATGATATTGGTCGTGGTGTTATTTGTGTGTTTGCAAAGAAATGATAGATACCTACAAAATGGTTCTGAATATAGTCTTATTTGCATTGTGTCTTCACAAGAAATTGTTTCCTCAACTCCATGTCATAAAAGAAAAATGATTTCAAGAGTAAAGAAAATGAATCAATGTAGTGGCTTTTGTGTGGTCTTAGATGTAATGTTTATATTTAGCATTGTTGAAGGACTTGTAAAGGTAATACTTATAAGAATAATAAGTGTTCACATAGGATGGACCACTTTTCACTAAAATACCCCTAGAGGGTATATGGCTAAGAGGAAAGAAAATAGTTTTTCATAAGATGGAAAATGAAAATTATTAACTCCATGCAAGATTTTTGAAGAAGTGATTGTCTGATAACAAGGGATATACGTCTTTATGCTAAAGAAGATGTATTGAACTCATAATCATTAAATACGATACGACTTTTACTCTAAAAATGAATTTATCCAAGAAGGAAAAAAAAACTATCTACAACTTGCATAAAGAAAAAAGAAAAATAGTTGTGAAAATATGAGAGATATTTTTTTCTTCTGTCTTTTAAGAATCCTAAGAGTTTTATTATCTTCCCTTTGTATTTTTTATTTTTTTTTGTTACAGGGTATTCTAGGTTGCGTTAACTATTCTTTAGAGTTTAGCGGCTAGTTTACCGTGTATGACTTGAGCTGAGTTAGAGCATGTCCCTAAAGAGACAAGGGTGGTTAATCTTTAAGGATTGTGAAAAAGAATTGGTCTAAGACCTTTTAATTATCAAAGATCAAGTACAGACACTCAATTACCCTCAAAGACTTATCTTTCCTTTGTATTACCCACAAAGAATAATGCACATATCCTGTTGTCCGAATTTGATATTGACAATTTAAGTGCAAGTATACACGATCAACAAGTAATAAAGTGATAAGTAGAGTATCGTTCCCACGGAGAATTATTGCTAATAACTTCCAAGTACTAACTTTATATCAATTCGATTTTATTTAAACAATTGGAATTGAACTATAGAATTACTAATTTAAGACTAAATCTAAAATTATTGAACAATGAGTGATTTTACCGAATAAAAGAATTTAAGATTACAACTTTCCTAATGCTTCGTATAAATCTTTCCACTCTCTTTCCAGTTAATTGATCAAATTAAGTTGTTAACTAAGACTTCAAAATTATTTATCAAACTTCTTCCGATAGTAAGATAAACATATCTCTCCCAATTAAATTACTATATTCCTATGCAAAATAAAATGGAATAGATTCATTAAGGTCAAACTCTCATAAAAGTTACACACGACATATAGGTATATTCTTATCCTATACACAAACTCAGCTATTCAATCCTGAGAAGAATCAACCAGACGCATGTCATCATATTCTGATCTAAACCTAGAATTCATCTCCCAATTTCATCTAGGTTATCAAATTAATTGTTGGCCACACAATCATATATTAAGCACAAAATATGATAAACAACTTATATATAATCAATAAGAACTAGAAACGAGAGTAGATCAATTTAACTAAACATCAGGTTCCATTGCAATCTTAATAAAAATTTAGTTCATAATGTAATTGAAAAAAATCATCCTCAAATTAAACAACATCTCATAAAATCAAGAACTAAAAGTAAGAGAAAAGGAATGAAAACTTAGTTGCAATCTTCAATCTCTCTCTAGCCTTCAATCCCGATTTTCTTCGTGTTGCTTCCTTCGATTCTTGCCTTCAATTTTCTATCAATCCTTGGTCCTTCTTCTTTTCTTAGCAGCCCCCAAAATTAGTATATTTATATCATAGCTCAAACCCTAGCATATATTTAGCATTAGAGTTCAATTTCAGCCCAAAAACAAGTCAGAATTCGCGTCCACATTAAAACAAGGGCTGCAACCCCTAAAATCAGAGTAGGGGCGCTGACTTTCTGCCCTCCTAGCGCTGCATGTAGAGCTGCGGCGCTGATCCCCTTTTAAGCCTAGAGCTGCCCTTGTTGCTTAGTCTCCAAAAATTCAACACTTAGGCTCTTAAATGACCTTGTTTCCTTCCAAATGATGGTTCCTACAAAATAACATTAAAACACACAAAACAAATAAAAAGAAATATAAAATACTTGAAAACTTGCAATTTCATTAAGCCAAGAATACTCAATTCTTAGGTATAAAACCTACTCATCAAATACCCCCAAACTTAAATCTTTGGTTGTCCTCAAGCAAAATACTATGAACAAAAACTATAAAAATTAACCCTAACAACCACTACTCAAACAATGGATCAATATGAATCTGAATAATGTGCCCAAAAGTTATTACAAATAATAATTCACGGGAAACTTCAAAATAGTGCAAAGTCTAACAATTAAACATACTCCTTAATTTTACCTCCGCTCATGACCCTTTAAATACATGTACATATCCGAATTGTTCAAGCTAGTCATCACCCAGATTCATTTACGTAGTCAAGCGCTTCATAGGAGATACTCAATATCAACTCTATGAACTTACATTTCACATCAACCTCAGTTAATTAAGGCAAACATATAACTAGAAGGTACAAAAGATTTTTTTTTTTTTCATCTCTCTCTCTTTTTTTCTTCTTTTTCATTCATTCGGTGAGTGCATTTTATGCTCCATCTCACCTCTTATTGAGCGAGTGCGTTTTACACTCCATCTCGCCTTCTCTTGAACGAGTGCGTTTTACGCTCCATCTCGTTCTCAACATGTGTTTATGAGTGAATGCGTTTTACGCTCCATCTCTACTCACCACATGCCCCTTTCTTGTTTCTTGTCTTCCTATTTTTTTTCCTTAACTCATGAAGGATCAAATCAAAATAATTTTCCAAAAACCCTTTTTTTTTTTTTTTTTTATACTAACCCATCATAACCAGTATTTCCCCCAAACTTATATGAATGCCTAAACTTTGCTTTGAATGATGCTTAAATAAGTTTTCTAGAGTTTCACTGATATCTCCCACAAGCACTTAGCCAAATAAATTCTCTAAATGATAACTAACCATATAGATGGATATGTGATCATGAATGAAAGGATCATAAACAGTGTAAAACCAACTAGTATGTCAAACTTCAAACTCAACATGTTCATCAATTTCCCTTGAATTAACAATTAATCACATTCATCATTGGCCATGATCAAATTCAATCAACCCATTGCTCAAGTTGTACTAAAACTTGCTTTCTAAGTGCAAAACATACTATCAAAATGCATACCTAATAATGAAAACAAAAATACACCCCCAAACTTAAACTAAACATTGTCCTCAATGTATAAAGTAGAAAAAATTAAGACAGAGGACTTCCCTGAGATGTCGCTTGTTGGCATCATCGTCAGCGTACTCGTCGTCCGCTGAGTTGGGAGTGTATTCAGAAAACATAGGTGGACTAGGAAACTCACGTTGCAAAGCTTAATCTTTACCCATGGAGAATGGAGAAATGCTTGGTGCTAGTTGATACTCATTGATGCACATGAGAGGTAAGATTGTTATATAAAAGAGGTTGAGAGATTCAAGATGATTGAATGAAATTTTAGGTGAATAAGAGTTGTGGTGTATGTATTTTTAGAGGTTTGAAATTTTTGCGAGTGGTAGGAGTTGATTTGGTTGGCTTCTTGTTCATGTATGTAGAGCTGAAGGGTGTTTTATAATGCTGAAAATCTGTTTTGGGTGCTGTCCAAGGTGTTTATAATGCTGAAAATCTGTATTGGGAGGGATTTGGGGCAGCAAGGGCGCGCCTAGGCGTTGTCTGGGGCGCTGCTACGCTGCCTTACTGCTTGGGACAGCTTTGGGAGCAGCAAGTCAGCACTGGGGCGCTGCTTCTAGCGCTGGGGCGCTACCTAATGTGCTGCCCAGTTAGAATCTGAGCGCCTAGGCGCTAAAATGAAGCGCTGGGGCGCTGATTTTGCTTGCCGATTGCGCTGTTGTCCAGTAAGTAGGTGTCTAGGCGCTAGGATCTCGTGCTGAGGTGCTATACTACTAGTCTTGATTCTTTCTTTAAGCTTGTGCAAGCTCCCCTATTTATTTATTTATTTTTTCGATCCTCGATACCTGCAGGCAATTGACACACTAATTAAAAGGCACTAATAATCTAATAACATGATTACTCCTAAAAAAAAATCTAAATTGACATAAACATAAACTAAAAATTAAAAGCTAAACTTTGGGTTGCCTCCCAAATAGCGCTTGTTTTATAGTCATCAGCCTGACTACTCCCTGTATCATCCTAGGTCGGCAAGGGTAATTGAGATCTTTTGAGGATCAATGTCGCCACCCCAATAGTGCTGCAGTCTCTGCCCGTTCACTTTGAAAGTTCTCTTTGACTTGGCTTCCTCGACTTCAACCGCTCCATGCAAGAACACTGGCTTAAACTTTCGCTCAATGATCTGCTTATCATGCCACCTTTTTACCTTCTCTTTATATAGCTTGGCGTTCTCAAGGGGATCCGAAATACAGCTTCCTACAAATATCTCATTCACTACATCTTCCACCAAATCAACCCGAAAATATTCTTCCGTTTCCTCTGGAAATTTCATAGCTGAAAATACATTAAATGTAACCTCTTGATCTTGAACTCGCATAGTTAGCTCACCTTTCTGTACATCGATAAGTGTTCTCCCTATTGCTAAGAATGGTCGCCCAAGAATAATAGGTATTTCCCTATTTTCCCCACAATCTAAGACTATGAAATCAGCTGAAAAAATGAACTTATCCACTTTACTAGAACGTCCTCAACTATGCCCCTTGGATAAGTGAGTGATCTATCCGTAACCTACAATGTAATATTAGTAGGCTTCGCTTCTTTCAAACTCAATTGTTGATAAATTGAGAGCGGCATTAAGTTAATACTGGCTCCCAAGTCACAAAATGTTTTCCCGAAAAACTGACTGCCTATTGTGCATGGAATTGTAAAGCTACTCGGATCTTTGAGCTTTAGTGGTAACTTCTTTTGAAGAATAGCACTGCACTCCTCCGTATGTGCCACTGTCTCAAAATCGCTTAGTTTTCTCTTCTTTAACAAAATTTCCTTCAAAAATTTCACATAGTTAGGCATGTTCTCCACTGCTTCTGCAAAAGAGATATTTATTTGGAGCCTCTTAAACACATCCAAGAATTTAGAGAACTGCTTATCCCACTTCTGTTTATGCAAACGTTCTGGAAATGGCATGTGAGACACAATAGGTCTCGGATTACCTCCATTAGAACATGCAGCTGGATCTTCTTCTTTCTTTTCATGTTCTACATTCTTGCTATCTTTTATTTTTTTTTACCCTCAGTATCATCTCCATGTAATTGGTTTGGAGTTCCACCAACAACCTCAGGTAACTCTTTTTCGCTTTGTAATGTAATAGCATTGCAGTGCTCCTTATCTTCCCTCTTAGGATTGATCTCTGTATCGCTAGGTAGAGTGTCTTGAGGTCGGTTGTTCATGGCAGTAGCAAGCTAACCCATTTGATTTTCCAGGTTTCGGGTTGATACGTCCATACTGTTCATCCTTGTCTCATTCTGTGATATATACCTGGAAAACAGCTCCTCCAAATTTGACTTCTTTTCCTGCTGTGATGGAGCTTGATTCTGAAAACCTGGTAGGTATGATTGTCTTGGAGTAAAGGTTTGGGCTTGATTATTATTCCATGAAAAGCCCAGATGATTCCTCCAACCAGGGTTATAATTGTTTGAATTATTGTTATATTGCTGCCTGTTGTGGTTACCAATGTATTGTACCGACTCTAGATTAATTGCACATTGATCACTCGGATGGTTCCTTACACACAATTCACAGACAACTGCCACACTCTGAATAGGCTGCACCCCTAAAGCATCAATCTTCTTTGTCAACGTAGCAACCTGTGCAGCCAAGGCGGTAACTGCATCAACTTCATAAATTCCAGCTACCTTTGGCTGATTGATCCTTGTAGAGGGCCACTGATAATTGTTGGTAGCCATCGTCTCCAATAACTTGTAGGCTTCATCAAAAATTTTCCCCATCAATGCCCTTCCTGCAGCTGCATTGATACTAGTTCGGGTAGCACTAAACAACCCGTTGTAGAACGTCTGAACTTACAACCACTTAGGAATACCATGGTGAGGGCATTTTCGGAGTAAATTCTTAAATTGCTCTCAAGCTTCATATAGAGTCTCAGAATCATGTTGTGCGAATGATGTGATGTCGGTCCTCATCCTTGCAGTTTTAGCTAGTGGAAAGAATTTAGCTAAAAAATTTTGAGCTAAATCTGACCACGTAGTAATAGTGTGACGCCCCAAATTTCCGGGTGTCCTTTATTAACCGTTGACCATCCGTCAACCCGCGGAAATACTCGTGATAGTCGTATAACCCGACACCACGTCATTCACATGCTTTTAACCGGATCTACCATCCACAAGGTCAATTATACCTCAATTTATGTCCATTTATGTCATAGGAACCAAAGAAAACAAAGCCCAAGAGCATGGCTAAGCATTTTGAAAATTTCAGATTTTTGGAAAAACCTTCCGGAAGGTCGACATACACCTACCGAAAGATCGTTGAAAGAACAGTTAAATGAAAAGAATCAATTGCAAGAACTTCCGGAAGGTCGACATCAGTAGCAAAAACCTTCCGGAAGGTTCATTCCAGTAGCCAAAACCTTCCGGAAGGTTCATTCCAGAAAACAAAACATTCCGGAAGATTTTGGCAGTCAAAAAGAAACCCAAGGCAAAA
Organism: Ilex aquifolium; assembly: GCA_951799425.1. Taxonomy (NCBI): domain Eukaryota; kingdom Viridiplantae; phylum Streptophyta; class Magnoliopsida; order Aquifoliales; family Aquifoliaceae; genus Ilex; species Ilex aquifolium. Next base: position 47,640,490 of record OX637392.1, on the reverse strand, counting down.
CCTTCCGGAAGGTTCATTCCAGTAGACAAGTCCTTCCGGTAGGTTTTACTCCAGTAGCTAAAATCTTCCGGAAGGTTCATTCCAGTGGGCAAAACCCTCCGGAAGGTATTAGCTGTGAACAAGGCAAGCTGGGGTTTTTAGCAAAACCTTCCGGAAGGCCGACATACACCTTCTGGTAGGTTTTCAGACTGTGAGCAAAAAATGGATTTCTTTCCCCTCCAAACCATCCTTAAAGCTACCTCATACACTCTAAACTCATCCAATACATGTTTAATGAGATTTTCCATATAATACACAACTCATACAAGCTCTATCACAATTCATTCCATAATATATATACATCAAAATGGAATTTTGTTAAAGGTTTTACAAAACTCAAACTAAGGCCACAAGCCGGCCCCCTTCATGCTCGATGCTCTCCAAGTGAGCCATCCGCCGGTGCAAAACCCACACCTGAAATGTTTTTCCCATAAAGGGTGAGCCACGCTCAATAGGGTATCTCCTAAAGAGGCTACTCCCCAACCTAAATGCATATGAAATGTTCACATGCTATCAATCAACAATCCACAACAAGAATATATTCCATGTTGAAACATGTAATGCCATGCTATGAAATGAGGTGAGACTCACTCATGCACATCAACCGAGCCCTTCCCGGCTCCTCTACACATGCAAGTGCCAATGTGTACCAATCCGTCATTTATGTTTCACATCAAATGACATTTCATTCTAGGGTCTTTGTAGGGGTGGATGTTCATGGACTCACACCAAAGGTCACCCAACCTACACGGAATTCATGGACTTCCACCAACGGTTCCGCGTACACCGACACACTTTATGGGCTCTTATACCAACGGAGTGCGTATCCAATCACATGGTCTCTCACCCGAGGGATTTTCTAGCCCTTCTTGCTACCCTAACCCTATCAACATATAAACCATGCTACTCGACTAGGTCATCGACCCATATTACCCGAGCTCACTCGTCATCCACCATGCGTGGTGAAGACAAACAACCATGCACACACACCTCCTAAAATGCGATGTTCCCGTGCATATGCAATGTGGTGCTCCATTGCAACACTAATACAATGTTCGATATGGTATGAGTGACATATGAACATTCTCAACACATTTCTCATATTCCATGGCAAAATCATATCAAAAGCATATAATTCCCATAATACAAATTTCAAGCATGTTATCAACATACTAAAATTTCAAGGCATATATATATACACATAACATGCCCACAATTTCATATAACACATGAATTCACATTGGGTTCATTTCACATATCCAATCATAGAAATCACATTTAGTAACTTCTAAATCTCCATCCAAGCTAGGATTTCCTTTACCCATTTCAATACCCAATTCACCCAATTTCACAACAATAGGCAAGAGATACATAGGTTATCATCCTACCCATTCCATAAAAACATTATAGGCTTGGAATAAACCTTAGTAGGAAGAAACCCTACCTCTTGAAGTGTGAGGAACGACCAAGGGAAGTTCCAAGACCCGATTTAAGCAAAAACCCACACTTCTCGAAAATCCCGTACCTTGATCTTCGGTAAAACTTGCGCTTTTTGGTATAGCCGCGTAGCCCTCGATGAGTAGAGCGACTTTAATTCTTGGCTTGCGTGGATTCGAGGTCCGTAGCACTGTAGATCGTAGAGAGAAGGTGAGTTTTCTCTCTTTTCTCCCTCTTTCTCTCTATCGGCTGAAACCGGCTGAAAAGAAGAAGGGGAAGTCTGATTTTTCAGACTTTAGGCCCCTTTTTATATTTTAGAATACTTGGCCCACAATTCGCCACACGTCCTATTTAATTTCGGGTCCGTTTTAATCCCAAAACGACTAAATTTTGCTCCGGTTCAAGTTCGAATTATTTTTATTTTAACTTGTCTCTAATATTTCCCCAAACTTGGAAATTTTATAAAAATTTCGTGTACAGGGTCACCCGGGGCCCGTTCGTCTCGTAAAACGCGAAAAATCCGACTATCTCGGAATTCAACGAAATTTGACGTGGTAACTAGATTTCGCGAGACGAATCCAACGATGAGGTCCGTTTCGTCATCCGAGTTCTAGAAAAATTCAGGTTTACAACCTGTACCATAGTGGCAATTTACCGTTTTGCCCTTTTTCACAAATGTTTAAATTTTCTCGGGTTTTACATTCTTCCCCCCTTAAAAGAATTTCGTCCCCGAAATTCACACACTCATGCACACACAATCACACGCATATGCAACAGTTATATAATACTAACTGACTATAAGAATGTACCTCCATCCTCAAATAAGAAAGGATAATTGGCACGTATGGTGTCCTCACGCTCCCATGTTGCCTCCTCCACTCCTCGGTGCTGCCACAACACCTTCACTAGCCTCACGGTCTTGCCTCACAAAACCTGCTCTCGGCTATCCATGACACGCACTGGTCCCTCCTCGAAGGTCCCATCTGCATCAACTATGAGCTCGCCCCAATCCACAACATGCGTCGGATCTGGAGTATACTTCCGGAGCATGGAGACATGGAATACAGCGTGAACACCTGATAAAGTTGGCGGTAACGCCAATCTGTAAGCCACAGTGCCAACTCTCTCAAGCACCTCAAAGGGCCCAATATACCTCGGCGACAGCTTTCCCCGCTTGCCGAATCTGATCACCCCTCTCTTAGGCATCACCTTCAAGAAGACGTGATCTCCCACCTCAAATTCCAGAGGCCGCCGCCGCCTATCGGCGTAACTCTTCTGCCGGCTCTGAGCCGTGAGAAGACGCTTCCTTATCAGGTTCACCTTCTCCGAGGTGTCTCTAATCAAGTCTGGACCCGTATAGGGTCTTTCTCCAACTTCAGTCCAACAAACCGAAGAGCGACAAGGCCTCCCATAAAGCGCCTCATAGGGTGCCATCCGTATGCTCGCCTGATAACTGTTATTGTAGGCAAATTCCACTAAGGGTAAATGCTCTTCCCAGCTACCCTTGAGATCTAGGATGCATGCCCGTAGCATGTCCTCTAGTGTTTGGATGGTCCGTTCAGACTGACCGTCCGTTTGGGGATGGAAGGTTGTGCTCATCCTTAACTGAGTCCCCATGGCTCGTTAGAAACTCTCCCAAAAGTGAGCCGTAAACCTGGGATCCCGATCTGATACTATAGACACGGGTACCCCATGCAACCAGACTATCTCCCTTATGTACAACCTGCAGAATTCCTCCATTGTAAAGGTCATCCGCACCGCCAAAAAGTGCGCCGACTTCGTGAGCCGGTCCACTACCACCCACACCGCGTCATGCCCCCGCGATGTCCGTGGCAAGTGGGTCACAAAGTCCATCGTGACGTGCTCCCACTTCCACTCAGCCACTTCCAATGGTTGGAGCAAACCAGCTGGTCTTTGGTGTTCAACCTTAATCTGCTGACACGTGAGGCATCTACTGACAAAGTCGCCAATCTGCCTCTTCATCCCGCTCCAATAATACTGGTGACGAAGATCGTGATACATCTTCGTGCCGCCTGGATGCACCGCAAAACGAGAGCAATGGAACTCCCTGAGGATCTCCTCTCTCAGCTCCGCCGACTAGGGAACCACAACCCTTCCCCTAAACCGAAGACTGTCATCCGAGTGAATGGCCCAGCCCTCGTCACCAGTACCTGCATGTATACGGTTCCGGATGGACAATAGCTCCGTGTCCTGACTCTGGGATTCAATAACCCTACTCAGTAGGGAAGGCGTAGCCGCCAAGCTCCCTAAAACACCCTGAGTCCGACCCTGATAATGCAGCCCAAATTGGCCCACGGCCTCAAGCATCCGCCACTCCCGGGAAGCTACACTAGCTAAAACACCCCGTGACTTCCGGCTAAGTGCATCAGCCACCACATTTGCCTTACCAGGGTGGTAATGCAATGTGAAGTCATAGTCTTCTAGGTACTCCATCCACCTACGTTGCCTCATGTTGAGGTCCCGCTGAGTGAAGATGTACTTCAGACTTTTGTGGTCCGAAAACACCTCAAATTGTTCGCCATACAAATAGTGGCGCCAAGCCTTTAAGGCAAAGACAACGGCCGCCAACTCCATATCATGCGTAGGGTAATTCTGCTCGTGATTCTTCAACTGTCGAGAACCATAAGCCACCACTCTCCCGGACTGCATCAAGACACAACCCAGTCCGTCTTTGGAGGCATCGCAATATACCGTGTAGTTTTGTCCCTTTTCTGGAACAATCAAGATAGGAGCTGAAGTGAGTCTCCTCTTTAGTTCTTGGAATGCCTTCTCACACGAATCATTTCACTCGAACTTGACCTCCTTCCGGGTCAATCTAGTCATCGGTGCGGCTAGTCGAGAGAAGTCCTCGATGAACCTCCGGTAATACCCCGCCAATTCCAAGAAACTACGTATCTCGAAGACTGACTTTGGCCTCTCCCAGCTCATAACTGCCTCAACCTTCTCCGGGTCAACTGACACCCCCGAAGCTAACACCACGTGTCCCAAGAATTTCACCTCCGTGAGCCAAAATTCACACTTGCTGAACTTGGTGTACAATTGATGGTCCCTCAAGGTCTGGAGAACAATCCTCAAGTGACCCTCATGCTCCTCCTCTGTCTTGGAGTAGATCAGGATGTCATCAACAAACACTACGACAAACTGATCTAAATAGGGCTGGAACACCCTATGCATGAGATCCATGAATGCCGCTGGGGCATTCGTCAACCCAAATGGCAACACCGTGAACTCGAAATGCCCGTACCGCGTTCTGAACGCCGTCTTAGGGATATCTGACTCCCTAATCCTCAACTGATGGTAGCCCGTGCAGAGATCTATCTTTGAATAGACCCGCGCTCCCCTCAGCTGATCAAACAGATCATCGATCCTCGGCAAAGGGTACCTATTCTTGATGGTGACCCGGTTCAACTGCCGATAGTCTATACACAATCGAAGGGTCTTATCCTTCTTCTTGGCAAACAGCACCGGAGCGCCCCAAGGTGAGGTACTCGGTCTAATAAAGCCCTTGTCCAATAATTCTTGTAATTGGACCTTGAGTTCTTGCAACTCAGCTGGCGCCATCCTATGTGGAGTCATAGAAATGGGCGAAGTACCTGGATGCAACTCAATGTTAAAGTCCACATCCCTATGGGGAGGTAATCCCGGTAACTCGTTCGGAAAGACGTCCTCATACTCGCACACCACCCGAGGTAGACCCAATTCTTGTCTTGCCTCGTCCTCCAGGGTAAGGCTCGCAAGCCAACCCATCAATTGCCCATGCCACCGCGAATCATACACGACTTGAGGCAAAGCATCATGCTTTTCCCCCTGAAACTTGAAACAAACACCGTCCGGTGTATAGGCAGTGACCCTCTTCCTGTCACAATCAATAACGACCCGATACGCCGCCAACCAGTCCATCCCAAGGATGACATCGAATTCCGACATGTCCATAACCCTAAGGTCCACGGTGAGTAGAATCCCCGAGATCTCTAGCTCACAACCCCGACATATCTGATTCACACACACCCTAGCTCCTAGGGGTGAATTCACATACAACAGCTCTTCCAATGCATCAACCTCTAAGCCCAAATCCCTCACACATGATGCAGAAATGAATGAATGTGATGCACCAGAGTCAAATAATACTTTAGCCCATAAGCGAGAAAGTAGAAATGTACCCTGAATGACCGACTGGTCCACTGGCTCAGCCTGAGGTGTAATGGCGTAGACACACCCCTGGGTCCCCGAAGTCCCGGCCTGCATGCCCTGTCCTCGGCCCCGACCCATGCCTTGGCCCATCTGGCCCGACTGCGGAGTCCCCGCTCGAAAGGTGGTAGGGGCCTGAGTAGTGCCCTGGAACTGATACTAGTTTCCCTGGCCCATGGTGGGGTAGGGAGGAACAAGGTGTGTCTGTGACTGTCCCACTGATGACTGGGACTGAGGTGTCCCATAGCTCTGGGATCCTTGCCTCTGCGGACAATCCCGCTTCATATGCCCCGGTTGGTGGCAATGGAAACATGTCTTCTGGCCTGCCTGGTGGGTAGTCCTGAAGTTTCTCCCGCCCTGGGAAAATTGACCTTGGCCTTGGCCTTGATAGCCACGGCCCTGTCCTTGTTGTCCTTGTGGAGTAGAAGTTCTCTGCTTCTTCCCCGAACTAGAAGAAGAGGATTGGCCCTCCTTCTTCTTATCCTTAGCACCCGCCTCACGGATGCTTCGAGCATCGTCAACCTCCCTCTCAATGGCCATAGCTGTCTCGACCATAGAGTCCAAGTCTTGCAGGCGGAGGCCCACAATCTTTCCCCGGATGGATAGCTTCAACCCATCCTCGAACCTTCTTACCTTGGCCATATCCGTGGCCACGTAATCATCAGCAAATCGGGCTAATTTGGTGAACTTAGCCACATACTCCATCACCGTCATCGACCCTTGCTTCAAATCTAGAAACTCTCGGGCCTTTGCATGTCGAACGGCCGTTGTGAAATATTTACCCATGAAGAGCTCCTTGAACTCTCCCCATGTCATGGCCTCTAAGTTCTTCGAGGCCGTCACCCAATCCCACCACAATTGGGCTTCTCCCTCTAGCTGGAATGCAGCTAGTCTTATCTTAGTAGCGTCTGAGGTGACCTCCATCGCCCCTAAGATTTTGTTGACTTGCCGGAACCAATGGTCGGCCACCATCGGGTCCGCCCCTCCCATGAAGACTGGAGGTTTGTGTGCTTTAAACTGTTAGAGGTTACTCGCACCTCCATGCCCGACACTTGCACTAGCTTGTGCAACAGTAGCCGCCATCATACCCATGGTTTCCGTAAATGCTTGTTGATCGAAGACCGGTGGTGGTTGGTTATTGTTCCGTCCACCGCCCCGACGTCCTCTCCTTCCACTTGCCATCTACACACACGTCAAATGGCAATGGCACACTAACTTAGTATCCCGAAGTAGGGACCAAAGTTAAAACATTTAAATCTTTCTCATTGTCTCACTAGTAGAGCGTATGCCTCCAATAGTGGACCCTTACGCTTTGAACTTTCCCGTTCATTTGCTTTCCCACTCCCAAGGTTAAGTTCTCTAACCCTAGTGTGTCCATTTTTCATACACGTTTTACCATGCATATAATACACATATCACATATCACATAACATGTAGCAATTTAAGCACATAACATGTAATGTACAATGAATGCAATGGTCTAAACCCATGCCCCATCAAGCCCTAGGTAAATCGCATACCTATGCTCTGATACCAAGCTGTGACGCCCCAAATTTCCGGGTGTCCTTTATTAACCGTTGACCATCCGTCAACCCGCGGAAATACTCGTGATAGTCGTATAACCCGACACCACGTCATTCACATGCTTTTAACCGGATCTACCATCCACAAGGTCAATTATACCTCAATTTATGTACATTTATGTCATAGGAACCAAAGAAAACAAAGCCCAAGAGCATGGCTAAGCATTTTGGAAATTTCAGATTTTTGGAAAAACCTTCCGGAAGGTCGACATACACCTACCGGAAGATCGCTGAAAGAACAGTTAAATGAAAAGAATCAATTGCAAGAACTTCCGGAAGGTCGACATCAGTAGCAAAAACCTTCCGGAAGGTTCATTCCAGTAGCCAAAACCTTCCGGAAGGTTCATTCCAGAAAACAAGACCTTCCGGAAGATTTTGGCAGTCAAAAAGAAACCCAAGGCAAAACCTTCCGGAAGGTTCATTCCAGTAGACAAGTCCTTCCGGTAGGTTTTACTCCAGTAGCTAAAATCTTCCGGAAGGTTCATTCCAGTGGGAAAAACCCTCCGGAAGGTATTAGCTGTGAACAAGGCAAGCTGGGGTTTTTAGCAAAACCTTCCGGAAGGCCGACATACACCTTCTGGTAGGTTTTCAGACTGTGAGAAAAAAATGGATTTCTTTCCCCTCCAAACCATCCTTAAAGCTACCTCATACACTCTAAACTCATCCAATACATGTTTAATGAGATTTTCCATATAATACACAACTCATACAAGCTCTATCACAATTCATTCCATAATATATATACATCAAAATGGAATTTTGTTAAAGGTTTTACAAAACTCAAACTAAGGCCACAAGTCGGCCCCCTTCATGCTCGATGCTCTCCAAGTGAGCCATCCGCCGGTGCAAAACCCACACCTGAAATGTTTTTCCCATAAAGGGTGAGCCACACTCAATAGGGTATCTCTTAAAGAGGCTACTCCCCAACCTAAATGCATATGAAATGTTCACATGCTATCAATCAACAATCCACAACAAGAATATATTCCATGTTGAAACATGTAATGTCATGCTATGAAATGAGGTGAGACTCACTCATGCACATCAACCGAGCCCTTCCCGGCTCCTCTACACATGCAAGTGCCAATGTGTACCAATCCGTCATTTATGTTTCACATCAAATGACATTTCATTCTAGGGTCTTTGTAGGGGTGGATGTTCATGGACTCACACCAAAGGTCACCCAACCTACACGGAATTCATGGACTTCCACCAACGGTTTCGCGTACACCGACACACTTTATGGGCTCTTATACCAACGGAGTGCGTATCCAATCACCGGGTCTCTCACCCGAGGGATTTTCTAGCCCTTCTTGCTACCCCAACCCTATCAACATATAAATCATGCTACTCGACTAGGTCATCGACCCATATTACCCGAGCTCACTCGTCATCCACCATGCGTGGTGAAGACAAACAACCATGCACACACACCTCCTAAAATGCGATGTTCCCGTGCATATGCAATGTGGTGCTCCATTGCAACACTAATACAATGTTCGATATGGTATGAGTGACATATGAACATTCTCAACACATTTCTCATATTCCATGGCAAAATCATATCAAAAGCATATAATTCCCATAATACAAATTTCAAGCATGTTATCAACATACTAAAATTTCAAGGCATATATATATACACATAACATGCCCACAATTTCATATAACACATGAATTCACATTGGGTTCATTTCACATATCCAATCATAGAAATCACATTTAGTAACTTCTAAATCTCCATCCAAGCTAGGATTTCCTTTACCCATTTCAATACCCAATTCACCCAATTTCACAACAATAGGCAAGAGATACATAGGTTATCATCCTACCCATTCCATAAAAACATTATAGGCTTGGAATAAACCTTAGTAGGAAGAAACCCTACCTCTTGAAGCGTGAGGAACGACCGAGGGAAGTTCCAAGACCCGATTTAAGCAAAAACCCACACTTCTCGCCACACGTCCTATTTAATTTCGGGTCCGTTTTAATCCCAAAACGACTAAATTTCGCTCCGGTTCAAGTTCGAATAATTTTTATTTTAACTTGTCTCTAATATTTCCCCAAACTTGGAAATTTTATAAAAATTTCGTGTACAGGGTCACCCAGGGCCCGTTCGTCTCGTAAAACGCGAAAAATCCGACTATCTCGGAATTCAACGAAATTTGACGTGGTAACTAGATTTCGCGAGACGAATCCAACGGTGAGGTCCGTTTCTTCATCCGAGTTCTAGAAAAATTCAGGTTTACAACCTGTACCGTAGTGGCAATTTACCGTTTTGCCCTTTTTCACAAATGTTTAAATTTTCTCGGGTTTTACAAATAGAACCCGACGATAATGAATGCAGCCAACTCTTTGCCTTATCACGAAGTGTGAAAGGGAAAAGTCAGAGTTTAATCGCATCTTCGGTAACCCCGTTGTACTTGAACGTGTCACAAATCTCCAGAAAACACACCAAATGATCTTTTGGGTCGTCGTTAGGCAAACCCCCAAACTGCACTGAATTCTGAATCATTTGGATGGTACCCGGCTTGATCTCGAAACTGTTTGCTTAAATTGCGGGCCTTTGAATGCTCGATTGTATTTCTGTAACAAGAGGCATAGCATAATCCCTGAGCGATTTTTGTTCATCTTCAGCCATAGTTTCTTAATTATTTACTTCTTGACACTGCTTTCGCAAGTTTCGGAACCTTCTTTCAATTTCGTCTTCGTACGGTAGTAGCTCCTGACATGTACATCGTGTTTGCATACAAAATTCAAGAGTACTTGCAAAAGCAATTAAAACATAAAATTAAATAAGTTTAAATTAAGATCAAATTGATTGAAATTAATATTGAAATAATTACTAGAATAAGTCCCCGGCAACGGCGCCAAAAACTTGTTGTCCGAATTTGATATTGACAATTTATGTGCAAGTATACACGATCAACAAGTAATAAAGTGATAAGTAGAGTATTGTTCCCACGGAGAATTATTGCTGATAACTTCCAAGTACTAACTTTATATCAATTCAATTTTATTTAAACAATTGGAATTGAACTATGAAATTACTAATTTAAGACTAAATCTAAAATTACTGAAAAATTAGTGATTTTACCGAATAAAAGAATTTAAGATTACAACTTCCCCTAATGCTTTGTATAAATCTTTCCACTCTATTTCCAGTTAATTGATCAAATTAAGTTGTTAACTAAGACTTTAAAATTATTTATCAAACATCTTCCGATAGTAAGATAAACATATCTCTCCCAATTAAATTACTATATTCCTTTGCAAAATAAGTTGGAATAGATTCATTAAATTCAAACTCTCATAAAAGTTACACACGGCATATAGTTATATTCATATCTTATATACAAACCCAGCTATTCAATCTTAGGAAGAATCAACCAGACGCATGTCATCATATTCCGATCTAAACCTAGAATTCATCTCCCAATTTCATCTAGGTTATCAAATTAATTGTTGGCCACACAATTATATATTAAGCACAAAATATGATAAACAACTTATATATGATCAATAAGAACTAGAAACGATAGTAGATCAATTTAACTAAACATCAGGTTCCGTTGCAATCTTAATAAAAATTTAGTTCATAATATAATTGAAAAGAATCATCCTCAAATTAAACAACATCTCAAAAAATAAGAACTAAAAGTAAGAGAAAAAGAATGAAAACTTAGTTGCAATCTTCAATCTCTCTCTAGCCTTCAATCCCAATTTTCTTCGTGTTGCTTCCTTCGATTCGTACCTTCAATTTTCTATCAATCCTTGGTCCTTCTTCTTTTCTTAGCAGCCCCCAAAATCAGTATTTTTATATCCTAGCTCAAACCCTAGCATATATTTAGCATTAGAGTTCAATTTCGGCCCAAAAATAAGTCAGAATTCGCGTCCACATTAAAACAAGGGCTGCAGCCCCTAAAATCAGCGCAGGGGCGCTGACTTTCTGCCTTCCTAGCACTGCATGTAGAGCTGCGGCGCTGATCCCCTTTTAAGCCTAGAGCTGCCCTTGTTGCTTAGTCTTTAAAAATTCAACACTTAGGCTCCCAAATGACTTTGTTTCCTTCCAAATGATGGTTCCTACAAAATAACATTAAAACGCACACACACACACAAAAAAAAAAACATAAAATACTTGAAAACTTGTAATTTCATTAAGCCAAGAATACTCAATTTGTAGGTATAAAACCCACTCATCATATCCCAACTACCATAATTTTTGTATTTGACAACTTACCCTCCCTCATCTCAAGTGGGAGCATCCACTAGGTCAAAATAAGTTTGAGTATCCTTTGGGAAAAAAAAAAAACCTACCGCAATGAGAGGTGGTACCCTATTTGTGGCAAATTGCAACTTTGAGTTTTATTGGGAAAAAAACACAATAACCACTAGACATTTGTAAAACTATACAATGATCTCAATCAAAGATTTTAATTTAGAAATGACTCTCTTGCACTAGGTCAAAATTCACCAAAAAGAGGATGATCTTGGTATTTCAAATAGTATTTTCACTCGCCGAATCTTTATCATATTTTCAAGGGTAAAATATACTTTTAGTCTCCAACGTGCATATTTGGTGTCTATTTGGTCTTAACTTTTTTTAATTATATCTATTTGGTCCCTAAGGTTCCTAATTTGTATTCACGTGTTCGAATCTCAAACGTCCGTTAAAAAATTATGACGGTTCTAGTCACGCGCCAATCACGTGGTTTCTAATTTTATGTCTATTTGTTCCCATGTGATTGGCTCGTGGCGTGAGAACTTAACATTTTTTAGACAGAGGTTTGAGATCGAACCACTTAGATATAAATTAGGAATCTCAGGGACCAAATACATATAGTTGAAAGATTGAGGATTTAATAAAATACTACGCGCATATTTGGGGACTAAAAATGTTTATTACCATATTTTCAATAAAGTATTTGTGATGATTTTCGAGGTTAATTTGGTGGACAATTTCTTTGACATTTTTTTGCTTGGCAGATTTTTTTGGAAAATTTTCGTAGTACAAAAAAGAACTAAATTTTTGTACTAAATATGTTAAAAGTTATACATCTTAAGGGTTCTAGTGAAATTTTGGAAATAAAAAGAGATGCAGTGAAAATATCATAAACCATAAGGGGGTGTCATCATAATTACCCGAAAAGGAAAAAAAGAAGACCCTCTTCTTTGTCGCCCTTCTACTTTGGACACACACAATCAATGTTATCAGAACCGGACCGTACATCAAACCGGTAGAGGGATCGGGTCAATGGTTCACTGGTTCAATTGTTGGGTTAACAGGTCAGACCGGTCATATAATAAAAAAATAAGAAAATTATAAAATAATAATTTAACTAACAATTTAGAGTCACAATAAAAATCAAAAATTATATTGTGTGTCTTAACTCAATTGTTGAACGTGTCATGTGTGTGTGTATTCTTGGTAAAAAAAAGAAGAAGTGTATATTAAGTATTTAACTTATATTCAATTATTCATATTAACCATGTGTGTATGCGCATGTAGAGAGAGATAAGACCCACCATGTGAGAGATAGAAAGAAAATCCAGCATATCAGAGAGAGAGAAAGAAAACCCTGCATGTGAGAGAGAGAACAAGAAGAACTAGCAACTTTTCCTTCATTTTTGTGGGTGTGTGTCACTGTGTCTACGTGGAGAGATAGAGAGGAGTAGAAGAAGAAGGCTTACATAACTTAGGAGGAGATCTAGATCTGCGGTGATCTTGATCTATGGTGTTCTAGATCTGTGGTGTTTGAGATCTATGTTCGCCACTGTTCGAGACGGAGAAGACGAAGTGGGACGAGACGGAGAAGGCGAAGAGTTGCTGACTGGATTTAAGCTTTGAACCGGCTGGTTTTTGGAATATTCGGTTCACCAGTTTTGGCCAAAATTGGCCGATCTTTCGGTTTTCCAACTGTTCGATTCCATAAGCGATCTAACTAAAGAACCAGACTGTTTTAGGTCCCGGTTCACGGTTTAACCGGTCCGAAAGGCTGGTATGGTCCGGTTCTGATAACATTGCACACAATTCACAGTGAAAACCATACAGACTAGAGTCCATGGCTTCACAACATCCTCATGTCCATGAGCACCATCATGACCATGATCACGAGCACCACCACCACCGCCACCATCAGCATTATGGCCATGAGTGATATTCCTTGTTCTTTACATTTTTTTTTTTTTTTGATAACTTGTTCTTTACATTTGAATCAATTTTTTTTCTCTTTTTTAGAACTAAATCTCATAGGTTTTCTCATTGGATGTTTCTAATACAATAGTGAATCTAAAGGGGATTTAACAACGGAATCGTGGGTGGGCCCAGATGGGAGAGTGTACCATAGCCATGATGGACTGACACCACATTCATATGAAGCCATATACTCACCTGGCTACTTTAGCATAAGAGCACATTCACTTATCACCAGGAATTTCAATGAAAGAGCTTTCACAATTGGTATTGATGGCCCTGTTGGTACTGGGTATTTCCTATTTTCCCTCAATTTTTACTTTATTGTGTTATTACAATTATATCATGTGATATATCTTTATATGTTGTGTGAGTGCTTTTTGGTTTTTTCAATTTTACTTTTATTGGATATTCTAAATCATATCTTTGTTTGTTAGTTATCTTGAATGACTATTAGTTAGTGCAGATGTTTATAGGGTTCTATTTATGATTTCTGGTTCTTTGATATATATGTAGTTTTTGGCCTATTAATCTTAGCTCATTTGATAAATGGAGAAATTGTTGCTCAAAAAAATATTAATTCAACCACCCTGCACTACTATTACTACTACTGACATATTCTGTCGCCTTTTTATTCTCATCTTACTTTAGAAGTTTACATTACTTGATTGAAATAGACTTCTGCCTAATTAATGAAATGTTGCCTCATACCATACAAGAAAACAGCTTCAATGCTGGCTTTGTGTAAATTCTTATGGGACAAGTACAGTCTTCCTACAGTATGTATGATCTACGAAGTATCTTTTTGACTTTGTTACTGCACGTATTACATGACAGAATCCTTTCGAATGCATTAATGAATTGGAGGGCATGGAGTTATTTTGTTAAAGTAGTAATTGGGAGCTTACTAATTGAACTGATATTTAGTCTATCCCATATCTTAACATTGTTTCTATGCTGCCAAACACTGGATACCTTCCGATAATATCTGAACTTTGAGCAATTTCTTGAGTTATTTTCAAATTGTAAACTTTCACAGTAATGTGAGCAGCATTTGCTCTCTCCTCAGCTCTTTGGTAGCGGCCATTTTAGCTTCAACAACCAGCTGGTTAGATCTCATTTTTTTCTTATTTGTTATAGCTTGAGCTAACCCTACAATAGCAAGTTGCTTCAGGGGAAAGTCCTTTTTCTCTGGACTAACCTCCTATCTACAATCTTGATAGAGTCCCTTGGAATTAATAAAACAAATTCAAAGAAGAGAGAAAGAGAAGTTTGTGGTGAGATTGGGAAAATGACACGCTCTGACAGATGTTTTAAGCAAGACAACCTGAAAATAGATAGAGATAAAGAAAAGGAAAAAAGGGAAGGAAAAAGCTTATTTTTTTCTCAAGGATATCCAGAGGTAGGAATAGAATGTAACCGTACAGCTTAGCAAAGTCTTCAAATTCAAATCCACAACCTTGTAGTTGTTAGCTTGAACATTTTACAATGACTAAGCAATGGCCCTTTTTTATGTTTACATATGAAATGATATATATATTTTTGGAATTCTATTTACTATACTAGCACTCCTAAATGTTGATCGGGGTAGAAAGAAGTTCAGCCAACTTTACTACATACAAACACCTTATGTCTAATGCCAGTCCTAATATGTTGAAGACCTTTGTAATTGGAGTATTAAAAACCATAGTCGCCTTGCAACCAATCTTTCGATTACGAAAAATAGTTATTAACAGCCTAACACTATAGATAAATCACATGCTACCATTTGAGTGGTCATACATGTGCTCGTGTTTATAATCAGTTTTCCAAGGAAGGAAAGTGGCCTTTTGGATTGCCAATAAACTATCTTCTTTTTTTCCTTTGGACATGGGTGGCATAGGCAACTTCACTCTCCAAGTTACAACATATTATTGCCATTTTGTGCAGGTGGATAAAGCACTGTGAACAAATACAGTGAAAGATGCAATTCTGCATACACTTCCTGGGTGCATACTAGAATTGTTTGCAATATTACTTTGGAAAGTATGCACTATGCGCCATAGTTTATATCAATCTTACAGTAGGGACTTCCGGAAAAGGTAAGGGCCCATAGAATAATATTTTTTTACAGAATTGATTCTTGACTTTTCTTCTTTCTTTTCTTTGAAGCCTTTTCAAATAGGCATTGCTTGGTTTGGAATGCACGTTCTGGTAGACCAGTATAGGGAAAAGATCCAAAACTGGTCATTAGGCTTTTCCCGTAGACTCCGTGTAGGAACTAGGCTAAGTGAAAGGTTTCAAGCTTCCCATCTTGGCTAGAGCCAAATTGCTGAATTTAAACTAACTCAAGTTACAAAACCTAATTTCTCGGGAAACACAAAGATCTATGACACTTCATGCAAACAAACAACTTCTTTTGAATCATATCCCTGAATTTTTTATGCAAGGATGATATCATCGTCTAACATAGAAATTATTTATGCCTTATCAATTGTGAAACTCTGAACTTGGAAATCCTCGCATGTTAGGAATGTTCTGAGAGCAATTCCAGATAAACCTCACAATTGATCTTGATCCCAATTTTCTCAACTAACAGGGATTTGGTAATAGAGTGGCATTCTGGTGCAAGTGCATTTATTTAGAAAGAATCCGTTGACCTCTACCTAAAAAATGGTTTTTCATTGGTATTTTGTTTGTACTTGCCTAAGATACACACTCTTCATTTTATGCAATTATAAATGTCATATTTTTTAGAACTTATTATTAGATATTCAAAAGTAAATTTTGGCAAATAGCTAGCGGCATGGAGGCCTCACCAAGGTGCATTGTCCATCTATGCTATTTTATCATGTGTTAAGAATCAAAAGTACTTTTATTGCACCAAATATTCATGCCTTTGATAACTTAGAGGTTTACGCAACGCACTTATGAAAACTCAGCATAGCATTGGCAAGAGTTATTCAACGGGCCTTAGAAATATTCAACCTTTTTCCCATTCATGTTGTATCACTGTGTTAAAATGTTTATTGGGGTGACCATCCAGACCCATATAGAACATTAGTTTAAGTCCTTTGTTTGACATTGAATTTATAACAACAAATATAGGGCCATCTGACGTGGTAAGGATGTCAGCTTCACTTTCCTAGGTACTTGCAGAAGGAAAGTGAGGAGAATAAGTTGGTGTTCTCTACTACAAAGAGATAATCACGTGCTCTTTCTAAATAATAGTAGGCATTTACCTAAGGTCCTAATTAAAGTACCATAATAAGGAAAATCTCAAATTGACAATATCGTGGTGGGCGGTCAATGAGCTCCTTTTTTACCTTTTTCATTTCTCAAAATATAACGGACTTGGTGGAATTTTTAATGGATCTTGCAACTCGACTAACGAGTTCATTTTTCCTGGAATTTTACTATCCACTTAGGAATTTTATATACCAAATATCTCCCAACACAAGTCCCCTTGCATTTTAAAAGGTATATGTCCAACACTCCTTTTCTCTATTGAATATGGTTCTTACCTTTAGGAAAACTTCACTTTACCCCTTGTGGTATAACTCGATTGCACATAACCTCCCTAACATTTAAAAATGTCCACATAACTCTCATTTGATTTATGGAATAAAGTGTACCGTCAAAGATTATGTCCAACTTAATTGGAGGTGTGTACGATGTGCAATATCTAAATGTTGATTTGTATCAAAAAAATTCAAAGAAAAAAATAACCTTTTAAAATTTTGAAATTATAAAAACACCATTATCTTCCTCTTTGAACCAATGATAAACACCCCCTTCACTGTATATCACCATGGAAGGTCTGTAATACTCCAACATGCATTACAGAAGAGAAAATAGATCGGTGGATCAAAGAAGCACAAATATTCAATAGCTTGTCTCTTCATCATCGACACAAACTCCTCTACGTCATTATTGTTGGTCTCGACAGAGGGAATGTGGTCCAAATAGTCATAGACACCAACCCACCTAAAGTTACTCCACCTTGTCCCTGTATCTTTAATCAATTAAACCCTCTTGAACATATTGTTGTTGAACCACCATTACAAAATAACTACTTGGTGAGAGAAAGAGAAATGGGAGGGAGAGTGTAAGAGTGAGAGAGAATGTCAAAGGGGTTGTCGGCGGTGAATCCAAGTAAATCAACCACCACCCACAACCGAGTCAACCCCAACATACCTTCGTTTTCTACCAGTCCAAATCACTATCATTCCTTTACTTTGCAATGGTGACCACCTGTAATTGTCATCTTCGTTGAGCAATAGGCCATCACCATCGGCGACCCACCAACAATCGTCGAACAATAATTTGTTGTTATTGACAACTCACTGGATTTAATTTTGATTCTCATCTCTTTTTTTTTCATTTTAATTTTGAAGCTTTGGAAATTGAAAATTGAAAATTTGGTGAATTGAGATGTTTTTGGGCCGCCAGAGAAGAATGGTTTGATGTTTAAGAAAGAGAGGAAGGAATGGCTCAAAGGTGATTTCAACATTTCCGTCAACAGTGTTAGCATTGCGTTTTAGTCCACAAACCATATGAGGGTTATGTGACTATTTTTAAATATGAGGGAGGTGATCTACAAAATGACTTAACCACAAAGGGATAAAGTGAAGTTTGCCCTATTTTTTATTACTCGCAATAGTTTCTTTATGCTTAAGCTTAGACCTTGATTTTTTTGTTGTACATCTTGGTGCAAGTATATATATCTAATATCTCTCATGTCTAGATTTTTTGTATGGAGATTTTTAGCGAAAAATAACTTAAGATGGATGACATTGTAGGTAAATAATGATATATTCACAAAAGAGGATGACGAGTTCTTGGTGAAGCATGGAGCACTCCCTGAGGAAAGGATACGTGATGTGGAAACAGGAGGCTGCCCACATGCTGCTATTCGAGAAGACATCAGCATCAATCTTGGGCCTCTTGAGGAGCTTTCAAACTTGTACAAAGCTGATATACTTCTCTATGAATTTGGGGGAGCTAATTTGGCACCACAGTGTACTTTGCTTAGCTTTAAATATTATTAAGTTAGTGGTCACCAAGAAATTTAAAATAATATATAAGCTTCATTTAATCAGGTTTTGTGCACCTGGATTTATGCGACTTTGGGGGTTAGATGAAAAGTTATTACAAGGAAATTGAAAGCTCTTGGTGATTGAATGTTGTGGCAATAAATCTGCAATTCTTGTTGATTTGAAAGTTGTGTTGAAACAATTCAGAAACTATTTGTGATTTATAACTACTCATGGATAGAATTGTGCTTTGAAATCATTAGATGAGACAAAACTTTATTTATTTTTGTATATAATGGATTTAGGTGTCGATTGAAACATGTTTTAATACACTTAATTTATGTTGATGCAGACAATCTAGCTGCCAACTTCAGCAAGGAACTGGTTGACTATATAATTTATATTATAGATGTATCCGGTGATGATAAGATCCCTCGAAAAGTAAGCCCAAGGATCACACAAGCTGACCTCCTTGTATGTGTTTTATTCATCTGTTACCTGATGTTTGGGGCTTTAAACTCCATTTAATCCATTTATGTTTTCTCAAAAGAAATTGTTGAAAGGTCTGATGTTATTGAGATTGCACTTAATTCTAGATAATAAACAAGACTAACTTCGCACTGGCATTTAAAGCTGATTTGGCAGTCATGGAACGTGATGCACTTCGAATGTGGGATGGTGGTCCTTTTGTTTTTGCTCAGGTTTGTGGAATATGTTGTTTCTCCATATTTTGTAGCATTAGTGTGATACATGCATGGTATAGATACCAATTTGAAATTATGCATCTATTACTGGTTTAATGAAATTTATTATGTGAACGACAAAAAAGCTGTATATTATCCAGAATCATGAGGTGCAAAAACAAAGTCTATCATTATGCAAAAAAATAGTACACCTAAAATTTTACTAGTACGGTGACAAAGTAGCTCCTCCACTAGTTTTGCGACATGTGTAACTATTAAGCATGCGTACAAAAATCTCCAGTATCTTGATGGAGTGAAAATTTCTGACAACCACATTCAATAATTTGATCTTACGTTGTTTGTTCTTAAATGACTGTAATACAATGAAGGGAAAAAATAACAACTATAATAGTAAATGTACCTACTTGATTTATTGAATTGAATTGGAGAGAAATGGCCATTACATGGCTCACCTAAAACCCCCTCAATGGGTTTCAACTACTATATATGTTATTTGGCTGACCAAGTGGCAGTTGCATACCGCCTGGTCCAATAGTCTTTTTATATAGAATGTCAAACTTTTGCCCTGTGATTCATAAATGGAAATTAAATGCATGTAGGTGAAGCATGGAGTCGGCGTTGAGCAAATAGTAAACCACGTTTTCCAAGTTTGGGAAGTGGCAACAGGAAAGAAGCGCCACTAATCTGTTTTTCATTTGTTTCAGTGAACAATGCCTTTTGTATCTTATTAATGTTTTTTCAAAATTTCAGCACTCCCCAATCTGCGGTTGCCTTTGTCGGCCTAATTTTAGTAATAAAATGGATTCATGAAGTTGAATGTTTGAATGTTGGTCCTGTAGAACTTTTAAGATTTGGGCTCTTGGAAATGAGGAACTTATATTTTCTTAGAAACTGGTTCTTTTTTGTTCCGATTCGTATCTAGAATTTGATAGTCGGAAAGGGTTTCTTTGCATGGAGTGATAAGACTGAATACAACTATCCTCCGCATACCGGTAATATCAGGAGTCTCCTATATTAGATACCCCGAATAGGATTTTTATAGGTAATCTCTATAGCTCTTTAGGTTGGCAGCGAATCGAATTCTCACAACATTTTGCCACTACCACTTGATGAGCTGCCATATTATTATCGGGCATAGGACTGCAACTGAAAGACAAATTGAAAGAAACAACACATGTTGTATTGTCTTCTACAACTGCAGATATCCCTCGCTGCCCTCGTCCCCGTGTGTGCATTTTGTGTGGGTGTGTGTGTGTTGGGGGCAAGGGGGAGGGGGGCCCTCTTTGGAACTTTAGTTCAGCACAATGTCTTTCCACAATGGCACCAGCAAGATTGAGATTTTTGGCCATAAAACATGCTTTTCTAAGTGCAAGGTCTTGTGACGTAAGTGATGAAACCACACGAAATTGTTTTACTAATATTCTAGCTAGAGAAATAGTCATGGTTGCAGTGAGGAGTGTTTTAGTTGGTTGATAAATTCTCATTCACTCATTCAAAGGTTGGACCCTTTTGGAGGTGGTGTGTGGTTTTGGGTTTATTAGCCTTCTGGACATAAAACGAAAATATTTATTACTTTATTGTTCTAATAATATGGGGTACGTTAATTAGTTAGGTGTGTTGTTGTTAACATATAAAATTTAGGGGCTTTTATATAATTTCTAAATTATAGAACGTCTACTACTATTATGTATAATTATAAAATGGGTAAATTGCACCAATTATCCCTGATGTTTACCACTCATCACACTTTGGTCCTTAAAGTTTTAATTTCGTCAATTTCGTCCCTAAAATTTAAATGTTGATTCAATGTGGTCCTTGCCACTATCTGCCATTGAAAAAAGAGACGAAAATTATCACGTGCCTGTCATGTGCATCTCTTTAAGGGCATTTTTGATATTTTACAAACAAAACAAGGGTAAAATCGAAAAATTTTCTCTCTCTATAAGAACTCAAAAGCCTTGACATCTTACTGTATATCCCCACCCTCCTCCGCCTTCTGCAACTCTTACCCTCAACTGGCACCAACTCTGTTACCCCTCCACCATCCAAAATCCATTCACCACTACCTCCACAACAGGCCAACTTAATCAACTTGTAATAACACAGCTACCTCCTCCCCTTAGTTACCTGTAAGCTCACCACCCATTGCCCTATTTCTCTCCCCCTTCCCTCCCTATTGGATACCCAGAAACCTCTCTCTCTCTCCACACAGATTTTGATTTTGATTTCAATTTTGATATGGGACTAGTGGTGATTTCAATTTTGATAAGGGAATCACAAATGCAGTCCAACATCCAATTCAAACCTGATTCTTCATTACTCCAACGATGAAGGTCATGTTGTGCATCCCTGTGTGTATGTATTTAGGTGTTTGTTTTGGGGGTGCGTTTTTATGGTTTTGTTTTGTTTATATGCTAGGCTTTGAGAGAGAGAGAGGATGCGTTGGTTTGAGGGGGAGAGACGCAGAAACTGGAGAAAAACAGAGGAATTTTGTGGGTTTGAGGGAAAGGGGCGAACAGAAACGAATTGGAGAGAGACAGGCTGCGTAAAAGACACATAAAGAGGGATTTGTGGGGTTTGGGGGTAGGGGAAGAGGGAGAGAGAGAGAGAGAGAGAGAGAGAGAGAGAGAGAGAGAGAGAGAGGGGGGGAGACAGCAAAATCAGTGATCCCAAATGAGATTTCGACCATACTATCAAATCCATCTCTGGATTCTTGGAGAGAGAGAGATTGATTTGTGGGCATGAGTGAGAGAAGCAAGCAAAAACAAATTGGAGATGGAGAAGAGGGATAAATAGAGATATGCATAGTGAAGTCTAAGTCGGAGAGAGATAGAGAGAGAAGGTAAAAAAAAGAAAGGAAGAAGAAGGTGGATGTTGGCCTCATGTTTAATGTATACAAATAAATAATAAAGGTGTTTGGATGCATGTATTGTTGTAAAATACCAACAATATCCTTAAAGAGATGCATGTGACACGCACATGATAGTTTTCGTTTATTTTGTTAACGGTAGTTAGTGCAAAGGACTATATTGACTCCATAGTTGAACTTTGAGAACGAAATTGACGAAATTAAAATTTTAAAGATCAAAGTGCAATAAGTGGTAAACGCCAGAGATCATTGGCACAATTTACCCTTTTTTTCTTTTGTCGAACCGGTGTTCTTCATGCTGAACTTGGTCCAACAGATTTGGGCTACCCATCCTTGGGTTACGAGAGGATTGATCCACTGTTTACTAGGCTCACACTCTGCGGCCTGACTTAAGTTGGCTTTCAACAAACTTTAACTCTAAGAGCATGTTTGGATAGTTTTGGGGTGAGAGATTGAATTGATTTTATCAAATCCTTCCAAACCCAACTCCCATTTGTGTATATGGGATTCATATATGAATCCTATCTATAGATGTGTTTGGTAAGTAACATATACACATATGAGACCCATAAATTTATCACAATTATCAACACATATTTGTTTTGTAAATGACTATATTACCCATTGGTCAATCCAATCCATACCATGTTTGTTTAATTATAGAGATGAGTAATTGGGGGGTTGGGATGTGATTTGGTAGATAGGATATTTTATTAGAGATATAAGAGTCATTTGACGTACTTAACCTAGACTATGATATATGAAACCCACCCCCCATGGGTTTGCCCAACCCTGTGTATGTGGGTTTAATACACTGGGTCATTTACGGCTCGAGATATGAATCTCGGGTTTAAAAATGCTAACTAAACACGGGATTATAGGGTCTAACAGACTATTTTTCTTAAACCCACCTTCCAAACCCGATAAACAATCAGGCCCTAAATCGTTCGGCCAGGGGCCTACTGGGCAGAGCTAAAAGCCTGGCGTCTGCCATGGGACCGTGTTGACAGTCCTTGGCTGGGAGCTGGCCTAGCCCAATGCCAACCCTTAACCAAAGTCAACCTCGAGGAACGAAATTCCTAATTTTGGTTAGGATTATATTATTTAGATATAATTTATTAACATAATTTATCATAATTTTTTGATTGATAGCGGGCTACAATTAATTATGGAATTCATTGTCAATCATATCAGTGATTGATTAGGTTAATAAATTAGATCTAAGTAACATTATTCACACCTATTAAAATAATAAGACCTTAGTCGCTGAACCCGGGCGAACTAGCGTTTTTGGGACAAATTTTTTGTTATTCGTGCTTTCATTTTTTTAAATTCATGAATTTAACTACTTCGGACTCTCCTACTTACATATTATTATTCATTTTTTTCTTGGCAAATGAAGGTCCATGTCTAAAGATATGTATCAAACTAAAATAATATTTATAATATATGATTTTCATTTTGAGACTTTATAATTAATAAAATTATCAAAAATTAAACAATTTTGTTCTATAATTGTGGGTGGAGTTTAATTTTTTAAATTATATTTTTATAAACTTTTGTGAGTAAATTTGTATCTATATCTATATATATGACGCTCTCAAGACGACCTTAAAGTCGAATAGTAGGAGTTGTGGTCATTAAGTCAAACGTCAATGGCTTTTTTTTTTTTTTTTTTTGTTACTTAAATGGAAAATGGGCAGAATCAAACGGTAGTCCAACCATTTTAGAACACAGGTACACAAAATTGCCTCAGCCAAGAAACATATATTATCTTTCAGTGTATCGTATAAGACCAAATTCTTCCAAGTAAATCACCGTTGCTTTATAGCACCAAATAGTTCTTTCAGCAACCTGATCTCTAGATATCGACCCTTCATATAGAGTATCCTACACCCGGAATGAGAGAGTGAGAGGGAGAGAGTGAGAGCATGAAGAAGGCAGACTACAGGCATATAACCATATAAGAAATATATTAAGAACATAAGACTATGGTACCGAAGGAGGTTACCGAAAATTATAAATTTTATGGGTTAAGTGGCAATTTTTTGGGGTCAAAGACACAACAAAAATGTCAAGATTGGATCTTACGAAAATCCAACTTTTGAGGTCAAGTCACACTCTTTGGGAGGCAATTACAACCTTTTTGGTTGTTTGGAATGGATCCAAACGTCTTTTAAATCGATCCTCATAAAATTGTAACTTGACCCCCATATATGGTATTTCGAAATACAGTATGGGAAACACACTTTCGGCACTTAAGACTTATCCATTAAAAACAAAACTGAAAGGAATTATTTGAATCATGAATGTCAATACCTCTGGTTCCATGACAATAGTTCCATTTGGAGGGTCATTCCTTAACCCACCAGGCCTTATAATTGTGTAGTTGATACCAGATTTCCTGATATGCTGTTCTGCTTGAAGCTTTGCTACTAATGTGAGTCCAAACACATTGAGGAATATGTAAGCCGGATTTAGCAACTGTCCCATTGCAGCACCATTGACCAAAATGGAGCTGATAAGGATGAATCTGTTAACACCAAGTTTGCGGCACCCTTCAATGAGATTTACTGTGCCAAAATTATCTACCTGAAACAGAAGATTGTGAATGACAAAACTGAAAAACACCACCATGGCTAAGATTGCAAGACTAGGATTATCTAAGATCATAAGGATTGAATTCTGCTGCTGCAACTAAAACGAAAGCAGAATTTTTTTGCCTCCTTCCCCAATGAATAATCATCATTGTTAATATCACTGTGAAGTATCAAATGCCTAAAATTCTGGTGTCAAGCATGGCGGCAATCAAACTACGTTCAGTGTTTCCTAACTAACAAGTTTTTATATCGTGTTCTAGAACATAAATTGCTGGGGTAGTAATGTTTTCCTTTGATTCTCAAATGATTAGGATGAAAAGTGAATGATGATTGACTGGATGCATTAACATAACAAGTATAAAGAAATTACTAAGATGAAAAATAAGATTCTGCACCTTCCAAAGATTTAGTCGGAAAATGGAAAAAATGCCACAGTATATTAAAGTTTTGTAGCTTTAAAGGATTGTAGCTATTCCAAGACTATCAGATGATCTTGTAATTTCCCATCATGACTTTCATAAGAACTAAGAAGCCGAAGAACTATTGCTTAATTGAAACTTGGACCATGGTCCAATAAGGATGACATTTTGATGCCGACAGATTTGGGCAAGGTACCAAGAGCACCAGTACTAGTAACCAACCTTATGTTGTTTGTGGTATTCCAAATATAGTAAAATTACTAATTGAAATTTCTGATATTGTGTAACTTAGAATAAAACTATAACAGTGAAATATAAAACAGTTACACAGAATACAAATACAGTTACAGTAGTATTAACGAAACAGTAACAGCAATCTTATTAAAACAGTTACACGTAACTGTTTGTTTAAACAATATAAATACTAACCCGGTTGCAGAACATGAACTGTTATTGAACTTTAGGTAGATCAAGACTAGTGTTTGACACTATGTTCTTAAGACAGATTTCGCTCTCACACACGATGCTTATGGAATCGCAAGCGTCTGCGTCCCAGGATATAATGACCTTTACACGAGTAGAAGTAGCACTCAAATCTACTCGTCCAGCGAACCAGAAATTATGTTGTGTACTCTCCAAAATGCAGACTACCTCAATGCCTCAATGCAATGCAATAATGTCTGCCTTAATGCCGAAAATGGACTAATTAATGAATGAATGCAGAATGGTAATGAGTCTGGGTATTTATAGACACTTTGGTGACTTTCCGGACAGTCACCATACTAAAAGACACAATCCAGAAGACAAATGCAACAGTCAGTAGACACCACTTGTGTATGAACAGACACAACTCACAACTCAATTTTTGGACTGGAGGGAAGCAAAAATCCGAACCAGTGCGATCCAATGGATACCGAAAATTAAATTTCGGTTCAGAAATTATCGCCTAATTAATTAAACGAATTTTCTCCAAAAAGATAGGGCTCAGTCTAACCCGTACCCGAGCCCAGCTCGGCCAAGCAGCGCGCGCGCGTGGTAGATCCGAAGGCATGTAGGCGCTCGCTCCTCTCATAAAATTGTGGTACCCCTTGTGTCACACCCCAACTCCAAGGGCATGACCGGCCGTGAACCATAGATCCATAACCTATGGAGCACGTAAGCCTAACAATAAACTAATAATATAGGAGTGGAAAACAACATTAACACTAAATTGATCTCACGTCAATATGTCAAAGTCAACATACCTAAACTTGTTTGCCCCAATTATCCAAACAAGTAAAGATGGCTATACGATATATGCTACGGAGGTCACAACACTATTAGTCCCCAATCAATTCCCTGAGTCCACTATTGGCACTCTAATCTTTTACCTGAAAAAATTTTATTTTGAAACCATGAGCTAAAAAGCCCAGTAAATGGAAAGGCATGCATAAAGTGGCTGAAAAACATATTTGGCATACGACATGTAAAACAAAGATTTGGAAAAATAACTTCATCAAGATAACCAAGTTCTCAAGAATAACACAATCGGATTTTAACAAGAAATCATACCACAGAGGTGAATCATATCATAATGGTGGAGACTGCACGATATCCAATAATCGATGGAAACCAAATACTAAATGCCAGAATATAAGATAATCAATTTTTCAAGAATAACACAATTGGATTTCAACAAGAAAGCATACCACAATGGTGAATCATATCATAATGGTGGAGACCGTACGATATCCAGTAATCGGTGGGAACCAAATACCAAATGCCAGAATATATCTCAGAGTTGGATCCAACATCGTTCTTAGGGTCACCACAGGTTGGCGCCCGGGAACTATTCCCTAAGACGATCCGGTGAAGGTCACCAGGACGCACCAGGCACTGTTCCTTCAACCGTTGAGCACTAGGGTCACCACAGCCTCCCCCGGGTCTGTTCCCTAGTGGCCAGAGTCACCCGCACACAGAGGAATAATTTCCCTGGACTTTCAATCATGGTCTCATTCACTATCACAAAGTGATTATATCTCAGGGTTGGATCCAACATCGTTCTTAGGGTCACCACGGGTTGGCGCCCGGGAACTGTTCCCTAAGACGATCCGGTGAAGGTCACCAGGACACACCAGGCACTGTTCCTTCAACCGTTGAGCACTAGGGTCACCACAGCCTCCCCCGGGTCTGTTCCCTAGTGGCCAGGGTCACTCCACATAGAAGAATAATTTCCCTGGACTTTCAATCATGGTCCCATTCACTATCACAAAGTCTCACCATATAAACAAGTGATGGAGTCACAATACTTCACAAAAGAATTCATCAAGGTAAGGAGAATCGTATGCCACAAGTATTTAGACACTTAGTCAAACATTTTGGAAAGGTAGTAATGAACAAGCATGATGTAATGTTTTGAAAGTGTTTAGGGATACGAGGAATTTTCGAAGATACGTAGCATGCCAAACCACTCACCTCAAGTCCAAATGGTATGTTGCTTGTTACCCGAAGTAGAGTGAGATGTTATGGATGCCTTTCCTCTTTCTCTCACAATTTCCTTTCTCTTTTGATGAGGTTCTCTTCTTTCCTTCTTCTCTCTTTTACTCTCTATTCTTTCTTTCTCTCTCTTTAGTGGGAGGTCACCAATGTGTTTTCCTCCCAATTCAATAACCAAGTCCCCTATTTATAGGCCTTCAAGACTCCTAGGAATACTCTAGAATGTGGACATGTGTCATTCTTTCCTTGGTGTGGGGAACCTTCCTTCACTTCCTTACTTGAAACTTTCTAGGTTCCAATTGTAGATATTTATACAATAGTTAATCCTCCACATCTCTAGAAGTCTCCATACTAATCTAGGACATTGTGGAGTACTCTTTATCTCTCTAAAATCTTCTAAAACCTTCCGGAGTGCTCTAGGTTCCTCGATGTTCTAGAACCTTCTAGATCTTTCTAGAAACTTCTTCAACATTCTAGATTCTTCTAGACTATTCTAGGTTATTCTTGAACTTTCTAGAGACTTCTCCAACATTCTAGATTCTTCTAGAATATTCTTGATTTTTCTAGAAACTTCTCCAATATTCTAGATTCTTTTAGACTATTCTAAATTCTTCTTTAACATTTTTCTTATTTCTTTCAAGTTAATATTCCCTAACTAGTTTCTTGCTAAAATGGAACGGGGTATTACACCTTGGGGCCCAATCCCATAGTTCAAACTTGGCCTATATATGCCTATGTTGAATTTCTTCCTCAACCAATGTGGGATTGGTGTCAAACAGGGGTGGCTTAAGGCAATTGGAGGCTTAAAGCGAAAACACTAAATGATGTCTTTTTTTATTTTGAATATTATTTTTTTAAAAAAATTAATTTATTTTCAATTTATTATATGAGAGAGACCGAAGAAGGACATGCTAGTGTTACTGAAAAAAATATTTTAACTTTTGTTTTTTTTAATCAGAAAGAGAGTTTAATTTTAACTTTTTTTTAATGTTTTGTATTAATTTTTACAGAGAGAGAGAGAGAGTAGGAATAAATATGAGTTGACTTTTGAATACTTTTTATTTTTTCAACTTATGATTTTTAGATTTCTAATGTTATGAATTGAATCATAGACCTAAATTATTACAATAAAAATATTGATTGTATTTAATATTTTGGGGCTTTTTTTTTAGGGTTTAAAATTTAAAGAATTTAATTTTTTTATGGGTTAGTAATGTACCTAAAAATTTGGGGCCTAAAGCCCATGCTTTTTTTTTTTTAAGGGTTTTTTAGGTGTGGGTACAATTTTTTAGACTTATTTAGGCAAAAGTGTATGGATAAGTTGTTTATTCCATTAAGTACAATTTTTATAAAACTTTTTGTGTTTAGGTACAAAATTCAAATGAATTAAAATCTTTTTTACCTAAACACCCTCCCTTAAATTATGCATTCTTAATTGACAGTTATATATCTAATCAAATATGTAAAGATTTCATTAGATTCTTTCACTATCTCTCCCCTATTTTCTCTCCATCTCTCTCTCTCTTTCCCCTTTACTTTCTCTATCTCTCCCCTATTTTCTCTCTATATCTATCATTGATAATTTATTTTATTTTCAAATATGTAAATATTTGATTTATTTTTTCATCTCTCTCCCCTATTTTTTCTCTTTCCCCTTATTTTCTGTAACTATTTCTCTCTCTCTCCCTATTTTCTCTCTTTATTTATATCAACATTACAACAACATAATTACACTAATCAGTTACACCAATCAGTTACAATTGTCTTATAATACACCAAACAGTTATTCATGCATTCTAATAAACCAAACAGTTACACCAAACAATTACACAAATTTATAATATCAACCCAATTTGTCATTCGGTTGTTTACATAAACTTAATAGTTGCACTATTTAGTATCGCGACATCGTTACACCAATCATATATATCAAATTTAGTATAATGATAAAGTCTTTTGTGTAATGATAAACCCAATTTGGTGTATATAATTGATGTAACCATGTCGTGATACTAAATTGTGTAACTCTTTGATTTATGTAAATAACAAAATGACAAATTGAGTTAGTGTTGTAATTTCGTATAATTATTTAGTATAACTGTTTAGTTTATTAAAACACATGAGTAACTGTTTAGTATATTATAGGGTAATTGTAACTAATTGGTGTAACTGATTAGTATAATTGTATTGTGTAACATTGATATAAGGAGAGAGAAAAGGGAGAGAATAAGGAAATAAGGGGAGAAGGAGTGAGACAGAGAGAGAAAAAATAAGGGGAGAGAGAGATGAAAAAATTAAATCAAATCTTTACATATTTAAAAAAAATTTATCAATATGAGAGAAAGAGAGAGAGAGAGAGAGAGAGAGAGAGAGAGAGAAATAGATAGAAAGAAAATGGGAAAGAGAGAGTGAAAGAGTAATGAAGAGAGATGAGAGAGAGTAATGGAGTAATAAATACCCTTTTAGTCTTTTTTCAAAAAAATGCACTTAGGGCCAAATAAGTTTTTTTAATGTAGTTTAGCTCAAATAAGTCTAAATTTTTGTACCAGCTTCTAAATTACCCTTTTTTGGGTAATGCTGTTGAGCCAGGCCTGGTGTATCAAATCTCACATTGCACAACTTTTATTTCCACATTTCAAGAGGTTCACTTTGGAGCTTATTTTGTCATTCATTTCTTACTCGATTTGAGCAAGTGAATATACTAAATTATTCTCCTCACGGAGTAGCATACAAATCCACAAAAATTTACTCGAAACAACGAATGAGTCCCACTTTAATTTAGGCTCAAAGTCGACCAAAAAATTCAATTTTTACACTTAAAACACTGTTTTGGTCCAACACCTTCCATGGAGCTAATTAATCCCATGAAGGCTGAAAACCTGTGGCACATATTACAGCATCTGAATCGTCACCAATGGCTTCAGCTAGCTTTACTGAACCCTCAGTTACACCTGCTTTCACCTGAAAATAGATACACACAGACTTAGAACCAAAATCTCATAGTTACAAGGGTTTGGCGAGCCTCGCTGGTTCATTTATTCTCCTAAACTAAGAGAAATCAGGTTGATGTATACCGAAAAGAAAAGCTTATGCATGGAACATTGTTGGTGCACTTTGCACTCACATGAGTTATTTATTTTTTCCAGATTGTATGCAGTCAATACAATTTTTACTCAACATGGTTATTTTAGTAGTCTAGAAACCATGAACTAAGGTTCAAAGATTATTCTAGGTTTCGCGGCCAAACGAACTTATTAGCCCTTGAATTTAGGGATCCCCAAAGGTAGCTCCAACAGAGTTCCCCAACCAACAGAAAACCACAAATGACAACGAAAAATATATAAATATGGCACAAAAATGTCTACCAGATCATATTTATCATAGGGAGATAGAATTATACGAATCAGATTTTGATAAAAATATTTTAAAACTTTTAGTTTTACGTGAGAAATTATAGCCCTCAATTGTATGTCAAAGAACTATGTGCCGAGAAAGATGCTAACCATTATAGTAAGAAGAAAATCTAAAGTCAAGCATCAAAGCTGTGTTATTTCCCTCATAATAATCAACAAATACTATCTAAATCTACAAAAACTAAAACATTAAGTTATATAATCTGAGATTTGGGAAAAAAGTATATAAAATACTAATCTCTCTTTCTGGAAAAGTTTCAGATGGTATCAATCAACAATAAGATAAATAAGGATAAATTACATGGAGATGTCTTTGTGTAAACCTATCTATTCGGACTTCTTAAAGTTTATATCTCTATGTCAAGGCTTTACCACCCAATACACTATCCTGTCTAGCGGTTGCATAGAAAGACGGCATGGCGTACTATCCGTAGAGAAGGGATGCCAGGTCTCCAAATTGAGTTGTGGGCACAGTCAAGTTCCAGCAATAGCTTCAGCATTAAGCTCCAAATACACTTGTTGGTACAAATTCTTGCACAACATCGTGATTCTGGCTGACCTCGCGCGACTGCCGAGTAGCCTTTACCTCTCAGTACCCGGAGGAGTGCAACATGGAGGAACGCATCCGTCCCACATCGACTGAGAGTCGTCCTCCCCACCTTCATAGCAAGCGGTGAGAGTCCTTTCTAAATTAAGATCTTTGATTGAGATCATTGTATAGTTTTACAAATGTCCAGTGGTTATTGTGTTTTTTTTCCCAATAAAACTCAAGGGTAAAATATACTTCTAGTCTCCAACGTATGTGTTCGGTGTTTATTTGGTCTTAAATTTTTTAATTATTTATATTTGGCCCCTAAGGTTACTAATTTGTATCCATGTGATCTAATCTCAAATATCCATTAAAAAATTGTGACGATTACAGTCACGTGCCAATCACGTGGCTCCTAATTTTATGTTTATTTGTTCTCATGTGATTGGCGTGTAGCGTGAGGACTTAACGATTTTTGGACAGACATTTGAGATTGAACCACATAGAAACAAATTAATAATCTCAATGACCAAATAGACACAGTTGAAAATTTGAGGACTAAATAAATACTACATGCATGTTTGGGGACTAAAAATGTTTTTTACCCTATTTTCAATAACGTTTTTGAGAAGATTTTCGAGGTTAATTTGGTGGACAATTTCTTTGACAATTTTTTTCTGGGCAGATTTTTTTGGAAAATTTTCATAGTGCAAAAAGAACTAAATGTTTGTACTAAATATGTTAAAAGTTATACATCTTAAGGGTTGTAGTGAAATTTTGGAAATAAAAAAGAGATGCAGTGAAAATATCATAAACCACAAGGGGGTGTCATCATAATTACCTAGAAAGGAAAAAAAGAAGACCCTCTTGTTTGTTACCCTTCCTCTTTGGACACACACAATTCACACTGAAAACCTTACAAACTAGAGTCCATGGCTTCACAAGATCCTCATGTCCATGAGCACCATTATGACCATGATCACGAACACCACCACCATCATCATCATCATCCCCATGGCCATGAGTGATATTCCTTGTTCTTTTCATTTGAATCATATTTTTTTCTCTTTTTTAGAACTAAATCTCATAGGTTTTCTAATCAGATATTTCTAATACAATAGTGAATCTAAAGGGGATTCAACAACAGAATCATGGGTAGGCCCAGATGAGAGAGTGTACCATAGCCATGATGGACTGGCACCACATTCACATGAACTCATATACTCATCTGGCTACTTTAGCAGAAGAGCACCTCCACTTATCATCAGGAATTTCAAAGAAAGAGATTTCACAATTGGTATTGGTGGCCCTGTTGGTACTGGTTATTTCCTATTTTCCCTCAATTTTTAGTTTATTTTGTTATTGCAATTATATCATGCGATATATCTTTATATGTTGTGTGAGTGCTTTTGGGTTTTTTCAATTTTACTTTTATTGAATATTCTAAATCATATCTTTGTTTGTTGATTATTAGTTAGTGCAGTTGTTTATAGGGTTCTATTTATGATTTCTAGTTCTTTGATATATATGTAGTTTTTGGCCTATTAATCTTAGCTCATTTGATAAATGGAGAAATTCGTGCTCAAAAAATATTAATTCCACCACCCTCCACTACTATTACTACTGCTGACATATTCTGTGACTTTTTTATTTTCATCTTACTTTAGAAATTTACATTACTTGATTGAAATAGACTTCTGCCTAATTAATGAAATGCTGCTTCATACCACACAGAAAACAACTTTAATGCTGACTCTATGTAAATTCTTGCAGGATAAGTATAGTCTTGCTGCGGTATGTATGATCTATGGAGTATCTTTTGACTTTGTTACTGCATGTATTGTATGCCAGAATCCTTTCGAAAGCATTAATGAATTGGAGGGCATGGAGTTATTGTGTTAAAGTAGTAATTGGGAGCTTACTAATTGAATTGATATTTATGTCTATCACATATCTTAGACATTGTTTATATGCTGCCAAACACTGGATAGCTTCTGATAATATCTAAACTTTGAGCAATTTCTTGAGTTATTTTCAAATTATAAACTTGCACAGTAATGTGAGCAGCGTTGGATCTCTCCTCAGCTCGTTGATAGCAGCCATCTTAGCTTTAACAGCAAGCTGGTTAGTTCTCATTTTTTCCTATTTGTTATAGCTTG
The DNA here is from genome assembly GCA_951799425.1 of Ilex aquifolium. Taxonomy (NCBI): domain Eukaryota; kingdom Viridiplantae; phylum Streptophyta; class Magnoliopsida; order Aquifoliales; family Aquifoliaceae; genus Ilex; species Ilex aquifolium. The sequence goes on along the minus strand of OX637392.1, from coordinate 47,606,846 downwards.
AGCTAACCCTACAGTAGCAAGTTGTTTCAGGGGAAAGTCTTTTTTCTTGGGACTAACCTCCCGTCTACAATCTTGATAGAGTCCCTTGGAATTAATAAAACAGATACAAAGAAGAGAGAAAGAGAAGATTGTGGTGAGATTGGGAAAATGACTCGGTCTGATAGATGTTTTAAGCAAGACAACCTGAAAATAGATAGAGATAAAGAAAAGTAAAAAGGGAAGGAATAAACTTATGCATATGCTTTTCTCAAGGATATTCAAAGGTAGGAATAGAATGTAACTGAACAGTTTAGCAAAGTCTTCAAATTCAACTCCATAGCCTTGCAGTTGTTAGCCTGAACATTTTACAATGACTAAGCAATTGCCCTTTTTTATGTTTACATATGAAATGATATATATATTTTTGGAATTCTATTTAATATACTAGCTCTCCTAGTTTTCGTGTAAATGTTGATCAGAGCATAAAGAAGTTCAGTCAACTTTACTGCATACAAACACCTTACGTCTAATGTCTGTCCTAATATGTTGAAGACCTTTGTAACTGGAGTATTAAAAACCATAGTCGCCTTACAACCAATCTTTGGATTACGACAAATAGTTATTAACAACCTAACACTATAGATAATTCGCATGCTACCATTTGAGTGGTCATACATGTGCTCGTGTTTATAATCAGTTTTCCAAGGAAGGAAAGTGGCCTTTTTTGATTGCCAATAAACTATCCTCTTTTTTTCCTTTGGACATGGGTGGCATAGGCAACTTCACTCTCCATGTTAGAACATATTATCACCATTTTATGCAGGTGGATAAAGCACTGTGAACAACAGTGAAAGATGCAATCTTCCATACACTTCCTGGGTGGATACTAGAATTGTTTGCAATATTACTTTGGAAAGTATGCACTATGCGATGTACTTTGTATCTATCTTAGAGTATGGACATCCGAGGAAGGTAAGGGCCCATAGAATAATATTTTTTTACTGAATTGATTCTTGACTTTTCTTCTTTCCTTGCTTTGAAACCTTTTCAAATAGGCTTTGCTTGGTTTGGAATGCACGTTCTGGTAGACCGGTGTAGCGAAAAAGATCCAAAACTGGTCATTAGGATTTTTCCATAGACTCCGTGTAGGAACTAGGCTAGGTGAAAGGTTTCCCGCTTCCCATCTTGGCAAGAGCCAAATTGCTGAATTTAAACTAACTCAAGTTACAAAACATGATTTCTTGGGAAACACAAAGATCTATGATACTTCATGCAAACAAACAACTTCTTTTGAGTCATATCCCTGAATTTTTTTTGCAAGGATGATATCATCATCTAACATAGAAATTCTTTATGCCTGATCAATTGTGAAACTCTGAACTTGGAAATCCTCTCATGTTATGAATGTTCTGAAAGCAATTCCAGATAAACCTCGGAATGGATCCTGATCCCAATTTTCTCAACTAAAAGGGATTTGGTGATAGAGTGACATTTTGGTGCAAGTGCATTTCTTTAGAAGAATCCTTTGACCTCTACCTAAAAAATGGTTTTTCGTTGGTATTTTGTTTGTAATTGCCTAAGATACACACTCTTCATTTTATGCAATTATAAATGTCATATTTTTAAGAACTTATTATTAGATATTCAAAAGTAAATTTTGGAAAATAGTTAGCGGCATGGAGGCCTCACCAAGGTGCATTGTCCATCTATGCTATTTTATCATGTGTTAAGAATCAAATGTACTTTTATTGCACCAAATAATTATGCCTTTGATAACTTAGAGGTTTACTCAACGCACTTAGGAAAACTCAGCATAGCATTGGCAAGAGTTATTCAACGGGCCATAGAAATATTCAAGTTTTTTTCCATTCATGTTGTATCACTGTGTTAAAATGTTTATTGGGGTGACCATCTAGACCCATATAGAACATCAGTAAAGTCCTTAATTAGACATTGAATTTATAACAACAAATATAGGGGCATCTGACGTGGTAAGGATGTCAGCTTCACTTTCCTAGGTACCTGCAAAAGGAAAGTGAGGAGAATAAGTTGGTGTTCTCTTCTACAACGAGATAATCACGTGCTCTTTCTGAATAATAGTAGGCATTTACCTAAGGTCCTAATTAAAGTACCATACTAAGGAAAATCTCAAATTGACAATATCAATGTGGTTGGTCAATGAGCTCCTTTTTGACCTTTTTCACTTCTCAAAATATAATGGACTTGGTGGAATTTTTAATGGATCTTGCAACTCGACTTACGGGTTCATTTTTCCTGGAATTTTACTATCCACTTAGGAATTTTTTATACCAGATATTTCCCAACACAAGTTCCTTGCATTTTAAAAGGTACATGTCCAACACTCCTTTTCTCTAATGAATATGGTTCTTAACTTTAGGAAAACGTCACTTTACACCTTGTGGTATACCCTGAATGCACATAACCTCCTTAACATTTAAAAATGTCCACATAACCCTCATTTGATTTATGGACTAAAGTGCACTGCCAAAGATTTTGTCCCACTTAATTGGAGGTGTGTACAATGCGCAATATCTAAATGTTGATAAGTATCAAAAAAATTTCAAAGACAAAAATAACATTTTAAAATTTTGAAATTATAAAAACACCATTATCTTCTTTGAACCAATGATAAACACCACATTTACTGTATATCACCATGGAAGGTCTGTAATACTCCAACGCGCATTATAGAAGACAAAACAGACCAACGGATCAAAGAAGCACAAATATTAAGTAGCTTATCTCTTCATCATAGACACAAACTCCTCTACTTCGTCATTGTTGGTCTCGACAAAGGGAATGTGGTCCAAATAGTCATAGACACCAACCCATCTAAACTTACTCCACCTTCTCCCTGTATCTTTAATCAATTAAACCCTCTTGAACCTATTATCGTTGAACCATCATTACACAACAACTAATTGGTGAGAGGGAGAGAAGGGGGGAGAGAGTGTAAGAGTGAGAGAGAACGTCAAAGGGGTTATTGGTGACGAATCCAAGGAGATTGACCACCACCCACAACTATTCATGGCCACCATCACGAGTCAACCCTAACATAACATGCGTTTCCTACCTGTCCAAATCACTGTCATTCCTTTACTTTGCAACGATGACCACCAACAATTGTCATCTTCATTGAGCAATAGTTCATCACCATCGGCGACCCATCAGCAATCGTCGAACAATAATTTGTTGTTATTGACAACCCACTGAATTTAATTTGGTTTTCATCTCTTTTTTTTTCATTTTAATTTTGAAGCTTTGGAATTTGAAAATTGAAAATTTGTTGAATTTAGATGTTTTTGGGCCGCCGAAAAAGAAGGGTTTGATGTTGAAGAAAGAGAGGAGAAAAGGCTCAAAGGTGATTTCAACATTTCCTTCAACGGTATTAGCATTGCGTTTTGGTCCACAAACCATGCGAGGGTGATGTGACTATCTATATAATAAAGTAGCTAGATTTTTTTGTCTTTAGCTTTTTGCGACTCAGATCGCTTGAAGAAATATTGATCCGACGGTCCTAATACGAAATTTCCTCTCTCCCAATTTTTTGAACAAGGCTTTTATTCCTTCCACAATTCTAAGACTCATGTCTCTCTTATAACTCTCTATCTCTCTCTCATATTACACATTAATTAGGTCGTTAATTATGCTTCTAATTAAAGATTATTTTTTAAAATTTCAAATAAACAAATGGACTATAAATACAGATTATTTGCGTCAAAACGAGTTGAATGACTACAATATGAGTCATATTTTGTATTGAAATAAAAATACTATAATATTCGAATGATATATTAGGTGAATAATATATATGTAATGTGATATATCTATAAACTAAGGGACTTAACATTATTTGTCTTGAGCTTTTCACGGCTCAGATTGTTTTACGATTATTAATCAAACGATTGAAATTCCTCCTCCAAATTTTATTTTACTCGATTATCGGTTCGAAATGATTATGATTAGGATTCGAATTGAGCTGAATTTAATTGTCGAGTATAAAGTATATATTTTTACTTAAATTTAACTTTGCTTGAATTTTACAAGTATTCAAGTTGAAGTCAAATTGAAATTGATTGTAAAAGTAATAAAGAATAACCAAATTAAAAAAAAAGTTTTGGCATCACAGTGAACAGGAATAAATAAGAATTAGTTTGTATGTTTAAGATAGAAGTGTTAATTGAGTCGAACTTAAATACAGTTCTCAGTTTGACATAATTGTGATTAAGACTCGAATTGAGCTAAATTTGATTGTCGAGTATAAAGTATATAATATTTCTTAAACTTAAAGGGTGGGGTTATTCTCACCCCCAAATCTCCATTCCCACCCGATTTAATTACTCATTATCAAACTACTAAATCCACCATTTCTATACCCACCTCATGCTACATACACCTCTTTTAAAAAGAAAAGAACAAAATCCACCCTTTCTATACCCACCCCATACTACATACACCTCTTTTAAAAAGAAAAGAATAAAATAAGGAAAAATAAGAAAGAAAGAAGCAAACCGAGAAGGAAAAAAAATCAAACAAAGATTAGAGGAACAAACAAAACTACAAAACACAAAACCACAAGACACAAAACCGGACATGAAAAAAAAGTATCAAGCATAAACACAAAATCGAACAAGAAAAAAAATAACAAGCATAGATGCAAAACCTAAACAAGATAAAAAAATAATAAATAATCTGAAAGCATACATATATATACACACATATAAATTCTAAATAAAAAATTATTAAACTTGACAGAGATATCAAAACATACCGAAAATAATGAAAATTCATACAAAAAATTGGAAATCAAACATAGAATTAAATTGAGAAATAATACTAACTTCACTAGAAAAATTCATATTAAAAAAATATATTTGTGAGTGCATGAGATGAAATAGAGAATGAAACTCTAATTATGACAAAATATAAGGTGAGTTTACTTATTAAACGGGGTATATGTAGCATGCGACAGACTTAGTTACTAATAGAATGGGTATAGAAGGGGTGGATTTAGTAATTTGATAATGATAAATTAAATGCGGTGGAAATGGAGATTTGTGGGGTGGGAATAGCCTTACCCAAATTTAAATCCGATTGAATGTTACGAATATTTAAGTTGAACTCAAATGGGAACTGATTTTAATTTTTCAACAAAATTTTTTACATTTACCAGAATTCACGTGAAAACTTTTGGATGTTTTCCTCACAAAAATTACACGAACTCACATTGAAAAAATGGTGCAGAGATAATGTTATGAACTTTAGATAGAAACCTACAGAAAAATAAATAGTTATATTTTTTTAAAAATTTGAGATAAAATTTATTAAAAATGTTAAAATTGTGGATGTTTGATCAATCAAAATTATATGTTGCAGTAGTTGTAGTGTAACTTTCGTTATATAAAAGTTTGATTATATATGTTCTGTATGCAGGTTGAACAATATCAATTTGATTGTTGTATTGTTGAAATTGAATTATACATTGTCTTTATTTATAAAAAAATATTTATAATTTTTTAGGAGTAACGTAGTGCCTTCAGGTACGGGTAATTACTAGTTTTTAATATGAGAGAGGTGATCTGCAAAATGACTTAACCACAAAGGAATGAAGTGAAGTTTGCCCTATTATTTAGTACTGGCAACGGTTTCCTTATGCTTAAGCTTAGACCTCGATTTTTTTGCTATACATCTTGGTACAAGTATAGACCTCTAATATCTCATGTTTAGATTTTTTGTATGGAGATTCTTAGCGAAAAATAACTTAAGATGGATGACATTGTCGGTGACTAATGATATATTCACAAAAAAGGACGACGAGTTCTTGGTGAAGCATGGAGCACTTCCTGAGGAAGGATACGTGTTGTGGAAACGGGAGGCTGCCCACATGCTGTTATTCGAGAAGACATCAGCATCAATCTTGGGCCTCTTGAAGAGCTTTCAAACTTGTACAAAATTGATATACTTCTCTGTGAATCTGGGGAAGGTAATTTGACACCACAATATACTTTGCTTAGCTCTAAATATTATTATGTTAGTGAGCACCATGAAATTTAAAATAATATATAAGCTTCATTTAATCAGGTTCTGTGCACTTGGATTTATGTGACTTTTGGGCAGTAGGTGAAAAGTTATTACAAGGAAATTGAAAGCTCATGGTAATCAAAAGTTGTGGCAATAAATTTGCATTTCTTGTTGATTTGAAAGTTGTGCTGAAACAATTTAGGAATTATTTGTGATTTATAACTACTCATGGATAGAATTGAGCTTTGAAATCATTAGATGAGACAGAACTTTATTTATTTTCGTATATAATGGATTTAGGTGTAGATTGAAACATGTTTTAATACGCTTAATTTATGTGGATGCAGACAATCTAGCTGCCAACTTCAGCAGGGAACTGGCTGACTATATAATTTATATTATAGATGTATTCGACGGTGATAAGATCCCTCGAAAAGGAGGCCCAGGGATCACACAAACCGACCTCCTTGTATGTGTCTTATTCATCTGTTACCTGATGTTTGGGGCTTTAAACACCATTTAAACCATTGATGTTTTCTCAAAAGACATTGTTGAAAGGTCTGATGTTATTGAGATTGCACACTGGCTGTTGGAGCTGATTTGGCAGTCATGGAGCGTGATGCACTTCGGAAGCGGGATGGTATTCCTTTTTGTTTTTGCTTAGATTTGTGGAATATGTTGTTTCTCCATATTCTGTAGCATTAGTGTGATACATGCATGGTATAGATACCTATTCCAAATGATGCTTCTATTATGGTTTAATGAAATTTATTATGTGAACGACAGAAAAGCTGTATATTATCTAGAATCATGAGGTGCAAAAGCAAAGTTTATCATTCTGTAGCAAAATACTACACCTAAAATTTTACTAGTATGGTGACAAAGTAGCTCCTCCACTAGTTCTGAGGCATGTGTAACTATTAAGCATGCGTACAAAAATCTCCAGTATCCCGATGGAGCGAAAATTTATGACAGCTACATTCAATAATTTGATCCTACACTGTTTGTTCTTAAATGGCTGTAATACAATGAAGGGAAAAATAACAACTATAATGGTAAATGCACCTACTTGATTTATTGAATTGAATTGGAGAGAAATGGCCATTACATGGCTCAACTAAAACCCCCTCAATGGGTTTCAACTACTATATATGTTATTTGGCTGACCAAGTGACAGTTTCATACTACCTGGTCCAATAGTTTTTTTTTTATATAGAATGTCAAACTTGTGCCCTGTAATTGATAAATGGAAATTACATGCATGCAGGTGAAGCATGCAGTCGGCGTTGAGGAAATAATAAACCACGTTTTACAAGCTTGGGAAGTGGTAACAAGAAAGAAGCGCCACTGATCTGTTTTCCAATTGTTTTAATGAACAATGCCTTTTGTCAGGGGGCGGATTTGCAGTGGGGGCAGCTATCCCCACTGCAATTTTGAAAAATGTTGGGGTGTAGTTAGAATTCTTAATGTGTTAGAGGACTTTTTAAAAATTGCCCCCCACTGAAAGGATTCCAAAAAATTGGGGGTTTATTTGTTTTTAGAATTACAGTTGAGCAACCTTTATACTTTTTAGAGTCAGGCATAATAGATTACATGCGGCAGTGGGAGTGAAGGACAACTACTCCATCTCTTTCTGCTTCAATTTGAGTGTTCCTCAGAGTTGTTGCATTCCTCTTTTCTGGATTACGTCCAACTTTACTCTCCTCAATCTTTCCTCTCCCTTGATTCTTTCTAATGTTTCCCTCTGTTTTTGACTTCATTTGGTGTTTATCCAATCTTTTTTTTTTTTTAATTTTTTTGAACAAGGTGTTTATCCAGTCTATTGAGCGTAGATTTAAACGAAATGGGGCATAAAACTGTATCTCCAATTTCAATAGTTTTTATAAATTATTCACTTTTTTTTACTGGGTTCTTAGTGTATCTACAATACTTTTACCCATTTAATATTTTTCTATAGAGCTTTAAGTGTTAATTTAAATTTAACAGTGATGATTTGATCGCCTGTAGGTCCTATTTTTTGATTAATAATTTGATTATGATAAATTATGTTATTCCTAAATTTAAAAACTCTTGCTAAATTTTGTTTTTCTAAATTATTTCTACTATTTTTTTTACTTATTTTGTTATTTATAGTCCTTATAAATTGTTTGTCAAATTTGATGATAAATATTGATTTTATCCAACTAAATGAATTAACCTTTGAATTGGCTATGGTAGAATTCTTAAAGGCAATCAATGTTGAAACAACCCCTTATTTAAGAAAGTGATAATCGTAGTAGTAACATACAACATTGTTCTAAGTAATGACATGGTAAGCATTTTTTTTGGGTACAAGAGTTTTTGTTAGACTTTTTTGATGAATTTTATTGAGTTTTTTTTTTTTTTTTAACTTTTTTGATGTACTTACCTATATGGATTGCACTCGAATTGTCATTTTCTTATGAAAAAATTGAACTTTGAAGTTGCCCCCACTGTATTGTTCAAAAAAAAAAATTGTCCCCACTGTAGAAAAAGTCTGGCTCCGCCCCTGCCTTTTGTATCTTATTAAAGTTTTCTCAAAATTTCATCACTCCCCAATCTGCGGTTGCTTTTGTCGGCCTGCTTTTAGCAATAAAATGGATTCACGAAGTTGAATATTGGAATGTTGGTCCTGTAGAACTTTTAAGATTTGGGCTTTTGGAAATGAGGAACTTGTATTTTCTTAGAAACTAGTTCTTTTTTGTTTCGGTTCGTATCTAGAATTTGATAGTCGGAAAGGGTTTCTCTGCATGGAGTGATAAGACTGAATACGACTATCCTCCTCATACAGGCAATATCATGAGTCTTCTATATTAGATACCCTGAATAGGATTTTTACAGGTAATCTCTGTAGCACTTTAGGTTGGCAGTGAATCGAATTCTCACAACATTTCGCCACTGTCACTTGATGAGCTGTCTTATTATTATCGGGGGCATAGGACTGCTACTGAAAGACAAATTGAAAAAAACAACACAGGTTGTAATGTCTTCTACAACTACAGATATCCCTTGCTGCCCCAGTCCCCGTGCATGCATTTGTGTGTGTGTTGTGGGGGGGGGGGGGGGGGGGTTCTTTGGAACTTTAGTTCAGCACAATGTCTTTCCACAGTGGCACCAACAAGATTGAAAGTTCTGGCCATAAAGCATGCTTTTCTAAGTGCAAGGTCTTGTGATGTAAGTGATGAAACCACATGGAATTGTTTTGCTAATTTTCTAACTAGAGAATTAGTCATGGTTACAGTAAGGAGTGTTTCAGTTGGTTGATAAATTCTCATTCACTCATTCAAATGATTGACCTTTTTGGAGGTGGTGTGTGGTTTTGACTTTATTAGCCTTCTGGACATAAAACAAACGTTATTGTTCTAATATTTTTGGCGTATTTTGTGTAATTAGTTAGGGGTTGTTGTTAACATACAAAATTAAGGGGTTTTATATAATTTCTAAATTATAGAACGTCTATTACTATTCTTTATAATTATAAAAAAGACACAAACCAAATTCGATCTATCTCATATTTAAACCCATCCTCTCACTCTCCTCTCTCCATCGTCTCTTCTCCGGCGATCGTCTCTTCTCCGGAAATCGTCACTCACAGCTTTGTTCGATCGTCCTCCTCACAGCTTTGTCACTCGATTTCATAGCTGCCTCTCTCCATCGTTGCCCCTCTTCATCGCCGCCTCTCTCTCAGGTTTGAGTTAGATCTGTGTGTGGGTGTTGATTTCTGGGTTTGGGCGTGATTTCTGTGTGTGGGTGTTGATAGTGACTCGATTTCCCCTAAACAAATTCTCTTATGTCCCCGTCTGTGTGTGCGTTCTGTGTATGTGCTGAGTGTGTGTGTGTGTGTGTGTTGAATCTGTGTGTGTGTGTGTGTTAACTCAGCAAAGTCTGTGTGTGTGTTGGTATATTGTGGGTGAATTTGTGGATATGTTGAATATATTGTGGATAAGTTGAATTTCATGAGTGTATATGTTGAAATTCATGAGTGTAATATATGTTTAGAGAATTTCATGAGTGTATATGTTACTCCCAATTCTTGAGTGTATATAGAACTGCTGCATTAGTGAATGGTTACATGTTATGGAATGACATAAATATTGATTAGAACTTTTGTTTTATGATATAACTTGATGTGGTTAGCAAACATGTTTTTAGTTTTTATTTTCATAATTTGATAAACACAAATGACTCTCAAACATGTTTTATGTTTTCGGTGTTTACCACAAAACAAAACAAAACAAAAATTGTCTCTTTTTTAATTTTTTTGAAAATGCAAAATCAAAAACGTTACCAACTGACCCCTCAGATTCGAGAGGAGAAAATGGAGCAGAGCACCAATAAGCCCTCTTGGACTCTTGGAGACCGAGACCAGCTGAAGAAAAAGAACACCGGCGTTGCATATTCATACGTTTAGATAAATAGATAGCGAGAGGATTTTAGAGAGAGAAGCTAGGGGGGAAGAGGGACAAGGGAAGAAGAGGAGGGTGGTGGAGGAGTCACTAGGAGGGCTAACGGAATCGTCGATCATGCCGAGAAAGCACAGGGCAATCTTCGACGTAGGTTCGTCCTCCATTCTTGAACTCAAGGCCCAACTCTACCGGTCCTAGGAAGAGTCTAAGCGTCTCTCCAAAGAACCCCTATCTGGTCACGAACAACACATCGAAGTCCATCGTGCGAAGAAGAAGATTGCCGCACCCGATAGCTTCTCTCACACGAACTCTGGCGTCGACGCTGCCAAGTACATTTACATTCCTAATCTTGTTAATTTTTATTTTGATTACGTGAAATTGACTTTAGGATTTTTAGGGCGTGAAATTTGAAAGTTGGAATTGTAGAAAAGGGTTTGAAATTGATCAGATAAGTTAGGAAATTTTGGAAATTGCTTGAGATTGAATCCAAAATTGGGCGATTCAGGGTTTTTAGGCTGTGAATTTTAGAGATGGAAGAGCAGGAAATAAATTATTTGGGTAATTAGTTCGATGATTTGAAAATTTGTGTAACCCCAATTTAGTTGTTGTTAATCGAATTGAATATTTTAGGAATCAAATTGACAAAATTGATACAAGACTAAATTGATAAAATATGCATACTTTAGGGACTAAAAGTATTTAAATATTTCGATTTTACTTCATCCCTCTACTATAAAATTTCTTACATTATCCTTTCAATTACTTGAATTAATTTTATATTATTCTAAAACCAAATGTCCGTTATGTTTTGGATGAAGCATAACATTTTTCATTCGATTTTGAGACAAAATAACACAACTTTCCATTAAGTTTACAAAGGATTATTGCAATTTGGACCAATGTGACAAAATAATCTTATGGGGAATTTTATCTTTGTTTTATTATACTAACTTTTGAGTATTATAAGTACCCCTTTCTATTTTTCCTTTCTACTGGGGAACTAAAGGTAAGAATGGGAGAGAGGGGTAAGAAACTCCGACGATCAGGTCGGAGTGTTTTCCGGCATGACCTCTTTGACGATCAAGTCAGTATGGGAGAGAGGGGTAAGAAACACTGTTCTATTGCTTGCGTGAGAATGTGTGTACCCTCGTTTTATGTTTATGAGAGCTATTTATACCTCCATGGAGGTAATCATTGCTGACAGGTGGGTCCCTTGGAGAGGCAGTACCTCATTAGCCCATTTGGAAGGCAGCAGTTGGTGCTCAGTCTTTGAGCAGAGTGCCTCCTATTTTGCGTGGAAGAAGTTTATGCATTGAATGCTCGGACTCTTGAGCACTTAATGCTCTTTCTTCAAGACCCTTCGAGCAATAAATATGTCCCATCCTTCTGAGGGATCATTTAATGTCCTTTATTGTGGCTGCTCATGCGCTGGGGCATTTGCGTCCTTTGCCCCTCCAGGAGGTCATGTCATCTGGGTTTCGTACTTCGTGGACTCTCTTTATTGGTCACTAAGTTGTCTACCTTGTCATTCTGACTGCCTTGGGAAGAGGGTTTGATGATTAACAGCCACCCCTACCTCTAATGTGGTGATGTTATTCTTGACTTTTCTAAGAACTCAACCATTTGTCATAGCCTAAGTCCCAAGGTGGTCGCCAATACCTCGGCGGAGTGGAGGACCCGACGCCGAAGACACGTGTCGGGTGGAAGTCTCCTCGGGGAACTTTGGGAGCCGAGGACAGGTGTCACGTGATGAAGACTTTGACTCCGGGGTGTGTTGACGCTGAGGACACTTGTCACTCGCATGGGCTCTCGAGGTGCCTTTGGTGCCGGGGACACATGTCGCTCGCAGGGGGCTCCGAGGGACCTCACGCCGAGGACACGTGTTAATCCATGGGGCTCCCACGTTTCTCGTGCCGAGGACATGTGTCGTTCTCAGTAAGATCCGAGGGTTACTTATGCCGAGGACACATGTCGACTCGCTGTTGATTCTCATAAGTGTCCCATCAACTGCGTCCAGTCCTTGATCTTTGTATGTCGTGGGTGATGTGGCGTGAGAAGATGAAAGAGCTTGACTCCTGCCTCCTTACGTAGTCGTTTTCCTTTCCTTGGGGATCGTGTCCCATTTATTGTGCCCCTTCTCGTTCATCGTGTGTAATCATGGTGTTGGGCCTTATTTAAACAGAGCCCCCACCCCTCTTCTCCACTTTTGCCAACTTAGTGAGACATGAGACCTTCGCCGGAGTCCAGTTGGAGAATCCATAGTTCACCTTGAAAGCTATCAAATCCTCAACGTCCACAGGAGAAGGAAGCCACCAACCTCTCCTCTGCAGCAGAGTTGTACTCATTGGTGAGTCTCTGTCTTTTTTTCTTTCTATCTTTTCCTTTTGTGGCCATTTTCCCTTTGTTCTTCCTCCTTTCTGTTCTAGCAACACCGCTTTTGACCCCCTGGCCTCATTCTCCTTCTTTTTTCCTTCCTTGCGCCCTTAATAGCGACCCTTAGGCCCCCCATCCTTAGGAAGCCTCCCTTTTGAATCTTGTTTCTGTTAAAACCATGCCGAGACATTGTCGGCGTGCTAATGCCAAGGCCGAAGAGGTTGGTTCCTCGAGGCTGAGAAAGTATACAGTCAAAGGCCACCAACAGATCACTAACTTTAAGACTCACTATTCCATCCTTGCTGGGGTCGCTGTGAATGAGTTCATTCTTGGACTCCATAGCACCGACGCTGGCACCGAGGCGGCCATGCCTTTTTACATAAAGGCCATCATGGAGGGTGGTATTTGATTCCCTCTCCACCCTATCCTCCTTCGCTTCTTGTCCCGATTTCGCCTTTTCCCGGGGCAGTGTTGCCTAAACACCTTCAGGATTATCATGGGAGTGATGGCCATAAACGAGCGTCTTCAAGTCAACCTCGGCTTGGAGGACATCCTTTTTTGCTACACTTTGTTGAGGGTGATGCCTCAGCAGAAGTTCTATCTCAAGGCTCGAGACCCCTCTATGTATCTCGTGACACACCTCCCCGACTCAGATAAGGGGTACAAGGATGACTTACTAGTCTTCAGCGGTCAATGGGAGAGAGGAGTCAGCCCTGAGTATGACGGTTTGTGGTGCCCCAAGCAGTGGCGAACAACGAGTATGTCGGCTTCTCTCTCTCTTCTCGCCTTTCATCATCTTGGCGGGTCGTTGCCAGCCTTTTAATTATTAATTTGTTGTTCTTTGCAGGAGTTTCCAACGCCAAGTCTGCTTCGCCCCCTCGAAACCTTGTCAACCTCGCCGACATTATCATTGTCTGGGGATACCTAGGCAACGGGTTCAGCCGAGCTGCATACGTGCTGCTAGACTATACCCGGGGTACATGAACTTTTCCCAAACTCCTAAACCATTCGATCCAACAAGGTGGTCGGCGTTATCTGGGGAAATTTTGGAGGACCCCGACAGAGCTACTGAAGCCGAGGTAGAGGCTGCCAAAGACACAGACGCCGAGGTTGAAGAGATAAGGGATCCGTCCTCCACCATCCATGCCGAGGAAAGTACTTCGGGCGGGGAGGCTTGGCTTGACGTCAACATTCGTCAAAGCCTCGACGAAGAAGACACTTTGGAGATAGCGATGTCCAACCCACCTCGCCTTTCCCTTAGCCTGATCAAGGAGAGAGCCGTTCTTGCCGTCGGAAGGGGCCGAGGATCGGGTATGCTACTCCCAATCGGGGGCGTACTCTCCCTTCCGGGGTTCCTATCCAAGGGTCCACTCCCTTTCCCACTCCTCTTCCATCCGATGCCCCTGTCGGGCCGACGCCAACTGGGCGCGGCCGAAGGCACAGTAGGGATCTCAACAAAAGGAAAGGAGAGTAAAGCAGAGGCACGATAGCGTTGGCTGGGGCAGAGGCACTCCCATTCCGACACCGACTCAAACTCCCACGCCGACACCGACGCCTACACTAAGGTCGACACCTAATGCCCCGGAGTGGCACGGTAGGGCCTGAGATCGCGACAACCGGCCAATCCGGGTGACCGACTCCATCGTTGCCTCACCCCACACCGCCTACACCGTTAGTGAGGCCATCTTTTTTGATGCTGACATGTCGGTCCACAGGGGGCGCGGGAGCAACGACCTGTTCCGCTCCATTATCCAGAATTCGCTGGTGATAAGGCTCTCATACTTGTTAATTTTTCCTTATTTTTTGCTTTAGCCTTTCGTCGGCGTGATCCCCTCCATTGTCTAACAGACAACTCAACAAATATCTGTCATTGTCGAGCGCTTTCATGCTCATCAGGATCAAATTTAGGAGTGTGAGAGACTCCAAGCCGAGCTGGAGAAGGCTCGAGGAGCTCTTGCCTCGGCTAAGGAGGAGGTGGCCGCTCGGGACAAGACAATGTCCACTCAGGGAGCCCAGATTGTCGAGCTCTTTAGGGAGAGTTAGGCCGTCAAGGGAGAGATTGACAAAGTCAAGGCTTCGCTCGCCGACGCCGAGAAGAAGATCACTGAGGCGATGAAGCAGCTGTCGGCGGCCGAGGCGAAGGTACTCCAATCAAAGCAAACTTGTGCCGCCCTTACTCAGGAGTTGGACAAGTTAAGGGCTGAATTGGAGGCAAACAAGCAGACGGAGGAGGAGATTGTCAACTGATGTGCTGACGATATCTTGGTGGCCTTTGAAGAGAGCAAGAAAGAGTACTTCAAGGTCGAGTGGGACGAGGCACTTCGAGCAGCGGGGGTCCATGCCGAGTCTCCACTCTTCAAGGAGTATGAGTACGTTCCTTCTGAGGAGATGGTGTAAGCCTCGTCAGAAGATGCGGCTAAAGATGCTGGGATATCCCAAGTGCCAAGCTCGGCTCTAGCAGTTGAGACTATGGCTTCCATTCCAGAACCTGGGGGCAATACTGCTCTTCCTCCTGTCGACTCGGCTCCTGCTCCTATCGACTCGGCTCCTGCTCCTGCCGACTCGGCTCCTGCTCCTGCTCTTTCTCTTGGCACTGTGCCTGTCCCTCAAGGCGATGCTCCCCCTGTCTCTATTGATCTAGCCCTTCCTTCTCGTAGCGCCGACTCCTTCTCCGCAAGAATCGATGAATTTTTTGGAGACATTGGAGGCAGCATCAGTGCGAGGTCACTAGGCCTCCTGGAACTCAGCTTTTTATTTTCTTGTTACTTAGTTTCTATTTTTGTTGCTTGAGGGACGCAAAGCCCTCCTTTCTTTTAATGCAAAAATGTCTTTATTTTTTCAAGTGTTTCTCTTTTTCTCTCCCTTCTTTTTTTTTTTTGCAATTCCTCGGGACTGAGGTCCCACGACCCAAGGCTAGCATCCTCTTTACCCTTGGGGGTAGTGGCCTTCCTCGGCCTCAGCTTCTTCATGGGAAAATTTCTACATTATCCCCCTCGGGGGCCATGCTCCATCTAGGAGGCTTCGCTCCTTGGGTCTTTTTGGGGCAAACCCACTTTTTCTAAAGCCTTGCCCTCGGGACCACGCCCCATCCAGGAGGCTCTGCTCTTAGGGTCTTTTTGAGGACAAGTCTTTTTCTAGGACTTTGTCCTCGAGGTCATACCTCATCCAGGAGGCACTGCTCCTTGTTTTCTTTGGAGGCAAGAGTCCTAGGACTCCGCCTCCGGGGCCATGCCCCTCCTAGGAGGCACTGCTCCTTTATTTCTTTGGAGGCAAGGGTCCTAGGACTCCGCCTCCGGGGCCATGCCCCTTCCAGGAGGCACTGCTCCTTTATTTCTTTAAAGGCAAGGGTCTTAAGACTCTGTTTCCGGGACCATACCCTTTCCCGGATAGCACACTTAGCAAAAATAAGTCTTTGTTCTAAAAAATAATACTTTTTTAAATTCATTACATTCCAAGGCCGAAGTACAACATTTCCTTCCATATCTTCTAACTTGTACGATCCGAAGCCTTCCACTGACGTGACTTTGTATGGTCCTTCTCAATTAGAACCCATTTTTCCATCGGTCGGGTCGCGGTTGTTCCCGACTACTCTTCTGAGCACTAGGTCGCCCACTTGGAATCTTCGGGGCTTTACTCTTTTATTGTAGAGTTTGGATGCCCTTTCTTGGTACTTAGCTAGTCTCAAGGCAAACATCTCTCTTTTCTTCTCTGCGAGGTCCAAGTCCAAGTTGAGTTGGTGATCGTTGTCTCTAGTGTCAAAAGCTTGCGTCCTTATAGTAGTGAGGCCTACCTCCAATGGGATTACTGCCTCTACTCCGTACGCAAGGGCTTAAGGTGTTTCACCCGTTGAGGTCGCGGGGTTGTTCTGTAAGCTCAAAGGACGTTCAGGAGCTCATCCACCCATTTTCCCTTAGCCTTTTCCAACTTCTTTTTGATTTCGCTGATGATGGTCTTGTTTGAAGACTCTGCTTGTCCATTGGCTTGCGGGTACGAGAGCGTGGAGTAGTAATTCTAGATTCTAAGATGCTCACAAAAAGATTTGAAGGGTCTGTTGTTAAACTAGGTCCCGTTATCCGACACAAGTGCACGGGGGACCCCAAACCTTGTCATTATGTTCCTCCATACGAACCTTTTGGTGTCCGCGTTCCTGATATGAGTCCATGGTTCTGCCTCGACCCACTTTGTGAAGTAATCGGTCCCAACTATTAGGAATTTCTTGTCTCCAGGAGCCCTTGGACGGGGTCCAATTAGGTTGAGCCTCCATTAGACAAATGACCAAGGACTGGTTAGTGGGTGCAAGTCTCCGGTTGGCTGCCTGATGACGGGAGCGAACCTTTGACATTGATCACATTTTCGGACGTAAGCTTGTACATCCCTTTGCATCCGGGGCCACCAATATCCCTGCGACATGATGCGATGGGCCATTTATCGTTCACCTGAGTGTCTCCCATATATACCTTCGTGAACTTCATACATGAAGAGCTCAACTTTATCTTCGCGGACACAAAGCAAATAGGGTTTGGAGAACGATTTTTGGTACAACTTTTGATCCGGGGAGGCCCAGAACCTCGGGGCCCTTAACTTTATCTTCCTGGCTTCCTTGGGATACTCAGGGGGTTCCCCGAAGACAAGGAACTTGAGTAGCGGATCAATCCAACTAGGGGACTCCTCCTCCTCCAGGATGGCTGCCACTTCGGGGACGTCGTCTATGCTAGAGTTAGGAAGGAACTTCACAGTAATCCTTCGTGTCATGTCGGAGTCCAACGTCGAGGCCAGACATGCCAAGGCGTCGGCGTGGACATTCTTATCTCAGAGGACTTGCTTGACCTCCACTTTCTTGAACTTGTGGAGCAGGATCATGGCCTTGTGGTGATAGACTTTCATTCTTGGATCCTTTGCTTCGAACTCTCCGTTGATCTAGTTGACCACCAGTGAGGAATCACAATGGAACGTTAGCTCTGTGGCCTCCGCTGCGTCGGCAAGTTTGAGTCCAGAGATAAGGGTTTCATATTCTGCTTCATTGTTGGATGCCTTGAAGTCTAGTCGTACAGTTTGTTCCGTGACCAATCCCTCCGGGGAGACTAATAGCACTCCGATTTCGAAATTCTTGCTGTTGGAGGATCCGTCTAAGCAGAGTCTCCAGGAGTGCACTTAGTTGACCGCAGAGGGCTCCATCTCGGGGGGAGGTGGCTCCCCATGGTAAATTTAGCTATGAAGTCCGCTAGCACTTGATCCTTTATTGCCGTGCGAGGTCTGTAGTGAATATCATGTCCCCCAACTCCACGGCCCATTTTGCTATTCTCTCGGAAGGTGGTTCGCCTTCCTTAGGATCGTTTTCAAAGATTGATCTGTTAGGACGGTGATGGGGTGCGCTTGAAAGTAATGCCTCAACTTTCTTGCGGCCGTGATTAGCGCCAATGCAAGCTTTTCCAAGGGCAAGTACCTTGTCTCCGCATCCAGTAGAGCTTTGCTCACATAATACACTGGCTTTTGTTCATGCTCATGCTCTTGGACCAATACGCCGCTAACGGTGAACTCGGAAACAGCCAAGTACAGGAGCAACATCTCCCTCCTTTTTGGGACAGACAGGGTCGGGAGGACCCTGAAGAACTCCTTGATTCCTCCGAGCGCCTCCTCGCATTCTTCATTCCAAGTATCTTTCCCGGACGTCTTGATTGTCCCAAAGAAAGGCTTGCACTTGTCCGACAACCGAGATATAAAACAATTTAAGGCAGCTAACATTCCTGTGAGTTCTAGACATCTTGGACAGTCCGGGGGCTACGTACGTCCATGATAGCCTATATCTGCTCCGGGTTGGCCTCGACGCCGCGCCGGCTCACTAAGTTTTCCAGGAACTTTTCAGAGCTAACTCCAAAGTAACACTTAACCGCATTCAGTTTCAACCCATACTCTCGGAGAGTGGAGAAGGCGTCCTCCAAGTCTGCGATGTGGTCATCCCGTCTCCTGTTCTTGACCAGCATGTCATCAATGTACACTTCCATTGTATTCCCCATTTGTCACTTGAACATCCGGTTCATGAGCCTCTGGTACGTAGCACCTGCGTTCTTCAGACCGAACGACATGACCTTATAACAATGGACCCCCCTTGGAGTGATGAAGTCGATCTTTTCCTGGTCAGGCGGATAGAGGGGGATCTGATGGTAACTGGCCCTTGCGTCCATGAAGGTCATGCGCCCGTGTCCCGCAGTGGTGTCGACCAATTGATCAACTTTAGGTAGGGGTAGTCATCCTTGGGGCAAGCCTTATTCAAGTCCGTGAAGTTCATGTAGATACGCCCCTTTCCACTCTTCTTTTTTGCGCAGACAGTGTTTGACAACCATTTCGGAAATTGTACTTCCCGGATAGTATCGGCTTCTAAGAGCCTCTCCACCTTTTCGTTCACCGCCTGGGCGTGATGCGGCGCCGTACGTCGAGGTTTTTGCTTTATGGGCTTATGACTGGGATCAACATGAAGCCTGTGAGTTATAACATCGGGACTTATGCCTTTCATCTTCGCGGTGTCCCATGCAAACACATCCACGTTATTCCTTAAGAAGTTAGTCATCTCCTCCTGCTCGGCTGGGGACATGGTGGAGCCGATCAAAAAGTATCTTTCCTCGTCCCCCTCTATCAAGAGCACCTTCCGGAGGTCCTCCATGGAGCGATTGGCTGGGTCAATCCGCGGCTCATTGACGCCCAGCTGTCTGGACTGTAATTGCTATTTGTTCAATATTTCCTTTGGGGCGTGCTCCTTTTCCTTGGAGGCGACCCTAGCTTTCACAACGACATGGAAACAACTCTTCGCTGAAGCTTGGTCTCCACAAATCTCCATTATCCTCTCTAGAGTGGGGAACTTCAACTTCTGATGGTAGGTGGAGTGCACTGCTCCAAGCGAGTGCTGCCAAATTCGCCCCATTAATATGTTGTAAGGTGAGTCAGAGTTGATCACCACGAACTCCGTGTCGATTGTGACAAGCCCAGTGGTGACCGGCAAAGTGATCTTCCCTAGCGGTAGAGCGAACGACCCATTGAACCCAATGAGGGGTATCTTGACAATGGTGATATCCTTGGTTCTGAGTCCCATTCACTTTAATACATCGAGGTACATCACCTCCAAGGAGCTCCCCAAGTCCACCAGGACCCCTTGACATCAAACCCTCTAATCCGCAAGGTTATGATTAAGGCATCCTCATGGGGGAGGACCACGCCAGCTAAGTCGGCGTTCGAGAAGGTGATGCCTCCTTGATCCGTCCAGGGTCTCGTACTTGGCTGGCCCCCATATTTCTCTTACACCTTCCTAGCGAAGGCTACCCTCTTCAAGTTGGACCTAAGAGAGTTGGTTGTCGGCCACTCCAGGGGGTAGACGTGGATGACGTCAATGATGTTACCGCGGACAGCGGCCTGGTCATCAGCGGTGCGTGCTTCCCTCGGCGCCTCCTCCTCAATGTACTCCTTGAGATATCCCTCATGCACCAACTTCTCCGGGAAGGATTTGTACACTCGACAATCTTTGGTAAGGTACCCCACATCCTTGTGGTACGAACACCTTGCATTCTGATTCCTGGTGGACGGATTGTTCTGCATCTTGGGTGGCCACTTAAAGAAGGGCTACTTCTTGATCTTATGTAACAACTTGTAAATAAGCTCTTTGAATACAGTGTGGGTCCCTCTGAAGGAGTTCCCCGACGCCGGGATCAGACCTTTCCTAGGAGGGTCTCCCTCTTTCTCCTTATCCTTTCTCTTTGGGGCCAAGTTTTTACCTTTACTCCCCACCAACTTGTCTTCTATCTTGGAGTATTTGTTGATCCGAGCCATCAACTCGCCCATGTCCACCGGTGTCCGTTTCGTCTTCGACTTGTAAAGATCTACTATGTCCTGAGAGAGGCCAAGTCTGAAAGCAGCCGCAACCATGACCTCGGAGCACCCTTCTACTTCATTTACCTCCTCCTAGTAGCAAGTGACATACTGACGGAGTGTTTCGCCTTCTTTTCGCTGGAGGGTCAACAAGGATCCAACATCCTTGGGACGTTTGCTCCCTGTGATGAACCGCGCGGAGAACTGTCTAGTCAGCTCCCTCCAGGACCCTATGCTATTTGGCGGAAGGGTCTCAAACCATTTCATGGCCGTTTTTCCTTGGCTCATTGAAAACACACAGCAAAACAGTCTATGATCCGAGTGATACGAGGACATCATTTGCTTGTATTGTCGGAGGTGAGCCTCCGGGTCGGAACGTCCATCATAAACTTTGAATCTTGGCACCACAAACTTCTTCGGTACCTTCATTTCCATGATGTTTTTGGTGAATGGTGACAAAATGACTTCGTCATCCGTGTCGTCGTCGGGGGTGGACTTGTCCATCCTCATAGAATTCAGCTTGGACCTGAGGTCTCCCCCATCATTATGGTGTCTCCTCTCACCATCGTCGTGTCAGGCAGCATGTCACCCTGCTCCTCCGTTCTTCACGAAGAGGGTTGACCCCTCCTCGGACTCCTCTGCGTCTCCTGGCCCCGAACAGTCTCCGACGAAGGTCGTTCCAAGCCAAATGTTTGGCCCTCTTGGCTAGGACCTCCAGGTTTTGTCCATTGGCCCTCGGGCGTTTCGGAGCCTTGGTGCCCCCTGCTCCGCCGCTCAGACGATTCTTCAAGTCGTCGGTTCCCACCTCCTTGACGTAGGGCTCCTTGGATGGTCGTAAGTTTCAAGATCTCCCACCGGAAAATGCAAACTTGTCGAGTCTGTTAAGAACATTCATGTTATTTTCCTTTATTTGCCATAATCGGTCCTCCAACCACTCTTCGAAGAGATCGACAAGTTGACGGGCCAAGGTACTGTCTTTTTCGCCCCCAAGACTCAGTTCAGTTTGGTGGGTTCTTTCTCTCTAATGGATCGAAAGCTCCTTGTTGATGCTTTCAACGTGATCTTCCGTTCTTGATATGGAAGGAGTCGGTACGTCGACGTTCCTTTGCTGAGGACCTTTTCCTTTCAAACGCGTATTCACTATGGTCACTATCTCAAGAGAACTCGGTCGTTTCCCACAAACAGCGCCAAATTGTGCGCGGTGATTTCCGCACAATAAATTAATGGATAGATCTCTCCCTTGGTGAATACGAGTTTTACCTGGAAAGTCGATGATCCCGTAGCAAATGGATGTGAGAGAAGGTATAAGGAATGATGATGAATTACTTTTCTATCAGTCCGAACGTTCCCGGCGTATCGAGATGAACTCTGCCACTTAAAAAGAAAGGTTAGAAGGGCGTCGGAGTGTTTTCCGGCGTGACCCCTCCAACGATCAAGTCAATATAGGAGAAGAGGGGTAAGAAATACTGTTCTATTGCTTGGGTGAGAATGTGCATACCCTCGTTTTGAGTTTATGAGAGCTATTTATACCTCCATGGAGGTAATCATTGCGGATAGGTGAGTCCCTTGGAAAGGAAGTCCCTCATTGGCCCATTTGAAAGGTAGCAGGTGGTGCCTCCCATTTTGCGTGGAAGAAGTTTATGCATTGAATGCTCGGACTCCTGAGCACTTAATGTTCTTTCTTCGAGAAAGATCGAGCAATAAATATGTCACATCCTTTTGAGGGATCATTTAATGTCCTTCATTGTGGCTGCGCATGCGTTGGGGCATTTGCGTCTTTTGCCCCTCCAGGAGGTCATGTCATCTGGGCGTCGTACTTCGTAGACTCTCTCTATTGGTCACCAAGTTGCCTACCTTATCATTCTAATGCCTTGGGAAGAGGGCTTGATGATTGTGGTGATGTTATTCTTGACTTCTCTAATAACTCAACCATTTGTCATAGCCCAAGTCCCAAGGTGGTCACCATGACCTCGGCAGAGTGGAGGACCCGATGCCGAGGACACGTGTCGGGTGGAGGTCTCCTCGGGGAACTTTGGGAGTCGAGGACAAGTGTCACGTGATGAAGACTCCGGGATGCATTGACGCAGAGGACACAGTGTCACTCGCAGTGGCTCTTGAGGTGCCTTTGGTGTCGAGGACAAGTGTCGCTTGCAGGGGGTTCCGAGGGATCTCACGTCGAGGACACGTGTTAATCCATGGGGCTCCAACGTTTCTCGTGTCGAGGACACGTGTCGTTCTCAGTAAAATCCGAGGGTTACTTACGCCGAGGACACGTGT
Organism: Ilex aquifolium; assembly: GCA_951799425.1. Lineage (NCBI taxonomy): Eukaryota > Viridiplantae > Streptophyta > Magnoliopsida > Aquifoliales > Aquifoliaceae > Ilex > Ilex aquifolium. The sequence goes on along the minus strand of OX637392.1, from coordinate 47,583,897 downwards.
TGACTTGCTGTAGATTCTCAGAAGTGTCCCATCAGACGTCATAAGTTTGATTCATAGAAGCAACTTCTCCTCGTGCACCTCATGCAGGATAAGACGTATACCCAACTCTTCTTAGACTCCATATCTGATTCTTTTTTCACCTTTTGATGCTTGCACACCATGCAAGTGAGTATGCACTTTTATATAGAGCGACACAATGAAGTGCATGCATCAAAATGTGAAATGAGAATGGTGTGTCCCCTCCTTCCCCCGTGCGAAGAGTTTGTTTTTGCGGAGAAGGATTTGCTATATATCATATTTATTCAGTTCACTTAACGCCAAATCACCCACTATGAATCTAAGTGGATCTTATAGCCATACATGGTGCAAAAAAGGGGCTATTAAATCCCAAAAAGGGAGGCCTTTGGGGAAGTGTTTTGTATAAAATATTTCATAAGTTTGTAAGCAAATTGTATATGACATTAATAAAATACCAATTATGATAGACTACTATTTTTCAATGTGGAGTTATTTAGAAAAACAAAGAGAAATGCCTTGAAAATATTTAGGTGGTGGAGGAATTCTATGATATTGGTCATGGTGTTATTTGTGTGTTTGTGAAGAAATGATAGATATCTACAAAATGGTTCTGAAAATAGTCTTATTTGCATTGGGTCTTCACAAGAAATTGTTTCCTCAACTCCATTTTATAAATGAAAAATGATTTCAAGAGTAAAGAAAATGAATCAATGTAGTGGCTTGTGTGTGGTCTCAGATGTAATGTTTATATTTAGCATTGTTGAAGGACTTGTAAAGGTACTACTTATAGGAATAACAAGTGTTCACGTAGGATCGACCACTTATCACTAAAATACCCCTAGAGGGTATATGGCTAAGCGGGAAGAAAGTAGTTTTTCATAAGATGGAAAATGAAAATTATTAACTCCACGCAAGGTTTCTGAAGAAGTGATTGTCTGATAACAAGGGATGTACGTCTTTATGCTAAAGAAGATGTATTGAACTCATAATCATTAAATACGATACGACTTTTACTCTAAAAATGAATTTATCCAAGAAGAAAAAAAAAACTATCTACAACTTGCATAAAGAAAAAAGAAAAACAGTTGTGAAAACATGAGATATTTTTTTCTTCTGTCTTGTAAGAATCCCAAGAGTTTTATTATCTTTCCTTTGTATTTTTTTTTTGGTTACAGGGTATTCTAGCTTGCGTTGACTATTATTTAGATTTAGCGGCTAGCTTATCGTGTATTGCTTGAGCTGAGTTAGAACATGTCCCTAAAGAGACAAGGGTGGCTGATCCTTAAGGACTGTGAAAAACAATTGGTCTAAGACCTTTTAATTATCAAAGATCTAGTACAGAGACTCAATTACTCTCAAAGACTTATCTCTCCTTTGTATTATCCACAAAAAATAATGCACATATCCCAACTACCACAATTTTATGTATATGACAGCTTACCCTCCCTCATCTCAAGTGGGACCATCCACTAGATCAAAATCAGTTTGAGTACCCTTTGGACAAAAAAAAAAAACTTACCACAATGAGAGGTGGTACCCTATTTGTGGTAAATTGCAACTTTGAGTTTTATTGGGAAAAAAACACAATAACCACTGGACATTTGTAAAACTATGCAATGATCTCAATCAAAGATTTTCATTTAGAAATGACTCTCTTGCACTAGGTCAAAATTCACCAAAAAGAGGAAGATCTTGGTATTTCAAATAGTATTTTCACTCGCCAAATCTTTATCATATTTTCAAGGGTAAAATATACTTTTAGTCTCCAACGTACATATTTGATGTCTATTTGGTCTTAAATTTTTTAATTATATATATTTGGTCCCTAAGGTTCATAATTTGTATCCACGTGATCTAATACCTAACGTCCCTTAAAAAATCGTAATGGCTCTAGTCACGCGTCAATCACATGATTTCTAATTTTATGTTTCTTTGTTCACATGTGATTGGTGTGTGGCGTGAGGACTTAACGATTTTTAGATGGATGTTTGAGATTGAACCACATAGATACAAATTAGGAATCTCAGGGGCCAAATTGACATAGTTGAAAGATTGAGGACTAAATAAATACTACGCACATATTTGGGGAGTAAAAATGTTTCTTACCCTATTTTCAATAAAGTTTTTGTGAAGATTTTCGTTGTTAATTTGGTGGACAATTTCTTTGACAATTTCTTTGTCAAATGTTTCTTACAAACTAGAGTCCATGGCTTCGCAAGATCCTCATGTCCATGAGCACCATCATGACCATGATCACGAGCACCACCACCATCATCATCATCCCCAAGGCCATGAGTGATATTCCTTGTTCTTTTCATTTAAATCAATTTTTTTTTCTCTTTTTTAGAACTAAATCTCATAGGTTTTCTCATTGGATGTTTCTAATGCAACAGTGAATCTAAAGGGGATTCAACAGCGGAATCGTGGGTGGGCCCAGATGGGAGAGTGTACCATAGCCATGATGGACTGGCACCACATTCACATGAACCCATATACTCACCTGGCTACTTTAGCAGAAGAGCACCTCCACTTATCACCAGGAATTTCAACGAAAGAGCTTTCACAATTGGTATTGGTGGCCCTGTTGGTACTGGGTATTTCCTATTTTCTCTCAATTTTTACTTTATTTTGTTATTGCAATTATATCATGTGATATATCTTTATATGTTGTGTGAGTGCTTTTGGGTTTTTTCAATTTTACTTTTATTGGATATTCTAAATCATATCTTTGTTTGTTAGTTATCTTGAATGACTTTTAGTTAGTGCAGCTAGTTATAGGGTTCTATTTATTATTTCTGTTTCTTTGATATATATGTAGTTTTTGGCCTATTAATCTTAGCTTATTTGTTAAATGGAGAAATTCGTGCTCAAACAATATTAATTCCACCACGCTGCATTACTATTACTACTGCTGACATATTCTGTCGCCTTTTTTTTTCATCTTACTATATAAGTTTACATTACTTGATTGCAATAGACTTCTGCCTAATTAATGAAATGTTTTTTCTTACCACACAGGAAAACAGCTTTAATGTTGGCTTTGTGTAAATTCTTACGAGACAAGTACAGTCTTGCTGCGGTATGTATGATCTACGGAGTATCTTTTGACTCTGTTATTGCATGTATTGTATGCCAGAATCCTTTCGAATGCATTAATGAATTGGAGGACATGGAGTTATTGCGTTAAAGTAGTAATTGGGAGCTTACTAGTTGAACTGATATTTATGTCTATCTCATATCTTAGACATTGTTTCTATGCTGCCAAACACTGGATAGCTTCTGATAATATTTGAACTTTGAGCAATTTCTTGAGTTATTTTCAAATTGTAAACTTGCACAGTAACGTGAGCAGTGCTTGCTCTCTCCTCAGCTCGTTGATAGCAGTCATCTTAACTTCAACAGCCAGCTGGTTAGATCTCATTTTTTATTATTTGTTATAGCTTAAGCTAACCCTACAGTAGCAAGTTGCTTCAAGGGATAGTTCTTTTTCTCATGACTAACCTCCCGTCTACAATCTTGATAGAGTCCCTGGGAATTAATAAAACAGATACATAGAAGAGAGAAAGGGAAGATTGTGGTGAGATTGGGAAAATGACTCGTTCTGACAGATGTTTTAAGCAAGACAACCTGAAAATAGATAGAGATAAAGAAAAGGAAAAAATGGAAGGAAAAAACTTATGCTTATGCTTTTCTCAAGGATATCCAGAGGTAGGAATATAATGTAACCGAACAGTTTAGCAAAGTCTTCAAATTCAACTCCACAGCCTTGCAGTTGAATAGTCTGAACATTTTACAATGACTAAGCAATGGCCCTTTTTTATATTTACATATGATATATATTTTTGGAATTCTATTTAATATACTAGCTCTCCGAGTTTTCGTGTAAATGTTGATCGGAGCAAAAAGAAGTTTAGCCAACTTTACTACATACAAACACCTTATGTCTAATGCCAGTTCTAATATGTTGAAGACCTTTGTAACTGGAGTATTAAAAACTATAGTCGCCTTTCAACCAATCTTTGGATTACGACAAATAGTTATTGATAGCCTAACACTATAGATAAATCGCATGCTACCATTTGAGTGGTCATACATGTGCTCGTGTTTATAATCAGTTTTCCAAGGAAGGAAAGTGGCCTTTTGGATTGCCAATAAACTATCTTATTTTTTTCCTTTGGACATGGGTGGCATAGGAAACTCCACTCTCCATGTTAGAGCACATTATCGCCATTTTATGCCGGTGGATAAAGCACTGTGAACAAATACAGTGAAAGATGCAATCCTGCATACATTTCTTGGGTGGATACTAGAATTGTTTGCAATATTACTCTTGGAAAGTACGCACTATGCGTTGTACTTTGTATCTATCTTAGAGTAGGGACTTCCGGGGAAGGTAAGGGCCCTTTGAATAATATTTTTTTACTGAGTTGATTCTTGACATTTCTTCTTTCTTTGCTTTGAAGCTTTTTCAGATAGGCTTTGCTTGGTTTGGAATGCACGTTCTGGTAGACCGGTGTAGGGAAAAGATCCAAAACTGGTCATTAGGCTTTCCCATAGACTCTATGTAGGAACTAGGCTAAGTGAAAGGTTTCTCGCTTCCCATCTTGGCAAGAGCCAAATTGCTGAATTTAAACTAAAGTTACAAAACCTGATTTCTCAGGAAACACAAAGATCTATGATACTTCATGCAAACAAACAACTTCTTTTGAATCATATCCTTGAATTTTTTATGCAAGGATGATATCATCATCTAACATAAAAATTCTTTATGCCATATCAATTGTGAAACTATGAACTTTGAAATCCTCTCATGTTAGGAATGTTCTGAGAGCAATTCCAGAGAAACCTTATAATGGATCTTGATCCCAATTTTCTCAACTAACTGGGATTTGGTGATAGAGTGGCATTCTGGTGCAAGTGCATTTATTTAGAAAGAATCCTTTGACCTCTACCTAAAAAATGGTTTTTCGTTGCCTAAGATACACACTCTTCATTTTATGCAATTATAAATGTCATATTTTTTAGAACTTATTATTAGATATTCAAACGTAAATTTTGGAAAATAGCTAGCAGCATAGAGGCCTCACCAAGGTGCATTGTCCATCTATGCTATTTTATCATGTGTTAAGAATCAAATGTATTTTTATTGCACCAAATATTCATGCCTTTGATAACTTAGAGGTTTACTCAACACACTTAGGAAAACTCAGCATAACATTGGCAATAGTTATTCAACGGGTCTTAGAAATATTCAAGCTTTTTCCCATTCATGTTGTATAACTGTGTTAAAATGTTTATTGGGGTGATCATCCAGACCCATATAGAACATCAGTGAAGTCCTTTGTTTGACATTGAATTTATAACAACAAATATAGGGTCATCTGACGTGGTAAGGATGTCAGCTTCACTTTCCTAGGTGCCTGCACAAGGAAAGTGAGGAAAATAAGTTGGTGTTCTCTGCTACAATGAGATAATCACGTGCTCTTTCTGAATAATAGTAGGCATTTACCTAATGTCCTAATTAAAGTACCATACTAAGGAAAATCTCAAATTGACAATATCATGGTGGGTGGTCAATGAGCTCTTTTTTGACCTTTTTCACTTATCAAAATATAACGGACTTGGTGGAATTTTTAATGGATCTTGCAACTCTACTTACGGGTTCATTTTTCTTGGAATTTTACTATCCACTTAGGAATTTTCTATACCAGATATCTCCCAACACAAGTCCCCTTGCATTTTAAAAGGTACATGTCCGACACTCTTTTTCTCTGATGAATATGGTTCTTACCTTTAGGAAAACTTCACTTTATCCCTTGTGGTATACCTCGAATGCACATAACCTCCCTAACATTTAAAAATGTCTATATGACCCTCATGTGATTTATGGTCTAAAGTGCACCGCCAAAGATTATGTCTAACTTAATTGGAGGTATGTACGATGTGCAATATCCAAATGTTGATTTGTATCAAAAAAATTTCAAAGACAAAAATAACCTTTTAAAATTTTGAACTTTTAAAAACACCATTATCTTCTTCTTTGAACCAATGATAAACACCACCTTTACTGTATATCACCATGGAAGGTCTGTAACACTCCAACATATATTACAGAAGACAATACAGATCGGTGGATCAAAGAAGCACAAATATTAAGTAGCTTGTCTCTTCACCATCAATACAAACTCCTCTACGTTATTGTTGGTCTCGACAGAGAGAATGTGGTCCAAATAGTCATAGACACCAACCCACCTAAAGTTACTCCACCTTCTCCTTGTATCTTTAATCAATTAAACCCTATTGAACCTATTGTTGTTGAACCACCATTACACAACAACTAATTGGTGAGAGAAAGGGGGGGGGGGGGGGGGGGGGGGGAAGAGTGAGAGAGAACGTCAAAGGGGTTGTCAGCGGCGAATCCAAGTAGATCGACCACCACCCACAACCGAATCAACCCCAGCATACCTGAGTTTTCTACCTGTCCAAATCAGTGTCATTCCTTTACTTTGCAATGGTGACCACCTGCAATTCTCATCTTCGTTGAGCAATAGTTCATCACCATCGGCAACCCACCAACAATCGTTGAACAATAATTTGTTGTTATTGCAACCCACTGAATATAATTTTGGTTCTCATCTTTTTTTTTTTCATTTTAATTTTGAAGCTTTGGAAATTGAAAATTCAAAATTTGGTGAATTGAGATGTTTTTTGGCCGCCGGAGAAGAAGGGTTTGATGTTGAAGAAAGAGAGGAAGGAATGGCTCAAAGGTGATTTCAACATTTCCGTCAACGGTATTAGCATTGTGTTTTAGTCCACAAACCATACGAGGGTTATGTGACTATTTTTAAATATGAGGGAGGTGATCTACAAAATGACTTAACTACTTAACCACAAATGGATAAAGTGAAGTTTGCCCTATTTTTTATTACTGACAACAGTTTCTTTATGCTTAAGCTTAGACCTTGATCTTTTTGTTGTACATCTTAGTGCAAGTGTATACGTCTAATATCTCTCATGTCTAGATTTTTTGTATGGAGATTCTTAGCGAAAAATAACTTAAGATAGATGACATTGTAGGTGACTAATGATATATTCACAAAAGAGGACGGCGAGTTCTTGGTAAAGCATGGAGCACTTCCTGAGGAAAGGATACGTGCTGTGGAAACGGGAGGTTGCCCACATGCTGCTATTCGAGAAGACATCAGCATCAATCTTGGGCCTCTTGAGGAGCTTTCCAACTTGTACAAAGCTGACATACTTCTCTGTGAATCTGGGGGAGGTAATTTGGCACCACAGTGTACTTTGCTTAGCTCTAAATATTATTATGTTAGTCATCACCATGAAATTTAAAATAATATATAAGCTTCATTTAATTAGGTTATGTGCACCTGGATTTATGTGACTTTGGGCATTAGGTGAGAAATTATTACAAGGAAATTGAAAGCTCATGGTGATCAAAAGTTGTGGTAATAAATTTGCATTTCTTGTTGATTTGAAACTTGTGCTGAAACAATTCAGGAATTATTTGTGATTTATAACTACCCATGGATAGAATTGAGCTTTGAAATCATTAGATGAGATAGAACTTTATTTATTTTCGTAAATAATGGATTTAGGTGTCGATTGAAACGTTTTAATACGCTTAATTTATGTGGATGCAGACAATCTAGCTGCCAATTTCAGCAGGGAACTGGCTGACTATATAATCTATATTATAGATGTATCCGGTGGTGATAAGATCCCTCGAAAAGGAGGCCCAGGGATCACACAAGCTGACCTCCTTGTATGTGTCTGTTACCTGATGTTTGGGGCTTTAAACACCATTTAATCCATTGATGTTTTCTCAAAAGAAATTGTTGAAAGGTCTGATGTTATTGAGATTGCACTTAATTCTACTAGGTAATAAACAAGACTGACCTTGCACTGGCTGTTGGAGCTGATTTGGCAGTCATGGAGCGTGATGCACTTCGGATGCGGGATGGTGGTCCTTTTGTTTTTGCTCAGGTTTGTGGAATATGTCGTTTCTCCATATTCTGTAGCATTAGTGTGATACATGCATAGTATGGATACCTATTTGAAATGATGCTTCTATTATTGGTTTAATGAAATTTATTATGTGCACACAGAAAAGCTGTATTTTATCCAGAATCATGAGGTGCAGACGCAAAGTCTATCATTCTGCAGCAAAATAGTACACCTAAAATTTTACTAGTATGGTGACAAAGTAGCTCCTCCATTAGTTCTGAGGCATGTGTAACTATTAAGCATGCGTACAAAAATCTCCAGTATCCTGATGGAGTGAAAATTTTTGACAGCCACATTCAATAATTTGATCCTACGTTGTTTGTTTTTAAATGAATGTAATACAATGAAGGGGAAAATAACAACTATAATGGTAAATGTACCTACTCGATTTATTGAATTGAATTGGAGAGAAATGTCCATTACATTGCTCACCGAAAACCCCCTCTATGGGTTTCAACTACGATATATGTTATTTGGCTGACCAAGTGGTAGTTTCATCCCGCCTGGTCCAATAGTTTTTTTATACAGAATGTCAAACTTTTGCCCTGTGATTGATGAATGGAAATTACATGCATGCAGGTGAAGCATGGAGTCGGCGTTGAGGAAATAGTAAACCACGTTTTACAAGCTTGGGAAATGGCAATAGGAAAGAAGCGCCACTGATCTGTTTTCCAATTGTTTCAATGAACAATGTCTTTTGTATCTTAATAATGTTTTCTCAAAATATCAGCACTCCCCAGCCTACGGTTGCTTTGGTCAACCTGCTTTTAGCAATAAATTGGATTCATGAAGTTGAATGTTGGAATGTTGGTCTTGTAGAACTTTTAAGATTTGTGCTCTAGGAAATGAGGAATTTGTATTTTCTTAGAAATTGGTTCTTTTTTGTTCCGATTCGTATCTAGAATTTGATAGTCGGAAAGGGTTTCTCTGCATGGAGTGATAAGATTGAATACAACTATCCTCTTCATACAGGCAATATCAGGAGTTTCCTATATTAGATACCCTGAATAGGATTTTTACAGGTAATTTCTGTAGCTCTTTAGGTTGGCAATGAATCGAATTCTCAGAGCATTTCGTCACTGCCACTTGATGAGCTGCCTTATTGTTATCAGGCATAGGACTGCAACTGAAAGACAAATTATTTGGGTAATTAGTTCAATGATTTGAAAATATGTGTAATCCCAATTTAGTTGTTGTTAATCGAAATGCATACTTTAGGGACTAAAAGTATTTAAAGATTTCGATCTTATTTCATCCATCTGCTATAAAATTTTTTATATTATCCTTTCAATTACTTGAATTAATTTTATATTATTCTAAAACCAAATGTCCGTTATGTTTTGGATGAAGCATAACATTTTTCATTCGATTTTAAGACAAAACCACATAGTTTAGGGGCATAATAACACAACTTTCCATTAAGTTTACAAAGGAATATTGCAATTTGGACCAATGTGAAAAAATAACCCTATGGGGAGATGCATTGTGAGAAACATGATATGTAATTGGGGGGGTAATGTGTGACTGTTGGCATAATTGAGGGGGATTGAAGTGTAATTTTATCTTTATTTTATTATACTAACTTTTGAGTATTATAAGTACCCCCTTCTATTTTTCCTTGCTGCGGGGGAACTAAAGGTAGAACAGTATGGTACTTTTTCCATTGGATACTTGGGACAACAATTTTTGTGGCGGGAATTTTCAGCATCTACACAGGCTTAAAAGCCTACCAGAAGAGAACCTCAAGAAGCATAACCCTTTGGACCATCCTTTTCACAACAGAGATCTCTTTCATGGGGCTCTTCTACCTCTTTCAAGACAAATGGGAGTATATACAAAAGCAAGGAGTGATATTAGGCACTGCACCAAACACACACTCTGATCAAGTACTTCCCCAAAGGGAAAACCACTAGGAGGTCTTGACTGAACCACCATGTGGGAAAAGCAATGCCCTTGGTAGTTATTTTGCCAGAAGCAATGCCTTGAGAAAATTGTTTCAGCTAACATGAGAATTGGGTGTCATAAGTTTGATTCATAGAAGCAACTTCTCCTCGTGCACCTCATGCAGGACAAGACGTATAACCCAACTCTTTTTAGACCCCATATCTGATTCTCTTTTGACCTTTTTGATGCTTGCACTCCATGCAAGTGAGTATGCACTTTTATATAGAGCGACACAATGAAGTGCCTGCATTAAAATGTGAAATGAGAATGGTGTGTCCCCTCCTTCCCCCGCGCGAAGAGTTTGGATTTGTGGAGTAGGATTTGCTATATATCATATTTATTCAGTTCACTTAACGCCAAATCACCCACTATGAATCTAAGTGGATCTTCTAGCCATACATAATGCATAAAAGGGCTATTAAATCCCAAAAGGGAGGCATTTAGGGAAGTGTTTTGTATAAAATATTTCATAAGTTTGTAAGCAAATTGTATATAACATTAATAAAATACCAATTATGATAGACTACTATTTTTCAATGTGGAGTTATTTAGAAAAAACAAAGAGAAATGCCTTGAAAATATTTAGGTGGTGGAGGAATTCTATGATATTGGTCATGGTGTTATTTGTGTGTTTGTGAAGAAATGATAGATACCTACAAAATGGTTCTGAAAATAGTCTTATTTGCATTGGGTCTTCACAAGAAATTGTTTCCTCAACTCCATTTCATAAATGAAAAATGATTTCAAGAGTAAAGAAAATGAATCAATGTAGTGGCTTGTGTGTGGTCTTAGATGTAATGTTTATATTTAGGATTGTTGAAGGACTTGTAAAGGTACTACTTCTAGGAATAACAAGTGTTCACATAGGATCGACCACTTATCACTAAAATACCCCTAGAGGGTATATGGCTAAGCGAGAAGAAAGTAGTTTTTCAAAAGATGGAAAATGAAAATTATTAACTCCACGCAAGGTTTCTGAAGAAGTGATTGTCTGATAACAAGGGATATACGTCTTTATGCTAAAGAAGATGTATTGAACTCATAATCATTAAATACGATACGACTTTTACCCTGAAAATGAATCTATCTAAGAAGGAAAAAAACTATCTACAACTTGCATAAAGAAAAAAGAAAAACAGTTGTGAAAACATTAGAGATATTTTTTCTTCTCTCTTGTAAGAATCCTAAGAGTTTTATTATCTTCCCTTTGTATTTTTTATTTTTTTTGGTTACAGGGTATTCTAGGTTGCGTTGACTATTCTTTAGAGTTTTGCGGCTAGTTTACCGTGTATGACTTGAGCTGAGTTAGAGCATGTCCCTAAAGAGACAAGGGTGCGCTAAGACCTTTTAATTATCAAAGATCAAGTACAGACACTCAATTACCCTCAAAGACTTATCTTTCCTTTGTATTATCCACAAAGAATAATGCACATATCCCAACTACCACAATTTTATGTATATGACAGCTTACCCTCCCTCATCTCAAGTGGGAGCATCCACTAGGTCAAAATCAGTTTGAGTACCCTTTGGACAAAAAAAAACACCTACCACAATGAGAGGTGGTACCCTATTTGTGGTAAATTGCAACTTTGAGTTTTATTGGGAAAAAAACACAGTAACCACTGGACATTTGTAAAACTATACAATGATCTCAATCAAAGATTTTCATTTAGAAATGACTCTCTTGCACTAGGTCAAAATTCACCAAAAAGAGGATGATCTTGGTATTTCAAATAATATTTTCACTCGCCGAATCTTTATCATATTTTCAAGGGTAAAATATACTTTTAGCCTCCAACGTACATATTTGGTGTCTATTTGGTCTTAAATTTTTTAATTATATATATTTTGTCCCTAAGGTTCCTAATTTGTATCTACGTGATCTAATACCAAACATCCGTTAAAAAATCATGACAGTTCTAGTCACGCACCAATCACGTGATTTCTAATTTTTTGTCTATATTGGTGCGTGGTGTGAGAACTTAACGATTTTTAGACGGACGTTTGAGATCAAACCACATAGATACAAATTAGGAATATCAGGGACAAAATAGACAATTGAAAGATTGAGGGCTAAATAAATACTACACGCATATTTGGGGACTAAAAATGTTTTTTTTTATCATATTTTCATTAAAGTTTTTGAGAAGATTTTTGAGGTTAATTTGGTGGACAATTTCTTTGACAAATTTTTGCTGGGCAGATTTTTTTTTGGAAAATTTTCGTACTAGAAAAAGAACTAAATTTTTGTACTAAATATGTTAAAAGTTATACATCTTAAGGGTTGTAGTGAAATTTTAGAAATAAAAAGAGATGTAGTGAAAATATCATAAACCACAAGGGGGTGTCATCATAATTACCCAAAAAGGACAAAAAGAACACCCTCCTTTGTCGCCCTTCCTCTTTGGACACATAGTAGTCACACACAATTCACAGTGAAAACCTTACAGACTAGAGTCCATGGCTTCGCAAGATCCTCATGTCCATGAGCACCATCATGACCATGATCACGAGCACCATCATCATCATCCCCATGGCCATGAGTGATATTCCTTATTCTTTTCATTTGAATCACATTTTTTTCTCTTTTTTAGAACTAAATCTCATAGGTTTTCTCATTAGATATTTCTAATGCAACAGTGAATTTAAAGGGGATTCAACAGCGGAATCGTGGGTGGGCCCAGATGGGAGAGTGTACCATAGCCATGATGGACTGGCACCACATTCACAGAAACCCATATACTCACCTGACTACTTTAGCAGAAGAGCACCTCCACTTATCACCAAAAATTTCAACGAAAGAGCTTTTACAATTGGTATTGGTGGCCCTGTTGGTACTGGGTATTTCCTATTTTCCTTCAATTTTTATTCTGTTATTGCTATTATGTCATATGATATATCTTTATATGTTGTGTGTGTGCTTTTGGGTTTTTTCAATTTTACTTTTATTGGATATTCCAAATCATATATTTGTTTGTTAGTTATCTTGAATGACTATTAGTTAGTGCAATTGTTTACAGGGTTCTATTTATGATTTCTGGTTCTTAGATATCGATGTAGTTTTTGGCCTATTAATCTTAGCTCATTTGATAAATGGAGAAATTCTTGCTCAAGCAATATTAATTCCACCACCCTACACTACTGTTACTACCGCTGACGTATTTTGTCGCTTTTTTATTTTCATCTTTACATTACTTGATTGAAATAGACTTCTACCTAATTAATGAAATGTTACTTCATACCACACAGGAAAATAGCTTTAATGCTGGCTTTGTGTAAATTCTTGCAGGACAAGTACAGTCTTGTTGCGGTATGTATGATCTACCGAGTGTCTTTTGACTTTGTTACTTCATGTATTGTATGCCAGAATCATTTCAAATACATTAAGGAATTGGAGGGCATGGAGTTATTGTGTTAAAGTAGAAATTGGAGCTTACTAATTGAACTGATATTTATGTCTATCCAATATCTTAGGCATTGTTTCTATGCTGCCAAACACAGGATAGCTTCTGATAATATCTTAACTTTGAGCAATATCTTGAGTTATTTTCAAGTTGTAAACTTGCAACGTAATGTGAGCAGTTGTTGCTCTCTCCTCAGCTCGTCGATAGCAACCATCTTAGCTTCAACAACCAGCTTGTTAGATCTAATTTTTTTCTTATTTGTTCTAGCTTCAGCTAACACTAAAATAGCAAGTTAGCTCAGGGGAAAGTCCTTTCTCTCGGAACTAACATCCCTTCTACAATCTGGATAGAGTCCCTTGGAATTAATAAAATAGATACAGAGAAGAAAGAAAGGGAAGATTGTGATGAGATTGGGAACATGACTTGCCCTGACAGATGTTTTAAGCCAGACAACCTAAATACAGATAGAGATAAAGAAAAGGAAAAAAGGAAGGAAAAAACTTATACTTTTCTCAAGGAAATCCAGAGGTAGGAATATAATGTAGCCAAACAGCTTAGCAAAGTCCTCAAATTCAACTCCACAACAATGTTGTTAGCCTAAACATTTTACAATCACTAAGCAATGGTCCTTTTTTATGTTTTACGTAAGAAATGATAAATTTTTTTTTTTTTGGAATTCTATTTAATACACTGGCTCTCCTAGTTTTCGTGTAAATGTTGATTGGAGCAGAAAAAAGTTATGCCAACATTAGTACATACAAACACCTTACATCTAATGTCAGTCCTAATATGTTGAAGACCTTTATAATTGGAATATTAAACACCATAGTCACCTTACAACCAATCTTTGGATTACGACAAATAGTTATTAATAGCCTAACACTATAGATAAATTGCATGCTGCCATTCAAGAGTGGTCATACATGTGCTCGTGTTTATAATCAGTTTTCCAAGGAAGGAAAGTGGCCTTTGGATTGCCAAAAAACTATCTTCTTTTTTTCCTTTCGACATGGGTGGCAGAGGCAACTTCACTCTCCATGTTAGAGCATACTATCGCCATTTTATGCAAGTGGATAAAACACTATGAACAAGTACAGTGAAAGATGCAATCTGCATACACTTCCTGGGTGGATACTCGAATTGTTTGCAATATTACATTTGCAAGTATATGCACTCTGCTGTACTTTGTATCTATCTTAGAGTTGGTGTAGGGAAAAGATCCAAAACTGGTCATTAGGCTCTTCGCATAGACTTCATGTAGGAACTAGGCTAAGTGAAAGATTTCCCACTTCCCATCTTGGCAAGAGCCAAATTACTGAATTTAAACTAACTCAAGTTGCAAAACTTGATTTCTCGGAAAACACAAAGATCTATGATACTTCATGCAAACAAACAACTTCCGTTGAATCATATCCCCGAATATTTTATGCAAGGATGATATCATCATCTAACATAGAAATTGTTTATGCCTTATCAATTGTGAACATCTGAACTTGGAAACCCTCTCATCTTAGGAATGTTCGAATAAACCTCGGAATGGATCCTGATCCCAATTTTCTCAACTAACGGGGATTTAGTTATTGAGTGGTATTCTAGTGCAGGTGCATTTATTTAGAAAGAATCCTTTGTCCTCTACCTAAAAAATGGTTTTCCCATTGGTATTTTGCTTGTAATTGCCTAAGATACACACTCTTCATTTTATGCAATTATAAATGTCATATTTTTTAGAATTTATTATTAGATATTCAAATGTACATAACCTCCCTAACATTTAAAAATGTCCACATAACCCTTATTTGATTTATGGACTAAAGTGCACCGTCAAAGATTATGTCCAACTTAATTGGAGGTGTGTACGATGTGCAATATCTAAATGTTGATCTGTATCAAAAAAAATTCAAAGACAAAAATAACCTTTTAAAATTTTGAAATTATAAAAACACCATTATCTTCTTCTTTGAACCAATGATAAACACCACCTTTACTGTATATCACCATGGAAGGTCTGTAATACTCCAACATGCATTACAGAAGACAAAACACATCGGTGGATCAAAGAATCACAAATATTCAGTAGCTTGTCTCTTCATCATCGAGACAAACTCCTCTACGTCATTATTGTTGGTCTCGACAGAGGGAATGTGGTCCAAATAGTCATAGACACCAACCCACCTAAAGTTACTCCACCTTGTCCCTGTATCTTTAATCAATTAAACCCTCTTGAACCTATTGTTGTTGTACCACCATTACACAACAACTAATTGGTGAGAGAGAATGTCAAAGGGGTTGTCGGCAGCGAATCCAAGTAGATCGACCACCACCCACAACCGAGTCAACCCCAACATACCTGCGTTTTCTACCTGTCCAAATCAGCGTCATTCCTTTACTTTGCAATGGTGACCACTTGCAATTCTCATCTTTGTTGAGCAATGGTTCATCACCATCGGCAACCCACCAACAATCGTCGAACAATAATTTGTTGTTATTGACAACCCACTAAATTTAATTTTGGTTCTCATCTCTTTTTTTTCATTTTAATTTTGAAGCTTTGGAAATTAAAAATTTTAAATTTGGTGAATTGATATGTTTTTTGGTCGCCGGAGAAGAAGGGTTTGATGTTGAAGAAAGAGAGGAAGGAATGGCTCAAAGGTGATTTCAACATTTCCGTCAACGGTATTAGCATTGCGTTTTAGTCCACAAACCATACGAGGGTTATGTGACTATTTTTAAATATGAGGGAGGTGATCTACAAAATGACTTAACCACTTAACCACAAAGTGATAAAGTGAAGTTTGCCCTATTTTTTATTACTGGCAACAATTTCTTTATGCTTAAGCATAGACCTTGATTTTTTTGTTGTACATCTTGGTGCGAGTGTATATCTTTAATATCTCTCATGTCTAGATTTTTTGTATGGAGATTCATAGCGAAAAATAACTTAAGATGGATGACATTGTAGGTGACTAATGCTATATTCACAAAAGAGGACGACGAGTTCTTGGTGAAGCATGGAGCACTCCCAGAGGAAAGGATACGTGTTGTGGAAACGAGAGGCTGCCCATATGCTGCTATTCGAGAAGCAATCAGCATCAATCATGGGCCTCTTGAGGAACTTTCAATCTTGTACAAAGCTGATATATTTCTGTGAATCTGGGGGAGGTAATTTGGCACCACAGTGTACTTTGCTTAGCTCTAAATATTATTATGTTAGTTATCACCATGAAATTTAAAATAATATATAAGCTTCATTTATTCAGGTTTTGTGCACCTCGAGTTATGTGACTTTGGGCATTAGGTGAAAAGTTATTATAAGGAAATTGAAAGCTCATAGTGATCAAATGTTGTGGCAATAAATCTGCATTTCTTGTTGATTTGACAGTTGTGCTGAAACAATTCAGGAATTATTTGTGATGTATAACTACTCATGGATAGAATTGAGCTTTGAAATCATTAGATGAGACATAACTTTATTTATTTTCGTATATAATGGATTTAGGTGTCAATTGAAACATGTTTCAATACGCTTAATTTATGTGGATGCAAACAATCTAGCTGCCAACTTCAGTAGGGAACTGGCTGACTATATAATTTATATTATATATATATCTGGTGGTGATAAGATCCCTCGAAAAGGAAGCCCAGGGATCACACAAGCTAACCTCCTTTTATGTGTTTTATTCATCTGTTACCTGAAGTTTAGGGCTTCAAACACCATTTAATCCATTGATGTTTTCTCAAAAGAAATTGTTGAAAGGTCTGATGTTATTGAGAATGCACATAATTCTACGCAATAAACAAAACTGACCTTGCACTGGCTGTTAAAGCTGATTTGGCAGTCATGAAGCGTGATGTACTTCGGATGCGGGATGGTGGTCCTTTTGTTTTTGCTCAGGTTTGTGGAATATGTTGTTTCTCCATATTCTGTAGCATTACTGTGATACATGCATGGTATAGATACCTATTTGAAATTATGCTTCTACTACTGGTTTAATGAAATTTATTATGTGAAAGACAGAAAAGTTGTATGTTATCCCGAATCATGAGGTGCAAAAGCAAAGTCTATCATTCTGCAGCAAAATAGTACACCTAAAATTTTACTAGTATGGTGACAAAGTAGCTCCTCCTCTAGTTATGAGGCATGTGTAACTATTAAACATGCATACAAAAATCGTAAAATCGTAATTCGCTAGTCATTATCTACCTGGGTTTTCCTAGGCTTACCTTCTAAGGTGCTAGGCCTACCCTCACCACTCGGCACGTTTCTCATAAGGGTTCTTACCATTACATGATAGAGAATAAGAATGGAGAAAGGAAGAAAAGTGAGAGGAAACGGAGATGTAATGAATTTAGTGAAAAGCTATGCTTGGGACATCTTCAGAGACAACAACAGCTCGGCCGAATGGGAAGCACTTTAGATCTTTGAATACCCGAAAGAACTGAAGAATGAGGGGATCCTTTTTACTTATTGTCACTGATGATTTTTTGTTATACAAAGCTTTCATGTATTGCTAATTGCTTGAGATTTTTCGTTTATTATATAGTACCTTCAGGCACTGCACTGCACCAAACACACACTCTGATCAAGTGCTTCCTCAGAGGGAAAACCATAAGGAGGTCTTGACTGAACCATGTGCGAAAAGCAATGCACTTGGTAGTTATTTTTCAAGAAGCAATGCCTTGAGAAAATTATTCCAATTAACATGATATTTGGATGTCATAAGTTCAAGTCACTAAAACAATCTCTCCTCATGCACGGATAAGACGTGCACGTGGTTTTATTTAGACCCATATCTAATTCTATTTATACCTTTTGATGCTTGCACTCCATGCAAGTGAATGTGCACTTTTATATAGAGCAACAAAATGAAGTGCATGCATCAAAATGTGAAATGAGAATGGTGTGTCCCCTCCTTCCCCTCGCGAAGACTTTGGATTTTGTGGAGTATGATTTGCTATATATCTCAGTTCACATAACGCCAAATCACCCACTATGAATCTAAGTGGATCTTCTAGCCATACATAGTGGGTGATCTAAATTGAGATAATTTAGTTTCATAATGGCTCTGAATAAGGATTGTGTGCTGTAGTAAAGGGTATTAAATCCCAAAAAGGAGGCCATACATAGTGGGCGATCTAAATATGAAGGGTTGTGTATATAATATTTCATAAGTTTGTAAGTAAATTGTATATGACATTAATAAAATACCAATTGTGACAGACTACTATACTATAGTGACTTGATGGCAAGATTAATATCTTGCCTATATTTGAATGTGGTGTCATTTAGAAAAACAAAGAGAAATGCCTTGAAAATATTTAGGAGGTGGAGGAATTCTATGATATTGGTCATGGTGTTATTTGTGTTTTGTGAAGAAATGATAGATACCTACAAACTGGTTCTGAAAATAGTCTTATTTGCATTGGGTCTTCACAATAAATTGATTCCTCAACTCCATTTCATAAATGAAAAATTATATCAAGAGTAAAGAAAATGAATCAATTTAGTGGCATGTGTGTGGTCTTAGATGTAATGTTTAAATTTAGCATTGCAGAAGGACTTGTAAAGGTACTACTTATAGCAATAGCAAGTGTTCACATAGGATCGACCACTTACCACTAAAATACCCATAGAGGGTATATGGCTAAGCGGGAAGAAAGTAGTTTTTCATAAGACGGAAAATGAAAATTATTAATCCCACGCAAGGTTTCTGAAGAAGTGATTGTCTGATAACAAGGGATATATGTCTTTATGTTAAAAAAGATGTATTGAACTCATAATCATTAAATACGATATGATTTTTACTCTGAAAATGAATCTATCTAAGAAGAAAAAAAACTATCTACAACTTGCATAAAGAAAAAAGAAAAACAGTTGTGAAAACATGAGAGAGATTTTTTTTCTTCTGTCTTATAAGATCCCAAGAGTTTTGTTATCTTCCCTTTGTATTTTTTATTTTTTTTAGTTACAGGGTATTCTAGCTTGCGTTGACTATTCTCTAAAATTTAGCGGCTAGCTACTATGTGTGACTTGAGCTGAGTTAGAGCAAATCCCTAAAGAGACAATGATGACTAGCCCTTAAGAGGTGTGAACAAGAATTGACCTTAAGACCTCTAAATTATGAAAGATCAAGTCCAACCAGTCAATCGCTCTCAAAGACTTATCTTTCTTTTGTATTATCCACAAAGAATAATGCACATATACCAACTACCACAATTTTACGTATATGACAACTTGCAGTCCCTCATCTCAAATGGGAGCATCCACTAGGTCAAAAACAGTTTGAGTACCCTTTGGACAAAAAAAAAAACCTACCACAATGAGAGGTGGTACGCTATTTGTGGTAAATTGCAACTTTGAGTTTTATTGGGAAAAAAACACAATAACCACTGGACATTTGTAAAACTATACAATGATCTCAATTAAAGATTTTAATTTAGAAAGGACTCTCTTGCACTAGGTGAAAATTCAAAAAAAAAGAGGATGATCTTGGTATTTCAAATAATATTTTCACTCGCCGAATCTTTATCATATTTTCAAGGGTAAAATGTACTTTTAGTCTCCAACGTATGTGTTCGGTGTGTATTTGGTCTTAAATTTTTTAATTATATATATTTGGCCCCTAACGTTACTAATTTGTATCCATGTGATCTAATCTCAAATGTCCGTTAAAAAATCGTGACGATTATAGTCACGCGCCAATCACGTGGCTCCTTATTTTATGTCTATTTGTTCTCATGTGATTGGTGTGACGCCCCTAAAACCGGGTGTCCTTTGTCAACTCGTTGATCACCCATCAACCCGCGGAATACCCATGAATACCGTATAACTCGATACCACGCCGTTATGCCTTATTTACCAGGATCCATAACTTAACAAAATTCGGGCAGAGTCTCCTTTGTACAGAGAGCTCTACCCAAAACGCAACCTGTGCAATCACACAACATTGACGACAACGGCTCTATTTATCCATACTCATATATCAACATGCAATTTTACATCAACCATAGTCCATATGAGTTCAATTACCATCATTTACATACATTACATGCCCAAAAACTAATTTACATCTTAGTTTTACAAAAGCATAGTTTAAAAGCCACATTTCGGCTTTTCTTCATCAATGAGGGCCCGAATGAGAGCCGTCCACTGACGCATGTCCCGCACCTGAAATATTGTCCCCATAAAGGGTGAGTCATGCTCAATAAGGTATCTCCTAAAGAGGCTACTCCCCAACCTAGATGCATATGAAATGTTCACATGCAATTCACAAGCAACAATCACTTCATTCAAGAATATGCAATTCAACAATGGAATCCTCAATGTCATGTCATGTCATGATATGAGATGAGACTCACACATGCAACTCAACCCGAGCCTTTACGGGCTCCCTCAATACATGCAATGTCATGCGTATGAATCCGGGCATTCCAAACCCCCGTCATTGATGTTACACATCCAATGACTTTTTTATAAAACAATGTCATGTGTCTTTGTTGGGTATTCGGATTTTGGAATCTAACCGCCGGTTCTGTACACCGTTACACTTTTTTGGACTTGCACCATCGAAAGTGTATAAACTAGTAACCGAGTCTTGCACCCGAAGGAGTATCTAGCCCTTCTTACTATACCCGACACAAGTTTTTCATGCAACCGTGCAACTCAGCCGAACCTAGGTCCAACCTTCCCGAGTCCATGCCTCAACCACCAAGAATGGTGTTGGATTAAAAAATATGCACACACACCCACACTCATGTCAAATGCCCACGAATGTGATGTTACCCGTTCATATGCAATGTAAATGTACAATTGCAATTCTCAACCATGTTGAATATGTTATGAGCATATTATGAACAATTCAATATTCAACAACCTTTTCCTTGATAAATTACATAATAAGCATATAATCACCATAAACAAACTCAATGTCAATATATCATATGCATATACCAACACTAATTCTCAAGCATGTTATAACACAATCAATGCAAATAACACACTTAATCCACATAGACATTTCATCAAACACCTTCAAGGCATAAATGTAAATACATAACATGATCAATCAATACATTTCTCAAGAAATCACAAACAAGTAATTTCTAAGTACCCAATTCATGCTAGAATTGATTTTAACTATTCTCAATATCCAAGCATGTTATAACATTTTCAATGCTAATAATACATTCAATCCATATAGGCATTTAACCAAACACCTTCAAGGCAATAAAATCATGTAATACATAGTATGTCCAATTTCATCATATATCTCAAGAAATCACAAACAAGTAATTTCTACAAATTCAATTCATGCTAGAATTGATTTAGCATATTTCTATACCCATTTCTCATAATCTAGTTACACTAGGAGTGCATCAAACAAGAGAATTCATCTCAATTCATGCTACCCATATCATATGGAATCCTAGGTTGAAAATAAACCTAATTAAGAAAAGAATCCTACTTCTTGAAACGTAAAACAAAGGTAGGAAGCTCTAGGAACCCAAATCAAGCTCTAACCTTTGATTTCTCCAAATCTCGTCTTTTGAACTTCGTCAAAATCCGTTCTTTTTGGTACGTAGGTGTAGCATTCGTCGCGTAGATGAACTTTGATTCTTGGCTCGTTTCGACCAACGTAGAGCCGTAGATCGTAGACAGAAGTTGGAGCTTCCCTCTCTTCTTTCTATTTTTGGAATAATCTGATGGATATGGGGAGAAATCTGATTTTCTCCCCTATTTATACCCTTTAAATGTTTGGTCCTCATTTTGCCACACGTTCTCCTTTCCCGGGTCCGATTTTGACACGAATCAATTTAATTTCGTCCCAATTTAAGTTCAAAATATTTTTATATGAACTAATTTTAAATTATTATCCACTTTTTGAAATTTAATTCTCAGGTTCGTTTATGAGATTACCCGACACCCGATCGCCTCGTAAAATGCAAAAAAATTCGACTATCTCAGAATTCAACGAAAATTGACAGGGTAACTAGATTTCGCGAGACGAATCCAATGGTGAGGTCTGTTTCATCATCCGAATTTTAGGAAAATTTAGGTTTTCAAACCGTACTGTAGCAAAAAATTACCATTTTGCCATTTTTCATAAAAATTTTAAATTTACCCCCGGTTTTACAATTGGCATGTAGCATGAGGACTTAACAATTTTTGGACGGACGTTTGAGATTGAACCACATAGATACAAATTAAGAATCTCAATGACCAAATAGACAGTTGAAAATTTGACTAAATAAATACTACGCGCATGTTTGGGGACTAAAAATGTTTTTTATCCTATTTTCAAAAGTTTTTGAGAAGATTTTCGAGGTTAATTTGGTAGACAATTTCTTTGACAATTTTTTTCTGGGCAGATTTTTTTGGAAAATTTTTGTAGAACAAAAAGAACTAAATTTTTGTACTAAATATGTTAAAAGTTATACATCTTAAGGGTTATAGTGAAATTTTGGAAATAAAAAGAGATGCAGTGAAAATATCATAAACCACAAGGGGTGTCATCATAATTACCCAAAAAGGAAAAAAAGAAGACCCTCTTGTTTGTTGCCCTTCCTCTTTGGACACACACAATTCACAGTGAAAACCTTACATACTAGAGTCCATGGCTTCACAAGATCCTCATGTCCATGAGCACCATCATGACCATGATCACGAGCACCACCACCATCATCATCATCATCATCCCCATGGCCATGAGTGATATTCCTTGTTCTTTTCATTTGAATTATATTTTTTTTCTCTTTTTTAGAACAAAATCTCATAGGTTTTCTCATTGGATATTTCTAATGCAACAGTGAATCTAAAGGGGATTCAACAACGAAATCGTGGGGTAGGCCCAAATGGGAGAGTGTACCATAGCCATGATGGACTGACACCACATTCACATGAACCCATATACTCACCTGGCTACTACTTAGCAGAAGAGCACCTCCACTTATCACCAGGAATTTCAACGAAAGAGCTTTCACAATTGGTATTGGTGGCCCTGTTGGTACTGGGTATTTCCTATTTTCCCTCAATTTTTACTTTATTTTGTTATTGCAATTATATCATGTGATATATCTTTATATGTTGTGTGAGTGCTTTTGGGTTTTTTCAATTTTACTTTTATTGGATATTCTAAATCATATCTTTGTTTGTTAGTTATCTTGAATGACTATTAGGTAGTGCAGTTGTTTATAGGGTTCTATTTATGATTTCTGGTTCTTTGATATATATGTAGTTTTTGGCCTATTAATCTTAGCTCATTTGATAAATGGAGAAATACGTGCTCAAAAAATATTCAGTCCACCACCCTCCACTACTATTACTACTGCTGACATATTCTGTGGCCTTTTTATTTTCATCTTATTTAGAAATTTACATTACTTGATTGAAATAGACTTCTGCCTAATTAATGAAATGTTGCTTCATACCACATAGGAAAACAAATTTAATGCTGACTTTGGGTAAATTCTTGCGGGACAAGTACAGTCTTGTTGCGGTATGTATGATCTACGGAGTATCTTTTGACTTTGTCACTACATGTATTGTATGCCAGAATACTTTCAAAAGCATTAATCAATAGGAGTGCATGGAGTTATTGTGTTAAAGTAGTAATTGGGAGCTTACTAATTGAACTGATATTTATGTCTATCCCATATCTTAGACATTGTTTCTATGCTACCAAACACTAGATAGCTTCTGATAATATCTGAACTTTGAGCAATTTCTTGAGCTATTTTCAAATTGCAAACTTGCACAGTAATGTGAGCAACGCTTGATCTCCCCTCAGTTCGTTGATAGTAGCCATCTTAGCTTCAACAGCCAGTTGGATAGTTCTCATTTTTTCTTATTTGTAATGGCTTGAGCTAACCGTACAATACCAAGTTGCTTCAGGAGAAAGTCCTTTTTCTTGGACTAACCTCCTGTCTACAATCTTGATAGAGTCCCTTGGAATTAATAAAACAGATACAAAGAAGAGAGAAAGGGAAGATTGTGGTGAGATTGGGAAATACTCGGTCTGACAGATGTTTTAAGCAAGACAACCTGAAAATAGATAGAGATGAAGAAAAGGAAAAAAGGGAAGGAAAAAACTTATACTTATGCTTTTCTCAAGGATATCCAGAGGTAGGAATAGAATTTAACCGAATAGTTTAGCAAAGTCTTCAAATTCAACTCTACAGCCTTGCAGTTGAATAGTCTAAACATTTTACAATGACTAAGCAATGGCCCTTTTTTATATTTACATATGAAATGATATATATATTTTTAGAATTCTATTTAATATACTAGCTCTCCGAGTTTTCGTGTAAATGTTGATCGAAGCAGAAAGAAGTTTTGTGAAACCCGGAAAATTTTGAATTTTTCTGACTAAGGGCAAAACAGTAATTTGCCACTATAGTGCAGTTTAAAATACCTATGTTCTAGAACTCGGATGGGAAAACGGAGTGCGCCATTGGATTCGCAACGCGAAACCTAGTAACCACCAGAAAATTCGTCGAATTCCGAGATAGTCGGAAATTGCACGTAAACCGAGGCGCTTACGTGGTGATTTTTAATTCCAGGGCTCTTAAAATACTTTTTTTTCAAATAATCTGGATAAATAATTGAAAGTTCAAATAAAATTTATTTGAACTCAATCCGAGACTTAATGAATCGTTTTTGAACGAAAAACGAACCCGAAAGTCGGTAATATGCGGTGCAACGAGGACCGCACATTAAAAAATATAAATAAGGACTTAAAAATCAGATTTTGGGATATTTTCACTCCCACTTGCCCTTGGTTCAGCCGTTCAAAGAGAGAAAGAGGGAGAAGAGAAAAAAAAAAGAATTCTTAAGCCTTTCTCCGGCGATTTCTCCGCCTTCCGTCGCTCGGATTCCGTCGAGCTAGAAGGGAGAAGTGATCTACTCGTCGAGGGCTTCGTCTACATACCAAAAACAACGATTTCCACCGAACGTGAAAAATCAAGAATTGGGGAAAGTATTGGTTTTTGAGTGATTTTGGTGTATAGAGATTGCCTACATCTCTATTGAGGTAGGGGTTGTTCCTACCTTGGATTATTCTACCTTAGGTGTAGCTAGTTTAAGGGTATCTATATATATATGCATGTGTATATATGTATATATATGTGTGTTTATGGTTATGAGAATGGAAAGGTGAGCATGAAATTAGCTTAGGCTTGTTGCTAGCTAAATTTTGATATGTGTAAGTTATATGTGATGCATTATATAACTTGGTGATATTGAAGGCATGTTTTGTGTGTTGGAAGTTGTTGTTTTGCTTAAAATGAAACAATATGTTAGTGCCTATGAGGTGTTTGATAATATGTCTTTGTGGGTTGTTTAGATGATTTGTTTGGGGTCATTGGAATAACATGTGTGAATGTGTTATTGATGTATTGACATATGCTCATTGATATGTGTTTATTATGGTTTATGGAATTTATATGCTTATGATTTAAATTCCATGGAATGTGAACATATGATTATGTTGCTCATGTGGTGGCCATTGCATTTTGAGCATGAATATAGCATCACATTCATTGGCATTGTGCATGAGTGTGGATGAGTAATGCATGGGTAAATCAACACCTAGCTTGGTGTTTGATTTGGGTGTAGACTCGGGGAAAATTGGATCGACGATCCTTTTTGGAGTTGCACGGTTGCATTGCATAAGGAAAGACTTGTGTTGGGTAAAGCAAGAAGGGGCATGGCGACTTCCTTGGGTGAGAAACCCTAAACCACTTGGTTCAGTCACTTTCCGGAGGTGAAATTCCAGAAAAGTGACATGGCCCACGGAGCCGGCGGTTGTGATACCAAAATCCGTTGCCCAAAGAAAACACAAGGGATTTTTGTTATAAAAACACCCATTCAATGGGTTGAATCCAAAGATGATCGGATTTTTTTTTATAAAACGAATGGTTTCTTATTCAAAACGATCATTGGATGTTTTTCTGTCAATAGACGGGTTCACACACATTGGCATTGCATTGTGGTGGAAGCCGCTAAGGGCTTGGGTTAAGGCTCATGGGGGAGTTCCATTTCATATCATGACATGGCTTCATTGCATTCCAACATAGAATGCACATTTGAGTGAAAGGATTGGTTATTATGTTATGTGATGATTACATGAGCATGTGCATCTAGGGAAAGAGTAACCTCTATAGGTTTATCTCTACTGGGCGTTGTGCTCACCCTATACGGGAAACAATTTCAGGTGTCGAGTCTACACCGGTGATTGGCTTCCGTGGAGAGCATCAAGGATGAAGGGGGCCTATGTGTGGCCTTATCTTAAGATTTTGTAAACCTATTGTTTTAAAATGGTTTATGACATGTAAATATTGTAAAACACTTGTGATATGTATATGTTTTGTATAAGTATGAATTATTGGACCCAGTGTGGCCACTGTTTACTTATAAATGGACCCGGTGCGGTCATTATTTTAAATTGGGCCTCAGATGGGTCATTTGAATATATGTTGTACAGGTTGGGTATTGGGTAGAGCTCCCTGTACAAAGGAGACTCTGCCCAAGTTTCGTTAAGTTATGAACCCTGGTAAATGGGACATAATCCCGGTTTTAGAGATATTCTTGACGTGGTCTCGGGTTGAGCGATTCCACGGGTATTTCCGAGGGTTGAGGAGTTATCAACGGGACCCCCGGATTTTGGGGCGTCACAAGTTTAGCCAACTTTACTACATACAAACACCTTATGTCTAATGCCAGTCCTAATATGTTGAAGACCTTTGTAACTGGAGTATTAAAAACCATAGTTGCCTTTCAACCAATCTTTGGATTACGACAAATAGTTATTAATAGCCTAACACTATAGATAAATCGCATGCTACCATTTGAGTGGTCATACATGTGCTCATGTTTGTAATCAGTTTTCCAAGGAAGGAAAGTGGCCTTTTTTATTGCCAATAAACTATCTTCTTTTTTTCCTTTGGACATTGGTGGCATAGGCAACTTCACTCTCCATGTTAGAGCATATTATCGCCATTTTATGCAGGTGGATAAAGCACTATGAACAAATACAGTGAAAGATGCAATCCTGCATACACTTCCTGGGTGGATACTAGAATTGTTTGCAATATTACTTTGGAAAGTATGCACTATGCGATGTACTTTGTATCTATCTTAGAGTAGGGACTTTCGAGGAAGGTAAGGGCCCATAGAATAATATTTTTTTACTGAATTGATTCTTGACTTTTCTTTTTTCTTTGCTTTGAAGCCTTTTCAAATAGGCTTTGCTTGGTTTGGAACGCACGTTCTGGTAGACCGGTGTAGGGAAAAGATCCAAAACTGGTCATTAGGCTTTTTCCATAGACTCCGTGTAGGAACTAGGTTAAGTGAAAGGTTTCCCGCTTCCCATCTTGGCAAGAGCCAAATTGCTGAATTTAAACTAACTCAAGTTACAAAACCTGATTTCTCGGGAAACACAAAGATCTATGATACTTCATGCAAACAAACAACTTCTTTTGAATCATATCCCTGAATTTTTTATGCAAAGATGATATCATCATCTAACATAGAAATTCTTTTATGCCTGATCAATTGTGAAACTCTAAACTTGGAAATCCTCTCATGTTAGGAATGTTCTGAAAACAATTTTAGATAAACCTCGGAATGGATCTTGATCCCAATTTTCTCAACTGACAGGGATTTGGTGATAGAGTGGCATTCTGGTGCAAGTGCATTTCTTTAGAAAGAATCCTTTGACCTCTAACTATAAAATGGTTTTTCGTTGGTCTTTTGTTTGTAATCGCCTAAGATACACACTCTTCATTTTATGCAATTATAAATGTCATATTTTTAAGAACTTATTATTAGATATTCAATAGTAAATTTTGGAAAATAGCTAGCGGCATGGAGGCCTCACCAAGGTGCATTGTCCATCTATGCTATTTTATCATGTGTTAAGAATCAAATGTACTTTTATTGCACCAAATATTTATGCCTTTGGCAAGAGTTATTCAACGCACTTAGGAAAACTCAGCATAGCATTGGCAAGAGTTATTCAACGGGCCTTAGAAATATTCAAGCTTTTTCCCATTCATGTTGTATCACTGTGTTAAAATGCTTATTGGGGTGACCATCCAGACCCATATAGAACATCAGTGAAGTCCTTTATTAGACATTGAATTTATAACAACAAATATAGGGTCATCTGACGTGGTAAGGATGTTAGCTTCACTTTCCTAGGTACCTCCAGAAGGAAAGTGAGGAGAATAAGTTGGTGTTCTCTTCTACAAAGAGATAATCACGTGCTCTTTCTGAATAATAGTAGGCATTTACCTAAGGTCCTAATTAAAGTACCATACTAAGGAAAATCTCAAATTGACAATATCGTGGTGAGTGATCAATGAGCTCCTTTTTGACCTTTTTCACTTCTCAAAATATAGCGGACTTGGTGGAATTTTTAATGGATCTTGAAACTCGACTTACGGGTTCATTTTTCCTGGAATTTTACTATCCACTTAGGAATTTTCTATACCAGATATTTCCCAACACAAGTTCCCTTGCATTTTAAAAGGTACATGTCCAACACTCCTTTTCTCTAATGAATATGGTTCTTAACTTTAAGAAAACGTCACTTTACCCCTTGTATTATACCCCGAATGCACATAACCTCCTTAACATTTAAAAATGTCCACATAACCCTCATTTGATTTATGGACTAAAGTGCACTGTCAAAGATTCTGTCTAACTTAATTGGAGGTGTGTACAATACACAATATCTAAATGTTGATCGGTATCAAAAAAATTTCAAAGAAAAAAATAACATTTTAAAATTTTGAAATTATAAAAACACCATTATCTTCTTTGAACCAATGATAAACACCGCATTTACTGTATATCACCATGGAAGGTCTGTAATACTCCAACGTGCATTATTGAAGACAAAACATATCGACAGATCAAAGAAGCACAAATATTAAGTAGCCTATCTCTTCATCATAGACACAAACTCCTCTACTTCGTCATTGTTGGTCTCGACAAAGGGAATGTGGTCCAAATAGTCATAGACACCAACCCATCTAAAGCTACTCCACCTTCTCCCTGTATCTTTAATTAATTAAACCCTCTTGAACCTACTGTCGTTGAACCATCATTACACAACAACTAATTCGTGAGAGAGAGAGAGAGGGGAGAGAGTGTAAGAGTGAGAGAGAACGTCAAAGGGGTTGTTGGTGACGAATCCAAGGAGATTGACCACCACCCACAACTACTCAAGGCCACCATCACGAGTCAACCCTAACATAGCCTACGTTTTCTACCTGTCCAAATCACTGTCATTCCTTTACTTTGCAACGGTGACCACCAACAATTGTCATCTTCATTGAGTAATAGTTCATCTCCATCGGCGACCCATCAGCAATCGTCGAACAAGTTATTGACAACCCACTAAATTTAATTTTGCTTCTCATCTCCTTTTTTTTCATTTTAATTTTGAAGCTTTGGAAATTGAAAATTCAAAATTTGTTGAATTGAGATGTTTTTGGGCTGCCGAAAAAGAAGGGTTTGTTGTTGAAGAAAGAGAGGAGGAAAGGCTCAAAGGTGATTTCAACATTTCCCTCAACGGTATTAGCATTGAGTTTTGGTCCACAAACCATGCGAGGGTGATGTGACTATTTTTAATATGAGAGAGGTGATCTGCAAAATGACTTAACCACTTAACCACAAAGGGATAAAGTGAAGTTTACCCTATTATTTAGTACTGGCAACAGTTTCCTTATGCTTAACCTTAGACCTCGATTTTTTTGTTGTACATCTTGGTGCATGTATAGACCTCTAATATCTCTCATGTTTAGATTTTTTGTTTGGAGATTCGTAGCGAAAATTAACTTAAGATGGATGACATTGTCGGTGACTAATGATATAGTCACAAAAGAGGACGGCGAGTTCTTGGTGAAGCATGGAGCACTTCCTGAGGAAAGGATACATGTTGTGGAAACGGGAGGCTGCCCACATGCTGCTATTCCAGAAGACATCAACATCAATCTTGGGCCTCTTGAGGAGCTTTCAAACTTGTACAAAGATGATATACTTCTCTATGAATCTGGGGGAGGTAATTTGACACCACAGTGTACTTTGTTTAGCTCTAAATATTATTATGTTAGTGAGCACCATGAAATTTAAAATAATATATAAACTTCATTTAATCAAGTTCTGTGCACCTGGATTTATGTGACTTTGGGCATTAGGTGAAAAGTTATTACAAGAAAATTGAAAGCTCATGGTGATCAAATGTTATGGCAATAAATTTGTATTTCTTGTTGATTTGAAAGTTGTGCTGAAACAATTTAGGAATTATTTGTGATTTATAACTACTCATGGATAGAATTGAGCTTTGAAATCATTAGATGAGACAGAACTTTATTTATTTTCGTATATAATGGATTTAGGTGTCGATTGAAACATGTTTTGATACGCTTAATTTATGTGGATGCATACAATCTAGCTGCCAACTTCAGTAGGGAACTGGCTGACTTTATAATTTATATTATATATGTATCCGGTGGTGATAAGATCCCTCGAAAAGGAGGCCCAGGGATCACACAAACCGACCTCCTTGTATGTGTCTTATTCATCTGTTACCTGATGTTTGGGGCTTTAAACACCATTTAAACCATTGAAGTTTTCTAAAAAGAAATTGTTGAAATATCTGATGTTATTGAAATTGCACTTAATTCTAGGTAATAAACAAGACTGACCTTGCACTGGCTGTTGGAGCTGATTTGGCAGTCATGGAGCATGATGCACTTCGGATGCGGGATGGTGGTCCTTTTTGTTTTTGCTCAGATTTGTGGAATATGTTGTTTCTCCATATTCTGTAGCATTAGTGTGATACATGCATGGTATAGATACCTATTTCAAATGATGCTTCTATTACTGGTTTAATGAAATTTATTATGTGAATGACAAAAAAGCTGTATATTATTCAGAATCATGAGGTGCAAAAACAAAGTCTATCATTCTGCTGCAAAATAGTACACCTAAAATTTTACTAGTATGGTGACAAAGTAGCTCCTCCACTAGTTCTGAGGCATGTGTAACTATTAAGCATGCGTACAAAAATCTCCAATATCCCGATGGAGTGAAAATTTCTGACAGCCACATTCAATAATTTGATCCTACGTTGTTTGTTCTTAAATGGTTGTAATACAATGAAGGGAAAAATAACAACTATAATGGTAAATGTACCTACTTGATTTATTGAATTGAATTGGAGAGAAATGGCCATTATATGGCTCACCTAAAACCCCCTCAATGGGTTTCAACTACTATATATGTTATTTGGCTGACCAAGTGGCAGTTTCATACTGCCTGGTCCAATAGTTTTTTTATATAGAATGTCATACTTTTGCCCTATGATTGATAAATGAAAATTACATGCATGCAGGTGAAGCATGGAGTCGGCGTTGAGGAAATAGTAAACCACATTTTACAAGCTTGGGAAGTGGTAACAGGAAAGAGCGCCACTGATATGTTTTCCCTTTTTTTCAGTGAACAATGCTTTTTGTATCTTATTAAAGTTTTCTCAAAATTTCAGCACTCCCCAATCTGCGGTTGCTTTTGTCGGCCTGCTTTTAGCAATAAAATGGATTCATGAAGTTGAACGTTGGAAAGTTGGTCCTATAGAACTTTTAAGATTTGGGCTTTTGGAAATGAGAAACTTGTATTTTCTTAGAAACTGGTTCTTTTTTGTTCCGGTTCGTATTTAGAATTTGATAGTCGAAAAGGATTTCTTTGCATGGAGTGATAAGTTGGAATACGACTATCCTCCTCATACAGGCAATATCAGGAGTCTTCTATATTAGAAACCCTGAATAGGATTTTTACAGGTAATCTCTGCAGCATTTTAGGTTGGCAATGAATCAAATTCTCACAGTATTTCGCCACTGCCACTTGATAAGCTACCTTATTATTATCGGGCATAGGACTGCAACTGAAAGACAAATTGAAAGAAACAGCACAGGTTGTAATGTCTTCTACAACTACAGATATCCCTTGGTGCCCTATTCCCCGTGCATGCATTTGTGTGTGTGTGTTGTTTTTGGGGGGGGGGGGGGGGGGGACTCTTTGGAACTTTAGTTCAGCACAATGTCTTTCCAAAGTGGCACCAGCAAGATTGAGAGTTCTGGCCATATAGCATGCTTTTCTAAGTGCAAGGTCTTTTGATGTAAGTGATGAAAGCACATGAAATTGTTTTGCTAATTTTCTAGCTAGAGTTAGTCATGGTTGCAATGAGGAGTGTTTTAGTTGGTTGATAAATTCTCATTCACTCATTCAAAGGTTGGACCCTTTTGGAGGTGGTGTGTGGTTTTGGCTTTATTAGCCTTCTGGACATAAAATACACGTTATTGTTCTAATATTTTGGGGTATTTTGTGTAATTAGCTAGGGGTTGTTGTTAACATACAAAATTCAGGGGTATTATATAATTTCTAAATTATAGAATGTCTACTACTATTCTGTATAATTATAAAAGAGACAAACCAAATTCGATCTAACTCATATTTAAACCCATCCTCTCACTCTCCATCGCCTCTCTGTCTCTCCTCGCTCTATCGTCTCTGTACATTCAACGAAGACCGAAGACCCCCATCGGCGATCGTCTCTTCTCCGGCAATCATCACTCACAGCTTTGTTCGATCGTCCTCCTCACAGCTTTGGCACTCGATTTCATCGCTGCCCCTCTCCATCGCTGCCCCTCTTCATCGCCGCCTCTCTCTCAGGTTTGAGTTAGAGCTGTGTGTGGGTGTGAGTGGGTGTTGATCGTGATTTCTGGATTTCTGAGTTTGGGCATGTGTGGGTGTTGATTTCTGGGTTTGGGCGTGATTTCTGTGTGTGGATGTTGATCGTGACTCGATTTCCCCTAAACAAATTCTCTTGTGTGTGTGTTCTGTGTGTGTGTTGAATATGTGTGTGTGTGTGTTAAGTCAGCAAAGTCTCTGTGTGTGTGTGTTGGTATATTGTGGGTGAATTTGTGGATATGTTGAATATACTGTGGGTGAATTTGTGGATATGTTGAATATATTGTGGATAAGTTGAAATTCATGAGTGTAATATATGTTTAGAGAATTTCATGAGTGTATATGCTACTCCCAATTCTTGAGTGTATATAGAACTGCTGCATTAGTGAATGGTTATATGTTATGGAATGACATAAATGTTGATTAGAACTTTTGTTTTAGGATATAACTTGACTGGTTAACAAGCATGTTTTTAGTTTTTATTCTCATAATTTGATAAACACAAATAACTTTCAAACATGTTTTATGTTTTCGGTGTTTACCACAAAACAAAATAAAAATTGTCTCTATTTTTAATTTTTTTGAAAACGCAAAAGCAAAAGCGTTACCAAACAACCCCTCAAATGTGCGTTTGGTCGGTGTTTTTATTTTGTGTTTTTTATTTTTGTTTTCACTTTTTGCAAAAAACAAAAATAAAAACACGTTTGAGTTTGTGTTTTTGTTTCATATAAGATAAGTTGTTTTTGAAGATAAGGCCAAAAACAAGAAACCAAAAAAAATATTCCGAGACACAAGGAAAATATAAGCAAGCGGGGTTGAGGCAATTAATGAGATCCGGGCTTTTAATTCTTGTTAGCAGCAAAATACATATTTTTTAGTTGAAATATAAAAACCCATTCCTTTCTCTCTCTCCTCTCTCTGTATCAGACGAACGCCTCCCTCTGCCTCTCTCTCCATCGCTGCCTCGCTCTAGCTACCTCCATCGCTGCTTCTATGGCTCTTCATCACATCTTTCTCTCTCTCTCCTTGGTCTGTGCAACGAAGAGATCTCAGATCTTGAGTGTATGATTTCTGCCTCCATCGCTGCTTCTGTGTGTGTCTAATTTCTGTGTTTGTGTGTGTGATTTCTGGGTCTCTGTGTGTGTCTGATGTGTGGGTGGGTCTTTGTGTCTGTCTGATTTCTGTGAGGTGTGTGATTTGTATGTATGTGCGTCTAATTTCTGTGTGTGTGTCTGATTTTTTTGTGTGTGATCTGATTTCAGTAGCAGTTAGAGTTGGGGTTGATTTTTCGGATTCCAGTAGCAGTTAGGAAATGAATGGGGATGGATGGTCTTGGCAGGATCTTTTTCTTATGGTGTTTGTTCGAATGTAGAGGCTGAGTTCAGAGCTTTTTTGGATGGATTGAGGTTGGTGGACAGATATGGCTTATTTGCTTATAATATTGATATTGAGTCAGACTCTTTGGTGCTAGTCAATACTTGAAAAGTTATTACGCTGTGTTCGTGGCCTTTGTAGGGGATTCTTGCTCAAATTATGAGGCTTTCTGAGTAGGGTGAAGTTTAAGATGAGGCATGTTTATAGGGAAGCTAATTCGGTAGTTGATGGGCTTGCAAATAGAGAGGTATTGGATGGATTTTCTTCGGATTTTTCTGTCTCCAATGTGTTGGCTGCTACTGTACGGATGAGGATGGTGCAGAACCTGAGGAGGCTGCCTTTTTTGCGAACTAAAAAGGTGGTAGTTTTTGACGATTTTGGTTAAACTTTGTTGGTTTGAAGCGGTTTGGTGGGGGAGCCTGGTGTAAATCTCTAGGTTAATTGAATGTTTTGAAGGATTAAAGTCATAAGTGTAATGTAAATGGGGTTTTCCCCTTTTGTTTCTTGTAATATTCTTTCATTCTTTCAATAAAATTTTGGGTTAGGGTTGATTTTCGCCTTGAATAACAATATTGCACTTGATTAGTTTAGGGATTTGTTTGAGGGTTATCTTGCCGCCCTAAAGACTCCCAAACATGTTTTCTGCTTTCAATGTTCACCACAAAACAGAGACAACTTTTGTCTCTGTTTTTTGGTTTTTTGAAAACACGAAAACAGAAACGTTACTAAACACACCCTATTTATCTTCTTTTTTTTAAAAAAAAAGGGTTGCAACTCTAAATTTTATCTAGTGGGCAAGATTTAAATTCACTGCTGTAAGTTCACTTGGTTCCATTGTTGCATTTCAAAGCAAAGGACGCCTGTAGTGTGATATTGACAGGTTGTAGGGGTGGTTCAACTTGATTGTTTTCTTCCCTCAATTTATCAGTGGTTTTATCTGCATCATTTTTGTCATACCAAAGAAGGATTTGAAAGATTTATTTATATGACTCAGTATCCCTTTAGAGAGCCAATTTTATTGATCAATATTTGTTAGAATATGTCCCTCTATGGTTTCTTGAATCTGCTAGTTTTATACTGTCTGCAAGAAAGCATTTCATTATTCATTAGGTCACATTACAATCTCTAACTTCACCATCACCTGTAAGAAGAAACAAATGGTTCCCATCTTGAATGACACTTATATCATCTATTTCTGCATTCTCGGAATTTACAACTTTTGTGACTTTGTAGCTTCCAAATTTTTGACCTGCAGTTCCACAAAGCGTAGGGTGTTGAATGAATAAGGCATCAAAGCAAGAAAACATGCTGTCACTGAATCAGTATAGCTTCTTAATTAGAGGTCTGACCTTTGTTTGTATGTTGGATTTTCAGTTTCATTTTCTTTTGTACTTGAATCTAACCTAGAGCCAAACAAACTAATATCTGTTTTCAGGTTTATTTCAACTTCTCTGAGTTGTGAAGCAAAGCTTACGTGCAACGCTGTACAGCTCTTCAAGTGAATCAGGTAGGATTATTAGCTTCCCAAGCTGCTTTTGTGATGAGCTTTTCTTTTGCAACTCCATGTGAATGGTGACTCTTCTCTTGGGAAATCTTCCAAATCCTGTATCTGCCGGACAGCTAGAACTGTTTGGGCTGGAGAATGTCTGCCTTCTAAGATAAGAGTCAGAAAAATTAGTGGCCCCATTTTTTGTAGGTTTGAATTGTCGATTCCTTTTGTTTTCTGTGGTTTCTGGTTCAGTAATCTCTATTCTGTACTCACTTGATATCCCTCTATTTTCATAATTTAGTGAAAGGTCATTTATACTTCTGTTTTCTTTCTGTTCTTTTAGAATATTTGGTGTCCACCCTGTTGTATCTGGTTTGTTTGCATTTGCTCCCTCTTCTAGCAGATTCCTAGCCCTTTCAATTTGCCCCTCGACAACAGCACCATGAAGAGTTGTTTGGCCATTATATCACTTGTTTGGCAAAGTATCCAAGGTTTGGCCATCCTATAGTATTTGTGCAAATACTATAGGATGTCTACTGAACCAAAGAAGAGCAGATCTTTGTAACCTTTTTTTTTTTGCTGAATATAAATTGAGATTAAGGGAGCGGTCTCCTCTTTTTTTTTTTTTTTGTAGGCCCGATGTCAACCAACTGACCAAGCCCATTTACACTCCCCCATTCAAAACTATCACGGTGTCACCATTCCACTTGAAACCTCAAATTTGCAGAGAAACAAAACATGTCACTAAGAACAAAGATCAAACACCTCAGACTCATCACCCCTATTCGTTCAATCTCTCACCTCTCTTCCCACTCCCATCCCCACCCCCATCCCCACCCCCACCACCACCACCATGACCACTGTCAAAACCACCAATCACAATCACCACAACAAGACCCGTACTCTCTTCTCAAAGAAGACCCAGTCCAAGTCCTATCGGACCTGTGGGTCAAAACCTTCTCAGAACCCCACAAACCCTTCACTAACCTCACAGGCTTTCTTTCAAAATTCGACCTCTGGGTCTTAGCTTACCAACGCACGTGCGCTCACGTGACCGGCTCTTTTCCTCCCAGAAACGCCATTCACACCCACGTCCTTCATGACCTTCTTTCTCTCCGAAACGGCGTAATCCATGGCCAATTTCAGTGGCACAAGAAAACCCACCAGTTCATTCACAGCCCCAACGAAAAACCCATTCCTAGATTGATCTCAAAACGCAAACTTCAATCCATTTTAGCCTCCAAAGAGCCACCTTTTCAAGATAGAGTGGTCCAAGAAGTTCTTTTTATGGTTCTTGAACCCATTTTTGAGCCCAAGTTTTCTTCAAAATCTCATGGTTTTCGACCCAGTAGGAATGCTCATACGGTTATTCAGACCATTCGGAGTAACTTTGCAGGGTATTTGTGGTTCTTGAAAGGTGATATGAGTGAGATTTTTGACAATGTTGATGAACATGTGGTGATGGGTTGTGTTGAAAAGGTTGTGAAGGATAAGAAAGTGTTGGGTTTGATCAAATCGGCGCTAAGAGGACCAGTGAAAAGTCAATATAAATATGAAGAAGATTATGGAAAGAAGAAGACAAAGAAGAAGGGTCAGACTAAGAAGAAGATCTTGAATGAGAATGAGCCGAAGCCGGACCCATATTGGTTGAGGACGTTCTTTGATTTTGCGCCTGAAGAGGCTGCAAAGGTACCAACTTATGGCTATTGTGGAATTCTTAGTCCTTTGTTTGCTAATTTATGTCTTAATGAGTTGGATCATATGATGGAAGAGAAAATAATTAAGTTTTTTAGGCCATCTAAGCTTGATTCAATATGGAAATTTTCGATTGATGATGGTTGTCATAATCCGTCTTGGCCAGAATTTGTGCCAGCTAGTGGAAAGGAGAAAACTAGAAGAATGGATTATATCAGGTTTGGGGGTCATTTCTTGATTGGAATTCGAGGGCCTAGAGAGGATGCAGCAGAAATTAGGAAGGAAATAATTGAATTTTGCGAGGGTAAGTTTAGTTTAAGGTTAGACAATTCGAAAGTGGAGATTGAACACATAACCAGAGGAATTCAGTTCTTGGATCATATAATTTGTCGCCGGGTTATACACCCAACTCTTCGTTACACTGGGACTGGTGGTAAAATTGTGAGTGAAAAGGGGGTGGGGACTTTACTTTCAGTCACTGCTAGCTTACAACAATGTATTCGCCAGTTTAGGCGGCTTAAGTTTGTTAAGGGTGATAGGGATCCTGAGCCACTGCCTTGCACTCCAATGCTGTACTCGGGTCAAGCTCATTCGAATGCCCAGATGAATAAGTTCCTTGAGACTATGGCAGATTGGTATAGATACGCAGATAATCGAAAGAAAATTGTTGGATTTTGTGCATATGTGATCCGTAGCTCACTGGCTAAATTATATGCTGCGAGGTATAGACTGAAATCTCGGGCCAAGGTGTACAGGATAGCTTCACGTGATCTCAGCCGTTCACTGAGGGAGCATAGTAACAGCTCAGCACCCGAGTATTCAGATCTTTTGAGGATGGGACTAGTTGATGCTATTGAAGGTGTTCAATTCTCTCATATGTCTTTGATTCCTTCATGTGATTACACTCCATTTCCAAGGAACTGGGTACCAGATCATGAGCAAGTGTTGCACGAGTACATCAGATTACAAGACCCAAAATTCTTTTGTGAATTGCACAGGTCAGTTAAACGAAAAGGTTTGAGTTTGCCTCAAGACGAGGTATCTGGGATTGTCTGGGAATACAAGACTCTTGGAGTGCGGAGTTATCAGTGTATTGGTGATAATGAGACGAAAAAAGCTGCTGATAATGTGATATTACCGCCTTGAGTTCAGTTTTGGTGGTATCAGGCAATGGTTTTTATTCTTGAATGGGAGTCCACGGTAGGTGGATTGTGTAAGGATCATAAAATTTTCGTTTTGATGCATAGTTTAAACTGAACACATTTGGAAACAGAATGAAAGCATTTTCAAAACATTGGTAGATGTATCTATACGTCATAGACTCATAACCCGTGATGAAACATGTGATGAAACATAAAATTTAAGCGTCCAAAAAATTGATCTCATTATATTAAATAATAATATTTTTTTCCTTCATTAATTTGATTACATTATTTAAAATTTATTTTTATCCATTATTTTTTTAAAAATATTGACAAAAATAAGTAATTCGACAAATTTTTTCAACATGTGTATATTATCGTGTATAAATAATATCTGAAACAAAAATTATGTTAAATGATTAAACATGTGATCGAAATAGGTGATGTGATGATTTTGGCGAGAAAAATATGTATGAGATAAAATTTCAAATACCTAGTTATTTTATTTTATATATATGTATATATAAATATTTTGAAATATCTCAAAATATTAGAATTTTGGTAGTCAATCATTGATCTGTTTTGGTTTTTATGAAAATAGAAACATTATGATTATTTCCATGGTAAAGAAACGAAAATTTGATCTTTAGTTTCGGCCAAATAAATCGAGAATCTTTAAAACCTATTTGCTCAAGAAAATACTATTTTGACCTAATTTGAGGATCTAATTCAATGCAACTATTTGATTGAAAGTGAGTCATTGGATTGAAAGTGAGTTGTATCTAACATTATAGAATTCACAACTAATATAATGATTGTAAATTAGGTACCTGATTAGGTCCTCAAATTTGGTCCCTATATTATCAATGAACTTTTGGTCTAATGGTACTCCTTGCCTCGTGAAGGCTTTGTCTTCTTGAGGTCAAATGTTCAAATCTCTCTCCCCTTCCCCCTCCCAAAAAAAAAAAAAACAAAAAAAAATATTATCAAATTTTACAAGTTTTGTAATTGTGGGTTGAAATACAAGTTTTTAGGTTTATTTACAACAACAAAAATTTACGATCATTGGAGTCATATTACAACTTTTATGGTTCAAGTTACAACTTTTGTAGGTCATTATAACTTCTATAGTTCAAGTTATAACTTTTGTGAATCATTTATAACTTTTGAGAGTTATTTGTGATCAATCATGTGCCCACAAAAGTTATAAATAATTCCTAAAACTTATAAATGATTTTCAAAAGTCACAAATAATCTTTAAGTTTCATAAATATAAAAATCACAAAACTTTTAATGACAGAATATAGGCATTATTGGTTCTTGTGAAAGGACCCAGAAACTGATGAGGAAGGAGTACACAGAGATGAGCTTTATATAGGCATTATTGGTTGCTATTCATTACGGAGTTCAGTAGAACACCAGTTATCCATGTCCTCTTGCTTGGTTTTAATGTGGTGAGATCTTGTGGATTTCACCCACCTAATTAAGTATGCCCCAAAACCAATTTTCCTCTACCAAATATTGACTAGATGGTAGATGTCACGTCAGGTCATGGAAGAATGAGTTTCCTTCATATATATAGGGTTATCATTGAAAAAAAAACTTCCTTTATAACCCATCGAAGAATATTCTGCTATAACGTAGTGTCATTCGAATTGAAAAATGCAGGGATAACTTACCAAAAATTGGTAAGTCGAATGTTCAAAGGCATGCTCTGAAAATCCATGAAAGTATATAGATAACATGCTAATCAAGAGTCGTAAGGTTCATGACCATATAGCAAACATAAAGAGAACTTTCGAAGTACTCCGAAAACATAGGATGAAGCGTAATGCATCTAAGTGTGCATGTAGGTCTGGTTCAAGAAAGTTTTTGGAATTCTTAATGACAAAAGGAGGAATTGAGGTTAACCCCGACCAAATTAAGGCATTGTGATCTCTTTAACTCCCACAAACGACTAAGAAAATTCGTATTTAAGATTTTGAACTTTTATCTAGATTGTGTCGGTGGGGTCATTGCACCCTGATCGTTGGTCTTCTAGGATCAAATATTTCTGTCGGGTTATGCCACACGACCCTATTTTCATTATGTCATGTCATCGTCTGGCTTATGGAAAGTTAGGCAAAAGCTTTTGCTGCTTTCTAAACTCGTACTTAGAAAGAATAATTACAACTCTAAAGTTTCTAAAAAGTAAGAAAGGAAGTTAAGATTGAATTGTTCTCTTTATGACATCACTCTAGAGGTCGGATTTAGAAAGATAACAATGTTCATCTACCAAAACAATAAGTTTCGGGTTTGAGTTCAAGAATCGTATTCTCCAAAATAGAGTAATGTTATTTATCACTTTATAATTTAATATAAGCGGGAGTCTTATGCATTAAATACTAGTTTAGGAATCATATTTTTAAATTACGAGTGATCTATGTGCATCATTTTTTGTAAAAGAAATCGTCTTCACCACGTGCTTTTTGAACTTATTCAAAATGAAAGTGAATCGAAAGAAATAAGGAATGAGCCTCCTGATAATTATATGCATATATGATGAAATGAATGATTTTTTACAAATACAATAAAGAATAGCCTTTTCTTGTTGCTAGGTTAAAATTAGGCACCGCGAAGTAATTTATTTTATTTTATTATTTTTTTTAGTTCAACAGTCAAGGGTATCTAGGCTAGTTTATGCTTGAGTCCGAGCTCAATATCCTTAAAAAGAGAGCTTGAGTTTGCCCCCAAATCCGAAGCCCGGCTCAATAGCTGGCCAGCCTGGCCTGAAAAAAACCAGTTA
Organism: Ilex aquifolium; assembly: GCA_951799425.1. Taxonomy (NCBI): domain Eukaryota; kingdom Viridiplantae; phylum Streptophyta; class Magnoliopsida; order Aquifoliales; family Aquifoliaceae; genus Ilex; species Ilex aquifolium. The sequence continues at coordinate 47,542,271 of OX637392.1, read as the reverse complement.
AAATCCTGCCCAAGAGCCCTCCCCGCCAAGCCCAGCCAATCCACCCTTCCTTTGAAAAAAAGTGAATACTTTTAGACCATTAAATTTGAAATTTTAAAATAAGTCTCTCAATATCGGAATTTGAAATTTTAAAAATTTAGATACTATAAATAATGAATTATTTTTTTCCATGTATTAAACATACAAATTTTAAAAGGTACAGTAATGCAAATGATAGATAAGTGAGTAGGTGTCAACCTAATTGAGATGCATTCATTCTATTGGATGTAGTTCATCCCCTAATCAAAAATAAAATTATTCATTATTTTATTTTTATCCATTTTGACTGATTCAAAAATATAATTACATAAATATTAAATAACAAAAATATTCATTATTTTTAAATGAAATTGTATATAAAAAAACTCGCGAGTTGGCCCGCCCAATATGCTAGTGGGTTGGTCAGTGTGTAGTCTGCCCTTACCCGAAATCCGGCTCGGTCCGTCCGATAACTCACTTGGGTAAGAATTTGAGCCTACACTACCCAGGATCGATCCGAAAAAAATTTTACTGGCCTAACCCGGCCCAACCCATAGACACCTCTATTTCCATACATTAGCATTTGCCCTTTTAAACTCACCCTCCCCCTTCCCCCTCTCAAAAAAAAACTTTTGGACTAATGCTATAGATATTTAATTTGGAAATTTACAATCATTAAATTAATTATAAATTCTACTATTAGGTGGAATTCATTTTCAATTCAACAACTCTGTTGATTAAATCCCCAAATTAAGTGAAAATAACATTCTCCTAATCTTTAAAGTAACCCTCTCTCTCTCTCAAACATACAGGCCCCCCCCCCAAACACACCCAAAAACACCCACCACACATTTGAACTCAATATTTGACATTCCCACCCCAAGAATCTTCAAACTCTCTCTCTCTCACACACACACACACAAACCATGGTGGTATTGTCTCAGCCAGTACTAGACAATTTTTCTCTCATCGAAACAAGCGAAACCACTGCAAATCTATCCACTGTAATTCCAGAAATAGACCTCTTAGACCCTCATGCAGGCAACCTTATCGTTAAGGCGTGTGAGGAGTATGGCTTCTTCAAGGTGGTCAACCATGGCATCCCAGTGGAGTCTGTCACTAAATTAGAAGCTGAAACTATCAAGTTCTTCAAGTTACCACAGTCTGAGAAAGACAGAACTGGCACTTCTACTCTTAACCCTTTTGGATATGGTAACAAGAGAATTGGCCTAAACGGTGATGTTGGTTGGATTGAATACCTTCTCTTCAGCACCAACCCTGAACTCATTTCCCAGAACTCTCTCTCCAATTTCCCAGGAAACTCAGAAATTTTCTGGTAAGAATCCCCCCAAAAGTTTTCCTTTTCTTAATGTATACATATTGAAAAGAAGGGTAAGACTTAGTCACCTGAGAGAGTTTTAGAAATTTTTTTTGAGTTCAGTTACAAGTAAACGGGATTGTTTGCGTTTGATCCTAACATTTACGATAATTTAACCAAAAAACATTGTAAATTTCAATGTAGCATCAAAATAGATTGTGACATTTTGTTTTTCTTCTTTGAATTGTGCATGTAGGACTCTTGTGAATGACTATGTATCAGCAGTGAGAAATAGGCTTTGTGGAGTTTTGGAAATGATAGCTGATGGCTTGAAGATTAGGCCAAGGAATGTGTTGAGTAGGCTCTTGAAAGACCAGAAGAGTGACTCTTGTTTCAGGCTAAACCACTATCCTCCATGTCCAGAGCATCAAGCATTCAGTGGTCAAAGTTTGATTGGGTTTGGAGAGCATACAGACCCACAGATACTATCTGCTCTAAGATCTAACAACACATCAGGCTTGCAAATCTGTCTAAGAGATGGGACATGGGTTTCAGTCCCAGCTGATCAAAGCTCCCTTTTCATCAATGTTGGTGATTCCTTGCAGGTAAACCATTACACCCTTCATACTTTTAGGGTTAGACTTTGGTATCGAAAAATAATTTTTTTGATACATTTGTTCTTAATCTAATCATATGATGACAAGTAGAAAGTTTTTATTATTTTATTATTTTAAAGATGAATGACTCTAAATAATTTAAATGAAGATCGATCTACTGTTGAGAATTTTTTTTCAGTACCATAGTGATGTCCTACTTTTTAATCCACAAAAAAAAAAAATTGATTATTTATGTAATCATCATAAAACTTAGTTCCTACTTTTGAATAATTTCTTGTAGCTTTTTTTATGGTTTATAGCCTTTGAATTTGTTTGAATTTATCTATGGTGAGCTTTGCTCTCTCTTCATTTATTTTTATTTCACTAACATCCTTAATGGGTTTTGCTCATTTTATTATGTATTTCTCTCCGAATGGTCTCTATCACTTTCTCTCTCCCCCATCGCACATCATAGTTGGCAATGCTTTCTTTCATGTTTTAAGACTAGGTAAAGTTATGGTACCGAAGAAGCATACAAAAAATTATAATTTTTTTGGTCAAGTTACGAGTTACAACATCAAACCAAATGATATTAAACTTTATTTTTTCGGACAGTACTCTTATATGTTTGGACCATTTGGTGCAGGTAATGACTAATGGGAGGTTTAGGAGTGTAAGGCATAGAGTTTTGGCTGGTAGTTTGAAATCAAGGGTATCAATGATTTACCTTGGAGGGCCACCTTTGACTGAAAAGATAGCACCTTTACCCTCACTAATGGAAGACGGAGAAGAAGGTTTGTACAAGGACTTCACATGGTGTGAATACAAGAAGGCTTCTTACAAGACAAGGTTGGCTGAGAATAGGTTAAGTCTCTTTGAGAAGTCTGCAGGCCAATGATTTTTTGCCAACTAACTCAGTTGGGAAAGTTTAGGGTTTGTCAAATTCTTAAAACAATATTGTTTAAAAGCGAAATGTTATTTGGCTTAATGATGTGACGGTTAACATAGTAAAATATAATTTTTAAAATTGTAGTAATTGTTGAATTTTTGCAAAATATTAGGGCAAATTATTTAGTCCCAATCATCTTATTTAATTGAGAAATGATATACAGACTTGAAAATCTGATTTAAAAACTTGAATCGATAATGTGACTATTATATTTATCATTCATTTAGCTATGGGTCTCAATATTTATTGGGACCCACTAACCATTCAATGGTAGTGATTCATGAAGTCAATTTTTTAAATCTATTTAGCATTTTCCTATTTAATTTGTTTGAAAAAGTTGACTCCACTTGCTATATATGGAAAATGGTAGGTTTTCTTGGATAGATATATCCTTAAGACATCAATCGTCGATCATGTATGACAAACGATCCACTTATTTATTATGTACATTATATGAAGTAAAAACTACAAAAAAAAAAATGTATTATAGGAGATCTTGATCCGATTTTCCTTGTTTCATCACCCATTTTTTCCTTTTGGTGTTTTAATTTTGTAACACAACTACCCTCTACTCCCAAATGTGGATATGGATCGTCATACAGAGAGCTTTCTGTTTCTGCATGTTATGAGGTTAAGTCCCCTCTCTTACATAGGCATGCCCATCCACAACTACCCAATCTTGTAGCTTCTAAGACTGCAATTTAATGTGCAAACGAACACAACCAACAACACTGCATGGATTAAAAAGTTTTGTGTGTTCAGGGATCTCATTCTCATATAAAGTTCGAGGTTAACCAATACTTGAAATTTGTAAGTGATTTATACCCAAAGTTATGTTAAATTCATAAATTCAAATAGAGAGTAATTAGAATCATTCTTTGTTCCCTTAAAAACAAGAACGTAAACTTGTGATCAAACCTCGAAATCAGCAAATCCAAAAAGTATGGACAATATCAATAGATTCAAATTTCTTCTAATAATACTGATGAATCGATTTATATATAATAAGTCTTACTTGAATTCAAAATATGTGGCAATGGGGTACATATTCCGTCACATAACTCTTAATTCAAGTGTAATAAGAACTTATCATGACAGGACAAACAAAATAATACATAACCGCAAGGGGTAGCTCAAGTAATAATAAGGACAAACTGTAAATTTAGACGTCCTAAGTTCGAATCTTGACAATCTCTTGGGATCAAGTCATATAAGATTTATCTCTCATTGAATACCTTAATTCTGGCGTGAATGATCTATCTTTGACTAAATCGGGGTGAGAATTACTCGAGTTGTGTATAAGTTAAATAATAAGAGCATGTCACACTTGCTTTTCCTTCTTTCTATGACTCGTTTATTTCCTTAATCTTTTGGTCTAACTATCCTGCGAAAAGGACATCCATATCATGCTCTCTGGAAAGTCTAGCTCTCCATTGCCCACAGAATTTTGTACATGTCTAGAAGATTGTTAGACATTAGAAAAAATCACTTAAAGAAGCAGTCACACTCATGAAGAGTTTGTGTTGACCATCCATTGTGAAAGAAGGTATTGATCTTTTAAAAAAATTTGAAAATCAATCTCTCCATGTACCTTTGCCTAGTGGGAAATTGGTTAGGTTAACATTAATTGACAGAAATAAAAAAAATGATTAATAATAAATGACCCATGTTATATTATGAAACATAAATAAATTATTTAATTAGTACAATGAAAAATATATATATATTTACGCTTTTTTCTCTTCTAGCTTAATAAATATGTCGACGTAGTGTCTGATTATCAAATACAATTAACTCACTAGATTGAACTAATATTAACCAGTTTTCGATACGAAGATGATCTAAACATAATAGGACACGATTGATCTTCTTTCCTCCTAAGACCTTGGATGAGTCCAAGAATAATATATTGAAGATTTGAATGGTCCCTTCACAAGGATGACGCATGCAATGACACAATTCATGGAACAAATCCTTGAAAGGGTGACATGTTATATTAATTATCAAATAATACAAAATCAAAAAGAACTACCAAGTTGAAAGCTTCTGAAATATTAAAATAAATTAACAGGATACACAAACCCCAGTAATAACCTCATTTTTCCTCCATCCACATAAGCCACCATAAACTAAGTTCATTAGAGAGAGAAAGAGAGAGAGGCATAAAGTAAGCATCAGTGTATCGTCACAAAATAATAGTTTCACACGGTAAGATAAAATTGAGTTGGGAGTCAGCATATTACTTTTGATATGCACAACAATTATAATTTAGTTTTGCAAAAAAAATTACGTTGTTTTTAACTTCTTTTGGTTATCAAATTCATCCTATCAAATATCGTCGGTTATAAAACTATCACTGATCAATGGTTTACATCCCCCATTTGGTTATTAACAATGCATTGGTCCTTTCAAATGCACCAAGTAAATTGTCTATACATAAAATGTCTTAGAACCTAAGGAGAAACATAAGATTTTTCTAAAACTTATGGTGTGTTATAGGAATTTTTAAAAATGTGAAGGAGGCCATTGCCCCCTATGTCCCTTCTTAGTTCCGCACATGTATATAATCAACGTTGGCCCAACTAGCAATGTGGGAAATCTTGACCCGACATAACTTAAGTCTCTCTAACAACTTAAAATTTTAGATTTGAAATTTTGGTCGCCATCATCATAGCCCAATATTTGTCTGCACTTGAAAGAAGTGGTAGAAATGTTGAAACACTTAACGTTCTAATCTCTCTAATAATTATCGGCATTTGAGAAATTATTTATTCGAATGTATATCAAAATTTTTTTGTGAATAAAGGTGTATTTCTGTCACACACTTCGCTATAAATCAGAATCTTGTGTATTGCTTAGGATCTTTTGAGGTGTAGAATATTCAATGGTTACAACCGGCAAGCTATTGACTTTGATTTTTCTAAGTGACCAAGTAAAAGGTGGTCCTTTTGATATGGCATGTCAAGTTTTAGGCGCAAAAGACTTCCCTATTAGTCATTCACTTGTTTTGGAGTCGTTATCACTCTCAAAGTATAAAACTTCATAACTAAAGTTGTATTTGAGATGATTTATAAAATTTAAAAAATATTTCTTAAATAAGTAGTTTTCAAAAGTGTTTTACAAAAAGTTCTTTTATTAAATAAACATCATTTAGATACTCAAATAAAAAACATATTAGAATAAAAAATATTTTATCTAAAAGTGAATGGTGATGGTGGTGGGGGTGGTGATGAAATATTTTTGTGGAGAAGTGATTTTAAGAAAGTTAAAGTTTTTTTTTTTTTTTACTTTTACGTACTTACTTATTTAAATGGTAAACTGTTTTTGACTTATTATGAAGTAATTAAAATAAGTTATTCAAAACAATACTTTTATTTAGTCCTATTCAAATTAGAACTCCTGACAAGTTGAATTGGCCTTGGACTAATTGGTATGTTCATCTTGTGTCAATTTTCTCCATTATCAGTACTAAAAATTATTTAAAAAAACTAAATATTGTAATTCAATCTCACAAGGTTACAATAAAATGAAGCATTTAGAATTGATCTTAACTTTTATGTCGTAACTTTACCAAGTCAATTTAAACTTTTGATAGAGTACCGCTTTTAACACGATAGTCTTACCCTTTTAAAAGGAATTACTAGGGTGTGTTTTAGATGACTTTTCAGTAGTAATTTTTGGACTTATAACTTATCCTAAGTACTTTAAGATGAGCGACAGATCGGTAGAGGAGCTTAATAAATCTGTAGAGAAGCTCAAGAGGGCTGCGCTCGACCTTGCCAGGACTCTAGCTCCTAGCTCACCAGCTCACGGTTCGGCAGAGTTCTACCTCTTTACGATTTGACTAATTCAAACTCAATTGAGACTCCTAATCTGGATGGAGAGGCCTCACCCACTACAGCAATGGTATCGCCCATATTCCAATTATGGATAATAATCCTCCAATGACCTAATCCACTAGCTTATAAAAGGGAAGATAGACGATAATCTGGATAAGGGCAATTGAGCTCCCAATTTCATATTTTTCCTCTTGAAGACTCTTTCTTACTTGGGCAATGGAAGGTCGACCCCCAAAGCTACTTTCCGATTTTCGACTTCTTTTTCAAGTGATTGAAACTAAATGAGCTGACGTAATTTTGGTATCATCAAGTACAATACTAAAAATGACTTTCTAGTTTACTCTTACCAAAAATAAAAAAAGTTAAGGGGTAAGAGTATTTTTGGCCCCTAAAGTATATATTTTTTATCATTTTGGTTTTTAAAATATTAATTTTATTAATTTGGTCCCTAAAGTTTTCAATTTGTGTCACTTTGGTCCTTAATCAGAAAATTCGTTAAATTTTTTTATGGAAGTGACCACGTGTCTCTCTTTCAGATGGTATCACGTGCTCAACACGTGATCATTCCATCAAAAACTTAACGGTCCATTTATATAGGGATCATTTTAACACAAATTGAATACTTTAGGGATCAAATTTATAAAATTAATACTTTAGGGACTAAACTGATAAAAAAAATACATACTTTAGAGACAAAAAAATACTATTAACCCTAAAGTTAATTAGACACTGTTACACTTCTGGTTCCAGGAGTTCGTTGCTGAGGAGCAATAAGAACCTTTCATCTTTACGTGTCATTCTCTCTCTCTTTTTTTTTTTTTCCCACTTTCCATTTCTTTCTTAATTCTTATGTTTGGTATATACTATTGTGAGCAAGAATCTTTCTAGTAGATTTCTTATTTTCATTTTGGAGATTGTAATCAAAATTTCTTGATAGACACAAATAACAGGTATCTGTGTGTAGCTATAATTCTAAATATCTGCAATCATCCGTTAATAACAAGTCAATCAAACAAATGAGATATCGCTGCGAAAATTGAACTCAAAACGAACAAGTTTACGATTCGTTGTAAGCTGATTCTTCTATTAGGTTATCGTGCGGGTTGATGAGAAAAAAAAATTTGCTCCTAGTAAATGTTTAATAAAATAAATAGTCATTTGTCGAAGAAAAGCAAGGGAAAAAAAAAAGGTTGGACAATGTAGCCCATAGGTATCAAATTCATGTCACTTTCTATACATAAGAAACTGTTCAAAGCCATGGACAATTGGCATCATTCTTTCTTTTTCTCACCAGAAATCAGTCAAAAAGGAGCTTCCTTCCCTATTTTACTGATTTTGATGCTTCTGAAAGCACAATCATTTTTGGTGTTGAGAAGTGAAAACGACTTTTGTTCAGCTGTTGAATCCACTTTTATCCTTCTTTTTCTTCTCACAATTCCAGAAAAAAAGGGGGCAAAAAAAGAAATTAAAAAGAAAAGAGGGAAAGGGGTTTAGTCAAAGATACCACATTAATTATAACTAATCATTCAATAAAATAACTTAGATGAGAAACATATATGATTAGAGTGTTAATTATGATTCAAGGTTGTGGTATCGAAAGTTTTAAGATACATCGGTCGCGGCGTCGTAGCGCGATATCAAACTATATGACCTAAAAGAAATGTTGCATGTGACAAGAGATTCAGCTCAAACCACGGCGTCGTGGATCATATCGGTCGATTTGATGACGACAACTCAACGACTCAGATACAACTTGGCCATGTCATGCGAGACTCACGGTATCATCTTGGCAGGTGTCGAATCGGATACGACTCGTATTTGTATCGGCCAATACTTTAAACCATGGTGTCAATTGTATGGAGCAACATTAGGTACCGCTTAATAATTCTTTTTGAAAGTGCTTTTTTTTTTTGTCCTTTTTAAATACCTTTCGATATAATATTTGTTTTTGCTTATTATTATTATTATTAGAATTTATTCTCTTCATGTAACATAAAAAACTAGCAATAACCTTATATCTGAAAACACTCTGTAATATCAAAAATTGAGCATTGTTATGTAACATTAATATTTTAATTTACAATTTCAAATTAATGTGAATAGTGAGAAAATAAAAGAAAGTTAGGTGTGAATTAATAGTGTTGCCTGAGTTGTTTAACATTGAAGGTCATGCAGAGAAGATTATGTTTTTGAGTCGAAATTTTGTTTTGATATAAATTTTGTACCATTTGATCAAAATAGATAAAAATTAGATAAATATTGACTGTTGTTGTACTTTTATAAGTTGATAATTCAATTTATTAGCTGTAATATTAGATTAATATTTATGTATATAAACGAAGACATAATCTTTATAAGTATGAAAGGATATTTATATCTTTTTCAATTATTATATGATAAGAATGTCACCAAATATTTTAATAAGCATATATTCGGCACTTGATATTTGTACCACTCCGACAAAAACATACTTGGGCTGGTTGTGCCATAATCGCTCAATCATAAAAACTTGGGCTGGCCTTAGAGAGCCACCAAAGACTCTCTACGCCACCCTTGAAACTTGATTAAAATTTTAAGAATATAATTATTTAAATTAAAATTTTAGAGACCACATAGAAATAATGTTCATAGTTTAAGGGTATAAATTATAAATTATCCTAATATTTTTGTTCTTCTCTCTAGGGTATATGTTTTTCTTCTAAATTTGTAAGAGCAATACCATACGGATATAATTTGATGATACCAAAAAGAAATATGCGGCTCAAACAAGTCTGTAACATAATGGATGTATTGGCAGACCTAATCCTATCTTGGCTGATCTGACCTATCAGGATCTAGGTCAGCCAAAGCACGAGTCAGCTTAGCATCATTATTAGGGAATAGAGATTCAACGGCGAAATATTCCGTCCATGATCCTAACAAACTAGAAGACCATATCATCATTGCTTAAGTACCACAGTACCCTAGTATATAAATAGGCAGGTTCTTGCCTTACCAATATATATGTATATATGCAATTGTAATCTCATGAGTGTAAACATCTTCTTCCCCAAGTAATATAAACTAGAGGAGTAAGAAACTTCATTACAGTAGACTAATCTAGCTCTACATCTTGGTGAACTCACACTAATTTCTATTGTCATTTTTTACACACATGCATAGATACAAATGCAGATATCTATATAATAAAGTTGCTTACAATTCAAATTTCAAAAGATAAATAAAATGACTTTTGTTTTTCGCGGTTCAGATCGCTTTAAATTTTACTTTAAAGTTAATCTAACGGCTAATATTCACACCCTAAATTTAATAGGAAAAATAGGCCCCTAAAGGTGTGTTTGGAGTGATTTTTTAAAAGTACTTCTAGAAATTATTTCTCATAAGTACTCTAAAAAAAAAAAATAGTGTTTGAAACCGCCCCACCACTACCACCTCTACCACCACCACCCCACCACCACCACCACCGCCGCCTCGGCCACCACCACTGTCGCCGCCGCTGCCACCACCACCACCGCCACCATTGCCACCGCCGCCGCCACCCCCACCGCCGCCACTGTCACCGCCACCACCACCATTGCCGCCACCATCACCACCGTCGACACTGCCATCGCCACCGCCACCACCGCCGACACTGCCACCACTACTGCCGCCGTCGTCGCTACCACCACTACCACCATCGCCCCTGCCACCACAGTCATTGCCACCCACCACAACCATCACCGTCTCCTACCACCACCACCTCTCACCCCCACTACAACCGATGTTTAAATTCATTTATCTCTCATCTATGTTTGTGATTTGATTTTGGATATGAATACAAATATGTTTATTGTTTACCATTTTTTATTATTTTGTGCATTCAGGCACAGGCAATAACTAGTATATATGTGTGTGTGTGTGTGTGTGTGTGTGTGTGTGTGTGTGGTTGCTTGCACGTACCAAGGTGTCTTGATTCCAATTGTATTATTATAATGAAGTTATGAGTTGTAGGATCATACAATAACCCTAATAGTTGGTGTATATGTAGAAAACCTATTTTGATAATGTTACAAATCTTTCTCAATATGAACCTCTTTAACATGACTTCTGACTTCAATTAAGCATCTTAGATGTTTTGAATAAATACACAAGGTTCGCTACTAGACAATCTAACCCCTTAAATGAGATTGTTATTTTTGATTTTTCGATAGATGCACTTATATATAATCGATTCTGTTAAATTTAAGATACGAGATCTGACCATACTGGGATCTAAACATTTTATTTAAAGTGACTTTGTTTAGAGTACTATTTGCCATTAGGGGCGGAGCTAGGAATTAGCTTGGTGGGAGAGATAAAATGTAACTAGAAATCACCAGCTAATACAAAAAATAAAAATAAAAAATTAAGTTCAAATACTGAAAAAATATAATAAAATTCAAGACTAAATTAATATATGAAACAAGCAAACTAGTTTTTATTTAGCCTAAATAAAATCTGAATAAAAAATAAGACTAAATATTCAATTTTCAAAAAAAAATTAGAGGAAAAAAATGTAATAAATTGAATAAAATTATGATAAAAAATATGACATAAATAAAGAAGATCGAAAATTGAGGGGGGACATGTGCCCCCCAGTCCTAATGTGGTTCCGCCCCTTTTTGTTGAGAAAACATTTATTGTAATGGTGATATCACGTTAGCATTTTTACGTGATATCACTATTCAACAATGTGTAGACAAATAAGAGAATGAACCTCACACAAACTTATAACTATTCGTCTATGTAAGCGAATAACTACCCACTCTTTTTTCATGTAAACCAATAACTATCCAAGTGGAGTTCACCTTACCCATTTGGTGTTTTATTATTGGTTGGTGATACCATGTGACAATATTAACATGGTATCACCATTGCATTAATTATTTACTTTGAAATCCTGTGTTTGGTAATATCAATATTACTTTTAGTTAATTTATTAATCCAATTCATTGATTTAATTAATTACTCTCAATGGATTGATAACAGCCTTCAATTTTAGTGAAGACTCGTCACCAATTCAATGATTTTGATAAATTAGATCAACAAATTTAAGTCTAATAATTTTCTTGGTTTGGTAATGATAAAAAAAGGAGGTAAATAAGCTTAATTATTTCTTATGACTCAGGAGAAGATTTAAGATACTATTTAATTGTATTCACTTGTTTTGAATGTTATTTCGCATGTGGTTACTAGACACTACAATTAAAAACCAAGTGAATACAAAAGATTTTAAGTTTTTGAAATCGTATTGAGATTAAATTCAAACAAAGAATGAGATTGAGATTCAAAATGTTTCGGTAAAATAAAAGTTTTTTTTTGTACTTTATACCCTGAAAAATTTTAAATTTTTTATTTTGTACCCTCAAAGATTAATTTTTTTTATATTATACCTTCAATGTATTAAAAGTATTGTAATGTGATTCTTTTATTAGTTTCCGTTATTTTTTGCATCAAAAGTCAACATATTGACATTAACAGAATGACCATATTGCAATACTTTTGATACATTGAGGGTACAAAATAAAAAATTTAATCTTTGAAGGTACAAAATGAGAAACTTAAAATCTTTCAGGTCACAGTATAATTCACCCTAAAATAAATTTATTTGGGATCGATCCTAATGTCCTAGGATTAATTGTAGATCTTAAGATCTATCTCAATCTTTTTGAGTTGTAGTTCAATCCCATTGAAGTAAAAACTATATTTTTGAGTCGTAATTTAATGTTGAATGAATTGTAACTAACGTGTAGTTATAAATTTCAAAGGAAATACTATATAATCTAAATTTGTATTTCAAATGAAGGGGGACCGTTGGATGAGTGGATCCCATCAACTTTTTTAAATGGGACCCACTGATCCAATGATCCCCTTCATTTGGGATGCAAATTTAGGTTTTAGATTTGGGTTACATAGAATTGCTCAAATTTCAATACTTGTGAGGCGTAAAGGCATCCATTGCCCGTTGTCACCCACTTGGCGAGCCTTCATCAGTAGGGGTGTCCATGGGTCGGGTTACCCACGGGTCCTGTTATCAGACACGAAAAGAATAGGCCTGATAGTTAGCCCGCCCGAGCCCGAACCCAATATCCTTAAAAAGAGGGCTTGGGTTTGCCCTCAAACCCATTACCCGGCCCGAAGCTCGGCCCATGAGCCCCCCCTCCCCCCCCCCCCCCCCACAAGCCTAGCCCACCCACCCTTCATTTGAAAAAAAGTTATACTTCTAGACCATTAAATTTGAAACTTTGAAATAAGTCTCCCAATATCGAAAATTGAAGTTTTAAAAATTTAGATATTATAAATAATGTATTATTTTCTTTTTCATGTATTAAGCATATAAATTTTAAATGGTAGAGTAATGCAAATGACAAATAAGTTAGTAGGTGTCAACCTAGTTGGAATTTATTTATTCTATTGGATGTAGTTCATTATTTTATTTTTATCCATTTTGACTTTACTTTTGATTCAAAAATATAATTTACACAAATATTAAGTTACAAAAATATTCATTATTTTTAAATAAATATGTATATAAAAAAGCCCGCAAGCAGGCCCGCCCAGCAAGCCCGCCCAATAGGCTCACGGGTTGGGCTGCAGGTAGCCTACCCTACCCGAAGTCCGACCCGGCCCGCCCGATAACTCACTTGGGTAAGGGCTTGGGCCTACACTACCCAGGCCCGGCCCGGCCCGAAAAAAATTTCACAGGCCTAGCTCAGCCCGGCCCATTGACACCCCTATTCATCAGCACTCAACTGGGCAACCCACTGCCGGTCGGCATTTGCTTGGGTAGGTGCCTGCTGGTCGACACTTGTTTGGGAAAATCTCTACCGGTCGGCGCTTGCCTAGGGGAAGTCCTCGCTTGTCCACACTTTGTACCCGAAGCCACTATGGGTCAGCTACCTAACTCCCAAGTTATTATGTGCTCCCGCGTTCTCTTGCGTCTCCATACGACAAAAATAGTCATATTCTAACATGGTCCGATCAAGGAACAAGAGTTCTAAGCAAACACTACTCCAAGCATTGAGGAGCTAGTGATAAAATTAATAATACCTCTTGGCAAGTACACCCTTACCTTCAACCTAAGACCTAGAGTCCTATACTACTCCAAACAAATAGGAGCTAATGAAAAGGACCTAGGAGTAAGAGTCATGGTCTAACTCTACCCTGAATATCTAGGAATTGGTGATGTGGTTCATCCTATCACAACCTAGGGTTTGGGTTCCTTTGGGACACAACTTCCTACCATTATAAATAAAGGCCTCTGGGCACCGAGTAGATGAGGGAATCATAGTTTACTCATTCTATATTTTTTTTGTTATCTAATTTAAGCATCAGAGTCCTTTTGGCTGCCTTCGACCATCGGTTCACCTAGGTTTTCTCTTGTCTTGCAGGTTACTCAAAAAAATTTCACCGTCATCTCCGTCCGTACGAGGTGGTGACTCCTTGTACGAAATTTTTCCCACACAATTAGCACCATCTATGAGAAAAAAACTAAGTTTTTCAGTAACCCAGAAGCTTTGAGTCATGTAAAACAAAAGAAACCACGACCCAAAAATGAGACACATAATACCTTTACTCCCTCCAATTTTAAAAGACCTTTTGGTCACCTTAAGCCAACATTCATGGTTGCACCTCAAACCAACATTTGTGGTTGCACCTCAAGTCAACCCCCGTGGTTACACCTCCAACTAACCGTGGTGATTGCACCTAAAGCCGACCCTCATGGTTGTAAATCTAGCCAACCTACGTGGTTGCACCTCAAGCCAACCTCCATGGTTGCACCTCTAGCCAACACATGTGGTTGCACCTCCAACCAACCCTCGTAGTTGTACCTCAAGTCAACCATCGTGGTTGCACCTCAAGCTAACCTCTATGGTTGAACCTCAAGTCAACCTAACCCCCATGGTTGCACTTCAAGCCAACCTCCGTGGTTGCCACTCAAGGCTACTTGGCCTCCATGCAACCTCCATAGTTGCCCTTCAGGCTACTTCGTTTTCATGTGACCTCCAAGGTTGCACCTCAAGGCTACTTCACCTTTAAAAGTGAATAATTCGCCGCTAAAAGTTTTTTGCGACAAAAAAACTTGGTCGCCAATTTGTCGCGGTAGGCTCGCCACTGAAAGTTTTTGACGACCAACTAAAATATCGTCGCTAGAGTAGATTATCACTGACAAAAAACTTAGTCGCTTAAAAATTCATCTACTTGTCACAAAAAAACCTTCGTAGCTGAAAACAATTATATTATGGTCATATTTTTTCTCTTTGGCGATGACATAATATTTGTTGCTGAAAAGTAAGGTACATTTTTTGCGACTAACATATTTTCGACGTCAAATAACAAATGAATACCCTCACCTTTAACTAATAGGCAACAAAATTTATTTGCCACCAAAATAAGAGATTTAGCGACCAAATTTTACTCATCGCCAAACAAAATCATTTCGAAATAGTGGCATTTTATGATTACTATTGTCCTTGTAACAAATCAAAATAAATTCGGTGAAACCCTGGTAAATTTGAACTTTCTATGAGAAAGGGCAAAACGGTAAATTGTCACTACGGTGCGGGTTGAGAACCCTTATTTTTCTAGAGCTCGGATGACGAAACGGACCTCACCGTTGAATTTGTCTCGCGAAATCAAGTTACCTAGACAATTTTCGTCGAATTTCAAGATAGTCGTGTTTTTTCACGTTTTGCGAAGCGGTCGAGTCTCGGGTGAACCAAAAACAGAAGTTTTAATAAAATTTTAAAATTTAGAAAATAATTTAAAGTAAGTTGCAATAAAAATATTTGAATTTGAATCGGAGCAAAATTTAATCGTTTCGGGGCAAAAAACGGACCCGGGAAAGGGGGCGTGTGGTGCGACGTGGACCAAGCGTTAAAGTGTATAAATAGGAACAAAAATCTGATTTTTTAGACACATCTCTGCTGGGTTTTTGCTGGGTTCAAGTTGGAAGAGAAAGAGAAGGAAAAAGAAAGATTTGAAGACTTTTTTCTCAGATCTATAGAGTTTCGTCGGTCGAAATTCTTCGGGCCAAGTATTAAAGTCGATCTACACGATGAGGATTACGAAATCATACCAAAAAAGAAGGATTTCACCGAAGATTCAAAGACGAAATTTTGGGGAAAGTTTGGTTTTGGGCAAAGTTTGGGTTCTTGGAACTTCCTAACATTGTTTTATACTTTAAGAGGTAGGGTTTTCATCATACTTAGGTTTATTTTCAATCTAGTATGATTGTATGAATTGGGTAGGTTGTTAGATTTGATTTAACAAATGCCTATTATATTTGAAATGTGAAATGAGTATTGAAAATGGGTAGAATAAATTATATCTTGACTTGAATACATAGGAATTGCTAAATTTTGATTTCTTGGAATTTTGATAATTGGGTATGTGGAAATCACTAAATGTGATTTTTTTTATTTATGTGATGATTATGGGCATTTTTATGAGATAACATGATTTGGTGCCTTGAAGGTGTTTGACTAAATGCCTATGTGAAAATTAAGTGTGTTATTGCATAGATTATGTATGACATGCTTGGAAAAAATTGTTGTTAAATGTGAATGTTGGTATATGTTTATGATATATTGGCATTGTGATGACTTTATGGAAGTCATATGCTTTGGATATAATTTGCCATAAAAATGTTGAATGTGGTTAAATTAGCCCATATGACATTCATTACATATGGGGCATGATATTGATATTGCAATGGTTCATTACATTGCATATGCACGGAGACATCGCATTTGGTGGGTGTGTGTGCATGGTTTGATCAAACACCATTCTTGGTGGATGATATTTGGGCTCGGGGAAAATTGGATCGAAAATTCGACTGAGTCGCATAGTTAGCATGAAAAATTTGTGTCGGTTATAACAAGCAGGGATAGATTCTCCCTCGGGTGCAAGACCCGATTACTTGATTCATACACTTCCCTGTGGTGAAATTCCGAAAAAGTGTATTGGTGTGTGGAACTGGCGGTGCGACAGCAAAACTCCGCTACCCAGCAAAGACACATGATTTGATTTTATAAATTAGTCATTCGATGTGTAACATCCAACAATGATACATGATTTTGTCTTATAATAAAAACGTATGACTTTTATTTCAAAATGATCATTGGATGTATTTCATCAATGACGGATTTATTACACATTGGCATTGCATTATGTTGTGGGAGCCAGTGAGGGCTCGGGTTAAAGTGCATGAGTGAGTCTCATGTCATTTCATGGCATGACATGGTAGAATTCCAACAGTGAATTGCATATTCTTGTTTGGGATGGTTGTTGCTTGTTGAATGTTGCATGTGAACATTTCATATGCACTTAGGTTGGGGAATAACTTCTGTAGAAGATACCCTATTGAGCGTGACTCACCCTATATGGGAAAATATTTTAGGTGCGGGGTTCACGCCGGTGGAAGGCTCTCAATCAGGGCTTAAATATTGAAGAAAAGCTAACTTGTGGTTTTTAATCCATTTTTGTAAAACATTTGCAAAGTTAGTTTTTGGGCATGTAATGTATGTACAAAATTGTAATTTGAACTTGTACTAACTATGTTTGATGTATATTGGACCTCGGATGGGTTATGTGATTAAATGTTGTTATATGAGTATGGATAAATGGACCCGGTGTGGTCAATATTGTATATTGGACCTCGGATGGGTTATGTGATTGTATGATTGTACATGTTGTGTTTTGGGTAGAGCTCCCCGTACAAAGGAGACTCTGTCTGAATTTTGTTAAATTATGGATCCTGATAAATGGGGCATAATGGCGTGATATCGAGTTACACGGTATCCACGGGTATTCCGCGGGTTGATGGGTGATCAACGGGTTAACAAAGGACCCCCGGTTTTTGGGGTGTCACAAATTCATTGCAGTGCTTCAATCATTGAAGATCATTATAAAATAAATAATTCATAAAACAAAACAAAACAAAAAATAATTTCCAAAGCATTCATTCAAAACACATTTAAAAACATTCATACAAGAACTCATACCAAAACATCCCATGTAAAAAATCAAACTGACAAAAAAAATTGAATGCCAAAATATCTAGATGCCACAAGAACTCGAACTACTTGGATCATAAAGGAAGAGATCTCATCGTCAAAAACAACTCCAAGTAATCTATTGTTAATCTGCATCAAACACAACAAAAGTGCATTAGCAAAACTAAAAAATTATTTGCTAGAATAAATAGTAAATTAAGTATATATTTATAACTGAAAATACTTACAAAGATGAAGTCGTCTCATTAGTCTCCTTATTGCCTCCACCACGTTGCATCGCCAACTTTACTTTAGTTATTTGCTGCAACATCATCTCTTGTCTCTTTTCCATCTACTCGAGTTTTGCCTTAGTCACATCCAACTCTCTTTGTCTGCTTTCATTTTCACCCTAAAGAGTCGCAACAACTACCTTCAAACCTCTTACCTCCTGCTCATATTCAATAGTTTTGGCAACATTTATTAAAGAATATGACTTTGAGCCAACCCCATAACTGGACCTATTGCCAAGGACAATGCATACAATCTCCTCTTGAGAAAACGGGGATGCACTATCCTCTATTGGTTGATCCTTCAACTCTTTCATCCGTTCCTAAATTTTTTAAAAAGTTATAACCCAACAATAAAACCTATGAATTTTGAAAATGGAAATACAGAGACAATTGATACGCTTACATATCGAGATTCTGCTTCTGGTGAAATTCACTTCATTGACTTCTTGTTGATGTGGGTTTTATAAAAGAAGTCCACGATCTGAGGTGGCTCATGTGTCTCAGGGTCCAACTGTTTTCAAAAATTCACGTGAAATTATATACTTTCAACATTTTAAACAAATGAAAGACAAATAATTTTAAGTTAAAAATTATAACCATATCATGCATCACAGAAAGAAAAGACTTAGAACTCATAGTGTGATTGTAGGGTAATTTTTAGAATTTGTCTTTGATTGTTTCTACAACAAATTTTTTTTTTTGTATTAGAACAACAAATTACTCATTTATATTGCATTAAAAACCATCAACATCACTACAACATATATTGTTTACCTGGAAGTTTTGATCCTTGTAGACATGTTCTATTATATAAATTCAATCATTTTGACTAACTTCTCGATAAGGTTTACTTTTTGGGTCCACCCTAGACTCCACCAATCTAATGTAATACTTGTGCATTTTACAACGGTAATGACTATACAACTTAGCAAACTTTTTGTCAATGAATCCCGCAACATGATCAAATTCACCATACCCCACAACATTAAACTTAGTTTGCACAAAAAAGTAGTATATCATTTTAAGAAAAAATAAATATATATGTTAACTACAAATATAAAAAAAAAATTAATTACCAAGAGTCTTGCAATGATAGGGGCTTTTTTTTCAATAGGTAACTCGTGTCACTGGGTCACATCCCTGACTGGGACAAAACCCCTAGTCAAGGTTCAAATCTCCGTAATAAAACGCTGCGCATTTTCGCTAACAGGAGCACCCACATTTGCAGGGATCTCAACACGTAATTTTCCATGTGCTGTTAATAACTTCTTTGTAGCCTTTCCTCGAGTAAGACCTTGCTCTCGTCTCGAGGTTGAACCTGTCAAGCATAAAACAAAATTGAATAATAGAAAATAGTTTAGATTCAACTTAAGCAAATAAAATTATACCTTTGTTGTTATCCGCAGTACGTGGACTAGGTGTAATCGATATCAGTGAACCAATCGTCCCACCAAATGCCACATCCGAGCATGTAGGTGCAAATAAGCCGAGTTTACGTTTTGGAGGTGTAACATTAAGATATTCAGGTGATTATGCAAATATTTAATCATAAATAAAATAAGTAAAAAATAATAAATAATCATACAATCGCCTAATAAATTTGCCTAAAATATTCAACATATCTGGATCAACATCAGATTCAGAAATGTTATTCATATCTTCTTCAGAATTACCATACTCTAATAGTGTCTCATCTCGTCATCACAAATGAAATCATCATCGATATTATTATTTTGTCTATTTTCAGATGTCATAACCCTTTTACTTGGAATAAGCACAGGATCGAGCTCAGTCCTACGAAATAGATAGGTATCACAATCTTCAACTACTATAGGAACATCCTTAGTGGTTTCATCTTGTTGAAACGCATCCCTTGGACCAAAAAGTTCATCATCACCTACTTCTACGTCAGGTAACTCAGGTATATACCATATGCCTCGATGTTGGACCCTTTGTACTATTTGCCAATGTGGACCATACTTAGTGTCATTAACATAGAAGACTTGTTGCACCTGACTAGGTAGGACAAATAGATCATCTTTGTACCAACGACCTTTAACATCAATACTTGTGAAATATGCATCAATATGGACTGTTTTTCCCTTAGCAAAATTGAACCATTCACATTGGAACAGAACAACACGATATCCAAAACTATAACTCATTTCCTATACTTTACATAAATAATCGTAGTAGTCAATTGTTTTGTTCTCATGATCCCCTTCAACAGCTAATTCACTATTTTGGGTTTTACGACGGTTATTGCGATCTTTGGTGTGAAATCGGATACCATTGCATATGCAACCCGAATACATTCTAATCGTAAAATCAGGACCATTTGCTAATGACTATAATTCATTAGTAGCTTCAGTTGAACCTTCAAATCGCAATTGATTGATCTACAAGATATCATAAGAAAAATAATATTACCATTTTTTCACTAAAACATACAATGTACTACACTGAGTATTTCATAAAATATTACTTATTCGTTTTTCGAATCACTTGGAAAATTCTTGTTGATGCCTTCTATGAATGTCTTGTTCATTTTGCTCTCGCGATAGATTTTTGTGCTCTCTACTTACAAAAAAATGTGATTGTAAATCATTTAAAAAAAATAAAATCAGGCATTCACATATTTAAAAAGTCAACTTACTCCAGATACGAATCTATATCAGGGTTAATATTGGCTGCAAAATTAATGGCTGCAAAATAAAAGATTATTTTAGCAACGACTTAATATTGTCACTGAATAGCAGCTCTCTTAAATCAATCATTAAATAAAAAATTATTTGATTTGTGATGACTAAATTCGTCGCCAAAATAAACTCCTATTGGCGCCAAAAATGGCCAATGGCGGGAATTTTTTTGCAACCACATTCGGCGACAAGTATAAATAATTGTCGCCAAATTTTTTTTAATACTTTTTTGCGACAAAACATAATATTTGTCGTCGAATGTCTTTTTTTTTTTGTGACAATTTTTCTTACACACCACAAAAAGTCGTCGTAGTAAAACGTTTTTCTTGTAGTGCCCCGTGGTTGCATCTCAAGCCAACCTCCGTGGTTGCCCCTCAAGGCTACTTGGCCTCCATGCAACCTCCATAGTTGCCCTTCAGGCTACTTCGTCTTCATGCGACCTCCAAGGTTGCACCTCAAGGCTACTTCGCCTCTAGCAAACTTCTGTGGTTGTTACCTCAAGCCAATCTCCGTGGTTGCCCCTCAAGGCTACTTCGCCTCCATATGACCTCTAAATTCTCTTCAAGGCTACTTCGCCTCCATGCAACTTCTAAGATTACCCTCTAAGTTACTCAACCTTCGACAAACGATCAACAACTTCTATGATTGCTCAGTAGGCTACTTAGCATTTCTTAAGGATTTGCTACCTCCAAGTATTAGGCACCTCAACTTGTGGTGACCCTCTCCCTTTGGTTATAATAGGGAACACATGTGTTAGAAAGACTCGAACTATCATCACTAAGGAACTTCTACATGATCTCAGGAATCAAGAAGTCATTTTCAGGCCATGAAACATCCTCCCAAACTAGATATGACTCATCAATCCCGACTTGACTCTCGAGCAACTCTTATCGCTCAACTAGCTTATGAGCAAAGTAAGTCAGTCCCCTGTATAAGCAACAATGAATGCTTCTCCTTTCCTTATATTAACCAAGCTCCAACCTATGAACCAAGTGAAGGAACACAAAGGAAAGTAAGTAAAGAGGAGAGGAGAGAGAAAGAGATTTAAAGCCCTAATCCTTTAAGTAATAAAGCCCCAAAAATAATCAAAGTCCTCCGACAATATATTTCAATTAACTCCATTCGTTAACTGAGGCATGGGGGGCAATTGTGAGGCGTAAAGGCATCCATTGCCAGCCGGTACCCACCTAGTGAGCCTTCTGTCGGTTGGCACTCACCTAGGCAAGCCGCTGTTGATTGACATTTGCTTGGGTAAGTGTCTGCCGGTTGACACTTGCTCGGGCAAGTCTCTGTCAGTCAGCACTTGCCTAGGGGAAGTCCTCACTCGTCCACATGTGGTACCCAAAGCTACTATGGGTCAGCCACCTAACTGTTAAGTAAGTTACTATGTGTTCTCACATTCTCTTGCATCTTCATACGACAAAAAGAGTCCTACTCTAATATGGTCAGATAGAGGAACAAGAGTTCTAGACAAACACTACTCCGAGTATTAAGGAGCTAGTGATAAGATCAACAATACCTCTTGGCAAGTACATCCTTACCTTCAATCTAGGACCTAGAGTCCTATACTACTCCAAACAAACATGAGCTAATGATAGGGACTTAGGAGTAAGAGTCATGGTTTAACTCTACCCTGAATATCTAGGAGTTGGTGATGAGGTCCATCTTATCACAACCTAGAGTTTAAGTTTTTTTGGGACACAACTTTCTATCATCATAAATAAAGGCCTCCGAGCACATGGTAGATGAGGGAATCATAGTCTATTCATTCTATACTTTTTTTCGACTTGAAATCTAACTTAAGCATCGGAGTCCCTTTGACCACCTCTAACCATCGGTTCACCTAGGTTTTATCTTATTTTGCATGTTACTCAAAACTTCCTTACCATCGTCTCTATCCGTACGAGGTGGTGACTCCTTATGCGGAATTTTCTCCGCACAATACCATATAGAACTAAGTATTACAATCCTTACACTATATTTGTGATCTATTTTCTCACAACTATAAGTTTGGTCGCTAAAAGCTATAAAAGGTTGACGCCAAAAATAGCTTCCGGTCATTTACGATGAAATGGAACTTTTGGTGCAAAATTGGGTGAATAGCCGATCAATGGTTGTTCTTGTGTTAATATTTTTCCCGACAACATGGACATACAAATGTGAATCTAGAAAATTATTATAGGCAAAATTTCATAGTAATAATAATCAAATTAAATTAATAATGAATACACAAACTCATGTGCCATTGTGTAATTGTATCATTAACTCCTATCTTATCGTTTCTTATTTTAAATATTTCTTTTATGTATCGTTTGTTTTTATGTATTTAGCTTTTTTTCCCCCATATTTTCCTGGCCCTTCTAAAGCTTATTTGGATGGATACTAGTTTACATATGCACCTATATATAAGTGTATTATGAAGAAATCCTTGTTGCAGAGTCGACTTACATCAATTTTGACTCTCTTTTAACAATATCCGTATAAAGTCACGTTGGATTTTACTTGAAACATAATCGAAAATCAGATCTTCATTATTAAAATAAACCTAATAATACTTTTAATTAGTACATGTATAATTATTCCCAACTAATTTTCATATATTGAAAACATTGCCTAATAACCTCAATGTCAATGTCTTTTTCTTTTTTGCAACGATTATAGGGAGAGGAGGATATTATTCATGCATTTTCCGTGCTCAAGTGGAGAGACTTTGCCATCTTGGATTAGCCCTCAGGCCTTCTTAGTATCAATGTCAATAAAAATGTTTTTGTCAACATATTCAAACTAACAATTGTGAGAAAGCGGAGGTGATATGTAGGGAGGGAGAATAAAGATGATTAGAATGATTTTTTCAAAACATGTTGAGTGAATTCAACTAGCTAAATATTAGTTAAGTTCACTTGGAAGAGAGAATGTGAAAATTTAATGGAGGTTTTTTTAATTTTTTTTTTTTGGGGGGGGGGGGGATCTGTGAGAGAAAAACTGAGAGATTTTTTAAAAGTTCGATGAAGTTGAGGCATGTTATCTGCAATTACCCCTAAGTACAGGGGGGCTGTTTGTAATTAACCCATTTTAAAATCTCCCCTAAGTTAGTCTGTGCTGTACAAGTAACATGTCAAGCGATCCAGACATACAGAGAGTTCGGGAGAGAGAAAAATCTGGATATCTCTCTTTCGATCATCTTTTCTCTCCGAATTAGTATAAGAAATGGCGGACGAACCATCACTCACTCGTTGGTCTTTCCAGGTACCTATTTTTAATATTGATTCCACTACCTTTCTCCTTGTACCTCTCTCTCTCTCTCACACAAACACACACACAGATACAAAATCATGCACTCACCAAGTAAAATCTGTTTGGTAGCCGATAAAATGTTGAAAAGAAAATAAAAGAAAACTGAATTCTGAAATGCAGAATTTGCATCAATGTATGACTCTGGGAAATTAAAAGCTACGAGATTTTACTTGCAATCTCTCTCTCTCTCTCTGAAGTTTTCTTGTATAGAATGTTTCATTGCTAAGAAAAAGTGGGAGAAGAAAATAAAGTCAAATTCTGCTTTGCTAAGCACAAATGTTTGGCGTTCTTGATCTGTGCTTTTCAATCAATAATAATCAAAATTTGAATCAAACGTGTTGCCCTGAGTTGTTTTGATTTTGTTTTCCTCTATTTTCCCGGCAACCAAACAGTACTGTGCATGACATCTATTCAGTTATTTCTATTTCTTTTCTGACAACGATTTAGTTCTGTGAATTTTGGTCTCCTGTTTAGAATTAAATACAATTGAAAAAAGGATATTGCATTTATGAAGAATATTGGGTCTATATCAGGATTTCAAGCTCTTCTATGATGTTAAGTTTGGGAGGAAGAGGGAGTCTGAGGCAAAAGATGTGGCCGCAAATGGTCATTTCAATGATAAAAAAGCCGAATATAATGGGGATTCTTTGAATGTGACATCGAATGGAAAGGGGCATGTGAACAACATATCTGACCTGGCCATTTACGAGCAGTATCGGAGTCAGGTACTCCACTCTCAATACATGAGTTGGTGATTTATATGGTTGTTCAGTATTTTACAGTCTATTTATAAATTTGATACTCTTAATTTCAGGACCAGGGAAGCTCGACACACTACAATGGGGTTTCATCTACTGCAATGTATGAAAGGCTGTATGATTTTTTTATTTAATACTTGCATAAGTTGTTTTCTTAATGCTCAGATGGCACTCATCAGAAGGTTGTTTAAATGATCCCATCAACTACAGTTTAACAGTGAAAGAAGATTTTTTTACACCGGAAAATATATGAATATATTGTAGCTGCTTCTTGGATCTTTTCCTTGCAACATACAAGAAGTAGCTTTTCTATGAGTTTAGGCAAAGAACTTAAACTTCATACTTGTTGGCTAATGGGAACATCTGATTTGTTTAGTTGTTGAAACTTGATAACTACTGAAGCATAATCTCTTCTTTTTTGAGAATCTGCTGACAACAGATGTATTCCTTTCAGGCAGAGATCTCTGCTTCCTGCTTTTGAATCTGTGGAAATGCGTGCTTTGGCAGAGAGTTTAAGTAGGTAATTGGTAAAGTAAAGGACTTTTTTCCATAGGACTACTCAATAACTGTTTTTGAATTCCATGTGGCCCTAAGTTTTTATTTAGGGTAAAATCTTTTAACGTAGTAAAACTTAATCCTTTTTCTTGTGAAGGGATATCATTCGTGGTAGTCCAGATGTGAAGTGGGAAAGCATAAAAGGGTTAGAGAATGCCAAACGTCTACTTAAAGAAGCAGTTGTCATGCCAATAAAATATCCCAAGTAGGTCTTGTTTTTGAATATCTCGTGGCATGCTATTGTCTATATTTAAAATGGATCTTCATATGGATCTTTTACTTGGTTCGGATAGCGAATATATTTGGCAAAGATGTGTTTATAGAGCAATGAGTCACTAACTTATGCTATTGTATGTAGTTTGTTTAAGTGATAACAATGCCCCCATTCTTAGTGAAATATGTGTGTTAGGGTTTGGGTGATAGAGATAGGAGAGATTGGAACAGAAAGGATATCCAGCCCATATGTAGGCTGACTAAGTGTACATACGAAAATTGTAATCACAATACCCTTAGGTCTTATAACTCAACACTTCCTTAAGTTGCAACACTTCCTTAAGTTGGAGTGTAGATATTTATTTGTCGGTAGGTGTAGCTCGATTTCAGCAATTTCAATGTCGACCTCATTTTGTTGATGGGTGTAGAAAGTGGTGCAGAATTCAAGTCGAAGGTAGCATTATTTTCTAGAAAGCAATAAATCTCACAACACAAGCAAATTATTTGCAACACGAAAGGAGATTTCAAATCTTGTGTGGCTTGACTTTATCATTTCAATTGAATTTACTATAGTGCCATCAAGTGTTGGTGATGTAGAACAGGTTGAGCATATTGCTTATAACGGGAAGACCATAGTACATTCAAAGTGCAATGGGAGCCTACAAAGTAATAGTTGAGGCAAAATGAATCGGACTTGGAATTAAGTGGATTTAGTTTCGTTTCATCCGATTTGCGCCATGGGGTTTTCTGTTTTCGGGACAAATTCTTTTATGTTTTAAGAAAGAATTAGATAATCAACGACAAATCTTAAGAAATTTTGATTTTAGTACTGTTAGTTTTCCTAGACTCCAGGTGACATGTGCTTATTAATTAGTTAGATTGTAATTTCTATTTTTAGTATATTTCGTAAAATTAGATATTTTTCATCCTTGTAAACGGTAGAATTTTGACCATTCTCAAACTCTCCTAATTTTTTACAACATATTCATTCAATAATACTATATTTCAGTGTTTCTCTTACTTCTAGATGTGTGTGTTTGATAAACGAAGAAATGGTGATTTCTTTGTCTCCTCTTATCGTTGCGTCAGTTGATGCCTATAAATAAGCAATGAATTCTCTTTTTTCGGTAGTTAGGATTTGATATAAATTTAGTGAGTGAGAGATCCATACTATGAGTGTGCATTGAGAGGGGTCTACAAGGGTTATGGACTTGGGTTTTAGGATTAAATCTAGTGGTTAACTTAGATATTCTCAATTTTTCTCATTGGAAATTTGAGAATGCTACGTTAATGTAGACAAAATTTTGTCGAACCACGTAATTTCTTTGTTAGTTTTGTGTTTGTTTTATTTGTTTCTTGTCCCTATGGTATCTACCTTAATACTCAAATTAGAGGCCCATCATAACAAATGGGTCTTAGATCTTGTTATTGTTTATTGTCATGGACTTTCCAATTACCTTGAAACTTAGTTATTTTGATTTGAGAATTTGCAATGACTACAATTTTTGAGCAAGTATAGCTTGATGGAAGAAATTACTTTAGTACGTGGCTTGTAAAGATATGTGCCTAGTTGGTTTAGTAAGGGTTGCTTAAAGCTCTGAAGGAGAGAGATGCCTTACTACAACAATGACAGATAATAAAAAAGACAACCTATTAGGAGAAACACATGGTATTATTACCTTGTGAATTAGTGATGGGTTTTTGAGGGAATTTGTGGAAGAAATTATGGTCGTAGGATTGTAGCTAAAGTGGAGAGTCTGTACACACGATTTAACATTTGTGCTTGAGGAAATTGTTGTTTCCCTCCATATGTAAGAATTTATGTAAGTTATTAATCAACTTGACGAGTTCAATAAAGTTATGTTAGGTCTAAAGAATGTCGATTTAAACTTGCTGACATAACTTTTTTTTTTTTTTGGAGGGGGCAGGGGGGAGGTGGACTTGAATCCTTGATCTCAAGAATACAAAGCCTTCACAAGGTAAGGAGTACCATTGGATTAGAGGCCTGTTGGCCATATCCTTAATCTCGAAGGAGTTAAAGAAAAAAGTGTCTTAGAGTAGAGAAACAAATCTTAGACAATTTGCGTTGCAAGAGGACAATCAAATGAGAAAGACCCGAGCAACAGAGGTTATCCAAATCAAAAGGAAAATCTGACGTGACTTAGTTTCATCAATTCCGACATCGATCTCATTCTGCTTGGTGGCATTGAGAGTGGCACCGAATTCAAGTACAAAGTAGCACTATTGTTCAAGAAAGCAATAAATGCCACAAGAAAAGCAAACTTGTCTACATCGAGAAAGGAGATTTCAAGCCTTCTGTGTCGGTTAACTTTATCATTGCTATTGAATTTACGTTAATGACATCACGTGTTGCTGCCTATATAAGTAGGCAATGCGCAATGGTTTATCTTTGTTTGGCAATTAAAACTCGACACAAGTTTAGTGACAGAGAGATACTCGGGTATATGTGTAAGAGGGGAATCGTGGGGGTGTCTTGGGTAGGCAATAAGGATGAGTGCTTGAGGACACCAGGAACATCCATAGGGATATGTCGTTACTATAGATACTAATTAGAGAGAGTGATGGGCTTTCTGTTAAGTGTGATTTCTTACACAAGGTGTATAGGGGGTTTTGGGCTCGAGTTTTGGGCTTACTTTTGAGCAAGCAACTAAGCTTGTGTATATATTCTCAATTTCTCTCATAATAAGCTTGATCACACTCCGTGAATGTTACCACATAAATCTTTAGGGGTTGTTTGATAACTGCCTTTGTTTTGTGTTTTGTGTTTTGTGTTTTTGTTTTCAATTTTTGTTAAAAATGAAAACAAAAATATGTTTGAGTATTGTTTTTGTTTTTGTTTTATATTAGTAGTTTGGAAACAAAGACAAATAAATGGGAACAAAAAAAAGATGTTCCAAGAAACACTAAAAACAAAGACAACACGCGCAAAAAGGCTTAGGAATTAATGAGATCTGGGCTTCGACTCATCTTAACAACAAATCAAGGCGTTTTTTTGTTGAAGTATAAAAACCCATTTCATCCATCTCTCTTCCCCCATCGCCTCTCTCTCCTCTCCCTCTTCTCTCCGTATCAGACTACCTGACGATACAGAGAAACCCATCGTTGCCTCTCTCCTCCCCATCGTTGCCACTCTCCTCCCATTGCTGCCTCTCTCTCTCTCCTCTCTCCCTCTTCTCTGTGAAACCCAGAAGTTGTGCATATATATGCACATATCCTGTGTATATATGCACAGATCTGTGCGTGTGTGTGTGTTGTGTTGATTTGGGATTTAAGCATATATACACAGATCTGTGCATATATATGCACAAATCTGTGTATATATGCACAGATCTGTGCGTGTGTGTGTGTTGTGTTGATTTGGGATTTAAGCATCTGTAGAGTTATGCTTTTTTGGTTTAAAAAAAAATGGTTTTACTGTAATTAACAGTTGTGGAGTAGCAAGTGTTTGGATTCCTGATTGCATATTCCAGTGATTTATTAGTGACTTGGTCTTTATTCTTTTCCTTTTCCACTCACTTGCTAATCTGGCTCCTGGATATGCACAATTGTTTTATTGTCAGAGCATGTGTGCTCTGTTTTTGGTTGCTTTTTTTCTTCAAATTCTAATTGTTGAACGATTTTGATCTGTGCTAAACAAATTTAGTCTGTCTACACATACGCGAGTGTTTGTCTAAAGTAAAAATTTGAAGTAGTTACTAAACATATTTTTTGTTTTTATTCTTATAATTTGATAGACAAAAATGACTCTCAAACATGTTTTCTATTTTAGTGTTTATCACAAAACAGAGATAAAAATTATCTCTGTTTTTAATTTTTTTCAAGACGCGAAAACAAAAATGTTACCAAACGACCCCTTAGTGTCTTTATATATGCTTCGTTTTTTCTTGTCACTTTGTTTTTCACCTTGATACTCTAATCAAGGACCTGCCACACCAAACTAGTACTAGAGCTAGTTTTTGATGTTTTTGGGCGGTCACTTTAAGTGGGACTTGGCAATATCAGTGATGGCTATTAAGATGAATGGCAATGTTCTCTTGAAGTTGTAGTCATAATATCATGGTGGTTAGAAAATTGTAACCTACTACGTTTGACCCTCCTGTGATGGTGTGGTGTCGTGTAGGTGCAAGCCATTGGGCTTTCCCTTTGTATAATGGTGAAGTGATTGACTGCAGGACTGTTGATGGAGCAAAAAAGATGTAGGTTGAGGTGCAGGTTCTTGATGGAGGGAAACACGGTGACTCATAGAATAGGTAATAGTAGATTCTTGTATTAGAAAAGCAAAATTGAATTTGGGTATGATGCTTGTGGACAACGGTGAGTTTTGTGCAACAGCAGAAAGAATCTTGGCAAGGTGGATCCTTTTTTGAGAGGGTTGTTCATCAAATCAGTATACAAAAAAGGCATCCATGTTAGCGACAATTGACAGGAACCTGGAATGTAGCATTCCAAACTTCAAGGTAGAGCCGTCACTTCACTGCATATAAGATTTGAATTTTCGCAAAGATGGAAATTGTTGAGTATGGCTCAAATTCTGTAGGCACCTTTTGTTACTGCCCTCGAAATGTATGTGAGGAATTTTGTCCTTAGTCACATAATTTTTACCCACTTGCTCGGAGCATTAATTCGCGTTTTAAGAGCGAATTCGACAAAAAATCATGCTCTCACTCCACCCCAAATTTGCGAATTTAATATTTAGACTCTTGCCCAAGTTAGAAACCCAAGGCTTCACACTCGGTTAGCCAAAATATCAAAAAAGGCTGACTACCTCTACTCTACTCACCTTAATGAGAGGCTTTCCAGCTAAGGCTTCACGTGGAGTAGTTGGGAAAAACAAGCCGCTGACCAGCATGTGTAGCTGTCAGCTTCTCATGCTATTTGATGTGGGATGACTGTCTGAGACAAATGCCTTCGAAAGGCTTTTTGTTTAAGCATTCACTCTTTTATTTCCATGCCAAATCAATAGTTAACAAAATTTAAGCAATTTTATCATATATTTGTATATGAAACTTGATTTTTTAATTATATTTTGATTAACTTTTATATATGTATGTATATAGTATTGCACTCTCAAGGCGTTCCCGCTATAAGATTTTTTATAAAATTTTTCGGTTTTGGGCCCCCGCTCTTGCTCCCACCCCTATTCCCGCTCCCGTTCTATGTGACTTAGGTTTTGTCAAAGAAGGAAGAATGAGCCAATACCTATTGCCTAGCATGTTCTCTAATTGATGTATTTGACATTTGTGCCATTCACATAAGCATTTTGTTATGTAGAAAACAATAAATTTAATTGTTGCTAGTAGAAGACATTCGAACAGGGGTGCTTGGGAGATACCAGAATGATATGTCAATTGGACCTCGCATGATGTTTTGAGTATGCACTGAGGATAAGTTTTGGAGGACACCAAGAGGGGATGCGTAGGGATACCCTACACTTTTGTCAGGAGGGGATGCATAGGGATATACTCTCACTAGAGACTCTAATAGAGAGCGCAATGTGCTCTTCGAGTACGTGAGATTTATTAGTCAAGGGTTTGAGTTTGGAGGAGAGTGATGGATGTACAAGGGATTTTGGGATAAAATCTGAGCAATTAAGCTTGTACAATTATTGTTTGAATTATAGTGATTCAGGTCTGGGTGGTGGATGTATGTGAGTTTTAGGGAACCACGTCTATCTCTATGTGATTTGATGATTATATAAACACCCTCGAATCTTGTAACTCAACACTCTCCCTTGGGATGTATTGTCGATATTTATCTTACCCAACTTGTTACTTAGCTTAGAAAACTGCCCTACACTTAGAGTTTTGGTGAACATATCACCTATCTGATCTCCAATCCACACATACATGATAGATATATGTTTCCACAGTAGCAAATCTCTAAAAAAGTATATAATTAGTTCTTGGAAGGAACACACAATTAGAGGCAATATGCATAGCTTGTCCCAAAACATTTTCGTGGTTTTTGATCAGATATACCCATTTCATGTATTAAAGAATTTACCCACATCCTTCCCCTTGTTGTATGACCACCGAACCAGCGGCCTTTGCGCCAACAAGACCGCCCTTATCCCTTTCCTTTCACCATTCCGCCTCCTTCCTTTTGAAAACTACTTCCCCTACTGAAGCACCAAAGGTGCTATCTGTTCATAGTTTTCTTTTGCACTTTTGCACTTGATATAGCTACAAGATTTTGTTTCTTACTCTGTCACGTAACCATATTACTAAATTAATGAACAATGCTTAGCTATTGAACGTCGGTCCTAACTACAACATTTTTCTTAAATATCAAACCATTTGGCATACAAGTCTTAATTTTCTAATCTAGAATTTTGCACAAAGTGCCTTACACTCCAAAAGCATGCTTGCTAACCAACCTAGTTATTATCAAGGATAATTGTTCACCAACTGCCTTTTGATACCACTTTAAATCATCAAACTCTTCACCACTCTCCTTGTCAAACTTCAAATTTAAATTCCACTAGGATAGCAGGTGGTTTTGCGCCCAATAGTCTAGTTTCCTTATGGATAGCAAGAGCAGTATCTCTATTTGACCGTGCAGCTTTTATACCCAATAGTATCTCAAATGGTGAAGTTCCATCATATGAAAAGTTTGCCTAACTGTGTTTGAGATGCCTAAAGGCATCCTCATCACTCCGTCTAATCACAATATCATCTCCATATACTGCATTAGAGTAATGGACCCAAGATAACAAGCACGAGAACATAAATTTGAGTATGAGAGCAATTACTTATCTGCAAAATGTTGATTTTAGTTTTATATCTAGTCTAATCCTTGGTACTGCAAATGTGGAGATGCTTTTAATCACACTGTGTGTTTTTGTTGAGTTTCTTATGTTTAAAGATTGTTTTTTTCCCCCCCAATGTAGATTTAAAGATTCTTGATCCTGCTGTTCGAGCTCTTTAATTATGTAAATTGTTTTTGGACTAACAGTGTAGGTTGTTTTCCTTCATGTTCCTGTGATACATGGCATTATATCAAGATAGTGTATCATGAAATTTCTTCATGTCTTTTTGAATTGTTCAAAAAGGGTAGAATTTCTTACTTGTACTTTTGATTTTCAAGGAGTATTAGGGCTTAACTTTATAACCTACAATTTTCGAGTTCCCATTTAACCAGTCAAAATGATCTTTCTTCTTTTTCATCTAGGTACTTTACTGGTCTTCTATCACCATGGAAAGGTATCCTCCTTTTTGGCCCTCCAGGCACTGGCAAGGTTTGTGGTTTTTATCTTTTCCTGTTTTGTCATTATGTTTTGTGTCATTTCATAAAGTGAACATGACCAATTAAATGAATTAAAACCAACGTTTAACTAGTTGGTTTGTTTACAAGTATTTGTTTCTAAGATTATAGTATAACTAACTCGTATTTTTTATACTCTTTTGACGTGTAATAGTAAATAATACTTAAAAAACACTCGTGTCTTTAAAATCAAATGGAATTTTGTTGATATTTTGTGTTGTATAAAAACTAGAAAGGAGAGCGTATAGATTAAAATTAAAAATTGTACATCTTACTCCATGTGTAGAAGTATTCACATATTTTATTAATTATTTGATACGATGGTTATCTGATACGTATCATCGAGTATCCGACGAGTACGTCAACCTTGACCAAGTATCCGTGCTTCATAGGTGAAGAGCTTTTTCATGCCAGCAAAACATCAATATGGTATTACCAGCAAAATGTCATTACTGTGGGTTCCTTTAGTGCTTTCCTTTCATTTTCCTTTATGATAATGTTAAGAAGTTAATCTCAACAATCAGCTATTTTAAGCAACTTTCTTCTTCAGGAGTTGGGGGATTCGGTCCTTTTGGGGGGAAAAATATGCCATTACCTAATTTATCTGCGTGAGCCAGGGTGATGGGAGGTTGAATTAAAAACAAACCTAACTTCATTATTTTTACTAGTTGGCTGCTATCGGGACTTGATCCTGAAATACTAGTTGGCTGCTATCAGGACTTGGTCCTTTTTTACTTACCAGCAGTTAGGAGACCACCCTAGATGCTGAAGAAAACTTTAGCAGGACAAAGAATTTTCAGATCTTATTAGTTCAGGAATTGTACAATGGTATATATATAGACGGTGACGGTGTGAGCTCAACAGAGTGATGTAACTGTCTAACTAATACAGCTCGAATCTAGCTGGATTCTGTTAGACTAGTTGGCTTAGTTTGATCCATCTGTGCGGCTCTTTGGCTTGATGACAACAGTTGCAAGGATTCTGGTTTTGATTCCTAGTCTTTTGATTGGCTCTTGACTGCTCATCAGTTATAGCAGAGTCTTTATCCGTGTGAGGTTGATCAGTTGCTTGTCATTGGGTGGATAATGCTTGTGCTATGCTAACATCCCCCCTCAAACTAATGAGGGAAGGAGCCGCCGTTAGTTTGGACTTGAGCTGAAGAAATTTATCAGATGAAAGCCTTTTAGTAAATAAATCAGCCAACTGTTGTTCTGAAGCTATGTGTTGAGCATGCAATTACTTTCTGGTAACTTGATCATGCACAAAAATGGTAGTCCACTTCTATGTGTTTTGTTCTTGCGTGAAACAGAGGATTAGAGGCAGGGGAAATTGTTGAAGTATTGTCACAACAGATAAGAGGCATGGTGGACAGAAAAACATGAAGATCATGTAAAAGCATTCTGATTGAGGAAAGATCTGCAGCTGCCATTGCTAAGGCTCGATATTTAGACTCTGTTGAAGACTTAGATACAGTAGATTGCTTCTTTGCATTCCCACAAATTGGATTGCAACCAAGGAAGATAAGAAGTCTGGTTGTTGATCTCCTGCCCAATCAGCATCAGTAAATTCTCTGAGGGCTAAGGAGCTAGGAGAATGGTTAAGATCACCATCTGGAGTGCCCTTAAGGTATCTTGGGATGTGTTTAACAACAAATAATGTTGGTTAGAGGGGGTTTGCATAAATTGGCACACATAATGACGGTAAAGGAGATATCAGGTCTAGTAAATGTAAGGTATTGAAGAGCTGCTACTATGCTATGATACTGAGTAGGATTGGATAAGGGCTATGAAGCACGATACGGATACAGGATATGGATACGATACGATACGATACGGATACAGCGATACGACAAAACTTAAAAAAAATGATATGGGTACGGCTAGGATAAAATATATATATTTTAAAATTTATTATTATATTTAATGCAATAATTATAATTTATAAACTGAATTACACATCTATCAAAGATATATAATAATAACTAACCATTCTATCATTCATAAATCATACATTCTATATCATATATATATATTGCATAATATCAAGTCCATGCTTAAAAAAAAGAAACCATCTGATTACAAGTCAAGCAACAAAAAACTTGCAACTTGGAATATTATCCTATTACAAGTCAAGCAACAAAACATTCCCCTCTTGTTACTAAGACGTTTCCTTAATATTATCTTCATTTCTATCCCCTCCATCTTGGAACAACATAGCTTCCATCTCTGGCTCATCAAGTGAAAGACTTGCAACTTCAAGCAACCCAACACCCTCCAATGAATCAAATGCATCTCCACTAATGTCCCATAGCTTCGTATCTCCTTCCATGTATTGTTTACTCCTCCTCGATAAGAGACAAAAATTGTTGTGTACAAAAATCAAATCTTGAGCACGAAGTGGTGTCATTTTGTTCCTTTTCATGGAAGTAATGAAAGAGTAAGTACTCCAATTTCTTTCACAGCAAAATGAGGAACAAGGTTGGCTAAATAATTTCAATTCTAAAGATTGAAGCATTGGTGCCGGAGACCCATGAGAAATCCACCACATGAGAGGGTCTATTAATCCTCAATATACTCTTGAGTCTTGCTCTCAAAATTGATCAAAACAACTAGAGAACTTAACATACTCAGTATTAACCTTCATTCTCTCTTGTGGATTTGGAAAGTATCTGTGAAAGCATTTACTTCTCATAGATGAAATCTCTTCGTAGTTGTGAGGAGAAACACGATTGGGATTTTCATTTAGCCACTGTGCACTATAATACCTATATTGCAAAATTAGAAGATATCAAAACCAACTCGATTAAAAAAAAGTACTTTAAGAGTAAAAACTAAAAAAAAAGTTGTCACCTTGAATTTAAGGAATGTGCAAGACAATGAAGAGGTGTGTTACTTTTAGCTCATCTCTCAACTAGAACTTGATGTACCATATGAGAAAAGATTGACTTTGCATTATCTGGCTTCCCTTCATGCCTATATATAACTGTCTTTACCTTTTCAATCATTGTGTCCCACATTTCATAAACCAAATGAACACATGGTATTTCTGGATCGCAAACCCTCAACATCTCATAAATCGGCAATGTGAAAGAAAGTACATAATCTATCTTATCCCACCAAATGTCTCAAGATGTTTTCCTTCACAAATGTCGCTTTCACAACATCATCTTCTTTGTAAGAAGACTATTTCTCACTAATCATCATCGCTTGAAGACCACGCTTGATGAGTTTAAATCTTTCCAACATTACAATAGCAGATGCAAAACGAGTGTCTGCAACAACAAACAACTTTAAAGACACAAACTCATTGAAGATAAACAACCTCAATGAATGATTCATGATGAAATTTTTGATAGTTACTAAATCTCCAACAATTTCTGTAATCCAGTGGCATTCCTTATAAGTAACTGCATTCCTCTCAAGATTTTTTGCAGCACAAATATTCTTAAGGGTAAGATTCAATGTGTGCACAACACATGGTGTCCAAAAGATATGTTGGAACTCATTTTGAATGATTAATCCAGCAGAAGAACAAACAAGAGCATTATCAGTAGTTACTTGAACCACATTT
Source organism: Ilex aquifolium (assembly GCA_951799425.1). Taxonomy (NCBI): domain Eukaryota; kingdom Viridiplantae; phylum Streptophyta; class Magnoliopsida; order Aquifoliales; family Aquifoliaceae; genus Ilex; species Ilex aquifolium. Next base: position 47,505,873 of record OX637392.1, on the reverse strand, counting down.
TGAGGTCCAACTTCTGTAATTACTTGATTGATTAAGTTGGCAATAAAAAACTTATCTTTGATCTCACCCTCGCAGTTGACAGCTATCAAGAACATTGCCCCAAATTCTGATGCAACCATGAAATTGATAAGAGGTCTTCTTTGTGAATCAGTCCACCCATCTGTAACAATGTTTATCCCTTTTCCTTCCATCACAATTTAGTTGGCTCCAACAACCTTTCTACATATGCCCTTTCCTTTTGAAGTAGCGTGGTCCTTAATGCCTTGTACCCAGGTGGTACATAACTAGTAATCAAATTAGTGGCAACAAATGTATAAGAACTCACATAATATGGGTTCCTAGATAAATGAAAAGGCAAGCCACCTGAATAAAACATTCGTGTGCAATTCTTTCCGAGCACCCAAGTTAAAAGCTTTCTCCAAAGCACTAGTTCCAGTCGCCTTCTTTTTTCTTGGCTCAAAACTTTCTATTCTAAGTGTTCCAGTTTTTGATATCCCCATACTCCTAGTTGTAGGGAGCTAGAATGAGGAAGTGGCAAAGGAACTTTCTTGGACATAGCCATTTTACCCGTATTCTCTACTTCTTCAATTACCCTTTGCATCTTAACAAGATTTTGGGGAGTCACTGTAGAGCACACTCTAATCCCATGACTAGAAATTTTCAATAAATGTGCCTTAACACGAAAATATGATCCACTATACTCATTCTGACAGAAATTGCATTGGAATCTAAAATTTTCACCTCTTTCCCCCATTTTTTCTACTTATAACCTCAAAGAGGAGCATTATCATCTTGAGTGGGAGTGCCATTTCCACTTCCACCGGTTGAGCCCATACTTTTCGTACCCATACTCATTCTCCTTTAATTATTAATTTAATAAAATGAATCAGCAGTGCAGTAAAATTTAGTAGCAGTAAAATTCAAGGACATCCATCTTATTGTCCTTCTAATTTTTTGAACCTGGCATAATGTATACAAAAAACTTGGAATCAGTTCCTCTAGGATATCCCGTTCATTGTGTTTCTATCGACTCAAGTGCATAAATTTACACAGGACATCTATAATAGCAGTGCAAAAAACCCTAATTCAAGGCCCCCCCAAAAAAAAACCCTAGTTCAACAGCAGTATATGTGTAGTTTGTTCTCCAAATTGGTCAAAAAAAAAAACCCTAATTTTAAACCCTAATTCAAGGCCTCCCCAAAAAAAAATCCCCTAATTCAAGGCTCAAAAGGAGTGCTAATCACTGGTAAAAGGTAAAAGAGACAATAGAGAGACAGAGAGAGAGGAGAGAGCTTACCCGATATACTTGGACAGAGAGAGAGAGGAGACACTCGTAGTCGAGAGATGTTGTCGGCGTCAAATACAGGTTGTTGGAGGTGATAGAGGAGACACCCGTCGTCGATAGATTTTGTCGGCGTCAAATACAAGCTGTTGAAGGTGTGTGTGTGAGAGACAGAGAGAGGGAGAGTTGATCATCAACTTGGGGGCTGTCAAATAAGAGAAGAAGTTAGGGTTTTGTAACTTTGTTCTTTTTTTTTTTTTCAAATAAGGGCCCAAATATATTTATTCTTGTGCCCCTATTTTTAAAAAAAAAATTCAAGTAATACCCTGCCGTATCCCTATGCATATTCAAAGCGTATCCGGACGTATCCGAAATTCAAATTTATTTTTTTAATTTTAAGATACTTTCCGACCGTATTTTATACAAATCAGGCCGTATTGGACACGTATCTGTATCCGGAAAATATCCGACAACGATAATTTGACTTTTTTGAAGTATTCGTGCTTCATAGGATAAGGGAGTACCTCAGATTTAGAAAGCTTATAGGTGGTACAAGGGAGTGTTGCAGGATTTTCAGTTTGACATGTTAGCCTTGTGAAGGAGATCAATAAGGTACTTCTGTGTGAAAGAAAGATTCTAGAGGAAGTATAGATAATGTGGATGCCTAGGAAAAAAATGAAGTGGCCCTTAAATCTTCCATATCAAAAATTGTATGAAGATCAGAAATGAGAGAGGAGATAAATGAGCAATTAGAGCCAGTAATAATTATGTCATCCACGTATAAGAGAAGAACTGTGATAGAGGAACCACTTATGCAAATGAAAAGAGAAGGGTCTGAGTTGGAGGAGATAAACCCACAAGTGTGAAGATGTGCAGTGAATCTCTCAAACCAAGCCCTAGGGGCTTGTTTAAGTCCATAAATGGACTTATGTGACCTGCATACATAGTGAGGAAAAGAGGGATCAATGTAGCCAGGAGGTTGACTCATTAACCTCCTCTTTTAAGTTGCCATGAAGAAATGTATTCTTCACATCAAGTTGCCTACTTGCCTAAGATGCCATTTAAACTGAACAGCAAGCGGCAGAATTAACCTGACTGTAGAGTGTTTCACCACAGGGCTAAATATTTCATCATATTCCAAAACAGCTTCTTGATGAAAGCCCTTGGCCACTGGCTTTGTACCTAGAGATAGAACCATTGGGATGTTGTTTGAGCTTGTATACCCACTTGCATCCTATAGTGTTTTTGTCTGAGGGAGGATACAACAGTCACCAATTGCCTTGTTGCTGCAGGGATTGAAATTTTTCTGTCATGGCTTGACACCATTCAGAGTATTTGAAGGCGATAAGGAGGGTTGTAGGTTCAAAGGAAGAGGCATAAGCTAGCAAGATTTTGGGTCTAAAAATACCAGGTTTGGATCTGATTTGCATAGGGTGGATATTTAATGGTGGGATTTTCTGGTCTGAAGTGGAAGAAGTAGAGGTTGGAGGGAAAGAATGAACTGGACTAGAAGGAGAAGGCACATCTGTAGGTGATGAAGGACTAGAACTAGGAGAGTTGGATGGAGACAAAGGAGCATACTGAGAGAGTACATATGGCAAAGGTAAAGAGTTGGGAGTGTACTGGCAAAAGCATGATACCAAAACTTGTTCGGAAAAAAGCACTTGGATGTAAGAGTAACTTCTGTATCTGCAATATGTATGTGCTTCCTCTCAGCTATTCCATTATGTTGAGGAGTATAGGGGCAGGATCTTTGATGTTGGATACCATATGTTTCTAAGAAGTGCTGCATTGAACTGTTGCAAAACTCACCATCTCCATCACTGTGCAATTTCTTGACATTGGTTGACAATGAATTTTCAACAGAACTCTTGAACTTATGAAAAATATTAGACTTCAGATTTATGTTTACTAATGGAAACAACCAAGTGAAGTTACTGCTGTCATCTACAGAGGATACATAGTAAAGAAATCCATGCAATGAGGGCTCATGAGATGGTCCCCAAACATCACTGTGAATCAATTCAAGAGGATGGAGTGAGACAGTTTTAGAGGGTTTAAAAGTGAGTCTTGTCATTTTACCATAAAGGCAAGGTTTGCATATACAAGCAGATGATTTTCAATTAGGAAAAGAAACTTTAGACTTGTTTAACTGTAACATCAGGAGAATAGTGTAATCTGTCATACCATGTTTGGTCATGCCATGTTTGACGAGTGCCTTTCTCTGTTGGAGTGCTGCTACCGAAGAAGAGAGTAACTGTAATTGGATAGAGGCCATTTTTAGTCCTGCCATGGTAGAGAATTCTCCAGGTTTTGTTCTGAATTTGGAATTCAAAAGAATCAAAGATAAACCAACAATTATTATCCAAACTGAATTGATCAACAGACAGCATATTTGAGGAACATGAAGTACTCTGTCTAGGAGGAATGGATGTATATTTGTATGAAGAAGAGTTTGACCTGTATGAGCTATTGGTAAGTTCTCGCCTTTGCCAACAGATGTAGCTTTTGAACCTTGATATGCATCAGATAGAGATAATTTGTTCAGATCTGAAGTAATGTGAGAGCTTGCTTCTGTATCTGTGATCCAAACATTATCAGAAGGTTGATTTGCACTATAAGAAGCAGCCATAGCCCGTGAGTTTTTGAGAAGGATTACTTCCCTGATAAAAGAAGTCCATTCTATGATAGCAATTGATAGCAGAATGACCAGGCTTGCCATAGATATGACAAATAATTTGTCCAGGTGGTGCTTGAGGTCCTTGTGAGTTATTCTTGTAGAATTAAGATGTAGGATAATTTGATCCAGATGATTGAAAATTATTTGTATTTGGGACAAAACCTGAATTGAAGCCTTTATTGAAGTAATTTATCCTACCACCTTGATTGTTATACCTTCCACGCCCTCTGTTTCCACTTGCATAACCTCTTGCACGAGTGCCAGAATTTCCATAGTGTTTATGTTGAAAAGCAACCATTGCTGTAGGTAATTGCTGCAAGTGAGGTTGCTTATCAACTTCCTCTATGCTGTTCTCTTCGGATTCAAGTAGAACATGTAATTCGTCAAGTTTAATTTGATGTGATCTTGTCCTAATATAAATGAGATTGAACTGCTGGTAAACCATTCAAGGTGTAAATCAGAATGTCTTCATCATCGATTTGAATGGAGACTGGTGTAGGCTTATTCCTAGCTTCTTTGATTTTTTTGGATATACTGGTCAATCGTATCAGTTCCTTTGCGATTAGTTTGCAGATTTGTTTTTACCTTCATATATTTGCTCGAGAAAGAGAAGCAAACCTTCTCTCCAATGCTTTCCATATTTCTTTGTAAGTTGAGTAGCCAATGATACAAGACAAAGCTGTTGAAGATAAAGTAGTACTAATCAAGGTGACTAGTGCTTGATCCACTGTAATCCATGACTGAAATACTGGATTGATCTGTTGCATCAGTGAGATAAGGACATGGATTTGAGTCAACCACATACCCTAGGAGTGAATGTGCTCTAGGAATGGGTGTAATTTGATACTTCCATTGTATATAATTTGAAGAATCCAATCTTAAGGAGATTAGATTGCAGATGTTTGATAGTAGAAAAATAGGTGAAGGAAGAAATGGAGAAGGTGCTGTTGCGGTAGATGAAGACGACGAAACAGAGGAAGGAGAAGAAGCCGTTGCAGAAGACGTAGGTCTTAGTCAAGGCTCTGATACCATGAAGAAAATTTAGCTGCACAAAGAATTTTCAGATCTTATTATTTAAAAAATTGTAAAATGGTATATATATATATAGATACACACACACACACAGTGACGGTTTGAGTTCAACAGAGTGATGTAACTGGATTCTGTTAGACTAGTTGGTTTAGTTTGATCCACATGTGCAGCTCTTGACAACAGTTGCAAGACTGCAAGGATTCTGGTTTTGATTCCTGGTCTTTTGATTGGCTCTCAACTGCTCATCAGTTATAGCTGAATCTTGATCCATGTGAGGTTGATCAGTGATTTTATTATTATTATTTTGTTCCCGGACATGTTGGGGGCACACTACCTACACATTGGAGACACTCGACCAACGGGTTGGGATACACGACCGACACAAAGAGTTAACACTTTTAATGTACCAATAAATATTCGTTTCGTCCTATTTTCTTTATAAACTCACAAACAGAGAGTAATTGTCTTAGTCCATAAAACAATACTTAAACAGAGTGCTGCTGGCCTGCTGCAGTACTTATGATTGCTATTCTGTAGTTATTAGGAGCAGTACTGCTGCAGTAATTTGAACAGCACAATAGTACGGTTAATAGTACAATTAAATACTGCCAGAAAACTCTAAATTGTTGCCTCTGCTTTATGGGTAAAAGGCATCAATGGTTTTCAACACCAGCTGTCATCCTACAATGCATTAGTTTGCCCTTATAAGTTGACTCTGTTGGACGATTTTCCACTCTAATTTGATTGTTTTACATTCATGATCCAACTTTTTTGAATCTTTACCTACCATTTTTTGTTTGAGACATATATATTCATAAAGATTGATCTACTACTCTCTCTGGTTGGTTCTTTTAGATAAAAATTTACATTGTGATATTGCAGACTATGCTTGCAAAGGCGGTTGCAACAGAGTGCAAGACCACATTTTTCAACATTTCAGCATCATCTGTTGTCAGCAAATGGCGCGGTATGTCACATTGAGCAGTTCTGTTACGGTCATCCTTGTTTGATAGCAATAAATCTCACTGAACTTCAGTATTATGTTCTATGGACCTTATGATACATTTTCTCTTTAGTGTGAATTTATTTCAGATTAGTTTCTGTTTATAATTAATATTACTCGATACAACAGTTCATGGCTTGAGTCTGTATATCTGAATAAACAACCCCATGATATTAAGAGTCTGAGCTATACATTTTCTAATCTCCCATTCCATCAAATCAAATGGGCGCAACTAATGAAGCCCTTGCAGCACTATAGTTGAAGTATTGACATGACATCTGAAGGGTGGAATGGTGTCCGTGTTTTTGTAGGTGACAGGCTGATACTTGGGTATGCAAATCCACTTTTAGGACAGAAGCTCTCTGAAGTTTTCTTTGATTTCTTGCCATGCCTTTTGGATTTCGTTGGGTAAATTTTGGAAAATCCATGTGGGGTTGCCCATCCCTGTTCTGTTGGAAAAGTGGTCATTTCTAAAGCTTTGTGAGGCCCACTGATATAACCGGTAACTTGTTTGACATAGAATGGGCAATGCTGAACAGAGGCTAGATTTTTAGCTTTTCTGTTTACGTTACATAAACCTAAAGCTTCACATGAGTGAAAACTTTTTGGAAGCAAAACCTTTGGAATCCAGAAGGAAATACATCACAATCTTCTGTCTGGAAATACAACTACTGGCTGCTGTAGGGTCCTTAAAGTTTTCCATCTCTCTCTCTCTCTCTCTCTCTGTGCCAGGTCTACTTGGAAAGTTGGGTTTAGCTCAACACATTATCCACCACTTGGAACTGAGCCCTGGAAAGTTTGATCTCTACTTGTCACAAAGTTTGTTATGTAGCTAGTCCGTTGTATCAATTTGCTGGGTATTAGTAGTATTGTGATGTAGCCAGAAGGCAATGTGTGGTGGGCCATGTTATAATGCAGTGGTAAAACGCACGAGCTATAGCCTATAAGGCACGAGGTTGTGGGTTCGAAAAGGGCTTTCATTTTGTCAAATAATGCCAAGGGATCAGTCTATATCCAAACCACTGCCAACTTCTAGCATCTCACATTAACATAAGCTAAATAAATTGGGTAATGGCCTTTTCAGATATTCAAAACTGTTGGAAAAACTGCAAATACTCTTTTCTCATTTTACTAGTCTAGAGTTCCTTGTTAATCGAGGTTATATGACAGTTAACTTCTGAGCAGCTAATCCGTGAGCCAGTCTGTTTTCTGGTTCATTGGATCTTTCATCTTGCAAAATATTGGATTTGACTAATAGCACTTACCCAATTTTGTTATTGCAAAACCAGTTATATAATTTCAATTATGTGATATCCACCTTTATCCTTGGAAAACAGGAAGTTATTAGATTAGACTAAGTGTATCGTTCTGTCTGTATGACATTACAGGTGATTCTGAGAAGCTAGTTAAAGTGTTATTCGAGCTTGCTAGGCATCATGCTCCTTCAACTATATTTCTTGACGAGATTGATGCAGTCATTAGTCAACGTGGTGAAGGACGCAGTGAGCATGAAGCAAGTAGGCGTTTGAAAACTGAGCTACTCATACAGGTAATATTGGTTTGGGTAGTGCATCTATGTAGATAGACACATTGTATAAAAATCTAAAAAATAGCAATATTAACACTTCAATGGGCTTAAATTTGCAGTGCAGTTGGATAAGTCCTGTCTGAAAGTAATATCTCCAAAATTTGTGATTTTGATGAATTTTGTGCCATGACTTTTTTTTTTTTTTTGGGGGAGGGGGACTTGAACCCTAGACCTTAAGAAGGCAGCAAAGAGTACCATGAGACCAAAAGCCCATTGGAACTGTGGATGCAATTTTGGAAATTTATGCTACTGAACTTCTTGATTCCTTTCATAATATAAGTGTAATCCTTTAAAACTGAATTCTGTCAAAGTTCTAATTTGATCAGTGCAAGTCCAACCAAAGTACTGGAATGAGACAAACTTTTATCAATAAAGCCAACCCTATCTGAATAAGAGCAATAACAATTATAATATATATGCTATGTAACTGAGGAACACCCGTACTAGCCTTATTTTTCTGGGGGACACTGAATACACCTACTTGTATGCCAGAGTGCTTTGGTGACGGACACCTACTTTACAACATTTTGTTTTGGAGAACTGGCAATAATCATTGTTTTCGTGAATTTGCTCCTCTCTATGGCTTCTCTTGTATTAGGCTTTGTTTATCATACTATCTTTTAAATTGGAATTGTTACTTACATCCAATTCATATGTATCACATTGAAAACATCGGTGATTTGGATAGAAATCAAGTGTGATTCGAGCTCAAACTTAATGGTTTGAATTAGATTGCAGATGGATGGTTTAACGCGAACCGATGAACTTGTTTTTGTTTTGGCCGCAACAAATCTACCTTGGGAATTGGATGTGGCCATGCTCCGTCGCCTTGAAAAGCGGGTATCCTTTTGATGGGCTATTGTGCACTTTCTAGCATATGCTGATTATAAGAATTGCATTAACAATTCCATAGATAAATCACAACTGACATGTTAAGAGTTTGAATCTATGTTAATAATGGCGAAAAAGTCACTGCATCTAGCTCAAACTGATTAGTTGCTTGCACATGGTGGGAGTTAATTGACTCCTTGTGAATATTCTAAATGCCAAGGCAGTTCGCCTTCAAGATTTGGGTTCGGTTCCTTGCAAGCTTCACATACTTGTGGTTTGACAATTTTAGGGTTTGACTATTGTTTTATCTCATTTTTAGTTTTCTCACTTTTTTTTTTGTGTCCAGTGCTGCATATTTATCCTGATGGCATTCCATACGATAAGTTAGTGCATTGCAATAAAAGTTCATTTCTTACCTTGAAAAGTTCTTCTTTAAAATTAATGTAAGATCCTTGTACCTCTGCCGGAACCTGAAGCAAGAAGAGCCATGTTTGAGGAACTGTTGCCATCAGTACCTGGTGAAGATAAACTTCCATACGATTTATTGATGGAAAGGACAAATGGTTATTCAGGTTCTGATATTCGTTTGGTGTGCAAAGAGGCTGCCATGCAGCCCCTGAGACGGTTAATGGGACTTCTTGAAGAAAAGCAAGAATTGGTGCCTGAGGATGGTAAGTCAGATTATTTTTCTATTATATTATTTGTTAATACTGTATGCAATTCAAGAGTTCACAGCTTCTATTTGAAAAATGGTCTGTGGAGTCGAGCAGTTTCTACAAGGTGTAAAAGGGGAAGTATAAAGTAGAAAATGCTATATATTTTACCATAAGCATGCATTTAGATATTCATATATCTAGAAATCTGTCATAATGTTTGTCATTCTTTGTTTTTGGATTTCTTTGCGAAATATCATTTCAGCGCATTGTTTCGGTCACCTATGAAACGAAAACGTTTCCAACATAGTTGTTAGTATCGTACGATACGTTACGATACAGAGGTAAACCGATACGAATCGTAGTTTTGTATCATTTTTGCGTTGTATCGTCCGATACACGATACGTTTTTACAATACGATACGTATCGGTACGATACAAACGATACATGCATTGGCTGTTTATTTTTTTTTGCTGGATGTCGTTTTGTGTTAGAGGCTGATTTTTTTATCCCTATAGCCACTGAAACGATAGGGTTTACGAAAAAAAAAAAAAATCTCTCTTCTCTCTCCATTCTTCGTTTCTTCTTTGCTGTCTTCTGGGTGTTCTTCACGACGATGAAAACACAGCAGCCGCCCAAGTCTCTCTCTTTTCTCTGTTCTTCACAGCGATGGACCTTATCCCCTCTCTCTATTCTCTCTGTTCTTGACGACGACGAAGCTCAGTGTGTCTAAGCCCTTTGTGCTTCAAGACGAGGAGTCCAGTCTTCGTCTTCTCTCTATTCTTCATCGACGACGAAGCTCTATTCCTCTCAGTGTGTCTAAGCCCACTGTCTCTTTTCTCTCTGTTCTTCATCAACGAAGGCAGCAAAACCTGAGAAGCCATCGAAGCAGCCAAGCCAGTCGTTGCCTGTGATCTGGATCTGCAGCTGCAGCTGCCTTCTTCTTCCTTCTCCAGGAACTCCAGCGAAACCTGTGCAGTGTAAGAAATGCTGTTAATTTATTTATAAAGCCAATTTTTTGTTTTGTTCGTTTTTTTGTATCAAAATTTCTGAATCTTGATTCTTGATTAATGTTAATTCTTGATTAATGGATGTTAGAAATTTGGATTGGAAGTCTCTCGGGTGTTTGAAGTTTGAATTAGTGAACTATGGTGGGAAGTTTGCATTATAATATTAGTGAACTATGTTGATGACTTGAATAGTTGGAGTATTAATGAAATGTTATGTTTTTATGAGTCTATGATTTTTTTTCAAAGGTATATATATTTTATTATTATTTATTTAAAATTGTACCATATTTTACGATACACGATACGATACAATACGATACACTATTTTTAAAAAACGATATGTCTTCCGATACACGATTTGATAACTATGGTTTTAAAAATGTTTTGAAAACGTTTCGAAAATATAATGGGAACAATAAAAAATTTAGGAATTTATTTTTAAAAAATTAGTCTAAATATATCTAAACATCTTAAAACACCTCGAAATATTCTAAAATATTGGTAGAAACATGCTGAAACATCTCGAAACAACTCAAAATATTCCAAAATACTTCGAAACATCTCGAAGTACTGAAATTTCGATTCAATCAATGATTCGTTTCTGTCGCCTTGGAAACGGAAACGTTTTGGCCGTTTCGAAACGATATTTTGATCCTTGGTCGCACGTGAATAATTCGTAATAGTAATTTTCTTATTCTTGGTGATATGAGTTTTTACTTTTTAGATTTATTTGTTTGTTGTATAGATGTGATTTTTGTTGTTTCCATTATTGTAAAAGACATCCAAAGGCCATGGAAAATATAAGTGAATGTGAAGGAACAAATATATGATTTGTAAATAATTGATAAACTTAAAGATCATAAATTTGAAGCTTTTTGCGCCACCAAATACAGAAAAAATGGAGTTTACACTTTTTTTAAAAGAATGTTTGTACAATTGTAAAGAGAAATTCAATAGTTGATAAAGGATACAATATATGTTGACAGACTCTAGCATTTGACATTATTTGTATAGAGTTAAAGATCCGAATTTTAATCACTATATCGGTGACCCCTATTAAACATAAAATTTTCAAATGATTACGAAGTATATGAAAATAATATCTTGTAGTTCTGAGTCCATATTAATGTTTAGATTAAACAATCGGGAGATAATTGCATTGTTGTTGGCTTATTTGGATATTCCTTTGGAAATTTCAATGTCAACTTGAACATATCTGGAAGCAAACAATACTCATTATACAACACAACCTTAAAACACTATAGATGAAAAATTGAAAGGCAGAAAAAGTTTGGCAAAAAACAATTCACATCCTTGTACTAATTCGATTAACTTTTTCGTTGGAAACAACTATTGGAACACAATGCAGGTCAATGTGTCACTGTCTTTGAAATGCTAAAAATTTTCAACTACTAATGTTAAGAAGTGTCGTATAGTAGTATCTTAGCAACAATCTAGTCATGGCAAACATTAAGAAAAGAAAGTCACCTAGTGCTACAATGTTAGGAAGACAAATTCTTTCAGAATCATGCAAATGGGAGGTCCTCAATATGGGTATGCTCCTTGCAGCCCTAACCAAGGTGGGCGGCCCAAAGCCTTTGAATTCAAAAAAGGAGTTCCTAGAATCTAATTTGGTCTTTGCTTAAAAAGGATCACATTTCTTTGTCATACCCACTTCTTGGTTTATGTTCAAACCCACAAGTGTTTTCCAGTAACAACATTTCGAGAATGACCTTTAAATCTTCATTGAACAATTCAACAACTTTCTCCCAAAGATACTAAAAGATCGTGTCAAAGAATACTAAACTGTTACCTATACATTTTATAGAATCTATAAACCATTAACAGAAGCCATTTTCACATGAATTCGCTATCAATAGTGCCTTATCCAAACACCTTGCAATAAATAATAGCTCCCAGGAGGAGAATCCATAAAGCAAACCAACTATTACCCTAACAAACAGTGCCTTCTTTTAAGTTTTACCCTTCAAACAAACTCAGAACTGCCGTTGACACAGTTCAAAAAATTGCATAAATTCAAAGACCCATATGGTAAAACTTCACAAACGACAAACCAACTAAAGCCACCACTGCTTTTTGATTACTAATGTCCCTCTCATCAGATCACCAACACTCCAAACCTAATTAAGAAAAAGAAAAATAAAATGAAGAAGCCGTCATTACCTCTAGTGTTTGGCCTCCAGCACTCCATGAGTTTCACCTGTTCAAAAAATAATTCACAACTAATACTCATTGTAGCAAATGAAAACCTAACTATCACATGCAATTTTGAGAAAAAAATACAGTATGTGGTTATTTTTGAGTCTAGGACCCTTTGTATTTCATAGTTCAACATGAAGCAAAAACATGATGCGGTACCAAAAAATTAATGTGGCTGATTAGAATTGTTTAGGATTAGTGCCTACTATAAGAAATTGAAGATCAACATATTTAGATGGTTAATATAACGTAAGCAACTAAAAATAATGGGAGATAAACTCAGGAAAAAAATACTACCAATGATAGGGATGCACATCCATTGTGATATATCTATATACATCTAAACAAAGTCTGTAATCTGAAGTTGCATTAGTAATGGTCAAATTACTTTCTCAAATTCTTGGACTTTAAATGGAAATTCTGAAAAGAACCGTGAATGATGGGGTGGCTGAAAATAGGACCATAAATGACACTAACCTCCAGTCAATAAATGATGGGGTTGTTGAAGAAAATCAGCTAGCCCTCCATCTACAGCAATACGATGTTCAACTCATGTGAGTGTGATTGCTCTTTTTTTTTTTGATGAACCAAAAAGACGGGCTAATCATACCTCCAAGCAAAAAATGATGATAGATGCAGAGACAGTATGAAAGCATTGAGGTGCAACACAAAACAAGTTCACAAAAAGAATCCCCTTAATTGAAAATGAGAATTCCCTAAAACATGACCACATGTTGGACATATAAAGTCATTAAAATGCTGAGTTAAATTAGATCTCGATAGTACTTACTACTAAGTATTGATTGAAATAACATAAAAGCTGATTAATTGAGCTTGTGACATGTCATACAAGGATGATTGAGTTCAAATTTGTCTCTAATGGGTTTCAGCTTTTCCCACCAACTGATCGAAGGGTCAGGGCTTTCTTTAATCCCAATTTCTTCTCAAGCAGCTCTGTCGTATCCTTGCTCCTGCCATTCTCATGTTACATGTTATCTGAACCTACAATTTCCCTTAGAATTTGTTTCATTACCATCTTACAATTATCAAATGTTTCTAGTTCTACTAACTGGCTGCACACTGGCAAAATAGCTCATAAAACCTTTGATAATCATATCAGTGGTATCTACCAATTCAAACGCATATCACACCCAGTTAATTCGCGGTAAAGAAAGGATGAAAGGTGAAAGATCACATGCCACTCCATGATGAATGAACTAGAATCCACCAATTAGGTGCAGTCCTTGGCCATTATGCACCCAGATTATACTAGAAAATTCCTAGTAGTGAATGATGATCAACTGCCAAGCATTCACCCTTTCGTACAAATAAAGTGATTATGTATAATCAATATAATAATATGAGCCTATGCATGTGCCTGAACATATAACAAAACCCAACAACTCACAAACCGAAATGACAAAATGCATATTAATATGTAACGAATAACCCGCAACAAATGCATATATGTATATCTGACAAAAGCCGAGAGGACCTAAGCGAGGATTTGAGCTCTTTCAAGGTTTTCAGTAATTTGGCTTTGACTTGCCTCATAGAACATTGTCGAGGAGGTTTTCCAGCCAGCTATCACTGAATCTCTGAAACGTATGGATCTAAAAAAGAATCAAGGGCAATTGAAGAGTCTGCAACACCCTTGAGAGAGAGAGAAGCCGACGGTGAGAGTGAGAATTTAAAGCTTGTTATGGATATGAATAAAAGTACAGTTAAATTATTCAGGGAATGTATAAGGTTTGAAGTATAAGAGTTACATTATATTATTGATCACAGTTGAATTAGGCAATGAGAAGTTTTTACCAATAGACAAGTTGTACCTTCCTTTGCCAATCCCAACAAACCCTTGTTCGGAAAGTCCACATTCAATAGCGTGATCGTTGGAAAATCTTTGACAGGAAGTAGAAGCTGCTACATAACATGGATACAAAGATGAAATTAGACATGGCAAAATTAAGAAGAGGAAGAAGAAAGAAATGACAGAAAGTAGGTAGCTTTTCTGAGGGGTGGGACTAAGCTTAAGAAGATGACTAAACCCGTTATTCTTGGTGATAGAATTGAGAGAGAGAGAGAGAGAGAGAGAGAGAGAAATAGGGGAGGAGGAAAGAGATAAAACAAAAGGGCAGAAAGTGAAGACTCTTGAGTGAACATGGTTGGTTGCGAACATGCATCTTTTAGTTTCTCTAACCAACAATTTAGTGGGATGGTGGAAGATGAAAAATGTATTATAAATGACAGAAAGTAGGTAGTTTTTCTGAGGGGTGGGACTAAGCTTAAGAAGATGACTAAACCCGTTATTCTTGGTGATAGAATTGAGAGAGAGAGAGAGAGAGAGAGAGAGAGAGAAATAGGGGAGGAGGAAAGAGATAAAACGAAAGGGTAGAAAGTGAAGACTCTTGAGTGAACATGCAGCTTTTAGTTTCTCTAACCAACAATTTAGTGGGATGGTGGAAGATGAAAAATGTATTATAAATAGCATTTATAGATTCTTAGGATGTGCAGCATTTTATTTTTATGCTTTTTCAAGGGTAATAAGAGAAATTAAAAGTTTTTCATACTTCTTGACATTTAGAAGTAGTATAGCTATAGATATATTCATTTAAGGCGAGAATAGTGTCTGAGTTGTTTTATTGTTTATATTCTCTTTTGGCAAGTTTGTACTGTTTGTATTCACTTTTGTTTGTTGGTGAAATAATCTGTGTTTTTGTTATAAATAATGGTTACTAGCGGTCTTCCCGTGCTATGCATGAAATTTACAATCTCTCTTCACCGCCACCCCTTATTCCAGCCCCAGCCCCACTGTCACCCCTATCTTCCACTCGTACTCCATCCCAATATTACAAGAAGGATATTTATTTATGTACTAAACTAATATTTTAAACTTGTCTAAATTTGTAGTTAATAAAAGCAGTGAAAAATTCAAATGTGAAGTAGTTACACAAAAAATTGTTGTAGTTACATAGGCAACATTGAAGAATTCAATTAGAGGAAACCTATTCATTACTATTAAATAATTCAAAATTAGGAGAAAATAGGATTTATAGAGGGAAAGCTGCTCATATCTCCTCTCTCATAAATTAATTCTTTTTGTACATAGTATAGATATTCTTTAGCGGTAAGTTTGTTTGCATTTACTCTTGTTCGATGGTGAATTAATCTCTGTTCTTGTTATAGTGGTTAGTATTTCTAACTTATCATTTGCACTGTTGTTCGTTAGTGCTGTCAGCAATTGCATCTCTCTCTCTCCCTCTCCCTCGCACATGCACACTCCCCAAAATGTTTTCTTTTCCTTAGTGGCCCTTTTTTTGACGCTTCTTTTTGCTTCTCTCCTGTTGTACATGGATGTACTTGCATTCATATTTGGTAGTCTTTATTTTATAGTGATTCTTGGCTTCTGGCTGATATGGACCACAATGGCTTTAGAGTTGGTTTTCGTTCCCCTTTTAGAGTGGACTTCTGTTTCGAGTTCTAGAAAATTTAGCATCTTCTATGCTTCTAAATAGCCCAATATTTACCTACCTTGTCAGCCACAGGTCACACTATAGTCTGCCCCTAGAGATCTCTTTCTTCTACAGCCCATTCGAAATTGCACCTCTCGTACTTTGCTAACTCAATTTCCTCTGCATGCAAGCATTGTTTGCATTACTTCAGATGCATTCATCACGGTTTATGCACACAAAGTTTTCTGTATGTTTCCTGAAGAGGAAAACACCTCACTGTCTTCTAAGATAACTAGGCAATTGAACAAATTTATCCAACAAATGTCCAGGCAATGTACTTTCCTCCAATATTGGGAGCTACATCATTTTGTTAAGTACTAATTTTGAATCTTTGATGCTGTACTAAACCGGGGTCATTGGCATGCAGAGTTGCCAAAGGTCGGGCCAATTACAGATGAAGACATAGAGGTGGCTTTAAAGAACACAAGGCCCTCTGCTCATCTTCATGCTCATCGTTATGACAAGTTTAAAGCAGATTATGGCAGCCAAATACTCCAGTGAAGGCGCACAGCTGTACAATTTACAGTTCCTTTGAACTCTTTCCAACTTCCCTGTAGTCATTTGTCAATTTAATGTCCAGGTGTTCGAGATCGCGTGGATACAACCCTAAATGTTTCATCTAACTGTTTTGACTGTCCAAACATTGTGAATAGCGAGATTGTCCCAAAATTTTTTCAGAATTCTTTTTTATGATTTCTCAAAGGGATGGTTATTTGAGCATTGGTTTTAGAGAGAACAAATCCAAGCAGAAAAAAAAAAAAAATATTTGAATGGGAAAAAGCTTGAAAACATGGACGTTTATTGTGTTGTAATTTTTCTGAGAAATCATGGAATTTTTTTTTTGTGTAATAATTGTTTTTGTTCAGTATTTCTGGGGATACGGTCCCCAAGAAATAATATGTAGCCGTAGATTTTGGCTTGATTCATTTGTAGCTCTCGATTGTGAAAATAAGATAATTTTACATGTGTTACGTTTTTATTGAATGAAAGTATGTATTAAAAAAAAGATTTTTGGCACGATAGTTGGACCCGTATTGTTGGTGATACTTGGTAATAGCCGATTGTGGTAATGTATGAATTATTGCTGTGAACTGATCTGAATTATATTCATCTGCCCTTGGTAGTGATTGGAGGACCATATGGTAACATTACCAAAGGCCTGATTGCTACAAGAGTTATTCTTCCATGGCACAATGGTGGGTTCTAATTAGGGGTGATTATTGTGTTGTATTCGGATTGTGTCATGTCGTGTTCGGGTTTGGGTTCAAGACACATCAACCCAAACTCTTCAATTTTGATCATCTCCATCATTTGATTCAGTTTCATGAACACATTGGATTTAAGTGGCTTGATAAAAATATCTGCAGTCTGATATTCGGATTGAAAATACAAAATTTCAATCTTACCATCAATAACTAAGTCAAGAATATAATGATATTTCACATGAATATGTTTGGTCTTTCCATGAAAAACTGGATTTTATGACAAATCAATAATTGACTTGTTATCACAGAAAATCTTGGAAGGAATTTTCTGTATATGTTGCAAAAATTTAAGCATACGACGCAATCAGACTGCTTGGGTAGCACAACTGATGGTTGCATTATACTCTGCTTCTGCTTCAGTGGAAGAAAGAGCAACAACTTGCTGTTTCTTCAAAGACCAGAAAAAAATTCCTGAACCAATTTGAAAGCAATACCTTGAAGTACTTTTGACTTTTTCCACCTTACCTCTCCAATCACTATCTGTATACCCTACAAGTTCACAAAAACCAATAGGAGGATAAAAAATACCATCACTCTGGTTACCTTTAACATACTTCAAAATCTTTTTAGCTGCTTGTCGGTGGGATTGTCGTGGAGACTCTATGTATCTGTTAATAAGACCAACTCCAAAAATAATATCAGGTTTAGTGGAAGTCAAATAACGTAAACTTCCTACTAACCGTTTGAAATATGTTAGATTCACCAATTCACCATTCCCATCTTTACTCAATTTCAATTTTTTTTTGAACTGGAGTAAAAATAGGATTACAAGAATTCATTGTGAACCGTTTAAGAATATCCATAGAATATTTATGTTGGGAAATAAAAATTCTACTGTCTATCTGATTAACCTTAATCCCAAGAAAATAGGATATCAAACCCATATCAGTCATCTCAAATTGAGAAATCATTGCCTCCCTGAATTTCTTAATTAACTTCAAATTATTTCATGTGAAAATAAGATCATCCACATACAAACACACAATAATAATATATCCATGAAAATTAGTTTTGACATACAAAGTGTGTTCATAGGAACATCTCTGAAACCATTCTCCACAAAATAAGGATCAATATGAGTGTACCAAGTTCTAGGGACTTGGTTAAGCCCATACAAAGCCTTTTTCAACATATAGACTTTGTTTTCCTCCCCTTTATTCACATAACCAATAGGCTGCTCAACATAAACTTCCTCCTCAGGGACACCATCCAAAAAAACAGACTTCACATCCATTTGAAATGAAATATCTTCCAAGAATTATTAGCAGCAAGAGAAATAATCATACGAACAGTATCAAGCCTACAACAGGAGTAAAAACTTCAAGATAGTCAATACCTGATTTTTGTTTGTAACCCTTGGCTACCAACCTTGCTTTGAAGCGATCCACCTCTCCGTTTAGCGTGTATTTGGTCTTGTACACCCATTTAACTAAATACATTTCTTTCCCTTGGGAAGATAACTAAGCTCCCATTACAAAGGTCGTGTCCGGGTAAACACGACCCACTTGCCTAACACGACCTAACCCAACCCGAAACGACCCAATTATTAACACGTTTAATAAACAATCCATCAATCTAATTGTAAGAGGATAAAAAAATACCTCTTAAGCTCTGGTAAAGAATTACCCTTCTTCAAAATTGCTTCCATCTTGTAGAATGCCTCCTGCAAAAAGGAACAAACTATCTAGGGCCGAAGTGCTTCGATCGAAGACACTCTGATACTTAAATCAGTAAATGACTATAGAAAGAAATGTATATCAAAGGATTCAACATACCTCTCAACATGCACCCTTGTTGCTTATATAGGCTTCACCTTGAGTCAATGATTCTCTTTACTGTTGTGGGAGATGACACATCTCCCTTTCTTCGGGAGTGTTTGTTGGGAGTTTGCAAGGATTTCTCTAATGTTCCCTCAATCACAGCTCTTTCGAGAGAATGACTCCACTTAGCTATTACACCTAAATGTCTTGATTATAGGCAATTGACCCGCTGTGCGGTTTATGCCACACCTTCAGGTCGTGTTGTGATCTCCTGTTCGGCAGCATGTGCCGAGCTGTTGCAACTCGGTTCGGTTGCTCCAGACTGCCGATACTTTTACGCACGGGACATGTCTCTTCATAACCGCGTGCTTATGTTACTTGCTAATCCACGTGGTATAATTTTATGTCTATTCACTTGCCCCTATAAAATGCATGTCAGCATTCTTTCGGCTGACATCCATTTCATGTCTCTAGATTCATCTTTGCCTGGGTTTTTGAGACATGTAATGTACTTTGCATTGTCTCTTCGCATTAAATATTTATCCTTTGGCTTCCCTTTTAGTTTTCGCTCCTTCCTTTTGAAAGGGGGTATAGGATAACTTAATCATTCCTACTTCTCCTCAAGAATTCTGGTTTTACTTGCTCTCTCGTTTTCCTGCTTGTCTGTTCTTCATCTCCGAATGGCTCCTCTTATCAAAGAAGGTATCCTTACTTTCAAAATCAAGTATAACATTCTTGACGATGTTGAAATCTGAATAGCCGGCACCGATGAGCCACTAATTGGCACGAGGGAGTTGATTCCCATCTACACAAGGGCTATCACTGAAGGTGGGGTGAGATTCCCTTTGCACCTATTGCTACTATAGGTGCTTTCTGCCATGAAGTTGTGCTCTATCCAGTATTGCCCCAACTTCTTCAGAATAGTCATG
Source organism: Ilex aquifolium (assembly GCA_951799425.1). NCBI lineage: Eukaryota > Viridiplantae > Streptophyta > Magnoliopsida > Aquifoliales > Aquifoliaceae > Ilex > Ilex aquifolium. The sequence continues at coordinate 47,486,107 of OX637392.1, read as the reverse complement.
AGAGTTACCGCCTTGAACAACCTTCTGAACATAAATCTAGGTATCTGGGAGATCCTATTCTGCTACATTCTAAAGACAGCCGGTGAAAGCTACTACCTGGCAGTGAGGAGGAAAGACTGGTACCTGGTAACTCATCTTCCTGATTCAAACAAGGGCCATGAGAACGATATCATTTTTGTTTATAGAAACTGGGAATATAAGGCTGATGATACTCCTTATCGTTGGCCCTACGAAGAGGGCATACTAGGTATATGATCATAATCCTCTTTGGTTTTTGAACTAGCAATTTTTTATTTTTTTTTAAAAAACTTCCTTTTGCTCTTATGTTTTTAGGGGAGACAGTTAAAGGAAAAGTTCTTGAGTATTCTGTGAAAATAGATGACCTGAGAAAGGTTTGGTCTTACAACGAGCACCTATTCTGCCAAGCTGCCCATGTCCTTCTAGGGTACACTCCTACTTATCATTCATTCATTGCCATTCCTGAGCAGGCCAATGCTACACTCGCCGAAGACTGAAGTGCATTGCAAGCCCAACATTTTGCTACCCCACGCTCTCGACAAAAATCTGTCCTCCCCGCATTTGGAAGGAATAGATTGGTGAAGAATTTTCTTAATTTCTTACCTTCAAGTGATCCTTCCGAGCCTACCCCCTCAATAGTTTTTGTTCCCGATGACGCACCTCCTTTACCCACTCTAGAGGCTGATTAGACGATTCCCTCTGATGATGCCTGATTAACTATCAAAATTATTATTTTATTATATTTAATGATTGATTAATTACATATTATTTGTGATTAAATGTGTTAAATTTCTTAATTTTCTAGTTAGATATTTTTTCTAGTTGTTTGGTTTATTTTGCAGGTAAATTGGTTGATTTAAAGTAATAATGGATAAGACAAGTGAAACAATCACTAGAGGAAGAATAACAATTGATAAGGATTGAAGATTCAAGATTAAGAAAGGAAGATTTGAAGATAAATCAGCAATTTAATCCTTATAAGAGTCCAAGTTAGAAGAAAACTCATTTAAACTTGGATTGAGAAAGTATCTTAGAAGATAAGGATTTGACACATCTTCAGTATTTCGGTCATAAATTTTGACTCTGATATCAGATTGACCTGATTTTTATGGGGTTGGAAAGAAGACTTCAAGGGCTACAAAAGTGTGTTTCACGAAACTTTCATGATTCGGCCTCTAAATATGCGAAATTCAAGCTCGAATTCTGGACATATTTTGTACCCACGGCCCCAAGATTTTATGCACGAGATTTAACCTTAAAAGACTTCTTTTTGAAAAAAAATTCTTGTCAAGCCAACCTTATATCTTCTACCTATACCTAAGATTTATTTGACTATAAATAAAAGTTCTCATCTATTGAGAGGGGAGGATTTGGATGATTATTATTTTTTTCCCATAATTTATTTTCTAGGTTTTGTTCTAGTTCTACGGCTTGCTAAAAACTCAATTAAAGATGGGGGAGATACTTTCAATGAAGCACAATACTTATTATTGATTCAATATTATTTTTTAATGCATGATTTATTCTTTTAATTTAATTCTTGTCTTTTAGTAAAGTTTTTACTTTGTATAATTTCTTGATTTGTTGTGCCACGTACATCGAATGCTTGAGATTCCCTGCGAGTCAAATAACTGGTTATTCTATACTTGAATTAATTAATTAAAATTTCTCATAAGATAGTTGATTTATTATTTATAATAAAATAAGATTTACCTACTAGAAAGCTTGATTTATTGTAGACTCCGGGCACGGTGAATGCTTGTAATCTATAAGTAAATTTTTATATTTATTTAGATAATTCATTAATTATAACTTTTGATGTTTTCATATAATCACCGCTAAATATTCCAATTGGGATCACTCCTCAGTTGATTCTCAATTGAGTTCGAAAACTAGATCGTTAATAATTACTGTGTGAATTTGAAAGGGTATCCCCGATACTTTAATATTTCAATTATTGTTTTAACAAAACCATATTTGTTCTGTTGGATAAATTCCTACTCAAACAAATTTCAAACAATTTATTTTTATTTGTTTTGTGTCTCTTGTTTCTCAATTCCCTGTGGTTCGACCTCGGACTTCCGAATATTATATTACTTCGCGACAACCTGCACTTGGGTGATCAATTCTAAAGTTGTAGCAAGTTTTTGGCGCCGTTGCTGGAGAATTGTTTGAAGACAAGGAACGCACCGCCATCTATTGAGGTTTGCTAGATTTGAGATTCGTCACAGATTTGGTAATCTCGTCCCTTATTTATTTATTTATTTTTATTTGTTTTATTTTTCCTTAGGTTAGATTTTCATAATTTTTATTTTTATGCTTTTAGATAATTCTAATGATGTGTCAAGTTTTTTTTCCTGTGGAGGAACTTTGTGTGATTTGTGATGTGTTTGGGCATTCCACTGAGGTGTGCCCTTCAACTACTCGACTGTTTTTGAGGAATGAATCAATTGTACTACCTAATTCTTCTCAACCTTACCCCGACCATTGTTTTGAAACTTTTTATCCCGATTTTGGTTGGGGGAATGAACGTTATCAGTTACTAATATATGCTACTTCACCACAAGACCCTCCCCAATATCCACCTTACCACGACCCACAAGAAAAGAATTTGGAAGACATTTTTTGTGAATTTATGCAAAGTTAACTAGCTTTCAATGTCCAAATAAGCCAAGATATTGAAGAGATAAAAGACATGCTCAATATATTGATACAAGAACAAGAGGTTGAGAATGGTCAATGTAGTGAGGGTGATTTTTTTCCTGAATTACAGGCTGAGGATGAATCCATTACTACTCTTGATAGTAAAGCATTAAGTGACATTATTATTCTACAAGAGGTTAATGAGCCCAAAGACCTTTCATTATCAACAAGTAGCAATGAGATTTATATATTCAAGTTTGATGGGGATATGAAAGTTGAGTTGAGTGCCATAATTGATAAAAATCTATTTTCTATCTCATTATTAAATTTACATAAAAATGTATATATCTCTCTTTTATTGTATGTTCCAAGGATATATTGGGTAAATCCTTTTCTTTTGGATTACAATTATTTTAATAGACATGTGAGTATTATTTTGTTTTGACTTAAATATCTTCTTCTCACATGTGATATTTGAGGGAATAGTCAATATAATCTGAGAGAATCTTATATGAGTGAATTTTTTAGTGAAATTTGGCATTGAGATGAATAGTTGATAGTTGTAGAGGTAATTACCAGATAAATTATTGACTTGATATAGTTAATTCACACTACACACGAGTTTATATGAGAACATAATAAGTGCATACATTTATATAGCGTAGAGTTCTATATTTTGCTTTGAATGTGTGCTTATAAAAAGGCTTACATCTTAGAATTTTTATATTGTGGTAACAATTTGTATTATAAAATTATTATTCAGATATTTGATTATAGGTTGATATTTGTGGGTATCATCTCTAGAAACTCTCACGAAACTATATTCATCCACTAGGGGTAACCTATGGGTTTAAACGCTTGTTGCATATTCTAAATGCAATTGTGAGTTATACGAAAGTGGATTTGTATTTTATTTTATTAGGTTATTTTTTTTTTAGTTTTTAGATTTTGAAATGCATGTATTACTAGGGACTAGTAATATTCAGGTTGAGAGGTGTGATTAACCATCAAAATTGTTATTTTATTATATTTAATGATTGGTTAATTACATATTATTTGTGATTAAATGTGTTAAATTCTTTGATTTTCTAGTTTGATACTTTTTCTAGTTGTTTGGTTTATTTTGCAGGTAAATTGGTTGATTTAAAGTAATAATGGATAAGGCAAGTGAAACAATCACTAGAAGAAGAATCACAATTGATAAGGATTGAAGAGTCAAGATTAAGAAAGGAATATTTGAAGATAAATCAGCAATTTAATCCTTATAAGAGTCCAAGTTAGAAGAAAACTCATTTAAAGTTGGATTAGGAAAGTATCCTAGACGATAAGGATTTGACACGTTTTTAGTATTTCGGTCATAACTTTTGACTCTGATATCGGATTGACCTGATTTTTGTGTGTTTGGAAATAAGACTTCAAGGGCTATAAAAGTGTATTTCACGAAAATTTCGTGATTAAACCTCTAAATATGAGAAATTCAAGCTCGAAGTATAGACATATTTTGTACCCATGGCCCCAAGATTTTATGCACGAGATTAAACCTTAAAAGATTTTTTTTTGGAAAAAAATTATTGTCAAGCCAACCTTATATATTCTACCTATACCTAGGATTTATTTTACTATAAATAAAGACTCTCATCTATTGAGAGGGGAGGATTTAGATGATTATTATTTTTTTCCCATAATTTATTTTCTAGGTTTTGTTCTAGTTCTGTGGCTTGCTAAAAGCCCAACTAAAACTGGGGGAGATACTTTCAATGAAACACAATATTTATTATTGATTCAATATTATTTTTAATGCATGATTTATTCTTTTAATTTAATTATTGTCTTTTAGTAAAGTTTTTACTTTGTATAATTTCTTGATTTGTCGTGTCACGTACATCGAATGCTTGAGATTCCTTGCGAGTCAAATAATTGGTTATTCCATGCTTGAATTAATTAATTAGAATTTCTCATAAGATAGTTGATTTATTATTTGCAATAAAATAAGATTTACCTGATAGAAAGCTTGATTTATCGTAGACTCCGGGCACGGTGAATGCTTGTGATCTATAAGTAAAGTTTTATATTTATTTAGATAATTCATTAATTATAACTTTTGATATTTTCATATTATCACCACTAAATATTCCGATTGGGATCGCTCCTCAGTTGATTCTCGATTAAGTTCAAAAACTAGATCATTAATAATTACTGTGTGAATTTGAAAGGGTATCCCTGATACTTTAGTATTTCAATTATTGTTTTAACAAACCCATCTTTTAAATTCCTACTCAAACAAATTTCAAACAATTTATTTTTATTTGTTTTGTGTCTCTTGTTTCTCAATTCCTTGTGGTTCGACCTCGGACTTCCAAGTATTATATTACCTCGCGACAACCTGCACTTGAGTAATCAATTTTAAAGTTGTAGCAATGCCCCCGCACCTGCATAGGCCCAATCAACTCGAGAGGCTTCGACTCCTCCTCCCGAGCCTCCCACTGATGCAGTTCCTCTTGTTTCTTCTGTTATCCTTTCGCCCAGTCGGTCAACTGATGCTGAGCCTAAAAATCATTTGACAAAGAAGAGAAGGATCGTAGAATCCCTTCATGCGAGTGAACGTCCCACTCCTGCATTCCATCCTATCTTGAAGGCAAAGAGCAAAGAAATCAATATTCGAGATTCAGCTGCCGAGGACATGAATGTTGTGGTTGGGATAGCCAGGGGAGTGATCCTTCCTCGTGACCTTGCTGCGAATGAGGCTGTATAAGATGACGAGATTGCTCGGTAAGCCATTCAGCAGATGGTTCTGGTATTTATCCTAGCCCCCCCTTTTTATTTTTTTTTCACTTGTACTGCATTAACCTCCTTCTTCCCCTTTCTTTTTTACAAAGGTCTTCAGAAAGTTCACGAGGTTGGAGCGAGGATTGCTAGAAAGGACAGGATTATGAAGAAGGCTAATCATAAATGCATGTCTGCTATAGCGAAAAAGGAGTTTATCGACGAAGAGTATGCAAAGCTTTGTGAAGAGATTCTTGTTTTTCAAGCTCAAATGCTTAGCCTGAAAGATGAAAACAAGAAGCTTGTGGCGGAGGTGGATGAGTTGAAGGCTTCAGAGAACGTAATCAACGTAGAACTCTACCAAACCCTACTTGAACACTCCACTCTGTTGCAGGAGTTTGAGAAGTTCAAGGATAGAGCCAAGGAACTTGAGGATGCGACCTTCGAGCAGGGGATGGAAAATGCAGAAAGTGACTTAGCCTTATAAATTCTTTTACTAGTAGGTGCATACTTTTCGAAGGGCTTGGTTTCTGCTCTGAAAGCTACTGATGTGCCTTCTTCTTCCAAGCTATACTCACGCCACTCCATGCCTGGCTCTTCTGGACCTCCTGCTTCTTCCTAAAAACACACTTTTATATCTTCATGTAAAAACTTACTGTACTTCTTTTGGTATATATGAAAAACTTCCTAGATTAGCTTTTTACGTTTGTTTTTTTTTTTTTGTTTACTACTTAGGAGAATCCTAAGAAGTTTTGGCCTCCTTGGCCCTTCTTTAAAGAGCTACATCCCAAGCACTTTCTACTAGGGACATATACTTGGAAAAATCTCATTTTTTACTCTAAGAAGTTTTGGCCTCCTTGGCCATTGTTTAAAGAGTTAGGTCCCAAGCACTTTCTGCTAGGGACATATACTTGGAAAAAATATCATTTTTTACTCTAAGAAGTTTTGGCCTCCTCGGCCCTTCTTCAAAGAACTAGGTCCCAAGCACTTTTTGCTAGGGACATATACTTGGCAAAAATCTCATTTTTTACTCTGGCAAAAATCTCATTTTTTAATCTAAGAAGTTTTGGCCTCCTTGGCCCTTCTTCAAAGAGCTAGCTCCCAAGCACTTTCTTCTAGGGACATAAACTTTGCAAAAAATCTCATTTTTTACTCAATAGTTTTGACCTCCTCGGCCCTTCTTCAAAGAGGTAGGTCCCAAACACTTTTTGCTAGGGACATATACTTTGCAAAAAATATCATTTTTTACTCTAAAAAGTTTTGGCTTCCTTGGCCCTTCTTCAAAGAGCTGGTCCCAAGCAGTTTCTGCTAGGGACATATACTTGGCAAAAAATCTCATTTTTTACTCTAAGAAGTTTTGGCCTCCTCGGCCCTTCTTCAAAGAACTAGGTCCCGATCACTTTCTGCTAGGGACATATACTTGGCAAAAATCTCATTTTTTACTCTAAGAAGTTTTGGCCTCCTCGACCCTTCTTCAAAGAGCTAGCACTTTCTGCTTGGGACATATACTTATTTTAGGTACTTTCTGCAATGGTTTTTCTTGAAGAACTTTGGACCCCTTGGTCCTATCTTCAAAGAAGGTCATCGCGTACGCACTGACTTGCCGATCTAATCGGACTCAAATCATTGTCCATCCGGTTTACATCGTCATGCCTAACCATGGGTCTAGATATGATCAATTGGCTGCGCCTGATTTAGGTTTTTACCTCTATCAGGTTTTTTGCCTCCCTGCCTTGGCAGTTAAGACTTTGATAATGGCAATTGACAAATTCAAAGGACTGGAAATGTTAAAAACACATTCTTATTATAAAAAATTTTTTACATAAAAAGGAATGTTTCCAATAGAGGTACTTTTTTAATGGAACTATAGGGGGCACCCCTGCTTTCCGAAGGTACTTCAGAGTTTTAGTTTGTGAAGGTACTTCGAAAATAGAACTTTCGTAAGTTAGCTATATTCCAGGGTCGAGGTACTCACCTCTGGTCCATAGTCTCAAGTTCATAAGATTCGTTTCCAATGACTCTAGTTACGTTGTAGAGTCCTTCCCAGTTGGCACCCAGCTTCCCATGGGCTGGCTCCTTGGCGGCTCCCATGACACGCCTTAGGACTAGATCTCTGAGAGTAAAGGCTCGGGGACCTACATTTTTTTTGTAAGACCGAACTATTTGTTGTTGATAGGCAGTTATTTGCACTGATGTTGCCTCCCTTTTTCTCGTTGAGGAAATCTAGCTCTCGGCTAATGGTAGAGTCGTTACTCTCTCTTGTTGCTAAGCTGGTTCTGAGGGTTGGCAACCTGACTTCCAGAGGTATTACAACCTCCAAACTGTAAGTGAGTGCAAATGGCGTCTCCCCCGTTGCACATTGGGATGTGGTTCGGTACGTCCACAATACGCTTGGCAACTATTCTACTCACTTCCCTTTTTCCTTCTCTAACCTTTTCTTGATTCCATTTAGGATTGTTTTATTTCATATCTTTGCCTGCCCATTACTTTGTGGATAAGCAGGGATGGAGTATCGATTATGAATCCCGTATAGCTGACAGAAAGCTTTGAATGAATCGTTCTCAAACTGAGTCCCATTGTTAGATAAAAGAACTGCCGGTATACCGAACCATGTGATGATCTTCCATACAAAATTTCTGGTGTCCGTATCTCTTATATTGACTAGGGGTGCTGCTTCTACCTATTTTGTAAAGTAATTGGTTGCGAGTAGTAGAAACCGCTTATTTCCCGGTGCCCGAGGTAATGGTCCTACTATGTCAAGTCCCCACTGGGCGAAAGACCAAGGGCTCGTTAATGAGATCAAATCTCCTGTGGGCTGTCTAGGAATTGAGGAGAATAATTGGCACTTTTTACACTACTTAACAAATTATTGTGCATCCTTTTGCATATATGGCCACCAATATCCCTGAGACTGTGCTTTATGGGATAATGGCCGTCCTTCTGTATGCGCCACAACTCCCCTCATGAAGTTTGAACAAGAAATCCTGAACTTGGTTAGGATGTACGCACCTAAGGTATGGTCCTGAAAATGAGCGTCGATAAAGCTCTTGGTTTGTGGATAACCAGAATCTTGCCAATTTGAGTTGTAACTTGTGTGCTTCCTTCTTATTTTTAGGAGGATCCCCTCCTTTGAGGTAGCCAACTATTTCATCCATCCAGCTCGGATTGACCTCGGTAACGTGAACCTCCTTGGTGACTAGCATCGTGATGCTTGGCTCGGCTTGGTAGACCACAGTGACGGTTCTCTCTCCAGTCTCATCCACCTTTGAGGCTGGGGAAGCCAATGCGTCAGCATGGGCATTCTTTGAGCATCCCACTTGAATTATGGAGTACTCGAGAATTTTTCTGAGCTCTTTCCTTGATAACTCGTAATATGAGATCATCCTTTCATCCTTTGCCGAATATTCCCCTAGTATCTGATTAACTACTAGCTATGAATCGGAAAAGATGTCAAGCTTCGTGACGTTCAAATCGGCTGCCATCTTTACTTCGACTATCAGCGCTTCATATTCTGCCTCATTGTTTGAGGCTTGAAAATTGAGTCTTATTGCCTTTTCAAGCACGTCCCCTTTTGGGCTTTCGAGGATGATGCCCACTCCTACTCCTTTTGTAATTTGACATGCCATTAATGAATAGGCTCCACCCTTTCTTTGTATCTGGTGTGTCTTTCTGGTGCGAGGGTTGTTGCTCCATTTGTCTATCTCTGGGAGAGAACTCGACGATGAACTCAGCCACCACCTGTCCCTTTATCGTAGTTCGTGGCTCGAAGAGGATATCGTATTCTCCCAGCTCGACCGTCCATTTAGATATTCTCCCAGATAGGCCGACCTTTATGAACAGGGCTTTAAGGGGCTGGTCTGTGATCACCACTATGGTGTGGGCTTTAAAATAATGTTGTAATTTTTGAGCTGTATTGACAAGTGCTAGCGTGAGCGCGAGCTTTTCCAGTGGCAGGTACCTCGTTTCTGCATCGAGTAGCATTTTACTCACATAGTAGATCGGTCGCAGTCTTTCTGGGGGATTCTTTATCAGAGCTCCACTGATTGAGTGCTCTGACACTACTAGATATACTAACAACTGCTCTCCTGGCGATGGTGTGGTTAAAAGTGGTGGGGATGCCAAATAAGCCTTTAGATTTTTGGAAGCCTCTTCACACTCGTGATTCCATATTTGCCCGTCTTTTCTTTCAATTGTCTGAAAAAGGTCGGCATCTATCAGAAGCTTGGGATATAAATCTACCCAGTGCCGCAACCATTCCTGTTTGCCTTTGAAGTTCCTTAATTAACTTTGGTTGTTCCAACCGAGCTAAAGCTACGACTTGGTCTGGGTTTGCCTCGATCCCACGATGGGTAACTAAGAATCCCGAAAATTTCCCTGATCTGACTCCGAACGCGCATTTTGAAGTGTTCAGCTTCATCCCGACTTTGCGTAGCACATCGAAAGTTCTCCTTAGGTCGGCAACGTGGTCATGTGCTTTGTGACTCTTCACCACTATATCGTCAATGTAGACTTCCATAGTATCACCAAGCATGTTGGAGAACATCTTCGTAACTAATTTTTGGTACGTCGCCCCAGCGTTTTTTAGACCAAATGGCATTGCCCTATAGCAATAAATGCCTTATGGGGTTATGAATGAAATTTTTTTCCTAGTCCTGCTCGGTTAGTGGAATTTGGTGGTATCCTCTATATGCATCTAGAAAGCTCATTCGGGCGTGTATAACAGTTGCATCGACCAGCTGATCGATTTTGGATAGTGGAAAACTGTCCTTAGGGCATGCCTTATTCAGGTCGGTAAAGTCCACACACACCCTCCATTTCTCGTCTTTTTCTTCACCACCACAGTATTTGACAACCATGTTGGGTACTGGACCTCTTTGATGGTTCGTGCTTCCAACAATCTTGCCACCTCCTCTTTCACCGCCTTTTTTGTGCTATGGTATCGATCTCCTTTGTTTTTTTTCTTACGGGTTTGAAGCTTGGGTCAACATTAAGGTGATGGCATGAACCTCAGGTGGTACACCCAGCATTTCATTCGTCCTCCAGGCGAAAACATCAACATATTCTCGCAGAAGCGAGACTAACCTTGCACGTTCTTCCCTGGTTAATGAGGATCCTAACAAGAAATATCTTTCGGTGTTTTGATCTATGAGTTCCTTAGTTAGATCTTCAACGGTGTGCTCAGCTGGCTTGGCACTCGGGCCCTCTCCGGCCGACCACTCACCCATTAATTGCTATTTCTTCGCCCCTTGAACTGTAACTCCTTCTTAGGCCTCGGTCTTTCCCTTAATTGAGGCAAGGAGACAAGTGTGGGAACTGATTTGGTCTCCTCGAACGCCAACTACCCCCTTGCTTGTCGGGAACCTAAGCACTTGATGGTAGGTTATAGGCCGATTTTGTATCAACGACAAGAAACTCAGTCATCGTCCCAACGGGTCCCACACGAACCGGAAGGGTGATATTTCATTTCGGGAAAGACATCTTCCCACTGAATCCCACTAGAGGAGTATTTGTAGCGATTAGGTATTCCTCCTTAAGACCTAACTTCTTAAAGAGACTAAAGTACATGATATATGAGGAACTTCCATGGTCAATCTCTTATGACATCAAAATTTGCTATTCGGATGGTCAGCTCAAGCGCGTCGTTATACGGGTGGTGCACCCCTATCAAGTCTTGCTTAGAAAAACTAATCTTTCCGATTGCTTCATCTATCTTTAATGTTTTGCCTCCGGGTATGGGACTTGCCCCTAGCTGAAAAACTTCTCGGGCTTGGGTGGCCAGTCTAATGTAGGCCAAAGATGAATTGTTTGTAGACATGAGGGGGTTTGTGGCTGCATGTATTATATCAATAATGTTGACGGTAGTGGGCCGATCATGGGGGGTGTTTGTGGCACCGTTGTTGCTACTTTTGCCTCCATCCTATATGAATTGCGAGAGATGTCTATCTTGGACCAATTCCTCTAAGTGTTGCTTTAAAGAGAGGCAATTTTTCGTCATGTGCCCCATGTCTCGGTGATACGAGCATCTAAAGTTCGGGTTCCTCTTGGTAGGATCCCCCCAACTTATTTGCCAATTTGAAAAAGGGCTTTCCCTTTATCTGGGAAAGGATTCTATAAATCGATTCTTTGAACACTGTGCTGACCCCCATGTACGGTGACTTCGAGAGGAAACCCTATTTCTCTTTACTTTTTGCTCCTTCTTGCGTTTGTTGGACTGACTTATCCTTATCGGGCTATTTTTTCCAGAGTTACTCTCTTCCTACCTCCTTACCGAGGTCATTATCTACCTTGACATACTTTCTACCCTGGCCATGAGTTCCTCCATGTTCGTCGTAGGTCTTCGTGTGAGCGACTGATACAACGAGTTCTCTTTAGGCAATCCAATCTTGAAGGATGCTACTGCAATCTCGGGATTGTAAGCCTCCACGTGATTCATTGTCTCCTAGTACCGATGTGCATATTCCCGCATCGTTTCTCTATTTATTTTCTTTAGCGTCAATAGTGTCCCCACATCCTTAGGCTGCTGACTGCTGGTTATAAACCGAGTCGTGAACTGCTCGGCCAGTTGTCCCCAGCTATCCACTGTGTCTCTACCGAGCCCATCGAACCACTTCATGGCTAATTCCCCCTGGCTGCTAGGGAACATAGTACATAATAAGGGCTTATTCTTCCTATGCACCGTCATCTGCTGTCTGTAATGACGGATGTGGGCGGTGGGATATGTCTTCCCATCATACAACTTGAAGTTCGGGACTACGAACTTGCTTGGAATCCTTGCTCAGTCTATCCATCTGGTAAAATGGATAATTTTCTGCTCCTTCGACATAGTGCCCAGTGGCTCGTCACGCCAGATCTCTTGCTGATTTCTGCTTGGGCCTTTTTAACCGACTGTTTAGTTCCTTGGTGATGAAACCCTTCCATTCCTCCTCCTGATTCGGGTACCACCTTCGGGTGTACTGAACATTCTCGTCTGCGTCTTCTCTTTCACTAGCTTTCTTGAGCTTTCGGTTTAGCTCTTCATTTTCACATCTCTAGGCCTTCTCTCTTGCATGCGAATTTTTTGAAAATCTCGTCATGTGCGTCTAGACGGTCTTGCAGAGATTAAACCAATTTTGCCAGGGCAGGATTATCCCCCTCGGCACGGAGGGACTCATCCTGCGGGGCTTCATTCTGGTTTTTGTCATTATTCAATTTCAAACTAGTTGAGGAAATGCTATCCTCATATTGTTCCTCCGAGCTCTCATAAGCGTCTATCCTGATGTCGCTATCTAAGGGGAAAGACACAAGGTAGTTCTGATCGGAGTCTTCTTGCTGCACTCCAAGCTCTACTGGTGATCCAATTGTGCTTTTTAACTTTGCCATGACTTTTTGTTCGGGAAAATATATATTCCCACAGATGGTGCCAAATGTAAGAGGGTAAAAAATACCTTCTAAGCTCTAGTAAAGAAATACCCTTCTTGAAAAGTGCTTCCTTCTTGTAGAATGCCTCCTACAAAAAGGAACAAACTGACTAGGACCGAAGTGCTTCGATCGAAGGCACTCCGATGCTTAAATTAGTAAATGGCTATAGAAATAAATGTATATCAAAGGATTCAACGTACCTCTTAACATGCACCCTTGTTGCTTTATATAGGGTTCACCTTGAGTCAAGGATTCTCTTTACTGTTGTGGGAGATGGCACATCTCCCTTTCTTCGGGAGTGTTTGTTGGGAGTTTTGCAAGGATTTCTCTAACAGTCCCTCAATCACAGCTCTTTCGAGAGAATGACTCCGCCTAGCTGTTACACCTAAATGCCTTGATTATAGGCAATTGACCCACTGTGCGATTTATGCCACACCGTCAGGCCGTGTTGTGCTCTCTTATTCGGTAGAATGTGCCGAGCTGTTTCAACTCGGTTCAGTTGCTCTAGACTGCCGATATTTTTACGCACGTGACATGTCTCTTCATAACCACGTGCTTATTTTACCTACTAATTCACGTGGCATAATTTTATGCCCCTTCACTAATCAATTTAAACCTGTACCAATAAAAATAAAGCATGAAAAACATTACAAAGCATTACAAATATCCCAAAACAATAAAAATCTTCAAAGCATTCAAAAAAAATGATTATATTTTTTATTCAACCAGTAACACAACATTTCAGCATTTCAATAACATAACAAACTTAATTTTTATTCAAAACAGAGAATGATTAAAAATTTTATTCAACCAATTTCAGCATTTCAGTAACACAACAAACCCAATTTTTATTCAAAATAGAGAATGATTCAAAAAACTGAGAATGATTAAAATTTGTATTCAACCAGTAACACAACATTTCAGCATTTCAGTAACACAACGAACCCAATTTTTATTCAAAACAGAGAATGATTCTAAAAGAAAAAATCAGACCAAGACAAGCTTTATTACTTATGCATAGAGACAGAGAGAAACAATCAGACCAGGGTAAGCCCTAAATTTCATAGACCAGTTGGTTTCTGCCAATGGAGTTTTCAGATTAGGGTTTTTTAGCCTCGGTGACTGCTAACCAAAATACTCAAAAAACCAAGCATAAGTGAAGTGAGGGATGTAGATCTACGTGAAGTGAAGGGAAGTATAGATCTGCGTGTGTGTTGTGTGAGAGAGAGAGAAAGATGCAGTGAAGTACATATCTACGTATAGATAAGTGTAGATTTGTGTGTGAGAGAGAGAGATAGAGATGCAGTAACATGAAGTTGTGCAGATCTGTGTGTGTGTGTGAGAGAGAGAGAGAGACCTAACCTAGTCTAGTTGGTTGTCCAATGGTTGGATGCCGGCAGTGGTCAGTGACTCATGGCTTGCGATTTGTTATCATTTCTCAAGAAATACTTCCAAAATAATTCATCTATACTTCCAAAATACTGCCTTTGAGAAGGAGAGAGCGAGGCTGTGGTGACTGGTGAGGGAGGCAGCCTAGTTTGCCACTTCGCCAAGACCAAGAGGCAGGAGGGACTAAGGGAGGAGGAGGGAGGGACGAAGGAAATGTGAAATAGGGTTAGGGATCCAACAAAGTTTGTTTATAACTTTTTATAGTGTCGAGTTAGTTCGGGTTTCAAATGGGTTAAGCGGGTTCGTGTCAACCCAATTAAATACGTGGGTCAATTGGGTCAATTTCGGGTTGAACCAGAATATGACCCATTAACACTTCGTGTTAACTGGTCATGTTATACACGAGTTTGTGCAAAAAAATAGTCACCCAAACCCATTTATTCGTGTCGAGTTATCGTGTCAAAAATTGCCACCCCTAGTTCTAATCATTATTCTCTCTTCTTGTAGGTAAGTCTATTCTAGCCATTGTAAAAAATGCAAGATGCATAACAAGAGTTGAGTGGGTCAAATGAAATCAGGACAATAGTTAAAGAGATCGGACAACAAGTCATAAAATATAACAATTTCACCCACTCACTGTCCCAGTAATTAGCAAAGCAAGTTGTGCGGGGACAAATCCACGCAAAGGGTCACTACCTCGTATGAACGAAGAGGGTGGTGGAGAAGTCTCGGTGAACCTGTAAGACAAGAAAACACCTATGTGAACCAATGGCTAGAGGCGGTCAAAGAGACTCCGATGCTTAAGTCACATTACAAGTTAGAGAGAATTATATAGTCAATAGGCTCAGATTGAATGAATTACCTGGTACTCAGAGGCATTTATTTATAGCTATAAGGAGATGTATCCCAAAGGAACCTAAACTCTTGGTTGATTGGCTCAACCTTGTCACCAGGCCCTAGATGCACAAAGTAGAGTTATATTAGGACTCTTGGTCCTAGATCCTTATCTGCAAATCCTGCTTATTCGAGGTAGAATCTCACTAGTATACTAGGTCCTAGATTGAAGGAAGAGATATGCTCGCCAGGAGGCATTGTTAGATTTATTACTAGTCCCTTGATACTCGGAGAAGAGTTGGACTAGGAGTCTAAGTCCTTGGTTGGAACTTAGCTGAGTAGTTGAGATTTAGTGGTTGCGAGTAGGCTCGTGCAAGGACCTCCCTTTGATTAGTGCCGACTGGTTTTTGGTATGGTACTTAAAAGATATATACCAAAAAGTATATAGTCTAGATATATATTATTTCGTAATCAGTTTGTACCGTTTGCATTCACTCTTGTTCGTTGGCAAATTAATCTATGTTCTTGTTATAAATAGTGGTTAATATTTGTAACTTAGTATTTGCATTTTTTTTCAGTAGTTTTTTCAATGTTAATGTATATTTGTTTGTCCCACATCGATTAGATTAGGAAACTTCACTACTCTCTTGTACTATAAATAAACCTCCTCATGTATAGAATAATTTACACCAAAGTAATACACAATTGATACTCGTTTTCTATTCTCTTCTTTGACATGATATCAGAGCCTACGCTCGTGAATTATTCTAGCCAAGGATAGTATGCTCTGCGGTTGCCCTACGAGGGTTCCTTCACGTCAGAACTCTTGAGGCTCTTCATCATTCATCCTCCAACGACCCCCCGACCATCCTCTAGCTACGCTCCGATCTGCCCCCGGCGACCTTCTGGCCATCTTCCAATGACATTCCGATCACCTCCGGCCATCCTTTGGCGACATTCCAATTGCCTCCCGACCATCCTTAGACATTCTCGAGAGATCTTTCAATTATTCACTGATCGTCCAGAATCCACTATGGCACTATCTGATATGCCCTAGTCTCACTACTTATATTGTCACAAAGATTGGTCATGCTCTACTAAACTGTCCTACCCAAGTTTGCAAGTTCTGTCACAAAAAGAGTCCAAGCCATTATCTGAGTAATTGTCCACAAATTTTGTACCATAATGCACCTAGGAATGGTAGAACTAACACCAACCAGTAGTATAGATTTGGTAATTAGTCTAGCGATAAGTCTATGCCTGTTTCTCACACCTATACTTCTATTGTCAATGACTCTTGTCCTCCAAAGTCTCTTTCTTTGACCTTCGGTACCTGTGATCTTACGAATATCCTCAAACAAGTTCTTTCTGTATCAGTTAATCCATCTTCTACTGTTTTGTCTGCCATTTTAAGTAAATCATCTTGGTTCTTTGACTCTGCATGCTATAATCACATGGCCCTCGATGAATCATTGTTTTCTTCCACACAATTTCCTGGTTCTGTCCCACCCATTCACATTACAGATGACTCACATATGCATGTCAATTATGTTTGAAATATCTCTACATCCCATGTATCACTTCCCCATACTTCTCACATACCTAATCTTACTCTCAATCTCATATCTATGGATCAACTTTGTGACCTCGGACTCACTGTTTTGTTCTCTTCTACTGGTTGTATTGTCCAAGATCCACGGACATGACATACCCTTGGGATGGGCCATAACCATGGACGTTTGTTTAAGCTTATCCATCTTCGTCTTCCACAACGACTATTTTCCTCAGTCCTTTCAATATTTGGCATTTCTATTTGGGTCATGTTTCTTCAAGTCGTCGTCTACAATATTAAATTTTCAATGGTCAATTAGGGTATATTCACAGTGAACATCTTGATCGTTTGTCTTGTAAACTTGCAAAACAACCAGCTTTACCTTTCAATAACTATAACTCTTTGTCTTATGCCCTTTTTGATTTGGTTCATTATGATATTTGGGGACCTTCTCCAACTATTACTATGGGAGGGTCAAAATACTTTATAATTTTTATTGATGACTATTCTCACTTTACTTGGATTTTTCTTTTGCAAACTCAATTTCAGTTGCCACAAATTTATTATAATTTTGTAAAAATGGTCCAAACTCAATTCTTGTGATCCATTAAAGTCTTTAGATCTGATAATGTCATGGAATATAGAGACACCACATTCCTTAACTTTTTCAGTCATTTTGGAACCATCCCTCATTGTTCTTGTCTTGGCACATCTCAACAAAATGGTCGTGTTGAGCGCAACCATCGTCATATTCTTGATATTATTCGTGCTCTTCTCATATCTTCTTCGTGTCTTGAGCGTTTTTGGGGCAAAGCTGCTCTTACTATCGTCTATGCCATCAATCATATTCATCTCCTATTTTTGGGAATCAATCTCCATATGAGTGATTGTATGGCACTTCTTTTGAGTACCACTATCTTCGAGTCTTTGGTTGTGCATGTTTTGTCCTACTTTAGCCTCATGAGCATACCAAGTTGGAACCTTAGGCACATCTTTGTTGTTTCTTGGGTTATGGGATTGAACATAAGGGTTATCGTTGTTGTGATCTATATTTCAAGCGTCTTCGTGTTTCTCAACATGTCATCTTTTGGGAACACAAGATGTTCTCCTCCTGTCTCAGTTTCAACTTTCGTCTTCCCCTACTTCTCCTCTTTTTTACTAATCCATTATGGATCTATATCCTGATGACCAACATCCAAACTTATCTGAGCTCCCATCTACGGACCATCTAGAGGCTTCTGTCTTGCCTGTTGATCTTGATCCTATTCCTACCCCATTTCATACTGTTAATGATCATGCCTCAGCTCCTGAATCTTCTATACCACTTTCTAGTGATACTCATTCTCTTATTCATCAGTAGGGTCATTCCACTCAGTTAAGGAACATTCATGTTCGTTTACATGATTATCATTGTTTCTCCACTATTCTCTTTCAACATGAGCCTCACTCTTATCATGAAGCTAGCTCTGACCCTCATTGGCAGCAAACAATGACAAAAGAGTTATAGGCATTAGCTGACACACATACTTATGATTTGGTTGATCTTCCTCCTAGCAAAATAACTATTGGTTTTAAATGAATTTATAAGATCAAGACTCACTTTGATTGTTCTATTGAGCGTTATAAGGTTCGTCTAGTGGCGAAGGATTTTACACAAGAGTATGATATTGATTATGAGGAGACTTTTGCTCCCGTTACCCATCTTACTTCAGTTCGAAGCCTACTAACGGTTGTTGTCATTCGCCAGTGGAAATTATAACATATGGATACCAAAAATGCATTTCTTAATGGTGAACTTACTGAGGAAGTCTACATGCAGCCTCCTCCTGGGTATCCTCATTCACCATATCAGGTTTGTCGCATCTTTTATGCACTTTATGGTCTCAAGTAAGCCCCTAGAGCCTGGTTTGTAAAGTTTAGTCTACTATTGGAGATTTTGGTTTCTCTTCCAGCCCTTATGACTCAGCTCTCTTTGTTCGTAAGACTAGCGTGACACTACTTTACTTCTTCTCTATGTGGATGATATGATAATCACTAGGGATGATGTTTCTGGTATTTTTGATCTCAAAAATTTTCTCAACACATACTTTGAGATTAAGGATCTTGGTAATCTCAACCACTTTTTGGGCCTTGAGATCTTGTCTAATTTTGGTGGGTATTATCTCTCTTAGGCTAAGTATGCTTTTGATCTTCTTACTCGTGCTGGACTAACTAATTGCAAGACTATTCCTACTCCATTATAGAAAAATGTTTGCCTTACTCCCTTCGATGGCACACCTCTCCTTGATGTCACTCTTTATCGTCAGTTGGTAGGTAGTCATATGTATCTCATTGTTACTCACTCGGATAAAGCCTATGTTGTTCATCTTGTCAGCCAATTTTTGATTGCCCCACGCCCTACTCATTATGCTGCTGTTCTTCGTATTCTACGATATATTAAGGGTACTATGTTTCATGACCTTCATTACTCTACTCCCTCATCTCTTGAGTTATGCGCCTATTCTGATGCTGATTGGGCAGGAGATCCTACTGATCGTCGTTCTATCACTGGTTATTGATTCTTTATGGGTGACTCTCTCATCTCTTGGTGTAGTAAGAAATAGTATGTTATCTCTTGATCTAGTATAGGCAAAGTACCGTGTTCTTGTTGACACTACCAAGGAGCTTCTTTGGCTTCGTTGGTTCTTAGAAGATTTAGTTGTCTCTCATTCTGGTCCTACTCTTCTTTGTTGTGATAATCAGAGTGCAATACAGATGGCTCAGAATGATGTTTTCCATGATCGCACCAAACATATTGAGATTGACTGTCATTTTGTATGACAACATGTGGTTCGACGCACAATTCATCTTGTCTCTGTTTCTTCATCTGCTGACATCTTTACCAGGGCACATTTGTCGGGCTGATTTTTTGATTTGATTTTCAAACTCAAGTTAATTTCTACTTTACCTCCTTGAGTTTGAGGAAGGATGCTAATGTATATATATATATATTTGTTCCACATCAGTTAGACTAGGAAACTTCACTACTTTCTTGTACTATAAATAAACCTTCTCATGTATAGAATAATTTACACCAAAGTAATATACAATTGATATTCGCTTTTTATTGTCTTCTTTCACAGTTAGCAAAATGCATCTATCTATCTCTCTCTCTCTCTCTCACGCACACACACAAACACACGTGCGTGCATGCACATATATGCACCGAAAATTTTTATTTTCCTTACTTGCCCTTTTCCTTACTTGAATCTTTGATGCTATGCTAAACTGGGGGCATTGGCATGCAGAGTTGCCAAAGGTCAGGCCAATTACAGATGAAGGCATAGAGATGGCTTTAAAAAATACAAGACCCTCTGCTCATCTTCATGCTCATCGTTATGAGAAGTTTAATGCTGGTTATGGCAACCAAATACTCCAGTGAAGGCACACAACTGTACAATTTGCAATTTCTAAGAATTCTTTCTAGTTTCCCTCTAGTTAGTGATCTCCAAGTGTTTGAGAGTGGTGTCGTCTAACTGTTTTCAGTGTCCAAACTTTGTGCATAGCCTGCTAGGGCTTGACATTTTTTTCCCAAATTTGTTGTATGATGACTCAAGGATATGGTTCTTTGGTATTGGTTTTAGAGAGAACAAATTCAAGCAGTGAAAATAAATCTTTGATTGAGAAAGCTTGAAACAATGATGTTTGTTTTGTTGCAATTTTTTTGAGAAATCAGGGCAATCTTTGTTCTGTGTAATAATTTTTTCTACCCAATATTGTTGGGGATAAGTCTACGATGCCCCCAAAAATATTTTGGTTCCATATCGAAATATGACTCAAGGATATGGTTATTTGGTATTGGTTTTAGAGAGAACAAATTCAAGCAGTGAAAATAAGTCTTTGATTGAGAAAGCTTGGAACAATGATGTTTGTTTTGTTGCAATTTTTTTGAGAAATCAGGGCAATCTTTGTTCTGTGTAATAATTTTTTCTACCCAATATTGTTGGGGATAAGTCTACGATGCCCCCAAAAATATTTTGGTTCCATATCGAAATATGTAGCCAAATTTTATTTGATTCATTTGTAGCCATCTATTGCACGAATAAATTAGTTTTAGAAATTTCAAGTTTTTATTGAAGGTATGTGCCGAAATGTAGTTTTTCAGTACTATAATTGGACCCACATTGTTGGTGATTGCCAATTGTAATGTTGTACGAAGCGTTGTTGTGAAATGATCTGAATTGTAGTAATCTGCTAAAGCAGCAACCGTTCATTTTTTTTTTTTGGGGGTTCATGGTTTGTCGATTTTTTGCCCCTATCTTCCTTTTTTTTGGATAATCATAGTCGCCCTGACCATGGGTTCTACAAAACTTGCAATTACAATATAAACTTAGAAAATATGAAATGAATCACAAATCACATCTATCAAATTACAAGTCACATGTATTGAGTCAACTTAATTAAGATACTCGAATTTTAGAATTTGAGACAAACATCTCAGAGATCCTATACTATCTATATAATAAAGTACAATACAATTCAAATCTCAAAAAATAAACAAAATGACTTTTATTTTTCGTGTTTGAGATCTCTTTAAATTTTATTTTAAAGTCAATCCAACGGCTAATATTAACACCCCAAATTTAAAAGGAAAAATAGGTCCCTAAGGGTGTGTTTGGAGTAACTTTTTAAAAGTGTTTTTAGGAGTTATAATTTCTTATCAGTACTTTAAAACAAAAAAGTAGTCTTTGGAACTGTCCCATCACCACTACAACCACCACACCGGCCCACCACTACCACCACCACCACAGTCACCCCACCACCACAACTACCCCCACCACCACCATCACCACTGTCACCACGACTACCACCACCACACCACCTCCTTTGCCACAACAACCACCACCACCACCACACCCACCGCCCCACCACCACCATCACCATCACTACCGCCATCCCACCGCCCCTACCTCCACTATCACCACCACCACCGCTACCATCCCACCACCACCTCTTCCACAATAACCACCACCACCATCACCGCTACCACCACTGTCGCCACCCCACCACTGCCCCACCACCACCATCCTCACTACCCCCACCCCCACCATTATCACCGCTGCTGCCACCTTACCACCACCGCCACTGTCCCACTATCACCCCTACCACCACCACCCCCATCGCCCTACCACCACCATCACTATTGCCACACACGGCTGTCACAATCACAATCGGTCGTTGTCAGCCATCACAACCATCACCGTCTCCCACCACCACCACTACCGCCCACTATCACTACCACCACTCGCCCCCACTACAACCGGTGCTTAAATTATTTTCTCTCTCCTCTATATTTGTAATTTGATTTTGGGTGTGAATACAAATATGCTTATTATTGACCATTTTTTTATTACTCCGACGGTTAATATTAACTCCCCAAATTTAATAGAAAAAATTGGCTCATAAAGTTATGTTTGGTGTGACTTTTCAAATGTTTCTAGAATTTATAACTTCTTATAAATACTTTTTTTTTTAAAAAGTAGTGTTTGAAACTGCCCCACTACCACCACCCTCACTGCCCCACCACCATCACCACTACTACCAACTATCCCCACCACCACCATCACCATTGCCACCAACACCATCGCCGTCACCATCCCACTATCACCTTTGCCATAACAACCACTACCACCACTGTTGTCGCCACCACCACCACCACTGCCACCACCACACCCATCGCCCCCCACCACCAACCCCACTGTCCCACCATCACCATCCTCATTACCACCGCCACCCCACGTCCACCACTACTACTGCCACTGTCCCACCATCACCCCTACCACCACCACCACCATCATCACCCCATCACTACCCTCACGACCATCACCACTACCACCACCCCACCACCACCAACACCGCCGCCGCTGTCACCCAATCAACACCACCCCCTCCACCACTACCACTGGCCCACTGCTACCACCATCACCATCGCAACCCACCATCACCATCTCCATCCACCACCAATTACTACCACCGTCGTCCACCGCCATCACCCACTACCATCGTTATCTTATTCTTATATTTATTACCATTATCACCATCATCCCACTACCACCATCATCACCCACCACCATCATTGTGGCCTACCACCACAACCCACCACCACTCGTCGTCACCCACCATCGTCGCTAGCCACTGTCACCTACTCCCACCGCACCTGCCACCACTAACCACCACCACCCGTCATCGCCCACCATTGTCGCCACCCACTGTCAACCACCCCCACAACACCTACCACCACCGCTGCCATTCGTCACCACCCATCACACTATCACCTAAAAGCACCTGTCGTCGCTCACCACCACCATCGTCACTGCCCACCACCACAACCCACCACCGTCGACCCCACCATCACACTGCCAACCACCATCACCGTCGCCCATCGCCACCCACACCTACCACCACCACCACAACCATGGCTACCACTACCACCATCGTCACTCAAAACCCATCACCATTGCCACCCACGACTGCCACCATCACTACGGTCGTTGCCACAAACCACAACCATCACCATCTCCCACCACCATCACTGCCGCCCACCACCACTAGCATCGCTCACCCCCACTCCAATCAGTGTTTAAATTTCTTTCTTTCTTCTCTATATTTTTTATTTGATTTTAGGTGTGAATATAAATATGTTTATTATTGACCTTTTTTTTTATTACTACATGCCTTTAAGCACATGACATAACTAGTCAATATAATAAAGTATAATACAATTCAAATTTTAAAAGATAAGCAAAATGACTTTTACTTTTCACAGTTGAGATCTTTTTAAATTTTGTTTTAAAGTTAATCCGACGACTAATATTAAGTCCCCAAATTTAATAGAAAAAATAGTCTCCTAAAAGTGTGTTTGGAGTAACTTTTCAAAAATACTTCTAGGACTTATAACTTATCATAAGTACTTAAAAAAAACAAGTAGTGTTTGGAACCGCCCCAACACCACCACTACCACCACCACTGCCCCACCACCACCATCACCACTGCCACTCCACCACCATAACTACCCCCACCACCACCTCCACTGCCCCACCACCACTCTCACCACTACTACCACCACCACCGTAGCCGCCACAACACCACCACCACCACCGCCACAACAACCATCACTGCCCTACAACCACCATCACCACTACCACCATCATCGTCACCCCACCACCACTATAACTACTACCACTCCACAACCACCATCATCACCACCCACTACCGATTTTTACCGCCGTTGTCCACCGCCACCACTCACCACTATCGTTATCTCATTCTTATATTTATTACCATTACCACCACCATCTCGTTACCACCGTCGCCAACCGTCAACACCCACCACTACCATCGTTGCCCATCACCACTCATCGTCACCCACTACCACAATCCACTACCACCCGTCGTCGCCAGTCACTATCACCCACCTCTACCACACCTATCACAACCAACCACTAACACCCGTCATGGCCTACCACTGTTGCCACCCATTGTCACCCACGCCCACGCCCACCACACCTACCACCACCACCACCACCATCGTCATTCACCACCACCCATCACACTGTCGCCTATAAGCACCTATCATTGTCCATCACCACCATCGTCATCACCCACCACAAAAACCCACCATTGCCACCACCGTCGTCGCTCCACCATCATCACTACCAACCACAATCACTGTCGCCCACCACCACCCACACCCACCACTATCATCGCCGTTATCCATGACTACCACTGCCACCATCATCACTCCAAACCCACCACCACCATCACCGTTGTCACCAACGACTATTACCACCATCACGGTCATCACCGCCCACCATAACCACCACCGTCTCCCACCATCACCACTGCCGCTTACCACTACTACCACCGTTTATCTCCACTATAATCGGTGCTTAAATTCATTTCCCTCTCCTCTATGTTTATGATTTGATTTTGAATGTGAATAAAAATATATTTATTGTTGACCATTTTTTTTTATTAAAGGCGCGAGCAATAACTAGTAGTATAATATTGGGTAATATATATATAAATATGTATCATCTTATGTGTGTTCATAAAAAACACAATGGGTTCCTTCAAGCCCTCCAAGGCATGAAGAAAGAAGGGGGGAATAAATTATGGGTTAATTGCGACTGTGGTCCCCAAAGTATGCATTTTATCTCATTTTGGTCCCCAACGTTCTAATTGCATTAAGTTGGTCCCTCATGTTGTTCACAATTCTCACGGTTTATAACTATGTGCCATCCGCGTGAGAAAAGGTGAGGGACTTATGTGACATTTGACCCTCATCTCATTCCTGGAGGAAAACGTTCCCGCAAACAATGGTTGTTATATCCTCCATTAATGTTTGTCTGTTACAGACCATAGGAGAAGAGAAAGAGAAAATGAGGGGAAGGGAAGGGAAGGGATCAATTGCGGCTGGAATGGAGGCAACACCATTTTTATACCGAGAGACCAACTTGTATGGTATGTACTCATTTTTATTTTTATACAGAGAGACAGACCAACTTGTATGGTATGCACTCATTTTTGCCTCCATTCTAGCCACAGTGGATCCCTTCCCTGCCCTTCCCCTCATTTTCTCCCTCTCTATGGTCTGTAACAGACAAACATTAATGAAGGATATAACAACTATTGTTGGCGTGAATGTTTCCCTCCAGGAATGAGTGGATTGTTAAATGTCACATAAGCCCCTCACCTTTTCTCACGTGGATGGCACATGGTTATAAACTGCGAGAATTGTGGACGACGTCAACAACAGGGACTAGTTAAGTGGACATGTAATACATGAGGGACCAACTTGATGCAATTAGAACGTTAGAGACCAAAATGAGACAAAATGCATATTTTGGGGACCACAACCGTAATAAACCCATAAATTATCAGTCCATCATTATTTTAGAACTTATTTATCCAAGTATTATAATTTTGAACTTATTCATCAAACTATCATTATTTTCATAATAACGTATTTTGAAAACAGGCTTTTACTTTAAGTAGATGAGTGATAATATAAAAAATTCATTGTTTGAGTAGATAAAATGAAACCAGGACCATTGCTGAAGAGATCAGACAATTATTTATACACTTTATAAATGGATATAAACTATGATACTTTCACCTACTCACCGTCCCAATAACGGGTATGGGTTTCCGTTAAAAAAAAAAAAAAAAAGTAATGGGCATGGGTTCATGTCTGAGCATCAAATTAATTAGCATTTGGTGTTGCATGCCTTCCGGAGGTCCCGACTGGATTGGCAACTGCTGCAGTTAATTATTACGAGTGAGATTATAGTATCGAAAAATAATTTTTTATATGATATTTTTTTAATTTTGTCAGATCACAAAGTAATGCTTGTTAAAATTTTATTATTATTATTTTAATTTATTATATTCAAACTCATTGGTCACAAATAAATCAAACAAAAATCAATAAATAAAAATTATTTTGTTATATGGTACCAACGATGATGTCATCCCAATTACTAGGCATCTGCCAACGGCTTTACTACATATTAACTCCGTCATGGTGGCAAGCAAAGGCCTCCATACTGTGTTGATGAGGAGGGTGGAACTACTAAAGCTGGCTGTGGGCTATTATTATGAGTCAGTTGGCACTCTAAGTGTAATCTTGCAAATTATGAACAAAATTCCCGACTTGCTAACTTATTTATTAAACGATCGTTGTTTTCATAAAAAAACCCCATAATGCAAAAACGTGTTTGCAATAAAAACTTGAGAGATGATATGTTTTGAAAATTGTTTCTTTAATTTGCAAATGTGCTTTTATATAGAAAAACGTGAGTTTTGAACCGTGCTTTTTGATGGTGTTAGAACTTGGGGAGTATGAGATAAGGAGGCGAGGAGCTGTCCAACGGCGTAAATGTACAAAATAAATTAAACTTATTCTCGGATATGGTGTGATGTTGTTCTTCCACTTTTACCCCTTCGTTTGTCATGGATTGAACTACTTTAGGTTAGTCGAGCTCGTTTGAAAATGGTTGAACTAGTTCCACTTGTAGTTGAGCTGGTTTAATGTTTGAACTTACCTGAACTCTTGCCAGCAGTCGGTCACTCTATTCTGACTCTATCCTCTGGGTCAATGATTCCCCTACTTGTGATGTAGATCTATTTTCTTTGATGGTTTTAATCTTGGTATCATCACTTTTCATAGAAATAGTGATAGTTTACAAAATAAATTAAAAAGTTTCAAATGGATAAAATAAAGTTGAAAAACTGCAGATAAAAATTTCCTATTATTAGACACCAAAAGTTTAAAACCACTACATGGGCTACTCTGCAAAGCATTAAATAGGAACTGCATAACAACCACGATTCCATCTTTCCACCTGTGCCCATTTTGACACTTCAACATCCAATATCTTCAACTCTATCACTGTACATGAAAAAACAGTATGGTCTTATTCTATTCACTCACTATATAAAACTAAATTAAAATGTTGTACGAGTTTCAGGGTCATATTTTGGAGTGTAGGCTAGAGTACAGATGCAATTATTTACTTATTCAGGATTTAGGGAGGTCAGCTATATACAATCTTATCGTTGCATGCAGAAAGATTGTTTTTACGACTCGAACTCTTGACGTCATGTCACAATGGAGCAACTTCACTACTACATCAAGACCTACCTTCTTATGCAATAATTTACCAAAATTCAATAAACTCAGTCCTATTGGAGCTCCCCTGCTAGGCCATCTCTAAGTTTCTTATCCCTATCCCACAACCTTCTTATAACCTACACTGCGGGAGCTGATAACTTCATCTCTCTCCCTCACTCTCTCTCTCTCTCTCTCGCGTGGATGTAGAGTTGCAATTCTTCTCACTCATAATTTCCGCTATTTTTCATCATAATTTGAGAGTCATATGTTTAGTTTACTCTTTGCTTTAAGTGGCTGTATGCTTAATTTTCTTGCATAAAAGAAATATTGATGCCTGATTTATCAAAAAAAAAAAATATTGAATGTACAAAATATTCTATCATAACTGCAGGTTTGCTTGCTTCTTGGAAGTCTATTTTATGTAGTTCTTGAGTGATATCATTGTCCAACGACAATAACCTTCTTGTAACCTACACTACGGGTGCTGTTCACTTCTTCATTTTTCTCAATCAGGTCTCTCTCTCTCTCTCTCACCTGCATGTGGTTTTCCAATTTGAAGTAAACAAAATAACACCCAGTTCAGATTTCGTTAATGAGGTCTGGGAGAGAGTTTGAGTACAAATCTAACATTTTGAGTAACCCGAAAACATTTATACATAAGCGTAAGCATAAGGCCTACGTTTTTTGCCTGTAGAAACTAACTGCGCCACAACTTTAATAATAAAGTGTATATAAATTTGAAGCCAATTTTAGTGTTATGTCTCAAGTTTATGAATTTTTTACCAAACCCATGTGGTTTGGCAAAATAATTCCTAGAATGGGATAATTTTGAAAATATTTTACAAACTTGTATAATTTTTAAACATGTCAGTTGAACTGAAGTTTTTAAGCTAAAAAGTCAGTCCAGTTGATGCTTTCAACTTGTCCAACTAACTTCTTGTCCAACTAACTTGTTATGTGCAATTTTTTGTTATAGTCGTTTAAAAATGTCAGTTGAACTGATATTTTTATCACCTTCTTCACCCGAATGTAATGGTAGAATGGATATGATGAGTAGGAGGGAAAAAAGAGATTTTTTTTTGAACTAACACCATTTGAAAGCATTAACGAGGAATTTCTCCAAGGCAGAATTATTTTAGACCCATTTATGCGAGAATAAACCTCAGATACCTGTAGTCATCCCGTGAACCACATATAGCAGTTAAGCCTAGGAGACACCAGCGAGGGTTGAATTGCTAACGTCCGGGTTTATGATTTATTTAGGTCCAATCCTATACTACTGGGCTACCCATGCGGGTTTCTACGTTTTTGTAAGACGTCATTTATACTAACGTTTTTAGCTTTAAAACGTTTCTATGTTTTTAAAAATAAAATAGATTTGAGAAATAATTTCAAAATTACTCCATTGGGAAAATTATTTTGCCAAATCACATGGTTTGATAAAAAAAACTCCAAGTTTCTACTTTTTTTTTTGTTATTTGCTTTACACCCATATGCATGTTGCATTCATTTTTTCAATGAAGAAACCGAAATTGTTCTGAAATATTGTTCTTGTACCTCAATGTATGCATCCAATTCAGGCTCACCATGTGGAAACTCAAGGTCGCCGAAGGCCATGGGCCATGGTTGTTCAGCACCAACAACTTTGTTGGTAGACAAATTTGGGAGTATGATCCTGATCTTGGGACTCCAACGGAGCGAGCACAAGTTGAAAAAGCTCGAGAAGAATATCGTAAGAATCGATTCAGAATTAGACCTAGCAGTGATATTCTGGTTCGAATGCAGGTATGCATAAACCTAAGGATGCTGACTATAGAATTGTGTTATTGCACCATCTTAAGCTGCTTCTTGTGCTGTTTTTAAGTTATTTGTTGGGGGTGGACCGTGGAAGGGACATGATTTTGTGGGGGCCAAACATGAATTTGTTGTTGCCTTGGTGAAGTGACATGACTTTTCCTTTGCTATTGTCTCTTGTTGTTTTTTTCTAAGAGAGCGATGCCATTGGGACCTAAATGTGACAACTTAATGTATTTTGGCTATTGGATTTGCCGTGCGTTAGATCACAAAATTAAATATAAATATCATTTTCCTTTCTAAGAAGCCGGGGAAACTAGAAACTTTAAAGTTAAGGGACCAACCTTCGAGGGGCGAAACTTGAGTCCAATTACCCCAACTCAACTCAAAAAGTTTTATGTCAATTACTTGTATTGACTATATAAATTCTACACTTGTTATCTAATTCAGTCTTGTTAATTATCGATGAATTGAGTACATATCTAATTATCGTATTATTTGCACATAGTGAATTGACTTAAATGCAAACTTGTACTTCCATGGTTTTTATATCGATTCATTTCGAGTTTAATGCACAGCTCATCAAAGAAAACCAGATTGATCTGAGCATACCCCGAGTGGAAATCGGAGAAACTGAAGAAGTCACCCATGAAATAGTTACAACGTCTTTGACTAAAGCCGTTCGATTACTTTCAGCCATCCAAGCTCACGATGGGCACTGGCCTTCAGAAAATTCAGGTCCATTGATTTATACAACTCCCATGGTAAGTTCTCTTTATATTCCTGTTAAGGTGTGTTTGTTTTGCGGATAAGAAGGGTATTAGGGGGTGAAATAAAGTAAAATAGTACCTATGGCCAATTATACCTCGTTTATTATGCCATTGTTGGCCTGGTAACAAAATTCAAAAATATCGCCCGGCGCTACAGTATAAATATACCCATATAAGAGGGTTTAATTAATACCACCAAAGGGATGATATAATAATGAGGTAATATACCAACACATGGTATTACAATGGTAAATTACAACATTACCCCTTCTAATGCCTATGTTTTACACCAAGTCAAGGGTATTAAAGTCAATTGATACCAATTAACATCTTTTCTTTTTATTGTGGGGACCAAAAGAAATATAAATTATCATATTATCTTTTCTAATACCACATAATAACGGACATTCAAGTCAATCTTTAATGCAATCATTATATTTTGTGGGACCTACATATATTGCGAAAAACTTACCCAATCTCATGGTGTAGAATGGGAAAATATAGTAACCTAATGCCTATCAAACCTAAGGGCCTGGATTGGGTTGGGAAGAATACTCCAATCCCACCCAACTAATTCCTTGAAACAAACATGTCCTTCGAGACCGTGCGCGGAAGAGAAAAATCGAGTTTTTGTGAAAATACACAGTTTTGCATTGCTACAATATGCAGATCATTTTTCCACATTTTAACCAAGTTGTCAAAAATCTTACGATATGCAGATCATTGCTCTATACCTCACCGGAACACTCAATGTTGTACTATCGCCAGAACACAAGAGGGAGATTATCCGACACATTTACAATCATCAAGTACAAACTTGATCTCTTCACACTCTTATAGTAAATATTGGTATATGAAACTATTTGAATGTATGTATTACGCAGAACGAAGATGGTGGATGGGGATTCCATATAGAAAGCCATAGCACGATGCTCAGTACAACCTATAACTACATTGGGCTACGTTTACTAGGGGAAGGAGCTGAAGAAGGTGGTGATGGAGCTGTTGCAAAGGGCCGGAAATGGATTCTTGATCATGGTGGTGTAACAATGATACCCACTTGGGGAAAGATTTGGCTTTCGGTAAATTTATATACCAAGAAGAGCATATTATACTTGATTTATATCGCAACTATAAAACTCGTTTCACATTATCTTTTAGACTATAATTTTTTCACATTACTCCTTAAAATATTAGTTTGAGTTTCACATTTTCCCAATTGTTGACTTTTGTCCAATTTTTAATACAAATCAGGATAAAAAAAATATAGAATTTCACCATAAAGACCACATCTATCAACATTGTGGAATCCCATTTTTATCTTGAAGTACTGCAAAAACATGACAAGTCAACGATTGAAGCAATGTGCAACTCAAAATAATAATTTAAGGTGCTTTTTCAACATGGTCTAGAAGTTTAGTAGTCTTATATATATATATATATATGTGTGTGTGTGTGTGTGTGTGTGTGTGTGTGTGTGTGTGTGTGTGTGTATGACTTTCACTCACTCTCTTTATTGTAGGTGCTTGGGGTGTATGAGTGGTCAGGTTGCAACCCAGTGCCCCCAGAATTTTGGCTAATCCCTTCATTCTCATTTCTTCCATTTAATCCAGGTAAAAGAAATTCATGGCTATAAGTTGTGAGATAGTATTGTAATCCTTGAGATAAACTACCTAATATATATCGAACTAGAGGTGTAACCTAGACTGACTACCTAATATATCGACAAATATTTTTGCATCTTCTCTCTCAACTCAAACTTTAAATTCGGGTTGGAGTAATGAAGAGATTAGAATTCAGAGGAATCACGAAATCTAAAATTAGAGATGGTTCTAATCCGCATGTTTTCATGATTATATCTTATACTTAACTTGAGTGCCACTCACTTTTTGTTTTGCCTTCTCAAATTAATAATGCAGCAAAAATGTGGTGCTTCTGTCGTGAAATTTACATGCCTGTGTCATATTTGTATGGAAAGAGATTTGTGGGGCACATCACCAGTCTCATTTTATCATTGAGAAAAGAACTCTACACACAACCATATGACCAAATAGATTGGAACAAAGCGCGACATTCATGTTTGAAGGTTGGTCAACTTCAATGCTACCTTTTCATTTCTTTACTTAGTTGCTTATTTATTTTGTTGTGAGGTTAAAATATATAGTTATAAGTACACTTGTCAATGGATCAGATTTTGATTGAATTTATACCTAAGAAACACGAATGTGAACACGGGACAGTGGTACGACACGGACACAAGAATATGACATTTTTCAGACATGTCGGACATTAACAAGCCGGAGACATGTCATAAATAATTATGGTTTAAATGTTAGATTATGTAATTTATCACGTATAAATATAAAAATAGTTCTATTAGTAAAAAAATTCAACACTTTATGAAAAATAAATCTTATGTCTAGTTATTTAGTATAAAATTTGTAACGGATCATAATAGTCTATAATCATCGATGTTTCCATAAGCATGTTCTCCATTCTTCTTCTTTAGTAAAACTTTTATGTATCTTTTATTTTTATTTGTAAATTTTAAGTAAAACATTAACACGATAGTCATTTGTTAAAAATCTAAGCTTTGTTGATTACACGTATTTCTTGTTTAATAGTAGCCATGACCTAAAGAAATGTCATATATGCAACCAAAGGAATGTCGGACATGTGTCCAAAATTAAAATTTGATCTTTTTATTATGGATACGGATATAAGAGTATTGGACACCGATACAAAAGTATTGGACACGTGTCAGAGTGAGTTCGAGGAATGTAGGTGTCCGACATGTATATGCCACCACCTTGAGAGTGTCGGATTTGGTGCTTCTTAGGTTTACATTGATCCGAATCGGAATCCAATTTAAATTATATCTAAATTTGATCTGAATATTCGATGAATTTTATTTTTGTAGTCTATATCTGAATTTGTTAAAAAATGGATATCTAATCCAAAAAACAATCCTCAAAGCATATAATTACTATTATATTTGCTATGTTGATGGAAATTGTGTCAATACTTATGCAGGAGGACCTCTACTGCCCTCATTCCTTTGTGCTGGATGTGCTTATGAATGGACTTTATTACATGGCAGAACCACTTCTGAAATGCTGGCCCTTCTCCAAGTTGAGAGAGAAGGCTATGCAGAAAGCAATAAAGCACATTCACTATGAAGGCATGAGTACTAGATACACAAGCCTGGGTTGTCTTGAAAAGGTAATTATAATTTCTTCTGAAGCTAGGTAAATGTATGTGCCCTTGACTTATTAAAAGGGTAAAATACAATAATCCACTAAAATATGAGTGTTTTATGTTGCTTTGGGCCTTGTTCCTTTTTTTTTTTTTTTTTGTTCCTTCAAATTTATCACTTTAATCATTTGAGTTTTCAATTTGTGGTACTTTTTTTTTTCTTTTGAATAAAAAGCAGCAGTTTAAAATTGACTAACACAAAACCACATGTTAGTGTCATTCTTTGAAAGAACAAGATGGAAATGACACAAATTGAAATTGACGAACCTACGTGGCTTGTAGATTGTGGTGAAGTGAGACGAACGTAATCATTTTTGTCCGTCAATGTCAACCGCCATTTTTTGTCGCACCAAATTGATAGAAATTAGAAACTGAAATCACAACATTAAAAATATGAAGACCAATGTGACACAACTCTCATATTGAGAGCCCATTACCATATTCTACTACATAACTCTTAAAAAAATCTTACTGGCAAATCTTCGTTGAGCGTGAATTAAGAGATAATTATTTTCTGCTTAAGAAATTGATTTAAAGACTATTTTCAACGTCATAAGAAGAATATTTTGAACATATTAAAAAAGTTTGGACTTAACTATTAACTAAAAGAATAATAATAAGACTTAGGATTAATTACAAATTACACCTTGAAAGATCGTTCGAATATCAATTCGGACCTTCAAAGATCAAAAATCTCAATTTGTACCCTCAAAGATATAAATCTGTACCAATGTGCATCTGAAATTAACATCCATTAGTTTGCCTTCTAATATTAAATGGATAAATTATACCTGGACTCCATCATGCTTGTCACTTAATCACCTAGACCCCTCACATTTGAAATATTATACCTACATGATCCCCTGAGAATTCAAATATGACTAAAAATGTTCCCCCAATTGAGCATCCAAATAATTCTTTTCAAGTGATGTATTGCATTGGATATAAAGAACATTATGTAAATACATGCATTATATTGGGCATTCAAATGATGAACTTGATTTTGAACTTTAAATTATAACGGCCCACAAAATAAAAGGAAGTATAAAAATTATAATTTTTTATTAGGATGAAACCATGTTTTTTAATTGTTATATTAACAAATATCAATGACAAGGGTTATGTATTACACGTGCACAAACGTCGGACAAACGGTTATTAGTTTCAGGTGCGTATTAATACAAATTTATATATTTGAGAGTATAAATTAAGATTTTTTATCTTTGAGGCTGCGAATTGAGATTTGAAAATTTTTTTGGAGCGCAATGTGTTATTAACTCTAAGACTTTATACCAAATATATTTAAGTGATGGATTTAATTCTTTATAAATTTCAAAACCAGACTCGCATGTTATTATCACAAAAAAGAAAATGAAAAGAAAAAAAGTTGCTTTTGTACACCTCCGAAGGAATTCATTTGCTTTATATTGTAAGCTGGGAACATTAATCTTTTGTTTTTGTCATGCATGCAGGCTTTACATTTGATGGCTTGTTGGGCAGAAAACCCAGATTCAAGAGCATTCAAGTTGCACCTGGCTAGGATTCCAGATTTCTTTTGGGTTGCTGAAGATGGAATGAAAGTGCAGGTTTGTCCAAACCAGACTTTCTTTTTTGGTTTCAAAGATTGACCCTCCCCAGACCTTACAGTAGCAGTGAGCCACCTTTTACAGAAGTAGTGTCCAAACCTCCCATTTTATTTGTCAAGCAAAGTGCTGCACTTGCTAAATTGTTTCTTCAATTACAGAGTTTTGGAAGTCAATTATGGGATGCTGTTCATGCTACACAAGCAATTATAGCGAGTAATCTTGTTGATGAGTTTGGGATTACCCTTAAAAAAGCACACAATTTTATCAAACAGTCACAGGTTTCTCTCTCTCTTCTCTCTCTTCTCTCTCTTCTCTCTCTATAATTCAATATGTATCCTATATGTATGTTAAAATGTCTAGGAGAAACTATACTAGTGTCTCTTCTTCACCTCACTAATATTGGATCATCAAATTTAAAGATTCAAGAAAACCCATCTGGCGACTTTCAAAGTATGTATCGTCACATTTCGAAAGGGGCTTGATCATTCTCTGATCAAGATAATGGTTGGCAAGTCTCTGACTGTACAGCCGAAGCAATGAAGGTAATTAAGAATTTTTTTTACAAGGTTACAACGTGAAAAAGTTGCTATCAATTGGCAATTAACATATTTGTCTTCTCCTCTGCAGGCTCTATTCTTGCTCTCAAAAATGCCACAGGAAACTGTGGGGGAAAAAATAGAAGCTGAACGATTATTTGACGCTGTGAATGTACTTCTTTACTTGCAAGTACAAGCACCCATATTTTCTGTGTTTCATATCTTAACTTCCAAGGTCTTTTGGTTGTCATATGATTTCTACTAACAAATATTTCCTGTTTCCCAAATTTTCTTTTGTTTTACTTCTAGCACAAAAATGGAGGTTTTGCACCCTGGGAGCCAATAAGATCACCGCCATGGTTGGAGGTAACATCTTTTAAATAATGCAGTAGCTCAAATAATTTGGACATGCTCCCAATTCCAGTATGTACCTTAATGTTCCTTTTGCATGACCATCCAGAAAGAATTTTGTTTTCAACTGCAAAATAGGTGTGCCATTAATGTTTTGCTACTTTTCCCCTCAGCTGTTAAATCCTACAGAAGTTTTTGCCGATGCTATCGTTGATCATGAGTATGTTTTTTCACTTTTTCCTTTTTGATATCACACAAATTCTTATCATGAATTCTAATTAAATTTGGTCATTCGATGGTCTAGGTGTGTTGAATGCACTGCTTCTGCAGTCCAAGCTTTAGTATCATTCAAACAGTTGTATCCAGAACACAGAGTGAAAGAAATACAAATCTCAATTGCTAAAGCACTACGTTATCTTGAAGACAAGCAGAATTCCGATGGTTCTTGGTGATTGCAATGTCTTTTGAGTGATTATTTTTAGTGCAAATTATATTGTATCCTTAATTTATAGTCCCGATCTTACTTCACCCTCTCTCTGTTATTGAGTTTCTCACTTTGCTCCTCAATTACTCGAATCTAGAATTAATTTCATATTTGCTCAAATTAAAAGTCCACTCTGTTACGGCCAGACAACATCCCCTCATCATTGGATTTTCAAGCAAAATGAAATAAATTCACACACTTTGAAGGATGAAGTAAGATCGGGACTATAAATTAAGGACCCAACTTTTTATTCAGTTTTCCAATTTACTTTGTATTTAGGCTAATGTGAAATCAGTAACTATAATTATGAGGAGAGGTTTAGAGCAATGTTGAGGGGCCAAAAAAAGAATTTATCCTTCTTTTCTCATAATTGCACTGTGAGTCTGTGACTTCATATGATATGTGTTTACAGGTATGGAAATTGGGGGATTTGCTTCACCTATGGCACATTGTTTGCATTAAAAGGTTTAGTAGCCTGTGGCCGAACGTATTACAATTGCCTAGCGATCCGCAAAGCTTGTAAATTCCTGCTTTCAAAACAAGAGGACACAGGTGGATGGGGAGAAAGCTATATTGCATGCCCAAATATGGTACACACTTGCCTATGTATATGTGTATTGATTGATATCACTCTTAAATTTCTAATCTAATTTTGTACTTTCTGCTCCTCATTTCCCTTAGAAGGGGTTCAAGAAGAAATCACGAAGGTTTCAATCAGGATTGACAACAGGTCATATCGTGTTTAAGTCGTATCATGTTAAAATTTGTTTAACTTATGCATGATTCATTTATGGTCATGTATAGTCCGATTTGTGTCAACCCAATTATTACGTAGGTCAGGCGGATCATCCGGTTATGCTCAGAACCAGTTAAGACTGAATCCATACTTGGTAACATAGTGTCAATTTTGTGTTGCATTAATTGATAGTTTTAAGGTTTGTCAACCCAACTCTTTTTTTTTTTCTTTTTTGGGAGGTATTGTCTGCCTAAATCTTAATGAAATTTTGATTGTAATGTAGAAATTAAGGTAATCTGAATGCAGTAAATGCTGTTGAATAGAATTCAAGAACAAGCAATAAGATAATGACAAGAAAAGAGGAGCAATATACTACTTTTAGGAAACCAAGAGATTAGGTACTTGGTAACTTTTTTTAAGTATTTATTTTCTGCTTTTTTTTTCTTTTCTAAATACTTTTTTTGAATAGTGTTTTTTTTTTCTACTCATTTTTCTTTGTCTAGGGTTGCTGTTTTTCTGTAACTTTAATCACACGCTAAGAAGCACTTATACCGACATGAGACAGATATGATACAACACGAACACGAGAACGCCACATTTCTCAAAAAGTGGAATATGACACGTTTGGTTACAAATAACTATGTTTTACATCGAATCATATAGTTCATCCAAAAGATAATAATAATTTTAGAACTATTCATAAGAAATTCTGTACTTTATGACAAGTAAATCTCATGTTTAATCAAGTAGTGTGAAGTTTAGGCTAAAGGGTCATAGTAGTCAATAAATGGACAATGCATAGCAAACCTAATAATCATTATTATTGTTGTTATCTTCTCAATTCCTCTTTTTTGGCAAAACTTTTATGCATTTTTTGTTTTTATTAATAAATTTTAAGTAAAATTTCAACATGACTAGTCTTAATAATTATGTATTCTTTCATAGAATAAGATAATTATTTGTCAAATTTTTGAGCTTTGTTAATTACATATCATCATGTGTTTATATTTTAGTAGTAGACACCACCTCAAGATGTGTTGGGCACGTTACTAAGGGAGTGTCGGACACGTTTTGAAAATTAAAATTTCATATTTTAACCATGGACATGAATAAAATAGTGTCCAACACGTTTTTGAGAAGTGTCAGTGTTCGAAACGGATTCATCACATTCTTAAGGGTGTCTATGCTTCTTAGATAAGACGTATAGTAGTACATGCTTATAGTTCTATAGTTGTATAGATTATATGTGCTGCTGTTTTTTTGACGAAATATGATACACTAATATATAATCTATAATAATAATAAAAAGTAGATCTGCCAAGATCCAATAGCCGACTTTGAATAGATTTCGCTGCCCAAAGAGCTACTTGTTTGCATTTGTCTCAATTCCAAAAAATGGTGTTTATTTAAAAAATGGTGTTTATTTTTGGGTTTTATGGTTTCCTAAGTATTGTTGGAACAGGTGTATACCCATTTGGAAGGAAACAGGTCGAATGTAGTACAAAATTCATGGGCATTACTGGCTCTCATTCATGCTGGACAGGTTAGTCCCGAAAGGATTAGGATCCCTTCTAATACACTTTTTTTTAGTTTTTTTTTTTCAGTTTCAGATCACTCACCATGTATTAATGATGGGGGATCCACTGTATAAAATGGGTTCCACATAAATTGATAATAAGTGATCTACATCTATTATTATGAAAAATTGAGGGAAAGTTGCCCATCAATTTTGATGATGCACAAATTGGGTTTGCACACCACAGTCAAGTATGAGTAGTAAATGCAGTAATTAAAGTAGAGAGAAGACAAGAATTATAGTGGTTCGGTCAATGTGACCTACGTCCACTTCAGAATGGCTAGGGTCGCCGGGTCTTTTATTAACTCAAGTGTGCAAGGAGCATAGAGTTACAAGCTGAGAGGGAGAGGAGAAAGGTATGCTCAACCAAGTGTCTTCTGATCTGCCTCCCAAGTGTTGGTGGAGCTTACAATTTATAGTCGTCTCCTAACAGACTGGAGCGACTTAATAGCAGCTAAGCAACTATTCTGGTGGAGCTCACGATTTCTCCTCAACGGGCGAGACAGTTGAGGTGCTCTCCATGAGACTCGGTCAAAGGATGACCGCTTCCAAGGTGGTGGAGGAGGTGAGGGTCTTGAGTGCTCTCTTGATGTCGTAGTCAAGCTGATGTAGCTCCATGATGAACCTAGCTGGACTTGGACCTCGTTGGGCTTGGCTAGCTGGACCTCTTGAAGTTGGGCCCTTGGGCTTGTAACATGAGTTGGGCCCTTGGGCTTGTAACATGAGTTGGGCCCTTGGGCTTGGCCCATCATTTTCCCTCCAATGCCCTGTGTCCAATGGAACTTGGAGAGGAGGGCATTCGGTTGAATTTGAATTTTCGGCTGACCGGCATAACTGGAAAAACTTTAGGAGGCCAAAACCTATGCTTTTAGGCATTTTTTGAGCTTTCAACAACATCAGTCACAGCCAAAGGCTGTGAGTCTTGTAGGGCTCGCCAAGAGTTTCGATTTGATATATTATAAACCTCATTTCGAGTAACGGAACAAAAGTTACGGTCAAAACTTCGAGCAGAGAGCTGGGTGCACGGTTTTGGGCGACCATGCAGCTTTTGGGCGAGCATACTGTGTCTTGGGCGAGCAGACATGGTCCTGGGCGAGCAGGAATGTTTTTTTTTGAAAAAATTTCGGGAGGCCAAAACAGCTGTTTCTGAGCCTTTTTTGGACTTTTTACAGCATCAATCACAGCCATTGGCTGTGAGTCTTGTAGAGCTCATCGAGAGCTTCGATTTGATATATTATAAGTCCCGTTTGGAGCACCTTGGGCGAGCCGGGGCTGCCTTGGGCATCTTGGGCGAGCAAAGGGGGTCTGTTCCTCTCTAGGCGCTAGGCTGGCTCATTTGGGTGAACAAAGGGTGTCTGCACCTCTCTTTGGCTCATTTGGGTGAGCAAAGGGGGTTTGCTCTTCTCCAGGCGCTAGGCTAGCTCATTTGGGTGAGCAAAGGGGGTCTGCTCCTCTCCAGGCGCTAGGTTGGCTCATTTGGGTGAGCAAAGGGGGTCTGCTCCTCTCCAAGCGCTAGACTGGCTCCTTTGGGTGAGCAAAGGGGGTCTGCACCTCTCTTTGGTTCATTTGGGTGAGCAAAGGGGGTCTGCTCCTCTACAGGCGCTAGGCTGGCTCATTTGGGTGAGCAAAGGGGGTCTGCTCCTTTCCAGGCGCTAGGTTGGCTCATTTGGGTGAGCAAAGGGGGTTTGCACCTCTCCAGGCGCTGGTTTGGCTCATTTGGGCGAGCAAAGGGGGTCAGACACCTCTCCAGCGCTGGTTTGAGGAGCTTGGGGGAGTAGGAGGCCTTGGGCGCTAGGCTGAGCTGCTTTTGGCGCCAGGCTGGGAGCCAGATGATGTTTGGGCGCCAGAGGGAGATGCCTGGGTGCCAAAATGAGGTAGCTAGGCACCAGTCTGGGTGCCTGAGAGGTCTGGGCGCCTTGCTTGGGCGCCCGAGGATGTCTAGGCGCAAGGACCGGGCGCCTGGGTGTTCTGAGAGATGCTGGGAGCCTGTATTGGAGATGTCAAAAACAATGTTATTCCAAACATTAAATTATCTAACATAATTACCTGGAGAGAGAGGTAGGCTGTTTGCACGAGAGCAAATACAGAGTTTGAGGATTGCTCGTGAGAGAGTTACACCTTTTGAGACTGAGCTTTTGGCGACTCATGAGAGAGTCTTTAAGCTTGAGGTATAGGTTGCTTGCTTGAAAGCAGAGCAGATACCAAGCTTTTGGCGACTCGTGAGAGAGCCACTAAGCTGGAGATAGGCTGCCTACTTGAGAGCAGAGCAATGATAGGCCAAGCTTTTTTGGCGACCCGCGAGAGAGCCGCTAAGCTGGAGTTAGGCTGCCTGTTTGAGAACAGTGCAGAGGCCAAGCTTTTTTGGCGACCCGCGAGAGAGCCGCTAAGCTGGAGTTAGGCTGCCTGTTTGAGAACAGTGGAGAGGCCAAGCTTTTTTGGCGACCCACGAGAGAGCCGCTAAGTTGGAGTTAGGCTGCCTGTTTGAGAACAGTGCAGAGGCGAAGCTTTTTTTGGCGACCCGCGAGAGAGTTGCTAAGCTGGAGATAGGCTGCCTGTTTGAGAACAGTGCAGAGGCTAAGCTTTTTTGGCGACCCGCGAGAGAGCCGCTAAGCTGGAGATAGGCTGCCTGTTTGAGAACAGTGCAGAGGTAGGTCAATCTTTTGACGATCCGCGAGATGATTCACCTCGCCTAGACTTGTTGATTTCCTCAGCATTCATATATTTTTGAGCTTTTGCCAATAGTTCTGGCATGCTCTTTGGTGGTCGCTTCATAACGGAGAAAAGGAAGCTCGATGATCGGAGGCCTCCCAGGAAGGCGGTCATACTGACTTTTTCATCGGGTTCTTCGACCTGAAGGACCCCCTCGTTAAAACGAGTGAGGTAGCTTCTCAAGCTCTCATCTTGTTCTTGCTTTATGCTGAGCAGATGGGTGACAGGCTTCTGCTGGCGGCGTCCACCAATGAACTGTGTCACAAAGGATCTGCTCAATTAGGCGAAGGAGCCTATGGAGGCCAGGGTGAATTTGGCGAACCATTGTCGCGCTGATCCCTTCAAGGTGGTTGGGAACGCCCTACAAATGATCTCGTCGGGGACATTGTGCAGTTACATTAGAGTTTTGTAAGTTTCGAGGTGGTCTAGTGGATCCTTCGTTCCGTCAAAGGTCTCCACGGATGACATTTTAAACTTTTGAGGAAGGGGGTAGTTCGCCACGTCTGGCTTGAAAGGTGTGTCTGTTCGCCTTACGAGGTAGTCCACTGTCTCGGGTCCTTGCGCCTTCATGGCGTTGAAGACGTCACCCAGTTGATTTTGCACCTCTTTAATTTTTCGACCCAGTGACCGGGGACTCCTTTTGAATTGTCATGGAAATGGCTCCCGTGCTCCATGCTATGGTTTTCACCCTCATCCTCTTGGAGAAGAGGGTCTCCATCGTGGGAAGCAGGAGCTGGAGGAGGAGGTGGAGGTCCCTCATAGGGAGCTCTCCCTTGTTGGGCGCCCAAGGGGGCTCCAAAGGTGGCGCCCAGAGGGGGAGCACCCATGTGGGGAGCTCCTTGACGTCCAAGGCGTGGAGCTCCTCTCACTTGAGGTCCAGGTTGTGCTCCTCCTTGCGCAACGAGCATTAGCTGAAGGATCTGCTGGTTCTGGGCCACAAGCTCCTGCATGGTCTCCAGCATCTGCTGCGTACTTGGGACATGATTGGTTGGGGGAGGAGCAACCTCCTCTTCTCATGGTTGGTTATCCTTAGGCTGGTTCATC
Source organism: Ilex aquifolium (assembly GCA_951799425.1). Lineage (NCBI taxonomy): Eukaryota > Viridiplantae > Streptophyta > Magnoliopsida > Aquifoliales > Aquifoliaceae > Ilex > Ilex aquifolium. Next base: position 47,444,015 of record OX637392.1, on the reverse strand, counting down.
GATTGGGTAGTGATCGCCATTGATTCAGTAGAGAAAGTGTTTACAAATGAGAATTTTGTCGATTCCCACAGACGGCGCCAAACTGATGATGCACAAATTGGGTTTGCACACCGCAGTCAAGTATGAGTAGTAAATGTAGTAATTAAAGTAGAGAGAAGACAAGAATTATAGTGGCTCAGTCAATGTGACCTACGTCCACTTTTGAATGGCTAGGGTCGCCGGGTCTTTTATTAACTCAAGTGTGCAAGGAGCATAGAGTTACAAACTGAGAGGGAGATGAGAGAGGTATGCTCAACCAAGTGTCTTCTGATCTGCCCCCCAAGTGTTGGTGGGGCTTACAATTTATAGTCGTCTCCTAACAGACTGGAGCGACTTAATAGCAACTAAGCAACTATTCTGGTGGAGCTCACGACTTCTCCTCAACGGGCGAGACAGTTGAGGTGCTCTCCATGAGACTCGGTCAAAGGATGACCGCTTCCAAGGTGGTGGAGGAGGTGAGGGTCTTGAGTGCTCTCTTGATGTCGTAGTCAAGCTGATGTAGCTTCATGATGAACCTGACTGGACTTGGACCTCTTTGGACTTGGCTAGCTGGACCTCTTGAAGTTGGGCCCTTGGGCTTGTAACATGAGTTGGGCCCTTGGGCTTGGCCCATCAAATTTAAAAGTGGAGTCCCATAATAATATACAAGCAATATGCAGAAGGAATGCTGGGGCATGTCTCTATAGAGAGGGCCAGCCCCAGTTACCATTCCCTGACCCCCTCTCCCTGCCAATGTTAAGAGGAAACATCATCATGGTTCATGCTGTTAAACCAACCTACACTTTTGGGTTCAGTTTCGACTTCGTCCATAATTAGTTTAGAAAATGAACCAAATATAATTAAGTTTTGAAGCTCCTTCCGAGCTTGATTGATTTTTATTTTGATGTAGAAATATTATTTGTAATAAAGAAATGACAAAATAGCGCATTTATCTAAGTGGATGAGATGTATTTTCTGATTGTAATCAGGAGATTGCAGTTTGCATCTCATTGATGTTTTGCCTTTTGGATTTAATTGTGTCTGAGCTCGAGCTTATAATACAAAAACGAGGTGAGCTGAGCTGAATTTTAGCATATGAATTAAAAATCAAGTGGTGCAGCTTTGCAACTGAGCTCGAGCCTGAGATAGTAAAATCAAACTCAGCCTGAGCATAACAAAAACTCAGAAGGATATGCTCGATTAACTGCTACCCCTAATCAAGGTTTCCTTCTTCAAACACTGCTCTGAAAATAGCAATCCATGAAGCAATGTTATGAACCATCAAGCACCTCGCCCCTTTTCTAGTTTGAAGTCCAATCCTTTAGGAATATACTCTCATACAAGTCTAATCAGCAATTTTTGCTTGTTGCTAGGGTGACATAGATCCAGCACCTTTACATAAAGCAGCAAAGTTTTTGATAAACTCGCAAATGGACAATGGCGATTTTCCTCAGCAGGTATATCTGCTTTGAATAAGCTCAAATATGTTTCAAGCTCAAAACATTGTCATAGCAATGTCCTGAATGTCATTTCTGTATTTTATGCAACCACCAAACTAACAGGAGGCAACCTTTGAAACATTTAGATTGCGTAACAAACAGTAGGCAAACTTTAGATTTCACATACTGATTTTGGATTTCTGGGCATTGGTCTGTCTATACTGTTTTGGGTGTTGTTTTGTTTGTCCCTGAAATCCTCAAATTGTCATTGCAGGAGATGACAGGGGCCTCAGTGAGAGTGTGTATGCTACATTATGCAGCATATAGGAGCATCTTTCCACTTTGGGCACTTGGATTATACCGCGAACATGTTTGTTTGCCTTCAAAGAACCTTTAGATGCAAGTTTTAAATGGAAATATTTCGTAAACTAAAAGAATTATTTATTTTGCGAAGTACTTCTTATTTCCTTTAAATTATACTACTTTACAAGTTTTACAAATTGTGCTAATCATTTACAATTGCAACGGTTCAGACATATTGTGGTTTATTCCGAAGATGGAGATTCAAGATTTAAGTGTAGCAAAGACAAATCTTTTGGGCAATTCTTTACAGAGCAGATGTGAAAAAAATAAATAAATAAGTTTTGGGGAGGGTGAATTCTATACAGCTACAAGTAACTCAACAAATATGGTGAATTACACTTTGTACCCTCTGAGATTTTAAAATTATCACTTTATACCTTTAAAAATTAAATTTTTACATTGCACCATTAATGTATCAGAAGTGTTGCAATGTGATCATTTTGTTAGTTTTTTTGTCAATGTCAATGGGTTGACTTTTGACGAAAAAAAATAACGGAAACTAATAAAAATGTCACATTGTAACACTTTTAATACATTAATGGTGCAATGTGAGAAATTTAATCTTTGTTGATACAAAATAAAAATATTAAAATCGTTCAGGGTGCAAAGTGCGAAAAGCACCAACAAATATGACATAATTTAGGAAACAAAAAATTGTTGGACATTACATTTATGGAAATTCTACATCATGTAAATATTCTAATATATTATGAATGAACTCACAATCTATAGTCTCAAGCTTATAAGTGAATCTGAGTTTTAATCATGTATATCAGAGTTTGGATCACTATATTTCTTCTCTCCGAACAAGTGGTATCAGAGCCAAGAGAATGATGGATCAGAGCTAAGCACAATGTGATTCACACACGAGGGAGAGATTATTAGGTATTACACGTGTGTAAATTTACACAGTATAGAAAAAGATGGAAAAATGACCTACTATACCATGGATGCGTTCGGTGGTCTGAGTTTCAAACATGTATAGATTCAATTTTGGATCACTGAGCTCCCTATCTCTCAACAAAATTTTAAACCAAGCTTGACCAATCTCATCCACTATGTACGGATAAAGAAACTATTTGAACATATTAAGTCCAATCTGAATTCATAACGAATGCTTAATATAAAATAGTGAATGTCGAAATGACATTCTTTTGAAGAGCCAAGAGTAAATAAAGATTGCCTCAGGTCCAATTTTAGCAAGGGTTAAGCCAATGATGTCAAGTAGTCAGCAATCAACCGTAAGCTCCATTCATAAAAAAAACATATATGTTTCCAAGTACAAATTTTGATTAAAATCATTTCAAACTTTTCTTATGTGGTTAAAAAATTCAGGGTTAATAGTATTTTTGGTCTATTAAGTATGTACGTTTTGTCAGTTTGATTTCTAAAATATCAATTTTGTAAATTTGATCCTTAAATTATTCAATTCGTGTTTAAATGATCCCTACATAAATGGATCGTTAAATTTTTCACCGAATTATCACGTGATGGACACGTGATACCGTTTGAAAGAATAACATATGATCACTTTCGTCAAAAAACTTAACGAATTGTTTGATTAGGGACTAGAATGACATGAATTGAAACTTTAGGGATCAAATTGACAAAATTAATACAATGAGAATCAAATTGACAAAACGAGCATACTTTAAGGACTAAAAGTTCTATTAAATCAAAAAACTATGGCCAACAATTCTTACACATCTCGTCAAAGCAATCTATATTAGTATGAAGTTATCCAGTATTAGTTTAGCTTTAATAGTTAAGATCTTACGTGGGCTGAATTTGCGAGGATTGCTTAATAAATGGAGTAGACTAGGGTACAACATTTTGGTTTTTCGGTATCGTACCGAGAAATCAATGTCAACCATAGATTCGTCTAATAACAAAAGTGAGCCGTTGATCAATGTGTCATTTCAAAAAAAAAAAAATTTTCTCAAAAAGTAACCGGTTACCTGTTGGTTACCAGCTGATAGACAAGACAAAACTTGAAAGGACTTGTCACATAGCACATCATGATTACTAGTATATCATGTACTACAATATTGTTACTATAATGAAGAGAATATTTATAACTTTAATGGAAAAAAATAGTAGAATTATGAGTTTATTGAAGAATTTTGTTTACCACATTTGTGTCAATAATTACAAATGGGTGAGGAATTGTTACCAATCTTTATTAACAATTATGACAATTAATGATAAAATTACAACATCACTTAAATCATTGTTCATCAGGTAAAAGGATGAATTACCATATTTGTTGATAAGGGTACGAGAGTTGTGAATGTTGGAAGTAATATTATAAATATTTCATTATCTTTGTAATTCACTCATTGATGTGGTACATCTTCTATCCATCATTGTTGTACATTGTAAGTGAGCAATAGGTCAATCCAGTTGCCCTGCTTTTGCTTTACACGTGTCCATTTCTGTATCATTCTGCAGTATTTTTTTCAGTTTTTTGCCGCTAAAAATTTTCGGTACCATACCGAAAAGTGTGTTGAATGGACAGTAGTCCAGTCCTTAATAAATGGGAATGTTGGAAGTAATATTATAAATATTTCATTATCTTTGTAATTCACTCATTGATGTGGTACATCTTCTATCCATCATTGTTGTACATTGTAAGTGAGCAATAGGTCAATCCAGTTGCCCTGCTTTTGCTTTACACGTGTCCATTTCTGTATCATTCTGCAGTATTTTTTTCAGTTTTTTGCCGCTAAAAATTTTCGGTACCATACCGAAAAGTGTGTTGAATGGACAGTAGTCCAGTCCTTAATAAATGGGTCGTATGTAGATTGAGCTACCTTCAACATGAGATTACATAGACACGAATTGACACAATACAAAATTTTTTAAAATATTTTTCTAAATCAACATGAAACCAACGTAATATTGTCAGATAGGACAACACTATGATATCAAAATTTAATTTTTTGGTACAATATCGAAAAGTAGAATAATACAAGAAAAGTGATAACTTTATGCCAAAATGTATAATAATATATTCACCCCAAAGGTAGAAACATTATCCCAAAAAATGGCAAGTGTACCAAACATTCTACAATATAACCTTTAAAACCTGTAACCCCTCAAAATATTCTACAAGATCAATCCCAAAACATTTGGAATTGATCCCAAATGTTCTTGATCAATCGCAAACATAAATAAACCTCATTTTTGGATGGATAAAAATACTTTGGAACATCTATGAATGGTTTTTTTTTTGTTCACAATGGATATAAAAGGAGTAGAAGAAAGAAGAGTTTGTAATGGTGGACGAGAATGAGAGTCCAAATGGGACTTCATTTGATCGGAAAGTTTTCAGATCTAGATCTACTGGGTGTCGAAGCAGGAACTTTTCTGGGGACTTTTTCGAGCGAATTTCAATTTAGTTTGGGGACTGCACTCTTTGTTGAGTCGAATCACAAAAAGAAGGCAAACCCAAGGTGTCATTTGGGTCAAATAAGTGGTGGGCAAGACGACATTAAAGAGAGTCAAAACATTTGGAATTGATCCCAAATGTCCCAAATGTTGTTGATTGATCCCAAATGTAAATAAGAGCAATATTAGTGGGACATAATTTGAAGACTTAATGATTGTGGTCATTAAATTATCAGTGGGTCTCAACATTAAATTATCAGTGAGTCTCAACACTATCAATCTAATGATCACGATGTCTTAATTTGGGCCTACGTGCAAAGCTTCTTCTCCAAGCTTAGGAGTTAAATCTAGGGGAGATGGCCCCAAGAAATATCTTTATCCTGTGGAGTATTAAATCTTTGACCAATGTCAATTAGAAGCATCTATCAAGTAACCGACAGGGTGGCCCAAAGCATTTTGAAGCCTAAAGCGATAATATTGAATGAGGCTTTTTATTTTTAATATTAAAATTTTATTAAAATTTAATTTATTTTTTATTTATTATATGTGTGTGTGATAGATGAAGAATTAGTATTGTCGATAGAGATGTTTTAATTTTTACTTTTGTTTTTTTACCAGAAGAGAGTAAATGTGAGATAAATATAGCTTGACTTTTGAGTAAATTTTTTTTATACGTTTAGTTTTTTTTTTAACTTTTGATTTTTGAGTTTATAATGTTATAGGTTGAATCATGAGCCCAAATTATTGAAATTAAAAATTTTTGATTGAACTTAAATTTTTTGAGGCATTTTTATAGGACGTAAAATTATTATAAAACTAAATTTTTTATGTGGGTTAATTATATAACTCAAATTGTGGGGCTTTCTCCAAATTGTGGGGCCTAAAATCCAAACTTTATGAGGTTGGGCCGGCCCTGGTAATCGACTATTCCTTAAACTAATCCCCTAAGGTTAAGTAGCCCTCAATTAGTTATTTCTCAATCAATTGAAAAGCAAGAAATTTTGAGTTGAGGGAAGACTAGGCAGAACCACCAAGGGATTCACATGTTAATTAAAAAAGGCCAGTGAGGTTACTATAAAGTCTTCTGTTGTTGGTTATAATATATAATTTGATACGCAAATCTACATCATACCTTTTTTTTTTTTAAATAAATGCCAGAACCATGCAAAGAACAAAACAATTCAAAAGAAGAAGATACTACCATAAAAAGGAGGCAGTAAAAGAATATTCTGGAAAGAAGACAAGAATTTTAATTTTGTGTATGCCTTGTATTTCACGAATTGGTTTTCTAATTAAATTTGAAAATAAGAATATTTGGATTCTATTAATATCATGGAATTCACCGAAGTTTGATTTTTGGATTAATTGTATTAGAGGTCCCCAAAGTATGAGATTTGTCTCATATTGGTCACTAATGTTTCAATTGCATAATTTTGATCCCTGGAGTATTTAATATGTTTCTATATGGTCCCCTCAATCAAGCAACGTCCAGATTGCTAACGATTTTTTTATCATAAACTTGTCACGTAATACCTAAATATGAACAAAAAATAATTTTGATAGCTCTTAAACAAAATTTGTGTAGCTTTTGACAAAAAATGTGTAATATGGATAGCTTTTGACCAAAATTTGAAGAGCTTATGATCAAAATTGTGTAATTTGAGTAACTATTTAACCAAAATTTAAGTATAAATTTGGTTAAGAGTTATTCAAATTATTTTTTTGTCTATATTTAAGTATCATGTGACAAGTTTATGATAAAAAATGTTAGTAATCTGGATGATGTCTGTTTGAGGGATCATATAGAAATATATTCAATACTTCAGAGACCAAAATGATGCAATTGAAATATTGAAGACCAAAATGAGATAAATTTTATACTTGGAGACCTCCAGTGTAATTAATCCTTGATTTTACCTATTTTTTGTTAAAAGAATTCTGTTGGATGCTTCGATATATATATACTTGTTTATCTACATCAGTTTCCAAGTTGGACCAGGTAAATATATATTATTTATTTTTCGATTGAGTAATGCTATAAAATCCAAAAAATTACAATCTAAATGCATATCATTCTTTGGATGAGTGAGTTCTACTAATTTTTTCAGTGGGATCCACTCATTCCATACTCATGTAAGGGATGATATACATTTGAGTTTTAATTTTTGGATTTCATTAGAATTATATAATATTTTATTTTTTGATTTGGTTTTGTTATTTATTTGTGGGTCTCGTGCACATTAATTGAAAAAGACAGCACAGAGCAAACCTATGACTAAACCATTTTGTTTTATCAATTGGTATATTCCACTGTGATTAAGCTAATCCTCCTCCAACCAAGCCATTCTATTGTTTTATTCAATTCCTCTGTGATTAATATATTTGTGAAACTAACAAGTTGAGGTATTTAATCAAAATATAGAACTGGTAGAATATATGAGTTGACTCCCGAGACCACAACCTCATTCAAACGAGCTATTATTGTACCAATTGGAATCGGTACCATATCGAAATTTATAATTTTTTAAGTTTAAATTATTTTTTCTTTTTGAGATAGAAGTTACAATTAAAAAAGTGATGGAAGTTATAACTTCTAAAAGTAAAATTCTTATTTTTTGAGGTTAAATTATATTTTTTAAATGCGAGGTTACAACTGATTAGGGGTATCTATGATCGATCTTAACATTGACCTCAAGCAGTTATAATTTCACCTTTAAAATCTGTAATTTGACATCAAAAAATATTTTTGGTACGGTACTATTTATACCAAAAAATAATAAGATAAGATGATAACACGTAGAAGAGATCTGACAGTTACAAGGAAGTCTATGAGAGTCAACAATTGACAGAACGGTTAGATGAGTAAAACTCTTAGAATCCCGAGAAATCAAAAAACATGACATCATGACCCGCCAATTGAAAACGATTTATCATACATTCACGTATCTCAAAGGATAGGACCATGATTATAAGTAATATGATCGGAAAAAATGAATAGATGATTGAGAGCCATCTCTATAAATAATAGATTTCAGGCCACTGAGAAAGGATCTCACAATCAATTACAAAAACCCTTCACAGAACCAGCCTATCTTTTTTTTACTTGTTTCTTGCTTTCGAAGAATTTTACTTTTCTTGTAATACATCACTCACAAAAATAGTTATAAAAACACTCACAAAAATAGTAAATATGCCACAAAAGTTATAAAATTTTTTGGTTGTAAAATAATCCACAAAAATTGTAAAAACACCATTTTAAGTAATAAATTTTGAAAATATGATACCAAATTTTTTTTGACAGTACTGAAGTCAAATCCAAAATTTTTTATGAAGATGGCTGCATACAAGGTTTTTTTTTTTTTGGCCTGTGGTTGTGAGTGAATATGATCTGGAGAGGAAGATTAAGAAAGAAAGATTTGATTTGACCACTTAACCGACTTTGGAGGGAACAAGAGGAGGCGTATTTACATTAAAAAATAAAAAAGCCTTCGAAACTTAGTATTTATCGTCCTAATCGAGTTAAGCATTTCGAGTTTTAGTATGCTCATATTCAACTCGAACTCTCGAAGTGATTAGCACAAAGTTGCAACTCAATTATTGAGCTGAATTGGATAAATCTGTTAATCGTATAATCAACCTTGGTTCGGTTAGGCTCCTTTTAATTTTATGCCCCAAGCTCGAATTTGAGCTCGAGTTTAAGTAAATAAAAATAAAAAAACAACTTGGGACCGGTAAGACTTCAACTCAGAAATCCCTTGAATAGAAATCGGGCTTTGTATGCCTAAAGATTTATTCAGTAAGTTAAAAAAGATGCTCCTTTATCACATAATTCTTCATCACAAACTTACTTATATGTTACATTGTAGCCGGACTAAGTTCAAACCTATCAAACCGAACGACAGATTAGTGCTTAAACTCGTTTTGAAAACTAAACGAGGTTAAAAATTTGGTCATTCATACCGTAAGCGGTAAAAAAAGCTTCTTACAATTTTAGTGATTTGGTTGGGAATGAACGAACAAGAAACGCTTACACCACTCCTCCTACAAAACGACGGGCATGCTGAAAACACTTCGATATTTAAGTCAATAGCGATTTAGGGTATAAACAGAGTTAATTGGCTGGAATGTAGTACGTACCTTTGACTTTAGCATACTTGAAATTTATAATGGTTTGGACCCTCTTCTAGGGTTTTTCTCATTTGGCAATGTAAGGTGGCACACCCTATGTTTAGTCGGAGTGTTCAGGATCAATGCTAGGATTCTTCAATCATTCCTTATCACCCCCTTTCATTCAGTCATGTTGATAATATTTATCCCTAATTTGTTCTTATCAATATATTTGGAATGGAGTAATCTTCACAATTATGACTGTCTCGAACTAGTTTACGTCAGCCGAGCTGAGGTATTTCTTGGGTACTGACAATGATTCACCTAACCGAGCTTATCAGTTCAGTTAGGGAATAATCTAATTGCATCTTGGCTCAGGTATAAGAAGTGGTTTAACTTACTTGGTCGAAGCCCTGAGTTCAGTTAAATGTTATGCCTAGGTTTCGAGTCATCATCCCAATGGCAAATGGTTAGTTACGTGTCTGTACTCATTTTAAATCATTAGACGTTTAGTCAGGCACAATAATTTTACGTCCCTTCACATACAAACGAGTGAAAACTGAGTCAACCCCGATTTAAGTTGAGTAACTGGGTTCACTTAACAACCCTTATTGCTTGTCCAACCACATGGAGATAAAAATATAATTTGCCCCATTTTAATTCTCTAAAGATATGATTGGAGTTCAAAATTCAAAATAATTAGTCATCTTTTTTGATTCTTTGTGGATCTGCTGTTGGCAGATCTCCTTCACCAACAATACCCTAAAGTTGAGAACTATTAAAAAACACAACTGAATTCTTCAATAATTCAGTTTCATCTCTTTTTTTTATTAATATTTTGGAATTCTAAATTCCAATTATTAAATTGCCAACCTCTGCTAGTTGAAGTTGGCACATAAATTTGAGAACTCATATTCTTTTTTTTTGGAACATCGGAAAGTTAAACAAACAACTAAACAGAGTTCCTAGAGAAAGAGACACTGGCCAGATCAGTCAAAAGAAAATTCGCTAATTGAGGTGGGGAGCATCCAGCTCTACAAAAGGTCCCAGCTGTTGGACTCCAAGGTTAGCCAGTGTACTTGCACACAGGTTACTTTGTCCGAGAGTGTGGATAATAGGGATGTGGTTCAACTCCATTAATCTTCTGCAGCTTGAAATCTTCTTTTGCACACAAAGAACCGAGCACAGCACAAGAAATATAAAAGAAAATCAAAACTCGATCTATTTTATTGACTTTAAATATCAACACAATATTCCATTTTGAAGACAAATAATTCCATATTATCAACAACTTTCTCTAAATGAACCCACCCTTTGGCTAATCATTTTGAATATCTTCACTGTGACAGTCTTGCTGCCCCAAAATTCGTCATATCTGTCAAGCCATCTTGTTGGTGGGGTTGTTGCACAATTAACAAGAGAGAGAGAGAGAGAGAGAGAGAGAGAGAGAGAGGGAGTTTAGATGGTGATAGTTTTTGGGTTAGTTTTTAAAAGATTTTCAGCTGGAAGTGTCACTGTTAAGCAGGTTTTTGGGTTATTTTCAAATAGATATTCAGATCAAGTGTCATTTTTAGCCCGCTTACAATATTTTTTTCCCAATAACAGCTTGACTGCGACCTTGGCTACATACAAACGCCAGCACGCAGGGACATATAAATATCCATTTTTGCTAGCAATTTTGCATAACCCCTATGTTTGCTCTTCTTGATCTCATTATTATAGAGAAGACTGAAAATAATAGCTCCTTGGTAGGAAGAAAATGAATCTATCAGTAAATGGTCAGTCTCAGGTCCCTCCGGGTTTCCGATTCCATCCGACAGAAGAGGAGCTTCTGTGTTACTACCTGAGGAAGAAAGTTTCCCATGAGATGATAGACTTCAATGTAATTCGAGAGGTTGATCTTAACAAGCTTGAACCATGGGATATCCAAGGTAATTTCAACCTCTGTATTTATGATTAATTTCTTAAAGCAACCAAGAAACTTACTATTTTCTTTGCAAATTTTCATGTTTTTTTTGCATGTAGAGAAGTGCAAAATAGGAGGCACCCCACAGAATGAATGGTATTTCTTTTGTCACAAAGATAGAAAATACCCGACTGGGAGTCGAACCAATCGTGCAACTGCAGCCGGATTCTGGAAGGCTACTGGCCGTGATAAGGCCATATACAGCTGCTATAGAAAAATTGGAATGAGGAAGACTTTAGTCTTCTATGAAGGACGAGCACCATATGGGCAAAAATCAGATTGGATCATCTATGAATATAGGCTAGATGACACCAACCATGACACCAAGGTAATAACTAATAAGCCATCATCTTTATGCCTTTTGAATCACTTGTCATGCCATTAAAAATGAAATTTCAATGCATGATTTTTCACATAAAAGAATATGCAGCTTGATTTTTTTTTTTTGCCAAATAAATAAGAAGAGAGAGAGAGAAACACCTACGGTGGGCTTGAACCCACGACCACAAGGTTAAGAGTCTTGCACTCTCTCATTTTTTAGGCATGTCCGTCGGTAATTTTGTTTTCAAAAAGAACAATGCTATAGAAACCTTATTTGGAGACCTTATTTAGGAACCTAATGATGTGGTTTTAATGCAACCATTGAATTAATTGTGAATTTCAATGTTAAATAGAGCCCACAACCAATCTAATAGTTGTACATCATTAGGTCCTTAAATAAAGTTCAAATAACATTTTCCTTTCAAAAATTATATGCAAAATAAATCATTCTACTCCTGTTTCTCACTCAAAAATGGTCGCGCACATACACACACTCATACATATACAAACAAAGCGAAACCCATGTTGTGCCCTAGAGATCGACCATGGCCTCAGGTTTCAAAAATTCAAATTTTGACCCTTATACTTTATGTAATTTTTATTTGACCGCCCTAAAAGTTTTGATATTTTCAACTAATTTTTTTCACTTTGGGGAACCAGGCCTCGAATCTAGTACGAACTTCAACACCAGAAGACCCGTGGGTGGTATGCCGAATATTCAGGAAGAGAAATTGCCACAAGAACCTACAAAGTCCCCAAAGCACATCATCTTCTCCTGATTCTATGGCCGAAGCATATACCTCAGATAAAAATGGTGTTCTTACTCAAACATTTTCAAGCAAGGGAAAGTCTTGCAAGCAAGAAAAAAGAGAAATCGACGATAGGAACATTAATAACAATAAGATCTTGCATTACCTAGATCAAATTGACAGGGAAATCAGTGAGGTGTTTCCAAATATGTTCTTGCATCTTCCAAGACCAGAAATTCAAACTGCTTCAATATCACTTCATGGAAATATCTCATCCTTTAATCAAGACTATTGTTTTGAGGATTGTGACTTATTATACGATGAGATGATCTCAGAAACAGAACCTTCTTGCACCAATCCAGGCAGTGCTTGCATAGCGAAATCCAGTGGGACACTGGAAGAAGGGCCTCATGGCTGGGCTGCAATGGACCAGCTGGTGGTAGCAAGTCAGCTCAATGTCCAAACAGAGATGCCGGAGCAATTATCCGGCTATGGTCATTCCACTGAGGATTTCTGTTTATCTCCCCAAGATGATGTGCTATCATCCGAGATATGTTCAAGTCGACCAAATCAAGCTGCCCAAGTCTACAATGCCGAAGTTGATTTTTGGAGCTTTACATGATCATGTCTCCACGAGGCTCTGGTTATTGCATGATTTGAAGAGTGTTTTATGCATATTTCATCCCATTGGCGGAGAAACTGTTTCATGTGACTAGTGTAATTAAACATGTAATTGCCTCACCCTCATTACAGAAGAATTGTGGTCTCAAGATGTCGTATAATAGTAGCTTAATAAATATATAATCGAATATTCGATTCTTGTTCATGCATTTTATATTTATAGGTGATTAAGCTGTCAACAATTTTTTTTAAGTAAGACAATATTTATTTAAGTGAATCGACTACATTTACAAAAGTATACATATTGGGAAGGATGATTTGTTGGCCTGAATTTCTATGATATGACAAATTACTCATTGAGATTTTGAAATGATCTTAAACTTACAAGTATATTAAATAAAAAGAGATAAATTTGTTTATGTAATTAAGAGCAAAATAGTAACATGCAAGAACAAACAATAACACATAAATTTGAATAAATAAATTAACCCGTTTGCATACCATGAATGTTGACTAAACTTTATATAGATCAAGACTAGTGTTTGACACTATGTCCTTAAGACAAATTTCACCTATACACTGGTGTGTATAGAAATCTCAGAGTCTATCTCACGTGATACAATGATCTTCACGCAATTGAATTGACACTCCAATTCAATTGCTTAGCGAACCAATAATTATGTTTTGTACTCTCAAAAAAGGCAAACTTTGAATGACGAAATTTATGCATGTAATGACTGTGCTAATCTCATATTTATGTAAATACTGAATGCTAATGAATCTGAGTATTCATAGATAGAATGATGAGTGTTTTAGACAGCCACCATATTATGCAACCCAAAAGACATAATGCAATCCAGAATACACCATTCAAGTTTGCCTAATAATGAATAGACACGAAATTCAAATTCGGATAGGAGGACAAATTTAAATCCGAACCAGTGCGAATTTGTAATTCTAACTAGCAAAAATTAAAATCGGGTTAAGAATTTTGGACCTAATTCGGTAAACGATTTTTTTCAAAAAGATAAGACTGGATCTCATCCATGTAAGTCCTCACTCGTCCACAAAATTATGGTGCCCCTTGGGGCCCAATCCATAGAGTAAACTTGAAATATATACATTCATGTATGTTAGCTTGCAGCTGCCAGGGCATTGACCAAATGGGAAATGACGACTGCTCATCTTCTCCCAAGTGAGGAGACCATAAAGAGAGGGGATGATGACGACTTTTCTCTGGTTAGTTACTCTGATATTTGATGATATGGTTGCATCGTATAGTGCCGTTAGAATTTGAGACAGTTATTTCCATAAAGTTAGCTAGACTTTTGCCCAAGTGTAATAGACAGTTATTTCCATAAAGTTAGCTAGGCTGTTATTTCCATAAATACTTGGTTAAGTTCTGAAATCCTAATTGCCCAAGTGTAATAGAGTTGATCAGGCTTACAAGAACTTAAAAATGATAAAGAGCATCACTTTTGGGTGCCTTTGAATTTAGCAGATCTATGATTACCTATTTTAGAATTGGAATTAGATTTTTGAGAAGGTAATAATAAGATCAGTTGGTGATTGGAGATTTATACATTCCTCTAATTTCAATGGTATCATTGTGATCCTTGACACAGTGTATAAAAGAGAGAAGGAATTTGTGGAGTGCAGCAAACCTAGGATAATTAAGTAACAGATCATTGACTTTGTCAAGATACATATTGTATCTTGACAACAACCAGGGGTGGCTCAAGGTAAATTGAGGCCTAAAGCGGTAATACTAAATGAGGCCTTTTTATTTTTAGTATTATTTTTTTAAAAATATATTTTTAATTTTTTTTAAGTGAGAGAGGAGGATGTGATACTTTGTTTTTGTTTTTTAAGAGAGGGAGAGATTTTATTTATTTATTTTTTAAATTTTTGATTTTTGAGTTTCTAATATTATGGATTGAATTGTAAGCCCAAATTATTGAAATTATAATTTTCTGATTGGGCTTAAATTTTTTGGGGCCTTTTTATAAGGCCTAAAATTTTCATGAATTTAAATTTTTTATGTGGACTACTTATGTATCTACAATTATGGGGCCTTCTAAAAATTTGGGGCCTAAAGCCCATGCTTTTTTTTTAATACTATAGGGCCGGCCCTGACAACGACCTATGCTTGGGGTTTGGTAAATCTAATGTGAAAACACAAAGAAATTTGAATAAACTGAAGTTTATCAGCATCTTTGGCAGTCTAACTTGTTTTTTTTACCTGAATGAGATGCATGTATAACATTATGGGTCATAGTGAATATTTTTTCGTTGACTTCACTTACTAATGTGTTTATTGTTATCATTGTTGCACTTGCATTGATTCGACAGTAAATATTTCAAGAGGGGTCCTCAAGGAAACAATATTCATAAGACTAATGTACTCAATATGAGGACTTCCTTTAGACACGAATTAACTTGTCATGTAGTTAAATATTTTGGAAAATTTGTGGATATAATTGTTGGATGGAGTCTTTGATGAATGGTATAAGTTGTGTTTTGTGGGAAGTTTTGTTTCTTATGCCGTTATCGTAGTATTGGTATTTATATTGTGGTTAATTTGGTATTTGTTGTTAGTTGAAAACAGGGCATATGTATTAGTTATGTTAATTATTGATTGAAAAATAGGTGACATATTTTATTAGTGTTTCTTATTAGTTGAACACATGTGCCAAATTTTTTTGGAAAATTGTTGTCCAAAAGGGTTATTTTTTTAAAAAAAGTAACTTTTTTGTGACGAAAATTAATGCGTCGCAAAAGGTTGAAAGTAAATTATATTCCGAGATGATTTATTTTTTTGTCACGAAATATAAGTATTTGCGATGTTTTTTTGGTTGCGTCGCCAATGGATATGGTAAGTACAAAAAAATAATTTCTACGACAATTTTCGTTTTCGTCTCAAAAAATAATAATTTGCGATGTTATAGTTGCATAGCGACGATTTATTTTCATCGGGAAATATCATTTAAATTATTTTATTTTATTTTTTTAGTGACCTTATAATTTAATTTTAATGACGTGTTTATTGTTTTTCGTGACATTTATATTGCGTCGCGAAAAGTATCTTTTTGAGACGAATTCGTCGCAAAGTGTTTTTTGCAACGAGGCTATTACGACGACGTTGCGATGAAATAAAATCGTCGCAAAAAATGAATTCGCGACGTTTTTTTTAATTTTTTGCTACGAAAAAAATCGTCGCAAAAAATAAATTTTCTTGTAGTGTGCGGATCCTCTTATTTTTTTCAATAGTCCAGCAACGCCTAAAAATTAAGCTCAAACGACCTCCAAAAACATCAAAATTTTGAAACATTGTTAAATACAAACATTACAACGAATCAAGAAAAAGTAGACATTTGTTAAAAGCCGACAAAAGATAGAAAAACGTTCGCAAAAACTATTCATGTCTAAAAACCAAAAAACAATACTCTTGCCCCTGGTTGAGAGGATTCTTCTCCTTGACCTGACACTAAATTTTATAAAGGCTTCTTTATCTTTGTGTTTGGGCTACTGTGAAATCATGTTATTTTTCCATACTATAGCACTTATTGGTCTACAGTTGACATGCTCCAAGTCTTGCATTATGAGGTTATACGGAGAGCATGCTCACACCCAAACCTAGTAAACGTCGGCTCCCAATCATCATAATCATGAGTTTGATATAACGCATAAACTTCCTAAAGTCAAAACAATTTAAACTTTCGGCATATCGATAAGCCGATTTCTTCAATTTTATAATTCATTAATTTTGTAGAACATGAAGATTGAATGATAAAAAAACAACTAAGGTCGACGATGATGAAAACAACAATGGTGAGTTGAGTTTTAATATCTCACCTTCTCTTCAAATGCAATGTACTTTGCTTCACCATCACGAATAGTTAGCTAGATTTATCCAAATAAAAAAAAATGGAAGACATTGGCATAAAGTGATTGAGTGTGACCCAAATCAAACCCTGTTTGGTGTTCTCTTAATCTGGCCATCCATGCAAAATTGTTTGGAGTTAATCAAATTTTTGTTTCAATTGATATCGTTGGATCCAAAAGTGAAGACATATAGGACTAGGATGACTTGTTGGAGAGTTGAAATCAAATTCATTAGAGGCCCACAGATGGGCCCTACTAAACCTGCAAAGTGTACCAAAATTCAAAGATGGCAAAGACTACCCCACATTTAAAATACATAAGTATTCCTAAATCTTCTAAAATATTTCAATGGGGGCAATATCCTAAAATTTTGAAAATTCTAAATACATTTCAAATTTTTAAAAAATTCTAGTGGAGGCAGATGCCCCCACTGTAGCTCCGCCCCCGCTTGGGCAGCTTGATTTGGTCCATTTGAACATAATTGGTATGATGGTACATCATCATGAGGAGATATACAGAAGTCCTTGGTGGAGTGATCATAGCCAGATAATTGCTCCGGTGTCTCGGATTGGCCATTGAGCTGATTTGCTACAAGCTTGTCCACTGCAGCCCAGCTACGAGGCCTTTCCTCCGGTGCCTCACCGATTTTCAATGTGCAAGCACTGCCAGGGTTAGTGCTAGAAGGTCCGGTTTCTGAGAGCATCTCATTGAGTAAAAGATCACAATCCTCAAAACAAGATTCTAGATTAAAAGCCAAATCATTGACAGGAAATGATACTGAAGCTGCTGGAATTGCTAGGCTTGGAATTGGAAAAGGCAAGAACATATTAGGAAACTCCTCACTGATTTCCCTGTCAATTTGATTCAGGTAACGCAAGATCTTACTGTTGTTGATGTTCCTATCGATGATTTCTCTTTTTTGTTGCTTGCAACACTTTGCCTTGTTTTTAAATGTTTTATTAAGAACAACACCATTTTCATTTGAGTTATAAAGTTGGGCCCTGGAATCTGGAGACGATAATGTGCTTTGGGGACTTTGGAGGGTCTTGGGGAAGTTTCTTTTTCTGAAAATTCGGCATACAACCCAAGGATCATCTCGTGTTGAAGTTCGTGCCAAATTCGAGCCCTGGATTCACACAAGTACCATTGAAATGGATTGTTAGATGTACAAAGACGAGAATGTATGAATGCATTACTCAAGAGCATTGCACCAATAGTATCCATGAGTACTATAATGCTATCAAAATGTGACATTTTAGTAGTGTCTTGCATTATGTACAATATAGAGGTGAACAGTTAGAACCCATTTCCATTGTACGACAATTGTATGATTTGATTCCCCAAATTAATACTGTCTTTTTCAACATATTTCGCAAACTACCGTTATTTCTATGGAAACATCTGGTTTACCTTGGTGTCATGGGTGGTGTCATCTAGCCTATATTCATAGATGATCCAATCTGCTTTTTGCCCGTATGGCGCTCGCCCTTTGTAGAACACCAAAGTCTTTCTCATTCCAATTTTTCTATAGCAGCTGTTTATGGCCTTATCACGGCCTGTAGCCTTCCAAAATCCGGTTGCAGTTGCACGATTCGTCCGACTCCCGGTTGGGTATTTTTTATCTTTGTGACAAAAGAAATACCATTCATTTTGTGGGGTGCCTCCTATTTTGCACCTCTCTACAAAACAAAAGAAAACCACAAACACCATAATTAGGTTAATCATAAAACTTGCATAGATCATAGTAAATTGGTAATTATAAAAGTGAGCTTTTTACCAAATCCATGTGGCTTGGGAAAAAAATTCTTACAATAGAGCGGTATTGAAAATAATTCCTAAACTCAAATAATTTTTAACAACATCGGTCTAACTGACGTCTTTAAGTTAAAAACGTCAGTTGAACTGACGTCTTCAACACAAAATAAAAGTCATAACTCAGCTTAGCTTTAGCCACTTATCTGTTGGTGGTGGTTTCCTACTGCTATAAGTAAGTACTCTAATGAGTAGCCATGTAAAAGACTTTTTGGATCTCTAACCAAAGAAGGTCGCTTTTATATTCCTCACACAGAATTAAGGGCAGATTTATTAAGATTTTCTTGCCCTCAATAATATTTGCAAGGTTGTATTTCTTCCTCTGTTTGTCGCTTGTAACTTCGGATATTAATAATAAAGTTTCGCTCTAGGTGCCTTTAATTTTAAAAAAATGTTACAAGTGTCCTGTTGCTACAACGAGTTCTATTTCATCATTTTTATCGTTACTTTGTTTGAACATGCTATTTTTTAAAGTTAAACCTCGATTATGCAAGGAGTAGTTTTATTCAAAAATCAGAATTTGGAGATCTAGTTGTTTTTTTTTTTTTTTTTGGGGGGGGGGGGGGGGGGGGGGGTGGTTTGCACTTTCGGTCTTACCCTTTATTTGACTAAATTACAATTTCAAGTAAATTTTAAAAGTTCAAAGAAACTTAATTATTTTGTAGGAATGATCCTTGTAAAAAATCCATGATGGAGGTGATTTCGGATTTTTCCACCCTTGAAATTTGCTTGGAGGAGATCTTTGAAGTGAAAATCCATGTGAGTGCATGATTTTGTGAAAATCTTTCCCCGATAATCTCTACCAATCCCTTGCCACCAGTAACAATTTTTAAGGAATCCACACAAGGAAACTTCATGTATCCCAACAAATAAGCTGAATTTTATGCAATTAAATATTTTGACTTCAAATTTGTGCATTTGAATACCCAAAAAATACTATATTTGTGTCCCCTTTTTTGCATAACAAACCAAAAAATGTTAGTCAAAATGAGGTTTTCAAATTTTTTTTTAAATGGTTGAGTTATTTAAAAGACGTGGACTGACATTTTTAGTTAAAGATGTGGACTGACGTTTTTAGTTAAAAACATTAGTTGGACTAACGTTTTTAAAAATTACTTGGATTTGAGAATTATTATCAAAACCATCACATTCTAGAATTTTTTTTTACAAACCACCCGAGTTTGGTAAAAATTTCCTATAAAAGTTAATCATAAAAATGAAGGTCGAATTTACCTGGGAAATCCCATGGTTCAAGCTTGTTAAGATCAACCTCATGAATTACATTGAAGTCTATCATCTCATTGGCAACTTTCTTCCTCAAGTAGTAACACAGAAGCTCCTCCTCTGTCGGATGGAATCGAAAACCCGGAGGGACCTGAGACTGACCATTCACTGATATATTCATTTTTCTGTACTAAACTTAGGAATAGGAGTATGGGAAATAGAATGAGATCGCATAGGGTTTATGCAGAATTGGTAGCAAAAATGGATATTTATATGTGGGAAGTAGGTGTCACAACGTGCGGGTGTGTATCACCGTCAAGCTGTTATTGGGAAAAATATTGTAAGTAGGTTAAAAATGACACTTGATCTGAATATCTATTTGGAAATAACCTTAAAAAAAAAAAAAAAAAGCTTAACAGTGACACTTGTTTGTAGCTGAAAATCATTTTACAAACAACCCAAAACCATCTCTCTCTCTCTCTCTCTCTCTCTCTCTCTCTCTCATGTTAGTTGTACAACAACCCCAACAACAAGATAGCTAGACATATCATATGACAAAGTTTGGGGCAGCGAGACTGTCACTGTGAAGATATTCCAAATGATTCAGCACCAAAGTAGAAGAAGAAGAAGGTATTCCAAATGATTGGACAAAGATTTCTTTTAGAGAGTGGTTGGAGTGTAGAATTCTAAAATGTTAGAAAACAAACAGATGAAACAAAATTATTGATGAATTCACAATTTTTATAATAGTTATTAGGTTTAAGGTAGTGATCAAAAAAAAAAAAAAAAGGTCTAAGGTTGTGTTGGTGATGAGAATTAAAGAAGTCGCGTAGAGTCCTCAAATAAATAATAATATTTAAGACCTTCAATTTTTTTTTAAATTGCAATTAAAATAATTTTAGGACTCTAAGAACCAAAATTAACATGACATTAATGAGTTTGAGTCTAGTTTTAGTAGATTTGGATAATAAATGGATGAAATTATTTGAGCTCTCAAATCAGCAGATCGACATTACCCCAATGAAACGCGACACAAACTCGTTAAACTATAAATGACTATAAATAGAACGGACATATATTAAATAAATTCTGACATGATACAATCGAATTATTATTTTTATATTATTTTTATTTTTTCAATCTTATTTATGTTTATGTAAATATTGAAAAAATAAGTTATCTCTTCACGCAATACTTTTAATTTATTACAATCCAGGACAATTGGTTAAATAATTATTTATCACCTAATTTTCATAAATAATAATTTTTTCTTAACTTAAATTCAAGACATTTTTTTTCTGAATCCATTTTTTGCTCAATTATTTTTTTAAATATCTAAGAAACACACAGAATGACAGAAAAACATATTGAATTTGAGTAGTTTACTATTCATAATTCTTATTAACATTCTTTTTTTTTTAAAAATAATTTATTTATATCAATAAATTTCAATTCTCTCTATCTATTTTCAACTGTTAGTAGATTTAATTATATTTGAGTCTCTATATTCAACTTCTATTAATGAATTTTTTATAACTAAAACTTGAATGCAAAGTTAGTAGTTTTACTTTCTCATATAAAAATTATAATTTTTAAATAAATATATAGTAAATTTTAATTTTGTCATATTTATATTATTATATTTCATAGCATTGAAACCCACTGAATATTTTCGCCTAGAGCCGCCCCGGGTGAGGGAGCTATGCCAACAGCAGATCCACAACAATCAAAGAGATGACTAATTATTATGAACTTCAAATTATAATTTATCCCCATGTAGTTTGAATGAGTGATATATTACCCTCCTCAAGTTTTAAAATCTCTATACACATTGTGATTAAAGGCCAAAATGCAAACACGGAGAGGTAATTTTTTTTTGGCTTTTGATTCAATGGTCAAGGATGTTCGGATCAGCTTACACGAACCCCGACTACTCCTCTTCCCGATCCGTTCAAAAATAGACCATTTACGACAGAATTAAAATATTCATGAAAGATAAGTCTCTCATGATCTGACCCAAAAAGGTTGCCAAAATTAACGTAATTTTGTTTTCTTCTAGTGACATATTGGATCACATTGGACATACAAAAGCTTTCGATCGATTTTGTATATGAATCTGCGACTCGGACATTCTTTCTCTCAACTTGGAGATATATTGTGTAATTTTGAAAAGCAACAAGCAAAGGTTATTAAACAAATCGAGCAACTCAAGTTTCATTCATTTTGTCTCAGTTTTAATTTGATCATTATATGAACGATCAAATTTTTAAGCTCATTTAACTTAACGAATGTCGTGTTAGGCATACAAAGCCTATTTTTAATCAAGAGATTTTGAGTTAGAGTCTTACTATGCATGAGTTTTTTTTTTACTTGAACTCGAGCTCGAATTCAAGCTTATAGCATAAAAGTAGCCTAGTCAAACCAAGCTTGATTATATGATTAACAAGTTGAGCTTGAGCAAGATTCCAAACTTGGTAATCAAGTTCAAATATGTGATAATCACTTGGAGTTGAGTACTAACGTACGAAAACTCGAAAGGATTGGCTTGATTAGCATATCCACCCACCTCCAAAAATAAAAAATAAAAACCCTAACATGCAGCCATCTTCATAAGCCTTTTTTATTTCCACAACGAAGTACTTCCATTTTTATATTTTGATTAAATCCCTTAACTTGTTAGTGTCACAGATATATTAATCACAGAGGAATCTACCAATTGACAAAATACAATAGCTTGCTTGTAGGTTTGCCATGAACAGGATTAAATTAATCACAATGGAATATTTCCTTATTAAAAAAAAAAAAATTAAATGGCTTGGCTGTAGGTTTGTTCTGAACAGTCTTTACATGTTTCAGTTCTGCAAGCAAAGAATACGACAAAATTTTGGACTTTTCGTATTTTGTACCATTAAAGATTTTAAATTTTTTATTTTATACTCTTAAAGATTAAATTTTTTCATATTATACCTTATCAAAAGTGTTGCAGTGTATTCCTTCTGTTAGTTTTCCATTAATTTTTTTTTGCCCTAAAATTTTGCTATCAAAGAATTAAAGAATTCGCTTAACCATAGGTAAATCAAACTTTCCTGAATTTGTGATATTTATAGAACCCAAATATCCTTATTTCATAATATAATTAGAAGTCCAAGTCATGAATCATGAAGATATCAGATATTCTAAGCATCAATTCCAAATACTTACCCCCCCCTCCCCCCGGCCTTGTTCCATGGCCTCCTGTTATGTTGAGGCATATACGAATCGAATCATAATACAAGAATTTCCTAACATTAAAAACTATATAAATTCTTGTCCTCTTTCAAGGATATACTTTGACAAATATTGGGTGCAACCGTTACACCACGTCAGTAGTGCTACATGGTCTAACCGTCCTCTAATAAGTAAATAAGTTAGCATGTGAGCTCCACAAAAACTCATAACTACCCAGTCTTGTAATACATAACTACCTCTATGATAAGAAGTGGATCTCATTTTATTTTTATTTTATTCTTCTTAATGCTAACATAGTGTAACGGTTACACCCAATATTTACTTTTTTTTTATGATAATATTTTCTTCTTCCTCTTTTTCTCAAATTTTTTGTGTTGTTTTTAATGGTTATATGAGGTCTATTAAAAAAAAAGGTAAGATGTAGATTGTGTGTCAAATGATATGATAGTCAACAACATACGACATTATAGTAACACCACTGTCCTATTTTAATTAACACGTCCAATTCCTTGGTCCATGCTTCTAGAGTTCTCCCAACTCAATCTTTTTCATATGATTGATTGGTAACTAACTGAGGCCTACTCTGGAACCGACGTTGAGGTTTGAATACCATTGTGATAGCAGAAAAATTCAGCCAACCAACAGTTCATGAGATCATTGAAAAACGTAAGGTAACAAAGTTGGGGGAGGTGTTTGACCATATATTTTCTCTACCTTGCTTAGTTAGAGAAGGTAACTAAGCTCTATATATAATTATTATGTTTAAATTAGAGTTGGTGGGCCCAGATAGGACTGTTAGTCGAACGAGTTCGAGTCAAGTTTAAAAAACTTGTTTCTTAATCGAGTCTAAAAAATTGTTCAAGTTCGGCTCGTTTAGAAAACGAGCCGAACCTGAACCAGCTCAAACCGAGTCGAGCCTGAGCCGAACCGAACTCGAGTATTTGCACATAAACGAGTTGAGCCTGTGTAGTTTGAGCCGAGCCTGTCGGGTTTGTTTTCTAAACGAGCCTAAAAACTTGTTTAAGTTTAGGCTCGTTTAGAAAACGAAGCTTGCCTGAATGATGCGAACCCGAGCCAAGCTCGAGTAGCTCAGTTCGATTAACAACCATAGGCCCAGATCACATAAGGCTCAATCACAATTTCAGTTGAATCAAACCCACCTTTTTGAGAGACTCAACTCATTATCAACGCATGTGAGAATTTTCATCCAATGAGAGGGAATTCGTGGAGACGCAGTCATCAGGGGCACATCGTCAGTCTCGTGAAATCACCTCACACGTTACGAGATAAGGCGAGCTTCAAGATATCACTTCACTATCACCTCGCCCCTTACGAGAATAAGGCGAACTTTACAGAATCAGTTATGAGGATGGCGCTTCAATCAGAGTCTCTCGGAGCCAACTTCACTTGCCTATAAATTGTAAGTCTCACCTATACATGAGAGACATTATATGTATCTCAGCACAATACACCTCTTGAGTAATAAGATTCTCCGACTACTATAGTCATTCTTAGTGGAGTAGGTCAGTTGGACCGAATTACCTAATTTTTGTGTTTGCTTGTGTTAAGTCCTCTTTACTTTATCTTTAATTAATTTCGTATAAACCTACTTTTGTGCATCATTAAGAGTAATATTATTGGGATATAAAAATGAATCTAATTTGCTGACGACTTAATGATGTGGCAGTGACATGTTCTAATAGTATTTTTGTAACTATAACAATGTTGAATTTTTTTCGTTTAATACATCATTATATTAATAAATTAAATCAATTTTTTAAATTTCAATAGAATTACTTGTCTAAATTATTGTGATGGGTGCATCCCACATGCGGATATATATGTGGACTTTTAGAGGGGTGATTGTGACAATCAAAACTCTATACCTTTGTCGTCCAACTTCACGTATATCATGAGTTCTCTCTAAAGATATGTTAAAGCATTTAAATTGTGAGGCCCAATTCAATGTCTATTATGTCAATTGCAATTGGGTTGGATCATTGCTAGGCCCGACAAAATTTAACAGAATTCGGTTATTTTACATAAATCCATACAAAATTAGTGGGTTCTGAATTTAATTTTAACATGTTTGAGTGATAAACGGATAAATCTATTAGACCCACGTAAGGGGATGGGACTCACTCCCGTGCAGGTGGAGTGTTGGCATGATTAATCCACATTATCCATGGTGTTGTAGCCTTTAATTTTAAAGTAACAATAGACTTTTAAACTTCTAAAGCAAAAGTTCTTGACTCAATAACAGCAGATTAATTTAGCTTTTAGACTTCTTATTCATTACACATGGTCTTGAAGTCTTTCCTATATTCAAGATTCCATGATGGCAGGCTCTGCCCCACCAGCTATCATGATATTTTCTTCACTGCATCACTTTTAATGCATGTTACAGTTATGGGATACTGTCTGGACAAGAACGTTTCGGACAATCACAACTGGTATAATTCACTAATTCTATATTACTTTATGTTCATTACTTTCATCCATTGATTAATTATTTGACAAGTACTTTCGTTGAGGCTGGGTGCAAAATGATGAGCCCAACCCAGACGAAGCCCAACTCAAGTAATGGGCCCGGTTCAGACAAGGCCCAACTCGGATAATGGGGTTGGCCAGAAAAAAGCCCAGCTTAAGTAATGGGTCCAGCCCAAATAAAATCCAGTGGGCCGACCCAGATGAGACTCAACTTAGCTTACTACGGAGTCAAGAGAGCACAGCCAACCGCACCATCCTAGAGCCAAGGAGGGAGTCACGCCATCTTAAAGTCAAGGACCACGCCATCCTAGAGCCAATGAGGGAGTCACACCATCCTAGAGTCAAGGACCACGTCATCCTAGAGTCAAGGAGGGAGCCACGTCATTCTGAAGTCAAGGAGTCAGCCACGCCATCCTAGAGTATCAGCTACGCCATCCTAAGATGTAGTCTACAATTGATGATAAAGAGATCTCCAATCCATCTCCATGCAACTACCCCATCCATTCCAAGAATGGTGCCTAATGATGCACAAAATTGGTTTACACACTAGCTGTCAATTAAGTAATATAAAATCCAGTAAAGTAGAGGGAGAGAGAAGACAAAGTTTATAGTAGTTCGGTCAAGGTGACATACGTCCACTTGGAATGGCAAGGGTCGCCGGGATTTTATTAACTCCGGTGTGAAGAGAGAGCAAATAGCTACAAGCTTTTTGAGGGTGATGAGAGAATGATGCTAGAATGAGTGTGATGCCCCCCCCAAGTGTTGGTGGGGCTTACAATTTATAGTGCTCAGCATAGTAATTGAATAGCTAGTCTGGCGGTCATAACGGATCGGGGCAACTTTAATAGTAGTTAAATAGTTTGACGAATTTTCCTCTCCTCAACGGGCAAGGAAGTTATGGTGCTCTCCAAAGGACTTGGTCAAAGATGAGGTGAAGGTTGACTTCTTCCAAGGTGGCGAGGATGAGGCTCTTGGATGACCTTGCAATCTCCCTGCTGATGTAGTTGCTCCTTGAGCCTGATGAGCTTGACCGGGTTGACCACATTGGGCTGAATTTGCTGGACATCTGGGAGTTGGGCTATAAATTCGGACCGGGCTTTATAACATGAGTTGGGCCCTTAGCCTTGGCCCATCATTTGCCCCCCAATATCCTGCGTCTAACGAAACTTTGGAAATGAGGGCATTCAGTTTGAGTATGAATTTTCGGCTGACCGGTATAACTGAAAAAACTTTGGGAGGACAAAACGTAGTAGGGCTCGTCGAGAGCTTCGAGTTGACATATTATGGGCCTCATTTGGAGTAACGGAGCGAAAATTACGGTTAAAATAGCTAGCAAGGAGCTGGGTGCACGATTTTGGGCGAGTAGGCGACTTTTGGGTGAACACACAGTGTCATGGCGAGCAGGTCACCTCCTGGGCGAACAGACAACCTCTTGGGTGAGCAGGCAGCTGAATTTTTTTTTTTTTTTTTAAACTTCGGGAGACCAAAACATATGTTTTTAGGCTTTTTTGGACCTTTTTTTTTAAAAAGCTCATTGCCAATAGGAATGAGTTTTGTTCATCTCGTCAAGAGCTTCGATTTTGACATATAATACACCCCGTTTGGAGTTACGGTCAAAATAGTCCTTTTTAAATCCGAAAACTTTTTTTCTTTTTAGGAAATCCCTTTTGATTGGCGATTTCCTCTTTGGCCTCTTGTCTATAGGACTCCATTAGCTATATAAACTCCTTCCTTCACTCCCCCCTTTTCCATTCTTGAAGAGCCCTTGATTTTGAATTGGGCCTTTTTGCTTTTTCCTTCATTCAATAGGATTTTAAAAACCCTAGGTATAAATAGGGAACTTCTTCCCCATTTCACCCATTCCATATACTTTTGAGAGAGAGAAAGAGAACTCTTCTTGAAAACCCTCCAAGGACAAAGGGGTGAGATTCTTGAACCCAACATTCAGAGCAATGTCGATTGAGGGGGAAGAGTTTGCTAACCTCGGTGGAGAGCTTGAAGAAATTATTGTTGCTTTCGGAGAAGAGGAGAAGGCACTAGGCGCTAGCGTGGAGGTGTCATCGGTACCCATTGCCGCCACCGTTCGCGCGCCCAAGGGGCTGTCTGAGCTGGGTGTTCATGCTCCGCTGGTTGGAGACCATTGGGAAGGTAATTTTGGCGCCCAAGGTACTGATTTGGGCGGTGAACAAGTGGTGGGCACCGTTGGGCGCGCGGCTGTGGTGAGTTCCTTTGGACGTGCAACAGGGGCAGGCATGGAGGCTTTGTGCGAAGTTGAGATGGTGACGCATCTGGGCGCACTGTCCGCGCGATAGAGTGGAGGAGCGAGCTGCCTACTGCGCTGGGCAGCTTGGGCGACCAGCCTGCTACGTTGGACAGCTTGGGCGACCAGCTTACTGCGCTGGGCGGCTTGGACGAGTAGCTTGCTGCGCTGGGCAGCTTGGATGAGCAGCCTAGGCGCGCGGCTGAGACGCGCGAAGTGGAGGAGCGAGCAGCCCAGGCGAGTCGGCGTCAGCGATGGGCTGGTTCCTTCAAGTGGAACTCCTCAAAGTTAGATTCTTCAGGACCTCTATGGCAGTGGCTCAGGCAATTCCCTATGCCCCCGCAACAAAAAGCACAAAAGCAAAGTAGCTGATGATAGGTCCAAAGTAAGCACCCTTTCTAGTTGCTCAACACTGATGATATCCTGAAAATTGTTTCTACTTATCACATTCCCCCCACTGTACTAGGTCGTCGAGTTGAGATGGGTGAGCCCGCCTCTGATGACTCTTCTGGAGACATTGCCATCTATGAGGAGATGCTTGAGACTGGGCTCAGGTTCCCCATGTCTCCTTCTATTGGTGGCATTCTCTATTATTTTTCACTCACCCCAGGGCGATTGTCACCCAACAGTTGGAGGGTTTTGCTGAGCTTTCTGGTGTTGTGGAGGACAGTGCACCATGATGATGCCTCTCCTAAGGAGTTTCATGGAGCTTATACTTTGAACGAGACCCCTGCTCCCAATCGGGGTTGGTATTATTTTACCACGAGAGACAAGCTGATCATGGGACTGCGGTCCAACTGTCATAGTTGGAAATCTCGCTTTATATTTGTCGGCGGAGAGTGGGCTACAGAGTCCGATAGGGCTTTGGTACGAAGAGGATGGGGTGCCCCTAAGAAACTTGGTATGCCTTACACTCGCTTTCTCTTCTTTGCTTTTTTTTTTTTTACTTATCATTTCTCTTGTAGATCCTCCTGTGCTTTCTAAGGACCAA
Organism: Ilex aquifolium; assembly: GCA_951799425.1. Lineage (NCBI taxonomy): Eukaryota > Viridiplantae > Streptophyta > Magnoliopsida > Aquifoliales > Aquifoliaceae > Ilex > Ilex aquifolium. Next base: position 47,415,151 of record OX637392.1, on the reverse strand, counting down.
GAGTGGAATTTGCAGGCGGTGAGGGCTTACCCTGAAAAAGAATTTGGAGTCCTTATGTCCAAAGATGGTGGGACCAAAAGTGCTCCTGGAGGTCGTGCTACCCCGAAGTCCGCCGACTCCTCTTTGAAGAGGAAGGGTGAGTTGATTCTTTGGTGCCCTCCTCTTTTACTTGGTGTTTTTCATCTAGGTAATACTTTATTTTCTTTGCAGCGATAGATAGGGAGGTGATTGGGTCCCACCTTTCTGGTGTGAGCCCTTCTCCTCCTAAGGTGGCGAGGCCTTCCAAGGTTGCGACGGGCAACGTCTCTTCTCCAATGGTGCCGCCTGAGGTGAGCTCTCCTTAACCAACCCCTCCACCGGCGCCCTCCCATCAAGTGACCCTTCTAGAGGTGCCTCCTCAGTCGGAGACTCCCTCAGTTGCACCTCCTGTTCCAGAGTCTCGCTTGTTGGCCACACCTTTCGCCCCCAGTTCATCCACTCCTCCTGTGGGGACTTCTACTGGGATACCTTCTCAGATTAGCTCCATGTTGGATAACGAGTGGGTCATCAAGGATCGGCTTGGGAAGTTTGTGCTCGTCAGTGATGTGAATGAGATTAGTGCATTAGGCACTGAGGGAATCCTCAACTCTTTTCTGGAAGGCTGGGCTTAGGTAAAGGTTTGTTCTCTCCCCTTTCTTTCTTCCTTCCATAAGTGTCTGACATCTTTTTGCCTTTTGTTTTTCTTCAGGCCTCGACTACATCTATGTGTTTATTTTCAAGGACCCTCCTTTATCATAAGTTGAAACACACTCATGAAGTCGTGCAAAATGAGCTTCTTATTGCTTAAGGGATGATTGTCGAGCTCGAAGCTGCTGGCAGGGCTGCTGATGTTAACCTTGTGGTGGCCCGTGAGAGGGTGACTGGTCTTGAGACTGAGCTTTCGACGACCCATGGGAGGGTGGCCACGCTCGAGGCTGAGCTTGCGGAGACCCGTGAGAGGGCCACGCTTAGTGAGATTGAGCTTTTGGCGACCCATGGGAGGGCAGCCAAGCTCGAGGCTGAGCTTGCGGAGGTCCGTGAGAGGGCCACGCACAGTGAGGCTGAGCTTTTGGCGACCCATGGAAGGGCGGCCAAGCTCGAGCCTAAGCTTGCGAAGGTCCGTGAGAGGGCCACGCTCAGTGAGGCTGCCGCAGAGGCAGATGTGAGGGCTGCTCAGGAAAGAGCTTCTCGGGCTGAGGCGGACTTGGAGAATGGCATCGCAGATGCTTTCATTGACGGTTACGAGGAGCTCCGGAGAAAGATTTTTGCTGCTTTCCCCGATATTGATGTCTCAGGCTTCTTGCCAACTGAGGCGCCTGATGATAATGATGGAGACTCTGATGATGCTGAGAGTGATGAGGAGGAGAATGACGACCAGGAGAGTAGTTAGAGTGCTAGGGACTTTTTGATTGATTTTTTTTTTTAGGAAAGCATTTTGTAGCCCTACTTTTGTAAAAGTGGTTGGTTTTTTCCACTGATGCTCTTTTGAAGTTGAATACAAAAATGCAAAGATCTTTTGAGTAAATCTAGAAATTTTATTTTATTCATTTCACTGCTTATGTAAAGCAATATCGGGTAATAGCCCCAAAAAAGTACAGTGGCGAAGCGCTGACACTTGTCGCACCTCTTGGCGAATTTCTGGGCGTCCCTCACCATGCTAGGCTAGAAATAGCCTTGCCTGAGTGCCTTATGGGCGAGGGAGCGTCCTCCACAGTGATTCCCACAAATCCCTTTGGAGCTTTCTGGCCTCGAGGGGATCATCCGGCAATGCACTCTCCTGGAGGTATGCCCTTATCGGGGTTATCCAGTTTGATTCGGCAGACACACAATTGACGTTTGTGGCTTCCACGTCTAATTTGCTTGGTTCAAACTGGTGACCAATGAATGCTGGTCCTGGTGGGGCTTCAGAAGATGAGGCGAGCCTGGCTAGTGCATCGGCAGCTATGTTGTCTTCTCTCGGGATGTGGAAAATTTGGAAGTATTGGAACTTTGCGACCAAGGCTCTTGCCATGGCAAGGTACTCCTGCATTTTGGCTCCTTTTGCCTCAAAATCACCCTTCATTTGGTTGACTATCAGCTGGGAGTCGCTATGAGTGATGAGGTGCTGGGCGTCCATTTCAACTGCCAACCTTAGGGCAGAGAGGAGGGCTTCATATTCTGCCTCGTTGTTATAAGCGATGAAGTGGAGCTTTACAACATACTTGATGTGAGTGCCATCGAGGCTGATCAAGATGAGGCCTGCTCCACCTCCTTCACTGGTTGAGGAGCCATCCAAGTAGAACTTCCAGAGTGATAAAGTTGAGGGCTCAAAAATCACCGTTGGAGTGCCTGAGCTGGGGGTCTGGGCACCAGAGGTGGAAGTCTGGGTGCCTGGGAATGCCTGGGCGCCAGAGGTGGGAGTTTGGGCGCCAGGACTGGGAGTCTGGGTGTCCTCGCCGGTCTTTAGATTATTTTGTATATCCGATCTTGATATCTGAAGTGTGGAAGACTTATTAATCTCCTCTATTGGGGTAAGCTCAGCAATGAAATCTGCCAAGGCTTGTGCTTTGATGGCCACCCTTGGCTGATATCTAATATCGAACTCTCCTAATTCCACTGCCCACTTAAGGAGTCTCCCAGATATATCTGGTTTTCCCAAGACTTTCTTTAGTGGCTGGTCTGTGATAACGACAACGGTGTGACTTTGGAAATAATGCCGCAGATGCCTTGTTGTTGAGATGAGGGCGAGTGCTAGCTTCTCCAGTCCCGAATATCTGATTTTTGCACCTCGGTATGCTCTGCTCACGTAATAGATTGGCCTTTGTACTCCATCATTTGCTTCTAATGAGGACAGAGCTCACTGCTGATGGGGAAGCGGAAAGATACAGATATAAGGTTTCACCCGGTGCAGCATGTGAAAGGAGATGAGGTGTAGCCAAGTAGGTTTTAAGCTTTTGGAAGGCTTCCTCTGCCTCAGGTCCCCACTAGAAAGATTTTTGGAGAATCTTAAAAAAAGTCAGACATTTGTCTGCAGACTTTGAAACAAACCTGTTGAGTGTTGCAATTCTCCCATTGAGCCACTAGAACTCCTTGGTTGAGGCGGGTGACTTCATATCGAGGATGACTTTGATCTTATCAGGGTTTGCCTCAATTCCCCTCTGATTGACCATAAAGCCTAGGAACTTTCCCGACCCTATGCCAAAAACACATTTCTCAGGGTTCAGCTTCATGTGGTATGACCTGAGAACGTTGAAAGTTTCTTGGAGGTGGTCGATGTGGTCTATTGCTGCGAGACTTTTCACCAGCATGTCGTCCATGTACACCTCCATCGTTTTCCCGATCTGTGACTGGAACATCTTGTTCACCAGTCATTGATAGGTTGTTCCTGCGTTCTTCAACCCGAAGGGCATGACCTTGTAGCAGTAGGTCCCCCTTAGAGTGATGAACGATGTCTTCTCCTGGTTTGGGGGGTGCATGCTAATTTGGTTATACCCAAAATATGCATCTAGGAAGGTGAGCAATTCATGTCCTGCTGTGGCGTCAATGAGGTTGTCGATTCGTGGTAGTGGGTAGCTATCCTTCGGGCACACCTTGTTGAGCTCAGTAAAGTCGACGCAGAGGTGCCACTTCCCATTAGCTTTAGTCACCATCACCACATTTGAAAGCCATTCAGGATAGGCTACTTCTGTGACCGCTCCGTTCTCTATCAACTTTCCCACCTCCTTTTCCATTGCTTGGGCCCTTTCAGTGGAGGCACCCCTTAGCTTTTGGCAAACAGGCTTGTGGTGAGGGTTGACGTTGAGGTGGTGGGTGGCGACCTCAAGGTCGATGCCCTCCAGGTCTGCATGTGACCATGCCAAAAACGTCCATGTTACGCTTTAAAAAGTCTATGAGCTGGCGTACCAAGTCTTCAGAAAGGGAAGAGCCAATGTACACTCTTCTGTCTGGATGCTCCTCATCCAAGATCACTGGGGTGAGCTCCTCGACTGGTTCTCCTCCTTCTATAGTGGTGTCATCCTTTGGGTCGAGGACCTCCACTTGTAGTGTTACTTGTGACTTTCTGGTCTTCATGGAGGAGACGTAACACTCTCTGGCAGCTACTTGGTCTCCTCGGACCTCTCCTACTCCGTTCGGGGTTGGAAAGCGGAGAATGTGGTGGTAGGTAGAGGGCACAACTCTTAGAGTGTTGAGAGCAGGTCGCCCTAGAATGATGTTGTACGCTGAAGGGCAATCTATCACCAGGAAGTTGACCATGACTATGGAACTTCGGGGTGATGCGCCGGCAGTGACTGGTAAGGTGATGGACCCTAGGGGATACACCTTATCTCCGGAGAACCCAATGAGGGGCGACCTGATAGGCTGCAGTCTCTCCCTGCCTAAGTTGAGCTTATCATAAGCCTCTGTGAACAAGATATCCGCAGAGCTGTCGCTATCCACAAGAATTCTCCGCACCTGGAAGTTGGCGACGGTCATCATGAGCACCAGAAGGTCGTCATGGGGGTGCTGGATTCCTTCCAAATCCTTGTCTGAGAAGGATATGACCTCGTTGTTGCCATGCTTGGGCGCCTTAGATGGACGCAATTCGTCGGGGTGCCTAGCTTTCTTGGCATGAACCTTCATAGCGGAGATAGATTCTCCTCCCCCTACAAGCCCTCCAGAGATGGTGTGAATTTCCCCGATAGGCTGTTGGTCTTCCTAATTACGCGGTGGCGTCGACGCCTGTCCTCTTCCGGCAACATATTGGCGTAGGTGACCCCGTTGGATGAGCTCCTCAATCTGTCTTTTGAGGTCATAACAGTCGTCGGTGTCATGGTCGCAATGGAAGCGACAATACTTGTTCGGGTTCTTGCGATTTGAGGGAGACTTCATTCTCCCTGGCCACTTTACTGCGGGGTCATCCTAAATCTGTAATAGGATGTGCCCGACAGAGGCATTGAGGTGAGTGAAGGCTTGTCGATCGCTTTGGGGAGCAGGACCGAGCCGGTCTTTGGCAGGTATCCTCTCTGTCCTGCTGCGCTTGTTATTACTCTCCTTCTTGTCGTCCATGTCTCTTTCCTTTCTTTTCTCCTCAATTCTAGAGGACTCACCTCGTCTGGCCCTTGTAATGTCTTTAGCGTTCATGTATTTTTGGGCCTTGCTAGTAACTCAGGCATGCTCTTCGGTGGGCGCTTCATTACTGAGAAGAGGAAGCTTGATGATCGGAGACCTCTCAAGAAGGCGGTCATGCTGACTTTTTCATCAGGCTCCTCCACCTGAAGGACTTCCTCGTTAAAACGAGTGAGGTAGCTTCTCAGGCTCTCATCTCTGTCCTATTTTATGTTGAGCAGGTGGGTAGCAGGCTTTTGGTGGTGGTATCCTCCAATAAAGTGTGACACGAAGGACCTGCTCAGCTCAGCAAATGTGCCAATGGAGGTAGGGGAGATCTTGGCGAACCATTCTCGAGCGGATCCCTTCAGGGTGGTTGGGAACGCTCGGCACATGATTTCATCAGGGACGTTGTGTAGCTGCATCAAAGTCTTAAAAGTTTCGAGGTGGTCCAGTGGATTCTTCGTACCGTCAAAGGTTTCGACGGATGACATCTTGAATTTTTGAGGAAGTGGGTAGTTAGCCACGTCAGGTTTGAAAGGTGTGTCGGTTCGACTTACAAGGTAGTCCACTGTTTTGGGTCCCTGTGCATTCATGGCGTTGAAGACATCACCCAATTGATTCTACACCTCCTTAATTTTTTCATCCCAATGATTGGGAGGAGGTCCTCTGGAATTATCACGGAAATGGCTCCCATGCTCCATGCTTTGGTTTTCACCCTCATCCTCTTGGAAAGGAGGGTCTCCACCATGGGGAGCAGGAGCAGGAGCAGGAGGTCCCTCATGGTGGGCCCCCCTGTGTGGGGCGCCCAAAGGAACTCCCAAGGGTGGGGTGCCCAAGGGGGCGCCTAGAGGGGGAGCTCCTTGTTGCCCGAGCATCAATTGCAGAATCTGTTGGTTCTGGGCTATAAGTTGATGCATTGTGTCCAGCATCTGCTGTGCATTAGGGATGGGATTTGCAGGTGGAGGAGCAACCTCCTCCTCTCGTACTGGATTGTCTTCAGGGGGATTCATTGATATTGATCTGATGGTGATTGCCTTTGATTCAACAAAGAAAGTGTTTATGTGGGAATTTTGTCCTTCCCACAGACGGCGCCAAACTGATGATGCACAAAATTGGTTTGCACACCACCTGTCAATTAAGTAATATAAAATGCAATAAAGTAGAGGGAGAGAGAAGACAAAGTTTATAGTGGTTCGATCAAGGTGACCTACGTCCACTTGAAATGACAAGGGTCGCGGGATTTTATTAACTCCGGTGTGGAGAGAGAGTAAATGGTTACAAGCTTTTTGAGGGTGAGGATAGAATGATGCTAGAATGAGTGTGATGCCCCCCCAAGTGTTGGTGGGACTTACAATTTATAGTGCTCAACATAGTAATTGAATAGCTAGTCTGGCGGTCATAACGGATCGGGGCAACTTTAATAGTAGTTAAATGGCTTGGTGACCTTTGCTCTCCTCAACAGGCAAGGAAGTTATGGTGCTCTCCAAAGGACTTGGTCAAAGATGATGTGAGGGTTGACTCTTTCCAAGGCGGCGAGGGTGAGACTCTTGGATGACCTTGCACGCTCCTTGCTGATGTAGTAGCTCATTGAGCCTGATGAGCTTGACCGGGTTGACCACATTGGGATGAATTTGCTGGACCTCTAGGAGTTGGGCTATAAATTCGGACCGGGCTTTATAACATGAGTTGGGCCCTTGGGCTTGGCCCATTAGTGCCATCTCCACCAAATTAGCCTATCTGTTACGAATGTGGCGCTTCAATCTATTAGGAGACACCTATAAATTGTATGCTCTGCCTACACATGGAGAGCATCGAACATCTTGCACCTTATCTCACACTTGACTCACCTGAGCTCTCATTGCTCTCACCTGAGCTCTCCACACTCCTACATCAATAAAATACGTGGCAACCAAAGCGCTTCAAAGTGGAGTAGGTCATCCTGACTGAACCACTCTATTTCTGTGTTTTGTTTGTGTTGAGTTCTCCATCATATTTACTACATTTTATTAACCATACTAATCACTCGACAGGTGGTGCATAATCCACTTTTGTGCATCATCACAAAAATAGAACCTAAAAGTTTTTTTATTGGAAAATTTTCAATCACATCCTCTCTATTTTATCATATTTGCAAGAACACCCCTTCTAGTTTCTCAATCTTCACTGATATCCCCTGTGAGATTAACCTTAACAAGAATACAATTTTATTAAATTGCTCATGATATATTTTAAGAAAAATTTCATCCAAATCCCCTCTAAACAAATATATCTTCAATAAGACCCTTTCTATTTTATAATTTTTTTACCTATTAAAATTCAAGCCAACTAAAATTGATTCGAGCTGATTAATAAAATTCAAATCAGCTCAAATCAAAATTTAATCAACTTGTATTGAATTTTAATCGGTCCGAATTTTGATATGTAAAAAAATATAAATTTTAAAAATACTTAAATTTTAATAAGAAAGTTGATTAAATTTTAATCAACTTGAATTGAATTTTAAATGGCATGGATTTTAATAAATAAAAAATATAAAATTTAATTGATTCGAATCAAATTTTAATCGACGTTAACAACTCAGGTTGAACTCAAATCAACTCGAATTTTAATGCATAAAAAAAAATTTAATAGGCTTGAATTTTAATACGTAAAAAAATAAAATTTAATCAACTCGATTCGAATTTTAATCGGATCAAATTTTAATATATAAAAAAAATTAATCAGCTCGAATTTTAATATCTAAAAAAATAAATTTCAATCGACTCGAGTTTTATGTAAAAAATTTTTTTTGGGGTTTATGTAGGGAAAATTTTTAAATTTAAGATAATTTTTTTTTATAGAAATAGTGGTTTAATGGCGGGGGTGTTAGTAATGTTTTAAATCTAAATTAGAATGGATTTCAGTGATGTTTTGGAGTTTTCCAAAACTGCGATTTGCATCACGTCCTCCCCCCTCAATTTGCTTTTGTCGAGGTCTATTTTTTTAATATGGTTTCGACTTATGGGTACTTGTCCAGAAAATGTTGCATAAACCTAATAATAGGGTCATAGTAAAAAATGACTATTGGTATGGGAATAACATCGATTTTTTTTAGTCTTTCTCTCACTCTTTTTGCATTTCACCGGGGGGGAGTATAGACATGAATATTTTCACTTGGCATGTTTTGCTTAATTTTGCTTTGTGTTTGCTTAGTTGGTTGTAGCCAGAGTACCCGTCTAAGAAACAATAAAACAGGTGCCCTGCTACCCTTTCCAAGACTTGATCGAGAAACGGCATTGGAAAATGATCTTTCCGTGTGCACGCGTTGAGCTTCCGGTAGTAGATGCAAACTCTCCATCCGGTAATGACTCTTGTAGGTATGAGTTCATTTTCCTCATTTTCAATCACTGTGACTCCGGATTTCTTTGGGACGACTTGTGTGGGACTTACCCATTTGCTATCCGCGATTGGAAAGATAATGCCCACATCAAGTAGCTTTAACATCTCCTCCTTCACTACTTCTTTCATGCTTGGATTCAATCTCCTTTGAGGTTGTCGGGAGGTTTTAGCATCTTCCTCAAGATAGATGCGATGGGTGCAAATTATAGGGCTGATTCCCTTGATATCTGCAATAGTCCACCCTATCGCTCCCTTATGCTTTCTCAATACCCCCAAAAGATTTTCTTCCTGTTCCATGGTTAGGGTAGAGCTAATGACTACCGGAAAAGTATCTCCCTCGCCAAGATAGGCGTACTTCAAGTGTGAGGGTAACGGCTTCTACTCCAAATTTGGCTTTTGTTCCTCCGACCGGAAAATCTTCTTTTCTTGCTTGGGCAACTCCTCAAATGTGGGAATCCATTTTGTTACCCCTTTCAACTCTTCCACGCTCTCTTCCTCATCTATCTTTACAAGTTCAACAAAGTCCTCCTCCATGCAGTCCAACATCCCTTCTAACTCCACTTGCTCCTCAATCAAAGTGTCGATTCTATTGATCTCGTTCACCTCCACATCATCCCCGGGTTGTTTTGCTAAATTGAATACATTCAGCTCCATGGTCATGTTCCCAAAAGCCAACTTCATTAGACCATTCCTGCAATTAATCACAGCGTTAGTGGTAGCAAGGAAAGGTCTTCCAAGAATAACGGGGATTTGGGAATTAAGGTTAGCAACCGGGTGTGTATCTAATACAATAAAATCGACTGGAAAGTAAAAATTGTCAACTTGGACAAGCACATCTTCCACTACTCCCCTTGGTGTGCGTATGCTCCGATCCGCCAGTTGAAGTGTAACTGAGGTGGGCTTCAACTCTTCAAGCTTGAGTTGTTGGTACACGGAGTAAGGAAGAAGATTGACGCTCGCCCCCAAGTCAAGCAATGCTTGCTCAACCCGGCAATTCCCGATGGTGATGGCAATTGTTGGACAACCGGGATCCTTGAATTTTGGAGGAGTGTTGGTCCTCAATATAGAGCTCACTTGTTCGGTGAGAAATGCCTTCTTCCGAACATTCAACTTCCTTTTCACCGTGCATAGGTCTTTCAATATTTTGGCACATGACGGAATTTGCTTGATGGCATCAAGGAGCGGGATGTTGATCTTTACCTGCTTAAACAAATCCAAAATGTCAGAATAATTAGCCACCTTGACAGGTGGCTTCAACCGATGGGGAAAGGGGGCAGGCATAGAGGGAAAACACAAACTATCATCAACCACATGTTCATTTTCAATTTGGTCATTTTCTTTGTCTTTGCTCATCCCACCTTTTTCAGCCACACGCTCCTTGGCCTCACCCTCAATGGACTCACCCTCAATGGACTCTTCTATTGGCAATTGTGCCTTGGGCGGAACCTTTGGCACTATGGTCTTTTCAACTTGTTTGCCACTACGAAGAGTGGTGACCGCCTTAAGGTGTTCACAACTCTCTTGGGTGGGCTCAACTGATTCAATCACGTTTTGGCCTTTGGGATTTTGTTGTGGTTGAGAGGGGAATTTCCCCTTCTCTTGTTGAGTCAAGCCTATGTGATTGGTGATCTTTGTGAGTTGAGCCGAAATGTCCTTATTGAAGGCGGTTTGGCTTTGGATGAAGGCGTGGAGCACATCTTCTACACTCCTTTTATGAGGTGGTTGGTAGCTAGAAGAACTAGATGGGCCTTGTTGGGAGAAATTCTGTGTGGGAGGGTTGGATTGGTACCCTTGCGGATTGGCCCGTGGGTATTGGGAGCTAGAAGCTTGCCCTTGACCTTGGGATTGAAATTGGCTTTGCCTAGGAGGTGCGGGAGGTGTATATGTGTTTGAACCATAAGGAATGGGGTTCTCATTCCTCCAACTGAAATTAGGGTGATCACGATACCCTGAATTGTAAGTGTTGGAATTTTGAGGAAATGATTGCCTCGGTTGGTTGAAGGCATTGACCTGTTCATGGTATGTCTCTTTAAGTGCCGGAATGCTCGGACACTCCGACGTGGAATGATCGACACCCCCACAAATAGAACAAGCCTCCTCGGTTTTTGACACATGAGACACCTCTCGTCTCCTTTCCACCTCAAGGCTATCTACTTTCCTAGACAATTTGGAAATTTGTGAAAGTAGGTCCTCCCGGTCTTTCAAATCATATATCCCTCCCCTTTGAGATTGACCACTCACTGGCAAAGTCCTAGGTACATCACTTGGGTCCCTAACATCCCACGATTGTGCATTTTCAGCCAAGGTACCAAAGTAGTCAAGGGCCTCGTCAGAGTCTTTGTTCAAAAATTCACCATTGCACATCATGTCAATGAATTGCCTATGGTTTGGTGAGATTCCTTCATAGAAGAAACTCACCAATTGCCATGATTTAAAACCATGATGTGGTATGAATTGAATCAAATCTTTATAGCGATCCCAACACTGATAGAATTGTTCATTGGGTTTTTCAGAAAAGTTTTGAATGTCTTTTTTCAAAGAAGTGGTTCTATGAACCGGAAAAAACTTTTTCAAAAAGAATGAAACTATATGGTCCCAAGATAGCATGGTTCGAGGCCCCATAGAATCAAACCAAATCTTTGCCTTACCCTCCAACGAAAAAGAGAAAAGTTTCATCCTTGCTATCTCTTCCATGTTGTAATTTGGGATAAAGGTTGCAACTATTTCCTCATAAGACTTTAGATGACTATAAGGGTTTTCCTTCTCGACCCCATGAAATTTAGGGAGTAGTTGCAACATCCATGGTTTGATTACAAAGAGATGTGCTTGGACGGGAAGGACAAGGCATGATGGTGTGGAGCTACGGGTCGGCTGAAGGAACTCCCGCATTGTCCTTGGTGGAGGGTCAAGTTGGATGTTCCCTTCATTCCTAGGTGGGGGAAATTGCACTCGTGGGTTGGGCATCCTAGGTGGTTGAAATCCCCCACCCATTTGCCTATTTGGGTTAGCATCCTCATTATCAAAAGCATCGGGAGGGGGATATTGCATTCTTGGGTTAGGCATCCTATTTTCGGGTAACCCCCCCACCCCTTTGAGCATTTGGATTCGCCCCGACATTGTCAAAATTTCCACCCCCTTGGATGTTTGGGTTGGCATCCACATTTTCAAAATTGTCACCCGCATCCTCGGGTGGGTCTTGGTCGATGTTCATATTGGGGTCTAAGGGTTGTCTAACTAATCGGTGATAGTCGTCCCTTCCCCACATGCAACAAAATATCTATACAAATGAAATTATAAACAAACAAGAATATATACACGAGACAACGTACCTCAGCCCGTGATGAAGATCACGGGACTTACCTCCGTTGTTCGGAAATCACTTCCTTGATTTGACACTTGCCTTCCCCGGCAACGGCGCCAAAAATGATTGAGCAAAAACAAGCCTATTCCTAACCCTTTAACCACTATCCCCCAAAATGTATGTGTGATGTTTATTCAGCCGGGAAGGGAGGTCATGCTCCCTTGGGATAGTGTGAAAAGAAAGGGCAATAGGGAAGGATATAAGTCAGTGGGAATGTGATAGTTGAATGCACAAAAATGCTCCCCAATCGCAAGGAGACTTTCGTGGGTCGTCTTTTACTTGGTGGTATTCCAAGGTCGTTTCCACGGGGAAGGAAGTAAACCAATTTGAAAGTGATTTGGGAAAAGAAAGTGTAAAATTCTTGTTGTTGGAAATTGTTTGGTGAAGTGTGTTTTGGTGAAATTAGAATGAGAAAACAAGTGTTGGCAATTCCAAGAGGTCCCTCCAATGGGTATACTATCTCAACTCAAATCACTCCTCCGATTGAGCAAGAATGAACGGTTGATTCACGGAAAGCCGAGGATGATGTTGGTGAATGCCTAAGCATAAACCGTGACTAGGCCTACGGATTATCAAAGATTCACCAATTCATCCACCTTCAATCCAGTCAAACCGAACCATGGGACTCTAAAGGGAGGGTGTAGAAAAAGTTGAAATGGTATACCCAAATGGGGATTCCCTTGGTCTTGCCAACAACAAGTGTTTAGCTACTCATACTAAAACTAGAAATGACAATGTAAAGATAATGCATTGTAAGGATATGGAGTTTTGAAGTACCTAAGCACAAGAAATCATAGACTAGAAGTGAATGGCATGAAAATCTATTTTATAGCTATGAACATGAATAACTTTTGAAGCATTAATGGTAGAACTTAAATGGGAGCATTAAACTAGCAATGACATAAGGGAAAATGACATTAATGGCATTCATTCAAGATATAAAGGTTCCTACCATTGATTACAAGACAATGCAGCAAAAGAAATGCAAAAATCACAACTTTCTCTCTCTAAAACTACTATTCATTGTCTTCCTCGCCAGAGCTTCTCTCTCTAAAAACTCTCCAATGTAATACATAATGCCTCTCTACAATGGAGAACCCTCTACATCAAAACGTGCCAAGGGAACAGGGGTAGCCCTGGAGATGTGATCTCCATCAATAGGTTGCAGGTGATGGGCTAGACAAGGGCATGGCAGAGCAGTCTTCAACACCCAGCAACTCCACTTCTCTTTCCTCTCATTAATGCTCAATGCAATCAAAGTACAAGAGAGAGTGTGAACACCATGAATAGTGTTGTGGGCGTGCAGGAGAAAAGCATGGAGGGGTCCACAAGACAGCTGAGCAGATCTGCAGAATTTGGGCACTTCAGGAAATCAGTACCGGTACTGGGTACCGGTACCATTTGGTACCGGTACCGAGTACCGGTACTGCGATTCCAGTAGGTTTTCAGTACCGGTACTGGGTACCGGTACCATTTGGTACCGGTACCGAGTACCGGTACTGTTATGCATCCATTTCTGAATTTCTTGATTTCTTTGCTCTCGATCTATCCTCAAACTATCATTTCAACTCATTTCATCCCAAGTGGTATGGGAGGGTCTTTGAAAGCCATATTTAGCTTCATTCAACTACAAAAACAACAAATTGATGTTAAGACTTCAATCATCATAACTTAGATCATTTAAAGCTCAAAAGCAAGTGAAATGAGTTGATTAGCATCTTAAAAATATACAAAGTTGTGAGCTAATCACTAAGAACTAGGTCACCAAGGACAAAAGTGCGAGGACTAAACTTCTTGTTATAGGCCCTAGACATTTGCTATTGATAAGATGCTATACGTATTGCCGCTGACTCCCTCCTTTCTTCAAACAAGTCTAACTCTCGAGCAATTGCTATATTATTGTCCCCACTAGTGACTAGGTCAGTTTGGAGGGTCGTTAATCCAATCTCCAACGGTATTACTACCTCCATTCCATAGGCGAGGGCAAATATCGCGGTGTGGTTCGATACGTCCACATAACGCTTGGTAACTCCTCCACCCATCCTCCTTTTGCGCTTTTCAGCCTCTTCTTGATCCCGTCTAGGATTGTTTTGTTCGAGATTCTCATAATGGAACTCAATTCGAAAGCTATAATCCAATCTCCAACGGTATTACTACCGCCATGTTGAGGTCGGTGAAGTCAACGCATACTAGGTGAGTTCACGAAGCTATATTTCGAGCACGCCATGTTGAGGTCGGTGAAGTCAACGCATACCCACCATTTTGCGATCTTTTTTTGACAACCACCGTGTTAGACAACCAGGTCAGGTACTAAACCTCCTTAATGGTATGTGATTCCAACAACCTTGCCAGTTCTTCCTTTATTGCCTCTCGATGCTGTGGTGCCGATCTCCTTTCTTTTTGCTTTACTAACTTGAAATTTGGGTCAACGTTCAACTGATGCCAAGCTATCTCTAGGGGGAACGCCAAACATCTCATACGTGGTCCATGCAAACACGTCGGCATACTCCTTGAGGAGTGAGACAAGGCCCTCGCGCTCCTCGGCCTCCAACTTTGAGCCAAGGAGAAAATATCTTTCATCGTTCCTGTCTAGAGGTACTCTAGACAGGTCTTCGATTGTTCAGTCAGTCGGCTCGGTGATATGATCTTCGACAGTCGTTCTATCGAACTTTGGTTGTTTTTTCTTTGCCCTTTTAGATGAATCTTCGTCATGTGCCTCATTGCTTCCCTTTTATTTTACTGACGCTAAAAGGCAAGTTCGTGAACTCACCTAGTCCCCCCGAATGTTGATTATCCCCTCTACAGAGGGAATCTAAGCACTTGTTGATATGTCGACATAACCGCTTTCATCTCATGTAGCCAGGTGCGCCCCATGATGGCGTTGTAAGCTGATACTATGTCCACTACTAGGAACTCAGTCATAATTTCGACGGCCCCTATCCGAACAGGTAGTGTGACCTTACCCTTCAGAAAGACTATTTTTTCGCTGAATCCAACCAGAGGGATGTTAGCTTGCTTGAGATCTTCCTCCTTAAGGCCTAGCTTCTGAAAGAGATTCATGTACATGATCTTAGAAGAGCTCCTTTGGTCGATTAGCACCCGTCTTACGTTAAAGTTTACAATTCATAGTGTTACCACGAGCGCGTCATTATGCGGCTAGTGAATTTCGATTTAGTCTTGCTCAAAGAAACTGATCATCCCTGCTGACTCGTCTAATTTCAACTTCTTACTTTCAATTTCGGGAGACAACCTCAACTGATAGACTTCTCTTGCCTGAGTTTTTTTCTGGATATAGGCCCTTGCCATCATATGAGGATTTCTGACCGCGTGAATTACGTCGTTGATATCGGCTGCTGCAGTTCGGTCTCCTTGGAGACCAGCTCCTCCCTCGGCACCCCTACTCCCCTCACTTTCCACAAATTGAGAGAGATGCCCTACTTGAACTAACTATTCTAGGTGTTGTTTCAATGACTGGCAGTTTTCAGTCATGTGTCCCACGTCCCAGTGAGACAAACATCTGAAATTTGGATTCCTTTTAGACGGGTCACCCGCCAACTTGTTGGGCCTTTTGAAGTATGATTTTCCTTTGATCTAAGTCAGAATCCTATAAGTAGGTTCCTTGGACATTGTGTTTACTCCAAAAAATGGAGATTGGGAGGGGAATCCTTCTTTCTCCCTCTTTTTGCCTATGTCTCTACTCTACTCGGTTGATTTTTCCTTGCCGTACTGCCTCTTACAGAGCTATTTCCTATTAGCGTCTCTTCCAAGATCATCATCTACATTATCATACTTCTCGACTCTGGTCATTAGCTTTTCCATGTCCAGAGTCGACCTTCTTGTAAAAGATTGGTACAACGGGTTATCTTTCGGGAATCCTATTTTGAAGGATGCTATGGTAATCTCTGAGTTACAAGCTTTTATCTCGTTCATCATTTCCCAGTGGCGATGAGCATATTCCCATAAGGTTTCTTCATTCTTTTTCCTCAACATCAGTAATGCCCAACGACTTTGGACTGGCGACTGCTGGTAATGAACCGGGCCGTGAATTGTTCGGCAAGCTGACCCCAACCATCTAGCGAGTTTTTGGGCAGGCTGTCAAACCCTTTTCGTGGCCGATTCCCCGAGGCTGCTGGAGAAAATAGTGCATAGCAGCGGCTCATTTTTCCTGTGGATCATCATGAGTTGCCTATAGTGACGGATGTGAGAGGTTGGATCCGTCTTGCCATTATATAGTTTGAAGTTCGGGACTGTGAACTTACTCGGGATCCTTCCCCACTCGATCCATCTGGTAAAAGGCAAAGCCTCTGTGCCTCCCACATACTCTTCTGTAGCTCTTCTTGCCAAGTCCCTTGCCTACTTTTGCTCGGGTCTTTTCAATCGCTGTCAAGCTCCTCAATGATAAAATGCTTCCAGGCGTCCTCATTTCTGGTTCGATGCCATTTTTACTTGTATTCAGTTTCTGAGGAGGCATCTCTGTTTCTTCGTTTGTGCTTTTTGGATCTCGGTTGTCGACGTTCTTGGCTGCGTTGAGTTTCCTCATCATTATGTCTCTCGCTTGCTTTTCTCAGCTTATTTTTAAGCTCCTTATTCTCTTTCCTCAGATCCTTCTCTCTGGCGTAAATTTTTTTGAACATCTCATCGTGTGCATCCAAGCGATCTTGTAAGGACTAGAATAAGTTTGCAATAGCTAGGTTTTCCCCCTCGATACGGAGGGATTTGTCCTAAATAGAGTCACGCTTGTCCTCGCGCTCATCGGGTTTGAAACTCCCCGATGACAGTTTTCGTCATCATATGGCTTGTCTTGGCTTTCACCTATATTCATTCTGATATCACTATCAGAGGGAAAGGATACTAGGTAATCGGGATCCGAATCTTGCCAAGCGTCGGGGCTTATAGGTGATCCAATGGTGCTCTTCAATCTTGACATTGGCTTCTTTGTTCAAATTGATGCTTCCCAAAGATGGTAGAAAATGATAAGGGGCAAAAATGAATTTACCTCCCACAAGGATTGTTAAGTTCGGGTTCTATACTCTGTCTTCTTCTTCCTACAAAACGAACAAACTGCCTAGGATCGAAGTGCTTCGATCGAAAGCAATTCAATGCTTAAGTCAGTAATTGAATGCAAAGAGTATGTGTACAGGGAGAATTGAGTGTACCTTTTGTTGCGCACACTTGACTCCTTTTATAATGTCTCCCTTCGTTAGGGTTTCCCTGATAGACGATGCAAGGTGGCACACCTTCTACTAATTTGGGATATTTGTTAGGGATTTGCTGAAATCTCTCCAGACGCTCTTCCAATTGATTGACTCTCAACAAGCCATTCATTACGTTCGTTTGTTATACCAGAATGCCTAAATTACAAGCATCCCTTTAGTTCGGTGCTGCTTACATTTGGAGCTCGGCTTTATTGAAACTGAGCTCTTAGACGGTTCGGTCCTGCTTCGTGAGGTGAGTCCATAACTTGACTTAGCTTATACTTTACTGTTTCATCATGTGATTTATCACGTCATCCTCACGTGAGCATATTAAATGCTCCTCACACGTGTCGTAACTTCAATGCCCCTTCATATACCCTTTTGAGGACTAGGAACATCCAAAAAAAAATTCAGGATGACAATTCTAGTTTTTTTTTATCTACTTTGGTCCTGCAATTTTGTTTTTTTTTTTTTTTTTTGAAGTTAAAAAGAAATTTTGGATATTAGAATTCACATGTATTTTCTATTTTTAGGATATCCCGAAAGAAACTATTTTTGGCTGTTTCTAACTTATATTTTCTCATTCTACTTTAGGGAATAATTGCTGGTCAAACCGAACTACATTTTTTTAGATCATAGACAGATTCTTTCTCACATATTTGCTACCAGCCCAAGTAGATTGCATATTACATCATACAATCTACAAGGGGATTGATGATGAGAGCATAATACTATACATTATTGACCTCATATCATTCATCTTAACTATACTAGTTACTTAATTCTTTTGTTTTAGTTGAGTTTTGAATTTTATAGAGAATATGTGTGTTTATAGGTGAATTGGTGTAAGGACATTGAATTGCACGTGTTTCAATGTCGTAGAGGACTTGGAAGATAAGCTAGAAGGACTGGGAGTGAAGACAAGGCCACAAAAAACATAATTGATGAAAATACCATTTTTCTACCGGTACAAGCGAAGCCAGAAGTTGGTTCTACCAGTAGGATAGCAATCCTACCGATAACAACAAAACAAAGGAAAATAATATTTCTACCGGTATGTCTTCTATCGGTATAATTGAAGTCAGAATTTGGTTCTACCAGTAGGATAGCAATCCTACCGGTAGGAGCAAAATAGAAAGTTGTTCTACCGGTAGGTGAAGATAGAAAGATGTTCTACCAATAGGAGAGTAAGACAGCCAACAGAAGCAAAATAGCGAACAGTCCTACCGGTAGGTCGTTTCTGCTTCCTACCGATAGGTTCCTATAATTCAGAAACAAAGACTCATAAGGAAGGTGAATCAGTTGAATATTTCAAGGGCTGTGATTGGTGAATAAAGAGGAGGATTTTTAGCATAAAATCTCCAAAGAAAAGAAAAAGAGAAAAAACCTTTGAAATTATGTACTAAGCTATCCGTAGGTTCCTATACTAAACGAAAAAAATAAAAGGCTTTAGCTGGTCCAAATCAATTGCCTCTAAGGATCAAGACGGAAAAGATTGTTGTCAATTCTTTTTTGATGACCACTCTTCTTGCATGAGAAAACACTACTTCTTTGTAGCCATCCTCTACCCACAGTACTAATTGTGCAAGGAGACCACTTAAATTTTTAAATACCTGATTAAAGATGGCAATGTTTGATTACTTTCTAAAAAAATTCCAAGTTATTATAAGTTGTATGGGGAAATTTTTATAAGTATGTGCCTTACTTTTGTGCCTTCTAGATTGTTTCAGTAGTTACTTTAATGTCTCAAATTTTAATATAGTTTTTGATGATTTTTAGCATGAGAATGTTGTATTACCCCCAATGAAGGATTGTAATCATTGGTCTGAGGAATTTTTATTGTTGGTCCATTGACACTTTTATTTTTTATTATTCTTCTTATTTCCTCCATGTGATTTGTCATTTTATTTTAAATGTAATGTGATGAAGGAAGTATCATTTTTTTTTGAGTAAAATGGTATATTTACAGTTTGATTGCGGAGTGTGAGCCTCAACTTGTCTTTGGGTGGGCGTATTTTGGGCTAGTTGGCAATGAAAGTCTAGCATTGATTATGATGATACCTAGAAAAAAGCTCTAAGTATGAGCTCGGACATGGAGGTCAGACAAGGAGGTCAGACACAGTAACCAGGGCTCCGCAATCCAGACCTCAAGCCCTCCTCAAAGAAAACAAACGGGAAATTGAAAGGGAAACAGCTGGCTAGTGAATGGCATCCTCAAAGTAATGGAAAGCTATAATCAAGGCACAAAACTCTCAACTAACCAAGATCCTCTCCCAAAAATCAAGGAAGATCCCACGGATGAAGGACAAAGATCTCGGTGAAAATCCCTTAGAGATAGGAATTACACTATAAATACTGTACAACGCCTCAATCAAGGGGCAGAGAACCCTACTGGCATCAAAGGCATCTTGTAAAATATTTTCTAGATGAATATAGATTCTAGGAGCAAGAGACTCCATTGAAGAGTGGACTAGCCGAGCTCCCAAGCCGGTGAACCACTATATTTCTACGTGTTACACACACCACACCTCGGACAACTAGAGCATTCAACCACCAATTCACGGGCCTTGTAGCTCAGATATGTTCCTAGCAATTATACTCTAACTCGTTGCTCATTCACGTGAAATAACGCCATCAGTTTGGCGCCGTCTGTGGGAACGACTGTTCCTGTTACAAATAAGCTGATCTCTCAGTGACTGATGGTAACAACTCGAAACATGAGCAGAAGCCAAACAAACCCACCACGAATGCAAGATCAGCAGGAAGCCACCAACGACAGACAACCCGAGAACGTCCAAGAGACTAATTCCCCCATTAACAACGAGATGGAAGCCCTTCGCCTCGTCAACCAACGTTTGCTAAGGGAAAACGCAGAGCTATCGAAGCTCATACAACGCCCACAGGAGGCACGACCGGCCCAAGAAGGCCAGAGTAATCCCCCTCACAGGGAACAACGACATCTCGATCCCCTCAACGAGGTCAACGAAAGAGGGGAGAATAGCCAGGCCATAGGACAGGCTCCCCAACAACCCCCTAGGAATGGTGATAACGAACAAACACAGAGTCAAAATGATGGGGTTGAGAAAAATGATTTCCTCCTTTTCCAACAGGAAAGGAGAAAGTAGTACTGGGAACAACGCTTCAGAGACATCCAACAAGAGCTCAGTCACATGAAATAGGCTGTGAGGGGTAGGACCCCAATAACGATGGATGCTCTGGTGCAGCAGACTGAATCCCCATTCACTGCTGGGGTGTTACATTTTACCCTCCCTCCGAAGTTCAGAATGCCCCAAGTAGAGGCCTTTGATGGAACAAAAGATCCTATGGATCATCTCAATACCTACAAGAACCAGATGGAGCTACATGGATATCAAGACCCTGTGCGATGTCGAGCCTTCGCCATCACGCTGAAGGGCTCAGCCTTGGCATGGTTCGACAGGCTTCCCCCGGCGTCAATCTCTTCCTTCAAGGAGCTCTCCATATCCTTCTTGTCCCATTTCATAGGAGCTTGGACCTACCGAAAGCCGAGCTACCACCTGTTGAATGTAAAACAGGGACCCAACGAGAACCTACGGTCTTATGTCCAAACGTTCAATTCAGAATCCCTGAAGGTAGATATTTCAGATGAGAATTTTGCTATCACTGCTTTCGTTGCTGGATTAGGAGTGCAGTTGAAGGGTTTGATATTTTCTATATCAAAGAACCCGCAAGCAAGCATGGCAGAGGTGCTGGCTAAAACAGAAAAGTATATTAATGGCGAGGAAGCCCTTCTCTCAAAGGTAGGGAGCTCATCCTCACAGAAGGAAAAAGTGAAGGAAGAAAATAAGAGGGATCGAAGTCCTAGGAAAGAAAAAGGACGAGATAGGTCCCCAAGAAGAGACAGGGATCGCTCCCCCAAGAGAAGGGAAGATGTCAGAGAACGAGACGAGCTCTTCAGCTCATAAACATCCGATGAGCTCTTCAGCTCATAAATTTAAGATGAGCTCTTCAGCTCATGAACTCAAGATGAGCTCTTCAGCTCATAAACATCCGATGAGCTCTTCAGCTCATAAATTCAAGATGAGCTCTTCAGTTCATAACTTGAGCCAAGCAGCTCACGATGAACTCTTCAGTTTATAACTTGAGCCACGCAGCTCACGATGAACTATTCAGTTCATAACTTGAGCCAAGCAGCTCACGATGAACTCTTCAGTTCGTAACTTGAGCCACGCAGCTCACGATGAACTCTTCCGTTCATAAATTGAACCAAGCAGCTTACGATGAACTCTTTAGTTCATAACTTGAGCCACGCAGCTCACGATGAACTATTCAATTCATAACTTGAGCCAAGCAGCTCACGATGAACTCTTCAATTCATAACTTGAGCCAAGCAGCTCACGCTGAACTCTTCAGCTCATAATATGAGCCACGCAGCTCACGATGAACTATTCAGTTCATAACTTGAGCCAAGCAGCTCACGCTGAACTCTCCAGCTCATAATATGAGCCACGTAGCTCGCGCTGAACTATTCAGTTCATGATATGAGCAACACAGCCCACGAAGAACTCCAATAGTTCAGAAAAGAGCCTAGGAGCTCGGAATGGGCTATTTAATTCCTAAAAAGAGCCTTGTAGCTCATAATGAATTCTTTAATTCCTTAAAAGAGCCCTGAAGCTCATGATGAGTTCCCTAGTTCATAAAAAGAGTCCGGCAGCTCATAAAGTCAATAATTTTACTTTAAGAAGCACTGAAGTACTTCTCGAAGCAATGGGAACAACTGGGAACTCGGCAACCGTAGGAAAAATAGCAACTCTCTGCACCTCGAGCTCATGCAAATCGAGGTCGATGTGTGAAAGTCTATCTCAATTCAGCATCGACTCAGCCCCTGCCCAAGCTCGCTTGGGCCAAGGGCTGGGGGCAACTGATGATACCTAGAAAAAAGCTCTAAGTATGAGCTCGGACATGGAGGTCAGACAAGGAGGTCAGACACAGTAACCAGGGCTCCGCAATCCATACCTCAAGCCCTCCTCAAAGAAAACAAACGGGAAATTGAAAGGGAAACAGCTGGCTAGTGAATGGCATCCTCAAAGTAATGGAAAGCTATAATCAAGGCACAAAACTCTCAACTAACCAAGATCCTCTCCCAAAAATCAAGGAAGATCCCACGGATGAAGGGCAAAGATCTCGGTGAAAATCCCTTAGAGATAGGAATTACACTATAAATACTGTACAGCGCCTCAATCAAGGGGCAGAGAACCCTACTGGCATCAAAGGCATCTTGTAAAATATTTTCTAGATGAATATAGATTCTAGGAGCAAGAGACTCCATTGAAGAGTGGACTAGCCGAGCTCCCAAGCCGGTGAACCACTATATTTCAACGTGTTACACACACCACACCTCGGACAACTAGAGTATTCAACCACCAATTCACGGGCCTTGTAGCTCAGATCTGTTCCTAGCAATTATACTCTAACTCGCTGCTCATTCACGTGAAATAACGTCATCAGATTATGTCAGAGGATATAACACCTTGATTTGTGTTATAAAGATTTTATTAATGGCACTATCAAATATGCGGGTTATGAGTTATTTGTTAGAGCTGAAGTGTTGAGGTTTTGTTTAGACTTTGTTAAGGGTTTGGACTCCGGTGGTAGTGAAAAATTTAGTTTTTGTGGGCCATTTGTTGGTCTAATGCTGTTTAAAGTGGGGTTAGAGGGAGTTTATTGATTTTAGGGCATATTTAGTGCTTAGATTGAAGATAAGGCCCGGTAAAAGTTTGTGTTTTAGCATTATAACTAATGTGATCTTAACTATTTCATGTCACTTTTGATTTTCGTTACGCACATGCTTTTCCCATAATTACGAAAACCTTTTACAAGACAATTTTCATTTTAAAATGACACAAGTGCAACAACTAGTATCTATAAGGGTCAGACTTTTATTGTATATTATGTTTTAAAATTGGTGGACCTAGCCCAAAACGATCAAATGTTATACAATACGAGTAGTCAATGAACACTACAAAAAATAGCTTACCAAAGAAAAGTATTGCCAGAACAAGTAAAAAATTTGTTGATGAGCCTTCAATCAAACGACAACAAAACTCTACTCTGCCACTGCATATTTATATTCCATGGTTTTCATCCACAAGGCCTATAGTATTGCTCTTGTTGCTCCATTCCAAAATCATTTAATGGGTGGAAAGCTAACAAAAGATCAACTTATACCAATATGGTTATGGCTTCCTTGACAACTACTGTCATAGCCACTATCACCTGCACTTGTTACTGATATAAACAATGTATTATGCCGACATGTGTGTCAATAGGAAAAATATAAGTTCTTTGAGGTCTGTCAAAGCAATTATTTGTACTAGGAGCAAATATGTAGGATTATCATATATACATTCATATTATAATCTGCATAGGGACCTGAAACCATTATAATGACATCCGAGACAAGAAGGAAAACCTGCATGAGCTTGGGAATTTTCACTAAATGTGCAGATTTTAAATACATCGTCTGAACTTGAAGAAGCATAGACCAAATTCACAATTGCAGCATTGGTTTGAGGAGCAACTAATTGAATTTCACATCATTTGATGAAGTTTGACATATCTTGCAACTAAACTATTGCCTAAAAAATCCATTCAAGACAATAAACATGAGGAACTAGGGCTTTCTAGTTCCACGAGGTCCATGAAGCAAAAAAAGGTCCTTACATGATAGGGCTTTCGATATGGGCAAAAATTGTAAAGAAATAGGTCAAAAGCTTTAATACATTGAAAAAAAAGAAAATTATAGGCAAAGAATAGCTAATAAATTATGAAGAAAGTATACAGAAGCAAGCAACCGCCAAAATTCACGATCAAAGTCGCTTCTAACATCCCAAAACATATGCATATATTCTAAGAATTTAATCATAACATAACTTAAACATGTAACCAAATTCTATTCTGTGAATTTAATCAACTCGAACATGATTCTACCTTCCAATGGACAGCAACAAGAGTGATTGAAGGGAGGATGAAAAGTTTTTTTTTTAAAAAAATCCAAATGAAAACCTTACCTTACAGTCTTCAACACAAACACAGTGGTGGCGACAGATGACAACACAAGACACCACACTCAAGAAGATCAGATGATGGGGGGTGCCATTGATATAGATGATGGATAGATAGATAAATAGATAGAGAGAGAGAGAGAGAGAAAAAAAAAAAAAGAACCTCACACCAGTTCGAGTAGGTAAGGTTGTATGCATTTGGATCTTAAGTCCAATCGGACTTTGGCATGCTCGTAATCAAAAAATATGCCAAACATAATTTTTGGCACGCCCAGTGGGACCCCAAGCAGTTATATGGCAAACACCCATGGGAAGGCCAAAATTGGTTCATCAAAAGTGCCTATAGTGCACAAGATTGTTGAAGAAAAGCAAGCCTGACATCCTCAAACTGCAAGAAGAGTTGCCACCACTCGGGATAAAAGAGAATCAAGAGTCCGACTTAGAGCCGGAGGTTTAAATTAAGGCTTTCTCACATGAAGTATCTTAGTAAGTCCCCGAATTTATCAATGGTCTGGGTGATTTGATTAGGGAAAAATTTGGTCGTACCAGGCTAGCATTGGAGCGGTTAATCAATAGTTTGAACTATCTAGGGGGCACAAGACAGTCGTTGTTTCCCCCTGCATAGGAAGCACCCCAATGAATGTTTCCCTCATATGTGCTGCCACAAAGAGCGTAGCAGGCCAAAAATGGCCACCGGAGAAATAACAATCCTCTTTTTTAGGAGAAAGTGGCCCCCAATCCCAAGTTCGGGGGGACAAAAGAGGCATTCGCCAATCGTTCTTCTGGCGGAACCCCAGGTGGTCATGAATAGAGACTAGCTGGACAAAATAATCTGGGAGCACGTCGACCCCATGATAAGGTGAGTGACCAGGCCGACATATTTAAAACCATATCCTAACTGAGTTGATAAGGAAAGTATCCTCGAGGATACAAGGTCCTAGTGTATACAAATTGTGAGGAAAGTATATAGAAGCAAACAACCACCAAAATTCACAATCAAAGTTGTTTTTCTCCCATGCCAAAAACATATAAGTATATTATGAGAATTTAATCGTAAGATAACTTAAACATGAAACAAAATTCTATTATGGCAATTTAATCAACTCGAACATGATTCCACAATTCCGAGGGATAGCAACAAGAGTGATTGAAGGGAAGACGGATTTTTTTTAAAAAAAATCCGAAGGAAAAACCTACCTTGTAGTCTTCAACACAAACATGATGGTGGCGGCAGATGACAATGCAAGACACCACACTCAAGATGATCGAACGGTCGGAGGCGCCACCATTGATATGTATGATCGAGAGAGAGAGAGAGAGAGAGAGAGAGAGAGAGAGAGAGAGAGAGAGAGAGAGAGAGAGAGTTGGAGCTTCAAGCTATTAGGTTCATGAAATATGGGGAATAAAATATCCTTCCATTTTAAAACGACACCATCATTAGCTATTGTAATTTGAATAGAGTTATCATTAGTGGTGACTTATGTTGTCACTAAAATTGGATAAATAGTGACGAAAGAAAAATGTGGCTAAAAGTAAGAGAAAAATATAATTCGTTTCAGGAAAAGATATTATCACTTAAACTAAACATTATTAGTGACTAAATTCAAATTGCTGCCACTAAATAATCTTTCATTAACACCATTAGTGGTGACTAATGAATGTTGGTACTGAGATTATAGAAATAGTGGCGAATTAGTGATTTGTTTTTCTTGCAACTTCCAACTTACCACTAATTACATTCATTACCTTATCTTCAGTAGTAACAATAATTTTTTTCACTTAATACACATGCAAGAGGCACATGGGGAACTACAGTCTCCATTACAACCAATTGAATAAATGACTAAAGTGTTCGGCCGAATAGGTCGTGCTTTCAATATGACCAAATCAAAAACAAGACTGAGCAGATTTCGGAAGTAGTCTTCTGAATGGAATCATTCAGTAATGAGATAGCCAGGCTATCCCTATAAATAAGAGGTAGGGTTGGACTGATAAGAACGTTGCCAAGATCATAGGTGAGTGTTATCAACGTACCCTAACTAATGGGCAAATGATAAGAGATCTCAGAGAAATCCCAGCATCAATCGAAAGTAATTCGGGAAAGAATTAGGTGTGCCATCTAATATAGCCAACAGCTAAAATCTTGGCAAAATAGTTTCCATGCAACCCTATAAATACCAGATGATGCTTGAGTCTAAGGTACACACTTCTAATCCTACAAACTTCTTTGCTTTCTTTTAGAATCCCTACTGACTTAAGCATCAAAATGTCTCTAACTAGCCTACCCCTGGTCTTCAGTAATTTGTTTATTTTACAAGAAGAACAGAACAATCTTTGTGCACTCTTTCTCAATTAAACCAAAATTAGAAGGGACAAGATTTTTTCCTCTTACAATTGGCAACTTTTGTGGAAAACTTGTGAACGAAAGAATCACATCAAACTTCCAGAGTATAATTAGATCATCACGTAGCAATCAAAATGCTTATGAATATGAGTCTATCCAAACTAATAAGTTTTATTTCCTGCTGATGGCGATAACAGAGAAAACGATGTAGGGAGTTTGGGCGGCGATCATGAAGACCCAGACAACATATCGTTAGCAAGGTACTATCCTTAAAACGAGCATGTCTTCAGGGAGGTATTATCCTCAAAATGAGACCCAAAAAAACAAGGGATACCAAGAGAGATCCCCATGTGCCAATGGAGAAATCTCAATATTTATGAAGCTAGTCCAATCTCTCCAAGACTGATTAGAAGCCAACGACGATATGTTGAAAAATTCCCCAAAAGGGACAAAGAAACTAAGGCATAAATATGAGGCAATAAGGACGGCCTTAAGAAAGTCTAGGAATTCCGAAGTGTTAGATCATTGCGTAAAGGTAAAACATGAGCCCATCTGCACTAAACCAAGTGATTGATTGGTAATTGCGTCGTTCCTAACCTCGTAACATCACCCTCACCCTCAATTTGTGTATGTGGCTTATAGTGATGGGGGAGTGTCACTCTCCCACCGGATAATGCAAGAGATATAGGAGCAACAACAAATGTGAATGAAAATGTTGAATGAACAAAATGTATGGACTGAAATGTGGAATGGAATGCGTGTGAACAAAAGTTCTCCCCAATCGCAAGGAGTCTTTCGTTGTCGGTGTTTTACTTGGAAAGTATTCCAAGGTCGTCTCCTCAGGGAAGGAAAGGGA
This sequence comes from Ilex aquifolium, assembly GCA_951799425.1. Lineage (NCBI taxonomy): Eukaryota > Viridiplantae > Streptophyta > Magnoliopsida > Aquifoliales > Aquifoliaceae > Ilex > Ilex aquifolium. Next base: position 47,387,889 of record OX637392.1, on the reverse strand, counting down.
GTTTTGTGAAAGTGATTTTGCAAAAGTGAAAAGAAAGTGTAAAATCTTGTATTTGTGTTTTGTGGTTGTGTTTATGTATGGAAAATGCAAGAAAACAATGTTGGTTAATCCAAAGGAAGTCACTCCAATGGGACTACCATTTCAACTCCAATCCCTCCTTAACTCCGATAGAGCATGAATGAACAATTGATTCGGGGGAAGCTAGGGATGAGGTTGGTGATGATCTAAGAATAAACCGTGACAAGTCTACGGAATATCAAAGGCACCAATTCATCCACTCTCAACCCCGTCAAACCGAACCACTGGACTCTTAAGGGAGGGAGGAGAATGAGTTAAAATGGAATCCCCAAGAGAAATTTTCCCTTGGATTTACCAACTTAAATCCTAGCTAATCATACATAAAAATGAAAGACAAGCATAATGTAAAGACATATAATGAAGACATGAAGCATGAAAATTAACTTACAACAAGAAATCTAAAGCTATGAAGAGAAATATTCAAAACCCATTTTAAGCAAAAAATGAAGAACATGAAAGCATAACAATGGTGAAATGAAGAACATGTAAGTAAACTTGCAATAGACTTGAAAGGAATGAGATTAAAGACAATAAATGAAGCTTACAAGGTTCTTACATTAAACTACAAGTGAAATAGTGGAAGAAAAATGCAAAAACGTCACTTTGAGCACTATTCATCATCTTCCCCCTTGGAGCTTTCTATCTCTACTCCTAAGCTTAGGTAGCCAACCTCTCTGCAATGCTGAATAATGCTGAGTATATGGAGTGTGAGAGCCTTCCATTTTCGTGTATGGTGGTCCCCCCAAGGTGTGTGCAGAGCCTCCATGCTGAGTTGAAGCCTTGGACAGGCTGCCTGCAACCCACATGGCAGCCCATTTCTCTCTCTTCCTCTTTTAATGTCAAGCCTCAAAAGTCTTTCATAAGGTGTAAGAGAGACATGATTGTGTAAGGAAATGTTGGGGGAAATGTGGGAGAATCGATGGTGGGACCCCCAAGCAAGTGGGGCTGAGTTGCAGGAGCATCGGGGCTGCTTCAGGAGAGCGTACCGGTACGCGTACCGGTACCCCGAACACCAGAAACTTCGGCGTACCGGTACGCGTACCGGTACACTCTTTTCTGCTCTGGACCACTTTTGGTAGAATCGGCATAACTTTTGATCCAACCGTTGGATTGGGCTGAAATTTTGACACAGAAAATAAGACACCCAGATCTACAACTTTCATGTTTATCACTTTGTCAAATTCTGAGTAGATCATGGTCAAAATGGAGGAACTCCGAGGCAGTACTTCCAAACGATGTGGCTGCTGATGCCCTTGTTCCCAAGCACCAATGCCTTCTTGATTTCTTCACTTTTAAGCCTCCAATTCTTCATGTATTGTGTCCATGCCTTCACCACACATCCATCAAGGTTGCAATGTCCTAAAATCAATCATTTAAGCTATAAAAGGTTGCAACATCAAAATATCAACATTATAGTTCAAAACGGCTAACTTCTAAGCACTTATATGCAAAAGTTGAGTTGAAATGCTTGCAATGAGGCCATGAAATATGCAAAATTACGCACTCATCACACCCCCCAACTTAAACTTTGCTAGTCCCTAGCAAACAAAACGTAAAAAACAAGAAAAACAAAATAAACATATATTAATTCCGATATTGCATTTAGCACATGCAACAAGCCTTTAAACCCCTAGGTGATCCCTAGTGGACGAGTTTTGTCTCGTGAAGGTTTCCAGTGAAGGTACCTACAAACTTCTTTTCATAGTATCCAATATTTAAAATATATTCCCTTATCTTAATTAGCACTGGGATGTCAAAACAACTTACTCTAAACACCCGAACTAAGCACACATGAGGCACATCATAGCTTTAAATGCTATTCTAGAGTATTCACCTACACATTTTCTTTCAAAACTCATGTGTGTGTGAAATGAACATGTAATTTAAGCATTTACACAATGGAGTTCACATTCACTTTGACTATCCAAATTAAGCTTCGATGCAAAAACTCACCAAGGGTGTTCTCTCACAATGAATCACGCTATGGTTATCTTGGCATGCTCTCCATGTGTATATGTGAGATAGAATATTATGTTCAAAACAAAATATGCTCACATATAATCCAAAAATGCAGTATGCATAAAAATGAACACAACCTTGACATAATCTCATGAAAGGAATGCTAGGGCATTAGATAGTAAAATCAACTTCTCTTGTTCTTTTAAAAGTATGCATCCCCATGCTTCTCTAGATCATTTAGGACTTTCAAGGGTTGTAATGAGGCCTTGGGGTGATAATAAGGTAAGTGAAATGAAGGATATAGGATAACAAAGAGGGTTGTTCCGAGTGAATGACCTTTATTTCAAAAAGATCTCCCTTTTTATGGGATTTCTAGGCCAACACCATCACCACACTCTTTTTTTTCTTTTCTTTCTTTTCCTTAACATTTTCCTTTTTTCTATGATCGTTCTTTCTTCTTTCACCCCTTTCTCTTCCTTTTCTTGAGTTTTCATTCTTTTTCATTCAACATTTAAACTCCACAACATCCATCCCTTTTGTTTGAATTTCCACACCATACTTCCTTCGCTTTAACGATCACTCAAATTTAGCTCTAGGAACAACAAAGGTAAGGTAAGTATTTATCATTTTGCATTGGCTTGGTCAAATGTATGGCATAGAAACGAATTCAAGTAAGGCTCAATCATGGCACTAGGGATAAATTTTTCCAAGAAAAAGGCTAAGGCTCAAAGCATTCAAAAATGGCCTAAGATCATCTCTAGATAGGCATAGACGAGCATTGTACATATCAAGACAAAGTCAATTAACTAGCCAAATGCACCTAACCAAAGCAAGCAAAATGAGATTATTGAACAAATGTGGAGTTTGAAAAATTGTTCCTTGAGTAATTGTCAGTTCCCTCAAACAAGGATTGGCACTAAAGCTCACATGGGTTCTTACTCATCTCCACTATTCATGTCAAGCACTAAAATGTGAACTCAATCCGTAAATTGCCAAAATTACAAGTTCATTGTGCACTTATGGTTGAGTTCAAAAATAAACAAGTATGTGATACTCTTGACAATAGGATAAACTTCTATAATGTGCTCATGTATTCAAAGTTTATAATGAAGTTCAAGCAATCACAAATTCCACAACAATTAGGATAGGGGAATATAGTTCAATATTAGAACCAAAATTTTCAAAATTTTCACATTTTTCATTATTCTATACAAAAAGTGGTGGAACATGTGAATGGTGCACCTCACCCCCCAACTTAAACCATGCATTGTCCTCAATGCACAAGGAATCATGCAATGAGAACAATGAAAGTAAAATGGGAAATGAGATACCCCCCCTCTCTCTCTCTCTTTTTTTTTTTTTTATATATATATATATATACACATTAAAAGGAAAACAACAAAGTTTGGTTACACCCCCCCAACTTAAACTCGGACATGATATTCAATAAGATTCGCTCTGATGATGCTCAAAATGATATGAGTCCAAATTAGGAAGAGGTAAACAACTTCTACACTACAACATTATGAAAATAAAAATATAACAATATTCAACACTATACTACAATGACAAGAAAAGGAAAATATGACAATTAAAAGAAATCTAACTACTATATACATGGAAATAAAACAACAAGGGCTCATGTTAATCCGGCTTCAATTCGGATATGAGCTTGCGCCCATGGATTTTTTTGGTTTTAAAATTTTTTTGTTGTATAAATGCCCTTCTTAAACCATCTATCCAAACATATAAAGGATGTTGATTCAAAATTCTCAACCAAAAAGATGTGTAGGCAAGTTTATGCAATCCCAACAATGGAGTATACAATTTTTCTTTAAGAATTTCTACACTTGACTCCATCTCAATGCCCTCCCCAAATTGAAAAATGTGAATCTCAACACCACTCATAGATGGCAAAATGACCTTGGGCTCATTAGCCTCATGTGAGATAATAACTTCATTAAATGTTTCACAATCTAGAGTGGTGGGAGATTCAACATCAATATGCATTTCATTGGGGGGATCAACCTCAATACATTGACTATGCTCAATGTGTTGTTCTTCATCCATAACAATTATAGCATGAGTCAATGTATTAAGTTGATCTCCAATTTCAGAAATTTGTTGGGCTACTTGGGCATTGAATTCCATTTGGTATTGCATAAAATCGCACAAAATATTTTCCAATTCTTCTTCGGTTGAGTTCCCATATGTTGGATAGTGGGAGAATTCATTTGGTGGTGTGAGATTGGATGAAAAATCATGAGGTTCATTCTCCCAACCATAACTCGAATAACTCGGTGTATCATAATGGTTGGGGTAAAAATTTTCGGAGGCCAAAAATGAATTTGAACCTTCGCATGCAAAGTCTTGAACCGGATAATTTCTTGGGCATTCATTAGTGAGGTGTCCATACTCACCACAAATTTCACAAACGTTTTCAAAATAAGGGGCATTTATTGGGCACTCACTAGTGAAGTGCCCATACTCACCACAAATCTCGCAAACGTTTTCAAAATAAGAGGCCATTCTTGGGCACTCACTAGTAATGTGCCCATAGTCATCACAAATCTCACACACATTTTCATAATATGGGGCATTTGATACATTTTCATAATAATTATAAGACATTATATAAAACACAATCTAAAACAAAATATATACAAAAGAGACGACATACCTTTGCCCGTAATGAAAATCACGAGACTTACCATGCCATCCAAAATCACCTCCGAACTCGACGCTTAACCTTCCCCGGCAACGGCGCCAAAATGATTGATTGGTAATTGCGTCGTTCCTAACCTCGTAACATCACCCTCACCCTCAATTTGTGTATGTGGCTTATAGTGATGGGGGAGTGTCACTCTCCCACCGGATAATGCAAGAGATATAGGAGCAACAACAAATGTGAATGAAAATGTTGAATGAACAAAATGTATGGACTGAAATGTGGAATGGAATGCGTGTGAACAAAAGTTCTCCCCAATCGCAAGGAGTCTTTCGTTGTCGGTGTTTTACTTGGAAAGTATTCCAAGGTCGTCTCCTCAGGGAAGGAAAGGGAGTTTTGTGAAAGTGATTTTGCAAAAGTGAAAAGAAAGTGTAAAATCTTGTATTTGTGTTTTGTGGTTGTGTTTATGTATGGAAAATGCAAGAAAACAATGTTGGTTAATCCAAAGGAAGTCACTCCAATGGGACTACCATTTCAACTCCAATCCCTCCTTAACTCCGATAGAGCATGAATGAACAATTGATTCGGGGGAAGCTAGGGATGAGGTTGGTGATGATCTAAGAATAAACCGTGACAAGTCTACGGAATATCAAAGGCACCAATTCATCCACTCTCAACCCCGTCAAACCGAACCACTGGACTCTTAAGGGAGGGAGGAGAATGAGTTAAAATGGAATCCCCAAGAGAAATTTTCCCTTGGATTTACCAACTTAAATCCTAGCTAATCATACATAAAAATGAAAGACAAGCATAATGTAAAGACATATAATGAAGACATGAAGCATGAAAATTAACTTACAACAAGAAATCTAAAGCTATGAAGAGAAATATTCAAAACCCATTTTAAGCAAAAAATGAAGAACATGAAAGCATAACAATGGTGAAATGAAGAACATGTAAGTAAACTTGCAATAGACTTGAAAGGAATGAGATTAAAGACAATAAATGAAGCTTACAAGGTTCTTACATTAAACTACAAGTGAAATAGTGGAAGAAAAATGCAAAAACGTCACTTTGAGCACTATTCATCATCTTCCCCCTTGGAGCTTTCTATCTCTACTCCTAAGCTTAGGTAGCCAACCTCTCTGCAATGCTGAATAATGCTGAGTATATGGAGTGTGAGAGCCTTCCATTTTCGTGTATGGTGGTCCCCCCAAGGTGTGTGCAGAGCCTCCATGCTGAGTTGAAGCCTTGGACAGGCTGCCTGCAACCCACATGGCAGCCCATTTCTCTCTCTTCTTCTTTTAATGGCAAGCCTCAAAAGTCTTTCATAAGGTGTAAGAGAGACATGGTTGTGTAAGGAAATGTTGGGGGAAACGTGGGAGAATCGATGGTGGGACCCCCAAGCAAGTGGGGCTGAGTTGCAGGAGCATCGGGGCTGCTTCAGGAGAGCGTACCGGTACGCGTACCGGTACCCCGAACACCAGAAACTTCGGCGTACCGGTACACTCTTTTCTGCTCTGGACCACTTTTGGTAGAATCGGCATAACTTTTGATCCAACCGTTGGATTGGGCTGAAATTTTGACACAGAAAATAAGATACCCAGATCTACAACTTTCATGTTTATCACTTTGTCAAATTCTGAGTAGATCATGGTCAAAATGGAGGAACTCCGAGGCAGTACTTCCAAACGATGTGGCTGCTGATGCCCTTGTTCCCAAGCACCAATGCCTTCTTGATTTCTTCACTTTTAAGCCTCCAATTCTTCATGTATTGTGTCCATGCCTTCACCACACACCCATCAAGGTTGCAATGTCCTAAAATCAATCATTTAAGCTATAAAAGGTTGCAACATCAAAATATCAACATTATAGTTCAAAACGGCTAACTTCTAAGCACTTATATGCAAAAGTTGAGTTGAAATGCTTGCAATGAGGCCATGAAATATGCAAAATTACGCACTCATCACACCCCCCAACTTAAACTTTGCTAGTCCCTAGCAAACAAAACGTAAAAAACAAGAAAAACAAAATAAACATATATTAATTCCGATATTGCATTTAGCACATGCAACAAGCCTTTAAACCCCTAGGTGATCCCTAGTGGACGAGTTTTGTCTCGTGAAGGTTTCCAGTGAAGGTACCTACAAACTTCTTTTCATAGTATCCAATATTTAAAATATATTCCCTTATCTTAATTAGCACTGGGATGTCAAAACAACTTACTCTAAACACCCGAACTAAGCACACATGAGGCACATCATAGCTTTAAATGCTATTCTAGAGTATTCACCTACACATTTTCTTTCAAAACTCATGTGTGTGTGAAATGAACATGTAATTTAAGCATTTACACAATGGAGTTCACATTCACTTTGACTATCCAAATTAAGCTTCGATGCAAAAACTCACCAAGGGTGTTCTCTCACAATGAATCACGCTATGGTTATCTTGGCATGCTCTCCATGTGTATATGTGAGATAGAATATTATGTTCAAAACAAAATATGCTCACATATAATCCAAAAATGCAGTATGCATAAAAATGAACACAACCTTGACATAATCTCATGAAAGGAATGCTAGGGCATTAGATAGTAAAATCAACTTCTCTTGTTCTTTTAAAAGTATGCATCCCCATGCTTCTCTAGATCATTTAGGACTTTCAAGGGTTGTAATGAGGCCTTGGGGTGATAATAAGGTAAGTGAAATGAAGGATATAGGATAACAAAGAGGGTTGTTCCGAGTGAATGACCTTTATTTCAAAAAGATCTCCCTTTTTATGGGATTTCTAGGCCAACACCATCACCACACTCTTTTTTTTCTTTTCTTTCTTTTCCTTAACATTTTCCTTTTTTCTATGATCGTTCTTTCTTCTTTCACCCCTTTCTCTTCCTTTTCTTGAGTTTTCATTCTTTTTCATTCAACATTTAAACTCCACAACATCCATCCCTTTTGTTTGAATTTCCACACCATACTTCCTTCGCTTTAACGATCACTCAAATTTAGCTCTAGGAACAACAAAGGTAAGGTAAGTATTTATCATTTTGCATTGGCTTGGTCAAATGTATGGCATAGAAACGAATTCAAGTAAGGCTCAATCATGGCACTAGGGATAAATTTTTCCAAGAAAAAGGCTAAGGCTCAAAGCATTCAAAAATGGCCTAAGATCATCTCTAGATAGGCATAGACGAGCATTGTACATATCAAGACAAAGTCAATTAACTAGCCAAATGCACCTAACCAAAGCAAGCAAAATGAGATTATTGAACAAATGTGGAGTTTGAAAAATTGTTCCTTGAGTAATTGTCAGTTCCCTCAAACAAGGATTGGCACTAAAGCTCACATGGGTTCTTACTCATCTCCACTATTCATGTCAAGCACTAAAATGTGAACTCAATCCGTAAATTGCCAAAATTACAAGTTCATTGTGCACTTATGGTTGAGTTCAAAAATAAACAAGTATGTGATACTCTTGACAATAGGATAAACTTCTATAATGTGCTCATGTATTCAAAGTTTATAATGAAGTTCAAGCAATCACAAATTCCACAACAATTAGGATAGGGGAATATAGTTCAATATTAGAACCAAAATTTTCAAAATTTTCACATTTTTCATTATTCTATACAAAAAGTGGTGGAACATGTGAATGGTGCACCTCACCCCCCAACTTAAACCATGCATTGTCCTCAATGCACAAGGAATCATGCAATGAGAACAATGAAAGTAAAATGGGAAATGAGATACCCCCCCTCTCTCTCTCTCTTTTTTTTTTTTTTATATATATATATATATATACACATTAAAAGGAAAACAACAAAGTTTGGTTACACCCCCCCAACTTAAACTCGGACATGATATTCAATAAGATTCGCTCTGATGATGCTCAAAATGATATGAGTCCAAATTAGGAAGAGGTAAACAACTTCTACACTACAACATTATGAAAATAAAAATATAACAATATTCAACACTATACTACAATGACAAGAAAAGGAAAATATGACAATTAAAAGAAATCTAACTACTATATACATGGAAATAAAACAACAAGGGCTCATGTTAATCCGGCTTCAATTCGGATATGAGCTTGCGCCCATGGATTTTTTTGGTTTTAAAATTTTTTTGTTGTATAAATGCCCTTCTTAAACCATCTATCCAAACATATAAAGGATGTTGATTCAAAATTCTCAACCAAAAAGATGTGTAGGCAAGTTTATGCAATCCCAACAATGGAGTATACAATTTTTCTTTAAGAATTTCTACACTTGACTCCATCTCAATGCCCTCCCCAAATTGAAAAATGTGAATCTCAACACCACTCATAGATGGCAAAATGACCTTGGGCTCATTAGCCTCATGTGAGATAATAACTTCATTAAATGTTTCACAATCTAGAGTGGTGGGAGATTCAACATCAATATGCATTTCATTGGGGGGATCAACCTCAATACATTGACTATGCTCAAGGTGTTGTTCTTCATCCATAACAATTATAGCATGAGTCAATGTATTAAGTTGATCTCCAATTTCAGAAATTTGTTGGGCTATTTGGGCATTGAATTCCATTTGGTATTGCATAAAATCGCACAAAATATTTTCCAATTCTTCTTCGGTTGAGTTCCCATATGTTGGATAGTGGGAGAATTCATTTGGTGGTGTGAGATTGGATGAAAAATCATGAGGTTCATTCTCCCAACCATAACTCGAATAACTCGGTGTATCATAATGGTTGGGGTAAAAATTTTCGGAGGCCAAAAATGAATTTGAACCTTCGCATGCAAAGTCTTGAACCGGATAATTTCTTGGGCATTCATTAGTGAGGTGTCCATACTCACCACAAATTTCACAAACGTTTTCAAAATAAGGGGCATTTATTGGGCACTCACTAGTGAAGTGCCCATACTCACCACAAATCTCGCAAACGTTTTCAAAATAAGAGGCCATTCTTGGGCACTCACTAGTAATGTGCCCATAGTCATCACAAATCTCACACACATTTTCATAATATGGGGCATTTGATACATTTTCATAATAATTATAAGACATTATATAAAACACAATCTAAAACAAAATATATACAAAAGAGACGACATACCTTTGCCCGTAATGAAAATCACGAGACTTACCATGCCATCCAAAATCACCTCCGAACTTGACGCTTAACCTTCCCCGGCAACGGCGCCAAAATGATTGATTGGTAATTGCGTCGTTCCTAACCTCGTAACATCACCCTCACCCTCAATTTGTGTATGTGGCTTATAGTGATGGGGGAGTGTCACTCTCCCACCGGATAATGCAAGAGATATAGGAGCAACAACAAATGTGAATGAAAATGTTGAATGAACAAAATGTATGGACTGAAATGTGGAATGGAATGCGTGTGAACAAAAGTTCTCCCCAATCGCAAGGAGTCTTTCGTTGTCGGTGTTTTACTTGGAAAGTATTCCAAGGTCGTCTCCTCAGGGAAGGAAAGGGAGTTTTGTGAAAGTGATTTTGCAAAAGTGAAAAGAAAGTGTAAAATCTTGTATTTGTGTTTTGTGGTTGTGTTTATGTATGGAAAATGCAAGAAAACAATGTTGGTTAATCCAAAGGAAGTCACTCCAATGGGACTACCATTTCAACTCCAATCCCTCCTTAACTCCGATAGAGCATGAATGAACAATTGATTCGGGGGAAGCTAGGGATGAGGTTGGTGATGATCTAAGAATAAACCGTGACAAGTCTACGGAATATCAAAGGCACCAATTCATCCACTCTCAACCCCGTCAAACCGAACCACTGGACTCTTAAGGGAGGGAGGAGAATGAGTTAAAATGGAATCCCCAAGAGAAATTTTCCCTTGGATTTACCAACTTAAATCCTAGCTAATCATACATAAAAATGAAAGACAAGCATAATGTAAAGACATATAATGAAGACATGAAGCATGAAAATTAACTTACAACAAGAAATCTAAAGCTATGAAGAGAAATATTCAAAACCCATTTTAAGCAAAAAATGAAGAACATGAAAGCATAACAATGGTGAAATGAAGAACATGTAAGTAAACTTGCAATAGACTTGAAAGGAATGAGATTAAAGACAATAAATGAAGCTTACAAGGTTCTTACATTAAACTACAAGTGAAATAGTGGAAGAAAAATGCAAAAACGTCACTTTGAGCACTATTCATCATCTTCCCCCTTGGAGCTTTCTATCTCTACTCCTAAGCTTAGGTAGCCAACCTCTCTGCAATGCTGAATAATGCTGAGTATATGGAGTGTGAGAGCCTTCCATTTTCGTGTATGGTGGTCCCCCCAAGGTGTGTGCAGAGCCTCCATGCTGAGTTGAAGCCTTGGACAGGCTGCCTGCAACCCACATGGCAGCCCATTTCTCTCTCTTCCTCTTTTAATGTCAAGCCTCAAAAGTCTTTCATAAGGTGTAAGAGAGACATGATTGTGTAAGGAAATGTTGGGGGAAATGTGGGAGAATCGATGGTGGGACCCCCAAGCAAGTGGGGCTGAGTTGCAGGAGCATCGGGGCTGCTTCAGGAGAGCGTACCGGTACGCGTACCGGTACCCCGAACACCAGAAACTTCGGCGTACCGGTACGCGTACCGGTACACTCTTTTCTGCTCTGGACCACTTTTGGTAGAATCGGCATAACTTTTGATCCAACCGTTGGATTGGGCTGAAATTTTGACACAGAAAATAAGACACCCAGATCTACAACTTTCATGTTTATCACTTTGTCAAATTCTGAGTAGATCATGGTCAAAATGGAGGAACTCCGAGGCAGTACTTCCAAACGATGTGGCTGCTGATGCCCTTGTTCCCAAGCACCAATGCCTTCTTGATTTCTTCACTTTTAAGCCTCCAATTCTTCATGTATTGTGTCCATGCCTTCACCACACATCCATCAAGGTTGCAATGTCCTAAAATCAATCATTTAAGCTATAAAAGGTTGCAACATCAAAATATCAACATTATAGTTCAAAACGGCTAACTTCTAAGCACTTATATGCAAAAGTTGAGTTGAAATGCTTGCAATGAGGCCATGAAATATGCAAAATTACGCACTCATCACACCCCCCAACTTAAACTTTGCTAGTCCCTAGCAAACAAAACGTAAAAAACAAGAAAAACAAAATAAACATATATTAATTCCGATATTGCATTTAGCACATGCAACAAGCCTTTAAACCCCTAGGTGATCCCTAGTGGACGAGTTTTGTCTCGTGAAGGTTTCCAGTGAAGGTACCTACAAACTTCTTTTCATAGTATCCAATATTTAAAATATATTCCCTTATCTTAATTAGCACTGGGATGTCAAAACAACTTACTCTAAACACCCGAACTAAGCACACATGAGGCACATCATAGCTTTAAATGCTATTCTAGAGTATTCACCTACACATTTTCTTTCAAAACTCATGTGTGTGTGAAATGAACATGTAATTTAAGCATTTACACAATGGAGTTCACATTCACTTTGGCTATCCAAATTAAGCTTCGATGCAAAAACTCACCAAGGGTGTTCTCTCACAATGAATCACGCTATGGTTATCTTGGCATGCTCTCCATGTGTATATGTGAGATAGAATATTATGTTCAAAACAAAATATGCTCACATATAATCCAAAAATGCAGTATGCATAAAAATGAACACAACCTTGACATAATCTCATGAAAGGAATGCTAGGGCATTAGATAGTAAAATCAACTTCTCTTGTTCTTTTAAAAGTATGCATCCCCATGCTTCTCTAGATCATTTAGGACTTTCAAGGGTTGTAATGAGGCCTTGGGGTGATAATAAGGTAAGTGAAATGAAGGATATAGGATAACAAAGAGGGTTGTTCCGAGTGAATGACCTTTATTTCAAAAAGATCTCCCTTTTTATGGGATTTCTAGGCCAACACCATCACCACACTCTTTTTTTTCTTTTCTTTCTTTTCCTTAACATTTTCCTTTTTTCTATGATCGTTCTTTCTTCTTTCACCCCTTTCTCTTCCTTTTCTTGAGTTTTCATTCTTTTTCATTCAACATTTAAACTCCACAACATCCATCCCTTTTGTTTGAATTTCCACACCATACTTCCTTCGCTTTAACGATCACTCAAATTTAGCTCTAGGAACAACAAAGGTAAGGTAAGTATTTATCATTTTGCATTGGCTTGGTCAAATGTATGGCATAGAAACGAATTCAAGTAAGGCTCAATCATGGCACTAGGGATAAATTTTTCCAAGAAAAAGGCTAAGGCTCAAAGCATTCAAAAATGGCCTAAGATCATCTCTAGATAGGCATAGACGAGCATTGTACATATCAAGACAAAGTCAATTAACTAGCCAAATGCACCTAACCAAAGCAAGCAAAATGAGATTATTGAACAAATGTGGAGTTTGAAAAATTGTTCCTTGAGTAATTGTCAGTTCCCTCAAACAAGGATTGGCACTAAAGCTCACATGGGTTCTTACTCATCTCCACTATTCATGTCAAGCACTAAAATGTGAACTCAATCCGTAAATTGCCAAAATTACAAGTTCATTGTGCACTTATGGTTGAGTTCAAAAATAAACAAGTATGTGATACTCTTGACAATAGGATAAACTTCTATAATGTGCTCATGTATTCAAAGTTTATAATGAAGTTCAAGCAATCACAAATTCCACAACAATTAGGATAGGGGAATATAGTTCAATATTAGAACCAAAATTTTCAAAATTTTCACATTTTTCATTATTCTATACAAAAAGTGGTGGAACATGTGAATGGTGCACCTCACCCCCCAACTTAAACCATGCATTGTCCTCAATGCACAAGGAATCATGCAATGAGAACAATGAAAGTAAAATGGGAAATGAGATACCCCCCCTCTCTCTCTCTCTTTTTTTTTTTTTTATATATATATATATATATACACATTAAAAGGAAAACAACAAAGTTTGGTTACACCCCCCCAACTTAAACTCGGACATGATATTCAATAAGATTCGCTCTGATGATGCTCAAAATGATATGAGTCCAAATTAGGAAGAGGTAAACAACTTCTACACTACAACATTATGAAAATAAAAATATAACAATATTCAACACTATACTACAATGACAAGAAAAGGAAAATATGACAATTAAAAGAAATCTAACTACTATATACATGGAAATAAAACAACAAGGGCTCATGTTAATCCGGCTTCAATTCGGATATGAGCTTGCGCCCATGGATTTTTTTGGTTTTAAAATTTTTTTGTTGTATAAATGCCCTTCTTAAACCATCTATCCAAACATATAAAGGATGTTGATTCAAAATTCTCAACCAAAAAGATGTGTAGGCAAGTTTATGCAATCCCAACAATGGAGTATACAATTTTTCTTTAAGAATTTCTACACTTGACTCCATCTCAATGCCCTCCCCAAATTGAAAAATGTGAATCTCAACACCACTCATAGATGGCAAAATGACCTTGGGCTCATTAGCCTCATGTGAGATAATAACTTCATTAAATGTTTCACAATCTAGAGTGGTGGGAGATTCAACATCAATATGCATTTCATTGGGGGGATCAACCTCAATACATTGACTATGCTCAAGGTGTTGTTCTTCATCCATAACAATTATAGCATGAGTCAATGTATTAAGTTGATCTCCAATTTCAGAAATTTGTTGGGCTACTTGGGCATTGAATTCCATTTGGTATTGCATAAAATCGCACAAAATATTTTCCAATTCTTCTTCGGTTGAGTTCCCATATGTTGGATAGTGGGAGAATTCATTTGGTGGTGTGAGATTGGATGAAAAATCATGAGGTTCATTCTCCCAACCATAACTCGAATAACTCGGTGTATCATAATGGTTGGGGTAAAAATTTTCGGAGGCCAAAAATGAATTTGAACCTTCGCATGCAAAGTCTTGAACCGGATAATTTCTTGGGCATTCATTAGTGAGGTGTCCATACTCACCACAAATTTCACAAACGTTTTCAAAATAAGGGGCATTTATTGGGCACTCACTAGTGAAGTGCCCATACTCACCACAAATCTCGCAAACGTTTTCAAAATAAGAGGCCATTCTTGGGCACTCACTAGTAATGTGCCCATAGTCATCACAAATCTCACACACATTTTCATAATATGGGGCATTTGATACATTTTCATAATAATTATAAGACATTATATAAAACACAATCTAAAACAAAATATATACAAAAGAGACGACATACCTTTGCCCGTAATGAAAATCACAAGACTTACCATGCCATCCAAAATCACCTCCGAACTCGACGCTTAACCTTCCCCGGCAACGGCGCCAAAATGATTGATTGGTAATTGCGTCGTTCCTAACCTCGTAACATCACCCTCACCCTCAATTTGTGTATGTGGCTTATAGTGATGGGGGAGTGTCACTCTCCCACCGGATAATGCAAGAGATATAGGAGCAACAACAAATGTGAATGAAAATGTTGAATGAACAAAATGTATGGACTGAAATGTGGAATGGAATGCGTGTGAACAAAAGTTCTCCCCAATCGCAAGGAGTCTTTCGTTGTCGGTGTTTTACTTGGAAAGTATTCCAAGGTCGTCTCCTCAGGGAAGGAAAGGGAGTTTTGTGAAAGTGATTTTGCAAAAGTGAAAAGAAAGTGTAAAATCTTGTATTTGTGTTTTGTGGTTGTGTTTATGTATGGAAAATGCAAGAAAACAATGTTGGTTAATCCAAAGGAAGTCACTCCAATGGGACTACCATTTCAACTCCAATCCCTCCTTAACTCCGATAGAGCATGAATGAACAATTGATTCGGGGGAAGCTAGGGATGAGGTTGGTGATGATCTAAGAATAAACCGTGACAAGTCTACGGAATATCAAAGGCACCAATTCATCCACTCTCAACCCCGTCAAACCGAACCACTGGACTCTTAAGGGAGGGAGGAGAATGAGTTAAAATGGAATCCCCAAGAGAAATTTTCCCTTGGATTTACCAACTTAAATCCTAGCTAATCATACATAAAAATGAAAGACAAGCATAATGTAAAGACATATAATGAAGACATGAAGCATGAAAATTAACTTACAACAAGAAATCTAAAGCTATGAAGAGAAATATTCAAAACCCATTTTAAGCAAAAAATGAAGAACATGAAAGCATAACAATGGTGAAATGAAGAACATGTAAGTAAACTTGCAATAGACTTGAAAGGAATGAGATTAAAGACAATAAATGAAGCTTACAAGGTTCTTACATTAAACTACAAGTGAAATAGTGGAAGAAAAATGCAAAAACGTCACTTTGAGCACTATTCATCATCTTCCCCCTTGGAGCTTTCTATCTCTACTCCTAAGCTTAGGTAGCCAACCTCTCTGCAATACTGAATAATGCTGAGTATATGGAGTGTGAGAGCCTTCCATTTTCGTGTATGGTGGTCCCCCCAAGGTGTGTGCAGAGCCTCCATGCTGAGTTGAAGCCTTGGACAGGCTGCCTGCAACCCACATGGCAGCCCATTTCTCTCTCTTCCTCTTTTAATGGCAAGCCTCAAAAGTCTTTCATAAGGTGTAAGAGAGACATGGTTGTGTAAGGAAATGTTGGGGGAAACGTGGGAGAATCGATGGTGGGACCCCCAAGCAAGTGGGGCTGAGTTGCAGGAGCATCGGGGCTGCTTCAGGAGAGCGTACCGGTACGCGTACCGGTACCCCGAACACCAGAAACTTCGGCGTACCGGTACGCGTACCGGTACACTCTTTTCTGCTCTGGACCACTTTTGGTAGAATCGGCATAACTTTTGATCCAACCGTTGGATTGGGCTGAAATTTTGACACAGAAAATAAGACACCCAGATCTACAACGTTCATGTTTATCACTTTGTCAAATTCTGAGTAGATCATGGTCAAAATGGAGGAACTCCGAGGCAGTACTTCCAAACGATGTGGCTGCTGATGCCCTTGTTCCCAAGCACCAATGCCTTCTTGATTTCTTCACTTTTAAGCCTCCAATTCTTCATGTATTGTGTCCATGCCTTCACCACACATCCATCAAGGTTGCAATGTCCTAAAATCAATCATTTAAGCTATAAAAGGTTGCAACATCAAAATATCAACATTATAGTTCAAAACGGCTAACTTCTAAGCACTTATATGCAAAAGTTGAGTTGAAATGCTTGCAATGAGGCCATGAAATATGCAAAATTACGCACTCATCACACCCCCCAACTTAAACTTTGCTAGTCCCTAGCAAACAAAACGTAAAAAACAAGAAAAACAAAATAAACATATATTAATTCCGATATTGCATTTAGCACATGCAACAAGCCTTTAAACCCCTAGGTGATCCCTAGTGGACGAGTTTTGTCTCGTGAAGGTTTCCAGTGAAGGTACCTACAAACTTCTTTTCATAGTATCCAATATTTAAAATATATTCCCTTATCTTAATTAGCACTGGGATGTCAAAACAACTTACTCTAAACACCCGAACTAAGCACACATGAGGCACATCATAGCTTTAAATGCTATTCTAGAGTATTCACCTACACATTTTCTTTCAAAACTCATGTGTGTGTGAAATGAACATGTAATTTAAGCATTTACACAATGGAGTTCACATTCACTTTGACTATCCAAATTAAGCTTCGATGCAAAAACTCACCAAGGGTGTTCTCTCACAATGAATCACGCTATGGTTATCTTGGCATGCTCTCCATGTGTATATGTGAGATAGAATATTATGTTCAAAACAAAATATGCTCACATATAATCCAAAAATACAGTATGCATAAAAATGAACACAACCTTGACATAATCTCATGAAAGGAATGCTAGGGCATTAGATAGTAAAATCAACTTCTCTTGTTCTTTTAAAAGTATGCATCCCCATGCTTCTCTAGATCATTTAGGACTTTCAAGGGTTGTAATGAGGCCTTGGGGTGATAATAAGGTAAGTGAAATGAAGGATATAGGATAACAAAGAGAGTTGTTCCGAGTGAATGACCTTTATTTCAAAAAGATCTCCCTTTTTATGGGATTTCTAGGCCAACACCATCACCACACTCTTTTTTTTCTTTTCTTTCTTTTCCTTAACATTTTCCTTTTTTCTATGATCGTTCTTTCTTCTTTCACCCCTTTCTCTTCCTTTTCTTGAGTTTTCATTCTTTTTCATTCAACATTTAAACTCCACAACATCCATCCCTTTTGTTTGAATTTCCACACCATACTTCCTTCGCTTTAACGATCACTCAAATTTAGCTCTAGGAACAACAAAGGTAAGGTAAGTATTTATCATTTTGCATTGGCTTGGTCAAATGTATGGCATAGAAACGAATTCAAGTAAGGCTCAATCATGGCACTAGGGATAAATTTTTCCAAGAAAAAGGCTAAGGCTCAAAGCATTCAAAAATGGCCTAAGATCATCTCTAGATAGGCATAGACGAGCATTGTACATATCAAGACAAAGTCAATTAACTAGCCAAATGCACCTAACCAAAGCAAGCAAAATGAGATTATTGAACAAATGTGGAGTTTGAAAAATTGTTCCTTGAGTAATTGTCAGTTCCCTCAAACAAGGATTGGCACTAAAGCTCACATGGGTTCTTACTCATCTCCACTATTCATGTCAAGCACTAAAATGTGAACTCAATCCGTAAATTGCCAAAATTACAAGTTCATTGTGCACTTATGGTTGAGTTCAAAAATAAACAAGTATGTGATACTCTTGACAATAGGATAAACTTCTATAATGTGCTCATGTATTCAAAGTTTATAATGAAGTTCAAGCAATCACAAATTCCACAACAATTAGGATAGGGGAATATAGTTCAATATTAGAACCAAAATTTTCAAAATTTTCACATTTTTCATTATTCTATACAAAAAGTGGTGGAACATGTGAATGGTGCACCTCACCCCCCAACTTAAACCATGCATTGTCCTCAATGCACAAGGAATCATGCAATGAGAACAATGAAAGTAAAATGGGAAATGAGATACCCCCCCTCTCTCTCTCTCTTTTTTTTTTTTTTTATATATATATATATATACACATTAAAAGGAAAACAACAAAGTTTGGTTACACCCCCCCAACTTAAACTCGGACATGATATTCAATAAGATTCGCTCTGATGATGCTCAAAATGATATGAGTCCAAATTAGGAAGAGGTAAACAACTTCTACACTACAACATTATGAAAATAAAAATATAACAATATTCAACACTATACTACAATGACAAGAAAAGGAAAATATGACAATTAAAAGAAATCTAACTACTATATACATGGAAATAAAACAACAAGGGCTCATGTTAATCCGGCTTCAATTCGGATATGAGCTTGCGCCCATGGATTTTTTTGGTTTTAAAATTTTTTTGTTGTATAAATGCCCTTCTTAAACCATCTATCCAAACATATAAAGGATGTTGATTCAAAATTCTCAACCAAAAAGATGTGTAGGCAAGTTTATGCAATCCCAACAATGGAGTATACAATTTTTCTTTAAGAATTTCTACACTTGACTCCATCTCAATGCCCTCCCCAAATTGAAAAATGTGAATCTCAACACCACTCATAGATGGCAAAATGACCTTGGGCTCATTAGCCTCATGTGAGATAATAACTTCATTAAATGTTTCACAATCTAGAGTGGTGGGAGATTCAACATCAATATGCATTTCATTGGGGGGATCAACCTCAATACATTGACTATGCTCAATGTGTTGTTCTTCATCCATAACAATTATAGCATGAGTCAATGTATTAAGTTGATCTCCAATTTCAGAAATTTGTTGGGCTACTTGGGCATTGAATTCCATTTGGTATTGCATAAAATCGCACAAAATATTTTCCAATTCTTCTTCGGTTGAGTTCCCATATGTTGGATAGTGGGAGAATTCATTTGGTGGTGTGAGATTGGATGAAAAATCATGAGGTTCATTCTCCCAACCATAACTCGAATAACTCGGTGTATCATAATGGTTGGGGTAAAAATTTTCGGAGGCCAAAAATGAATTTGAACCTTCGCATGCAAAGTCTTGAACCGGATAATTTCTTGGGCATTCATTAGTGAGGTGTCCATACTCACCACAAATTTCACAAACGTTTTCAAAATAAGGGGCATTTATTGGGCACTCACTAGTGAAGTGCCCATACTCACCACAAATCTCGCAAACGTTTTCAAAATAAGAGGCCATTCTTGGGCACTCACTAGTAATGTGCCCATAGTCATCACAAATCTCACACACATTTTCATAATATGGGGCATTTGATACATTTTCATAATAATTATAAGACATTATATAAAACACAATCTAAAACAAAATATATACAAAAGAGACGACATACCTTTGCCCGTAATGAAAATCACGAGACTTACCATGCCATCCAAAATCACCTCCGAACTCGACGCTTAACCTTCCCCGGCAACGGCGCCAAAATGATTGATTGGTAATTGCGTCGTTCCTAACCTCGTAACATCACCCTCACCCTCAATTTGTGTATGTGGCTTATAGTGATGGGGGAGTGTCACTCTCCCACCGGATAATGCAAGAGATATAGGAGCAACAACAAATGTGAATGAAAATGTTGAATGAACAAAATGTATGGACTGAAATGTGGAATGGAATGCGTGTGAACAAAATTTCTCCCCAATCGCAAGGAGTCTTTCGTTGTCGGTGTTTTACTTGGAAAGTATTCCAAGGTCGTCTCCTCAGGGAAGGAAAGGGAGTTTTGTGAAAGTGATTTTGCAAAAGTGAAAAGAAAGTGTAAAATCTTGTATTTGTGTTTTGTGGTTGTGTTTATGTATGGAAAATGCAAGAAAACAATGTTGGTTAATCCAAAGGAAGTCACTCCAATGGGACTACCATTTCAACTCCAATCCCTCCTTAACTCCGATAGAGCATGAATGAACAATTGATTCGGGGGAAGCTAGGGATGAGGTTGGTGATGATCTAAGAATAAACCGTGACAAGTCTACGGAATATCAAAGACACCAATTCATCCACTCTCAACCCCGTCAAACCGAACCACTGGACTCTTAAGGGAGGGAGGAGAATGAGTTAAAATGGAATCCCCAAGAGAAATTTTCCCTTGGATTTACCAACTTAAATCCTAGCTAATCATACATAAAAATGAAAGACAAGCATAATGTAAAGACATATAATGAAGACATGAAGCATGAAAATTAACTTACAACAAGAAATCTAAAGCTATGAAGAGAAATATTCAAAACCCATTTTAAGCAAAAAATGAAGAACATGAAAGCATAACAATGGTGAAATGAAGAACATGTAAGTAAACTTGCAATAGACTTGAAAGGAATGAGATTAAAGACAATAAATGAAGCTTACAAGGTTCTTACATTAAACTACAAGTGAAATAGTGGAAGAAAAATGCAAAAACGTCACTTTGAGCACTATTCATCATCTTCCCCCTTGGAGCTTTCTATCTCTACTCCTAAGCTTAGGTAGCCAACCTCTCTGCAATGCTGAATAATGCTGAGTATATGGAGTGTGAGAGCCTTCCATTTTCGTGTATGGTGGTCCCCCCAAGGTGTGTGCAGAGCCTCCATGCTGAGTTGAAGCCTTGGACAGGCTGCCTGCAACCCACATGGCAGCCCATTTCTCTCTCTTCCTCTTTTAATGGCAAGCCTCAAAAGTCTTTCATAAGGTGTAAGAGAGACATGGTTGTGTAAGGAAATGTTGGGGGAAACGTGGGAGAATCGATGGTGGGACCCCCAAGCAAGTGGGGCTGAGTTGCAGGAGCATCGGGGCTGCTTCAGGAGAGCGTACCGGTACGCGTACCGGTACCCCGAACACCAGAAACTTCGGCGTACCGGTACGCGTACCGGTACACTCTTTTCTGCTCTGGACCACTTTTGGTAGAATCGGCATAACTTTTGATCCAACCGTTGGATTGGGCTGAAATTTTGACACAGAAAATAAGACACCCAGATCTACAACTTTCATGTTTATCACTTTGTCAAATTCTGAGTAGATCATGGTCAAAATGGAGGAACTCCGAGGCAGTACTTCCAAACGATGTGGCTGCTGATGCCCTTGTTCCCAAGCACCAATGCCTTCTTGATTTCTTCACTTTTAAGCCTCCAATTCTTCATGTATTGTGTCCATGCCTTCACCACACATCCATCAAGGTTGCAATGTCCTAAAATCAATCATTTAAGCTATAAAAGGTTGCAACATCAAAATATCAACATTATAGTTCAAAACGGCTAACTTCTAAGCACTTATATGCAAAAGTTGAGTTGAAATGCTTGCAATGAGGCCATGAAATATGCAATATTACGCACTCATCACCAAGTCCTAGCCCAAAAAGGCTTAAAGGAAGGCGAAGAAAGGACAGTCAAAACGAAAACAGAAGGAATAAATCTGCTCGGGTTGAGGAGTAAAAGGTCACTTGGCAGCGTTTCATAACAAAAGAGCTCAATAGCAGACTAAAAAATCCCGAACAAAAATCTACTATAGGGCTAGCCAGAAGGACAACGGGTGAATACATTAGGGGAAAGAAAGGGAATGAATCTCGAGTAAATACATGGTCCCAAACTTTAAGCTCTACGATGGGAGAACTGACACAACCACCCACATTTGTCATTACAGAAAATTGATGGCAATCCACAGGAAGAACAAAGCTATATTAAGCACAATGTTTCCAAGCAGCTTGGGGGAATCGACAATGAAATGGTTCGATAGCCTCCCTCGAACTTCTGTTGGTAGGTGGGAACAGTGTTTTTAATAAATTCACAGCTCAATTTATAACAAGCTACTTGGAACCAAAAGATGTTGGAGTTCTACTCTCAATGAAAAAGAAGCAAGGTGAAACACTATGTTAGTACACTCACCATTATTGGGAAATGATGAATGAGATAGAAAGTTGCAATCCAGAGACTGTAGCTGCGTCATTCAAGATCGGGTTACCAAAAAAAATCCGGTCACTGACAAGTAGACCAGCCCTTGATATGGAAAAGCTGATGACAAGGGTAGAGAAGTATGCAAATGTGGATGATGAACTCGAAAGAGATATTAAGCCGAGACCAGCACTAAAGAAGCAAAGTGGCAAAGGACTAAACAATCAATCCTGATTAGGAGCGAATGGAAAGGAGAAGGAAGCTTTTCCATCGCAATCATCATTTGTTAGTGTAAACATGGTCTTCAAAGACCCATTTACAAGATATTCTCTTAGATAAAGGGGAAACCATTCTTCACATGGCCGAACTAATTAGGAAGAGACCCCGAAAAGAGGAACCCCATTATGCGATGCTCTTACCACCGCGACATCGGGCACATGATAGAGAACTGTTGTTCTCTAAAATAACATCTGGAAGAGCTGGTCCAAGATGAACACATTTCTCAGTTCATAGCTCAAGATAAAAAAAACTACCATAGGAGGAAAGATAAACGATGTTTAGGGTCAAGGACAAGACCCCACAGGGTGATTAATATCATTCACGCGACCACAAATTCGAATATGGAAACGAATAAGGTGGCTAGAGTATATATCCAGAAAACCACACATATTAGAGAAATCTGCCATGTCAGGAGTATAACTGAGCATATTGTAAAGAAACTAAGGACTGATCAATTGGATGGACTGATCAACTTCTCCGATGGCGATCTAACCGGTATCATCACCACCATAGTGATGCCCTGGTCCTGAATTTGCAAATACCAAACTTTAATGTGAAGAGAATTTTGATTGACCAGGGAAACTCTTCTGAAATTATGTATAGTGGCTTATTTGATGATAGTAAATGTTCCATTAGTTGATTTTAGTGGAAAATAGTATTTCCAAAGGGAAGATTACCCTCTCAGTTTAGGTAGGGTCAGTGGGAACGATGAATGAATTCCTAGTTGTGGAGTTCGATTCAGCCTATAATGCTATTATGGGTCGTACATGCGCTCATGAGATGAAGGCGGTTCCTTCAACTTAGCACCAGATTCTGAGATTCGCAGTGGAAGGAGGAGTCTTTGACGTCCGTGGGGACTAGGTGAGCACAAGGAACTACCTCTTTGTCTTTGTAAGAGGGAAAGAGGTAAAAGAAAATCAAGATGTCAGGTCGACACCAAATTCAACCCAAAAATAGTAGTTAAAGCTTGAGCAGGCTTAAAGTAGTCAGTAACAAGCCCAGTCGAATGTGCTATGGAAGATCTGAAGGCCATATACTTGGAAAAGGAAACCGAAAAGTTCTTCTTGATTAGATCTTCACTTCTACAGCCAGAACATGAGGCGTTGGAGGGCCTCTCGTAAGGAGAAATCGTGATGTATTCGCCTGGACCCCATACGAGATGCCAGACATTGATCTAAAAGTCATATGCCACCACCTAAATGTGGACCCAATATTTAAACTGATCAAATAGAAGCAAAAGAGGTTGAGAAGTATAGAGGCACGCTCGATTAGAGAAGTATAGTACCTAACCTGGCTCTATAACACAATGGTGGTAAAGAAAAAAATAGTGGTAAAGAAAAAGAACGGCAAGTGGAGGGTCTGCGTAAACTTCATCGACCTCAACAAAGCATGCACAAAGGATAGCTTTCCATTGTCCAAAATCGATCAGCTTGTTGATGCCACCTCGGGGCACAAGCGGATAAGCTTTTTTGACGCCTACAAAGGCTATCACTAAATACCTATTTTTGGCTAGAACTAGGAGAAGACCTCCTTCATCACGCCGCAAGGGGTATACTACTACAACATAATTGTCCTTTGGAGTTAAAAATGTTGGGGCAACATACTAGAGGTTGATGACTAGAATGTTCAAATAAATGCTAGGAGGCACCATGGAAGTATAAATTGATGACATGATGGTTAAAAATAAGAGAGCAGTTGATCATCTTGCTGACCTCCAGAGGACATTCAACATTCTTCCAAACTATTGAATGAAGCTTAATGCCTCAAAATGTGCCTTCGGGGTAGGTT
Source organism: Ilex aquifolium (assembly GCA_951799425.1). Lineage (NCBI taxonomy): Eukaryota > Viridiplantae > Streptophyta > Magnoliopsida > Aquifoliales > Aquifoliaceae > Ilex > Ilex aquifolium. The sequence goes on along the minus strand of OX637392.1, from coordinate 47,363,300 downwards.
TAGGTAAATTCTTGGGCTTCTTAGTTACCAGGTGTGGAATTGAGGTCAATCCCGACCAGTTAAAAGCCCTGATAGAACTTAAAAGACCATCAAGGAAATATAGAGGTTGATTAGCATGGCCGCTACTCTCAATAGATTTATCTCTAGATCATTCGACAAGTGTAGACCGTTTTTTCAAACTTTGAAACAAAAAGGGGGAGGAATATGAACCCTAGAATGTGAGAAGGCCTTTAATAGTTTAAAGGAATATTTTTGCAATACCTCCCTTGCTGTCGACTCCCTAGTAGAGGGAACGTTTGTATCTCTATCTAGTCATTTTAGAACAAACGGTGAGCGGGGCATTGATGAGAGTATCTCATAAAGAGATGAAGCTGATCTCCAACGTAAGCAAGACCCTTCTTGATGCAGAGAACATGTACTTACCTCTAGAAAAATTGACCCTGACTCCAGTCATCTCTTCTGGAAATTTAAGGCATTACTTCAAGGCTTATTCAATCACAGTTCTAATTGATCAACCATTGAAAGCACTATTTAGAATGGTTGATTTATCCAGTAAATTATCAAACTGGATAGTATAGATTGAGGAACATGACGTTACCTTCGAGCCATTAACTGCAATTAAAGGGAAAGTGGTGCCCGAATTCTTGGCAGAATTCACCCCTACAAATGATTAGACCCCCGAACTTCAAAAGACTAGGAAAAGCTTAGAGTTTAAAGATTCCTCGAAGCTATACGTGGATGGCTGATCAAACTAAAAAGGAGACGGAGTGGTATAATTTTAGAATCTTCGGAAGGAGTTGTGCTAGAGAAGGAAGTTAGACTAGACTTCCACGTCTCAAACAATTACACAAAATACGAGGCTCTTCCAGCTGGTGTAAGGCTCACAATTCCCATGGGTGTCGAGCAATTACACATCTACTCAGATTTGCAGCTTGTCATAAACCAACTGTCGGGGGAATACCTAGTGAAAAGATGCGTAGATGATGACATACCATAAGATAGCCATTGTCGAGCTAATTAAGATCCCAAGGGTTATAGTCCAGCAGGTGGTGATTGATGAAAACCATTGTTTTCCCTAACCTCTAAAAACCATCCCTCAATGTGTGTATGACTTATAGGACTAAGGGAGTGTCACTCTCCCTCGGGGTGATGCAAGAGATTAGGCAACAACGGATTGGTGGAAAATGGAATGAACAAAATGTGAAATGAAATGTGGGTGTGTGAACAAAAGTGATCCCCAATCGCAAAGAGTCTTTTGTGTGTCGGTGTTTTACTTGGAATAAGTATTTCAAGGTCGTCTCCTCAGGGAAGGAAATGTCAAGTTGTGTGAAAGTGATTTTTGTGAACAAAAAGGAAAAGTGTAAAATCTTTTGTTTGAGTTTTGGTGTTTGAAGTTTGTAAATGAAAATACAATAAAAACAAGTTTTGGCTAATCCAAAAGGTTCCCTTCAATGGGAATGTCCAATCAACTCGAAACCTTCCTCCGAGGGTTTATAGATGAACGATTGATTCGTGGGAAGCTAGGGATAAGATGGGTCACTATCTAAGCATAAACCGTGACTAGGCCTACGGAATATCAAAGACTCACCAACTTATCCACTCTCAACCCAGTCAAACCGAACCATCGTACACCGAGAGAGGAAAGAAAATGAGTTGAAATGGAAAACCCAAGAGGAGGTCTCCCTTGAGTTAGCCAACTAAAAATCTAGCTAGTCATGCATAAAGGAAAGACAAGCATAATGTAAATGGACATAATGAAATGGAGCATGAAACTTGAACTAATACAAGAAAACTTAAACTAAGAAGACAAATATGAAATACCCAATTTAAAAGCTTGAAATGAAGAAAACTTAAATAACAATGGTGAAATCTCAAACATGTAACTAAACTTGGAATAGACTTGAAGTAGAGGAGATTACAATGCAAGAAATAAAGATTACAAGAAGATTAAAGCTTACAGGAACGAAAATGCAAGAACATAAGCTTTCTACTATTCATCATCTTCTTCACTAAAACTACTCCTAGCTTAGGTAGCCACCCCTCAAGAACTTGTGTAATGCTGAGTATATGGTGTGTTTGCCTTCAAATTTCGTGCATGGTAGTCCCCCCTAGCTGTGTGAAAGGCCTCCATCAATAGGGGGCTGAATGGATGGGTGTTGCAGGCTAGGACAAGCCTCCCCCAGGCTACCCCTTCTCTCCCATCCTCATTAATGCAATGGCCTCCAAAGTCTTTTAATTGTGTAAGGGAGGCATGGAAATGTGTAAGGAAATGTTGGGGGCAAGTGGGAGAAGTGTAGGTGGGACCCCCAAGCAAGTGGAGATGAGTTGCAGGCGTTTTTGGGCTATTCGGCACGGCGTACCGGTACTGAGTACCGGTACTTCGTACACCAGTAGTTTCAGCGTACCGGTACTGAATACCGGTACGGTTTTTCTGCTCCGGACCAGTCTTCATAGAATTGGCATAACTTTTGATCTAACCGTCCGATTGAGATGAAATTTTGACACCATATAGAAGACATCCAGATCTACAACTTTCATGTTTTGAAATTTTTTCAGATTCGAAGCGGATCATGGTCAAAATGGAGGAATACCGAGGCTCTGTTTCCAGATGGTGTGGCTGCTGGTGCTTTTGTTCCTAAACACCAATACCTCCTTGATTTCTTCACTTTTAAGCCTCCAAATCTTCATTTAATGTGTCCATGCCCTCACCACACATCCTTCATAGTTTCAAGGTCCTAAAATCAATCATTTAAGCTATAAAAACTTGCAACATCGAGAATTCAACATTATTCATAAAATCGGCTAACTCTAAGTACTTAGATGCAAAAGTTGAGTTAAAATGCATGTAATGAGGCCTTGAAATATACAATATTTTGTGCTCATCAGGTGGCAAGGGCTAAAAATGCACACACTGATGCTCTAGCAGCCCTAGCTTCGGCTCTCAAGAAAAATTCGAGAAGAACAATATTGGTAGAGTGGCAAGAAAAAATTGAGCACCGAACTAGGCTCTAGCTAGATGGTCCCGATCAACAACTTCCTTAAGAATGGGCAACTCCCTGAGTATAAAAAGGAAGCCCATAAGCTAAGGTTGAAAACATCTAGGTTTTGGTTATCAATAAAAGATGAGTTTTACCGACGATATTTCACAAGTTTGTATTTAGTTTGCGTACACCCAATCAAGGTTCAGGATTTTTTATTCAAAATTCATGAGGAAAGCTATGGGGAACAATTGGGAGGCAGATCTTTGGCGCACTGAGCTCTGTCACAAGGCTATTGGTGGCCCTATATGTAGTGGGAAGCGCAACGACATGTGAAGCAATGCGAGAAGCGTAAAAAATTCTCAACCATCTTGAGATAGCCGACACAATACTTGAGCCCTCTAAAAAGCACATGGCCCTTTGCACAATGGGACTAGACTCCATTGGGCCTAATGCCTAAAGCACATGGAAACAAGAAGTACCTTCTTGTAGGAATTGACTATTTTGCAAAATTGGTAGAAATCGAACCCCTGGAAAATAGAAGCAACACTGATACAAAGAGATTTGTGTGGAGTGACATTAATACAAGGTTTGGCATCCCTAAAGACTTAATCTTTAATAATGGCAACCAGTTCAACAGTGAACCATTCAAAGCATTTTGCCAACATTACGGGATCTGAACCATTACTCCTCACCTACTTACCAACAAAAATAATGGGTAAGTAAAGATATCAAACAAACCAATCTTGGATGGAATTAAAAAAAAGGCTAGAGAAAGGTAAAGAAAAATGGGTGGAAGGGTTGCCCAGCGTGTTCTGGGCATACCGAACCAAATCACGATGGGCAACGGGGGAAACTCCATACACATTAGCATACGGGATGGAGGCAATCATACCTCTAGAGATCGATTTTCCTACGCTTAGGTCAGAATTAGGAAATAGTTCAAAAAATGAAGATTCCATCACTAAGGATTTGGACCTGGTAGAAGAACGAATGGAGTTAGCATCCATAAAAGTGGCATCCTACCACTAACAAAAGTCCCGAGCTCACAACAGTTAGGTCTCACCAAGGGGATTCTTGGTCGTGGACTTGGTCCTAAGGAAAATCATAGGCACTCCTAAAAAATTGATAGAAGGATAACTCGGGGCCAACTAGGAAGGACCTTACAGGGTCACATCGATAGGTGGAAATGGATCTTAAAAACTCAAAACCATAGAGGGGAGGTCACTTACATGACCCTGAAACAAAATAAGCCTATGAAAGTACTATTTTTGAAGCACCTTTAGAAGTACATAGAAGTACCTTCGGTCAGAAAGTTCTGGAGTGCCTCTAGAAAGGAATTGATTCAAGTACATACAAAATTAGCTAGGTCTTTTTAAAAAGTTGTAAGGCTTTTATATCAATTTTTATAAAAATCATTTTTACAAAGTGCCTTTGTAAATCTTGTACGAACCTTTACAAGGAAAATGAATTGAAAAAGACCCACGAATAGAGTTCTAGGCAAAAAACCCGAGGCCACTCGAGCACTAAGACAATCTACTGCCAAGGCAGGGAGGAAAAATCCTAAAAAAGGTAGGGACCTAACTGAGGTATAACCACCCAATAGAACTTTTGCATTCATATGGTGTAAGCCAATTGGTAAAGATTAGAGACCGAATGAATCGGTGCGATGTCATATCAAGTGACCAATATGAATGCCCGAACTCTTAATTGAGGTCGAGCTTCTTTGCCAGGGGAAGGGGGTATGAACTTTTTCTAAGTATAAAGGCCCGGAACATCATTGAGGGCAAGCCTCCCTGTTAGGACAAGGGGGCATGAACTTTTTCTAAGTATAAAGACCAGACCCTTCATTGGGGCCGAGCCAATCTATTGGAGAAAAAAAGAATTTATGCGAATAAAGAATACGAAGAATTACCAAAAATATTCCTTATTTTGATCAGAATATTTTTGTAAGTACGAAAGATAAAAAGGGCTTAAGCAGCTTGACTCGGAGCACTAACAGAATGGCGAGTGAATAGCCTAAAAGACTGGAGAACGTCAACAACCCTTAAATCCTTATCCCAACCTTTTTTAAAGTTTATCTTTTCAATCTGGCTAACTTGCTGGGCGAGCTCTTCCTCTACCTTCTCCTCCCATCGTTGTAGGCTGAATCTTCTTTGGCTTTAGAACCAGCCTTGATACTTTCAAACTCTTCAAGAAGTGCAACATGATCTTCTTGATCTGGGAAAGCTCGCAAGAAGCCTCGGCTTCTAAGGACTTCAACTCATCATTGGAAGACTTCAAACGATCTCTCTCTTCCTCAAAATCAGTCATTTCATCTTGGAGGACCAAGATTAATTTTCTTACAAAGCTTGGAAACTTCGGCGTCTAGTTGGTCGTTCTTCTCCAAAGCAGTCATACGATCATAAACAACATTTTTCATGCCCTTGTCTTTTCAAGTAATTTGAGTACAAACTTCGTGGGCCTGTTGAAGACTGTATAACAGAACACTTAGAAAAAATTCACGAAACGTCAAACCACGAAAAAATTCACGAAACATCAAACCACAAAATAAAAGAGAAGATTTACAAGCACCTGAAGGTTCCAGCTCCATCAAAAGCTACCCAGTAGCCCACTCTACTCCCAATAGCCCATCCTAGCAGCCACCCTACTGACGGCTTGCCAGTGGACTACATGATGGCTGGACGGCTGAAGCTTTGACAAAGCTTGCCAAAGCCTTAAATGTGTTCCCTTCCTTCTTGACTTATTTGGCCAGAAAACTCCCTATAAATAGGAAGCTTAGTGAAGGCCAGAAACATGCTCAAGTTTAGTGAGGAAGAAACAGAGAGAGAAAGAGATTCAAGAGAGATCTCTGTGTGAGAATATTTTGTAATAATTCTTGTATTTTATTTCAAGAGAGAAATAAAGATTCCTTTTTTGTTTATATCTTGTTTGTAGTGTATTTCCGGCCCTGGGTAACCAACAAGTGGTATCAGAGCTTTGGTTGGGTCGTTGAAAATTTTTTCAACTCACTGTTTTTTGGTTCGTACGAGTTCTAAACGAACTCGAAATCAAATTTTGAGCGCACCATTGGATTCCCCTTGTCGAAACGAGTCGAACTCCATTGGCCTCGCATCATTCCGATGTCGGACGCTCTCTCACGGTCCTCGCCGGAAAGTTCACCGGCCACCGGAGTTGTTGGCGAAGCTCACCGGAGTTGCTGTCGGAAGTTCGCCGGACTGGTGACCGGAGGAAGGTTGAAGACGACGGAATATTCCCCTCCATCAAAGAATATTCCCAGAGCATATTCCATCCAGAGAATATTCTTACAGAATATTCCATCCAAAAGAATATTCCGTTAAGTTACCAAAAACTTTCCGAGTCAATTCTGAGCTCATTTTAGCTCCATTTTTGGTTAACCAGCACTCTTTCCCAGCTATTTCAACCGTTCTGGACGCAAAGGTGCACTCCATTTTTCAAAATTCAGCCCTGAAATATTTGATCGAGACATTTAGAGCCTAAAAACTCAAAATGTCTACGGAGGAATCAACGTCGGGAGCTATGATCAAACTCACTGCCTCTAATTATACATTTTGGAGACCTCAGATGGAAGATCTCCTAAGCTGTAAAGACTTGTACGATCCCTTGGAGGCAGAAGGTGTAAATCCAGATCCGAAAAAAGAAACGAAGTGGAAGAAACTGAACAGAAAAACCATTGGTCAAATCAGGCAATAGATTGACCACAATGTATTCCTCCATGTTGCACAAGAGACTGATGCACATGTCCTCTGGAAGAAGCTGGAAGACATGTACCAGGCCAAGACTGCTCGGAATAAAGCCCTTTTGGTGAGGCGGTTTGTGAATCTGAAGTTAAAAAGTGGAACTTCAATTGCCGAGCACACTAGTGAGTTCCAGAGTCTGGTAAATCAATTATCATCGATAGAGTTGAATCTGGGGGATGAAGTACATGCTCTCTTGCTTCTTAGTTCTCTACCAGACAGTTGGGAAACGCTGGTAGTCTTTCTCAGCAATTCGGCTTCAGGAGGTAAACTTACCATGTTAATGGTTAAGGATGCCCTATTCAATGAGGAGGTCAGGAGAAATGATGTTGGCATTGACCAGTCAAATGCCCTCGTCACTGAGAGCAGAAGCAGACAACAAGGAGGTAGCAGAGGCAGGGGAAGAGGAAGGAGTAAGAGTATAGGAAAGTCACAAGATCCAGGGAGATCAAATAACGGAGGTAAACCTACATACAAGTGTTACCATTGTGGCATGCAAGGCCACATGAAGAAAAACTGCCGCAAGTTGCTACGAGAGCAAGGCCAAGGCAGTAATCAGCAGAAGAAACAGGATGGAGAGACGCTAGTCACTCTCTCAGAGGACGTGGCCATTCTTTCTATCAATGAGGAGAGATGCCTTCATTTTCAAACCAAGACGCTGAGTGGGTGGTAGATACTGCAGCTTCATACCATGCCACTCCTCACAGCGAGTTCTTCTCGACGTACAAAGCTGGAGACTTTGGTACGGTGAGGATGGGAAACACCAGTTCTTCCAAGATCGTGGGATTTGGTGATATTCAGATAAAAACAAATGTTGGCTGTACAATGGTATTGAAGGATGTCCGACACGTGCCTGACATTCGGCTAAATCTACTTTCCGGAATAGCCCTCGACAGATAGGGCTACGATAACCACTTCAGCAATGGCACATGGAAGCTCATGAAAGGTGCCATGGTTGTCGCCCAAGGACATATTTGTGGCACGCTTTACAAGGCCCATGTGAAGGTTTTCTCAGACAGCCTCAATGCAGTTGAAAATAAGGCTTCACCAAATCTGTGGCACCAGAGACTCGGTCACATGGGGGGAAAATGATTGTTTACCTTGGCAAAGAAGGATCTCATCATAGTTGCCAAGGATGTTGCACTAAATCCTTGTGATCATTGCTTGTTTGGTAAACAACATCGAGTCTCTTTCAGTTCCTCTATGAAGAGGAGATCAGAGTTGTTAAGCCTGGTACACTCTGATGTTTGCGGTCCGCTGGAGGTGGAATCATTGGGCAACAACAGATATTTTTTGACCTTCATTGATGATGCTTCACAGAAGGTATGGGTGTACTTCCTAAAGACGAAGGACCAAGTGCTCGAATGCTTCAAAAGATTTCATGTCATGGTAGAGCGAGAAACAGGAACGAAGCTAAAGTGTCTCCAAACAGACAATGGAGGCGAATATACTTCCAGAGAGTTTGAAGCATACTGTGAAAATTATGGTATCAGACATGAGAAGACTGTTCCATGTACTCCACAGCACAATAGAGTAGCAGAGAGGATGAATTGAACCATTATGGAAAGAGCCCGATGCATGCTCAGTATGGCAAAGCTGCCGAAGCCATTCTAGGGTGAAGCTCTTCGCGCCGCCTGTTATCTGATAAACAGATCACCGTCAGTACCATTGAATTTTGATATTCCGGAGAAGGTGTGGTCTGGTAGGAATCCTTCCTATTCTCACTTAAGAATATTTGGGTGCAAAGCATTTGCACATGTATCCAAGGAGCAAAGGCAGAAACTTGATGTCAAGACCACTTCGTGCATCTTTATAGGCTACGAAGATGAAGAATTTGGGTATAGATTGTGGGACCCAAAGGCCAAAAAGATCATCAGGAGCAGGCACATGGTGTTCCATGAAAACCAGGCATATGAGGACTTTGAAAATCCCACAAAGTCCAGCAGTTCTAGTTCCAGTGCACAGGACATTGTTCCAGACCCTGCACCATTACAGTTCGCCACAGATAATGACGAAGTGCATGATGAAGCTACAGAAGCAGAGCAAGCTGATGATGAAGGTGTTGAGCAGGGGGAGCAACAACCCCCTCCACCAGATGTTGCAGGACCATCACAACAACCAGAGGATGGTGTACCTCATATAGCTGACAAGCCTCAATCACGAAAATCCGAAAGAGGACGCATTCCGTCGAGTAGATATCCGGAGTCAGACTATATTCTGCTTACTGATGAGGGGGAGCCGGAGAGCTTCCAGGAGGCACAGGCTCATACAGATAAAGATAAGTGGATGTAAGCTATGCAGGATGAGATTGATTCCTTGCAGAAAAATCAACCTATGAGCTTGTGAAACTTCCAAAAGGCAAGAAAGCACTGAGGAATAAATGGGTGTTCAAGCTGAAGAAAGGCGACAGTGGAAAATTGGTGAAGTATAAGGCTCGATTGGTCGTTAAATGATTCCAACAGAAGAAAGGAATTGACTTTGACGAGATCTTCTCACTAGTCGTTAAGATGACCTCAATTCGAGTCATTCTCGGATTAGTAGCCAGTTTAAACTTGGAGCTTGAACAAATGGACGTGAAAATTGCATTTCTTCATGGAGATCTGACTGAATAAATCTATATGGAACAGCCGGAAGGTTTCCAGGTTCCAAGAAAGGAAAATCTGGTCTGCAAGTTGAAGAAGAGTTTGTACGGCCTCAAGCAAGCGCCCAGACAGTGGTATAAGAAATTTGACTTATTCATGGTAGGTCAAGGCTACAAGAGGACTGATGCAGATCAGTGTGTTTACATTCAGAGATTCTCGGATGACAATTTCATTGCACTCCTACTTTATGTTGACGACATGCTGATCGTCGAAAAGGATGCAATAAAGATTAGCCAATTGAAGAAGGAACTGTCCAAGTCCTTTGATATGAAGGACTTAGGCCCAACTCAGCAGATACTAGGCATGCAGATTGTTCGTGATAGGAAAACCAAGAAATTGTGGCTATCACAGGAGAAATACGTTGAACGGGTGATCCAGAGGTTCAACATGGATACTGTCAAGCCAGTCAGCATCCCACTGGCTAATCATTTCAAGTTGAGCAAGAATTCTTGTCCCTCATCAAAGAAGGAGATAGAAGATATGACAATGATTCCTTACTCTTCAGCAGTTGGGAGTCTAATGTATGCAATGGTATGTACCAGGCCAGATATTGCCAATGCAGTGGGCATGGTGAGCAGATTTCTTTCCAATCCAGGGAAAGAACACTGGGAGGTGGTCAAGTGGATTCTCAGATACCTTAAGGGAACATCAAAGATATGCTTGTGTTACGGAGGAGTTGAACCAGTTTTGGAAGGCTATACAGATTCAGATATGGCTGGAGATCTTGATGATAGAAAATCTACATCAAGATTTATTTACACTTTTGCAGGGGGACCTGTGTCATGGCAATCAAAGTTGCAGAAGTGCATAGCTTTATCCACGACAGAGGCAGAGTATATTGCTGCAGCAGAAGCTAGTAAGGAAATGTTGTGGTTAAAGAGGTTTCTCCAAGAACTAGGTATTAAACAGAAGGAATACAAGGTGCATTATGATAGTCAAAGTGCTCTAGACTTGAGCAAGAACTCAATGTACCATTCCCGGACGAAGCATATTAATATTCGCTATCATTGGATACGCGAAGTGATGGAGCAACAGTTATTGAAACTAGTGAAGATCCACACAAAGGAGAATCCAGGAGACAAGTTGACAAAGGTCGTTACTCGGGATAAGCTTGAGCTATGCACAGACATAGCAGGAATGAATGTTTGATTACATTCTCTTCTGATGGTTCTGGAGGGGGAGATTTGAAGGTTCCAGCTCCATCAAAGGCTACCCAGTAGCCCACTCTACTCCCAGTAGCCTATCCTAGCAGTCACCCTACTGACGGCTTACCGGTGGACTGTTTGATGGCTGGACGGCTGAAGCTTTGACAAAGCTTGCCAAAGCCTTAAATGTGTTCCCTTCCTTCTTGACTTATTTAGCCAGAAAACTCCCTATAAATAGGAAGCTTAGTGAAGGCCAGAAACATGCTCAAGTTTAGTGAGGAAGAAACAGAGAGAGAAAGAGATTCAAGAGAGATCTCTGTGTGAGAATATTTTGTAATAATTCTCGTATTTTATTTCAAGAGAGAAATAAAGATTCCTCTTTTGTTTATATCTTGTTTGTGGTGTATTTCCGGCCCTGGGTAACCAATAGCACCATCGACAGAAAGACACTTTGGGAAATCTGGTAATCACTCATTGATTCATTGGCAACCAGATTCAAAGGAATGATCACTCCCTTGGCAATGCCAACAGCAACATTCACATTGGCCACAACCGAGTCCTTCACAATAATCTCTCTACCCTTGGCCTTCCGGACAGAGCAAAAAGGAGAAATCTCTTAATATCCTTGATCAGATTCACTGATCTCCATGACTTTCCTCTTCTTAATGGTATGTTTTTGTTGCTTTTTTATCTCAAGAGAGGTATCAACATCAGGGGAAATGGTCGTAGCAGGAGCATTATCGCCTGAGGCATCTGTCAGTATGTTTTGCACTGGTCAGTATGAGAAGAGTGATCAAATCCTTATCCGATATAGGTATGGTCTCGACCTCATATGGACAAATGGGATTAGAAGGAGGAACAAGAATTTGATCAGCAAATGGAATTTGGGAAGTAGGAGCAATTGGAACAGAACTTGGGGATATGACAGAACTAAAAACAAGGTCAATGAATTTCTTTACAATTCGGCCTAGGCCAAGGATAATGGATTTTTGGCGGAACTTTGGTGTAAAAGCTCTATGGGTTTCAAGCACTTCTCGGTCCTCTGCCAAACAAGCATTGGGCCTATCTGGAACAACTATGAAGGAATGGTACATGGGAGTATAACCAAGCAGCTGGTATGTAACTCGGCAGAACAAGGTCTCGTTGAAAGACCACACCTTCTTGAGATCCTCCATATTGAAAAATCGTTCAGAAATTCTCCTCTTTACATCTTCTTCTACTCAGTATTGAAAAATAAGGAAAATTAGAAGATTTAACTAAATGTCTATAAAAAAAGAAGGAAAATAGGAAAACAATTTAGACATCTAAGGGAATACCTAGAGCATCGCTCTCATAATGGCATCGATAATCAAGCACTTCACTAGCTTTGTGCTCCCAGTTTCCAAACATAAACACTCTATCCTTTTTGTGGTTCTTGTTAGAGTCAAGGACGTGAGTAACGAGAATGGTCATCACCAGTAGGCTTGACAATGTATCTGTACAAGTTGTCCCAGAGACCAAGATTGGTTCCAAGGAGGTTGTTAAAAGCCACAACTCCCATCACCATTCAAAATAAATTGAGACAACATTGAAGGAGGGAGAGTCTAAATGAAAAAAGTAGCCCGAGAAGAAGGGGATGAAGAGGGAAACAAATTGCACCTTCAGTGGTGGAGATCGTGTACAGAGGGATAGACTCCATGGAACTGATAAGACTTCATCAGTCCTAGAAAGCCTGACCTCTATATCATTGGGGATGTTATAGGTATCCTTAAAATCATGGATGTCCTCTTTTATAAGGGGATCCATGGAAGATAGAGAAGAATTGCAGACTAAGCTCTAACCATTTGTGGAGAAAGTAGAAATGAAAAGGACGAAGACGATATTTAAAAAGAAAAGAAAGGCGCCAAGTGAAATGACCCTACAGTCGAAAGGACACTTGCATTTAATGATGCAAGGCATTCTGCAGAAAAGAAAAGTAATGTTTAGCATCTTTTCTCGAGAATGATGAAAAGTCAGGAAACATCAACCGATGTGTACCACGTAGCAGACATTCCATGAAAGGCAAGTGAAGGGGCATAAAACGACTATACATGATTGAGACAGTTAATGAGACGATGTGTCCTAAGGCATGTGAAAAAAACACATGGAAGAGGCACATGACAAACTATAGTCTCCATTACAACTGATCGAACAGATGGCTAAAGTGTTTGGCCGAATAGGCCGAGCTGTCAATATGACCGAATCAAAAGCAAGACCGAGTAGATCTTGCAAGCAATCTTCCAAACGGAATCATTCAGTACATGAGATAGTCAGGCAATCCCGATAAATTAGAGGTAGGGTTGGACCGATAAGAACGTTGCCTAAATCATAGGTGAATGTTATAAGTGTACCCTGACTAATGGGCAAATGACAAGAGATCTAGAAGAAATCCCAGCATCAATCAAAAGTAATCCTACAAAGAATTAAGTGTGTCATTTAATATAGCCAACAATTGAAATCATGGCAGAATAGTTGTCATGCAATGCTATAAATACCGGGTGATACTTGAGTCTAGAGTACGCACTTCTAATCCTGCAAACTTCTTTTTTTTCTTTCAGAACCTCTACTGACTTAAATATTGAAGTGCCTCCAACCGGCTTAGTCCCGTTCTTCGACAGTTTATTCATTTTGCAAGACGAACACGACAACCTTTGTTCACTCTTTCTCAATTAAACCAAGATCAAAAGGTGAGAGATTTTTTCCTCTTACATTTACTATATATCCAATTTTAATAAATAGAAGGAAAACTCGATTCCAAGTCCTAGGTACATGACTTTTCGGTTTTTAAGTTCAACCTGTATCTTTTTTGTGGGTCATAGAAGACACATTCAAATTAAAAAAAAAAATTTACCCTTGTAGATAATAACAATGCAAAAAATACAAGGGGTTTGATTGAAGTTTTTCCTTCATAAACCACCCACAATGGGCTAAAATCCGACAAGCAGGTCTAGCTCTATTCAGCATGGATGGATGACAAATTCAAGCAACACCTATAATGTATATATTTATAGGCAAAAGAGCTTAAAGAACATAAAAGAGCGGCCAAAACATACTAAATATAAGACAAGGATCTCTAGGACTAACAATGGTTGACACTTGACAGTCATAAATTAAGGTACCATTTACAATGATCAAATATTCAACAAGATACATAAGAGTTAATTACAATAACCACATGAGCATATTATAGGCAAAACTAGTCTCAACGCATGTGGGTAAAATGTACATAAAACCCTCCTAAAATCTAGCAATGACTGGATCCTCGGGACATGATCATGTAAAGCTCCAAAGATCAATCTCGTTTCCATATACTTGGGCAGCTTGATTTGGTCCATTTGAATATAATTGGGATGATGCTACATCATCGTGAGGAGATAAACAGAAGTCCTTGGTGGAGTGACCATAGCCGGATAATTGCTCCGGTGTCTCGGATTGGCCATTGAGTTGAATTGCTACAAGCTGGTCCACTGCAGCCCAACCGCGAGGCCCTTCCTCCCGTGCCTCGCCCATTTTTACTGTGCAAGCACTGCCAGGGTTGGTGCTTGAAGGTTCAGTTTCTGAGAGCATCTCATTGAACAAAAGACCACAATCCTCAAAACAAGAGTCTTGTTTAAAATCCAAATTATCGACAGGAAGTGATATTGAAGCAGCTGGAATTGCTGGACTTGGAATTGGAAAATGCAAGAACATATTGGGAAACTCCTCACTGATTTCCCTGTCAATTTGATTCAGGTAATGCAAGAGCTTATTGTTGTTGATTTTTCTATCGATGATTTCTCTTTTTTCTTGCTTGCAACACTTTGTCTTGTTTTTAAATGTTTTATTAAGAACACCATCATTGTCAATTGAGTTATAAGGTTGGGTCTTTGAATCCGGAGACGACGATGTGTGTTGGGGACTCTGGAGGGTCTTGCGGAAGTTTCTCTTTTTGAAAATTCGGCATACAGCCCAAGGATCTTCTGGAGTTGACATTCGTTTTAGATTCGAGCCCTGAATTAACAAAAGTATCATCGATTATGAATTGTTACATGTTCAAAGACTAGTCTATGAATGCATTACTCGAGCATTACAACAACAGTATCCAAAAGTAATATAGTGCTATCAAAACATGACATTTTAGTAGTCTCTTGTATTATGTATAATGTAGATGTGATCAGTTAGAACCCACGGTATTTCTCTTTCAAACTTGTATTTAAAAATCAAGGTTTTTTTGATTGAAAAATCATGCACTGAAATTTCAATAGAAATAAAGATCCTGGCTTACCTTGGTCTCGTGGGTGCTGTAATCTAGCCTATATTCATAGATGATCCAATCTGATTTTTGCCCGTATGGCGCTCGCCCTTCGTAGAACACCAAAGTCTTCCTCATTCCAATTTTTCTATAGCAGCTGTATATGACCTTATCACGGCCTGTAGCCTTCCAGAATCCGGCTGTAGTCGCACGATTAGTGCGACTCCCGGTCGGGTATTTTCTATCTTTGTGACAAAAGAAGTACCATTCATTTTGTGGGGTGCCTCCTATTTTGCACCTCTCTACAAAACCAAGAAAACCACAAACACCATAATTAGGGTAAATCATAAAACTTGCTTAGATCATAGTAAATTGGATATTATAAAAGTTAATCATAGAAATGGAGGTTGAATTTACCTTGGATATCCCATGGTTCAAGCTTGTTAAGATCAATCTCACGAATTACATTGAAGTCTATCATTTCATGGGCAACTTTCTTCCTCAAGTAGTAACACAGAAGCTCCTCTTCTGTCGGATGGAATCGAAAACCCGGGGGGACCTGAGACTGACCATTTACTGATAGAGTCATTTCTCTGTACTACACTTATAGAGAGAGTAATATGTGAAATAGATTGAGATCAAATGAGCAAACAACAGCAAGTTAACATAGGGATTATGCAGAATTGGTAGCAAAGATGGATATTTATATGTGGGATGTAGGTGTCACTACGAGCGGGTGTGTGTAGGTTAAAAATGACACTTGATCTGAATATCTATTTGAAAATACCTCAAAATCCTGCTTAACAGTGACACTTCCAGCTGAAAATCATTTTAGAAATAACCCAAGAACTATCACCATCTGAAAATACCTCTCTCGCTCTCTCTCTCTCTCTATCTTTCTCTTGTTAGTTGTACAACCACCTCAACAAGAAGATGGCTAGACATATTCTATGACAAAGGTTGGGCCAGAGAGACTGCCACAGTGAAGATATTCCAAATGATTGGACAAAGAGTTCCTTTAGAGAGAGTGGTTGTCAATATAGAATTCTTGTCTTCACAAAGGAATATTTTTCAGATTTTAAGGCAAATAAAATAGATCGTGTTTTGATTTTCTTTTCAATTTCTTGTGTGCAAAATAATTGGAGTGTAGAATTCTAAAATATTAAAAAAAAAACAGATGAAACAAAATTATTGATGAATTCACCCTTTTTTTATTAGCTTTAAGGTAGTGTTGGCGAGGGAGCTCTGCCAACAGCAGATCCACAACTATCAAAAAGATGACTAATTATTATGAACTTCAACCATGGAAAAAAGAGGGGGGGGGGGGGGGGGGGGGGGGGGGGGGGGGGGGGGGGGGGCGGCCATGAAGTTTGAATTAGTGATATATTACCTCCCTAAGTTTTTAAATCTATACACGTTGTGATTTACCAACTCAAATTATAGAATGATAAAGTATATCACTAACTCAAACTATAGGGTGGTAATTCATTTTGCCAAAAAAAACCCCTAGAAAAAATGGATATGGATCATGTATGAGGGAAGTATATATAACTCACGATGGAGGGGATTTTAGCTATATGGTTAAACATTTTGAGACATATAACACATAAAGTAGGGAAAATTCTACAGTATCGAAAAAAAAATTTGACTACTGTACTATCGGTTACTAATGTTTATAGGTAAAGTTACAATTTCAAAAGAGAAGTTACAATAGTTCAAAAGAAGGTAATGATCGATTACAGACATCGATGATTGATTATGAAAATCTTGTTATCAATCACAACCTTCCATAATCGATAATATCATTTACAGTTATAAATTACACCTCAAAACAATTATAATTTAACTTTAAAAAATTATAATTTGTGGTAACATACGGCCATAGCCCTTCCCCATAAAGTAGCAACGTAGTTTTGTTTTCTTCTTGTAGTGACACATTGGACATACAAAAGTTTTGGGTGGATGTTGTGTGAATCTGCGATTTGGACATTCTTTCTCTCAAACTAGAGATATATTGTGTCATTTGAAAAGCAATAAGTAAGGGTTCTTAAACAAATCGAGCTATTCAAGTTTCATTCGTTTTGTCTTAATTTTAATTCGTTCGTATTAATGATCAAATTTTTAAGTTGGTTTTAATTTAACAAATGTTATGTTAGGCATACAAAGCCTGATTTTTAATCAAGAGATTCTGTGTTGTTACCTTACTGGGCATGAGTTTTTTTTTTCTTTCTTATTTCCTTGAACTCGAGCTCGAGTTCGAGCTTGTAGTGTACAAGTAGCCTAGTTGAACCGTGCCTGATTATAGGATTAACAAGTGAGCTTGAACAAGAATCTAAACTCTATCATCAAGTTGAAATTTGTGACAATCACTTATAGTTGAGTATCAGCTTAGAAAAACTCAAAAGACTTGACTCGATTAACATTTTCACCCACCTCCACTGGCCCTAAAAAAAAAACCTAACACGCAGCCATTTTCACAAAATTATTGAATGTGGTTTTTATTTTATTGGGAGGTTAATTTAGGTTAATCAGTTATTTTATGGAGACATGATGTCAACAAAGTTCTTGTTAATGAGCAATGCTACTTGAATATAAAATATTAACATGGTTTGCAGACTATATTAATTACTGTCGTTGATTTAACTGTGAATTCCAATATTTGTTGGAGTCTATTGTCAATTCAATGGTTGTGAGATTTTCACCACTACGACTCCTCATTCAATTCCTTCGAAGGCGTTGAATCCTTTTCCGCATTCCAGAATCCCCTCCATTCTTCCACTTCACCCCCGATGAGTAACTAGAACCAATTTGGTCACGTTTTCATATTCTAATTAAATACTTTCCATTTTTCTTTTGATTATTCTCAAAGGAGAAAATTACTCTATCAACTACAGATTGGTTGAAACTGAAACCATTTAGGTTGAAAGCATAGTGCTGATACCTAAAGCAATGAACCAGATACCTACTACAGGCCTTGCAACTAAAAAGAAATGTAAAAAACGAGAGTTGTTGAAACTCACATATTGGAAAATCAATCGGCCAAAATAATCATGAGTAGCTACGATATTATAAGTTCCTTCCTCTTGACCGAATTTGTAACCTTCATCAACAGATTCATGGTTAAATCAATATTTTAGATACAAATAACATTTTTCCCTTTTTATTTCCACAACGAAGTACTTCTAGAATAAAACGTAATTATTATTAAACCTAGTAGCCTGTCTGAATGAGGTTGTGGTCTCGGGAGTCAACTATTCTTTCAGTTTTATATTTTGATTAAATCCATCAACTTGTTGGTTTCACAAATATATTAATCATAGAGAAATATAACAATTGATAATAAAATACATATGGCTTGGTTGTAGGTTTGCCATGAACCGGATTAAATTAATCACAATGGAATATACCTATTAATAATAAAAAAAAAAAAAATGGCTTCGTTTTAGGTTTGTTATGAACAATCTTTTAAATTCATATGCACGAGACCCACAAATAAATAACAATGCGAAATTAAAAAATATATAAAACACATATTTACGTGGTCCACTTCTGAAATTTACGTATGTGAACCAAAGTTTCACTATCAAAGATCAAAGAATTCTCTAAACCAGCGAATACATAAATCAAACTTAATTTCCAAAATTTGCAATAGTTATTGTATCCAAATATCCTTATTTCATAATATAATTAGAAATTCAAATTGTGAAGAGATCAAATTTCCGAAGCACCATCTTTTTATTTTTCTTTTTTTTGAAAAGGATACAACACGAGGACCTCTCAAAGAGTCACCCATCTTAGTACTACTCTCGCCCAAACACGCTTAACTTCAAAGTTCTAATGGAATCCAGTGCATTAGTGTTGGTATAATCGCACCCTTCCGAAGCACCATTTGTCTACATTTTGGACATGTTTCTAAGCATTGGTTCCAAAAAATTTACCCCAGAAAAGCTTAGTCTATGGCTCCTGGCATGTTGAGGCATATACGAATCGAACCGTAACACAAGAAATCCACAACATTAAGCTATATAAATCCTTGTCTTCTTTCCTAGTTCTTTCCAAGAATATTCTTTGACTGGCTCCTTTTTATGGTAATATTTTCTTCTTCTTCTTTTCAATTCTTTTGTTGTTTGCATGGTTCTGGCGTTTATTAAAAAATGGTGGGATGTAGATTTGAGAATCAAATACTATATTGATAGCCAACAACATACGACTTTATAGTAACCTCACTGCCCTATTTTAATTAACATGTGAAACCATTGGTGCTTCTAGAATTTGCTCAACGTAAGTTGAAAAAGTTGGTGGAGGTGTTTGACCATATATACTTTTTCTACCTTGATAAATAGAGATGGTAACTAAGCAGTATATATAATCTCTATGCGTACAGTAATGTTATTGGGACATAAAAAACGAACTTAATTTGTTGACTGATATAAAAAACGAACTTGATTTGTTGACTTAATAATGTAATGACTATTCCTGTGTTATTGTAAAGGATGGATCCCACATGGGGATGTGTGGATTTGTGGACTTTTAGAGAGGGTCGATTGTGTTTGTGACACTTGAAAGTCTATACCTTGGTCTCTTTACCTGTCCAACTTCTTCTATATCATGAGTTATGTCTAAAGAGATGGTAATGCATTTAAATTGTGAGGCACAACACAATGACAACGATGTCAATTGCAATTGGTTGGATCGTCATTAGGTCTGACAAAATCTAACACAACAAAATTAACCGACATGAATTGATACAAAATTAATGGACTTGAATTTGATCATAACATGTTTGAATAATAAATGGGTGAATCTATTAGACCAACATAAAGTGATGGGACTCAGTCCCGTGCAGGCGGTTTGGTGGATCGGAACGGTGACAGCTAAGGTGGTAGGACTCACTCCCGTGCAGCCCATGTCACTTGGAGAGGGGTCCAAACAAAAATGTTTGGGCTTAAAGGGGTGGATTGTGATATTCCAGAACCCAAACCGAAGTGTAAAATGAGTGATACATAACTGACTTGCATTGTATAGCATGTTTTAAAATTGGTGGACCTAGCCCAAAACGATCAATGTTGTACAATGCGAGGAGTCTATGAACTTGGTAACAAATTCCAACGCAATAAACTTGGTGCGTACCCTTCATGATTATCGTATAGTTGATGGAAATTTTTATGAATAATGCATCTCTCTCTCGCTCTCTCTCTAGGGATGGCAGTGGACCAAAGCGGGGGTGGGGGTTGTAGTCTCTATTTTCGTACCTACTTAAAAAAACTTCGTCCATCCCCGGTCCTGTAACGCCCCAAATTTCACAGAAGCGTAATTAAAAAAAATTATTTTGTTTGTTCCAAAAACACATGTCAGTTTGTTATAAAAACATCTAGAAAAATATCTCCTTAGTTTAAATAAACCATTTTTTTAGAAAATATCGGCAGAGTTTCCTTTGAAAATCAGGCATCCAGATAATTGGTGAGAGCTACCTATGAGAGAATTAAACATAATAATTATACGTAACTAGTCATTCACATCATATCAATCATGTACATCCCTTCTCATGATATCCACAAATAAGTCATCACCGTTCAATACCACGGTGGCAAATGGAGGCCCATGAAGTCCTCCTAAACCGGGGTTATAATTTAATTATCCAAAAAATTTTGTCATGAACATAATATGCAGAATATCTAAAATCTTTATAAGTAAACCATTTAAAAGGTCTCAATCTATACATATTCCCTCAAATTAACCAAGATATAAATCACTTACAAATCCTCAATAATATACATTATCTTACATTATTCTTTACATATTCTAACTAAATATATAAAAATCAGAACATCTTCTGCCTCGATACTCCCACTATGCAGCCCACCAACATATGTCCATAACTGAAAATATTAAATGATAGAGGTAAGCAACCACACACTCAGTAGGATAATCTTTTTCTCAAGCATTTACAAAGTTTTAAATACCAATATTTCATAAACCATATGAATAAGTAATGAAAATTTTCTATAATTTAGTATAGGAACAAGATAATAAGTAGTGCATTTATAAAAATCTCCCAACACATTATCATTAGAAATATACAATGTAAAAATTAAAGGTTTATACATTTTAAGTTAAACCATCATAGCAAATATCATGCATGCCTCACATACGGACAATATAATCAATCACACTAGTTCACGCATGAACCATCTCCGAAAAACCTTTTGGGTCTTGTACCCTAGGGTCTCATCGCCTTTTCTTGTTTTTCAAGAGGAACGTGTAGGGCACAACTTGTGACGCCACATAGACCATCACCGAAAACCACTACCATAACCAATCTCCCTTAGGACTAGTAGCCGCCTTGGCAACCCACTCAATAGGCCCCAACCGTCTACTAACCCTCTGTCTGTCAGTATCGAGCATACATTTTCCAAAAATCATTATTTTCTATATCCATAAATCCGTTTAAAATCACATGTCATAATCTTGACATTTTATCAAACATGTAGTAGGTTCAAATCTCAAAATTTATATTTTCAAAGTAACATAACCATTTCCAAGAGAATAAGTCATATATATTATGCACAAAATCATAACATACTTCAAAACCCCCAAATCATAAGTTTAATCAAATACTCATAACTAACATCAAACTAGGGTTTCAAACCCACAATACAAAAATCATTTCCATTTCCAAGAGAATAAGTCATATATATTATGTACAAAATCATAACATACTTCAAAACCCTCAAATCATAGGTTTAATCAAATACTCATAACTAAAATCAAACTAGGATTTCAAACCCATAACACTAAAATCATTTTTATGCATGTGAGTTCACAATTCATGGCATACTTAAAACTAAATCAAGGTTTATAACAAGTATTTGCCCATCAAACACATAATAAGATTTAGTTAAAGAAAATACATGAGATGCACAATGTAAATGCAAGATAGAGGAAAACCTCACCTAAGAATCAAGAATTCCAAGCCAAGTTCCTTGGATTTTCAAGCAAAACCCAAGCTTTAGAGACCTTCTTCTTCCCTTTTCTCTTTCATTTTATCTTTTCCTAAGGTTCTAAGAGGTATTGGGTGTGAATAGAATGAAATAATGGGAGAAATGGGGCTGAAATTGAGGTTTTAAACCCAGCAGTCCCGAAGTTTACTGTTCATGGGGCAAAAAAATGTATTTTTCTTCGAAATTATGGTTTTACCACTAAACATCTCCAATTTAATCTCTATGACTATCCTAAGGTTTTTCGATGTTCCGGATTCATTTTTAATGTTACTTTAATCTAAAAACTTTTAGTTTTATAATTTATCACAAAATCAAAGTCAATTTACACCCGAAACACTAAAGTTACTATTTTACCTCTACGAACCGCTATATGAGCTAAACTTCTATTCCAAGATTTTCGGACCTCCCAAATTCAATGGGAATGTTATTTTGACCTAAAAAAATTAATATATTTACTTTGTTACCCTTATCAACCTTAAACACCTCCAAAAATTAAATTTGACTCAAAAGTCAATACGCCGGTATCTTAAACTTACACGATTGTTCCTTTAACAACAATTCGAAGTTTCTCTCATCATTTTAATCATTTAAAAAAAATACTATCAAGTTAATATCATTTATAAGAAATATTAAATATGGGATATCACAATCCACCCTCCTTAAAATAAGTTTCGTCCTCGGAACTTAGGCTCCCTCGTCTAAGTCTCAATTATTAACCACCAACCCAACCAAGTGAACTCCATTTACCAACACAAGAATATATGTTCTAGTTTCTTTTGTGAATTCACTATCTTCACCATCACATATATATATAGGTTGATAATCAACCAATCCACCAATCTCAAACTACAAGTATTACGGTTAATTAAAATATTTCCAAGTTCATTCATGCCACCACATTTCTTTCCTTCAATTTCATTCTTATAATGTTGTTTCATGTCCTAGTATAACACCTCAAATTTTCCCATTTTTGCCCCATCGTCACAATTATAAGTCCTCAAATTCACTTTTTTTTTAAGCTATCAAACTTTTTCTATAATCCGTGTGACTATCAAAACTAATTTCTCACCACGATTCACCACTAGGTCGCCGACTTCATTGTTTACTCGTCACCTATAGTAATCATTTAATTCTCGATATTATTGTCATTCAAGGTACCATGACACTCTTGCCCTGTGCTCCTATCCACCATGTTCCCATCCATACTACTCTAGAGTGCACGACTCAAGACATGGCATGACTCATGACATGATCCGACCCAAGACGTGCATGACCCTATCCACCCAATTTTTTAACCACACCTACTTCATATACTTTTCATACCTGATCAAATATTATTATCAACCTTTAGAGAATTTTCATGCACACTCGGTATTATCATCACAATATTTTAACGTTTCAATATTTCCACTAAAGAATCAAACAAGTAGTCTTGGAAAACTCTCATTTTCATTCTTGTATAATATATTCTCTATTTAATCCACTACGTAACATTAAATCCTATGACAAACCTGAAGTCATTGTGATTTGGTGAACACCACAAGATTGTGAATAGTGATAATTTTCAAACTAGACACCTAGTTATCCAAAAAATTGATTTTTACTTCTCAATTATATTTTTCACCTTCATCCGTGTAATCATAACCAAATGGTTAACCCTAATAATATAAATAACCAAGTGTTTTCACTGCACACTCTAATACTAGTTATAATTTTCCAATTCACTTTTTCAATCCATTATAATCAGAACTAACAACCGATAAAAATTATCATGGGTTCTCTCTCATAAGTACAAGATGCATGCAGAACCCTCGATTAATACTTTTAGAACTATCATAATATCTCCATATTTTTAACCAATTCGATCTATCCTATATCTTTCTTCAACTTCCCAATAAGATTTATCGTCAAACATTGTCTTCAAGTGTTAGGTTGTCGCCTAATGTCTATTTCAATTTAAAAGTCATTATTGTCTCCCAGGAGTTAGATGTACAATGTCGTTATCATAACAATAAAGCGCCTCAAGTAATAACCCGTAATAAAATGTTATAGCTTCCTTATGTCCAAGATTACAACAACACATTTTACGAAACTCTTAAGTCCCCATGATTCAATCCAGCACCTTAATATTTTTTGAACTA
Organism: Ilex aquifolium; assembly: GCA_951799425.1. Classification (NCBI taxonomy): domain Eukaryota; kingdom Viridiplantae; phylum Streptophyta; class Magnoliopsida; order Aquifoliales; family Aquifoliaceae; genus Ilex; species Ilex aquifolium. The sequence continues at coordinate 47,339,386 of OX637392.1, read as the reverse complement.
TAATATATAACCAATATAAAGTTATATTCCTAAGGGTCCAAATAATTCTTCAATTCCACACCACTAATCACCATAACATTAAAAATTTCTCATGATCCACGAGATGATAACCATTCACCGGCTAATAGAGTAATCTCGTACTTTGATTGAAACTTAATTAACCATTCGTCTGTATCAAAATCACCATGTGTAATTTTCTAGATCAATCTACCATATTAAATCCTTTTAACATCACATCCAACTGCAAATATTTCTTTTCAAAAATCTATAATCTTCAATACCAACAATTCCCAACTCCGGCCTATCAAACCTAATGATGAATTGAAAAGATCTAGAGATAAACTTCCATATTTCTACAATATTTAACTTCCAAAGACATTAAAAGATCTCACACCACAATAAGAGTTTATGTCGAATATTGAACATCATCATTGTTCTATTAGTTACTCAATATAAATGATCTCAAATTTTTGAACATCTATGCTGCACAGTCCAACAATATTAAGGGCCAAAAATTTATTAAACTTTGTAGGTTTCCATGGCACGGGACTTCAAAATTTTAGTCCATACCCTTGATCTCCATTTTCATTTAAAGTCCATGAGTACACCTTAACTATCAACCCCACACTTAATCAAGGGATTCCCAGTTATCACTAGCTTTAGATGGTCTAAATGTTGTGAACTACAAACACCACAAAATACAATCACATACCGAACTAATTCATGCTTTGCCCCCAAAGATAACACATTCCATGTACTTTAGAGAGTTATTGTCCTATAACGCTCACACGTATTCTAATCCCTCCTACCCTTTCATGTAATGAGTAATTTCCTTACTCTATATTTCTTTCCCTTCAAAGGCTTACCATGTCATTCTCAATCAATCTTCAAGCAAGGTCATCTAATATAATTCATCAATTATTGTACGACGATCTTCCAATCATACTCTTTCTGAATAATTTTTATAACCCAATTGTACAAAAATACATGGTCATAAAACAACCTTCAATCCACTCAAAATCAAAATCACAATTTTTACTTGTATTTCAAAACCGACACCAATCCTTAATTATTTTTATCATACTCCTCCAATTGATTGTATTTGAGCATTTTACTATTTTATAGTCTCTTAGTCACCACAATGGAAGATATATCCATCTCAAAGTTTTTACCATCAAACCAAAATTTTCAATCTATCTTCAATTCTTAACCTCTCTATCAATTCCAATAACTTCACCTAACAAAAATTATATAAAGGATGTCATAGTTGACCTTATCTCCAAGCAACAAAATTGAATTACCACACATCCTTGACTTCACAAAGTAAAGCAACTAAGGGTCAGGCAAAATAATGAAAATTGACATAACCTAAAAAAGTTATACCATCATAAATCGTCATACCTCGAAACCTTTCACTTTCATACCTTCTCAGCCAAAATACACTAGTACTCTCTATGACAACCAAAACTCATGACGCAAAAATAATTTCTTTGACACCACACATGTCTTCTAACTATCTCCGATAGTGGCAAACTCATTTCCCCACAACTCCCATATAACACCTAATCCCCAAGCTCTGATACCAATCTGTCACACCCCAAATTTCACAAAAGCGTGATTAAAAAAAATTACTTTGTTTGTTCCAAAAACACGTGCTAGTCTATTGTAAAAACATCTAGAAAACTATCTCTTTAGTTTAATAAATCATTTCTTTAGAAAATTTCGGCAAAGTTTCCTTTGAAAATCGGGCATCCAGATAATTGGTGAGAGCTACCTGTGAGAGTATTAAACATAACAATTATACCTAACTAGTCATTCACATCATATCAATCATATACATCCCTTCTCATGATATCCACAAATAAGTCATTACCGTTCAATACCGGGGTGGCAAATGGAGGCCCACAAAGTCCTCCCAAACCCGGGTTATAATCTAATTATCCAAAATTCTTCGTCATGAACATAATATGCAGAATATCTAAAATTTTTATAAGTAAACCATTTAAAAGGTCTCAATCTATACATATTCCCTCAAATTAACCAAGATATAAATCACTTACAAATCCTCAATAATATACATCATCGTACATTGTTCTTTACATACTCTAACTAAATATATAAAAATCAGAACAACTATCTTCTTCCTCGATACTCCCACTATGCAGCCCACCAACATATGCCCATAACTGAAAATGTTAAATGATAGGGGGTGAGCAACCACACGCTCAGTAAGATAATCCTTTTCTCAAGCATTTACAAAATTTTAAATAACAACATTTCAGAAACCATACGAATAAGTAATGAAAACTTTCTATAATTTAGTATAGCAACAAGATAATAAGTAGTGCATTTATAAAAATCTCCCAACACATCATCATTAGAAATATACAATGTAAAAATTAAAGGTTTATACATTTTAAGTTAAACCATCATAGCAAATATCATGCATGTCTCACATACGGACAATATAATCAATCAAAACAGTTCACGCATGAACCATCTCCGGGAAACCTTTTGAGTCTTGCACCCTAGGGTCTCATCGACTTTTCTTGTTTTTCAAGAAGAACGTGTAGGGGACAACTTGTGATGCCACATAGGCCATCACCGAAAACCACTACCATAACCAATCCCCCTTAGGACTAGTAGCCGCCTTGGCAACCCACTCAATAGGCCCCAACCGTCTACTAACCCTCTGTCTGTCAGTATCGAGCATACATTTTCCAAAAATCATTATTTTCTATATCCATAAATGCGTTTAAAATCACATGTCATAATCTTGACATTTTATCAAACATGTAGTAGGTTCAAATCTCAAAATTTGTATTTTCAAAGTAACATAATCATTTCCAAGAGAATAAGTCATATATATTATGTACAAAATCATAGCATACTTCAAAACCCCCAAATCATAAGTTTAATCAAATACTCATAACTAACATCAAACTAGGGTTTCAAACCCACAACACAAAAATCATTTCCATTTTCAAGAGAATAAGTCAAATATATTATGTACAAGATCATAACATACTTCAAAACCCCCAAATCATAGGTTTAATCAAATACCCATAATTAAAATCAAACTAGGGTTTCAAACTCATAACACTAAAATCATTTTTATGCATGTGAGTTCACAATTCATGGCACACTTTAAACTAAATCAAGGTTTATAACAAGTATTTGGCCATCAAACCCATAGTACGATTTAGTTAAAGAAAATATATGAGATGCACAATGTAAATGCAAGAGAGAGGAAAACTCCACCTAAGAATCAAGAATTCCAAGCCAAGTTCCTAGGATTTCCAAGCAAAGCCCAAACTTTAGAGACCTTCTTCTTCCCTTTTCTCTTTCCCTTTATCTTCTCCTAAGGTTCTAAGAGGTATTGGGTGAGAGTAGAATGAAATAATGGGAGAAATGGGGCTGAAATTGAGGTTTTAAACCCAACAGTCCTGAAGTTTATTGTTCATGGGGCAAAAAAATGTATTTTTCTTCGAAATTACGGTTTTGCCATTAAACATCTCCAATTTAATTTCTATGACTATCCTAAATTTTTTCAACGTTCCGGATCCATTTTTAATGTTATTTTAACCTAAAAACATTTAGTTTTATGATTTATCTCAAAACCAAAGTCAATTTACACCCGAAACACTAAAGTTACCATTTTACCCCTCCGAACTGCTATATGAGCTAAACGTCTATTCCAAGGTTTTGGGACCTCCCGGATTCAATGGTAATGTTATTTTGACCTAAAAAAATTAATATATTTACTTAGTTACCCTTATCAATCTTAAACACCTCCAAAAATTAAATTTGACTCAAAAGTCAATACGCCGGTACCTCAAACTTACACGACTGTTCATTTAACAACAATTCAAAGTTTCTCTCATCATTTTAATCATTTAAAAAACAAATACTATCAATCTAATATCATTTATATGAAATATGAAATATGGGATCTCACAGGTCCACCCCTTAACGGGTATATTTTTCATCCTCATCCCCATCTGCGGGTAAATTTATAATCTCCGCCCCCGCCCCCGCCCCCGCCCCCGTCCACCTTACCCGCCCCAGTCCAAGCCCAAGCCAACTTAATCCGAAATTCTAAATAAATCTAATATTTTAAATAATTCAACATAATTATAGAATATCATAACATAATTAAAAACTTGTGATTTACAAAATAATCAAACATAATATAATTAAAACCTTGTCTCCCACGTATGGTCCATCCCCAGTCCAAACGGGACGGGTTTGGACAAATTCCAATTTTTTACCCGGTCCATTACTCTCTCTCTCTCTCTCTCACACACACACACACATTGATAGCCCCTAGAGAAATTAAGAGGACTAGTATCACTTAACCCACCACATCCCAAGCATTAGCATTTGGACATGACCCACAAATCTTGTGGACTATGTTCTGTTTGTTCATATAATGACAGAATCATAAAATTTAGGAAAATTTGGAGGTCAGTCCCCCTATATGTATTTATTTGGACTTAAGTCCGCCAAGAAAATTTATTTGTTATGAAGTCCATTTTTTGTCAATTTTACCAGACTATCTCTTCCTTTTAGGAGTGAAGTAAAACTAAAAATTAAAAACTCCTAAATTTTAGGAGTTTGTAAAACATTAAAAAAATTTCTCTCTCATATCTATCTATATCCATATATAGGTTAGGACTATATCTCTTTTATTATATAGATATACTAGTTATTGTCTGTGCCTGAAGGCACAGTGTAATAAAAAATGGTAAACAATAAACATATTTGTATTCATATCTAAAATCAAATCACAAACATAGAGAAGAGATAAAGTAATTTAAGCAACGGTTTGTAATGGGGGTGAGAAGTGGTGGGCGGCAGTGGTGGTGGTAGGAGACAATGATGGTTGTGGTGGGTGGCAATGACCGTAGTGGAGGTGATGGCGGCGATGGTGGTGATGGTGGTGGTGGCGACGACGGTGGCAGTGGTGGTGGTGGCGGCGGTGATGGTGGTGGCAGTGGGGGCGGTGGTGGTTGGGGGCGGTGGCGGTGGCGGAGTTGTGGTGGTGGTGGCCGTTGTGGCGGCGGTGGTGGTGGTGGCGACGGCGATAGTGGTGGTGGTGGCGGCGACTGCTGCAGTGGCGGTGGTGGTGGTGGCGACGGCAACGGCGGCGGTGGTGGTGGGGGTGGTGGTGGTAGAAGTAGTGGTAGGACGATTTTAAACATTATTATTTTTTTTAAAGTAATTATGAGAAATAATTTCTAGAAGTACTTTTAAAAAATCATTCCAAACACACCCTTAGGGGCCTATTTTTCTTATTAAATTTAGGGTGTTAATATTAGCCGTTAGATTAATTTTAAAGTAAATTTTAAAGCGATCTCAACCGCGAATAGTAAAAGTCATTTTGTTTATCTTTTAAGATTTGAATTGTAAACTACTTTATTATATAGACTAGTTATTGTCTGTGCCTGAAGGCACAATGTAATAAAAAAATGGTAAATAATAAATAAATTTGTATTCATATCCAAAATTAAATCACAAAAATAAAGAAAAGATAAATAAATTTAAACATCGGTTTGTAGTGGGGGTGAAAGGTGGTGGGCGACAATGGTGGTGGTAAGAGACAGTGATGGTTGTGGTGGGTGGCAATGACCATGGTGGCGGTGGTGGTGGCGGTGGTGGTGGCGGCGACGGCGGCCGTGGCAGCGGCGGCAACGGTGGTGATGGTGGTGGCGGCGGCGGCGGCGGTGGTGTTGGTAGAGGTAGTGGTGGCGGCGGTTTCAAACACTATTATTTTTTTAAAGTACTTATGAGAAATAATTTCTAGAAGTACTTTTAAAAAATCACTTCAAACATACCTTTAGGGGCCAATTTTTCCTATTAAATTTAGGGTGTTAATATTAGCCGTTAGATTAACTTTAAAGTAAAATTTAAAGCGATCTCAACCGCGAATAGCAAAAGTCATTTTGTTTATTTTTTGAGATTTGAATTGTAAGCTACTTTATTTTATATATATATATATATATATATATATATATATATATATATATATATATATATTTTTTTTTTTTTTTGTAATCAGTTTGCATATAATTTGGATATTCCCAAAGATAAAGTTTCTAGTAAAAAAAAACCTTACACAAAACCTTATAAAAAGGGTAGAAAATTCTATAAAAAGAATTATGGAAAAGAGAAAGTGGATAAAACTACTAAAAAATCTAAAGAAAAGGATAAAAAGCCTATTTTAAAATGTTTTAAATGTGGTAAGGAATGTCACATTGCCACTAAGTGTCTGATTAAACAACAAATTAATTAATTAATTAATGATGAAGATCTTAAAGAAAAAATTTTAAAACTTGTTCTAAATTCAGAAAGTGAAGATTCTATTAATGATCTATCTTCTGAGGAAGAAGAATATAATATTGATGAAATAAGTTATTCGTCTTCTGAAAGTGATAAATGCAAACAAGATAAAGCTTGTTCTTCTCATTGTAAAGCTGAAACCAATTATTATAAAGCTATTCTGGCTATGAATGGATTAAGTATAAATACTCTAATTAAGTCTCAAACATTAATTATTGATCTTATAGATAAAATTCAAGATCCTGATTCTAAAAGAAAAGCTATTGAACAATATCTGCAGATAAATCCAGAAGAAAAGAGACCCTCTATGTCTCAATCATATTCACTTAAGGAAGTCTTTAATATGACAGAAGACATAACAATTGAAAATATCCCAACTAGAGAGTTATCATCCTCTCCGGTCCAAGACTTACAGAAAGAAATTTATTCTCTCAAAGGAGATATAAAAGTCTTACAAGCTAGAGTGCTAGCTTTAGAAAAACTTCATTTAAAAGACAAAGCCATAAAGGGTGATAACGACATAACAAATGATAAAGTATCACCAGTTGATAACGACATAACAGATGATAAAGCATCACCTTCTCATTCTCTTAAAGAGGGTTACTTAAATGTAATTGATAAAATAACTTTTCAAAAATGGTACGTTAAAATTACCCTTACTATAAATCATTTTTTTACTATTGAAACTATTGCTTTAATTGATAGTGGATCAGATATGAATTGCATAAAAGCAAGATTAATTCCTACCAAATATTTTGAGAAAACTACTCAGTCGGTTAGCACTGCTGATGGTTCAAAATTAAATATAAACTTTAAACTTTCTAATGTTTATATATGCAATGAAGGAATTTCTATTCCTACTACTTTTATGCTTATTGACAATTTAAATCAATTGGTGATTTTGGGAATACCATTTTTATCTATGATTCAACCTATAGAGAAAATTGATTCTAAATGAATTTTGACTACCATAAATGGTCAACATATATTATTTGAGTTTATAACTTCACCTCAAATACAAATGATAAATCAATTAAAAGAAAAATTAATTTATAAAAAGAATCATTTTGATTCCATTATTCCTAACTCTTTTTGGAGTGCTAATCTTGCAGGAAAACAAGAAGTTCCAGATATGAATGCTGACTCATTTTCTCTTGATCCTATTAACAACACTCCAGAACTTCTGGACTGTATTTGTGACTATGCAGGTGAAGATATATTCAGCTTCGTCTCTACATGGAAAATTAATTATTGCAAAATGTCTCTATGGAGTCTTTATTGTCATGCTATGGAAGAGCAATTAACAGACGATGTTTCTCTCTTTCTGTTAAGAATTGCTCGAGCTACTAAGAATTTTTCTAAATTTCGTCTTATATTGGAAATAAATGACTGGTATTATGATTACCACTATAAACAGTGGATGGAGAATCTGGCTCCAGAAGAATTTTGTCTTCAGATATTGATAAAAATTGGAGGAACATTGGTAAGAACCCAATTTTATGCTTATAAACGAGCATATTATTCTGATGATTATAAATCTTCTTTTTATGCATATAAAAGTGCATATTATTTTGATCCATATAAGGATGCTAATTATTTTAATGCATATAAAAATGCATATTATCCACCCTTACTATATTCCTATAAGTTACCCATTAAAGATATTAATGATGGATCACATAAATGTGATACAGACTTTTTACATCAAAAGGACAACACATTTGGTGAAGAAAGTCCGTCACATATAGGTGACATTAAACATGAGCCATTTTTCCATGCTAATGGTTCAAGAGATAAATCTATTTTAATCAATCCTACTACTTTAAATTTATCTCCATATACGGAGAATACTTTTCTGATAGGTATAAATACCTTTTTAAATGATTACTGGATAAATCCTCAATAAATGAGAAAAATATTTTCTAATAGGATAAATCCTGAACAGCTGAAAAAAGTATTCCATAATTGGAATAATTATTCCACTGATTCTAAATATCAGATTATTAAAGAATGTCCTAAAGACATGGGAACCGAGGGAGAGGAACCTTACACCTCAAACTCTATTGTTCCTACTACCCGTATAAACACTGACATTAATTTGAATCCTATTAAAGTTCTTAAAGAACAAATTAAAAAAGAAAAACCTCAGTTAAATAATGAGCAGCTTAAAGCAGCAGTTATGGAGGTATGTCATCTTCAGGTTATGTCTACATTAGACATAACTGAAAAGATGGATCTTTTCACTCCACCAGTTGTCATAAAAGACAAAGGGAAAGCTAAAGTTGAGGAAGTTGATAGAAATCCTACTCCTATTAACTCTGATGAAGACTTTATGAGTTCCCAGGAATATACTTCTCTTAAAGGTGACCTCTCTTTTAATGAAGAATTGTTAAATGATGATTTGAAGATAAATCTTCATTATAACGGCAATATGCTGTATAAATTGTCTTACAAAAAATGATCAGATAAAGCTGAGTCCTCGGATAAATCCGATCCGATTGAGGTGACAAACGTCATGACGTCACCAAGAATTTATTTGAAAAGTGACGCACACCATGACGTCACTACGAGATTATTAAAGCTGTAAATAGTTGAAGAGCACAGTGCCTGTACAATATTGCTGACGTATGCAATGACGTCATTGTAAATTATTAAAGTTTTGTATAGTATAAAGTTATGAATAGTATAAGATAGTTTTGAAATCCGGATTTCATGTCCGGCTCTATTTAAGGATGCAGCCTCAGCCTGTTGAGGACATCCTTCGTTTGGCACCCACTCTTGTTCCTACTCCCTCTCTTGTCTTTCTTGCATCCTCTCTGAACCCCTCTCTCTCTTGCATATAGCTTCCATCTTCCAACTTCTACCCTTTTACTATAAGTAGACTCTTGTATATATTTAAGCTTTCAGCATTAAATAAAAGCTTTCCTTGCTTGTGTACATATTCTTGTACATTCACCGATCCTATCCCTTGTTGGTGTATATATATATATATAGTAACATTAAAAATAAAAAATAGTAACATTCAAATACAAAAAAAAATTTATCATTTAAATACAAAAAATAATATCATCTAAATACACAAAAATAGTAACATTTTCAACATAAAAAAAATAGTAACATTTAAACATAAAAAAATAGTAACATTTAATATTAATATTTTAAAAAATAACAATAATAACATGTTCATTCAATATTAATATTTTAAAAAAATAACAATAGTAACATGTTCAACAAAAAATAGTAACATATTCAACAAAAATAGTAACATGCTTAACAAAAACAGTAACATACTTAACAAAAATAGTAACATGCTTAACAAAAAAAAAATTACAATATGGAACATTGAACGAAGTTGAAAATAAAAATAATAGCATTTTAACTCATAACCAGAGGAAAAAGCCTCCAAGTTTTCAAAATTTTCATTGTTTTTTGCATTCCTAATTTCAAAATGCGATTCATTGTTACTAAATTAAATGATATAGGTTTTAATTTTTTGGATCTTTTGTTGTGCAATACAATCAAAAAATGTTTGATCGTATTACTTGTGGGAAAAAATTGATGTTACTATGAGGGAAAAGAAAAATCAGTTTTACATATTCAATATTTTGACATTCACAAATGGTGATAAGTGTCATAATTCAACTGACGATTATGTGTTACTACTCTAAATAATGTAATTTTTCGATTTCTGGATCGTATTTTGTGAAAAGTAAGGGAAAATTATTGTTACTATGAAGGAAAAAAAATAATTCATTGATGTTATTGTGTGAAAAAATATCTTGTTAATGTTAATATGCAACATATATCCTCTTGAGTTTTGTTAAAGTCGTTGTGTTACTGTTCATAAAAAATTGATGTTACTGTGAAGAAAAAATATATGTTACATTACGGTTTGTAATTGTTATTGTAAAGGTTTGCATTTGTTATTGAATGAGAGGGTCTTCTTTTAACGAGAGAGAGAGAGAGAGAAATATAAATTTCAATTTCAATTTAGGAGTAAATTAAGGGATAATAATTTTTACTTTAAGAAATTAATTTAAAACTACTTTCAAGGTCTTTAAGGTTTCTATAATTGAACACAATAACATTGTTAAGGATATTTTTGGGATTTAAAAAAATAATAGACTTAAGTATTTATTAGTAAGATAAAAAAACAGACTTATCATCAAATAAGTTTTCTTGATGGACTTAAGTCATTATAAGTCCATTCAGGAGGACTCAGCCTCAATTTTCACTAAAATTTAATGGGCCATGGTCATTATTTTGGGGGTCCTTTGAAAGCCGGTACACCAAATTAGACTTAATTGTAAAAAAATACACATAACAAAATATTTTGAAAAAAAGTACACTATTGAGATACAAAGACGTAAAAGTCCTTTTTTGGTAAAGTTGTCATTCCTAAAATATGTCAAAATGCATTTATCTTAACCGCTGAAATTTAGGTGCATTTATTTCAAAATTTCGGGTATCGTTATACGGCTTCTTCCTCACAAAACCATTTCATCTTCTCTGAAGAAAAACTTCCCTTTGCCTTCCATAACCAGACGTAGGGTGTCGACTGTGACAGAGGATTTGGGATTTGGGTTTTCTTCGATTGACAGAGGATTTTTTGGTTTTTTCGGCACAAACTCAAGTTTGGTGAGAGGTTTCTTCGATTGATAGAGCTTTTTTTGGTTTCATCGGTACAAACTCAAGTTTCGAACTCCTCATTGTTGCTCTTGTCCAGAAACTCAACCTGAAGCACAAAATCAAGTAAGGTGATCATTGATCTTCTGCATTCCATGTTTTTTGTTTTTGGTAATAACATCATGGGTTGTTCAAAATCAAATACATTACCTTTATTTTGATTTGGGTGTTTTTTTTTGGTTGAAAGTTCCTGTTAAATTCATTTTTTGGAGACATATTGTCACCATTGAGTAATATAATAGATAAAATCGATCATTGAAGATGAATATGGTTTTTTTTTGGCAAAATCCCTAAAATTATGTATTTTTTAAACCCTAGATGTTTTCCTCTTAGATTTTGGATTTTGTACACTTAATAATTTTTTTTTTTTCAAATGGTTCAATATGAGTCTGAAATATTGTTAGTCAGTGTAAAGTCAAATTAATTGGTTATGTTTTTTATTGTGTTCAGTAGTCTTGTGCACGTGGTACCATATTCAAAGCATATATGTGTAACACCCCAAAACACACCCTGGCCGGCATTACATTCTAAAACATTCACATCATGAGAGCACTAAAATAATCCATCAATAACTAAGACTTCATAAAGTCATCCATAAAATTTACAGCATTAACCCAAAAGAATAGGCCCATTTTTGGCCTTTACATTCCAAAATCAACTAATGTAGCACAGCGGAAATAACAAAAGAAAACTAGGCTTTACAATGTTCAAAATGAATATCCCAGTCTAGAACAAAAGAAAGTGTCGCTCTAGGCGTCCACCTCGGGATCCACACTCCCGTCCAGTGGAGTCTCCCAAGTAGCGGGCTCCTCGACCCCTACGTCCTCCTCTTGTAGGAAATCTGAAAAATGTTAGCGGTAGGGGGTGAGCACAAAGCTCTGTAGAACAATTCTCTCAAACCCATACAAGGTTTAGAAAAAGCATTCAAAACGGTCGGTCTCATTTCACAAATATCATACATAAAGATTTTGAATGAAAATAGTGACATTTTAAAAGAGATCTCAAGTTTAAACAGTAGCAATAATCCATTAAAAGAATAAAGTGAGTTTAGCATCGATAAACAAAATTCCAATTTACTATTTAAGAAGAACTTCTCCCTATGCATTGTCCCATACCAATGCATCGGCAAGAACGACCCAACTCCTTATTTCATGTATTTTTGGTTCATCCCCGTACCATGTATGTTGATTGCTTCCCGTGAATCTACCCAACGATCATACCTAGTCCACCAATTCCAACCAACAATCACAAATCTCTTTAGGAAGGGCGTATACCGTCTCCTACGGCATTGACGAAATCCTCCCAAGGTGTCTAGTATACTAACCCTTTTCCTCGATATATATATGTGAACGATAGCGATCGCGGTCACAACAACGATCCACTACGAGCATTAGGCAACCATCTCACCCCCACTGGGATAGACTAACCTCTAACACTCTACGGCATCTCTCGAAGGTAATCCAAGTCCATCACAACAACCATCCAATGAGGAAACCAAGAATATTCACAATTCACAACAATTTCCCAAATATAGTAAAAATCCCCAATTTTTCACATTTGTCATATAATCGAACAATCCAAGAAAATATGCAAGAGATCGTAATCTATATCATTTTGTTATACAATATTCAACACTAAAGTTTTGAAATCAAAGACAAAGAATAAATTAGGAGAAAATCCCATTTTCTTCAAAACTCGGGTTGGATTGTGAAAAAGAATGGTTCCGTGGTTACCCAACCACCAAAATGTTTGAAACATGCCCTTTATTGCAAAAATATCAAGAATCATGTACTACATATCATATATATGAGAAGACAAGTGAGAGACATACATAAATATACAACCCTAGCCTCAATGTGTGAGAAATGAGAGAAAAACCCCTACCTCTTAGTTGTAGCTTTAAATACAAGACCCAACCTTCAAAACCTTTTTATTCTCCTTCCTTTTCCTCTTAATTTCCTCCTCCTAGGGTTTCAAGAGATTTGGGTGAGATTGGGTGAAGAAGGGAAGAAAAGGAAATAGGTATAGAAGTGGATTCTTGAGGAATTGAGGGTTTTGATCTTCACAAATGATGTAAATCTCTCTCTTGGATGTGTTTTTCTCTTCCTCTCTTCTCCTCTCAAGCTATCTAGGGTTTGGAGTGGTGTAAGGAAGGCTAAGGAGGTGACAAAATGTATTTATAGTGGAGGAAAAATCAAGGGTTCGCGAACAGAAAATTCGGATTTTTATAGTGGCTACCGGTAGCTGATTTTGGCTACCGGTAGCTCGGACACACAGGACCCTCGACTACCGGTTGGCTACCGGTAACTGATTTTTACTGGACCATCGGCTACCGGTTGGCTACCGGTAGCTGATTTGTACTGGACCATTGGCTACCGGTAGCTGATTTTGGCTACCGGTAGTCACTACCCAGATTTTTCTACTTCCACTTCCAATGCATGTTTGACCCATTTAGAGGTCGAATTGGAAAATTTCCATTAGATACATTTTTGTAGCTCTAGATGTCTACTATCTACTGTCAAAATTTCAGGTCCTTTGGAATTAAGACGAAAAAGTTATGTCCAAAGTACTAAGAAGTATTCAATACCCATTTTTCCCCAAATTCTCGCTAAAGTGTATTTTAACTCCAGGACACTTCCTAACTTCCAATACATCCATATGATTTATTCTTACATCATTATCTATATATATGAATCACTAAACAAATACTTTACTATATAATTATAAACATGCGGGGGTTTACAATCCACCCCCCTTAAAGAAAGTTTCGTCCTCGAAACTTACCTCAAGTAGCGAATAAATACGGATACTTCTCTCGTATCTCCAGCTCCGGTTCCCAAGTAGCTTCTTCCACTCCATGATGTTGCCATAACACTTTCACCAATTTGATGACTTTATTGCGAAGCACCTTTTCCTTGGCATCGATAATCTTCATCGGTTGTTCTTCATATGTCGCTCCGTCTTGAATTTCTATATCTTCCAAGTCCACGACCGGCGTTGTCTCCGATTGACACTTCCTCAGCATTGACACGTGGAACACGTTGTGCACCCCGGACAACTGAGCCGGTAACTGAAGTTGATACGCCGCTTTGCCCACAACTTTGATCACTTCAAACGGCCCGGTATATCTTGGCGCTAACTTTCCCTTCTTGCCGAATCTAAATACTCCTTTCTTGGGCGACACTTTGAGGAACACGTAGTCTCCCACTTTGAATTCCAAAGGCCTTCTTCTCCTATCCGCATAGCTCTTTTGTCGACTCTGTGCTGTGCGTAATCTCTCCCGAATGAGCTGAATCTTCTCTGTTGTCTCCCGCACAATCTCGGGCCCAAACATACTACTCTCTCCGGCTTCCAACCAACATGTCGGGGATCTACATGGTCTTCCATACAAAGCTTCATACGGTGTCATCCCGATACTCGCTTGGTAGCTGTTGTTGTACGCAAATTCCACCAATGGTAAGTGATCGCTCCAACTCCCTTTGAAGTCCAACGCGCAAGCCCGTAACATGTCTTCCAAAATCTGTATTACTCTCTCGGATTGGCCATCTGTTTGAGGATGAAAGGCGGTGCTGAAGTGTAACTCTGTTCCCAATAGCCCTTTGAAGACTTTGCCAAAATTGCGCTACGAAACGAGAATCACGATCCGACACAATGGATAGCGGAACTCCATGCAATCTCACTATCTCGCGAATATAGAGCTTGCTCAGGGTCTCTAACGTGTCGGTGGTCTTCATACTCAAGAAGTGAGCTGACTTGGTGAGTCGATCTACGATAACCCATACGGCGTTATGCCCTCTTGAAGTCCGTGGAAAACCCGACACGAAGTCCATGGTAATATGATCCCACTTCCACTCCGGGATAGGTAGAGACTGTAATAATCCTCCGGGTCGTTGGTGCTCAATCTTCACTTGCTGACATACGGCACACCTTGAAATGAACTTTGCTACATCCTTCTTCATTCCGCTCCACCAATATTGCCGTTTCATGTCTCTATACATTTTTGTACTCCCTGGATGTATGGAGAACTTGGATCGGTGACACTCACCCAATACTTCTTCTCTCACTTGGTCATCATTTCGCACGCATAGTCTTCCCCGAAACCGTAACTCATCCCCATGAATCGACCAACCCTCAACAACTTCATTCCCCTCCAATATCTCCCGAATAGTTTTCAACTCGGGATCTAACCGTTGCAACTCCCCAATCCTTTGTCGGAGAATTGGTTGAGCTACAAGATTAAACAAGCATGGTCGATCATCTTGTCTATCGACCCACAAATCAAACTCCTCCAATGCCTCAATCATCTTCCACCGATGAGCCGTAAGAACATTGATTTCACCCCGAGACTTCCTACTCAGTGCATCCGCTACCACATTAGCCTTCCCCGGATGATAGTTGAGTGTGAAATCATAATCTTCTAAGTACTCAATCCACCTCCTTTGCCGAAGATTCAAGTCTTTCTGGGTGAATATGTATTTGAGGCTCTTATGATCCGAATACACTTGGAACTTCTCTCCATACAAGTAACACCTCCACAACTTAAGAACAAAGACCACAGCGGCCAGCTCCAAGTCGTGAATGGGATAGTTATGCTCATGAGTCTTGAGTTGCCTCGAGCCATAAGCAACTACCTTACCCCCTTGCATTAGAACACATCCCAAGCCTCGTAGCGAAGCATCAGTGTAGACATCGTATCCTTCCCCACTACTCGGTATAATAAGGATAGGCGCCGTTGTCAACTTCTCCTTCAAGGTGCGAAAGACTAGCTCACACGCTTGAGTCCACACAAATTTTTCTCCCTTTCTTGTGAGGCGAGTCATCGGCAGCGCAAGCTTTGAAAACCCCTCCACAAACCTACGATAATAGCCGGCTAACCCCAAGAAACTACGTATCTCGGTCACATTCTTCGGTGGTTCCCATTTCATTACGGCCTCAATCTTTGCGGGATCCACAGTTACCCCTTGCTCGGACACAACATGGCCAATGAACTTCACTTCCTTCATCCAAAACTCACACTTGCTCATCTTCGCATATAACTTATGTTCTCTCAATGTTTGTAGCACCATGGAGAGATGACGAGCATGTTCCTCCTGAGTCTGTGAGTAAATCAATATGTCATCAATAAACACAATGACAAATTGATCGAGGTAAGGCCGGAAGACTCTGTGCATCAAATCCATAAAGGCTGCTGGGGCATTAGTCAATCCGAACGGCATAACCGTATACTCGAAATGACCATACCGGGTACGGAAAGCAGTCTTAGGAATATCATCCTCCTTAATTCGCAACTGATGATACCCCGTGCGAAGATCAATCTTGGAGTAATACCCCCTCAACTGATCAAATAAGTCGTCAATTCTCGGCAACGGATACTTATTCTTCACGGTAACCCGATTCAACCTTCGGTAATCCGTACACAGCCGTAGTGTCTCATCTGTCTTCTTCACAAAGAGGACCGGGGCTCCCCAAGGTGAGGTGCTCAAACGTATAAACCCAATGGCCAATAGATGATCCAACTGCTTCCTTAGCTCCTTCAACTCCAAAGGTGCCATTCGATAAGGGGCAATGGATATGGGTTCAGTTCCTGGATAGAGATCAATCTTGAACTCAATCTCCCTTTGTGGAGGTAACCCAGGTAATTCGTCAGGGAAGACATCCGGAAAATCCGATACTATCAACACCACGTCCGCATGGGATTTATCCCGATCATCTCCCATTAAGCTGGCTAAGAAACTCAACTGGCTCCCCGCCTTCGCTTTCAAGAATCTACTACCCGTAGTAGGAAAGGGATGGGAAGAATTACGATCATTCATGAAAGTAAAGACTACCCCTCCCGGTAATTGGAATGAGATCCGCTTGCGAAAACAATCCATCACCGCACGGAAAGCGGACAACAAATTCATCCCAAATATAACGTCGTACCCTTTCATGTCTAACACAATCAAATCTACAATCAACTCTTGCTCCCCAATGCGAAGCACACATTCTCTACACACCCTAGTTGTATCCAATCGTTCTCCCGTAGGCAAGTCAACATTCAATGCATGTTCTAGCTTCTCAAAACTCAATCCCAAATTCATAGCATATGCAGTACGTATAAAAGAATGAGTAGCACCGGGATCGAATAAGATTTGGGCCCAAGAATTGTAGAGAAGAATGATACCTTCCACAACGGCATTGGAGGCATCCTCCTCCGGTTGGGTTAAGGCAAATAATCTCCCCGGATTGGCATCACCGGGGGCTTGAGCTCTCAATGGTCTCGGTGGTGGAGGGGGCCTATTTGCATTTGATGGTCCGGCTGATTGATTGGTCTTGGGTGGAAGCGACGGGCAGTTGTTTCGGAAGTGCCCTACACCCCCACATGCAAAGCATTGACGAGGGTCAGTGCTTGGTCTAGTCGGAGCATGCCCCTCTCCTCGGACTGTAGGAGATCTCTGCCCCACCGCCTGATCGGGGCGACGGTATGGTAACGCCCTCGGTGCTCCACTGCTACTGGCACCTGAACGAATCGGTCCCCCTCTAGCATAACTTTGCCTCCTCTGAGAGTCATCAAGGTCCCTCTCCACCAATGCTGCTCTGTCAACCAAATCCCTGTACTCCCGGATTCTAAGGGCCACAAGTTTCTCTCTGATAGTTGGTCTCAAACCCTGCTCGAAACGCTTGGCCCTCCTCTCCTCGGTAGATATGAACTCTGAAGCATAACGGGACAGCTCATCGAACTTCCTCTCATACTCCGCAACGGTCGTACTGCCCTGTCGTAAAGCTAGAAAGTCTGCATGCATTTTATCTCTGACCGACTCGGGGAAATACTTGTCGTTGAAGTTTTGCTCAAATTCCTCCCAAGTGAGTGTATCGGTGTCCCTCCTCTTCTTCACAGACTCCCACCAGTAATCAGCCTCCCCTTCCAATAAATAGGTAGCCAAGCCAACCCGAAGGTCCTCGGCGATCCCCATACCATCAAAGATTTTCCTCACTCGGCGGACCCATCGATCCGCATCTAAGGGATTTGAGCTCCCTTGGAAAGTGGGTGGATGTTGTCGTAGAAATTCCCGAAGGGCCACCATCTTCCGGTTCTCGTCCCCATTTCCCGGCACTTGCACTAAAGGACGAACCCCACCGTTGTGGTGGTTGTTCCCACCTTGTTGTTGCACTAAGGTGGTGAGTTCCCTTAGACATTGGCAAATCCCCTGCATGGCGTCGGGAGGTGGTGGAGGTGGTGGATTTGCTTGACCTCCACGACCACAACCACGACCACGTCCTCTTCCTCCTTCCATCCTGCACATCAATTCACAATTTAGTTTAATTGATGTACAAGAGAACCTAACTATAGCTTTAGATTAAGGCATAAGACTAGTGAAAAATTAACTAATAAGTATTTTCACCCTAGTCCTAACTCCCTAGTGGAAATCCATACCTACAGCTCCCATATAAGACCTAAAGCCTAGGCTCTGATACCAAATCTGTAACACCCCAAAACACACCCTGGCCGGCATTACATTCTAAAACATTCACATCATGAGAGCACTAAAATAATCCATCAATAACTAAGACTTCATAAAGTCATCCATAAAATTTACAGCATTAACCCAAAAGAATAGGCCCATTTTTGGCCTTTACATTCCAAAATCAACTAATGTAGCACAGCGGAAATAACAAAAGAAAACTAGGCTTTACAATGTTCAAAATGAATATCCTAGTCTAGAACAAAAGAAAGTGTCGCTCTAGGCATCCACCTCGGGATCCACACTCCCGTCCAGTGGAGTCTCCCAAGTAGCGGGCTCCTCGACCCCTACGTCCTCCTCTTGTAGGAAATCTGAAAAATGTTAGCGGTAGGGGGTGAGCACAAAGCTCTGTAGAACAATTCTCTCAAACCCATACAAGGTTTAGAAAAAGCATTCAAAACGGTCGGTCTCATTTCACAAATATCATACATAAAGATTTTGAATGAAAATGGTGACATTTTAAAAGAGATCTCAAGTTTAAACAGTAGCAATAATCCATTAAAAGAATAAAGTGAGTTTAGCATCGATAAACAAAATTCCAATTTACTATTTAAGAAGGACTTCTCCCCATGCATTGTCCCATACCAATGCATCGGCAAGAACGACCCAACTCCTTATTTCATGTATTTTTGGTTCATCCCCGTACCATGTATGTTGATTGCTTCCCGTGAATCTACCCAACGATCATACCTAGTCCACCAATTCCAACCAACAATCACAAATCTCTTTAGGAAGGGCGTATACCATCTCCTACGGCATTGACGAAATCCTCCCAAGGTGTCTAGTATACTAACCCTTTTCCTCGATATATATATGTGAACGATAGCGATCGCGGTCACAACAACGATCCACTACGAGCATTAGGCAACCATCTCACCCCCACTGGGATAGACTAACCTCTAACACTCTACGGCATCTCTCGAAGGTAATCCAAGTCCATCACAACAACCATACAATGAGGAAATCAAGAATATTCACAATTCACAACAATTTCCCAAATATAGTAAAAATCCCCAATTTTTCACATTTGTCATATAATCGAACAATCCAAGAAAATATGCAAGAGATCGTAATCTATATCATTTTGTTATACAATATTCAACACTAAAGTTTTGAAATCAAAGACAAAGAATAAATTAGGAGAAAATCCCATTTTCTTCAAAACTCGGGTTGGATTGTGAAAAAGAATGGTTCCGTGGTTACCCAACCACCAAAATGTTTGAAACATGCCCTTTATTGCAAAGATATCAAGAATCATGTACTACATATCATATATATGAGAAGACAAGTGAGAGACATACATAAATATACAACCCTAGCCTCAATGTGTGAGAAATGAGAGAAAAACCCCTACCTCTTAGTTGTAGCTTTAAATACAAGACCCAACCTTCAAAATCTTTTTATTCTCCTTCCTTTTCCTCTTAATTTCCTCCTCCTAGGGTTTCAAGAGATTTGGGTGAGATTGGGTGAAGAAGGGAAGAAAAGGAAATAGGTATAGAAGTGGATTCTTGAGGAATTGAGGGTTTTGATCTTCACAAATGATGTAAATCTCTCTCTTGGATGTGTTTTTCTCTTCCTCTCTTCTCCTCTCAAGCTATCTAGGGTTTGGAGTGGTGTAAGGAAGGCTAAGGAGGTGACAAAATGTATTTATAGTGGAGGAAAAATCAAGGGTTCGCGAACAGAAAATTCGGATTTTTACAGTGGCTACCGGTAGCTGATTTTGGCTACCGGTAGCTCGGACACACGGGACCCTCGACTACCGGTTGGCTACCGGTAGCTGATTTTTACTGGACCATTAGCCGGTTGGCTACCGGTAGCTGATTTGTACTGGACCATTGGCTACCGGTAGCTGAATTTGGCTACCGGTAGTCACTACCCAGATTTTTCTACTTTCACTTCCAATGCATTTTTGACCCATTTAGAGGTCGAATTGGAAAATTTCCATTATATACACTTTTGTAGCTCTAGATGTCTACTATCTACTGTCAAAATTTCAAGTCCTTTGGAATTAAGACTAAAAAGTTATGTCCAAAGTACTAAGAAGTATTCAATACCCATTTTTCCCCAAATTCTCGCTAAAGTGTATTTTAACTCCAGGACACTTCCAATACATCCATATGATTTATTCTTACATCATTATCTATATATATGAATCACTAAACAAATACTTTACTATATAATTATAAACATGCGGGGGTTTACAATATGTATTGTTTTGAATGAAGTTTTATGCAAATATAAGTTTGTCATAATGTAATATTACAGTGTTTGTGTAGTGTGTTATTATAAAATTTTTGGTACACTTTATTGTTACACTTTTTTTGGTACATTTATTTTGTTATATTGTTATAATTACACTCAATCTTTTGTAATACTGGAATATTACATTGTTTAGGGATGATGGTGTTTATTCGTTGTTGAATAATTGTGTGGGATTACACTTTGTGTATACCCTCATTGTTTTATAGTTACACTATTTTTGTTACATTTTTTTTGTTACACTGTTATAGTTTCCTTGAATCTTTTGTTGTATATTGTACTTGTCTATTTTTTACATCTTCGTAATTCAGAGAAGTCATGGTGAAAAAAAGGAAAGCGGTTCGAAGATAAAACTGTGAGTCAATCATCATCTGGTAAGGTTGATAAAACACACGACAGAAAACAAAAAAAAAATGTAAAGCACACAAGGATGTATTGAGAAAAACTCCATTTTGGTTACTCTTTCAAAGTATCACTGATAAAAAATTAGATAAGTCATGGTGTAGAAAGAGTGATAGTAATATCCAGGATATGATATTGTGCTTTGATGTCAGTACATCCAAATTTCATATTGGTGGAGAGAAAATTAAATTGCGAAGGAGTGATGTCAAAATAATTTTTGGGATTGAAGATGGTTGCGATCCAATGGATTCATCAACTCATGGGAAGAAAAACACAAAATTTGTTAAATGAAGATTCAAGAAGGATAGCATGTTGACCTCAACTTTGATAACGAGTAAACTGGTTGAAGCAACAAATGGAACAACCATGCATGATGTTGATGACATTTCAAGGCTGTTATGCCTATTTTTAATGGTAACTCTTTTTCACACACACCGGGACATCTGTACGATGTGGCTATGTTTCATACATTGAAGATTTGGATGCAATGAAGAATTATGATTGGTCAAGTTCTATCCATGAAGCTCTTATTTCTTCACTTCAGATGAGTAGCACTCCATCAGGTGTTACTGGATGCATAATATTATTACTGGTAATTTTTAAATAGCCCTGTTACATTTCCATCAGGTGTTTGCTTAATTGAAATTGTATGTGTGTGCAGTATTGGGTTTGTGAATACACAACAATTATCAAACCTAACAGGCCAAACGGAATCCCAAAGATTGTGAAATGGAATTTATCGAGTCTTTAGAGAGCTATGAAAAAGAATAGGCTTGGAAAGTTGAAGTCAAAACATGTAAGTAGCTCAGCACAGTATCATTTTAGATTTTTAAATGTTGTATTTTAGCTATGTATTTCTACACTTGCAGCATAATACTGTATTGGTACACTGTTATGCTACACTTCTATGTTACACTTAGTTTTTTATGCATCCAATTCTCAATATTTTTAATGTTTCAAAGGTACTGAGACATAGATTGAAGAGAACAACGGAGGAGAAAAATTTTATCAAATAGAAGGGAAGCAAAAAAGAAAAAGGGGGCCAGTGTGAATTGGTGGGAAATACCAAAATTGGTAAAGTAAAAAAATCAAATAGTGAGGTGGATGAAGAAGGATGTGAGGGCAGGGGGTATGAGGAGACAGAGCATGACACATTTTTTGAGGATGACGATAATTATATGAATGTAATTGGTGATGATGGTAAAGAGAATGTGCCATTTGAATCTCTTATTGAGGCTACTATTAATGAATCTCTTATGGATGTAATTGGTGATGATAGTCTGAAAAATGTTTTTGGAAAATCTGGAACTCAGGAAGATATTGATATTGCACTACGAGATGATTGTGATGTAAGAGGAGAAGAAGACAAAAAGAGAAAAACAGTTCAGGAGCTTATGAAGGAGAATGATGTATTGAAAATTGTTATACGCAACATAGCCTCAGGTAAAAAAATTTTGGAGCATTCACAGTCTGTTGCTATGGATGATACGTTAGACAAACAAGACACTCCCTTTTCATTGAAAATGAAAGAAAAGGACACGGTGATAAAGGAGTTGAATGAATTGGATGAAAATATGAAAAAGCAGGAACAAATGTATGAAGCAAAAATACAAGCGAGCAAGGAGACAATACAAAATCGAGAAAATGAGAATGCTGAATTGATTGATCAACTTAACGAGTTATCCTTGCATGTCATCACTCAGAAATATCAACCAGTTGAAAATCAACATCAATGGTTCGAAATATCAAGATAAGGGATAGGAAAAAGGAAGAGAGATGGAGAATTTGAATATAGTGGGAAGAAAATAGGGAAAAAAACAGAGTGTGACATCAGATGTGATAAGCCACAAGAACACTTTGAGTGAAGTCGGAACTAGGGAAACAGTCGAGATAGATGAAGATGATGACAGCGTGGACAAGATCACTACTATTAAAGGGAAAATAGAGAAAGATATTAAAAAAAATGTAGCGTAATTGTGAAGCGTTGGATGCGATTGATTTCAACAAATTAAAGACTATATATGATGCAGAGGGTTATGGGTAAGTGTCACTATCCCAATAAAATGTGTTTAAAAAATATTATGGTTCTTACATACTTCATTATTAGCTAAAATATATGACAAGATTGCTTCCCATTTTAATGACAATGTAGTGGAAAAATATGGTCTGGGGTTGAAATTGGAAGTGTAATAAATGTCGATGATGCATTGAAAATAATGGGAACTTGCAAAATATACAACAGCATACGAATTGACATAACTAAAAATGTAATTTTTTAGTTGCAAAGTGTTGTTTGACAGTGTAACATGGTCTGAATAGTGTAACATAATATTTGTTTTTAAACAGATCATTGACTGTAAGGCTGATATGCTAAGAGAGATTGATGAACACAATGAGATGTCGACATTTAAGAGACGTTGCTACTTCATCAACAGTTTTTGTTGGGTAAGATATCTAAATATTAATGATACAAATAGTTGCTCAATTATATTATCTGTGAGTTGTTTAATACAGTATATTTTTGACATATTTTGAATGTGTAGTCATTTGTAACATATCCAAATTTAGAGTATGCACATGAAGCAGAAATAGACAGGCACATACCTGACGTGGGAGATTCCAAATATGTTGTCTTCCTAATGAATTCAAATGGTCGGAAAGAAGATTGTGCTCCTGACCACTGGACTCTGCTGGTATTGAATACTGAAAAAGGGGTTTGGACACATTACAACTCATTAAGGTCAAGAACGAAAGGCAACTGGGACATGTACCTAGAGGATATAATTATATTGGTTAGATTATGTCAAAACAGTATTGTTAGAAGTGCATATTTTTTTGGTGTCAATCCATAATCTTAAATCTTTTTATGTAATTGCAAAAAAAATATGCAAAAAAAAAAAGATTATGGAGGTCAATAATTCAAAGGGGATCTTTATAGACACATAGAATAAGGAGCTACCAATCATATCATGTCAGACATGTCCACAACAACGGTCAAACTCATAAGTACTCATTCTCCAAATGCAATTATTTTTTTTTAAAAACATCGAAACATATTAACATTGAGAATTACTACAGGGTTGCATGCAATGTGTATGTCTGTTACATAATGAAAAAACTTACCAAATGAGAAGAGATTGAAGAGAGGTTAACAGCAAGACAGTTGATCGAGTTCCGAGCTGAAATTGTTTCATTATTTCTCAACCATCCAAATTCTTGGAGTGAAGAAGATTTGAAAATACGTAGAGAGTTGAAGAAAAAATATGCAGACAAATGACAATGAATTCATAAGACATGTATTTAGATATTCTATTTGTAAAACATTGTTATGTGGTAAATATTAATTATCCAGATTGTTAAAGGTGTTTATTTCTTGTTGAATAATATTGAATACAGGTATTTAGATACATGTGTTTATTCCTTGTTGAATAATTATGTGTGAGTACACTGTTTCATATCCTCATTGTTGACTGTGTTCGCTCATAGTATAACAAAGAAAGTGTAACAATGTAACAAACATAGTTTACCAACGACAGTATAACACTGTATCAAAATTAGTGTATCAAATACAATGTAACAATGTTACAAAAGATAGAGACTAGTTGTTTTGACTAATATGTTAATAAATCCAATATAGAGCTAATTGTGTGTATGTTATTGTTACACCGTTCTCAATACACTGTTATGGATACACTGTCATTGATACACTATTTCAACAGTGTGTAAATTCACTATCCATCAAATGTTAGATAGTTTTCAAGTGGACAAAGAAAATATCCCAAATTCATTGTAGACCAAAATAGCACAATTCCTCATCTTTATTGTTTTCATATTAGGCCATGACAGGCTTTTAAAGGTCGGAGGTTGCACCAAGTCAGCTACCAAGCCCACTCTAGCTTTGTGTATATACACTTCCTAACATGTGTCATTCAATCCGTGTATGACCGTAGATAAAACTCTTTGGAGATGTGCCATTTTGGTCATTTGGCTGAAAACAAATGCAAAAACTTCTGAGACTATGTTTGGAGAAAGATATTATTACACTGTTCTCGATACACTATTATGGATACACAATCATTGATACACTTTTTCAACAGTGTGTAAATTCACTTTACAGTACCAGTGTAGGTTGTATACAGAGTAATCCTCAAATGTTAGACAAAAACAAACATATAACTTAAAATGTGAAAACGTCACTAAAATAAACAAACCCAAAAAAGGATTGTAAAAACAAATTGTAATAAAATTAAAACAGTGAATAATGTCATTAAATGATAGCATTACTAAGTTTACAACGACTCGTTACAAGATTTCTTGTTGTAACTGCCTAAACGCCCACACTGACCACAACGAATTCGCCTAATGAGTTCCCCCTTAGACCGAATTCTGCGATTCTTTGGTCTACCAGGTTGCTTCTTGGAATATGATGGCAAAATATTAACATCTCCCTACGAACTGTCAGCACGATATATAGTTGGGATTGAAAAAATAGGTTCAGAGTATGACTTCTGGTATGTGCTCGCATGATAGTAGTAATCAACAAATTCAAACTTATTCCGCCCACTCTTTCGTATTGCCGACACAACATGTGAGCAAGGAAACCCATTTATTTGCCACTGACAACATGAACATGTGTCATTCACAATATCAACAATCACCGAATGATATGACATCACTTCGTACACTTGGTTATTTGAGACATGTACAGTCCAGGACCTTCCCTCATCAAATGCAGCTTGTAATCTCAAAGACATATTGGGGAATAAATTCTCATTCTACTGTGAAGCTATTAGCATCCTTCGGCCAATTTGATTCATTATATGTCCCCTAATAGTGTCAACCATGCTAGTAATAGGTAAATATTGAGCTTTCAAAATTCACGCGTTAAACAACTCTGCAGCATTAGAACACATATCACCGTAACGCTTCTCCGTAAAATGAGCATTTGTCCATTGTTTAAATGGAAGATTGGACAGAAACCTATCCACATTAGAACCACATTCACGACGAAACTGTTCAATCTTATCATTAACAAGCGATTGTGTTGGTGCATAAGCACACTCACATAGCAAAATCACCATGTGCTCTCGGAATGCATTGGAAAAACGAGCACCATGCAATTTATCCCGCAAATTAGCTTTCAAAAGCTGCAAGCAAAATGCAAGATGAGCATTTGGAAAAACTTTCGGAATTGCCTCTAACAGACCCAAGTTACGATCAGATACAAACGTAATAACCCGAGAGTGATCCAACATCTTAGACAGCTGTTCTAAAAACCAAAACCAGTTTAATTCATTCTCCGAATCAACCATAGCAAATGCCAAAGGAAACAAACCTGAAATAAACCACATAAATATTCGTGAAAATTAAAATAAAAAATAGTATAACATACATTGTTGCATTGTGTTAAACACTGTTAACAATGTAACAAATACAGTGTAACATAACGATTACATTTTAACATAACCACACAATTTATCACTCCAAAAACTGTATTAAACTTTACCTTGGTTGCCATCTTTTGCTATTGCCGACAAAAGATTACCTCCATACCTGCCTTTCAAAAATGTGTCATCTAAAAAAAGTAGAGGTCAACAATAATTAAACCCTTGAATACAACCCTTAAAAGAAACAAACAACCTTTTGAAACGGTTATTATCATGATCACAATCTAACACGATATGGCTGTCCGGATTAGTACAATTTACTGCATCCACATACCAACGTAATTGTTGGTACGATAATGAGTGGTCCCCAAAAAGCATACCTTTTATCATAAGATATAGTGATTCCATAGTCAGGAAAAAAAAATCAGCTACCACCTCTATTGGACACGATGTGGTATGCCCACGAACACGATCAACCATCAAATCTGAAATCAATTAAGAACTCATTTTCTTATTATCTGTCGTTCGTAGATCCACAGCGCAACTGTGTTTATTGTCCAATTTTCTAATTTCCAATGTGTCGTATTTCATTACTCCACCCAGCTGTTAGAAAAACTTTCTCATTGTGACCAATAAAACTGGGTAACAAGTCTACTTCACATTTGTTAAGTTGAAAGAATTAACATAATATTAGAAAGAAACAAAGAGTGGTTAAAAAATTAACCTGCCTCTCACACACTACTTGTATTTATAGTTAACTTACAATAATAAGAAAGACGAATACACCCTCTTATATTTACACATAATACCCTAATACTCTTAACACTCCCCCTCAAGTTGGACTATATATATCATATAATCCAAGCTTGGAACAAAATGTTGTAAGACTCAATGCTTTGGTAAACATATCTGTAAGCTGATCTTCAGATTTCACAAATAAATTCGTAATCTCCCCAGCTACTATCTTGTCTAGAATAAAGTGACAATCAACCTCAATATGTTTGGTTCTCTCGTGAAACACTGAATTGGCAGCGATATGGATAGCTGTCTGGTTGTCACAAAACAAGTATAAATGAGGTTGAACTGGAAATCCAATTTCCTGGAGGAAGTGTAGTAGCCAAGTTAACTCACTCGTCGTATGCGCCATTGCCCTATACTCAGCCTCAACACTGGATCTTACTACCACGGGTTGTTTCTTATTTTTCCATGAGACAACGTTACCTCCTAAGAAAGTACAATAACCAGTGGTTGATCTCCGATCAGAAGGAGATCCAACCCAATCAGCATCTGAGAAACTTTCCCCTCTAAGATGTTCATTAGCTCAATATAACAATCCAAGGTCAGGAGCACGTTTGAGATATCGCAGAATACGAGTAACTGCCTCCCAATGTGGTACTCTTGGACACCCCATAAACTGACTTACTATACTGACTGCATAGGAAATATTCAGTCGAGTAATAGTGAGACAATTGAGCTTCCCAACCAATCTGCGATACCGACCCAGATTCTCAAGCAGTGCACCATCATCCATCAACAGTTTCTGATTCAGATCCATAGGAACATCAATCGGTCTGTCACCCAGCAAATTTGCTTCCTCTAGCATGTCAAGTACATATTTCCTCTGGGATAAACAAATACCCTGTTGAGATCGAGCTACCTCAATACCCAAGAAATACCTGAGTTTTTCCAAATTCTTAGTATGAAATCGATATTGCAAGAAGGTTTTTAACTTGGCAATCCCTATTAATCATTTCCAGTAATCACAATATCATCTACATAGACCACCAATAGAACATATCCGACATCTATCTGTCTATGAAACACAAAATGGTCTGTCTGACATCGAAGAAAACCAAACTCTAAAACTGCATCTAAAAACTTACCAAACCATGCCCTCGGTGACTGCTTCAAACCATACAAAGATTTCTTTAACTGACATACACTCTTACCGTACTCCTCCTGAGCAGTAAACTCAGGTGGTTGCTCCATGTATACCTCTTCAACTAAGTCACCATGTAGGAAGGCATTTTTGACATCTAACTAAAATAAGGGCCAATCAAGATTAGCAGCCAAAGAAATCAAGATACGAACAGAGGAAATTTTGGCAACAAGAGAGAAAGTCTCATCATAATCAACACCATAGGTCTGAGTAAATCCCTTTGCAACAAGCCGGACTTTGAGACGCTCCACAGAACCATTCGGATGAAATTTAACAGTTTACACCCAACGACAACCAATAGTTCATTTACCAGGAGGTAAAGAAACGAGATCTCAAGTCTCATTATGATGTAAGGCATTCATCTTATCCTCCATAGCTTTCCTCCAACCCGGATCAGATAACGCATCCTGTAAGTGCTTAGGAATAGATATAGTAGATAATTGAGAGGTAAAACAAGAGAAGATATATGACAAGTCATCATATGAAACAAATGAGCAATGGGATGATTAGTAACACACGAACGAGTACCTTTTCAAAGAGCAATAGGTAAATAGTCTAAATTACCTAATGTACCAGGATCAGAAGGCGACAAGGAAGACGGTACGGGCACCTCAGTCGATGGGCGAGGGCGAAGAGGTAAACTAGATGGTAACACAGTAGGCAACAAAATATCTGATGATGAGGGAAGAGATGGTGGTACAAGAGACGACCCAAAGTCTAGATCCAAAGGCTGAGCAGGTGCCAAAATATATGGAACAGATTCCTCAAACGTGACATCGGCACTAGTAAAGCATCGTCGCAGGGAAGGACTATAGCAACGATACCCCTTATATGTGAGGGAGTATCTAAAAAATACACATTTGGTAGCCCGAGGGTCAAATTTATCAAACCCAGTGCCCAAGTTGTGAACATAACAGACACATCCAAAAACCTTAGGAGTTAAGGAAAATAAAGGCTTACTAGGGAAAATGACAGAATATGGACTTTGCCCATTTAACACTGAGGATGGCATACGATGAATAAGATGACAAGCAGTAAGAACAACATCTGTCCAAAAATATCGGGGAATATTCATCTGAAATAACAGTGAACGGGTGACTTCCAACAAATGACGGTTCTTGCGTTCAGCAACACCATTTTGTGGAGAGGTGTATGCATAGGAAGTCTGATAAATAATGTCAATTTTACTAAGATAAGCTAAAAAATGATCAGATTCATATTCCCGAGCATTATTAAAACGTAAAATACGTATACGACAACCATACTGAGTTTTTATTTCCTTGCAAAAGGTCTCAAATATAGAGAATAATTCAAAACGAGCTTTTATTAGAAACAACAATGTCACACGAGAATAATATCCACAAATGACACAAAATAAAGATATTTATTAGATGAAATATTCTTTATTGGACCCCATACATCAGAATGTACCAACTCAAATGGACTAGACACACGATTATTGACTTTAGACTGAAAGGATACATGGTGATGCTTACTAAGTTGACAAGCTTCACAAGACAAAGACGACATATAACTAAGACTAGGAACTTAGCGCTTCAGATTCTGGAGAGAGGGATGTCCAAGACGACAATGCCATTGAAAAGGAGACAACGAGGTCTGTAGAGCCTGAGTAGGTGAATCAAAGTCAAAGTAATATAGGCCACCAGCTTCATGCCCCGTACCAATCTTCCGCTTCGTCTTGAGATCCTGAAATACACAATAAGAGGGATAAAATGTTACAGAACAATTGAGAGAATGGGTAATCTTGCTAATGGAAAGTAAACTAAAAGGAAACTGAGAAACAAATAACACAGAGGATAGGGACATATCAGGACTCAAGTGAGTAGTCCCCAAACCTGAAACTTTAGAGCAAGTACCATTAGCAAGAGTAACACAATGTGTTGAAGTAGCAAACTGATAAGTAGAAAAAATACCAAACGCACCAGTCATGTGATCAGAAGCGCCAGAGTCTATGATCCAGGGACTGCGAGTGGAGGACAATAAACAAGTGGAAGCGGTATCTGACTGGGCAAAAGTAGAAGTGGAGGAAGATGGAACAGCCTGTTGCTAGGACAAGAACTGAGCATACTCCTCTCGTGTAATAGTAACTGACCAAGAGTCTGGTGGAGCTGACTGAGGTATGGAAACAACAACTAAGGTGTCATCCTGATAGGAAACCAGATTAGCAGCACCAGAAGGTTTTCCATGTAAATCCCAACAGAAATCAACAGTGTGCCCTCCACGACCACAGTGAGTATAGGAACGAGGTCTACTACGGCCCCCATAACCACCCGTACGACCACCTCGATGACCATCACTGTGGCTACTAGGAAGCACAAGAGTTGAGTAATCAGTGGAGACACCATGATCGATGCTTGAAGGAGTAGACAAAGTAGCACGCTGTAAACGTGAGAAAACCTCAAGCAGTGATGGAAGACTAGAACCACCTAAAATCTGAGAACGAATAACCTCATATTCAGGTTTCAATCCTACCAAAAACCTAAAAACATCCAAATCCTCATGTTGCTTCTGCCAAACTGCTGCATCAGAAGTAAACGGATGGTGGAGCTTCAACTCCTCACAAACTCCCCGAACATGAGAGTAATAATCTACAAGGCTCAGAGTACCCTGCTCCAGCTGGAAGTATTGTTTGCACACCTCATAAGCATGGGTAAAATTACCTGTACCAGAATACATAGTGGCCAAGTGATCTCATATCTCTTTGGCAGTGTCAAGATAGAGTAGAGTAGAGCTAATACTAGGCTCAATGCTATTCAACAATAAAGAGATAATATGAGCGTCCTCTTGTTCCCACTAATCATACCCAGGAGTATCTTCCTTAGGTTTAGAATTAACCAAATATTTCTTAAAACCTTTGCCTCGAAGGAAGACTTGAACGGAGCGGGACCACAAAGTATAATTGATCTCATTGAGTTTAACGGAAGTCATGGGACCATTAACAAGAAACGGAGAAAAAGAGGTAGGTGGCAAAGATGGAGCAGGGGAGTTAGCATCTTACTTGGGTTCCATAACAGTGCAGCAAATAGCAAAAGGAAATCACTAGATCACTGAACTAGACAAGAATCAGCTACTGCACTGCTGAACCGAAGAAGAAAAGGTTGCTAGATCACTGAATCGGGCTGGAAAACCTAGCTGGATCGCTGAACCAAACAAGAATCAGCTACTGCACTGCTAAATCGGAGAAGAAAATGTTGATGGATCATTGAACCAGGCTAGAGAACCTAGCTGGATCGCTGAACCAAACAGGTTGAGCTCGCTGAACCACTAAACCGATGTAAAAACTGATTGAACCGGTGCAAAACTAGCTGAACTGGACTGCAGAAACTAGCTAGACCACTGAACCGGAGCAACAACTGAAGGAACCGATCTGAACTGATGAAAAACTACCTGAACCAGCTTAGAGTGGATCAAACCAGGGTTGAACCGGGACTGAGCCGGACTTGGACCGGTCTGGTCTGAAGGCTACTGGATCTGGTCTGAATCTCTTGGATCTGGATCTGGTCTGAATCTCCTGGATCTGGATCTGGGTCTGGATCTAGATCTGGATCCGGTCTGGATCTGGGTTGGGCTTGAGAATAGTTTATGCCCATGGACTTAGATCTGTTACCCAAACCTGTAAACCGACCCACTTGAACTAGGTCGTCTTCACTGATTAGGGTTTTGACCAAACCCTATTCCTTCCTTCATTGGCGACTGTGCCAAGAGAACACCACCATAGACAGCGCCAAAATCAGACGCCACCAACGTCAGCCATACGCCACCACTACGCAAAACCAGACGCCACCAACGTCAGCCACACACCA
This sequence comes from Ilex aquifolium, assembly GCA_951799425.1. Classification (NCBI taxonomy): domain Eukaryota; kingdom Viridiplantae; phylum Streptophyta; class Magnoliopsida; order Aquifoliales; family Aquifoliaceae; genus Ilex; species Ilex aquifolium. The sequence continues at coordinate 47,307,045 of OX637392.1, read as the reverse complement.
ACGTCAACCAGATGCCATCAACGTCAGCCACACACCGCCACGAAGCAGATACGTCACCAACGTCAACCACAACGTCTCACACCCAACCAATGGCTGCCACCACCACGACAACAACACCAATTTTGACAGCAACACCACACCGATGGGTCACAACACAGTCTGGGTTAATATTTGTATTTAGAATCGTTAAGCTCTGATACCATGTTAAGTTGAAAGAATTAACATAATATTAGAGAGAAACAGAGAGTGGTCAAAAACTTGACCTACCTCTCACACACCACTTGTATTTATAGTTAACTTACAATAATAAAAAAGACGAATACACGCTCTTATATTTGCACATAATACCCTAATACTCTTAACAACATTCAACAATATCACATATGTTCACATCTTGCAATGAATGATTATCACCCACCGAACTGCCCTCAACATCTTCCACAAACACCTTAACTTCAACATAACTACGTTCCAATTCAATCAAATTATTCAAATCCGCATCGTTGTGCAGCATGCAAGTGGGGTGACCTGGTATAGAATATAACAACTAGACTGACAAATTAAACAACTCCTCCCAGGTCTCACAAACTTCACGAAAATGTTCCGATATATTTAAATTAGCACATACTTTGAATACTGAGGTAGCATTACGATATGTACATAACAACAACACCGTTTCTTCCATTGCCAAAATCTCTAAAACTATTAAAAGAATACATACAATGAAACAGAAAATAAAAACATATATGCAAGTACATATATCCTTAAAACATATATACATTAACACATTTAAAATGCAAATGGTTAACATACTAAAGACATGAATTCAAACCTTGTTGATGTTGTTATGAAGACAACAACACTTCAGGCTTCCAACGTCTGGCCAAAATAATTATGTGTACAGTCGAAGACAAACAACACTTCAGGCTTCTGTGTATAGCCAGTCGAAGAAGATGACTATGGTAAAAAAGGCAGGGGTTTGGACAGTCGAAGACAACTTGTCTTCAGGCTTTCAACGTCGAAGACAAACTTGTCTTCAGGCTTCCAACGTATAGCCAGTCGAAGAAGACGACTATGGTAAAAAAGACAGGGGTTTGGACAGTCGAAGACAACTTGTCTTCAGGCTTCCAACGTCGAAGATAAACTTGTCTTCAGGCTTCCAACGTATAGCCAGTCGAAGAAGACGACTATGATAAAAAAAGGGAGGGTTTCAAAATTTAAAATTCAAACACAATCATATATCCAAATATAGACGGAATATTAAAGTAATCCCATAAAACTATGAGATGTTTAATGCATAAATATAATTTGAAAATAAAACCACTTTCCAAAAAAATTACGCATGGATCAAGGAAGGATACAAAAGTCAGAAGAAAATATGGAAATTTCAAATAATGTACTTGAAAATAAATAAATATCAAAATTAAGGACTTTTTAACTCTACATTTTTTTCTGTATACTTTTTTACAATTAACTCTAATTTGGTGTACCCCCTTTCAATTTTCCCTTATTTTGGACTCGGCCCATTACTCTGATTAGATACATGATTGGCAACTAGTGGCTATTTAATTCTGGGAAATTAGAAGAGGGTACACTAAATTGAATTTAATTGTAAAAAATGCACAAAAAAAATGTAAAATAAGGAAGTCCTTAATTTTATATCTTAATTGTGTACAAGTACATAATTTAAAATTTCTGAATTTTCTTTTGACATTTGTGTCCTCCCTTAAATCTTGCAATTATTTTTAGAAACTATTTTTTTTTTCAAATTATATTTATGCATTAAAAATCTCCTAATTTAATGGAAGATTTGATTCTTCCGTTTATTTTGAGAATAAATTAGTTGATTTGAATTTTAAATTTTGAATTCATGACTTCATTAGGTTTATGTCTGTCATTTTAAAAGTGATTACACTGTTTTTTTATATACGAACACCATAACCAAAGTTCATCATGTATATGCGTTTACAGTGTAACAATAACAGTGTAAACATTTACTTATACAAAACACTGTACTATTACATTTTGTCAAACATATTTTTACATATAACTTCATTATAACAGTCTAGCTCTATTTTAAATTTTTTATCGCATCTACAAAACCATTGAACTCTGTCTGTGTTACAGTGTTACATTGTCTTTGTTACACTATGCAAGAAATACAGACGAACTTACATCTATAATGGCGGACCAGTAAGATTTTTCTTTCAAAGACGAAACCCTGTAGATGTTCAGGAAACGATTTAGGGTTTATCGCCGAGGAAGATGAAGCAATTTTTGGAAAGGAAGAAGAAGTGGAAACCGTTTTTCCAAAGATGAAGCTTTTCGCGAATTAATGTTCCTAAAATTCAGCGATTAAGCCTTGTCACTATGTACCTAATTAATTTTAAGATATATTCCTAATACCGTTTTTAGGAAAGTAATGTTCCTAAAATTCAGCGGTTAAGCCTTATCACTGTGTACCAAATTAATGTTAAGATATATTTCTAAAACCGTTTTTAGGAAAGTAAATTTTAGAAAATATGCAGTTAAGTCTTTGTATCTCAGCAGTGTACTTCTTTACAACACATTTTTTTCTGTACTTTTTAAAAATTATGTCGAATTATGTCTAATTTAATGTAGTGGGGTACTAACGGACATTTGACGGCAAGGGTCTGAGTGTTACGTGCGCACAAACCTCAGGGGTCTGTGTATAATATTTCAAATATCAAGGAATCTGAGTGATTTAGTGACAAACCTCAAAGAGTCTGAGTGTAATTCTCCATTCTTATTATTAATCTTGGTACTGAACAATTTTTATTTTTTGTACCACCTTTTTATAAAATTATTAATTTTTGGAATACATTGACCTTGTAAGTTCTTTTTGTTGTTCGTGTGGTATTTCTAATACAGTAAAATCACTTGTTAAACTTTCTGATTTGAACCATGTAAATAGTTACTCTAACAAAACAGCAACAATAAATAATTACTCAAAAACCGAAAGAGTTACAGTAAAGAGTTACACCAGTTTTAATGAAACAGAAACAGTTACATGAAAGAGTTACACGTAACTATTTGTATAATCCAATATAATTACTAACCCGATTGCAGAACAGGAACTGATATTGAACTTTAGGTAGATCAAGGCTAGTGTTTGACACTATGTCCTTAAGACAGATTTCGCCCTCACACACGGTGCTTATGGAATATCGAGCGTCTGCCTCCCAGGATACAATGATCTTTACACAGATAGAAGTAGCACTCCAATCTATCTGTCCAGCGAACCAAACTTGTGTTGTGTACTCTCTAAATGCACTGCCTTAATGCCGAAAATCAGACTGCCTTAATGTAATGCACAGTCTGCCTTAATGCCTACCGAATGACTGAATGAACGAATTAATTAAGTGTTGTACGAATGGTAATAATCCTGGGTAGTTATTGACTCTTTGGTGTCTTTCCGGACAGTCACCACACTAAAAGACAAATACAACAGCCAGTAGACACCTTGAATAACTGTTCACCATGAACAGACATAATCCAATTTCGGAATAAATCCGAACCATTGCGATCCACGGATACTCAAAATTAATTTCGGTTTGCCCATTTATTTAAATGAATTTTTGTAAAACCCGGGAAATTTAAATTTTTTCCAAAAAAGGGCAAAATAGTAATTTGCCACTATAATGCGTATTTAAAATGCTCATGTTCTAGACCTCGGATGACGAAACGGAGTTCGCTGTTGAATTCGTATCGCGAAATTTAGTCATCTTGTCAAATTTCGTCGAATTCCGAAGTAGTCGAATTTTGCACGTCGTTCGAGGCGACTGCGTGGCGATTTACCTTACGAACGTCCCCATAAATAAATTTTATAAAATTTCCTTAAAATTAGGTTAAAGTTCAAATAAAATTAATTTGAACTTAAACTGAGATCAAACGAATCGTTTCGGGACGAAATCGGACCCGATTAAGCGAAGGACACGTGGCGCAACGTGGGTCGAGTATTAGAACTATAAATAGAGGCAAATATCTGCATTTTAGGCAGAAAAATTCTGTCATTGTGCTGGTCTTCAACGTGTGGGAGAGAAAAGAGAGAAAACTTTGATCTTCAAGCTTTCTCCGGCGATTTCCCGGACTTCCGTCACTCGGAATCCGTCGAACCAAGAGTCAAAATCGATCCTCTCGACGAGGGCTACGTAACCACACCAAGAACGGGGGATTTCACCGAAGATCCAAAAGAGGAGATTTGGGGGAAATCTAGTCTTGGGCTAGGAAAGTGTTCTTGAAGCTTCCTTCGGGTGATTACGCTTCAAGAGGTAGGGTTCTCCCTACTTTGGTGTAATCTTTCCTTAGATGTTAGTAGTCTAAAGTTTTGATATGTTATACCTAGGATAGACCTTCATATATAGGTTTATGGTCATAGAAATAGAAAAGTGAGCATAGAGATGGTTTAAATCTAATTTCTAGCTTAACTTTGGTGTATGAAGTTACATGTGAATTATTATGTAACTTGGGGAAATTTGAGGCATGATTATGAGATTTATAAATTGTGCCTAGAAGGTGTTTGATTAAATGCCTTGTTTGAATGGAAGTAGTTGTTTTAATTGAATTGAAATAACATGCTTAAGTTTAACTTGTGGAATCATATGCATATGATATGATTTGTAATTAAATGTGCTTGTTGATATATGCATATGTTGATATAGTAACATTGAAATGAATATGGTAATTATATGCTTAGGATATAAATTTACCATGGATGTGTTGAAATTGTGCATGGGTTGTTCTTGACATGTTGAACATCATGTGGTATGCAATGGGACATAGCATTGCATGTGCACGGAAGCATCTCATTACATGGGTGTGTGCATGGTTGATGTCAACGCCACACTTGGTGATTGACGAAATGGCTTGGGAAAAGTTAGGTCGAAGACCTAGCTAAGCCCATGATTGCATGATAAATTGGGTCGGGATGAGCAAGAAGAGGCATGACGACCTCTCGGGTGAAAGACCCGGTGATTTGGGGGGTGCACTCCATTGGTATAAGAGCCCATAAAGTGTACGGGTGTGGAAGACCATTGGTATGAGTCCATGAAAAAGTCCGATCCCAAGAAAGACCCTAACTTTGAAAATGTCATTTGATGAAACATAAATGATGAAATGAAACACTTTGGCATTGCATCGTGTTGTAGGAGTCGGTGAGGACTCGGGTTAAAATGCATGAGGGAGTGACATCTCATTTCATGGCATGGTAGTATTGCATTCCAACTTAGGATGCATGTCCTTGTGAGAAATGATTGTTTGCAAATGAATGTTGCATGAGCATGAGCATCTAGGGGGAGAGTAGCCCTTGTAGGGTTTACTTTACTGGGCGTTGGCTCACCCTATACGGGAAACATTTCAGGTGTGGGGTTTGCACCAGCGGATGGCTCACTTGGAGAGCATCAAGCATGAAGGGGGCCGGCTTGTGGCCTTAGTTCGAGTTTTTGTAAAACTTTTGTATAAATTCCATTTTGATGTGTAAATTATGGAATTAATTGTAATGGAACTTGTATAAGTTGTGTATTATATGGAAATCCTTGTCAAACATGTATTTGATGAATTGGGAAGGGTTTTGAATGGCTTGGAAATGAAAAATAGGTAAAAAGGGCAATTATGGGCCAGGCGTACCGGTACGCGTACCGGTATGGTTAGGTCCAGAAGGCGTAGCGTACCGGTACGGTTAGGTTCAGTGGGCGTAGCGTACCGGTACGCGTACCGGTACGCTCTCCAAAATTCAGAATTTTTTTATTCTTTTGCCAAGTCTTTGGGCTATGTTTTCCTCCCTTCTAATGTTACAAATGGATAATAAGGGGATACCAATGGTGGTATATTGGATCTCGGATAGGTCAACCAACCGAAAGAAATTGGACTTGTATTTTTTTTTTATCCCGGTAAAGGGAATGTGGTGCCGCGGTATCAGGTTAAGCGACATCCACGGGTATTTCCGCGGGTTGACGGGTTGTCAACGGTTAATACAGGACCCCCGGAAAATGGGGCGTCACAATTTTTCTCCAAAAATATAGGGTTTGACCCACACCCACACCCGACCCCGGCCCGGCCGGGCGGCGCGCGCGTGTGTGGTCGAACCGAAGACATGTAGGTGCTCGCTCCGCTCATAAAACTGTGGTACCCCTTGGAGCCTAATCCATGGAGCAAACTTGGCCTATATATGCCAATGTTGGATCTCTTCCTCAACCAATGTGGGATTGGTGTCAAATCCCACATTACACTTTCATTTATTTTCTCATTTCAAGAGAGTCACTTTGGAGCCTATTTTCTCATTCATTTCTTACTCGATTTGAGCAAGTGAATATACTACATTATTCTCCTCACGGAGTATAATATGAACCGACGAAATTTTATTCAAAATAATAATTAGGTACCACTTTAATTTAGGCTCAAAGTCGACCAAAAACTCAGTTTTTATACTTAAAAATTTGATTTGGTCCAACAATCCCCCACATGAATGGAAAATTGGTTGTTAGTATGCAAATGATAATGCTGACACACTATAGAGAGTACATCTTTGGAAAGATCGTGCATTGAGATAGGTAGCTTTTAGCCTTGAACCTTCCCTAGTGAAAGCCCATCGGACTTACCGGCTAAATAGTGAACGTGATGTCTTGAACTATTCAGTTGTTTGATAAATTAGATCGAATAGACTTCACACAGTCTCTTTCCTAACACAATTGGTTCTCATGATTGTGTTCATTTTGGCCCTGAACAACTCCTGGTTTTCATGAGTGTTTTAGAGAATTCAGCATTTACAAATTCTCATAGAAGCGGCCCCTTCACACTCATATAGGTGACTGCTATTAAGAATATCCTGCAATATCCCACTTGGATTTTCCAAGGTATAGAAGTCATTAAAATCATAGCTTACCCTATTAAACTCTACAGGCAGCACTAGGTTATCATAGGAATAGGTAGGAGATATTATCTCCTTAGTGCTTCTTTTGAATCACGCATAATTCGGTAGTCCCTTTGAACCTAGATCTTGGGATCTCCAGTCAACTAGGTTGGGTTGCCATTAAGGTGACACTTATGTCATAGGCTTTAGCCCCATTCCCCTCGATGTGCAATTTACTTGCTCTCTCGTCAAACCTTTAGTAAGCGGATCCGCTAGGTTATCTTTTGATTTTATATAATCAATAAAAATAATCCCATTTGAGATCAATTGTCTAACGGTATTATGTCTACGACGTATATGTCTAGACTTACCATTATACATGTCACTCTGTGCCCTACCAATTGCAGATTGGCTATCACAATGTATACAAATTGCTGGCACAGGTTTAGGCCATATTGGAATATCCTCTAGAAATTGGCGAAGCCACTCATCTTCCTCTCCTGCTTTATCTAAAGCAATAAATTCAGATTCCATTGTGGATCTGGCAATACACGTTTGCTTAGAGGATTTCCAAGATACAGCTGCACCACCAAGTGTAAAAACATAACCACTTGTGGATTTTGTATCCTTCGTATCAGATATCCAGTTTGCATCACTATAACCTTCAAGTAAAGCTGGATATCTTGTATAGTGCAATCCATGATTCAGGGTATATCTTAAGTATCTAAGAACCCTGATAATTGTCTTTCAATGGTCTACTCTCGAGTTACTTGTATATCTACTCAATTTACTAACTGAGTATGCTATATCTGGTCTAGTGCAGTTCATGACATACATTAGACTGTCAATGATACGAGAGTATTCCAATTGTGATATGCTTTGGCCAGTATTTTTAGACAAATGAAGATTTATATCAACTGGTGTTCTAGCAATGCTGCTTTCATCTTTGTCAAACTTCTCAAGTATTTTCTCAATATAATGTGATTGAGATAATATAAGTCCACTAGATGTTCTAGAAATTTTAATTCCTAGTATAACATCTGCAACACTCAAATCCTTCATGTCAAATATACTAGACAACATTTTCTTGGTAGTTGTAATAATATTATTATTACTACCTAAAATAAGCATATCATCCACATATAGGCAAACAATAACATATCCATTATTTGTGTCTTTGACATAGACACATTTATCACATTCATTAATTATAAATCCATTTGACATCATTACCTTGTCAAATTTCTCATGCCATTGTTTTGGTGCTTGCTTTAAACCATAAAGTGATTTAACAAGTCTACACACTTTCTTCTCTTGTCCCGGAGAAATGAACCCTTCGGGTTGGTCTATATAAATTTCCTCATTTAAGTCACCATTTAGGAAAGTCGTTTTCACATCCATTTGGTGTATCTCAAGATTATGCAATATTGCAATAGCTATGAGCATACGAATAGATGTTATTCTCGTGACAGGAGAATATGTATCAAAGTAATCAAGACCTTCCTTTTGTTTGTAACCTTTAGCTACCAGTCTAGCCTTGTACTTATCAATTGATCCATCAGTTTTCATTTTCCTTTTGAAAATCCATTTACACCCCAATGGTTTACTTCTTGGAGGAAGATCTACCAACTCCCAGGTGTGATTTTGCATGATGGATTCAATTTCACTGTTCACAGCTTCTTTCCACATAGGTGCTTCAGGAGTGGACATCGCTTCATTGAAGTTTTGAGGCTCATTTTCTAATAAATATGTTAGAAAATCTGGACCATAGGACTTGGAAGTCCTTGCCCTCTTACTGCGTCTAAGTGCCTCTTCACTTTCCTCATTTATAGACTCATGGTCTATATTACTAGTCGCAGTATCATGAGTTCTTTTAAGAGAACTCCCATCACATGCATTTTTATTAGGAAAGACATTTTCAAAAAATGATGCATTTCTTGATTCAATGATTGTATTGACATGTATATCAGAAATATCAGATTTATGCACTAGAAAACGATATGCACTGCTATTTATTGCATAACCAATAAATATACAATCAATAGTTTTAGGTCCTATTTTAATCCTTTTGGGAATAGGAACCATCAACTTAGCCAAACACCCCCATACTTTTAAATATTTGTAGGAAGGACTCCGACCTTTCCATAATTCATAAGGGGTTTTGTCTAATTTCTTGTGGGGTAATTTATTTAATATATAGTTTGCTGAAAGCAAAGCTTCCCCCCACAAGTTCTGAGGTAATCCCGAACTAATCAACATGACATTCATCATCTCTTTCAATGTTCTATTTTTACGTTCAGCAATCTCATTTTGCTGAGGTGTATAAGACGCAGAAGTTTGGTGAATAATACCATGTTCTTGACATAACCTATCGAAAGGTGCATCATATTCACCACCTCGATCACTTCTTATTGCCTTAATCTTTTTGCCAAGTTGATTCTCAACCTCATTCTTATAATGCATAAATTTTTCCAATACTTCATCTTTACTCCTTAGCAAATATACATAGCAATATCTTGTGCAATCATCAATAAAAGTAAAAAAATACTTTTTCCCATCTCTAGTTTGAACATATTTCAAATCACATGTATCACTATGTATTAACTCTAGAGGTTCAGTGCTTCTTTCAATAGTATGAAATGATGTTCTTGTTAATTTTGATTCAACACATGTCTCACATTTATGATTTGCATCAATATTGAATTTAGGCAACAATTCTAAATTCATTAATTTACGCATAGTATCAAAATTAACATGTCCTAATCTACCATGTCATACATTGGAAGACTCAAGCATATAAGCAGAAGATGTGTTCTTATTATTAAACTTTGATACAATTGTCATTACATTCATCTTAAAGATCTCATCGCTCATATATCCCTTGCCTACATAAATCCCACTCTTGGTGAGTACAAATTTTTCGAACTCAAAAACCAACCTAAAGCCCTTCTTACTCAACAACAATCCAGACACAAGATTCTTTCGAATTTCTGGAATATGTAACACATCATTGAGAGTAAGTTCTTTTTCGGAAGTCATCTTCAATATAACCTTTCATTTGCCTTCAACTTTGGAAGTAGAGGAATTTCTCATGAATATAGTTGTTCTCCATCATTAACTGTTTCATATGAAGAGAATATCTTCTTATCCGAACATATGTATCTAGTGGCCCCGGTGTCCACCCACCATTCTTTGGTATTTCCCACCAAGTTGACTTCGGATACTACAGCAGAAAAACTTATGTTAGAAACATTATCAGATAGTTTTTCTACCTCGGTTATATTTGCTTGGGCAGCCTTCCTCTTGTGGTTCACTTGTGCTTTACGGCTTCGACAATCCTTTGCACGATGTCCCGGTTTATTGCACACAAAGCAGTTGCCTTTGAACCTTTTGGAATCACCACCCTTGGCCCCTTGTTGGCCAACATACTTCCTTTTCTTGTTGGTTTTATGTCCCTCTTCAATCACATGTGCCTTTGACTCCATGGAATGATTGCCAAACTTCTTTTCGGAGACTCTATTGTCCTCCTCAATCCTTAATTTCACAATCAAGTCTTCAAGTTTCATTTCTTTGCGTTTGTGCTTTAAATAATTCTTGAAGTCCTTCCAATTTGGCAGTAATTTCTCAATAATTGCAGCCACTTGGAAAGATTCACTAAGCACCATCCCTTCGACATGAATCTCATGTAGGATCACTTGAAGATCTTGAACTTGACTTATGATAGTCTTGGAATCCACCATTTTATAGTCAAGGAATTTGCCCACAACGAATTTCTTCATTCCGGTATCCTCCGTCTTGTATTTCCTATCCAAGGATTCCCACAGCTCGCTAGCCGTCTTGATTGGACTATACACATTATATAATGTGTTATCCAATCCATTGAGGATATAGTTTTTGTACAGAAAATCATAATGCTTCCATGCATCTACCGCAGCAACAACTTGGCGGTCGGTCTCATTCTCACAACAAACAGGAGCATCCTCACGAAGAACCTTTGCAAGATTCAACGCAGTGAGATAGAACAGCATTTTGTGTTGCCATCTCTTGAAATCGTTCCCATTGAACTTTTCAGGTTTCTCCCCATGAGACACGTGAGTAGGAACAGAAATCGGCACCACAAGCACAACATGATTTGTAGTAGCAGGAACATTATTATCATTTGCATCCATTTCTGATAAACACAAATTACAAACTATTCAAAAATAGGAAAACAGTAAGCTATTAAAACAGAGACAGTCTATGTAACTGTTTAATGTCACTGTTTTGAAGTTACTGGTTTAACGTTTCTGTTTGGTGTAACTGTTTAAAACATACACAGAAACAAAGTCACTGTTTGATATAACTGTTTAAAACATACATAGAAACAAAATCACTGTTTAATCATGCACATAAATAACATCATAGTTTGGTGTAACTGTAACAGTTTGGTGTAACTGTTTGAATTAAACACATAAACAGAACATGCAAATTTTTCAAAAAAATTTCCAAGCCGCTTCAAACTATCACAGATTGTAAAAACAAGTTTTTAACAATTTGTAATATTTTTGAATACTAAAACATATATCAGAAATACAACAAGTAATTAAACTAATCGGAAATCTGTCTTAAGATTGTTGTTCATGTGGTATTTCTAATACAGTAAAATCACTTGTTAAACTTTCTGATTTGAACCATGTAAATAGTTACTCTAACAAAACAGTAACAATAAATAATTACTCAAAAACCGAAAGAGTTACACCAATTTTAATGAAACAGAAACAGTTACATGAAAGAGTTACACGTAACTATTTGTATAATCCAATATAATTACTAACCCGATTGTAGAACAGGAACTGATATTGAACTTTAGGTAGATCAAGGCTAGTGTTTGACACTATGTCCTTAAGACAGATTTCGCCCCCACACACGGTGCTTATGGAATATCGAGCGCCTGTCTCCCAGGATACAATGATCTTTACACAGATAGAAGTAGCACTCCAATCTATCTGTCCAGTGAACCAAACTTGTGTTGTGTACTCTCTAAATGCACCGTCTTAATGCCGAAAATCAGACTGTCTTAATGTAATGCACAGTCTGCCTTAATGCCTACCGAATGACTGAATGAACGAATTAATTAAGTGTTGTAGGAATGGTAATGATACTGGGTAGTTATTGACTCTTTGGTGTCTTTCCGGACAGTCACCACACTAAAAGACACAACCTAGGAAGACAAATACAACAGCCAGTAGACACCTTGAATAACTGTTCACCATGAACAGACACAATCCAATTTCGGAATAAATCCGAACCATTGCGATCCACGGATACTCAAAATTAATTTCGGTTTGCCCATTTATTTAAATGAATTTTTCTCCAAAAATATAGGACTTGACCCACACCCGACCGGGCGGCGCGCGCGTGTGTGGTCGAACCGAAGGCATGTAGGTGCTCGCTCCGCTCATAAAACTGTGGTACCCCTTGGAGCCCAACCCATGGAGCAAACTTGGCCTATATATGCCAATGTTGGATCTCTTCCTCAACCAATGTGGGATTGGTGTCAAATCCCACATTACACTTTCATTTATTTTCTCATTTCAAGAGGGTTACTTTGGAGCCTATTTTCTCATTCATTTCTTACTCGATTTGAGCAAGTGAATATACTACATTATTCTCTTCACGGAGTATAATATGAACCCACGAAATTTTATTCAAAATAATAATTGGGTCCCACTTTAATTTAGGCTCAAAGTCGACCAAAAACTCAGTTTTTATACTTAAAAATCTGATTTGGTCCAACACTTTTATCATTTTTTTTTTGGGTGAAATTGATTAGTTTTGGAATAAAATTTATTATCATTTAATTTTTTTATTTATAATATGGTACCAAAAAAGTGAAAATAAAAAAGGGGGTATCGCACTATTCCAAATTGAAGAGTCTAATATCCAAAAAGAGATAATGGGCATGTGAACCTGGTCTACATCACTACCCTTTGAAATTAATTCTGGTCACCCAATGCAACTCAAGATAAAATTGTTGAAGTAAAAGTTAAGAGTAACTCAACTGATAATAAGAATGAATTATAAATTTCAATGTCTTGAGTTTGAATTGACAATTTTTTAAGATCAGACCATGAATGATTTATCCCTCATAAATAGTTTAATCTCGGCATAGATGGTCTGTCTTTAATCGGACCGAGGAGAAAATTAATTAAGGTGCGTATAAACTGATCCAGATACCCCAAGAAAAAAAAATTGTTGAAGTCAAGTCTGTGATGTGTGTTATTATGAAAAGTGTTGTGAAAATATCAATTCAAGAATGCTAAAAATCAGATGATAAACAAGACAAGAAAACTTATCGATAGAGGCGTGTAGTCACTGTCCTTAAGAATAGATTTCCGCCCCTCTGAGTATGAAACCCGGTGCAACAGGTTATGGCGTCCTATCCTCCAGGATTCAACTATCGCTTCTCCACAAGCGTGCACTCTTAAATATAGAGGTGTCATGAACAACTCTTGATCGTTCCCAAATGAATACCAATACCTCAAGTAATAGTATATTGAAAAGTATATCAAAATTTGGTTCTAGCAATTTGATAAACAACTCAAGAAACTCACCGTATATGAAAACCAACTACACAAGAAAATTCAATGGACAGTAGGCTTTCTTTCTTTCTGTTTTTGTTTTTTCGTACACTGGTATTTCTAAAGTCTGAACAGTAGGCTTTATATAGTAGGCTTTGTATATTCTTTTTTTTTTTGAACACACTAGACACAACCTCTTGTATATTCTTTGAAAAGTTGCAGAACAAAGGGATGCATTGGTTGGCATCCAACGGTTAACTGCAAAACTCAACGGTTAATAACCAACGGTCAAAACCTTTGAAAATTCTTTTCCCATGTAATATAATTAATTAATGCAATACAAGTAATAAAACAAATGTTTTTATTTCAACTTATATTTCTATACACATATATATGTTAGAAATAAATAAATATATATTATATTTTGAAATATATATTAAATACAACAATCCCCCATATATTTCAAAATATAATGTATATATAAAACAACAACTTTGATTTGGGAACACGAGCATCTAATGCATTGTGGTGGTGTTTTTTGGACTATGAACCATCACTTAGGGAAAACAAGGCAGAGCTTACAGAAATCTAGTGAAATATAAAATTTCTATGAACTAGATTTCTTTAGTGTAAACTGACTACACTCATCACTCACATTAGACCCTCTAATCTGAGTTTGTTCATCGCGGGTTGGTGCGAATAGGCCATGCACCCTACCTGGATATTCATAGATGCTCTAGAAAACCTGCCCAAACTCTCATAGGAAGCGGACCCACTCCCACATCTATATAGGTGAATCCATCAAGTGTATACTGCAACTAGATACACCACCTAATCTAGGCTATGGATCCATTAAGAGATAAAATCAACCTTATACATTGCAGTATATTCATTATCTACATCATAAGGATGGACTTTAAATATTAATTAAATTATGATAGTGTTACAAATCACTCAATGACTTGTTATTACCCTTATGAACTTACTTCCTGGGATCTCCATTCATGTGAGTTGGGTTACCATCATTTGCGATTTCTGTATAGGCATAAGTCCCATCCCCCTCAATGTCTCACTCACTAGTTTTCTTCCTAGTGGTTTTGTCAAAGGATCAGCCAAATTCATCTCTGACCTCACAAAGTCTAGGGATATTATCTCATCATTAAGCAGCTGCCTCACAATATTATGCTTTAAGCGTATATGCCTATTTTTACCATTATAGGTCTTATTCTTTGCCCTTGCTATTGCAGTTTGGCAATCACAATGCATAGATACAGATGGAACTGGTTTCATCCATAAAGGGATATCCGCTAATAGGTTTCTTAACCACTCAGCCTCGATGCCAGCCTTTTCTAAGGCAATAAACTCAGATTCCATAGTAGACCGAGTTGTACATGTCTGTTTGGAAGATTTCCAAGACACTGCACCCCCACCAAGGGTGAATATATAACCACTTGTGGACTTCGTCTCGTTTGAATCCGAGATCCAGTTAGCATCGATATACCCTTCTAGTACAGCAGGAAATCCACTATATGATAAACCATAATTAGCAGTCCCTTTCAAGTATTTCAACAATCTAGATATAGCATTCCAATGTTCTCTATTGAGGTTATGTGCGTATCTACTTAACCTACCAATAGCATATGCAATATCAGGACGTGTACAATTCATAAGATACATTAAGCTTCCAATTATTTGTGCATAATCATTTTGACACATAGGATCACCTTTATTTTTCTTTAGTTTAATGCTAGCATCATAAGGTGTAGAAATAGGCTTATAATCAAAATGATTAAACTTTCTAAGTATCTTATCTACATAGTGTTCTTGAGACAACATCAAACTATTTGGAGTTCTCAAAATTTTAATTCCTAAAATTACATCTTCCTCCCCCATATCTTTCATGTCAAACTTAGACATTAAGAACATTTTAGTATTAGTAACAACCTCTAGACTTGTACCCATTATAAGCATATCATCAACATATAAGCAAATAATAACACCAGAATTATCACAAAACTTACAATATACACATCTGTCAGCGTCATTAATTTTGAAACCATTTGACACTAACACATTATCAAATTTTTCATGTCATTGTTTCGGTGCTTGTTTTAAACCATATAATGATTTAATCAATTTACATACCATATGCTTTTTACTTGGTACAATAGATCCTTCCGGTTGTTCCATATATATTTCCTCCTCCAAGTCTCCATTCAAGAACGCCGTTTTCACATCTATTTGATGAATTACTAATTTATATATAGAAGCTATAGCAATCAAAACCCTAATAGATGCTATTCTTGTAACCGGAGAATAAGTATCAAAATAATCAATATCTTTCTTTTGCTTATAACCTTTGGCTACTAGTCGAGCATTGTACTTATCAACCGTGCCATCAATTTTCAATTTTCTTTTAAAAATCCATTTGCACCCAATAGGTTTTGCACCATGAGGTAACTCTACTAACTCCCAAGTATGATAAGACATAATGGAATCTAACTCGTCTTTAATTGCTTCTTTCCAAAAAGGAGCATCTTGTGACCTAATAGCTTCCTCATATGTTTGTAGGTCATTATCAATTAAAAATGTAAAAAATCCATCTCCTAAATTAGTCTCCTTCCTTACTCTTTTACTCCTTCTTGGTTCAAGTACTTCTTCCCTAGAGGTATCATTATTGGGTTCATTACTAACATGAATTAATTTACTCTCATTTGATACCTTATTTTTCATAGGAAAAATATTCTCAAAGAATATAGCATTTTTGGCTCAATGATTGTGTTAGGTTCTAAAATGTTATGCTCGCTTCTTATCACTAGAAACCTATATGAAGTACTATTAATCGAATAGCCTATAAAAACACAATCTGAAGTTTTAGAACCTAATTTTCTCTTCTTAGGTTCCGGTAACATAACTTTTGCTAAACATTCCCACACTTTTAAGTATTTTAAGGATGGTGGATGCCCTACCCAAAGTTCGTAAGGAGTTTTTCCTATTTTCTTATGTGGAATTCTATTTTGAATATGGCATGCAGATAGAATAGCTTCTCCCCATAAATTATTCGGCAGTCCCGAACCTATTAACATAGAATTCATCATTTCTTTTAAAGTTCTATTTTTCCTTTCGGCTACACCATTAGATTCGGGTGAGTATGGAGGAGTAACTTCATGTATAATACCATGTTGCTCACAATAGTCATTAAAAGGAATAGATTCATATTCTCCTCCCCTATCAGTCCTCAACCTTTTTATTTTCCTATTTAGTTGATTTTCGACTTCTAGTTTGTACTTGATAAACATTTCAGTTGCTTCATCCTTATTTCTCAACAAGTATAATTTAGTATACCTCGAATAATCATCAATAAAAGTAACATAATATCTTTTTCCACCTCTTGTCATGGTATTCTTAAGATCACCTAAATCACTATGTATCAGACTTAATAATTCGGTTTCTCTTTCAACCGTTCTAGAAGACTTCTTAGTGATTTTAGATTCAACACAAACTTCACATTTATCAACATTTGAATTCAAAAAATTTGAGATGAGACCTAATTCTCTCATTTTCTAGATATAAGTAAAATTCACATGACCTAATCTACCATGCGACATATCAAGAGAGTCAAGCACATAAGCAAAAGAACTAGACTTATTCTCATTCATAACTTCACCAACATTTAGTACATAAAGACCCTTATTGCAGTAACCTTTCCCAACAAATGTCCCATTCTTGGTCATGATGATCTTATCACTCTCAAATGTTACTTTCACTCCCACCTTATTCAAGACAGATACCGACACCAAGTTCCAACGAATATTAGGCACGTGGAGTACTTCAGACAATGAGAGGATCTTTCCAGAAGTCAATTTTAATAACACCTTTCCCTTACCCATAACAGACAAGGGTCTAGAGTCACCCACAAACACTTGTTCCTCTCCATCCCCCACAGGTGTGTAGGAGGTAAAAGCACTTCTATTGTCACAGATATACTTGCTAGCCCCAGAGTCTATCAACCAATCTTATGTAGCAGCAGCCACATTAACCTCGGAAACGATCGCAACAATAATATCATCCACCTCAACCAAATTGACATTTGGCTTGGTAGGTTTGTCGTTCCGCTTTCGGTGTCGACATTCTTGAGCATAATGTCCTGCTTTTCCACAAACAAAACAATTACCTTTCTTCTTAAAACTAGAACCTTGAGCTTTATGAAGATTTTTTTCATTGTGATTCCTTTTCTTATGCTTACATTGAGGCTTATTGGTAGTCTCCACAACATTGGCCTTAGAGACATTTTCCTTGGCCTTTTCAATTTTATCCTTCAAATGATTTTTCTCCTCAATCCTAATATGGATAATCACATCTTCCAAGGACATATCCTTTCTTTTATGTTTAAGATTGTTCTTGTAAACTTTCCAAGAATCGGGTAATTTTTCAATCAAAGCACCGGCTACGAATGACTCGGGCAAATTAATTTTCTCATTCCTCAATTCATTAATAATCAAATGATACTCATGAATTTGAGAAGACACGTCCTTTTCCTCAACCATCTTATAGTCTAAGAAATTTCCTATGCATATTTTTTAATCCCCGCATCTTCGACAATATATTTTTTTACCAAACTATCCCAAATCTCCCTAGCATGCTTATAATGATAATAAACATCAAACAATTCATTTGATAAAGCATTCAAGATTATATTCCGACAAACCTTATCAGCCTTTTTCCAATTTTCTTTTTCCCTTACATAATTTTATGTATCTTCTTCGGGTTTTAAATCAGTCAAAACAAATGCAACACTTGCTATATCAAGTAACATCATAATTCTCTGTTGCCAACGCTTAAAATTAGACCCATTAAAAGGCTCAATTTTTGTCACATCAGGAATGGTCTTGTTTATAATTGTAGCATCCATATTAAATCTATTCTTAAGATTGTTGTGAAAATATCAATTCAAAAATGCTAAAAATCAGATGATAAACAAGACAATAAAACTTATCGATAGAGGCATGTAATCACTGTCCTTAAAAATAGATTTCCGCCCCTCTGAGTATGAAACCTGATGCAACAGGTTATGGCGTCCTATCCTCCAGGATTCAACTATCGCTTCTCCACAAGCGTGCACTCGCAAATGTAGAGGTGTCACGAACTACTCTTGTTTGAAAAGTATATCAAAATTTGGTCGCTTCTCCACAAGCGTGCACTCGCAAATGTAGAGGTGTCACGAACTACTCTTGTTTGAAAAGTATATCAAAATTTGGTTCTAACAATTTGATAAACAACTCAAGAAACCCACCGTATATGAAAACCAACTACACAAGAAAATTCAATGGACAGTAGGCATTCTTTCTTTCTGTTTTTGTTTTTTCGTACACTGGTAT
Organism: Ilex aquifolium; assembly: GCA_951799425.1. NCBI lineage: Eukaryota > Viridiplantae > Streptophyta > Magnoliopsida > Aquifoliales > Aquifoliaceae > Ilex > Ilex aquifolium. Next base: position 47,288,239 of record OX637392.1, on the reverse strand, counting down.
TTCTAAAGTCTGAACAGTAGGCTTTATATAGTAGGCTTTGTATATTCTTTGAAAAGTTGCAGAACAAAGGGATGCATTGGTTGGCATCCAACGGTTAACTGCAAAACTCAACGGTTTATAACCAACGGTCAAAACCTTTGAAAATTCTTTTCCCATGTATAATTAATTAATGCAATACAAGTAATAAAGCAAATGGTCATAACGTGTACTGTTCAGATCATCCAATATGTCTAAAAATAATTTTAAATAAAATATTTTTTTTATGGTCATAACGTGTACTGTTCAGATCATCCAATATGTCTAAAAATAATTTTAAATAAAATATTTTTTTTTCAACTTATATTTCTATACACATATATATGTTAGAAATAAATAAATATATATTATATTTTGAAATATATATTAAATACAACAAAAAGTAGTTCTCCAAGCATAGCTCAAAGATTACACTTCACACCCTCAATTTCTTGTCTCCATATTTAAGAATTCATTCATGTTCATCCACTCAAGACACAAACATGATGAGTGAATGAAATACCCAGAAAGAGAGACGAATTTTTTAAAATAACCAAGGATGTGCCTCCATTTTAGAAAAATATGCAAGGGATGTGATAGATATTTAAACACTCAAAATTAGAAAACTGGTGAAGTCACCATGGGAGACCTTTGGTCAAGGGGCAATCATTATGTTTTGAAGAAAATAATTGGATGACCATCACCAATATTCATTCCGGACAAATAAATAATTAATAGATTTGTCAACGGTCAAATTTTAATAGAAATCTGACTAAAAAATTTCTATTCAAATTCGATCGATTATTCAACAAATTTTAATTTTTATAGTTTATATTAAATTTTTTATCATTTAATTTTAAGTAGTATATTTATATATGTGTGTATGCAATGATATCTAAATGACAATCGAATATAATTTTGGTATATCAAAATCTGTATAAATCTGCTGCCTCTAATCCCCCCACTGCAATTTTGGTGTACCCTCTACGGCACAAACCTTGACCCAAATTTATGATCAAGTTGAGATCATTCAAACGAGTAAAATATTTTATGGTGGCATATTGTAGAATAATCAAGAATCACCATTATAAACAAATTACAAAACTAGTAGTCTAGTACATTAGATTTGTATTACTCCAAAATGTGAGGACGGTCAAATTTATGTAGTCTTATTCTTAGATATACAGATATCTTAATGGGTTTCATTATGATATCAGAAAATATAAAAGCGTAATTATCATTGACACTCCTTAGATAGATATATCTTTAATGAAACCCTCTCTATTATCTGAAACATTACTAACACCTCCTGTCAAATTAATGACATTAACTAGAATGTAATTTTACTAAATTGTCCATGATATATTTTAGAAAAAATTCATCCACATCCCCTCTAGATAAGCATATCTTCAATGAGACACTATATTTTTCAATTTTTTTACGTAGTAAAATTTCAGCAAATTAAAATTCGATTTGAGCTAATTAAAATCTATTTTTTACATATTAAAATTTAAGCCGATTAAATTTTTATTTGAGTTGATTAAAATTCATTTTTAATCAACTTAAATCGAATTTTAATCAACTCGAATTGAACTTTAAATGGCCTGAATTTTGATACATAAATACACCAATTTGAATCCCATTAACACCCCCCCCCCCCCCCCCCCCCCAACACACACACACACACACATTGCCACAATCTAATAAAACCACCACAACAGCCATGACTCAAAAATAAATAAAAACAGCAGAATAGTGTTCACCAGGGGAAGTGACTATGAGGGCATTCCATTGTAATTTATAAGGACCATGGGGATGATACTAAAATTTTTCCATAGAGATTGAAAGCCTGTGCATTTTTTTTTTTCTGGAAAGTAAAGTCTATGCATTTTAACTTTGGAGGGTATTGTGCCCAAAATTTATTGAGTCATAAATTTTATCTTGACTGGTTGGTAGTCTTTAATTGTGAAAATAATAAAATAAAAACTAATAAAACATACAAATTTACACATTTTATTTTAATTTATGAAAAACAAGAAACACGTTATGTAATAGGACCCACTATAATTTGAGTGGACATTAATTAGTGCAACATGTTTTTTGGAACTTCTCATAATAATTGCACTTTTGACCTGTTGAGATTAAATTGAACATTTATATATTATGCTTTAAGTATCAAACATTAATTTAGACATTTAATATACAGTTTTATTAATCTTTTCATATCAAATTCGTGTTGACAGATCACAGTTGACACCCCTCGTCTTACCAGAATGCTCTAAGTTTATCCCATGATAAGGCTTAAACATCATCCATTTACATCATTGTCAACTAAGATAGACTTTGAAGTAGGGGTGGTTCAAGGTAAATTGAGGCCTAAAACGGTAATACTAAATGAGGCCTTTTTATTTTTAGTATTATTTTTAAAAAAAAAATATTTTTAATTTTTTTAAGTGAGAGAGGAGGATGTGATATTTTGTTTTTGTTTTTGTTTTTTAAAGAGAGGGAGAGATTTTATTTATTTATTTTTTAAATTTTTGATTTTTGAGTTTCTAATATTATGGATTGAATTGTAAGCCCAAATTATTGAAATTATAATTTTTTGATTGGACTTAAATTTTTTGGGGCCTTTTTATAAGGCCTAAAATTTTCATGGATTTAAATTTTTTATGTGGACTAGTTATGTATCTACAATTATGGGGCCTTCTAAAAATTTGGGGCCTAAAGCCCATGCTTTTTTTTTAATACTATAGGGCCGGCCCTGCTTTGAAGAAATCTGACTCGGTCCGAGTTGCAACAATATGACTCGTTTTAGACACAACTCGGAATAGGATTGAATTTCACCATCGCATAATTACAATCATATTTTTCTCTATATAGCGTTAATATATATATATATATATATATATATATATATATATATATATATATATATATACACACTAATAATAATCCGTGTCTGAAGGTACGATTCAATATAAAAATCGAGTACTCCAAAGAATCAAACCAACTATATCAAATATTAAATTACGATAACCACTTTTTTTTTTTAAAATGGACAAAACCATACATGAAGAAATTGTGCAACAGAAAATCAAGCAATAATCATGTGATATAATTTTGTATTAATTTGATGAATACAAATTAATACAATAATCATGTAATATAAATTTCACTAACACCTTCTGAATTTAAGTCATATTTCACTGACACCTCCTCTAGTTTTTGAAATATTCCCTTGTAGTTTATATACACGTTTCACAAACTATCTCTGGTGTGATGTGATGATTTATTCTTTTATGAATTGTCAAATTTACCCTTGGCCATCTATACTAATAAGTTTAAAGCAATAGTAAACATCATTTTAATATTAATTAAATTAAATTAAATACTAATTGGATTAAATAGAATGTTTCCAACAAAAAAAATGTATCAAACAAAAATTTTAATTTGTTTTTAATTTAAAAAAATAATATTAATTTGATAAAACTAAATATTAAATAAATTGAATGTTAATTTTATAAAATTGAATGAAGTTATCTCATCAGGATCCGATTAGTCGACATAAGCTAAGCATTGTTCAAACGAACGAAAAATCATCATTAGGTATTAAATTGATGAAATTAAATTTTAATTTGAAATTCAATCAAAAAAATGATGTTAGTTTAATTAATTGGATGTGAAATTGATAAAATTAAATATTAATTTGGAGTTAATTAATGAAATTTCACATTAATTTTGAATGTTAAATTAATGAAATTAAATGATAATTTTATAAAATTTAATATCAATTTCACGTTAATTTGGTAAAAACTTGTATTAATTTGATAAAATTGATAGTTAATTTGCTGTTAAATAAATCAAATTGATTATTAATTTGATGAAGTTTAATGTGATTTTGATAAAATTAAATGTTAATTTGGTGTTAATTCCATGAAATTGAATATTAATTTGGTATTAGTTTAATAAAATTGAATGTTAATTGGATGAATTGAGTGCTAATTTGATGAATGCAAATGTTAATTTAGTAAAATATAATGTTAATTTAATAAAATTTAATGCTAATTTGATGAAATTAAATATTGATTTAGTGTTAATTTGATAAAAATAAATAGTAATTGGATAAAATTGAATATTAATCAAACAAAATTAAAGGTCAATTTGATGTTAATTTGATAAAATTATAGATTATTTTTTGTATTAATTTGAGTAAGGGTAATTAAGTAAAATGAGAGTTCTAGTAAGGGTAATTTAGTAAAATTACGTATTCTATTAGGGAACAAAAATTAGCAAGGTATGCAGTGATATTTCAGAAATTAGAAGGGGTGTCAATGAAATATGACTTAAATCTAGGGGTGTCAGTGAAATTTAGCCTAATAATTTTTAACCATTAGATCAAAATAAATATAATTGTGAGTCAATCTCAATTACGAAAAAAAATTATTTTTTATATTTTTAAAAATTTTAAAAATATGTGAAAATATAAGCAAAGTAATAAATATATTTCCTATATTACGGGCCAACTTTTTTACTCTTCTTTTCTATAACACTTACGGGTCACAATAAGAATAAAAAAAAAAAAAGGAGTTTAATGCGAAATTTTGTCGAGTTATTGTAAGGTCTAACAATTTGTAACTTAACCCTCAAAATTTTTTGAATGGTCCTTTCTCCGAAGGTTAATAGTTGACGATTAAGTGTTTAAAAAAAAAAAAAAAAAGGGGGGTACCATAGACTTGCACTTACACTTACCCTTACAGTAGTAGTGAAGGAAGCTTGAGAAAGGACCATTCAGTATTTCAGTGAACAAACAAATTTCTTGAGAAATAACGAGCACTTAAATCTAATTAAATCGAGTCTATAGTTTAGGCACAATCAAAGTCATTGAATATTTAATAAATTTTGTAAGTCCTATTAATCTAACTGTCTATATTGAAAGTTTCATCTGAGACAAGGGGAGTTAGAGTTAGGATTAGGGTTATGGTTAGGGTTCTTCAATTTTATATTCAAACTCATACAAATTCAAGAAGACTCAAATTTGTACTCAAATCAAAAGAGACGCAAACATTTACTAATGGTCATATTTCATTCTCTTTTAAAGATTCAAAGTCATATTTTACTCATCTTTAAATTTGAATTTATACTCGTTTAAATTTGAATTTGTCCTTTTTTAAATTTAAATTTGTCCATTGGAGTTCTTGTATCAAATTAAGATTTTTTACTCAAATATTGACCTAAATTTGAGCAAAAATTTTATTCAAAGTTAGAGATGCTCGAGGTCAGAATAAATATTTATAGGGTTAGAATAGCCCCGCCCAATAAACCGATCAATAATGCAAACGAGCGCAGATCTAATTGGGCCAGACCCAGTAAATCAAGCAAGCCCAGATCCACTAGAAAGGTAGGCAGAGTCCGGTTCATCAATTCGACCCAGTCAAAGATTCAAGGAGCCGAGGAAGATAAGAGCACGTGGGAGAGAGATCATCGAAATACCTACTCTCGAAGATCTAGGCAATTTTAATTATACTTACCTATTGTAAATGTCCTTCCCGAATAACTAGTGTCTTTACCCACACGTTAATGCCTCAACCAAGGCTCCACCCCTATAAATTGTAAGTCTTCTCTGCATGGGAGAGACACCTCTTCACACATCTCTACACACCACTCTCATAGTCTTTCTCTCTCCTAACTATTGCACCTGTTCTGGAGCACACATCTCTGAGAGCTTTCTCCCTCGTACTTTATTCATTAATAAAGGTTCTTCGACCACCATTGCCATTTCTCAGAATAGAGTAAGATCATTTGGACCGAACCACGATAAATATGCGTGTTGACTCGATATTTTACTTTTTTTTGCCATTGATTGCTCTATTAATTGTCTCGTTAATTACATAATATCATACACTCGACTGTTAATCTTGCACGAAGTTATTTTGTGCATTATCAAATGCTATTGGTACATAATTTAGGGATATAATTTGGAAACTTAATGCATTATGACCATTGGATTGACAGTGATAGAATTCAGTGATAATTTCATGTTGAGACTCACTGACAATCTAATTCATTGAAAGAATGAAGATATTTCATAAACCCATTCCAACTATTTATGCGCAAAAAATTCACAAGTATATGCAATGCATTTACACTAAATAATGAGATAAATAAAAAAAGTATCAAACAGTAGTTAGAGAGGGACCAGACGTAACCAACGACAGCCGGCATTCATAGGCGGAGGGAGGCAGGGGCCAGGGGCCAGGGTGGGCACGTACCCCCCTCAATTTTTTTTTTTTTATTAGTTAGATATATGTATTATATATTTATACATATATATTATGTGTGTCCCCTCATTTATATTAGGCCCACATTATTTACCCAAAATAATTAAAAAATTAAGCCCATTTAAAACAAAAAAATTGAGCTCACTATTATCTACCCAAATTTATTAAAAAATCAAATATTTGACCTATCACAATCTACTCAATCCTATTAAAAAAACAAGAGAAATTTGGAGGCCGGTCCCCCTATATGGACTTGTTTGGATTTAAGTCTGTCAAAGAAACTTATTTGTTATGAAGTCCGTTTTTTGTCAATTTTACCATATTATCCATTCCCTTTAGAAGTGAAATAAAACTAAAAATTAAAAACTCCTAAATCTTAGGAGTTTGACTAACATTAAAATCTTTTCTCTCTCATATCTATCTATATTCATATATAAGTTAAGAGTTTGACTAACATTAAAATATTTCCTCTCTCTTATCTATCTATATCCATATATAAGTTAGATGTATATATATATAGTAACATTAAAAATAAAAAATAGTAACATTCAAATACAAAAAAAAAAAGTTATCATTTGGACACAAAAAATAATACATTTAAACACAAAAAAATAGTAACATTTAAATATAAAAAAAATTGAAACATTCAATATTAATATTTTTAAAAAATAACAACAGTAAAATGTTCAACAAAAATATCAACATGTTCAACAAAAATAGTAACATGCTTAACAAAAACTGTAATATACTTAACAATAATTATCTCTCAAATTCAAACGCAAAAAATAGTACCATTCAAACACAAAAAATAATAATATTCAAAAACAAAACAAATAGTAACATTGAATATTAATATTTAGTAAAATAATAGTAGTAACATGCTCAACAAAAACAGTAACATGCTCAAAATAATAGTAACATGAACAGTAACATAATAAAAAAAAAGTATATATATTCCACTTCGATAGCTCCTTTTTACTCCACACCACCGCCACCACTATACTTGCATCATCTCCATAACAATCCAGCGTACACACACACACACACACACACACACACACACACACACAGATATATATATAAAGAGAGAGAAAGAGAGAGAGAACTTTGAATTTAATATATATATGTATAGAGAGAGAGATAGCTTTGAATTTGAATTTTAAATTTATGATGGATATTTTATTGGCATATTTTAATTGACTTTGAATTAAGGGATAACAATTTCCAAAATAGGAAATTAATTTAACTTCCTTTCAAGGAAGGGTATTTTTGAGATAAAAAAAAAAAGTGGACTTAAGTCATTACATATAATTTTAAGCATGAACTTAACCCCTTATAAGTTTTCTTGCAGGACTTATATCCAAACAAGTACATCTAGGGGGGACTCACTTCCAATTTTCACAAAAAACAAAACTTTTAACCCAACATTAAAAACAAAACTTTTGGCCCACCCATCATTAAAAAACAAAACTTTTGGCCCACTTGACTAAAATCTATCTTATCTTTCCTTTTTTTTTTTTTCTCTCCGTCTCACCACTAACCCTCTAAAATAAATATGTTAGTTTTGGATTGAGTCAATGTTCTATTTATATATTGACGAAAATACAATATTTCTCCTTATCTAATACAATGTTCGTTACTTTTTAAAAATAATTTTTAGTTTTCATTTACCATTTTTTTAGTAATAGTAGTTTATAACCTAATAAAATACGATTGTATACAAAAAATAAAAAGTTGTAACCCAAAAATATTTCAAACTATTTTGAATAAGAAATTTCTCTATAAGATTGATAATGATCTCAACTAAATTTTGTAACTAAATAAAGAATAATTTTACTACGTACTTGTGATTATTAGCATTGATAGAAAATTAGTGAAAAATTAATTTACATTTAATTCGTATACAAAATTTTAGAGATTTAAAATTTTTTATATTTTATTGAAATATATAATTAGGTTAAAATATACTATAAGAATTATTTTGTGTCATATTGTTAAGATTTTGTTTCGGCTAAATAAAAATTAAATTTACTATTTCACAATAATTTAATGTTGATTCTTACTTTTTTTTTTATTCTTGAACTGATTTTTTTTGTATTAATTTCGGCTAAATATTTTTTTATACCAGTTATATTTTGTCTCCATCATAAATATTCATGGTTCCGCCCCTGGCAATATATATATTTTTTTTGGAATTTTTTATGTTAAATGGACTTCATATATCAAATAAAATATAATAAATATAAATATGTTATATAATGTGATTGGTTAGAAGGAAAAAAATTAAAGTGCATAATTAAAGTGCCAACCCTGAACAAAATTTCTGGCTCCGCCCCTGCCGGCATTGATGGTGCCAGACTATGAATATCGTTTCATGCTTTGGGACCAGATTCAATAAAGCAAGCTTTAATTAGGAGTTAGGACCGATTCCAAACGAAGCAAAACATTTCAGAAATCAAAAAAGGTTGTTAATGAAATATGACTTAAGTTCAAGGTGTCACAAGTGATTTCGTGTTTTAATATCATCCACCCATCCGTTAGTTTACAACAAAAATATAAGTGATATTTCAAAAATCAGAAAGGGTGTTAATGAAATATGACTTAAATTCAGGGGGTGTCGCAGGTGATTTCGTGTTTCAATATCATCCACACATCGGCTAGTTTACTACTAAAATAGAAGTGATATTTCAGAAATCAAAAAGGTTGTTAATGAAATATGACTTAAATTCAGGGGTGTCACAAGTGATTTTGTGTTTCAATATCATCCACCCATCCGCTAGTTTACAACTAAAATATAAGTGATATTTCAAAGATCAGAAAGGGTGTTAATGAAATATGACTTAAATTCAGAGGATGTCAATGTAATTTATCCTTTACTATTTTAATAGATTTTTTAAAAATTTTGTAGGGCATTTTACAACTAAAAAATTTATCATATTGTAGCTGATTTATTGCTTTTACGGGTATTTTTATTACTATTATTAGTGATTTTATCACTATTATAGCAACTATTTTTACTATTTTTGTGGGTAATTTATTCTTTTTGTGAGTATTTTTATCTCTGTTGTGGCATGTTTTACTATTATTGTGGTAACTATTTTTATCACTTTTTTTTGGTACTACAAAAGTGATAAAAATATTCGCAATAGTGATAAAAATAGTCACAAATATAATAAATATTAGTACAACAGTATAAAAAAAAAATTCGGTACACTAGACAACTCCGATGGCTTAACCTGTGGTACGTGTAAAAGTAATGTTATGTGCACCAAAACTTATATCAAATTATTTGCAATCATTAGATTAATGAATCTTATCATTAATTCAACCACAGTTAATTTAGTGCAAGCTTTAACACTCATCAATCAAATCAAAACATACAATTCTCGATCAATTTCAATATAATACTCATTGTTTTTTATGAAATAATACAGATTATCCTTCCTCTCTTCTTTCTTTTTTTTTTTTTTTGTGCCTTTTTACCTACGCCACCCGCCACCTCTCTATCATTATTTTTTGGGAAAATTTCATCCATACCCCTCGTAATTAGGTATAAATTCAATGACACCCCTTCTCAATTCTAAAACTTCATTGTCACCCTCTATCAGTGTTTGTCGGGTTACGATGTTAACGGAGATTGTTGATTTACAGAAATACCCTTAAATATTTTATAGGGTAAATTTTATCCACACTTCTTTTAAATAGACTTAACTTTAACAACTCCTTTAAATAAACTTAACTTTATCAAATTAATATCCTTTATTTAATTTAGACTAAATTAACATTTCATCTCATCAAATCAACACGAAATTGATATTTAATTTTATCAAATGAGCATTTTGTTATATTAATTTAATATTTTATTTCATCAAATTAATATTATTTCTTTAATTTAACATTTAATTATTATTTAATTTCATCAAATCAACACCAAAATTAATATTTAATTTTAATAATTTAAAATTTAATATATTAAATAGAATATTAAATTCTATTAATTTGACATTTAACCTTATCAAATTAAAGTCATTTATTTAATTTAACATCAAATGAACATTCAATTTCATTAAAGCAACATTCAAATTTATTCAATTAACATTAAATTTTATCAAATCAACACTAAATTAATATTTAATTTTATCAATTAACACCAAATTAATATTTAAATTTATCAAATTAAGACCAAATTTATTCAATTAATATTAAAATTTGTCAAATAGATGGAATTTTGACATTGACTTTATCGATTGTAATTTTTATTATAGAAAATTATTTTTAACAATAAATATTATAAAAATTCAATTATGTAACTAAATGAGTGATAATATAATGACTAATATTATAACAAAGTTATCATGCAATACTTTAAAATGATAAAAATTTATTGAAATAATATAATAATAGAAATCAGTTTTGCTGGCACGCTAAGGCATGTATAATGGGGAAATGATTGTGGGCATTTTAGTCTATTTACATAACAAAGGGTAATTTTGGTATTTTTATAAAATATTTAGTTAAATAGTTACTTTATCAACTGGCAGAGATAAAAATTACTATTAAGGGGGTGTCATTGATTTAAACGTATAAACAATAAAGGTGTGCAGTGAAGTTTCATAATCGGGAGGGAGTGTCATCGAATTTAGACTTAAGTACAAGGGTTGCGGATAAAATTTTCCCTTTTTTTTTTGTTCCAAGATAATGAGGGATTCATCTATTTGAATTTTTTAGGGTGTCTTGACTATAGTATTGGGGAAAAAAAATTTAATATCTTGTGACTATTTTTTTTTTAACATCTACATCACATATTTGGCAGATTTTACTAACCTTTATGGTACACTAATTTTTGAGGTTCACTTACCATTTTTTTCGGTTTACTTTTCACTATTTTAATAAAATTTATTATTTCTAAGATAAAACATTATCTTCTGAATTTTCTTTCCAAAAAAAAAATTGTTGGACTATAGTAGTTATTTGGACATCAAAAAATTGAGTTTTATTCGACCTTGAGCCTAAACTAAAGTTCTCATCATTTTGAGTAATTTTTGTCGATTCGTGTTCTATTCCGTGAGAAAAATAATGTAGTATATTTACTTGCTCTAATCGAGTAAGAGGTGAATGAGAAAATTGACTTTAAAGTGGAATGTGAAAATAAAAGTTGAACAATATGAGATATAACACCAATGCCACATTTGTTGGGCAAGAAATATTTGATGAACATATATAGGAATAAAATATTGTAATCCAACTTTATTCAGATACAATTTGATCTTTATATTTCCTATCAAATGTTTAATATACATATTCATTGTATATTAAAACTCTTCCAAATTATTTCCAATTTGATTATCACATTTATTTAAGATTCTTACATTATCCAACAAACTCTCTTTTATGACAATTAGAGAGTTTGGATCACATTTCAATACCTCCCTTAAACTAAACTCTTCAAATTTGGTCATGCTCAGGCTTAGCACCTTTGATTCTAATCTACCAATTTTTTCAAATACTACGTACAAACCTGTTTTTCTAAGTCATCACAATCTTCTCTGTCATTTAAGAACATATGTCTTGACTTGCGTCATTTGTGCCTCTCTGCCCTTGTCTTACCTACTCTTGGGAGGTCTCAATGGTCAATGTTTTCACCATTCAAAGATAGAGCCCAGTGACTGGTAACTCACGAGACACTACATCATCACTACTGCATTTATGTCAGCCCAATAACTCCATAACAATTGGAATACCGTGACTTCAACTCTAAGAGTCCAAAATCTTAAAGAAAACATCTTATACACAGCACGTGTGGTAATTTTTGAAATCCAAACAATCTGGAAGCAACTTAGTTTCTCGTTTAATTTCATACCAACTTTAAATTTTTACTTGTGGATCCAAATAAAAAATATGCGTCAACTAATTTTTCAAGAATACTTTCTTAATATATTCAAGACGAAATCAATCTTCACACCATGTCGTACAAACATAGTAACTTAATCATTAAATCACCAATAATTTGCTTTGATTGATACATCAGGATCATCAATTCAGCTCTGATTGTTCTATTAAGATCACCAATTTAGCTTTGATACCACTTGTTGGTTTTTCATAGCGGATAATTAATACAAATAATACTTGCTAGAAAATAGGAATTGAAAGATAGTAAAAATAATAACAACATAACACAAAGATATGACGTAGTTCGATACAACATACACACCTTGGTATATTATACCTACAATCACGGACCAAAAATCTATATCGATGCATTATTCATTGGAAAAACTTGTTATTTGATTATATAATACTCAACCATATTTATAGAGATAAAATACTGCAACCCAAATCTATTCAGATACAACTTGATATTTATATTTCCTATTACATGTCTAATATACATATTCATGGTAAATTAAAACTCTTTAAATTTTGTTTCTTATTTGATTTGGTTAGTAATAAACCTATTAATTGTTTATTAGAACTCTCCAAATACATTTCTTATTGCATTTAAGATTGTCGCATTGATTATCCAGCAAATTCCTCTTCATGACAATTAGACAGTGGGTCAAATTCTAACATATTATAATTTATGTTATATGCTATAATTTATTCTAAATTATATAATATAAATCAAAACCTTTTAATAATTAATTTGTCATAATAATATTATCCTGCCAACAATAATTTTGGTACCGAAGTTGCTACCAGAATTAGTAGATTACCAAAAAGTTATTGAGTTGAGTTGGTTAGCTCGCCATTTGCTCCCTTTGACCAGCCGTTAGCTCTTGAAAAAAGCTTAAAACAAAATCCAAACTTTGACTAGTTGGTACCGTTTCTTAGAAGAGAAATGCAATGCCAAAATAAGATTAGTTGCCATAATTGATAATTAGACAATGATTGACAAATGTATGGAAAATATCTATTTTTTTTTCTCGAGGTAATTCACATCGATGATGTAATGAAAGTGAATGGCCCACAATGACAAAACACCACGAATAATGACCTGCTTGTCAAGCAGAGAATCTTGAAAACTTCCCTCTGTTGCCTGGAATGTATGGGAGTTTTTGGGATTCACAAAATGATATGTGTGATGCATATGCGTTTGAAATACAAGATTTGAATTTTTATTTGAACAGTATAAGAGTGTTGTTCAACAAATTGTTGTGAAAATATCAAATCAAGAATGCTAAAAATCAGATGATAAACAAGACAAGAAAACTTATCGATAGAGGCGTGTAGTCACTGTCCTTAATAATAGATTTCCGTCCTTCTGAGTATGAAACCCGATGCAACATGTTATGGCGTCTTATCCTCCAGGATTCAACTATCGCTTTTCCACAAACGTGCACTCACAAGTGTAGAGGTGTCACGAACAACTCTTGATCGTTCCCAAATAAATACCAAGATCTCAAGTAGTAGTATATTGAAAAGTATATCAAAATTTGGTTATAACAATTTGATAAACAACTCAAGAAACCCACTGTATATGAAAACCAACTACACAAGAAAATCCAATGGACATTAGGCTTTCTTTCTTTCTGTTTTTTGTTTTTTCGTACACTGGTATTTCGAAAGAAAGAAGATATTTCATAAACCCATTCCTACTATTTATGCGCAAAAAATTCACAAGTATATGCAATGCATTTACACTAAATAATGAGATAAAAAAAAGTAAGTATCAAACAGTAGTTGGAGAGGGACCAGACGTAGCGAACGACAGCCGGCATTGATGGTGCCAGAATATGACTTGATATTTTGAAGTGTCGTTTCATGCGTTGGGAACATGTTCACCACAATAAAGCAAAGCTTTAATTAGGAGTTAGGACCGATTCCAAACGAAGCAAAACATTTCAGAAATAAAAAAAGGGTGATAATGAAATACGACTTAAATTCAGGGGGTGTCACAAGTGATTTCGTGTTTTAATATCATCCACCCATCCGTTAGTTTACAACTAAAATATAAGTGATATTTCAAAAATTAAAAAGGGTGTTAATGAAATATGACTTAAATTCAGGGGTGTCGCAAGTGATTTCATGTTTTAATATCATCCACCCATCCGTTAGTTTACAACTAAAATATAGGTGATATTTCAGAAATAAAAAAGGGTGTTAATGAAATATGACTTAAATTCAAGGGGTGTAGCAAGTGATTTAGTGTTTAAATATCATCCCCCCATCCCCTAGTTTACAACTAAAATAGAAGTGATATTTCAAAGATCAGAAAAAAGAGGTATTAATGAAATATGACTTAAATTCAGGGGTGTCAATGTAATTTATTACTGCCTGTCGGTTATGATCAATACCAAAATATTTCTGATCGATTATCGGTGTCTATGATTGATCATGATCTTTTCTTGAGTAATTATAACTTTTTTTTTAAATTATAATTTTATCTATAAAAAATAATAACCGATGGTATAATACCAAACTAGCGCGCATAGCTCCGACCCTTGATTGTCTCTACTCATATGTTTTCAAACTAACTGAAATTATGTACTGAAAGAAAATTTTAATTCACCTAAGAGCATTTCCAACAAAAAAATTGTATTTTAACTACCAAAAAAATAACTTTTTCTATATTAATTACTTACTTTTTCAATACACACTCCAACAAATTTTTTATATTTTTAACTACTCTTTTTAAATATTATTTCTCATTCCTTTTATATTATATTTTTTGGGAATAATGAAAGGGAAAAAGAGAGAGAATGGAAGAAATGAGAAGAAGAGAGGGAAAATAATATAATATATGTTTACAAGTTGCTACAGTGATACTCTATATTTAGAGTATTACTGTAGCAAAAATCTATTTTAGAGTATTTGAAGAACATCTGTTGGAATATGATTTTTTGCTTTAATTAGCTAAATTTTAGTTATTTTTTTGCTTTACAACATCTGTTGGAGATGCTCTGAGTTAGTCGTGGGAGATTAAGTGATGTTGCTGGAAAGTGGTGTACCTACAAAGTGTTTGTCCTACCACATGGATATGAAATAGTATGATTGTAGAATAACAGTAGTGGCAATATAATTGGAGTAATGCTAGTAATAATTGAAGGATAAAAACTGGCACGTGGATGGATTTGCTATCCATCGCCTTTTCATATATGTACCATCTTTTCCCTCCGAGTTAAATAATTGGAAAAGCTTTATGTCCTTCTATTTTTCACCCTTACTTTTTAGTGTACCGACATACACTAAAGATAAAGCGACTTGACAATGGTATTAAATTAAAATTTTGTTATTGTATCTTCAAAATTTAGTATTTTTTTTTATTTTTTATGGGTCATTTTAGAATTAAATTTTTTTTATCACTTTTGTTTGTATTTTTATCTCGTTGTGGTGACTATTTTTACAAATTTTGTGATTATTTTTATAACTTTTCTTTAATACCACAATAGTGATAAAAATATCTATAAATGTGATAAATATTAGTATAATATCAAAATTAGACAACTCCAACATAAAGGCTTATCCTGTGGGATGTATAATTATGTTGAACAATTATTCATCAATCGAATCAAAATATCTAATTCTCGATCAATTTCAATATAATACCCATATTATTTTTTTATAAATAATATAGACTATACTCTTTCTCCCTCTTTACTTCTCCATCATTTTTCTTGTTCCAAGATACTCAAGGATTCGTCTATGTGAAAATTTTAGAGTATTCTGGATTTTTAAGTTCACTTGTCACTCTTTCAATAAAATAATACATTATCTTCTGAAATTTCTGTCCCAAAATAATATTGTTGGACTATAGTAGTTTTTTGGACAATAAAAAATTGAGTTTTGGGACATTGAGCCTAAATTACAGTGGTTTTCATTTTGAGTAATTTTTTGTGGGTTCGTGTTGTACTTTGTGAGGAGAATAATATAGTATATATTCACTTGTTTTAATCGAGTACGAGGTGAATGAGAAAATAGATTTTAAAATGACCCTCTTGAACGTGAAAATAGAAGTCGGGCAATGTGGTATATATAACACTAATGCCACATTAGTTGGACGAGAAATATTTAATGAGTATATATATTCAAAGTTTACTCTATGTGTTAGGCCCCAAGGGGCACCGCAATTTTATAGTTAGGTGAGGACCTACATGAGCTTGGGTTAGACCACATGCGTGCATGGCCAGCACCGCCCGCTCAGGCTCAGTTATGGGTGTGGTTCAGATTCAACCTTATATTTTCAGAGAAAAATTGTTTGCGAAATGGGTCCTTAATTTCTTAACCCGAATTTAATTTTTGTCCGTTAAAATTCTAAATTCACACTGATTCGAATTTAAATTTGTATCCTTCCTAAATTTGAATTTTGTGTATGTTCATTATTAAGCAGCGTAAATGGTATCTTCTAGTTTGCATGTTGTCTACTAGGTTACATCGCTTTTATGGTGGTTGTCCAGAAAAGTCACTATTCTGTCTATATAAACACAGATTCATTTTGCATACTAGACAACATTACGAAAAGATCTCGTGATTAAGAGAGTCATTACATTTATAAACTTCATCATTAATAGTCTATATTTCAGAAAGTACACAACTCAATTTTTGGTTCAGTAGACAAACGGATTGGAGTGTTACTTCTGGATTGGAGTGTTACTGCGTAAAAATCATTGTATTAGAGAAGATAGACATCGAGATTTTCATTAGCATAGTGTGAGGGCGAAATATGTCTTAAGAACATAATGTCAAGCACTAACATTAATCTATAAAACTTAATATATATTCCTGATTTGTAATCGCATCAGTTTTATTATTTTATGTTACAATTTATTCTAAATTATATAATATAAATCAAAACTTTTCAATAAGTAATTTGTCATAATAATATTATCCTGCCAACAATAATTTTGGTATCCAAGTATTTCTTTGTTTTTTCAGCCGGCCAAGTTGCTACCAAAATTAGTAGATGATGAGTTAGGTCCCTTTGACCAGCAGATAGCTCTTGAAAAAAGCTTAAAACAAAATCCAACTTTGACTGGTGATACCGTTTCAAAGAAGACAAATGCTGTGTTGTTCAAAATTAAAACCTAAATTTTATATCCTATAAATGCATGTGAACTATCACATATTAATGAAAAAAAATGATTTTTTTTGGGATCCACAAAGGAATATGTGTGGTTTATATGTATTTGAGATACAATATTTGAGTTTTAAATTGGGTAGCATAGCAATGATGTTCAAAGAATTATGTTATTTTTAATCAACGCTGGTATACTGACCAAGATTTTTTACAAATTTTTTCATCTTTAGTGATTTGATATAATTTTTCACCATCAAGTAAGTGGGTCTTATTAATATTTAATTATAAAGATTGTGCCACATTACTTAGAATAAAAAACTTGATAAACATAACATTACTGTTCTTTAATCCAAATGGGACCGTCTCCGCTCAAAAGTTTTGCATCCAGGTGATTTTTATTTTTTTTTTAACTAAAACGTTTCGATTTCTAAAGGAATTAATATATATTAGTGAGAGAATATCAATATACACCAAAAACAAACACACACACTCTCTCTCTAATAAATCAAAATATATGCACATAATAATACATCCGAATATATGCACTAATATACTAAAAAACACACACATTAATATTCTAAAAACAAATACATATAAATATACTAACAAACACACATAATAATATAACGAAAAAATGCACATGCACTGACACACACCAGTACTACTAGGGCCCGTTTGTTTTGAGTATAAAATAAGCCCGGTCTTAAACTATAATCCCATCCTTCCCCTTGTTTGTGTATCACAAATATTATCTATGTAATACCTATTTAAAAAAGTCAACAATTGCGGCTGGGGTGTAAAAAGACAATTTTATCCTTATAAATCAAAGTCAACAATTGCGGCTGGCTTTGTAGTTGAGGGCATTTGAGTCTTTTACCACTTTAATACCTCCTTCCAACATTTTATACCACCGGGTAGGTGGTATTGAATAGCACCTTGTACAAGGCATTAACGGCACTGTTCATAGCGGGTCGGTATTGCGACCCGCAAATTAATACCGACCAAAAAAAGTCAAACAAACATGGTATAAAGTAGGCCCCACGTACTATTTTCTTTATACCACCCTTTTATACCACCTTTATACTCCTACCAAACATGCCCCTAGTGTTGCCTTTTTCAGCGGGCCAAGTTCTTTCCCGAGGAAAGGTTATGGTACCGCCGGTGGAATTAAATTAAAAATTACATTTTTTTAAGATTAATTTATAATTTTTTTTAAATATAAATTACAATTTTAAATGACATGATCGATCATAAAAAATTGAGATTAGTACTAAGATTTTTCTGATTGATCACGAGTATCTGTTATCGATTATGGTCATCTCTTAAGCAGTTGTAACTTTTATTTTTAAAACTATAATTTTATTCATAAAAAATGATAACTGATGATATGGTACCGAATTATTGTTTGAATATCCTAGAATTTCCTTCTTACCAGAATTGGTAGATGAACAAGTTTTTTCAGTTATGTGAGCTGGCCATTGGGTTCCTGTGACCTGAAAATTGAAAGCTTCAAAAAATCTAACTTTGACTAGTGGCTATCGCTCCAGCGGGTGAATCACTAACTTACAGATAACAATAGAAACTAGACCCGTGTATGAATTCTAATATAATATATAAATCATAGTTTTGTTTCTTTAGCAATGCATGTGAGGGCAACTGCCCCCACACCAGCACACACAGCTCCGACCCCTGACTGTCTCTACTCTAAGGGCCTGTTTGGTAAAAAGGTCTCAGGGTGTTTGGCAAGATAAGTTTAGCAAAAATAGTCCAAAATTCTTATAAATCTCATGTTTGTATGAAAAATTCAGTGTCGGGTTTTCAAACTCAGCCCGTAGCTGGCCCGAAAATTAAACTCATGATCATGGGTTTCGTCAAACCTATGGGAGGTGGATTTGGGAAGATTGGTAAGAGGTTAAGGATTCAAAAAATAATTATATCCCTTAACATGGATATGAATTGGATTGATCAAGGGTAAAATAGTTATTTACAGGACAAATAGTTGTTAATAATTATGATATATCCATCGTTCCTACATGTGTATGTGTTATATGCCAAACATAGGTATGAACCAAATTGAATTTTAAATTTCATCTTTACAAAGAGGGGTTTGAGTTTGAGTTTGAGTTTGAGTTTGGAAGGGTTTGAAGAAACCAATCCAAACACCTCCCCAAAATTCATCCAAATAAGCCCTAATCCATTATGCAATGGAGTCTTTTGCTCCTAAGATCTTTATTGATGATTCAGAGAGAATTATACATAATATTTTGTACAATTCTTAGTTTCTTGCCTCGAAGTGAGGATATTATACGATATTTATAGCCTGATTCCTAATTCCATGGGATCTGTGGCGAGATCTTCGCCTTCCCCCCTTGAGTTTAGGAGACGATCTTGGGCGGTTGAGAGTTTTATGCCTCAATAGTTGCTTGTCGCCGTGGAAGGGATGCCTTATGGTAGCCAGCTATCTTCTAGTCATTCTCTTCATGGTGTAGTCAGAGGAGAGCCCGAGGTCTGGGTCTCTGAGCTCTAGATCATTTGGCTGACCTCCCTTCCTGACTTGAATTGTCGAGCTCACACTTAGAATTTTTTCTAGGTATCATCAGTTGCCCCCCAGTCCCTGGTCAAAGTGGGGCTGAGCTGCAACTGGGTTGAGCTGCGGCCTTCATGGGATGACCTCGATTTGCGTGCGAAGAGTCCCTTTTGACGATTTTGTGCAATCATTTCTTCCTTGTTTCTCGCGCACGTCCCACATTTCAAAGACCCACATACACAAGACTTTAAATGTTCCTGGGGCAATGGAAACCGCGTCATTTCTCCATTCGTCTTCTCCCTTTAGGATTTGCCCTTTCTTTTCCCTTGCGATTTTAGCTTTTCTCAGTCTGCCGGAGATCCTGGGGCATTCCACTCTCCAATTTGGCTTCGAAGGTTTTGCGGAGCTTGCTCTCCGACTTTGGTTTGGGCTTTGGTTTACTACTTCGCTCTCGATTAGGTACGCTCTTTGGCTCTTGTTCATTTCCTCGTTCTAGATCCCTCGGATTCGAGGTGGTTGCTACACTTTTGGACCTTTCGTTTTTGTTATTTTAGGAATCAAGGTTGTTCCTTGTCTCATCTTCCCCTTTTTCTGGATCCTTATTCCACTGCTAGAGTCTTCCTCATTAGTCATTGTTGTCTTGACTCCCTGACTCTTAGGGATTGCTTCGCTGACGTTCCCCCCCTTTATCACTCTTTCAGACTTCTTTTCTCTTGCCCAGTCATGTCTGCCTCTTCTGAAGCTACGGGCTCGTCTATTTCCCTTATGGGTGATAGGTCTCCAGAGGTGGAGGAAGATGAGCTGGGAGACGTCAGTGATGAAATTGATAACTTCCCCGGGGTTGAGGCCTTAGAGACGGCAAATATTCCTCAGAATTTACCTGGGTCTTCTTCGAGCTCTAAACGGTCTGAAAAAGGAAAAGCCAAAAAGGGTTCGATCAGCTCTGAGGCCTCTGAAGCTGCCCCTCGTGCTTCGGACCTCATTGGCCCTAGTGAGGTCACTCTTCTTCTAATGAGGGTCTTGTCTGCTAGGTTCGGTTTTCCTGCGGGCATACGGTATTGGATCTCATCCACTGACATTAGGTATGACTCAGAGGTCCTCGAGAAGACCTGCTTTTTTGTAGCTTCCCTTGAGAATGAGCTTAGGTTTCCCATTCATCCTTTCATCAAATCCGTCCTTCAGCATTCAATGTTTGTCCAGCTCATATTTTTCCTAAATTTTGGGGTGTTTTGGTGGGCCTTCTCGTTTTCTTTAAGAAAAATAATATTGGCACCCCCTCAGTTCCCTTACTTATGAAATTTTTCAACGTCAAGTTCCAACCTGATGGATTTTTGTATATTTTCAAGCGGGTGAAGACCCAGGCATTGATCATTGATCTACCCAGCTCTCATAAGAATTGGAAGAAACAGTTTTTCTTTGTGTCAGATAAGGATTGGGAATTTAATCCGAACGATGCTAGTGATACCCTTCCTATCCCATGCTCCTGGGTAGGTCCTGATAACCTGGGTGAGTCCTTACTTTGGGTAGGTCCCCACTTGCCCCCTCCTATCGCTTCATTTGCTGACCTCATTCCCTTGGGTTATTTCAGGTGTTCGTCCTAAGCTGAGTGTCGAGGACAGACTTGCGTTGGTAGGGCTTGAGGATTGCGACTCGGAGAAGTATTCTAGTTTGATTAAGCATTTTGTGCTTACTAAGCTCGGGCTTAGTCCTCCAGAGGTGAGGATTGAAACCCCTATTCCTATTTCTGTTGCTGGGGTAGAGGAGGCGACAGGTAATACATCCTGCTTTTGTTCTTAACTTTTATCTCATTCCTCATTTCTTACTTTCTGATCCGTTTGTTTTGAATTCTCAGGTTCTTCCTCAATGGAGCCTACTTCAAGAGACCTTAGGGCAAATGTGGCTCAATTAAAGAAAAATAGGAATGGGGGCAAGCGCAAAGCTGAGGTTGGTTCTGGGAGTGATTCAATTCCTTCAGCCAAAGTGCCGAGGTTGGATGTGCCTCCTACTTCCCCCACTTCGTCCCAAGTGGCACTTATTCCACCGTCGAACACACATGCCTCTCTTCCTCGTGAGACCGCGCTTCCCTCTTCTGGAGGGGTTCGTGAGCAAGGCGTGGTTCCGACCTCCCCCTCCTCGACAGAGGCCGAGAGAGCCTTGGAGACGATCTCCTGTGTTCTGCCCGGGTCTGCCTTCCTTGGATTGGCTGAGAAATCCCCTCAGCTACTTTTAAAGGACTCCAAGAATGAGAAAGGAAAGTCCCCCAAGGTTGAGACAGGTGAGGGCTCCCTCATCAACAACGTGAAACGTGCTGCGGAAGCCATTGCCTCCATTATCCCAGAGTCTAATATTCAAAGGTCTGCAACTATGCCCCTTGGATCTTCCATCTCCACTGCCTTGTACGGTGCTACTTCGGTAAACTTCTGGTTTTTTCAATTTCCATTTTTGACTTGCACCATTATCTCATACGAACTTTAGCTTTTTGGTTGTATTTGCTTCTAGCTGGCCATTCATGTGAATGGTTTGTTGAAACGGATCCAAGTTTTGGAGGGTTCTGCCAAAGCATCGAAGGCGTTTGAGTTTAAGACAACTGAGCTGACCTTCGCCAAACAATGATCTTAGGGCTTAAATTCAAGAACTGCAAGCTCAGGTGGAGAGGCAAACATCTGTCATTAAGGAATTGGAGGCCGAGAAAGAGAGAATCAAGGATGGAGATAAGAGGACCAAGGAGGAGCTCAGGAAGACCAAAGAAGAGCTCAGGCAGAAAACTGCTGACTTGATTAAAGCTCGCAAAGAGACCCTCGAAGCCTTGGATTCTTATGGGGGTATGAAGAGGGAGTATAACTTTTTGGCTGAGGCTAATGAAGCCCTTTGGAGTGAACTTGAGGTGCAGAGAGCTGCTATCAGAAAAAAAGATGCCTTGGTTTCCAAGCTAGCAAATGATGTTACTAGCAAATGGGCCACCGGATGACTTGCTTTCCAAGACCGAGCTGAGGGGACATACCCAGACTTGGATTTTGACTTTGAAATCCCATCTGAAGAGGAGACAGAGGTGCCTAATGCTGAGGGTGATGCTGGGGCTTCAACCCTTCCTGCTCTTGAGCTCGCTCCTGAAGGTGCTGAGGCACCTATCCCTGCTGCCAAGGTCTTAGCCCAAGAGGTTTCTTCTGCTCCAATCATTCCTACAGCTTTAACTCTACCTCAGCTTCTGTTTCTATGACTGCCGAGCTTCCTGTCGCTCCTTCTAATGCCTATGTTGGTATCCCTTTCTCTACCGACCCTGCGGCTTAAGCTCCTATATTGACTTTGCCAATAACTGGAGTTGAGGTCCTGCTCCTGCTCTTCCTAAGGTTCCTCCTCCTTTACCTGCTTCAGAACCTTAAAAAATTTCAACTGCTGAACTGCCATTCTCTTCTCCTGCTCCTACTATAGAGACTTAGGATTTTTTTTTTTGAGGAATTTCTGTTGCCGTTCTTTGTTTTCTGCCTTTCATACTTTGTACTCTGCTTCTTTTGGGAAATGTAAATATACACTGCTTTTTTGAGTTGCTGTATTGCTGTGCTTTCTATTCCCCTTGCCCTTTACTTCGAGGAGGACTCAGTTCTTCTTGAAGTAGAGTTGCTAAGCTTGGAGAAGCTAGATAGATGAAAAACTGTTGAGTTGAATGGCTGAGGTTTTAACCTCGGAGGGCGCATTCTTATGAACCGATGAACCTGTGAGCTGCTAAGCTCTGCTTTAGGCTAGGTTGAAGACCTCTAGGCTTGAGTTTACATTCACATAATGTGTTGCTTGCATTATGAAGTCTTCCTGAATCGAGCCGAGCTTGCAGGGTTGAGCTAGCAGAGCTAAACACCGACTTTCTCATCGTAGTGTGTGCCCAACTACTTTCTAAAAATGTAACCACCGCCATAATTTTGGAAGTTTAAGGGACCGCATTTTCTCCTTCATGCGTTCTTTGGTTCCTTAAAACTCAGAATTTCTTTGAAGTTTCCATAAGGTTTCGAACTTCTTGTTGCTTACGAACCTTAGAATTCCTTATTGTCAACAATATTTGGGAAAGAGGTCTTGGGTTCCTTGGTTGTCAGTGGCTCTTGCGATATCTGTCTTTTCCTTGATTTCTAATAGCTGTCCCTCTTTCTTCTCTGTTCAAGCAACGAGCTTCCACTGGGATCGACTGGAGGTGGCACTCCCACTACTTGGTTCCTTCAGTAGTAACATCCTCAGAGTTGGAAGGAATCAAAATACGGTTTTCCCTTTCTGCGGACTTGCCCCTGCGAGTCCTAAGTCCTGACGAACCCTGTAAATTCCTTTCTCCAGGGGAGGTTGCTTATATGAAGGCGCCTTTGAGAGGGGCCTTCGTCTCCCTATCCATCCTTCTATTGGGTGGATCCTTGCCTACTACGGTTTGTGCCCTTCTCACCTCTCTCCTAAAGGATGGGGTGCATTGATCAGCTTTTTCCTTTTCTGGCGTCTGCAAGGCAACAGTGAGTTCTCCACTGTTGCTGAGTTTCTTTATTTCTACGAGCTTGAAGAGGATGAGCTCCCTTGCTTCAGCTGCTTCAGGTGGAGGCGCTTCTTTGAGCCCCGACTGGTCCTTGATATTCCCTTTTCTCCTGAAGGATGGACTCAACGCTTTTTCTTTGCCTCTGGGGACTCCTGGAGGTCTATGGAGCAACAAAGCTCAAGCTCTCGAGTCTCTCGCACATGGGCTCATTTTTCTTACAAAGGTAGATTCTCCTGATTTGCTTGTTTAAATTTGCGGACAATTAGGTTGACTTTGAGTATGTTTCTTCTGTATGGGTGCCCCCAGTTTGACCCCTGCAGAGCTGTGGAGGGTTAACCAAGTGGCCCATGTTGATCCTGTCCCTTTTTTTGAGCTCGTTACTCTAGAGAATCTTTTCTTGTTCAGTGCTGCTGCTGCTGCTTTAGAATTTGCCTCTTGCCCAGTCTCTCCTGAGTCCTCCCCTACTGAGACAGATGAAGACGACAACGTTGCCACGTCTTCAAGAAAGCGCAGGAGGAGCGACTCTTCTTCTCCGTTGTCCGGCCCTTCTTTGGTGAGATTTTGTTTTTTGATGCCAGGACGAAGCTTTTTAAGATGCTCTCCTAAGCGGAGAAGGAACGAGATGATCTGAAGGAAGAGAATGCACGTCTGCAGGCTGTGAATGTTTCCTTAGAGGAGGAGATTGCTGAGTTGAAGAGAAGGCTTGGGGGAGACTAGGACTTTTCTTCTTTTTCTTGTACCCCATCATTTTGATGAATAAGAAACTTTTTCCTTGCTTTACTTTCTTGTAATTGTTGGTTGCTGTGTTTGCAAGTTCATGAGCTGGAGAGCTTAATGTTGTTTTATGAGTTAAGAGGCTTCATCTTTGGTTTATGAGCTGAAGAGCTCATCACTGTGTTTATGAGCTGAAGAGCTTATCGTTTGTTTATGAGCTGAGGAACTCATCTTTTATTTATGAGCTGAAGAGCTCATCGTTTATTTATGAGCTGAAGAGCTCATCTTTTATTTATGAGCTGTAGAACTCATCGTTTATTTATGAGCTGTAGAGTTCATCGTTTATTTATGAGCTGAAGAGCTCATCGTTAGCTTTAAGCTGCTGGTGTTGTCTTGCTGAACTGAAACTTGCTATTTTTATTGAAGACAATCTTCTTACAAAAGTTTACTGAATTTTTTTTTTTAAATGTTCTGCATTCCAAGAGTGAGGCAAGATCTTTCCTTCTTTTGTTTGCAACTCGTAGTTCCCAGGTCTGATTACCCTGGAGATGATGTAAGGACTTTCCTAGTTAGGACCTAACTTCCCATGAGTGGGGTCTTTTCTCGCAGGAAGGAGTTTTCTAAGTACTAGATCTCCGATTGTAAAGCTTCTGTGTCTGACCCTCCTATTGCAATATCTCACTGTCTTCCTCTGGTAACTCTTGATACGATGCAAAGCTCTGTCTCTCTTTTCACCCAAGAGGTCGAGACTCAGCAGAAGTGACTCGTCATTATGCTCGGGCTCTGAGAATTCAGCCCTGGGGGATGGGATACCAACCTCTATAGGTGCCACTGCCTCGGTTTCGTATGCCAAAGCGAATGGTGTTTCCTGAGTCGCTAATCTGGCAGTTGTTCTGTAAGCCCACAACACCTCTGGGATGTGTTCTACCCATTTCCCTTTCAGAGCTTGTAGCTTGGTTTTTAGGGCTTCTTTTATGGTTCTGATGGTTATCTCTGCCTGTCCATTGGATTGTGGATGGGTTGGAGCTGAGAAGTAATTTTTTATCCCCAGCTCGGCACATAACTTTTTGAACTTAGGATTGTCAAATTGCTTCCCATTGTCAGAGACGATCGCTCTAGGTATCCCAAACCTGCAGATTATAGACTTCCACGTGAAGTTTTGAACTTTTTGCTCTGTGATGGTTGCCAAGGGTTCCACTTCTGCCCCTTTGGTGAAGTAGCCTACCCCAACGATGGCGAACTTGAACTGTCCAGTACTGGTGGGAAGGGGCCCAAGTATGTCCATACCATATTGTTCGAATGGCCAAGGGCTTACCACCGAAGTCAGGAGCTTTGGTGGACAATGAGAGATGTTAGCGTGTACCTGGCAGACCTTACACCTCTTGACTACATCTGTGGCATCTTTGAGTATAGTGGGCCAAAAGTATCCTTGCCTTAGCACTTTTCCCACCAGAGCTCGAGCTCCAATATGGTTGTCGCAAATTTTCTCGTAGATTTCCCTGAATATATAATTGGCATCCTCATTTCCTACACATTTAAGGAGAAGCACTGAAAAGCCTTGTTTATACAGATTTTCCTATAGAATTGTAAACCTGGATGACCTGACTATTAGCTTTGCGGCCTCTTTAGGATCTTCTGGCAAGGTTCTATTCTAAAGATACTCTTTGATTGGGTCCATCCAGCTTGGCGGGGCCAATACAAGGAGTACTTCTTCGTCTTCATGGCTTATAGATAGCTCTACTAGGTGCTCGACTGGTATTAGCCTATCCAATTTTTCCTGGGAGGCTTTGACCAGCCTTGCCAAAGCATCTACTCGTGAGTTCTCAGTTCTTGGGACATGCTTGATTTTGACTTGCACAAATTTTTTGATCAGTTCTTGGACCTTTTTGAGGTAGAGGATCATTATTTCTCCCTTAGCCTCATAGGTTTCTTGTATTGTTTCACCACGAGCTGGGAGTCGCTGCAAATTTCGAGCTGTTCTGCCTCCATTGAGTGAGCCAGATTAAGTCCAACGATGATAGCTTCATATTCTGCTTCGTTGTTTGAGGCCTTAAATCCAAATCTGAGGGGCATACTCGACTTCTATTCCATCTGGGGAGGTCAAAATCAACCCTGCTCCGCTCCCTTCAGTGTCGGCAGCTCCATCTATTGAAAGTTTTCAGGTGGGAAGGTCAGGTACTAACTGGGTTACTTCCATAGGTACTTCTGTGGTCATAGTGAACTCTGCGATGAAATCAGCCAGTATTTTCCCTTTGATTACTATTCTGGGTTTGTACCTAATATCGAACTCACTAAGCTCTATAACCCACTTGACCAACCTTCCTGAAGATTCTGGTTTTTGCAGTACCTACTTCATTGGCTGGTCTGTTAGGACCTCCATGGTGTGAGCCTAGAAGTAGGGTTTGAGTCTTCTAGTAGATGTGACCAGAGCTAAGACAAGTTTTTTCATCTTCGGATATCTCTCTTTTGCTCCCTTCAGAGCTCTGCTACAATAGTAGACTATTTGCTGAGCTCTATCCCGCTCTCTTACCAGGGCTATGTTGGTCGAGAAGTTTGAAATAGCAAGGTATAAGGTGAGCAGTTCCCTTTCCAAAGGGCTTACCAGAATCAGGGGTGAACTTAGGTAATCTTTGAGAACTCTGAACGCTTCTTCACATCGGGTGTCCCACTGGAATGCCCTCTTTAGGATTTGGAAGAAAGACTGACATTTGTCGCTTGACCTGGAAACAAAGCGACTCAGAGTTGCGATTCTCCCTATAAGGCGTTGGACCTCTCTGGTGTTGGAGGGAGGCTACATGTCCATTATTGCTTTGACCTTTTCTGGGTTTGCCTCGATTCCTCTGCTATTGACTATGAAACCCAAGAACTTCCCCGCAGAAACCCCAAAAGCACACTTCGCAGGGTTGAGCATCATCCGGTACTCCTTAAGAACCTGGAACGACTCTTCAAGGTGCCTGATGTGGAGCTCGGCTTTCAGCAATTTTACCAGCATTTCATCAATGTACACCTCCATGGATGTTCCGATTTACTTCTGGAACATTCGGTTTACCAGGCGTTGATAAGTGGCTCCAGCATTCTTTAGTCCAAAGGGCATGACCTGGTAGTAATACGTCCCTTGCTCTGTCACAACGGAGGTCTTCTCTTAATCGTTGAGGTCCATTCTGATTTGGTTATACTTAGAAAAAGCATCCATAAAGCTGAGGAGCTCGTGCCCGGCTGTGGCATCTACAATCAAGTCAATCTGTGGTAATGGAAAGCTGTCCTTAAGACAGGCTGGGTTGAGATCGGTGAAATCAATGCAGAGGCGCCACTTGACATTGGTCTTCTTGACGAGGACCACGTTAGCTAACCAGGTCGGGTAATCCACCTCCCTGATAGCTTTGGCACGGAGAATTTTTATGGCTTCTTCATTGATTTCTTTTTGACGCTCTGGGGCAAAATTTTTTTGTTTTTATTTGATGGGTTTACAAGTTGGATTCACACTGAGCTTGTGTGTGATGACTGAGGGGTTAATTCATTTCATATCTTCCTGTTCTTTCTAAGGAATTGGATCAGGAGGTCTTTATATTCCTTGTTCAGTTTAGATCCCACATATACCAGGTACTTTGGCTCCTCGTCAAGCTGGAATGGCTCCAATTCTTCAGATGACATTGGTCTAGTTTCCAGCTCATCTCTCATGTCAAGCTCGTCCAACTGGATGTTTTCAACCTCTTTCTTTTTCACTGATGTCATGTAACACTCCCGTGCTACACGTTGATCTCCTCAGACCACTCCAACTCTATTTTCTGTTGGGAACTTCATGTTGAGATGGTAAGCGGAGGGGATGACTCTCATGGTGTTGAGGGAAGGTCTTCCCAGCAGGATGTTGTATGCCGAGGGGACATCAACTACTAAGAACCTTACAGTAGTGGTGGCCTGGCAGGGTGGATCTCTCATAGTGAGTACGAGTTGGATTGATCCTAGGGGTAGCACCCTCTCCTCTGAGAATCCTAACAGATGAGCGCTTACTGGTTCGAGTTTATCTTTGCCTATATCCATCTTATTAAAGGTAGACGCGAAGATGATGTCAGCCGAGCTCCCATTATCTATCAGGACTCGGTGGATGGTTCTGTTGGCAACGATGACCCTTACGACAAGAGGGTCATCGTGAGGATACTGGTATCCCTCCAAATCTGAGTCTCATAAAGTAATGTCTGTGTTCAGGCGAGGTGACTTGGACACGGTATATACATCCACCACCTCGTCAGCTCTGATTTTGCGCAGGTGAGCTTTCCTGGCTGAACTGGACTCCCCTCCTCCAGTGAATCCCCCGGATATCACCCTGATCTCCCCCAGAGGTTGTTGATGTTATACAGGGGCTTGCTGCTATGGTGCTGGAGGTGGTGGAGCTCGATTTTGATTATCATGTGCCACAAAGCAGCGCAACTATCCTCGTTGAATTAGGAACTCGATCTCCTTCTTCAACTGGATGCAATCATCGGTATGGTGGCCATGATCCCGGTGGTACTCGCAGTACTTTTTCGGATCTCTTTTTGCTGGATCCACCTTCATTCTAGGTGGCCACCTTAGGAACTTCTCATTCTACACTTCCTAAAGGATTTGAGATATTGTAGCTGTGAGAGGAGTGAGCTGCCAAGGTGCGTACCTCGGTTGCAATTTTGGCTGTAGAGGACCTAAACGATCCCTGACATGTCCTCTTCTTTTAGGGGATCGTTCCCTGTCTCTTCTTGGAGACCTATCTCTACCTTTTTCCTTTCTGGGACTTCAGTCCCTCTTCTTTTCTTCCTTCCTTTTTTCCCTCTGTGCAGATGAGCTCCCTGCTTTAGAAAGGAGAGCTTCTTCGCCATTAATGTACTTCTCTGCCTTGGCTAGCACCTCTGCCATGCTAGTTTGCAGGTTCTTCGATATGGAGAACATCAAGTCCTTTGAATGTACTCCTAGTCCAGTGATGAAAGTGGTGATGGTGAACTTTTCATCTGGTACATCTACTTTCAGTGACTATGAGTTGAACCTTTGGATGTAAGACCGTAGGTTCTCGTTGGGTCCTTGTTTCACATTCAGCAGATGGTTGCTCGATTTTTGGTAGGTACGTGCTCCTATGACGTGTGACACAAAAAATATGGAGAGCTCCTTGAAAAAGGAGATAGACGCCGGGGTTAGCCTATTGAACCAGGCTAAGGCTGAGTCCTTCAATGTGATGACGAAAGCCTTGCATCGCACAGGATCTTGGTACCCGTGCAACTCCATCTAGTTCTTGTAGATATTGAGGTGGTCCATGGGATCTTTCGTCCCATCGAAGGCCTCCATATGAAGCATTCTAAACTTCGGAGGATGAGAAAAGTGCAGCACATCAGCGGTGAATGGGGACTCAGTCTGTTGCACTAAGGCGTCCATGGTCACTGGGGTCTTACCTCTCACTGTCTCCTTCATGTGGCTGAGCTCTTGATGGATGTCTCTGAAACACTGTTCCCAATATTGTTCTCTTCTTTCCTGTGGGAAAGGGAGAAATTCGTTTCTTCAGTTTCCACATTCTGACTTTGAACTTCTTCGTTATCCCAGTTCCCGGGGAGTGGGCGGGGACCATGGCCCATGGCTTGGCTATTCTCAACCCTTTCGTTAACCTCCCTCAAAGGATCAAGATGTTGACGTTCCCCTTGTAGGGGATCATTCTGGGCTGGTCGTGTCTTCTGTGGACTTTGCAAGAGCTTCAAAAGCTCTTCATTTTGTTGAAGTAGTCGCTAGTTAACGAGGCGAAGGGCTTCCAGTTCGTTATTTTGAGGAGGATCCACCATAGGAGGATTTTTCTCTGTGGTGGGTACAAAGTCTTGAGGGTTTTCTTGTTGCCTTCCACTGGTGGCCTCCTGCTGATTCTGCGTTCGTTGAGGATTCAACTGGCTTCTGTTCATATTACGCGTGGAGACCATCGATTACTGAAGGAGATCAGTATCTTTGCAACAGGAACAATCATTCCCACAGATGGCGCCAAACTGATGGTGTTCAAAATGTGATTGAGCAGACTAAAAATTCTAAGGGGTTTTTCCTAAGCTGCATGGTTCGTTGGAATGATGTGATGATCCTCAGATGGGGGATGTATTACATAGTAAATTGATAGTGGTTCACCAGCTCGGGAGCTTGACTAATCCACTCTACAATGGAGTCTTTTGCTCCTGGAATCTTTATTGATGATTTAGAGAGAATTATACAGAATATTTTGTACAATTCTTGGTTTCTTGCCTCAAAGTGAGGATATTACACGATATTTATAGCCTGATTCCTAATTCCACGGGATCTGTGGCGAGATCTTCGCCTTCCCCCTTGAGTTTAGGAGACGATCTTGGGCAGTTGAGAGTTTTATGCCTCAATAGCCGCTTGCCGCCGTGGAAGGGATGCCTTATGGTAGCCAGCTGTCTTCCACTCATTCTCTTCATGGTGTAGTCAGAGGAGAGCTCGTGGTCTGGGTCTCTAGGCTCTAGATATTTTGGCTGACCTCCCTTCCTGACATGAATTCTCGAGCTCACACTTAGAATTTTTTCTAGGTATCATCAGTTATAAAATAGTATGATTGTAGAATAACAATAGTGTCAATGTAATTGGAGTAATGCTATTAAGATTACCTTACTTAAAAGAAAATTGCTATTAAAATTTAATTTTGAAAATCTAATATATTCTGGCCTTTGAATTATTAGTTTGTCTCGTTATGGAAATAAATTATTTTTTTCTTACCATACCTTTAATGAATAGCACTTCTACCTACGTTATTAAAATAAATTATTTTCTTAACAGAACTAGAATTTTTAGTTTTGTCCAAGCAACCGGTTTCTTTTCACTACGTATAAGAATCTAAAGTGTTATAACATATTAGTTGGCACTAGTTAATAGCCTTAATTTTGGTTCGATTAGAAAATTTAGTCCAAATATTTATTACTAACTCCTGATAAAACATCTCTATCAGATGTATATTCGAAATTCTTCATATATTCATACCGTATTAGTCCATTGATTTTTGAGTTTAGTAAATATGAGTCGCTCAACATCTGAAATCAACCATAACTATAGTCGCACTACAGAATTTTCTCCCTTAAAAATCCAATTGTTTTAAATTGATCTCTATAATGCTTAATTACATTTGGTCAAATAAAATTAACGAAGTTTCTAATTTAAAAAACTGGAATAATCAATTTAATTGGTATTTTTTTTGTCACAAAAAACAATTATAATTCCAAATACATCTATGTTTGTACTTTGATGATTTATGAATTTATCTAAGCAATTATATTGCCTAGTAATAATTCTTATTTTTTGTTGGCCTGGGTAAAGGTGCAGCAAGTCTCCCTGAGACTCGGTAAATGATTTAACCAATCTGACCAGTAACCACTTGTTACTGAGCTAGTTAAAAGAAAAAAATTGTGTATTCAGTAACACGTGATTTTTTGGTGCAACGGTAAGCGTTTTAATCCAAAACTTTACACATGTTTTTTAATTAATGAAAAATAAAAAATATTAGTACCGTAATTGGAATCTAATATCTTCTCACCACACTTTTTTCGGTCATTAAGGTTTTACAAATTTATCTATTTGGTTTTGCCAATAGAGCCTGATGATGCACAAAACTGTCTCGTGCAACATCAACAGTCGAGTATGTGAAGAGGTGTAATTAATAAACAATAAATAAGTAATCAATGGCAAAAATAGTAAATAATGAGTCAACACACAGATATATAGTGGTTCGGGTCGGGTGACCTACTCCACTCTCGGAAACGGCAATGGTGGCCGGTGGCTCTTTATTGATGAATAGAGTAAAAGAGAGAAAAGGCTCCGGGAGAGGTGTGCTCTGGGGGAGGTACAATAGCTAAGAGAGAGAAGCTATGTGTGTAGATGTAGATGTGTGTGTTGAGAGATCTCTAGGTGTCCCCTCTCATGTGGAGAGGGCTTACAATTTATAGGTGTGTTGAGGCGGTGAGGTAAGGCGGTGACGTGAGGGAGAGGGCACTACTTCTTCGGGGAGGATAGTTACAAAAGGTAAGTACAATTAATGTAGGATTGATCTTCCTAAGTGTGTATCCTGATAATCTCTCTCCCACGTGCTCTTATCTTCCCGAGCTCCTCGGATCTTGGACTAGGCCGGATTGGTGAATCGGACTTGGGTTGTCTTTTAGCTGACTTGGGCTTGCTTGATTTATTGGGCCTGGGCCCAGTTAGATTTGGGCTTGTCATTTGCCCCCCATGCCCCAAGCCTTCGATTATTTGCGAGAGAAAGGAGTTGAGGGCATGAACTTCTTCTTCACTTGGATGAGCAGAAGTTTTCTTGTTCTCTACGGTGTCTTTTCATCTTAGGGACTCTCTGTTGAATCTACTGACACTAGATGTTTTTTGCATTCCTTTTGTTGGGTCTTGAAATATATAGAGGCCTTTAGACTCCCCCACTTAATTTTCCCCTTCTATTTTCCTTTGAGGCTTCTCCTAGAAGCCATTCTCTTTTCCTTGGAGGCTTCTCCTGGAAACCATTATGTTTTCCTTGGAATCTTCTCCTAGAAGCCATTCTCTTTTCCTTATAAGCTTCTTCTAGAGGCCATTTTCTTCAAATCTTCTCTTCCTTAAACCAGAGCAAGATTATGAAGACCAGGAGCTCGAAGGAAGTGAGAGTGGGTGGCGCCCAAGGTGGAGAGGACGAGGCCAATGCCTCACTCGGCGCCATGGGAGGCACCCAAGGTGGAGAGGGCGAGACCCATGGCTTAGGCGGCGC
The DNA here is from genome assembly GCA_951799425.1 of Ilex aquifolium. Classification (NCBI taxonomy): domain Eukaryota; kingdom Viridiplantae; phylum Streptophyta; class Magnoliopsida; order Aquifoliales; family Aquifoliaceae; genus Ilex; species Ilex aquifolium. Next base: position 47,254,447 of record OX637392.1, on the reverse strand, counting down.
CATGGGAGGCGCCCAAGGTGGAGGGGGCGAGACCCAAGGCTCGGTCAACAATGTTGGAGGCGCCCAAGGTAGAGGGGGTGAGATCCATTGTCTAGGTGGCATCATGGAAGTCGCCCAAGGTGGAGAGGGCGAGACCCAGGCCTCATTTGGCTCCATTGGAGGTGCCCAAGGTAGAGGGGGCAGCGCCCATGTCTCAGCCGGTGCCATTGGAGGTGCCTAATGTGGAGAGGGCGGTGCCCATGCTTCATTCGGCTCCATGGGAGGCACCAAAGGTGGAGGGGGCAACGCCTACGACTTATTCGGCTCCAATGGAGGTACCCAAGGTGGAGAGGGCGGCGCCTAAGACCTAGGCAGCGCCCGAGGCAGAGAGGGCGGCGCCGGCGGTTCCTTAGGCACTTGGGGTGATGGCTTTGATGACGAAAGGAGAGAGGAGGTGTTAGGCGATCCCAGGAAGCATATGGGTAAGCCCAGCGACATCTTTGGACGTCTAGGTTGCGCAAGGAAGTGGCCAAGCAGAGATTTGAACAGATTGAGTTCTCGAGGTATGTTATCTGGTGCTCATATTTACCCCTTTGTTGGCATGGGTATTTTCTTAGTACTGGCTTGATTTTGTTTTGGCAGGTGCCCATTCTGATGAGCGGGAGACTACTCAGGACATCGAGTGGGGCATGGAGAGTGCTGGAGATAGTGGAGGTAGCCTCCATATTTAGCTCCATTGACTGTGACGAGGACATGGCTGGTGTAGTGTCTTCGTACTGCATTCCTCCCACTGTAATGTGTCATCGCGCGGAGGGGGATGAGTCAGCGTGTTGTCACTCTTCCAATGAGATTGTCCTTTATGAGGATATCCTGGAAGCGGGCTTGAGGCTCCCGATCTCTGGGCCCATATGTCGAGTTCTGGGGCATTTGTCGTTGGCTCCTGGGAGACTAGTTCCCAACGGGTGGAGGGTGATTCTGGTGTTCTTCTCATTATGGCGGCTGGTTCACAGTGCTGATGTCCCTCCCCCCTTCGAGGAGTTCTTGGCCACTTATGTGCTCGTGGAAAATCCCACTATTCATCAGGGGTGGTACCGCTTTGCTCCGAGGTTGGGTAAGTTCATCACTAAGCTTCCTTCGAACTGTCATAGCTGGAAGACCAAGTTCTTCTTTGTTAGAGGCGAGTGGGCCACCGAGAGTGATCGTGACCTGGTGCCTTCAAGGTGGGACACTGCTCCCAAGACCAAGTTAGGTAAGGACTCCACTTTTGGTTTTACTTTTAGTTGTCACATATTTGCTCTTGCTATGCAATTGGCTTCTTTTGCAGTTTCGCCGATATTATCCGAGCGACAAGAGGGTAGACTCCAGATGGTACGCGATCATCCATACAAGGAGTTTTCAGGGATTATGTCAGCTTCAGGTCACTCCCAGGCCGAAGAGGAAAGGTATTTGATCTCTCCAATAAACTCTCTAACTTCGTAGGCCTTATTTATCTTACACCGATTCTACAGGTGCCTCCATTGACAGAGTTGTGGTGGAGGATGTCTATTCTTCCATGGCGACATCTTCTCCTCCTTCTTCGAAGAGGTTGAAGTCTGATGCCCCCGGTATTTCCCAGCCGAGGTCCATCGGTCAGGCTAGTTCCTGAGAGGCAGAACCTGATGATGCCCTCCGTTCTTCCCCGGTTGTTATTCCTTCACAGCCTAGATATGGCCCCAGTACTGTTGTGGGGGCTGAGGCCCCAGTGTGGTCTCCTACTTGGACGGAGGCTCCACCTAGCCATCCTGCTTCGGGCAGTGCCTCAGCATCCATGTTGCAGGACGTAAAACTGGCCAATGAGCGGCTTTGGGGGTTTGTGACTCGTGTGGAGGTTGAGGAAGTTGCCTCTCGAGGTTCGGAGGGTATTGTTGACGCTGCCATGGAGGGCTTTGCTTTGGTATGTCCTGCATTTTTCTTTGGTTTTGTACCTAACTTTTCTCTTTTATACTCTACTTTTTGACTTTCGAGTGCCTGTAGGTGGCTGTTACTTTTGCCTGCTTGTTCTCGAGTATGTTGAAGATCAGGGAGGCTCTTGATGGTCAAGCGGCGGAGAGGCAGGCACGCAAGGCTGCTGAAGAGCAGTTGGGGCTCGAGCGGCAGGTGCGGGAGGATGCCGAGGAGCAATCGAGGCTAGCACATGAGAGAACTGCCACACTTGAGACCGAGCATCGGGCGTCTCGCAAGAGGGCCGCCCAGCTGGAGGCTGATAAAGAGGCTGTAGTGACAGAGCTGCGAGCGTCCTGTGAGTGGGTCGCTGTATCAGAGGCTGACCTTCGAGCTGCTCTTGAGAGAGCTACTAGGGCAGAAGCTACTCCATGGAGATGGAGAAGAAGAGGGATACTACTGAGAGGGCCAAGGCAGGCGCCTTCATTGATGGCTATGAGGAGCTCAGGAGGAAGGTCTCAGTAGCTTTTCCTCCTTATGAATTTTTTGGCTTTTTACCTTATTAGACTCCAGGGACTGATGACGAGGAGGCGAGCAATGATGGGAGCGGGGGCAGTGAGTGATGTCAGGTGCGTTGTATCTTTGTATTTATGTTTTTGTTGATAGGTCATGTTCTATATTTTTTGTAAAAGCTCCATGAACTTCTATGAGATTCAACCTTTTTTTGCAAAATTTTACTGTGTTCCATGGATGGGCCAGGACTTTTCCTTCGGAATTCTGGATTCTGTAGGTGACTGCCGCTTTTTCCTGCCTTTTTTTTTTCAAGAACGATCAAACTTGAAGAGGCATCCAAGGATCTGACAAAAGAGAGGCGGGCTTGAGAGACTGCTGAGGAGCAGTTGAGGCTTGCTCATGAGGGAGTCGCGCCTCTTGAGACTAAGCTTTTTGGCATCCCACAAGAGGGCAGGGAAGCTGGAGGTTGGTAATGAGATTGTTTGCGTGAGAGCAGAGTCAGATCTGTGGACGTCCCGTGTGAGGGCCATAAAGCTGGAGACTAAGCTACGTATAACTCGAGAGAGGGCTGCCGTGGCAGAGGCTTGCAAGGAGACTACTTGCGCGAGAGCAGAGTCATAGTTACAAATGTCCCGTGAGAGGGCAGCAAGAGTTAAGGTCAAGCTATGTATAGTCTCGGGAGATGGCCGCCGTGGTAGAGGCTTGTAAGGAGACTACCTATGCGAGAGTAGAGTCATAGCTACAAATGTACCATGAGAGGGCTGCAAGAGCTGAGGCCGAGCTACGAATAGTCTCGGGAGATGGCTGTCGTGGCAGAAACTCATTCCATTAAGATGGAGATGAGGAGGGAGGCTATTGAGAGAGCCATTGCAGAAGCCTTTATTAATAATTATGAAGAGCTTGATAGCTTTCCCTACTAGTGAGTTCTCTAGCTTCGTTCCATATAAGGCAACATGGGTAGATGGTGATGGGAAGAGCCTTGATGATAGTGGCTCGGAGAGCAGTGACTGATCGTCGGGAGTATGACGACTTTGTCTTTTTGTTTACCTTGTTGTTAGGTCATGTTCTGACTTTTATAAGTTGTCTACAAACTTTATTGAAGCAAGAAAGTTCTAGACACAATAATCTTCACAGAGTTTTATTTCATAAAATAATCAATAACATAATAAATCGATTGAAACAATAAAGTACAGATAATATGAGAGCCATTGGCTTGTACCCGCTATAGCTTTTCAGGTATTCGATGTCCTATACGTGGGCTAGAGAGTTGGAGTCGCCTCCTCCTCCTAGCCCTCAGAAGATTGTCTGGATTTCTCCGAGGGGTTGCTGGCGTTCTCTGTCGTCCTGGTTTCGACCAGGTGGCGGGGCTTGTCCACTACCAGCAGCGTACTGCCTCAACTGGCCACGCTGTATAAGCTCTTCCATCTTCCTTTTAAGATCAAAGCAGTCGTCAGTTTCATGGCCGTGGTCGCGGTGGAAGAGGCAGTACTTGTTCGGGCTCCTCCGGTTCGGGGCGGTCTTCATCTTCTCTGGCCAGTGTACTGTATGGTCATCTTGTATTTGGAACAAGATATGCTCCATGGAAGCATTGATCGACATGAAGGCTTACCGCTCTCTCAGAGGTGGGGGACCAAGGTAGTCCTTAACAGAGATTCTCTCTATCCTATTCCTTTTGTTCTATGCTTCCCGCTTGTTCTCACGGGTGTCCTTCCTCTTCTCACCCCCATGGGAGGACTCACCTCGTCTGGCCTTGGTGACATCCTCGGCGTTTATGTACTTTTGTGCCCTTGACAACAACTCGGGCATGCTGGATGGTGGATTTTTTAGGATAGAGAACATGAAACTGGAAGAGCGCAGACCAGCGATAAAGGCGGCTAGGGCTACTTTATCGTATGACTCTTCAATCTAGAGAGCTTTCTCAATGAAACGAGTGAGGTAGCTCCTGAGGCTTTCATACCAATCCTAGTTGATGGTGAGCAGGTGGGTAACAGGCTTCTAATATCGGCTTCCCCCAATGAAGTGGGAGACGAAAGATTTACTCAGCTCCGTGAAGGAGTGGATAGATGAGGGTTTGATCTTTGCGAACCATTGTCGAGCAGACCCCTTCAAGGCGATGGAGAAGGCTCTACACATGATCTCATCAGGCACATTGTGGAGTTGCATGAGAGAATTATAGGTGTCGAGGTGATCTAGAGGGTCCTTTGTACCGTCGAAGATCTCGATGGTAGGCATCTTGAACTTCGAGGGTAGGAGGAAATTGACAATATCTGCAACGAATGGGGTATCAGTATGCCTTACCAGTTAGTCTACAGTCTCCGGCACCTATGTTTTGATGTCGCTGAGGGCATCACCGAGCTGGTTTTGCACCTCTCTAAACTCCTCGTCCCATTAGTTGGGGACATCCTCCATCAGGTTGTTGTACCAGCTTCCATGATCAGCATACTGACTTTTTCCTTCGTCCTCCTATGCAGGTACATGAGGAGGGATTGCTGGGCGAGGGGCACCCTGGCGTTGCCCGGGGGCATTCTGGCGAGGGGCCCCCTTGGGGGCTGCTTGGCGCCCAGAGGGGATAGGCTGCTGGGCCTTTCCCGTTGGAGGGAGTGAGGCTCCTCCTACGGGCTGAGGGGCGATGCCTCCCTGGGCGAACATCAACTGAATAATTTGTTGGTTCTGTTTCACCAGCGACTGCATGGTCTGTAAAAGCTGTTGCCCGACGACAAGAGTCGCTGTAGCGGATGGTTCCGAGGGTGCGAGGGGAGGCAGTGCCTCCTCCCGGGGGGCTGGGTTGTTGTCTCCCGGTTGTTGACTCATTGACCTAGTTGTGATTGCCATAGAATAGCAAGGTAGTAGAAAACTTAGTCGTTCCCACAGACAGCGCCAAACTGATGATGCACAAAACTGTCTCATGCAAGATCAACAGTCGAGTATGTGAATATGTGTAATTAATGAACAATAAATAAGCAATCAGTGGGAAAAACAGTAAATAATGAGTCAACACACATATATATAGTGGTTCGGTCCGGGTGACCTACTCCACTCTCAGAAACGGCAACGGTGGCCGATGGCTCTTTATTGATGAATAGAGTAAAAGAGAGAAAATGCTCTGGAAGAGGTGTGCTCCGGGAGAGGTACAATAGCTAGGAGAGAGAAGCTATGTGTGTAGATGTAGAAGGGTGTGTTGAGAGATCTCAAGATGTGTTGAGAGATCTCTAGGTGTCCCCTCTCATGTGGGGAAGGCTTACAATTTATAGGAGTGTTGAGGCGGTGACGTGAGGGAGAGGACACTACTTCTTCGGGAAGGATAGTTACAAAAGGTAAGTACAATTAATGTAGGATTGATCTTCCTGAGTGTGTATCCCGATAATTTCTTTCCCACGTGGTCTTATCTTCCCAAGTTCCTCGGATCTTGGACTGGGCCAGATTGGTGAACCGGATTTGGGATGCCTTTTAGCTGACTTGGGCTTGCTTGATTTATTGGGTCGGGGCCCAGTTAGATTTGGGCTCGTCAGAGTCAAGTTTGTCTCCTCAACCATTTTTTTTATCGTCGACCACTATACGTATGACAACAATATGACCTGATTATCCAATACAAATCGATACAAAATTAACGGGTTCAGGTGATAAACGGGTAAACCCGCCTTTACACTGATCATATTCGGGTGAAGTATATCAACCCGTTTAAATATTAAGCATACATAAAAATTAGGTCTTTATTAGTTATACATATTAGTTCTTCATTATTCATTTTTTTAAAGAAAAGTGCTTTAAGTTTTGCGATGATGTAATGTCCCAAATTCCATAATCTGGACATTACCTATCTATAGGCCATCTAACTGTGAAAGCAACTAAAAATCATCAAAAAAAATATAAGAAAACATTCACCATACCTCATTCATAAATAAAACTCTCAAAAAAAAAAAAACTAAACAAGTAATTTCTCAAGTCTCAAAATAAATGACAAACTACCAAATTTTTATTACATCACTAAGGAACTAATTTCAAGTTCAGAAGCTAAGTATCAATCCTAAATATCGGCTCCGGGATCTCCATCCTGGTCCACCTCAGTCTCGGAGTCCAAATGTTCATTCAACTCAACGTCCTCTTTTATTCTAAAATCTGAAAGTGTGGGTTGTGAGGGGTGAGCAAAAGCTTGTAGAAAATCTTGTAGAAATCTAAACAAGGTTTTGAAAACATAGAATAGATAAGTCTCTTTTAAAAAATAACATATATAGCTTTTGAAAGTAAAACAATGTCAGTTATAACGACTGCCAGTTTACAGACTATAGTAATTCAATAATAGAATTAAACATATATGAATCAAAGTAAATAAAGAATACTTCAGTAAACATCATCTCAAGTGTTTCATGTATGTTGGTTACTTCTTAGAATCTACACAATGAACCTACCTTGTTCACCCACCACAAACACAAACAATCTCAATCATTCCTCATAGGGTCACTTCTCAAACAAATTTAGGAAGGGCGTGCACCGTCTCATACGACATTGACGAATTCATTCCCAAGAAAGGTATACTATCCCCCAGTCTCGGACCTACGTGAACAATAGTGCCTAACCCTCTACAAGCATTAGGCAACTATCTCACCCCCACTGGGATAGACTAACCTCTAACATTCTACGACAACTTTCAAAGGCAATCTAAGTTCATCACACCCAAACTATACAAGACGTAAAAACCATCACTTTATCAAAAACTATATGCTCAACCAATCATAATTTCTATAAAAATCCATGTGTCAAAAATTTTGCAATTTTCCATGTACAATGATAAAGGAATTAAATATGCAAAAGATTATATAAAAAAATCTTTACTTTTGGTGAACACAAATTCTAGGGTTTTCTCAAACTTTTGACTCTTAGAGAGAAAAACATGTTCTTGAATGTAAAACATAATTTATTCAAGAATTAGGGTTAGTAAATCAAACACGGATGAAGATCATAAGGAAATCATTTAACTTTTCAAAAACTAGGGTTTTAAAATTCAAGAACAATAATTTCTTGAACATAAAACATGTATTTTGTTCAAAAGAAATTTTCAATCGGAAGGAAATCAAGAATTAACAATTGTCTATCATATAATTATCAAGAAGATAAAAAAAACATAAAAAATATATATTTTCTAGCTTTAATGAAAGAATTCAAGAAGAATCTCCTACCTTGATCTGATGTTTGATGTTAACCCTAACATGTTTGAATCAATCCTAACGCGATAATCCCTTTGAATCTTGCGTTTCCTCATTCTCTCTCACTTTCTAGGGTTATCTAAGGTTGAAAATTGATAAATATGGCTAAAAGGAGCGTCCTTAAGTATATATAGGGTCAGAATTTAAATAGTCTATGTGAGCCTAATCACTGTAAAAATCGTTCTTGCGTTCGAACGCACTGTATTTCTAGTGTCTCAAGTTCTGTAGATTTCTCTGTCAGAAACCAAACTTTTGTAGCTAAGTCTCGTTCGAACATAAGTTACGTTCGAACATGAACCCAACTCTATGCCCTCATTTCCTAGGCCATTTTGCCCTATCTACAAATCAATTCATGAAATTTATGTGAGATAAACCTTTGTAGCCCTAGATGTCTAGTTTCTACAATCCAAGAATTGGCTCCATCTAATATCAAGGTAAGAAGTTATGACCAACAAACCAAAGTAGTGTACAATTCCATTCTCTGCAAAATCTCCCAAACATGCAAACAAGATTCAAAACACTATTATCATTACAACATATAGAACCGATCTTTAATCATTAATTATATACATGCACCCCTACTACTGTAAATCCCTGTGTATTTATAATTATATGGGCTAGGAATGAATTATTCAGGTTGTATTGGAAGATATTAGGTATTTTGGATCTTATACTCACTATAGGGAGAAGATAGGAAGATAATAACTAGAAACTAGATCCCAAGAACTACAAAAGTGTATTTTAAAAAATTTCGTGAATCGACTTCTAAATAGGTCAAAACTGTAGTGAACGTTATGACCGAAATTGGGAGTCACAATTGAATGCCAAGTCACATTTGAACGGGGTTTAGCTATAATGCTTTGGTGTTTGACAGAAAGTCTGACCAAAATCGATATATTGGGAACAAGGAACGTTCGCACGAGGCACGCTCGAATGCCACTTTCCATTTAAACATGAGTGCGATGTTAACATCGATCAAACTCGTGTAGGGACACCCCCATTTAGCCATATTTCATCATTTTTCAAACCTAGGCACCTCTAGAGAATGAGACAAAAGGAGGAAATGCAAGATTCTAAGAAATTCTCGCGTTGGGATTGATTCAAACACGCTAGGGTTAATATTAAACATCAGATTGAGGTAGAGGTTCTTTCTTGAATTCTTTCATTGAAGCTAGGAATATTATTTATGTATTTTTTTTCTTTTAAATGATATTATTATGATAGAAAAGCATGTTGTTTGGGTTTCTTGAAAACTATGAATCGTTCTTGAAGAAAATACATGTGTTTATGTAATATTTACTCGTTCTTGAATTCCAAAACCTTAGTTCTCAAAAATTTATATGATTTCCTTATGATATTCATTGGTGTTGTAATGATAAACCCTAATTCTTGAATAAATTATGTTTTACATTCAAGAGTATGTTCTTTTCTCCAAAAATCGAAAGTTTGAGAAAACCCTAAAATTTGAATACCACAAAACTAATGATTTCTTGATACGATTTCTTGCATATTTTAATTATTTTAGTCTTGTACATTAAGAATTGTGAAATTGTGATACTTGAATTTTGATAGAAATTATGATTGGTTGAATATATGGTTTGTGGATAAAGACGTGATTTTTTTATCTTTGGTATGATTTGGGTGTGACGAACTTAGATTGCCTTCAAAATTTGCCATAGAGTGTTAGAAGTTAGTCTATCCTAGTGGGGGTGAGATGGTTGTCTCACACTTGTAGGGGGTTGTTTCCTTGAGAGGTCAACTACTATTGTTCATGTAGGTCCAAGGCTGAGGGACGTCATATTTTTTCTGAGAATGGATTTTTCAATGCTGTGAGAGATGGTACACGCACTTCCTAAAATGGTTTGTGATGTGGCTATACGAGGAATAGTTGAGATTGTTTGTGTTTGTGGTGAGTGAACGAGGTAGGTTCATTGTGTAGATTCCTGAAAAACAACCAACATACATGAGACATCTGAGATTGTGTTTACTTAATTATTCTTTATTTACTCTGATTTAAAAATGTTTATTTATGTTATTGAATTATTGTATTCCATAAACTGGAGATTGTTATAATTGACATTGTTTTAATTCCAAAAGTTATATATGATATTTTTATAAGAGACTTTCCTGTTTTATGCTTTAAAAACCTTGTTTGGATTTGAGAGCGATTTCCTACAGGCTTTTGCTCACTCCCTACAGGTGGAATTCGAGACCGAGGTTGATCAGGTCAGAGCCGAGGCTTAGAGTTGTTCTTTCAGTTTATAGATTTTTAGAATAAATTCCTTGGTGATGTAATGAACATTCGGTAGTTTGTTATTTATTTTGATATTTAAATGTGTTGGATATAAACTTGGGGATTTACTTTAGTTAGCTTTGAGAGTTTTACTTATCTATGGTGAATATTGAATAATTTTGATACAGGTTTAGATACTTTTTATTTTCTCTGAGGGTTTAATGGTTTATACATAGTTAATGCTCAAATTGTACAATTTAGGGCATTACAAGTACTTACTTACACATTATTATAAATATACGGGGGTTTATAATCCACCCCCTTAAAGAAAATTTCATCCTCGAAACTTACCTCGAGTAGAGAACAAATAAGGGTATTTCTTCTGCATCTCCAATTTTGGTTCCCATGTAACTTCCTCCACTCCATAGTGTTGTCACAATACTTTCACTAGTAAGATAACCTTATTGCAAAACACCTTCTCTTTGGTTTCAAGAATCATCACCGGATTTTTTTCATAAGTTGCTCCATCTTGAATTTCAATTCCTTCCGAATCCATTACATGCGATGTATTGGGTCCACACTTCCTTAGCATTGATATGTGAAACACATCGTGTACTTCTGATAACTAAGCTAGTAATCTAAATTGATAGGCTGCTTTTTCTACAACTCTAATCACCTCAAATGGTCCAGTATACCTGGGGACTAACTTTTCCTTCTTGCCAAATCTGAACACTCCTTTCTTAGCTGAAACTTTAAGAAACACATAGTCTCCCACCTAAAATTCTAAATTTCTTCTCTTTTTGTCAGCATAGCTTTTCTGTCTACTCTGAGCCATTCGTAATCTTTCCTAAATTAGTTGAATTTTCTCGGTAGTCTCTCTAATAATCTCGGTTCCAAATAAGCTACTCTCTCCAATTTTTTCCCAACACCTTGGTGATCTACTTGGTCTCTCATACAACGCCTAGTAAGGGGCATTCTGATGCTAGCCTAGTAGTTGTTGTTGTAAGCAAATTCCACAAATGGTAAATATTCACTCCAATTGCCCTTAAAGTCCAGAACACATGCCCTTAGCATATTTTTCACAATTTAAATCACCCTCTTCGATTGGCCATTCGTTTGAGGATGAAAAGTGGTAATGAAATGCAACTCTGTCCCCAATGTCTTTTGCAAGCTCTGCCAAAATTTGACCACAAATCGGTTGTATCGATTGGACACAATCGACAGGGTATTCCCAGTAACCCCACTATCTCCTGAATGTATAGCTGACTCAAAGTCACTAAAGTATTCGTGGTCTTGACAGACATAAAATGGGCAGTCTTTGTTAATCTATCTACAATTACTCAAACAATATTATGTCCCTTAACGTTTTTAGGCAGTCCTGACACAAAATCCATAGTAACATGATCGCACTTCCACTCGGGAATAGGTAAAGATTGTAATGATCCTCTCAATTTCTAATACTCAATCATAACCAATTGGCAAACTGTGCACTCCGCGATGCACTTAGCCCTATATTTTTTAATTTCTTTCCACAAATATTAATGTTTCATGTCTCTATACATCTTGGTATTGCCTAGATGTATTGAAAATTTAGAACGATGGCTCTCCTCAAACACTACTTCCTTTACTTTTTCATTTTCTGGTACACATAGTTTTTCCTAAAACTGTAACTCATCCCTGTGTAAGGACCAGTTCTCTACAATCTCAACTTTCTCCAATTTGTGTTGGATAGTTCCCAAATTTGAGTCTAATCGTTGTAACTGCACAACCCTTTGCCTAATAATTGGTTGAGCTACAAGATTAAATAATCACAATTGATCCTCCTGTTTATCCCTCAGCAAGTCAAAATCCTCCAAAGCCTCAAGCATCTTCCACCTACCCAATGCAAGGGCATTGATTTCACTCTGGAACTTTCTACTAAGTGCATCTGCTACCACATTAACCTTCCCAAGATTATAATTAAGTGTGAAATCGTAATCTTCTAAGTACTCAATCCACCTTTTTTTGCTGAGGATTGAGATCTTTTTGCATGAATATGTATTTGAGACTCTTATGATCCGAAAACACTTGAAACTTCTCTCTAAACAAATAACACCTCCACAACTTGAGAGCAAACACAATCGCTGCAAGCTCTAAGTCATGTGTGAGGTAGTTCTACTCATGTATCTTCAACTGTTTAGATCCATAAGCAACTACCTTACCTTTCTACATCAATACACATCCCAATCCATAAGCAACTACCTTACCTTTCTACATCAATACACATCCCAAACCTCGTAGAGAAGCATCCATGTAAACATCATATCCCTTACCATTATCTGGAATAATAAGAACCAGTGCAATCAAAAAATTATTCTTCAGAGTAATGAAGGCTAGTTCACACTCTCCAGTCCACACAAATTTCTCTCACTTCTTCGTAAGACGGGTCATTGGCATAGCCAAAATTGAGAACCATTCAACAAACCTTCAGTAGTAACCCGCTAAGCCTAGGAAACTACGAATTTCTTTCACATTTTGGGGTGGTTCCCATTTCATTACTGTTTCAATCTTTGTAGGGTTTATAGCTACTCCCTGTTCTGACACCACGTCCCCGATGAACTTCACTTCCTTCATCAAAAACTCACATTTACTCATTTTGGCGAACAATTTTGCCTCTCTTAAGGTTTGCAGCGCCATCCTAATATGTTGTGTATGCTCATCGTGTGTCTGCGAATAGATTAAGATGTCATAATTGAAGACAATAACAAACTGATCTAAATACGGTCTAAACACTCTATGCATCAAATCCATAGACCCTGCAAGAGCATTGGTCAATCCAAATAGCATTACCATATATTCAAAATGACTATACCTTGTACGAAAAGAAGTCTTAGAAATGTCCTCCTCCTTGATCCTCAATTGATGATACCCAGTGCCAAGATCAATCTTGGAGTAATACTTGGAACCCCACAATTGATCGAATAAATCATCAATCCGAGATAATGGATATTTATTCTTCACCATCAATTGATTCAACTTCTTGTAATCTGTGCATAGTCGAAGTGTTCCGCAACCTGATCATTGGTCCTCACAAACAATGGAGTGACAATACCACAACTAACCTTCTCCCGAAGAAAGTGAACATCGATCTCTATATGCTTCGTCCTCTCGTGTAGTACAGAGTCAGAAGCGACCTGAATAGCAGATCGATTATCACAATATAATGTAGATGAAGAAGTCACTGGAAATCCCAACTCGCCAAGAATCAATCGTAGCCAGATAATCTCACATATGTCAAGTGCTAGTGCCCGATAGTCTGCCTCTGCTGACGAGCAAGAGACAACTAACTGTTTGTTGCTCTTTCAAGAGATAAGATGAGCCCCTTGAAAAGCACAGAAACCTGTAGTAGATCGACCATCACACACTCCTCCATAATCTGAAACTGAATAACAGGTTAGAGAACCAGTGTGAGATCCTGATGCATAGAACAACCCAAGTCCAAGACAAGAATTAAGGTACCGAAGAATATGATAAACTGCATCAAGATGAGGCTGACACGGCCTGTGCATGAACTGACTAACTCAGCTGACAGCGAATGAAATGTCTGGCCTAGTATTGACTAGATATATAAATCTACCTACCAACCTCTAATAGACAATTGGATCACTCAACTCCTCACCTTCAGCAGTAAGCTTTAGGTTTGGAATAATGGGTGATGATGCCGGTTTGTACCCCAGTATCCCAGTGTCTGAGAGAAGATCCAGAACATACTTCCTCTGAGAAAGAACAATACCCCTGCTTCTACGAGCAACTTGAATCCCGAGAAAATATCGTAGAAATCCAAGGTCCTTCACATCGAAGGCCTTCCCAAGGTCTACCTTGACCAGTGCAATCCCAAAAATATTATCCATAGTAATAATAATATCATCCACATATACCAAAAGGATGACACACTGCCCAGAAGTATTCCGTCGAATAAAACATGTATGATCATAATAACATCTGGTGAACCCTAAACGTACAACTACACCACTAAATAGAGAGAACCAGGCTCGTGGTGACTGTTTCAGTCCATAAAGAGACTTATGCAGTCGACACACCTTCCAAGCATACTCCCCCTGACCACGAAAGCCTGGTGGTGCATCCATATAAATAATCTCGTCCAAATCACCGTGAAGAAATGCATTCTTCACATCTAACTGATGAAGAGGCCAAGAGTACTCCGCAACCAGAGAAATAATCAACCACAGGGGCAAAGGTAGCACCAAAATCACGACCTGGTACCTGAGTAAAGCCTTTCGCCACAAGCCTAGTCTTGTGATGATCAATAGTACCATCCGCAAGAAACTTCAGGGTGTAAACCCAGCGACAGCCAACAAGCTTCACCCCTGAAGGTAAAGAGACAAGATCCCACGTATGATTACGCTGAAGAACGTCCATCTCCGTTTGCATGGCAAGAACCCACTAGGGCTCCCACATAGCCTCTGAAATAGAGCGAGAAACTGGCGTATCTGATAAGGCCATACTATAAGCTCGAAATGTAGGAGACAGATCACTATAAGAAACATAAGAAGATATCGGATATAAAGTCTTGGCGGTCCAACCATAACGAACAACTAGACGGCGATCACGCCGTAGATAACGACGCCCTAAATCATCATCCTCCACTGACAATGTCTCATCAGGGAAAGTAATTGGCTCAGTACCTGTAATCTCATCAATACTAACAACAGGTGTATCAGTATGCTCAACGAACTGAGAAGTACTACCTGCATCGCCTGAGGTAGAGTGGACATCAGCAGGGGGATGAGAGCGAGGGCAACGAACATAAACCTACAAAGGAGAGACTGGTGAATCTGTACAGACAGGGACGAATGGCTTTGGAGGAGGATAGACTGATGACTCTGTAGTGATAGTGACCAATGGCTTTGACTCCTGTGGTAACGGAAAATCAAAGGGAGTATCATCAACTGGAGGGGCAGACACGGGACTGGAAGAAAAATAAGGAATATGCTCAAGCAATGTAACATCTAGACTATGATACATACGACGCCTGATAGGATCATAACATCGATACCCCTTAGACAGATGACAATATCCCACAAAGACACAACGAATCACTTTATCATCAAGCTTATGGCGAGTAGGAGACCGATCCTGAACAAAACATGTGCAGCCAAAAACACGAGGGGGGACTGAAAAAAGTGTCCGCTCAGGGAATAAGACCTGTAAGGGAGCCCTATGCTAAAGAACACGATTCGGTGTACGATTGCATAGAAAGGTAGAAGTCAAAACAGAAAAATGCCAATAAAATTTTGGTACCCTCATACCTCTAAGCATACAACGTACCATCCCTATTAGACTTCTATTTTTCCTTTCAGCAACTCCATTTTGCTCAAGAGTATATGGACAAGTGAGCTACTGAAGGATACCCTGAGAGGAACGGTGAGACACTAAGGCATCAGACCATATTTTTTGGCATATCCGAACGAAGAGCATGAACAATGACATTGAATTGTGTCTTAATCATCTGGAAAAACTGAGTGATGACAAGGTGTACATCAGACTTCCTATGCAAAAGATAGACCCAAGTACAGCGGGTGTGATCATCTATAAATGCCACATAGTATCGAGCACCTGACAGATCAGTAACATGAGAGGGTCCCCAAATATCAGAGTGTATTAGGTCAAATGGCTTGGGTGATTGGTACATGCGATGAATATAACTGGTCTGAACATGTTTCGATAGGGAACATATAACATAGTCAAGTTTACCACCAACACAAGCATTGCTCAAAGTAGGAAATAACATACATAAATATTTAAAATTTGTTTGCCCAAAACGGTCATGCCACTACAAAATAGTTTGTGATGAAAAATCATAACGACAAGTACTAGATAAAATACTAGCATGCAAGTTAGGAATAGATAAAGACAAAGCAGGTGCAGGTGATGGAGGTGGAGGAACTGGTGAAACTATAGGTGAATCACCTAGATAATACAGTTCATTTCTCTCATATCCCCTAATAATAATCCTCCTAGTACTCAGGTTCTGCAAATAACACGAATCAGATAAGAACATAACCGCATAGTGAAAATCTCTAGCTAACTGATGTACGGATAATAGATTCATGGCCAACTTTGACGCATGAAAAACTGAATGTAATGTAAAGTCATCTGGGAGGCGGACTGTACCCTTACTAATAATAGGGGCATGTGTCACATCTGCTAGCTGAACCTGTGTATGTAACTGCTCGTCAAAAGTGGTAAAGTGATAGGCCTCACCTGTCATATGACCATTCGCACCCAAGTCTAGCATCCAAAGAGGAGACGGACTCGCGCGAGCATGAAAGACATGAGGTATAACTATAGTGGTGGCAGTAGCAGAAGTCGGACCCTGAGAAGTCAGGGCGGACGTAAATATATCCAATCAGCAAGTGATAGCATCCATATCACTCTGTCAAGGAGGAACAGTAGGATCAGCAGCAGTAGGTGGTGGTATCTCATCAATAGCAGCAGTACGGCCGTGAGAAGGCGGCTTAAGCTCCAGATGAAGCTTCCAGCAAATAGCCCTGAGATGTCCTGGTCAGCCACAATAATCACACTGACGAGAATCTCCCTGTCTGCACTGATTTGGGGCGCCCTGACGGCGCTGGTCCAAGCGCTGTCCACCTATGGCTGAGGATCCTGAATGAGACCCTGTAGTCGCTGCAAGGGCCATCTAGTCGGCCGGAGGAGTCAAGGCTGCAACTGAAAGTGATGCAATACGGACGTGATGCTCATGCTACTCAATCATCGCATACACCTCATAAAGAGACGGAAGTCTCATCATCGACAAGATCTGTGAACGAGGTCCCTCAAACTCATCACGAAGCCCCACAAGGAACTTTTGAATCCTATCCTCCTACTCTCGAGTATGCAAGAATGTCGCTCCCTCGGGCTCTATCTTCGGAATAGCTGCAAGAGGACATATAGTCTCATACTCAAGCCAGCGCTGGGTCAAATAGCCATAATAATCATGAACCATCATATCTCCCTGTCGAGCATATGAGAGCTCATGAGAAAGCTCATAAACATGAACTCCCTGTCCTGACTGAAAATACACCTCTGATAATGCACTTCATAGCTTCGGAACAGAGCTATGAAACTGGTGAATTCTACAAATAGATGGCTCCATCGAGCCAAATAACCATCCAAGAAGAGCGCAGTTCTTAAAGAACCACGCAGAATATCCAGGGTCGTCATCAGCCGGCTTTGGGTGAGATCCCGTCAGTCAACCAAGCTTCCCTACACGGCCTAAGAAAAGTTGGAATGAACATGGCCACTCAGCGAAGTTACGGTCATTCAACAATTGTGCCATAAACTTTTGAGAGATCATGCCCGACATTACTGGTAATGCAACTTTGCCAGTAGGTATTGTATACTTGTCAAACATAAAAGTGAAAGTACTAATAGATGCCTCAACGGTAGGTGTCTCAACGGTAGATGTGTCAACAGTAGGTTTCTCATGTCCCTCAGTAGTAGTCATATTAACAACAATACTAGGGCACCCGTGACAGAAAAATAACTCTAAGATAAATAGAGGGATAAAATAAGGGAGAACAATATACCTCAATTCGAACAATAGCGATAGATAAAGAAGGTCTAGAAAGCTCCCAAATAATCAGGTCACGGTGCCCAGAAATCCAGAAAATATAAAAGTGATCTACTGCATCAAAAGCAGATCAACGGAGAAGAGAATTCGCTCCCTCCCAAAAAAGTCTTAGATACTGCAACCTAGCAGCACTGTGACGAAGAGTGCGAAGGACAAAGGTACAACGAAAAATGCGACTCGACAATGGGCTGATGAGTGGGCTAGACAGTGACCCAACAGTAGGAGTTGGAGCAGTAGGAGTTGGGCAGTGGGTAGGCAGTGGGCAGTGGGCAGTGGGTTGGGTAGTGGGTTGGGCAGTGGGTTGCTGGGTTGGGTTACTGGTTGGCTGGGTTTGTTTGGGCAGTGGGTAGTGGGGTAGGTTTTATGGGTGTGTCGTAGGTTTTGTGGGTTCGTTTAGGCAGTGGACAGTGGGGTAGGTTTTGTGGTGTCTGGTTGTCGGTGGTTCTGTTGGGTGGGTAATGTTAGTTGTCGGTGTGGTCTAGGCAGTCGGTGGGATGATGGGTGTTTGATGTTGGTTGTCGGTGTGGTCTGGGCAGTTGGTGGGTTCAGTGAAGTATGTTGCTTCTTAGAAGTATAGTCGGTGGGTTTTAGTGAAGTATAGTTGGTGGTTTGAGTTTTCGCAGGAAGTATGTTGTTTCGGTAGGGAAAAGTATGATGTTTCAGCAGGGGGACGTAGAGGAAGTCGATGTGGGTGGCCTGGGTGGTTAGTATAAGTATTGGGTTGGTTTGTCTTGGGGGGTTCGCTGTAGATCGATGGGCAGTGGGCAGTGGCTGTCTCGGTGGAGTTGTTGTTTCTCGGTGGAGTTGCAGGATGTGAGTCGCTGATCTGAAGTAGTCACGGTGGCTAATGGCTGCAATGTGGTGAAGGGGCTAGGGTTAGGGTTAGGGTTAGCGGACGTGGAGGAGAAGCTAGGGTTTTGGCTCTAATACCAACTTGATGTATTGGTGAGTAAAAAAAGGATACAAACTAAGTGTAAAGCCCCCGTATACATAGCCAAACAATAAAGGTACAATAAAGATAAAAAGGTAAAAAGAAGGCAAAAGGTAAAACCCTAATAAATTAGGTTATAACTCCAATAGTATCTAATCTATTTGCTCCCTTAACGCTTTTAACTCCAAATATGCCATCTGGTAAGGGGCAATAGGGATGGGTTCTGTTCCCGGATACAAGTCGATGGTAAACTCAATCTTTCTCTAATCAGGTAAGCCAGACAACTAATCTGAAAATACATATGGAAAGTCTGAAACTACTAATATAACCCTGCACTAGGGTTCAACTTGTTCCTCTCTCATTAGGCTAGCTAAAAAACTTAAGCTATTCCCTGTCTTAGCTTGTAAAAACTGTCTATTGGCAAGGGAAATGGGTGAGAAGCATTTTGCTTATTGGTGAAGCTAAATACTACCCATCCCGGTGACTGGAATACTACCCATTTCTAGAAGTAATCCATCATACTGCAATATGTTGACAAAAAATTCATCCTAAAGATCACATCATACCATTGCATTTCAAGTACCACCAAATCTACACTTAGCTCTTGTTCTCCTAACTGAAGTATATAACCTCATCACACCCTCAATGTTTTCAATCATTCTCCGGTAGGTAGGTCAATATTAAATCCCTTATCTAGGTTTTCACATTCGATTCCTAATGCTCTAACCTATGATGTGCGTATAAACGAGTGAGTGGCACTTAGATCAAATAAATGTATGCCCATGGATTATAGAGTAAAACAATACATTAAACCACAACATTGGCGATGCCATACTCTAGTTAGGTCATTGCAAAGACTCGATCCTGATTTTTTCCAACTGGTACGATAGTCCCTAGGTTCCTCTGCGGCTGCTCTTTTTGGAGGAGGGGCTTGTTCACGTTCTGCTACCCCACAGCTTGGTTGTTCTTCGGTGGAAAATATAGACAGTTATTCCTGAAGTGTCCAAAACTTCCACAAGCAAAACATTTACAATGGCATGTAAGTGCCCTATCTTGTGTACCAGCAGTCCCTTTGACTGGTTGATTCCTTTGCCCCGATGTCTGGTCAGGTTAACGATATGCAGCTACCCTCTGTATCGCTCCACTGTTGTTTCCCGTTCTCAAGGGGCCTCCTCTAGCAAATGTTTGCCTTCGTCTAGCCTCCTCCGTATTTCTCTCCACCAAATTCGCTCAGTCCACAATATCCTTTTACTCTTGGATCTTTAGTGCAATAAATTTCTCTCAGATAGAAGGCCTCAACCCTTTTTCAAATAGTTTGGACCTCCTTGCATCCGTAGACACAAACTATGTCATGTAAGGTGGCACTCATCTTATCCTTTACCGACTCAGGGAAGTGTTTATCTTAGAAAATATGATCAAAGACCTCCCAAGTCATCGTATCCACATCAATCATCATTTTCATGGAATCCTACTAGTGATTTGCCTCTGCCTCGAACAGATAGGGAGTTAGCCCAACCCGGAGATCTACAACAATCCCCAATTATCACATATTTTCCTAATCCTTCTAATCCATTTATTTACATCCATTGGTTTAGAACTTCCTTGAAAGTGGGCAAGCGCTGCCTCAAGAATTTTCTCAATATATTCATCCTCCTAGACTCCTTGTTAAGATCGGATCTATGTCCAACGACTGTGCAACCTCATTTTGGTTGTTATTCCCATTCTGATTCTGTACTAGAGTGGTTAGCTCTCTCAAGCACTGATAGATGCCATTCGTAGCATCTTGAGGTGGTGGGGGGGTTAGTGGGCACTCAACAGTCTGCAAGTAGGAGTTTCCCCTGGATAAATTCCAAATCCCATAAAAGCTGCTACTCTCCTTCACACAGCCTGAGCAAAAGAGCAATTGACAAACAAATGACAAGCACTCTTCTCCTCTAAACAACACAAACTACATCTACTAACCAGCACCACCCCCCACACTTTTCACCCTTTCATCAGTGGTCAGAGCATCCCTGAAAATTTTCCAAGCACACAATTGAGCCCTAGGAAATATCCTCTGTTTCCAGATATCTTTAACAACTACATTCTGAACACCCCTCCTCCTTATATGAATCCATGCAAATTTAACAGAAAAGGAACCTGAATTTGTCAATTTCCATACTCTAACATCAGGCTTATCGGTCAACACCACACCAGCATTTACAATCTCATCCTACAATTGAGGATTTAGCCACTCAGCCACTACATCCAAATGCCAACCCTCATCATTGCAAATTTCACAGACCTTGGGGAAAACCAAAGGGTAACCCTCACACCTCTGAATTAATGGCCCAGAGTCCATCCAAGAATCACACCAAAAATCAGACTCCTGCCCATTACCAATTAACATCTTGGAATTATTCACAACCAATTCAAACCAAGGCCTCAAAATTCTCAAACACTGACCACCCCCCACTCGTCCACATCTCAGCATATGTTTCCCTTTAAAAAACTTTCCTTTAAAAACCTTAGCCCATAGAGAAAATCCATTTAATAAATTCCAGACCTGTTTTATTCTAAAAGCAGCCTGAATATCCTCAAAGCTTCTAATGCCTAAACCCCCCTCTGCTTTAGGCTTAGCAATCTTCTCAAATGATACCCAACGTCTTCTTTTAACATCTAATTTAATGGACCAGATAAATCTAGCAATTAATGAATTCATTTTCAACAAGACTCCTTTAGGAATATTCATGCAGGCTAAAAGGTGGATTGGAATAGCATTTAACACTGATTGCACCAAAACCACCCTACCCATCCCAAACAACATTTTAGCATACCATCCTTCAATCCTACCCCTGAAATTCCTCACAACCTCTTCAAAATAACATTTCCTAGTTCTTCCTCTAATAATAGGGCATCCTAAATAAGTAAAAGGACACTCTTTTATAGGAATTCCCACCAAAGAAGATATCATATTCCTCTTGGCTAATGAAATCCTCTTGGAAACATACAAAGCACTCTTCAAATGATTCACTTTTTTACCAGAACAAGATTCATACAACTCAATGTATTTCATCACATTCACCACATAATTCTTCTTACCTCTCAAGGACACCAAAGTATCATCAGCAAACAATAAATGACTTACCAGTGATGTCCCTCTGCCCAAATGATAATAAGTCACCAAATTCTGTTGATAAATACTCCTCAGCCCCCTACTCAAAACTTCTTCAGCTAATATGAACAAAGCAGGAGATAAAGGGTCTCCTTGCCTTAGAACCCTAGAGTTGGAGAAATACCCATATCTCTGACCATTTAAACTAATAGAAAATTTCTGACTGCCTAAACAATTAGAAATAATTTGAATAAACAGGTTGGAAAATCCAAAACAAGTCAGAACTTTCAGCAGAAAGTCCCATTCCAATCTGTCATATGCCTTCATCATGTCCAACTTCATCACCAAATTACCCCCTTCCACCTTCCTATCCAATTCTTCAATCATCAACTGCCCCAAACCCACACATTTCCCAATACTTCTACCCTTTACAAACCCATGTTGCTCCTCAGAAATCAGTACAGGAAGCAAGGAAGCAAGCCTATTGGTAATTAGTTTAGTAAAAATCTTGTACAAGAAATTACATAAACTAATAGGCTTGAAATCAGAGAAAGAAACAGGAACAACTTTCTTAGAAATCAAAACCAGCAGTGTAGAGTTAACAGAAGAAGGCACAACTCCACCTTTCAACAAAAAGTTAGTAGCACTCCATATATCCATTTTAATAATCTCCCAGGCAAATTGAAAGAATTTACTAGACAAACCATCTGGCCCAGGAGCACTTTCAATTGCCATAGAGAATAAAACCTCCTTTAATTCCTCTAAAGAAACCTCAGCAACAGGCCTTTCATTCTCCTCTTGACTTACTAATTGGGGAATAACAGAAAAAACACTCTCATGTAAACTATGATCTTCTGACCTATATAGATCAGAGAAAAAGGCTTCAACCACCTCAGCTATCTCCTTATCCCCCTGCACCCAAAACCCATCCTTATTTTGAATTTTTGACACCTTATTTCTGACTGTCTTACTCTTTGCCATGGCCTGATAAAACTTGGTATTCCTCTGACACCCCCACTGGGATAGACTAATATTTAACATTCTCTGGCACCTTTCGAAGGCAATCCAAGTCTGTCACACCTAAACCATACAAAATGTAAAAACCACCACTTTATCAAAAATCGTATACTCAACCAATCACAATTTTCATCAAAATTCATGTGTCAAAAAATTTACAATTTTTCATGTACAATGATAAATGAATTAAAATATGAAAGAGATCATATCAAGAAATCTTTACTTTTGCGGTACTCAAATTCTAGAAATTTTTTATTCTTGGAGAGAAAAATATGCTCTTGAATGTAAAACATAATTTATTCAGGAAATCATATAACTTTTCAAAAATTAGGGTTTTGAAAGTCAAGAACAAGAATTTCTTGAACATAAAACAGACATTTTGTTCAAAACAACTTTTCAATCGGAAGGAAATCAAGAATTAACTATTGTCTAGCATATAATTATCAAGAATATAAAAAACATACATAAACATACTTACTAACTTCAATGAAAGAATTCAAGTAGAATCTCCTACCTCAATCCGATGTTTGATGTTAACCCTAGCGTGTTTGAATCAATTCTAACGAGAGAATCCATTCGAATCTTGCATTTTCTCCTCTCCCCCTCTCTAGGGTTATCTAGGGTTGAAAACTAATAAATATGGTTAAAATGGGCATCCTTAGGTATTTATAGGATCAGAATCTGAACAGTCTACGTGAGCCTGATTAATGTAAAAATCATTCTTGCATTCGAACGGGAGTTGCGTTTGAACATGGTCCGTTCGAACGTGAGTTACTTTCGAACACACTATACCCCCCAGTATCTCAAATTATGTAGATTTCGCTATCAGAAACCAAACTTGTGTGGCTAATCCCCATTTGAATGTGAGTTCCATTCGAATGTAAACCCAACTATCTGCCTTCACTTCCTAGGCCATTTTACCCTATCTACAAATCAATTCATGAAATTTATGTGAGATAAATTTTTGTAGCCCTAAATGTCTAGTTTCTACTGTCCAAGAATTTGCTCAATCTAATATCAGGGTAAGAAGTTATGCAGTGTACAATTCCATTCTCTCCAAAATCTCTCAAACATGCAAACAAGATTCAAAACACTATTATCTTTTATTACACCATATATAACTTATCCTTTAATCATTAGTTATATACATGCACCCCTAGTACTTACTTACACTTTATTATAAATATATGGCAGCGTACAGGTGATTAAAAAGAAGCAAAATGTTTTTAAAAAATAACATCGAATGAATTTGTTTGTAATTCTATATGTTCAACTATATAAATTCTTCTTTATTTTCTCACATTTTTTGGAAACGTTAATTTACTTCACATTTTTATTTCTTCGGATTGAAGACTAATAAAAGAAATTTTTTTTTCATAAATAATTGGTGGCTTTCCTAGCTTTTTGTGGGGGTAGTGTGAGGGTATTCAATTTTCTTTCAACTGAAAATTTATTTGGCGGGTTATACGGGTTGTGTTGCGTAACCCGTTAAATAAATGGGTCATATTTGCTTTTTATAATATGTGACCATTTAATAAACGGTTCGTGTATGGGTTGAATAGTTTTTGATATGAATCCTTTAACTCGACATAATTGCCACTCTCAAGCACTATTATATAGAGATTGATGACGAGGTTCGAACCCGCGACCTCTAATCTCCTCAACTTGAATTTCCTCATGTGACCCTGTTGTCATAACTGAAAGTCAAAGTACTTTGTATTTTAAAGAATAAAACAAAATAATGTTAGGTGAGTCTTAGAGCTAATCTTCTCAGCCAGATCTTATGTTCAGAATTCTTAGAGTTGATGATGTGGTTAAGTCTAACCTTTGATAATTCAGAGGTATCAGGTTCAATATTTTTTATATCCTTGTTCATCAGGGAACATGTTATAAACCTGCTCGGACTATGGTAGTTAGTATCCGAGCTAAAAAGAATAGTTGGTAAAATCTAAACACCTTGTAATAATTAAAAAAAAAAACAAAATCTTATGTTTAGAATAAATTTTAATGACAGCACGTAATATTTATATTAATTATTTTGTGATACTATAATAATGCTTTGGAAACCACCAAACATTTTTCAATTGTATCAACAAGATGCTCTACTGGCACAAAAAAGGTTACATTGGGAAAAAAAAATAATACTGAATCTAAGGATATTCAACCGGATGAATCAAACAATAATTACAAAGTGCTGCATGTGACAAGGTCAACTTCTTCTCAATTTTATATACTAAAAGATTAAAATTCTCACATTACTTCCTCAATCTGATAAATAAAAATAGAAATGTAGTCCAAAACTTCATGTTCATTGCCTTTTTTGATAAAATTTGTTATTAAATTTATTTTATTATCATTTGTTATACATAATTATTTGCAAAATACTCCATTTAAAAAAAAAAATTAACAAAAAATTTGTACTCAATATTCTTAAAATGGAGCACATTACTGTTTTCTTTTTATTTGATTAACGGTGTAATATAAAAATTTTATTCTTTCACAATATAAATTAAGAATATGAAGATCTTTTCAGAGTACAAAATATCATTAATCCTTATTGTTTATATCAAATAATGAGAATGAACGATGGTATATGACAATAACGATCACTATTATAATGAATTCTCACTCTTAGGATTAAAACATCGATATATTTAATTTTGTACCTAGAGGGAAAAAAGGTGAAAAGAGACGTGAAATATAAATCATTGCTCTTGGCGTGACCAATTAGGGTACACTAAATTGGTCAATTATGTCTGATGATGCCAAGAATAAAACTGGCACGTGCTCAGTTAGTGAGCTCAGCTCGGGAGCTCAGGTAAAATAAGCTGAGCTCCCCCCCCTAGCCATGGGCTGAGCTCGCCCAGCCAGTTTTGATACTCCCTGCTAAAGATTCGAGGTGAGAGATGCCAAGGGGCCAGCAAGATGACAACGGATACCCTTACAAAGGAAGTAGAACCAATCCAAGGCATGAAACCCGTATTCAACCATAATCCCCTCCTAAAATTAAGAAAAATCCCGTGGAATCAGGCAAGGATCTCTCCGTTTGAAACCAGCCATAAGGAGTTTGGGTAACTCCGGAATTATGGATGAAGATAGGGCACGGTCCCTTCAATATAGGAAGTAATTCCGTATTAGAGGTAAGCATGAGGCCATAAAAGGGGGCAGCAACCCCCATCAGAGGGAGAGGAATAAAAAAACCCTGATACCCTGAGTATTCTGCTGTAACATATTCCACTTTTTATCAATAAAGAGAAAGGAGTAAGAGTCTCCATTAGAGAGTGGATTAGCCGAGCTCATTAGCCGGTGAACCACTATATATCTACTGCATTTCACACACTACAGATGATTTGATTAGAACATTCATCCACCAATTCACGAGCCTTGTAGCTCAGATATCATACCAAGCCCTACGTAGATCGTACGTAACACACAATCCAATCCCATAGCTCATACGCTCAGTTTGACGCCATCAGTTTGGCGCCGTCTGTGGGAACGACTGTTCCTGTTACAAATAAACTGATTCCTCAGTGACTGATGGTAACAACTCGAAATATGAGCAGAAGTCAAACAAACCTACCACGAATGCAAGATCAGCAGGAAGCCACCAACGACAGACAACCAGGGAACATCCAGGAGACGAGTTCCCCCATTAATAACGAGTTGGAGGCCCTTCGCCTCGTCAACCAACGATTACTAAAGGAAAATGCAGAGCTATCAAAGCTCGTACAGCGCCCACAGGAGGCACGACCGGCCCAAGAAGGCCAGAATAACCCCCCTTACAGGGAACGGCGACACGGGGACCCCCTCAAAGAGGTCGATGAAGGAGGAGAAAGCAGCCAGACCAGGGGGCATGCTCCTTATGTGCCCCCTAGGAATGGCCATAACGACGAGATGCAAAGTCAGAACGACGGGGGCGATAGGGATGATTCTTTCCCTTATCCGCCGGACAGGAAAGAGCAGCGCTGGGAGCAACGCTTCAAAGACATCCAACAAGAGCTCAGGCACATGAAGGAGGCTGTAAGGAGTAAAGCTCCGGTTACAATAGATGTCTTGGTTCAGCAAACCGAGTCCCCATTCACCACGGGGGTGTTGCACTTCCCTCTCCCACCGAAGTTCAGGATGCCTCAAATAGAGGTCTTTGATGGGTCTAAAGATCCCGTAGATCATCTCAACACTTACAAGAACCAGATGGAACTACATGGATACCAGGATCCCGTACGCTGCAGAGCTTTTGCCATCACATTGAAAGGCTCAGCCTTAGCCTGGTTTCACAGGCTCCCACCAGCCTCGATCTCATCCTTTAAAGAGCTCTCCATTGCTTTCGTATCTCACTTTATAGGAGCCCGGATATACAGAAAACCAAGCTACCATCTGCTGAACGTGAAGCAGGGTCCCCAAGAGAACCTGAGGTCTTATGTCCAAAGGTTTAACTCAGAGACATTGAAGGTAGACGTCTCAGACGAAAAATTCGCCATAACTGCTTTCATTGCGGGACTGGGAGTGCAGTCAAAGGACTTGATATTTTCTATATCAAAGAACTCTCAGGCAAGCATGGCTGAGGTGTTAGCCAAGGCAGAAAAGTATATAAATGGCGAAGAGGCACTCCTTTCTAAAGTAGGAGGAACATCCTCACGAAAGGAGAAGGAAAAAGAAGAGAAGAGAAGAGACAGGAGTCCCAGGAAGGAAAAAGGGCGAGAGAGGTCCCCCAGAAAAGATAGGGACCGCTCGCCAAAGAGAAGAGGAAATGTCAGAGACCGTCTGGGCCCCATGCAGCCTGAACTGCAGCCCAGATATGGACCCCAGCGATTCACCCCCCTCACTGCTGCTGTATCGCAAGTTCTGTATGAAGTCCAAAACGAGAAGTTCTTGAGATGGCCACCTCGGATGAAGGCAGATCCAGCCAAAAGAGACCCCACTAAGTACTGCGATTACCACAGAGACCATGGTCACCACACTGATGACTGCATTCAATTAAAGAAGGAGATCGAGTTTCTAATCCAACGAGGCCAGTTACGTCGCTTCATAGTCAATGACAACCAGAACCGAGCTCTTCCACCTCCACCACCCCGACAGCAGGCACCTGCACCGCACCAGCAGCCTTTAGGGGAGATCAGAGTAATATCAGGAGGGTTCGCAGGAGGTGGAGAATCTAGCTCAGCTAGGAAAGCACACCTCCGCCGGATCAGAGCCGAAGAAGCTCTCGAAGTGCACGCTGTATCTAAAGCACCACGCATAGATACATCTATCACTTTTTCGGACGCTGATTTGGAGGGATGCCAGTACCCGCATGATGACCCATTGGTGGTGCGAGCAGTGGTGGCTAATAGAACTATTCATCGTGTTCTAATCGATAATGGGAGCTCGGCAGATATCATATTCGCACCTGCGTTTGATAAGATGGATATAGGAAGGGAAAGACTCGAGCCAGTAAGCACTCACTTGCTGGGATTCTCCGGGGAAAGGGTGCTTCCCCTAGGCTCAATCCAGCTCGTGCTCACCCTAGGGGACCCACCTTGCCAAGCCACTACCACCGTAAAGTTCCTAGTGGTCGATGCACCCTCTGCATACAACATCTTGCTTGGGAGGCCATCCCTTAATTCTATGAAGGCAATCCCATCTGCCTACCATTTAGTCGTGAAATTTCCTACGGACAATGGAATCGGAGTAGTCCGAGGAGACAAGCGGGTGGCAAGGGAATGCTACATGGCTTCTGTGAAAAGGAAGGAGGTTAAGAACATCCAACTAGATGAACTCGACATGAGAGACGAAATGGAGACAAGACCAATGCCATCGGAAGAGCTGGAACCAGTTCAGCTTGATGAAAAGCCAGAACACCTCGTTTATGTGGGTTCCAGACTAAACGCAGAGCTCAAAGGTCTCCTCATCCAGTTCCTAAAGGAGAATATAGGAGTGTTTGCTTGGAAACAGGAGGACATGGAGGGAATTGACCCCTCGGTTATCACCCATAAGCTAAGTGTAAATCCAGTTTGCAAACCCGTTAAACAAAAAAGGAGAAGTTTTGCCCCAGAAAGACAAAAGGCGATTAATGAGGAGGTCAGCAAGCTCCTCCATGCCAAGGCTATCAGGGAAGTTGACTACCCTACTTGGTTGGCGAATGTGGTTCTCGTCAAGAAAACTAATGGCAAATGG
The DNA here is from genome assembly GCA_951799425.1 of Ilex aquifolium. NCBI lineage: Eukaryota > Viridiplantae > Streptophyta > Magnoliopsida > Aquifoliales > Aquifoliaceae > Ilex > Ilex aquifolium. Next base: position 47,225,773 of record OX637392.1, on the reverse strand, counting down.
CGATTGTGTATTGACTTTACCGATCTCAACCGAGCATGCCCCAAGGATAGTTTTCCTTTACCTCGGATTGACTTAATAGTGGATGCCACAGCCGGGCATGAGCTCCTTAGCTTCATGGATGCCTTCTCAGGATACAACCAGATCAGGATGGATCCCAGCGATCAGGAGAAGACCTCCTTCGTAACAGAACAAGGAACATACTGTTACCAGGTCATGCCCTTCGGATTGAAGAATGCTGGAGCCACTTACCAGCGGCTGGTAAATAGGATGTTCCAAAAATAGATAGGAGCATCCATGGAAGTTTACATAGATGATATGCTAGTAAAGTCACTAAAAGCAGAGCTCCACATCGAGCACTTAGCAGATTCGTTCCGAATCCTAAATGAGTACAAAATGAAGCTCAACCCTGCGAAATGCGCGTTTGGAGTCTCGGCAGGAAAATTCCTGGGCTTTATAGTTAGCAGCAGAGGAATTGAAGCTAACCCAGAGAAGGTTAGGGCAATGGTGGAAATGCAGTCACCATCCAATACAAGGGAGGTGCAACGCTTGACAGGCAGGATAGCTGCCCTGAGCCGTTTCGTGTCTAGATCAAGTGATAAATGCCAGCCGTTCTTTCAGATATTGAGAAAGGCGTTCCAGTGGGATGCCAAGAGTGAAGAAGCATTTAAAGCCCTGAAAGATTATATGGGCTCTCCTCCTGTATTGGTGAGCCCTTTAGAAGGGGAGGTCCTTACTCTATACCTGGCGGTTTCAGATTTTTCGACAAGCGCAGCGCTGGTTAGGGAGCGAGACAGAGCTCAGCAACCAGTTTATTACTGTAGCAGAGCTCTGAGGGGGGCAGAGGAGAGATATCCAAGAATGGAAAAGCTTGTTCTAGCCCTGGTTACAACAGCCAGGAGACTTAGGCCTTATTTCCAGGCTCATACTATCGAGGTCCCAACAGATCAGCCGTTGAAACAAGTATTGCATAAGCCAGAGTCTTCGGGGAGGTTAGTTAAATGGGCCATAGAGCTCAGTGAGTTTGATATCAGATATAAGCCAAGAACTACCATCAAAGGGCAAATTTTGGCGGATTTTATCGTAGAGTTCGCAGCAGCAGCGCCTATGGAAACCACGGATTTGATACCAGACCTCCCCATATGGAAGCTTTCAGTAGATGGAGCTGCCAACTCTCAGGGAAGCGGTGCAGGAATGATCCTGACCTCCCCAGAAGGAATAGACATCGAATATGCCCTCAGATTTGGGTTCAAAGCTTCAAATAATGAGGCAGAATATGAAGCTGTCATCGCCGGACTCAATCTTGCTTATTCTATGGAAGCAGAGCAGCTGGAGATCTGCAGCGATTCTTAACTGGTGGTAAAACAGATAGAAGAGGCCTACGAAGCAAGAGGCGAAAAGATGGTCCTTTACCTCAAAAAGGTACGAGAAATAATGAAAAAATTTATGCAGGTTAAGGTCAGACATGTGCCCAGAGCAGAAAATTCACGGGCAGATGCATTGGCAAGGTTAGCAACTGCCTCGCAAGAAGACTTGGATAGACTAATACCAGTGGAACACCTCCCAGAGCCTTCAGTGAGTATCGAAGAAGAGGGCGTGCTATCAGTCGAGGCTCAGCCGAGCTGGATGGACCCCATCATTGGGTACCTGCAGAATGGGGCCTTGCCAAGTGATGCTAAGGAGGCATCCAAGCTGAGGACCAGGTCAGCCAGGTTTTCACTGCTACAGGGAAGTCTATACAAACGCGGGTTCTCAACGCCTCTCCTTAAGTGCGTAGGAGATGAGGATGCCAACTACATACTCAGAGAGGTACATGAAGGAATATGTGGCAATCACATAGGAGCTCGGGCCTTGGCAGGAAAAGTGTTGAGACAAGGGTATTATTGGCCCACCATGCTCAAAAATGCCACCGACTTAGTGAAAAAATGCAAGACTTGTCAGGAGCATGCCAACGTGTCCCACTGTCCTCCCGAGCTCCTAAGCTCGGTGATAAGCCCATGGCCTTTCCAACAGTGGGGTTTGGACATTCTGGGACCCCTTCCCACCGGTGTGGGGCAGTGCAAGTTTGCCATCGTAGGAGTAGACTACTTCACCAAATGGGCAGAAGTGGAACCTTTAGCGACCATCACAGAGCAAAAAGTTCAAAACTTCGTTTGGAAGTCAATAGTTTGCAGGTTTGGAGTTCCCAGAGCGATCGTGTCTGACAACGGAAAGCAGTTTGATAACTCAAAATTTAAAAGCTTTTGTGCAGAGCTCGGGATCAAGAACTACTTCTCTGCTCCTGCACATCCTCAGTCCAATGGGCAGGCAGAGGTCACAATCAGAACCATAAAGTTAGCTTTGAAGACCAAACTAGAAAACTTGAAAGGCAAGTGGGTGGAATACGTCCCTGAGGTATTGTAGGCCTACAGGACCACCGTCAGATCAGCAACCCAGGAAACCCCCTTTGCTATGACCTTTGGAACCGAGGCAGTAGCCCCTGTGGAGATAGGGCTCCAATCACCAAGGGTGGAATTTGCAGACGCCGAGCACAATGATGAATCTCTCTTGCTGAGCCTCGATCTCTTGGATGAAAAGAGGGACAGAGCTCTGCACCGTGTCCGCATTTACCAAAGAAAAACAGCGAGGTATTATGACAGAAAGGTAAGGCACAGAAGTTTCAAGGCTGGAGACTTGGTACTTAGGAGGCTCCTGCTTGCAAGAAAGGATCCCACGCATGGGAAATTGGGACCTAACTGGGAAGGGCCTTATATTGTGTCAAGGATAGTCAGACCAGGGAATTACGAATTGCAGACAGAGGAAGGGAAGGTCCTACCTCATTCTTGGAATGCCGAACACCTTAAGAAGTTTTTTCAGTAAGTGTCACTTGTAACAAAGCCATTTATTAGTAAGAATAAACAAGCCCTTTATTCACGTTCATATGGTTTGCCAACAAGATGAGCTCTTCAGCTCATAAATACACGATAAGCTTCAAAGCTTATAAATAAAAGATGAGCTCTTCAGCTCATAAACAAACGATAAGCTTCAAAGCTTATAAATGAAAGATGAGCTCTTCAGCTCATAAATACACGATAAGCTTCAAAGCTTATAAATAAAAGATGAGCTCTTCAGCTCATAAACAAACGATAAGCTTCAAAGCTTATAAATAAAAGATGAGCTCTTCAGCTCATAAACAAACGATAAGCTTCAAAGCTTATAAATGAAAGATGAGCTCTTCAGCTCATAAATACACGATAAGCTTCAAAGCTTATAAATAAAAGATGAGCTCTTCAGCTCATAAACAAACGATATGCTTCAAAGCTTATAAATAAAAGATGAGTTCTTCAGCTCATAAACAAACGATAAGCTTCAAAGCTTATAAATGAAAGATGAGCTCTTCAGCTCATAAATACACGATAAGCTTCAAAGCTTATAAATAAAAGATGAGCTCTTCAGCTCATAAACAAACGATAAGCTTCAAAGCTTATAAATGAAAGATGAGCTCTTCAGCTCATAAATACACGATAAGCTTCAAAGCTTATAAATAAAAGATGAGCTCTTCAGCTCATAAACAAACGATAAGCTTCAAAGCTTATAAATGAAAGATGAGCTCTTCAGCTTATAAATACAGGATAAGCCTCATAGCTTATAAATAAAAGATGAGCTCTTCAGCTTATACAGGCTTCATGGCTCATAAAATTCCAGACTGGACGCTTCTTGGAGACACCAATAGTCAAATTCAAGGCTGAACTCTTCTTGGAGACACCAACGGTCTTTCTCCCACGACCAGTGATCCTTGAGCACTGCCTACACACTCAAAGACCTCGAAAGGTCCAGAACAGCAGAGATCACCCACGAGGTCAGATGAAAAGTGAGGTCAGTATCAGCATGATCTTCTGTTTTCCATCCACGTTCGTGTTTTGAACACGAAGAGTGAGCTGAAATAACCTAACAGAATTCGGGACGAGCCCCTCAGTTCACGAAGAGTCACGCATAAAAAAAAAATGAATGAATGAAAGATCTGGCATTCGGAATATCCAACAGTACAAATGTTCAGAAAAATACAAGGAAAGTCTTAATTTGGTAGCGCTCAAAGAAAGAAGAAAATAAACAGGGGCAGAGCTCTTATTTCGTCTTGAGATGAGACTTCAGCTCGGCCACTTCCTCCTTCAGGCGAGCATTCTCCTCCTTCAGCTCGTCTCTCTCTTGCCCAGCCTTATGGAGCGAATCAAGAAGCTTTTGGCCCGTTGGGGTGAGAAAGATAGTGGACAGAGAGTCAGGGGAAAAAGAGCCCTCCTTCCTGCGCCTCTTTGAGCTAGCACCAGTATCCCCATCCTCGTCAGAACTCTCTTTCTCATCAGAATCAGAGAAGGAAGTCCAGGACGGATAAGGGACAAAGGAAAATTCGTATTCAGTGGCCTCAGCCCCAAGCAGATAAAGGTTTGCGCTCGTCATTAACTCAGAGTAAGACCTAGGCTCGACGAGCAGCAACTTATCAGTACTTACCATCTCTGGCACATCTAGCTCAGGGGGACCTGAACAATCAGAATGTAGTAAGAACATGTATTTAAAGAAAAACTTACCGACAAGAAAGGTCGGCTAGAACTTACCAGTGTGAGAGAAGCTCTTCCAAGACCGTGGGATCCTAGCCTCACGACAACAATCCTCAGGGGACCGCCAGGACTCCCCAGAAGCAAAAAAGAAGCGACTGGACCAACCTTCAGGATTGGAGGGGAAACCGAAGACCAAAGGCCGTAATCTGAAATTTCTCCAACGGAAGAAGCTGAAACAGGGGGCATCGTCTTCTTCGATCTCGAAGAAGTATAGAAACTCAGAAACAAAAGGGAACCTGCCGAGACCATGCAGGCGGCAGAACAGGAAGAAGCTAACCATGGCGGCCCATCCTCGTGGGGAAAGGCGAGAGGGGCACAGGCCGTAGTAGGCAAGAACACGCCCTATGGCGGGATGAATAGGGAGGCGCAAGCCCATGTCCATGGCGCCTTCGAAAAAGCAAACCTCCCCCCGCGAAAGGAAGCTGCAGGGTTCATCAGGAGTAGGAACCCTAAGGGAAAGGTCAAGATCAGGAAAAAACCGCCTCTTAATGGCCGCTAAATCAGAGGGTTCCATGGTCGAGGGAATCAAGTATCGACGGTGCCACGTCCATTCAATCCCGAACGAAGTCCTTTCTCGGAACAGAGTAGAAGGGGGGACAACCATTAAAGCTTGCGAAGAAAGCAGAGGGCGGCCACAAAGAATCAAGAAGAAACCAAGAGAAAATTCAGGAGTATCTTTGGCAAAGGAGAAAGAAACTTGGCAGGTTAGAAGAGACTTAAAGAAGGCTGTAAGTTTTTAGAAAACCAAGGGGCATGTCGACTGTCCCTTTAGTTTCTTAATTAATGAAGGTAGTTGCGGTTATGGAAAGTAGATGCGGTTACAAAAAGAAGTGGCGGTTATGAAAAACGGTTGGGAGAAAAGGCGGGAAAAGGAAACAACCAAGATTAACCCTCCTGCTGCACTCAAACCGAAGAAAAATTCTAGCCCCACCCAAGTAGAATATTCTTCGGGTTTAAGCTCAGCTCGGTCAAAAGCTGAGCACCTATATAGCAATCCACAGTTCCAAGAGCCTTGCTCACATCTGAAGGGAAAAATTTCTGATGGGTTCCTCGGATCATCAAAGAAACTTAAGCAGCGAATGAAAGTTTTATAGCCTTGCTTGAAGAAGGCCTAAAGTACTCCTCAAAGCAAGGTAGGGGGAAAAGAAATGCGAAACGCAGAAGAAAGTCTTCTATTCTCAGGAAAACAGAGCAATGAAATTTGTTATCCATCTCAGAAAGAACCTTTGAGTTCAGACAAGCAGAGCCAAGAAGCTCAGAAAGCCTCTTAAGTTCACAGAAATAACCAAAAAGCTCAGTAAGAGCTTTTATGTTCACAAGAAGAGCTGTACAGCTCAGGAAGAACTCATGGGCTAACAAACTATAGCTATGCAGTTCAGAAGGAGCACGCCAGTTCAAAATATCAAGTTGAGCAGCTCAGAACAAAGAAGAAGAGGGAAGGGGTCTCTAAGATCCTAACTACCGAGCTCGAAAGCTCAGCAGATGCCACGGGGCATAACACCAAGTCTTCTATAATTCCTCAAATCTAGTAATTCTGCTTCAAGAAATGCACAGCACCTCTCAAAGCAAAAGGGGGAGGGGAATATATACTGCGTAAAGCAAATAAAGCAAAGCAAGCAAGTGAGCAGTTTGAAATCAAAATTCAAAGATATATATATATATATATGGATGCTAAACCAGCAAAAGGAAAAACAAGATAAATGTCACAAAGTAGCACGAGGTCCTAGCCCAAGTCAGGGGTACATCTCAAAAAATCTTTTACAAAGAAATTACAATTAGAAAGATCTAAGTTTCTGGAGGGGGAGTAATTGGAGAATCTCGCAGCTCAGCAGAAGAGCCTTCAGCAACAGAAGTAAGGAGAAAGCTACTAGAAGTGTCTTGGGTCCTCGCTTCCGCTGATTCCGGATTTTGGGCAAGGGCTTCAGTCACCAAGTTAGCAGAAAATGGTGCAGAAACAGGAACAACAGGATCTGCAGCAAGGGGCTCAGGAGTCACTGTTGAAGGCTCAGGAAGCACGAAAAGAGCTCTAGCGGTCCCAGGAGCAGGTATGTCTTGACTCAAGGTAGCAGCTCGGGAAACTGAGGTATCCTCCTCGGTATCAGAGCTAGACTCCTCCATTTCCTCTGAGGTGGGGATAGAGAAATTGAAGTCAAGGTCTGGGAAAGCTTTGATAGCCTTGCGCCTAAAGGCCAGCCATCCAGTAGCCCACAAGGTGGTGGCCTCATCTCTCAGCTCAGCGACCTCTTTGCCCTTCTGTTGAACCAAACCTTTCTGCTCCTCGAGCTCCTCACAGAGTTTGTCGTTAGCTTCACTGAGAGCAAGATAATCTTGATTGGCCTGGATGAGCTCTTTCTTGGCATCAAAGGCCTCATGGTTAGCCTTGGACCACGCCTCGACCTTAAGCTGCAGGTCTTCCTTAACCAACTTCAGCTCATCTCGAGCTTTCTTCTCCCCCTCCTCAGCTCTGACCTTGACTGTCAGGGTGTGTTTGAGGTCGGAGGCTTGCTTCACCGTCTGCTCCTTGAGGGTCTCCATCTGCTCTTTGAGGCTCCCCACCCGAGCTCTGAGATCTTCGTTCTCAAGAGACAATTCAGAAACCTTGGTCTTATACTTCTTCAAGACCTGAAAAGAGCTCTCTTGGGACCGAACCCGATGCAGTAGACCATTCACATGAAGGACAGCCTGAAAAAGTGAAAGAACGCATGAGTCCACAAAACAAAAATAGGTGAAGGAGGAGAAGTGGTAGCGCTTACAGCAGCTGCCCCCTGGAGAGCTGAAGAAATAGACTCCTCAAGAGGCATAGAAGCAGCCTTCAGAACATCAGACTCAGAGAAAATAGAAGAGAGAGCCCCTGCGGCAAGATCCATGTTGTCAAAGAAGGAATCCTCGTCTCCTTCAGATTTTTTCTCAGTCTTCCCAGAAGCAGTGTATGAGAACTTTCCGGGTTGGAGGTCAGGGATCACTCCCAAAGCTTCCTTAACCTCAGAGGAGGAAGGGGAAGCCTGATCTCCCTTGTGAGCAGGCCCCGACCCAGGAGGGGCCACTGGAGGAAGAGAGGTGACTGCATGTTGAGGGGTGCCGGATGAGGAGGGCGGTGCCTTGGTGGGAACCAATTCTGTAGTAGCAGAGGGGGGAGGAGGCACTTCCAATATGGGGTTTTTAGCTCGATTGTTTGGACCACTCCCAGAGCCTACCCGAGCCTTGCGCTTACCAGGCCTGCCACCCTCCATCAGCTCTGCAATTTTGGCCTGAAGCTCTTCTGGAGTAGCCTTCATGGTAGAAGGACCTGGGAGATCTGGAAAAAGTAGGGAAATGTAAAAAAAAAAAAAAAGGAAGAGAAGGATAGATGATGAAGAGAGGAAAGCAAGTGACGATGAAATTACCTTCGTCAGCCCCTAAAACAGATAATGGAATCGCTAAAGTCACCACAGGAAGGCTCAGACCTAGCTGCACCAAATATCTTAACTCAATCAGGTCGGCGTACTTCTCCGGCTTGATCTTCGCCAACTTCGCTAGCACCTTCTTATCTTCAGGGCTGAGCTCAAAACGTTCACCTGAAAAGAAGAAAGAGTGCAAGTAAGAAAAAGACAAGAGGCCTATGAATTCCAGACCAGAGCTCAGTCGACTCAAGAAAAGGCTCACGCAAGTTGTCTGGTTCAGCCCAAGCCGTGGGGATACCGAGAGTGTCTGTCTTATCAGCAGGATTATACTCCCAGTTGGTGCCCCCGACGAAAAAGAAATGCTCCTTCCAATGCTTATGAGAGGAGGGAATGTTAGAAATAAGCTGCCTAACGTTGGCACGCTTAGAGGCATACAAGAAGCCTTCAGAGGTCGGCTTAACGTTAAAGAACTCTAGAAATAGAGGAACGCTAGGAACCCCAAGTTTATGCTTCCTGAAGATGACTAGAAAACCAACCATGACACCATAGAAGTTGGGGGAAATCTGGGAAGGACACACATGAAAATGTTGCAGAACAGCCTTGATGAAGGGGTGTAAAGGAAAACGGAGACCGTTATCAAAGGCGGCAAGAAAGAAGCAGACCCTATTGCGTACTTGTTCTACATAGTAGACGGATTTATCTGGGCACCAGGACTCGACCCCAGGAGGAAAACCATACCGAACCTTATAGATTTTCATTAGCTCAGGGGCTTCTTTACTGTAGCCCACAGACTCGGAATGCCTGAAGGCAGACCCCAAGTACGAAACTTTTTCTTCAACCCCGACTCCACTCACCTTAACTTTGCCTTTATCAGGTCTGGGGGGCATAGGAGAAGAGGAGGAGGGGGGTTCCTCGGTGCCGACCTCGGCCTCTCCCACGCAGGGAAAGTTGTCAATTTCATCGCCAATATCCCCCAAATCGGTGTCTTCAGGTCGACCCCCTAGTAGCGAAACAGAGGAGCGAGTGGCTCCAGAAGAAGCCGACATAGTGGGAAGAGAAAAAGGAAGATTAAAGGAGCGATAAAGAGGGGGAACACTGATCAAACTCTCCCTAATGACCCTTGGGTCAGCGCAGTAACTCCCGACGGCAAGAATGTGGACTATAGAGCTCCAATCTACGAAATGAGGAAGTGGGGCTAGGCAATGATCACGATTCCAAAAATAAAAGAACCGAAAGGCCCAAAAATGTAGCAACCACCTCGAATCCGAGGGATCCAGAGCAGAGGAGGAGGTGAAAGGGGCGAAGAACGTACCTAACTCAGGAACAGCGGCAAGCAGGAACTTGGAGCAAAATCGGGGGAAGGAGACGATGCGAATCTTCGAAACGAGGGCTGGAAACTCGATTTCAGACAAGGGAATAGAAAGTTTTGAGCAAGAAAGTCCGAAATCACAGAGAGAACAGGGACAAAGAGCAGCGAGGAAGATGAACAGTGTGAAGAGACGGTTCAGATAGCCGTTTTGAGTATTTAAAGCTTGAGGGACGTGGGCTGAGACATGCGCGGGAATCGAGGAAAGGCATGATCGCTACAAACCGTCAAAAAATCCTCAAGCCACGTGCTAGCCACATGCGGGCCTAACTCAGTCTGTGTAGGTCAGCCCCTGCCTTAGCTAACCTAAGACAAAGGCTGGGGGGCAACTGATGATGCCAAGAATAAAACTGGCACGTGCTCAGTTAGTGAGCTCAGCTCGGGAGCTCAGGTAAAATAAGCTGAGCTCCCCCCCCCTAGCCATGGGCTGAGCTCGCCCAGCCAGTTTTGATACTCCCTGCTAAAGATTCGAGGTGAGAGATGCTAAGGGGCCAGCAAGATGACAACGGATACCCTTACAAAGGAAGTAGAACCAATCCAAGGCATGAGACCCGTATTCAACCATAATCCCCTCCTAAAATTAAGAAAAATCCCGTGGAATCTCTCCGTTTGAAACCAGCCATAAGGAGTTTGGGTAACTCCGGAATTATGGATGAAGATAGGGCACGGTCCCTTCAATATAGGAAGTAATTCCGTATTAGAGGTAAGCATGAGGCCATAAAAGAGGGCAGCAACCCCCATCAGAGGGAGAGGAATAAAAAAACCCTGATACCCTGAGTATTCTGCCGTAACATATTCCACTTTTTATCAATAAAGAGAAAGGAGTAAGAGTCTCCATTAGAGAGTTGATTAGCCGAGCTCATTAGCCGGTGAACCACTATATATCTACTGCATTTCACACACTACAGATGATTTGATTAGAACATTCATCCACCAATTCACGAGCCTTGTAGCTCAGATATCATACCAAGCCCTACGTAGATCGTACGTAACACACAATCCAATCCCATAGCTCATACGCTCAGTTTGACGCCATCAATGTCTGATCAAAAAATAATAATAATTGATCAGCTACGTGCAATATACCCTTTCTTTTATTAGGATTAAAACGTAATTGTTGTTAAAATTTTTACATTGATTAAAATGTAAGATAGTTAAAATATTTTCTATGATTAAAATGTAAGCAACGTGATTAATCGCTAGATCAAATGATGGGTGTTGTTGTTATACTTTATATCTTTAGAAATGACCTAATTTATTTTCAAGATAGATGTTTGAAAAAGAAAAGTATGCATGGTGACCTATGCCAAATCAAATTCGCAATTAAATCAAATATGAGACGTCTCTAAACCAGTCTTAAATTCATCACCATCCATTCATATGAGATGGGTGATTTATTATTGAATTTTTTTTTTATAGAAATTATGTATATTTTTTTAATAGAAACGATAAATTTTATTCATGTTCGAATATCGAAAAAAAGGATAAAATCACAAACTCTGGTGTCTACTCCAATCATACAACTACATTATTAGGGGTAATTCGTGTCTAAAGGCACGATGCAATGTGAATGGTTTTAGGAGGGATGTTGGTGACCATTGGATGAATGTATTTAAGACCGTTGAATGGGTCTTATTAAAGTCTGTCCTTTTTTTTTTATTATAGATACAAAATAATTCAGCAAACATCATCTCAAGTGTCTAATGTATGTTGATTGTTTCTTAGGAATCTACACAAAGAACCTACCTCGTTGACCCACCACAAGCACAAAAAATCTCAATCATTTTTCGCAGGAAAACATCATAAACAACTTTAAGAAAGACGTGTACCATCTCATATGGCATTGTCAGATGCTAAAAAAAGGTATATCATTCCCTAGCCTCGGACCTCCACAAACAATAGTGGTTGATCTCTCAAGAAAACAACCTCATACAAGCGTTAGACAACCATCTCATCCCCACTAGGATAGACTAATCTCGAAGATAATCCAAGTCCATCACACCCAAATCATACAAGAGGTAAAAACCACCACTTTATCAAAAATCGTATACTCAACCAATCACAATTTTTATCAAAATTCACGTGTCAAAAATTTTACAAATTTTCATTTACAATGATAAATAAATTAAAATATGCGAGAGATCATATCAAGAAATCTTTACTTTTGTAGTACTCAAAGTCTAGGCTTTTCTCAAACTTTCAATTCTTGGAGAGAAAAACATGCTCTTGACTGTAAAACATAATTTATTCAGGAAATCATGTAATTTTTCAAAAATTAGGGTTTTGAAATTCAAGAACAAGAATTTTTTGAACATAAAATAAGTATTTTGTTCAAAACAACTTTTCAATGGAAATGAAGAATTAACAATTGTCTAGCATATAATTATCAAGAAGACAAAAAACATACATAAACATACTTCCTAACTTCAATAAAAGAATTTAAGAAAAATTTTCTACCTTAATCTGATGTTTGATGTTAACCCTTGCGTATTTGAATCAATCCCAACGCGAGAATCCCTTCGAATCTTTCATTTCCTCCTTCTCTCTTGCTCTCTAGGGTTATCTAGAGTTGAAAACTGATATATATGGTTAAAAGGTGCATCCTTAGATATTTATAGGGTCAGAATATGAGCAGTCTACGCGAGCCTGATCGCTGTAAAAATTGCTCTTGCATTCGAACGGGATTTGCGTTCGAATGTGAGTTGATTTCAAACACATTGCACTCCCAATATCTTAGGTTCTGCAGATTTCCCTATTAGAAACCAAACTTATGTGGCTAAGTCCCATTTGAATGTGAGTTCCGTTCGAATGTGAAGCCAACTCTCTGCCTTCACTTGCCAGGCCATTTTGTCCTATCTACAAATCAATTCCTAAAATTTATGTGAGATAAATTTTTGTAGCCTTAGATGTCTAGTTTCTACTGTCCCAGAATTTAATCTCCATCTAATATCATGGTAAGAAGTTGTGAGCAACATACCCTAGTAGTGACAATTCCACTCTTTGCAAAATCTTTCCAAACATGCAAACAAGATTCAAAACACTATTATTTTCTATTACACCATATATAACCCATCCTTTAATCATTAATTATGTACATGCACCCCTAGTACTTATTTATACTTTATTATAAACTAGTTATTTCTCGTGCCTGAAGGTACAGAGTAATAAAAAAATGATCAACAATAAACATATTTGTATTTACACCCAAAATCAAACCACAAACATAAAGGAGAGATAAATAAATTTAAATATCGATTGTAATGGAGGTGACCGGTGTTAGTGGTGGTGGGCGGCTGTGGTGATGGTGGGCGGCTGTGGTGATAGTGGGAGACGGTGATGGTTGTGGTAGGTGGTGACAACCGTGGTGGTGGTGGTGGTGGCAGCCATGAGTGACAATGGTGATGGTGGTAGTGGGTTTTGGGTGACAATGATAGTAGTGGGTGACGGCGGTGGTGGGTGTGGGTGTGGGTGGTGGTGGACGACGGTGGTGGTGGGTAACGATGAGTGTTTCTAGGTGACAATGTGATGAGTGGTGGGCGATGAAGGGTGGTGGTGATAGGTGTGGTGGGGGTAGGTGACAATGGGTGGCTGTAGTGGTAGGCGATGATGGGTGGTGGTGGTAAGTGTAGTGGGGGTAGGTGGCAATGGTTGGTGGCGATGGTGGGTGACGATGGGGGGGTGGTGGGTGACGATGGGGTGGTGGTGGGTTGTGGTAGTGGGTGACGGTAGGCAACAATGGTAATGGTGGGTGCTGACGGTGGGCGACGGTGGTAGTGAGATGATGGTGATAATAGTAATAAATATATATAAGAATAACGTAATGATGGTGGTAGATGGTGGCAGTGGACGACGATGGTAACAATTAGTGGTGGGTGGCGATGGTGATGGTGGGGTAGTGAGGGTGGGGGTGCCGGTGGTGGGGGTGGCAGTAGTGGGTTGGCGGTAGTGGGTTGGCAATGGTGATGGTAGTTGTGATGGTCGTGGGGGTGGGGGTGGGGGTGGGGGTGGGGGTGGAGCGGTGGCAGTGGTGGGGCAATTGTTGTAGTGGTAGTGATGGTGGTGGGGTGGTGGTAGTGGTGATGGTGATGGTGGGGCGGTGGAGGAGGTGGTGGTGATGGTGGGGCGGTGGTGGTAGTGATGATGGTGGTGGTGGGGCAATGGTAGTGGTGATGGTGGTGGTGGTAGCGGCTACAGCGATGGTGGTGGTGGGGGTGGGGGTGATGATAGTGGTGGTGATAGTGGTGGAACGGTGGGAGTGGTGGTGGTAGAGGTAGTGGTGGAGCGGTTCTAAATACTATTTTTTTTTTAAAGTAATTATGAGAAATAATTCCTAAAAACACTTTTAAAAAGTTACTTTAAACACACCATTAGGAGCCTATTTTTCCTATTAAATTTGGGGTTTTAATATTAGCCGTCAGATTAATTTTAAAGTAAAATTTAAAAAGATCTCAACCGCGAATAACAAAAGTCATTTTGTTTATTTTTTAGATTTGAATTGTATTGTACTTTATTATATAGATATATGAGAGCGTATAGAAGATTAAAAAGAAGCAAAATGTTTTTAAAAAATAACATTGAATGAGTTTGTTTGTAATTCTATATGTTCAACTGTATAAAATCCTCTTTATTTTCTCACATTTTTTGGACATGTTAATTTACTTCGCATTTGTATTTCGTCCGATTGAAGATCAATAAAAGAAAATTTTGTTAATAAATAATTGGTGGCTTTCCTAGCTTTTGTGGGAGTAGTGTGAGGGTATTCAATTTTCTTCCAACTAAAAATTTATTTGGCGGGTTAGCCAGGCCATGTAGGGTAACCCGCTAAATAAATGAGTCATGTTGGCTGTTTATAATATTTACCTGTTTAATAAACAGTTCGTATACAGTTGAGTAGTTTTTGATATGAATCAATTTAATTCAACACGATTGTCACTCTTAAGCTCTATTATAGGGAGGTTGATGATGAGGTTGTTACTAAAAGTCAAAGTCTACTTTGTATTTTAACGAATAAAACAAAATATTGTTAGGTGAGTCTTGGAGCTAATCTTCTCACCCAGATCTAATGTTCAAAACTTTGAGAGGTGATTATGTGGTTAAGTATAGCATTTGATAATTCAGAGGTATCAAATTCAATATTTTTCATATTCTTGTTCATCAGGTAACGTATTATAAATCTGTTTGGACTATGGTGGTCAATATCTGAACTCAAAAAAGTAGTCGATACAAATCTAATCATCCTGTAATAAAAAAAAAAAAAAAAATCTTATGTTTAGAATAAATTTTAATGACAACACGTAATATTTATATAATAATAATGCTTTGGAAACCACCAAACATTTTTTAATTGTATCAACAAGATTCTCTACTGGCACAAAAAAGTTGAATTGGGAAAAACAATAATACTGAATCTAAGGTTGCAACGTGCCTCATGTGACAAGATCAACTTCTTTTTTTGGATTAATGACACTTGTCCTCTAAAAGATTCTTAATATCTCAATTTATATACCAAAACATTAATGCTCCGTTTAGTAGGAATGATGAAAAGTATGAGAGATACACTTTCTATCCTTCAAGGAAGGAAAATATGAATGATACACTTTTCTTCTTTTGTGTTTGGTTGGAAAATAAAAATGACTAATTTTTTTTTTTTTTCTTGTACTGGCTAAGATTAGGGGTGACAATCGAGTCGTGTCGTGTCAGATTCGTGTTGAGTCATTACGGGTTTGTGTCGAATATTAGTCAAATCTAACTCAACTCATTTAACTAATTGTGTCGTGTCGAGTTGTGAGTTGATCTGTTTATTTTTATTTTTATTTTTATATTTTTTTTATTTTAAAATTTTTTAAAATATGTATATAGTAAATACATATTTTATCATTGTATTTTTATATGAAATTAATGTATATATAATATATGTATATAAACATATAAGATACATCCACTTTCCTTCTAATTTTGAAGAGATTGATTTTGGTGAGTTGGAAGGAAAGTTAATCCATCAACTTTTTCATCTTTCCTACTTTGCTTCCTTACCAAAGATGATGTTTTATCTATCCCTCCCACTTTCCATCCTTCCATTTTTCCATCCTACCAAACAGAGCATAAAATTCTAACGTTGTTTCCTCAATTAGATAAAAAAAAATAGCAATGTAGTCCAAAACTTCATGTTCATTGCCTTTTTTGATAAAATTTTTTATTACATTTATTTTATTATCATTTGTTATACATAATTATTTGCATAATACTTAATTTTAAAAAAAATTAATGAAAATTTTTTGTTTAATATTCTTAAAATGGAGCACATTGTTATCTTTTTATTTAATTAAAAATGTAATATAAAAATTTTATTATTTCAAGATATAAATTAAGAATATGAAGATCCTTTCAGAGTACAAAATATCATTTATCCTTATTATTTCGATCAAATAATGAGAATGAGCGATGGTGTATGATAATATCGATCACTATTATAATGAGAATTTAGGATGAAAACGCCGATATATTTAAATTGGTACCTAGAGGTAAAAAAAAAAAGAGGTGAAAAACTCCGTCCAATCACCTGCCGACACACCAATTTGGGTACACTCAATTGGTCAATTATGTTAGAAAACGAACGATTTCCTTGTCTTATCCGATGAGCAATGTTATGTAACTCAAATTTGTAATTTAAATTTATATGTCAAATGAAGGGGACCATTAGATCAGTGGATCCCATTTAAAAAAGTTGATGGAACCCACTCATCCAATGGTCCTCCTTCAAGGACTACTATGATACAAATTTGAGTTATAAATTTATGTTACATAGTATTTCCAATTCCCGAACAATGGCATGCCGACAAGGACTACGATGATTATAATTAATATAATAGGATTTGTATCGACTTTGAATCCCCCACTTGCCCTTTGGACCATATAATTAGACAAAACAGGGGCCCACATGGGGCTGTTGTAGTGATGAATGTACCCGGGGCCCACATGGGGCTGTTGTAGTGATGAATGTACCCGCTTCAATGAATGTGATGGAGAAAGTGTTTAATTGCTGTTAAATATGGGTGGAAAAATTAAATCAAACTAAACTTTACATGTTTGGGTACAGATGCCATACAAATCATAATATATTATAGGGTTAATTACACAAGAGGTCTTCAAAATATGAGATTTATCTCATTTTGATCCTCAATATTTTCATTGCATCATTTTAGTCCCTGAAATATTGAATATATTTTTTATATGATTCTTCAAACAGACAACGTCTAGATATTACTAATGATTTTTTATTAAATCATGTCATTTCATACGTGTATGAAATAACGATCGTGGTTAATTTGATATTCGGTGCATGTCATATTACCATGTTGAGTTCCCATGTGGGCATAATGTAATTATCTTATAAAATAAGTCCTCCTCCTTGTTAATTTCTAATTTCCTACTAATCATGTTTCTAAAAAAATGCTATTAATCTGCAAAAAAATCTCAATGAAGTAGATAGGTATTAAGTCATATAAAGGGCAACACACTACAGTCAATCAATGTAGTTTAAAAGTTGAGTGGAAAAATAGTGTTTTTTATTTGAGCATTACATTAATCGGAGGCATATTGGCTTGTCCAAACCCTTCCAAACCTAAATATGGGATTCAACATTTAATGTTGTTCATACCCATGTTTGGTATGCTAAAGGATATATGACTATTATGATAATATATTTGTATGTAAATGACTATTGTGCCCCTTAATCAATTTAATCCAAACATGAGTACGTATATATGAGGGGTATAAATATCATTTGAATGTGAAACCCCCAAACCCACATATGAAACCCACCTCCCGGGTTTCATGAAACCCATGAACTTGGGTTTCATGACTGGACTATGACCGGGCCGAATTTCAAACCCTAGACTACATGCATAATTATCAAACATGAATTTAAGGGAATTTAGTCCCCAATTCATGTTCCAAAACTCCCCCAAACCCACATATCAAACAGCCCCTAAGTTCCATAGCCTCTAAATCCGAGGCATATTGAAAAGCAACTTTTCCTTTGGTTAGAGTACACGTTAGGGTAAATGACTTATTCCTATAATTTTTAAAGTCATCCTTTCATTGACTAAGACTCTATGCATTCAAAAGGTTAAATCAAAATGGAAAAACCATTAGGACCATTTTTGACTTTTGGACACATAGTGGTAATATAAATTTCAGATATGCATGATCACTTGAAGTGTATGCACAATTAAAGCTTTAGATCTTATCCGTTTCAAAAACTAGGTTGATTCAAGAACAATTCAAAAAATTCAAGAGCCTCTTTTAAGCGAAGAACTCAAGATGCATTATTTCAATAGTTCAAATCTTCTCGATTAATAACTTTAATCTAATTGAATTATTTCTTGATATTGTTAAGTCATAATTTTTTTTTAATACCAATTTAAGATTCTGTAAATATGTATAAATGGATCAGATACGAAAAGTCGAGTTTATAAATTATTAAATTAAAATTAATTGAAGATAAAATTTTAATACGATATTAAAACGTGTAGTGTTGTGTGATTCATAAATTAATAATAGCTGTCAATGATGACTTGTCTTGCGGAAAAAAAAAAACTGAACTATAATATCTTATGAGTGGAAGTCAATATATTTTATAGCCTCCAAGAAAGACTAAGGCACACAGTCAAACAAGCTACACTAAGGAACTTTTTGGCTCCTTCAAGTGTTTGGTAAAATCTGACTGCTATTTCCACAGCTAAACATTACATCAGTGTTTATACTAAGCTAGCAAGAGTTTGAAAATCTTGTTATATAAAGTAGCATTTGCCCAGCCTTTGTTCAACCATTACAACCATTTGTAAGTATGTTTCTTTGTTTCTCTACTCTACTGGCCTTATTCCCTCTCTCACCTCCTGTCGAGAGCCTGCACTTTGGCTTTCACTACATCTTTCTGAATCAGGTACTCTCTCTCTCTCTCATTAATATCATTTTTAGTCTTTAAAGTATGTATTTTTTGTTCGTTTAGTCCTTATTGTATTAATTTTATCAATTTAGTCCATAAAATAGTCAATCCGTATCACTTTGATCCCTAATCGTACAATCCGTTAATTTTTTTTTATAGAAATGACAGTATCAACTCGAGTTCAGTTTCAACAATCACAAGCTTCCGTTCAATCAGAATTGAGCAAATAATTAAGCTCGATAGTGGTATTTGAACTCAAAAAAATAATAAATTATACCTAAAAATTAGTGTGAACCCTCATAAAATAGTAAAATTTACCCAAAAAATAATATAAATAATTTGAAAAATAATAAATGGTAGGATATCAAAATTTTGTTTTAGTATGATGGTCAAACCCCCCATTTAGGACTAAATTTGCATAAACTTGTACGTGATTTGCCTTTCCTGATAATAAATGAAAAACAAACTTGGTAGCTAATGAATCTGAGTCATACCCATTATGGACCTCTCACTTTTTGGTGCAGCAGCCTTCCCAACTATTAACAGTCAATGACCTCAATTAATGGGAAGTATCCATCATTGACAATACAACTTGATCAAACTTTCCACATAAGAAAAGAGTAATGCTATGTATATTAAATTTGTATCTTAAATGAAGGGAGATCATTGAATCAGTAGGTCCTATTTAAAAAAGTTGATAAGACCCACTCATCCAACGATACCCTTTATTTTGGATATAAATTTGGGATACATAGTATTTCTCATAAGAAAATGCTACATAATCAAAATGAAACTTAAAAGTTAAAACTCAAATGTATATCATCACTTGGATGAGTGTGAGATGAGTGGGCCCAAATGAAAAAATTGATAGGACCTATTCATCTGAGGCTTGATATGCATTTGGGTTACAATCTGTTAAACAAATAGATCAACCGACATTGATAAAACAAAATACGAACGTACTAAACATAAATTAGACACGGCACAGACTTTACATAATACAATAATAAATACATGGAGTTTTTGAGAGAGAGAGAGAGAGAGAGAGAGAGACCCTCCGTGGATGCTAATGAAATGGAGTTAGGTGGAGAAGTACACCTTAAAGTAATGAAAAAGAAAATACAAGGTGGTGCAGGTCGATGATAGATCAGGTGTAATGCATGAAAAGTTAGGTAGATATTTTAGCGGAGAGAAAAAGGAAACAAATTTTTTAAAGGATTGATTTAACTTTTGAAAGGGTTTTTGACCATAAATTTGTTGTATTTAACAAAAAAATGTAAAAAAATTTTATGTGTTAAAACATGACACACGTCAATACGACCCGTCCTAATCATATTCAATTCAGTACTTTTCGTGTTATTATGGATACATAATTTGGGCATTGATTCACGAAATTATCTCGATTTCATTATTGATTCAGAAATATTTCGGATGATTCGGTTGGTTTGGTCATTATATTTTAGTATATTCTCTAGGTTGAAAATATAGACCGTTTCGTTGGGGTCAAACAAATCCAGCGTTGGATATGAAATAAGAAATATAAATGATAATATACATGGAAACAGCTTAGCCGCCACGAGTATTTGTGTTTCTAAAATATTTACGTGCTCTCTCTAGTGGACATTAAAATGTCTATATAATATGGTATTGTCTTTGTGCCCCTCAAACCAGATCCCTCTTGTTCTACACTGCTTCTCAAGTGTATCTCTCTCTCTCTCTCTCTCTCTCTCTCTCTCTCTCTGTGTTTATGGGTTCGACTGAAAGTTTCTTGTGAATAACGAAGTATCACTCAAATTCGTGGTGGTTCACCGGCAGACGTTTCGGACAACTCGACCGCGTTGTGTAAGTCACTGTTTCGCAAAAGATCTTCATATTTTTCATCAGACATAGAATTTGTTGTTGCGTTGACTATACTTTAGAACAGACTATTGGACATTTCCTACCCAACTCTCCATAAATATTCATCATCATTAAAAAAAAAAAAAAAAACACTTGGAATCTGTATTAGACATAGTTTTAATGTTTAATAATCTTATGTTTTACATGTTTTACAAGAGTTAGTGTTATAATCTTCTGCTGATTTATGTGGTTAAATTAACTGCAGAGGGATTAATTAGCTGATTTGAAGAACAGAATGTGGAAGCTTAAGATTGCTGAAGGAAATGGACCATATTTGTATAGCACCAACAACTTTGTTGGCAGACAAATTTGGGAGTTTGATCCTGAAGCCGGGACACCGGAGGAGAGAGAAGAAGTCGAAAAAGCCCGGGAAACCTTCCGGAAAAATCGAAAACAAGGAATTCATCCTTGTGGTGATCTGCTCATGCGAATGCAGGTGCATAAAAAACTTTACCCACCATATGAAGAAGAAGAAAAATTGTTAGAAAAAGACTACCAAAACTTGTAAAGGATGAGTTACAACATTTTATGATCGATTATTACTCTTTGGATTGTAATTTAGAGTTGATAAAAATTATAACTTAGACTTAAAAAAATTATCTTCCTCTTAAAATAACTGTTATCGAGCTATGTTATGAAAATTTTAGGTTCTAAAACCACTTGTTTATCTAATTGTTTGTATATTTTTGATGTTGAATTTGCAGATGATCAAGGAAAGTGGAGTCGATCTACTAAGCGTACCACCAGTGAGGCTAGGAGAAAAAGAAGAAATCACTTACGAAGCAGTCACAACCGCTGTGAGAAAAAGTGTTCGATTAAACCGGGCACTACAAGCAAAAGATGGTCATTGGCCAGCTGAAAATGCAGGAGTAAACTTTTTTTCACCTCCTCTGGTGAGTGTTCTATTCTCTCGGCTCAAACAAAGTGTAAATGAAGTAAAACAAAGAATCTCATGAATAATTTGAGTGATAATAGAGACGATTTATAAATTTAAATGTCTTGAGTTTGAATCTTGACAATCTTTTGAGGTCAATCCATGTGAGATTTATCCCATATGAATATTCTAATCTCGGCATGGATGACTTATTTTTTACTGAATCGGAAAGGAAATTAGTCAAGTTGCACTTATCTTGACTTATCTTGACCCGGACATCCCCTGAGCGTTGAACCAAGAAAAAAAAAAATAAAAAGCATAAACAAAGAAAAGAAAGCATTGGCTTAGAATGAACGAGGAATGTTAGATGGGTCTCAGTTTAACCCCTTCAACTTGTCCTTGGTTTTACTTTCTCTCCTAACTATTGTATTTTTCTCACATTGCCCCCTCAATGTTTAAATTAGTTTCACATTACCCTAAAATTAAAATGTTCGTCATGTTTTGGAAAAAAAAAATGTCCTTATCTGTACGAAAATACAAGTTTCTAATGTCTAAAATTGGGAAAAAGCTTGAAACCAATAGGCATAGTTGAATGTGCCATGTAAAAAATGGGCAACATGAGATACGTAGCATAATTGAGAGAGTCAAAGTGTAATTTTTCCAAAACTATAATTGAAAATGGCCAATGAAGTTGATATAATCTGTTCTTATCAATCCAAACAGAACGAAAAGAAAAATACAAATTTTAAAAATAATCATCTACGGTTGTAACTTTATTCTTCGCAATGTATAACTTGACCCTTTACTAGTAATGTTAATCTTATGGGTCCCTCTCTCCTTGTATTCGTAGATCTGACGGTTAGAAATGTTACAATATGCAGATGATTGCTCTGTACATCAGTGGAGCAATTAACACTGTTCTTACACCACACCACAAGAAGGAGTTGGTTCGTTGGCTTTACAACCATCAAGTAAATAACAAATACCTCACTTTTTTTTTTTTTTTTTTTTTCTTTTTTTCATCATGGTAGTTAAAAATTTTGTAATTAAATATTTAATTAGAGGAATTTCACAGAACGATGATGGCGGATGGGGATTTTATATCGAGGGTCACAGCACCATGATTGGCTCAGCCCTTAGCTACGTCATGTTACGTATTCTTGGAGAAGGACCCGATGATGGCGATGGTGCGATTGCCCGAGGCCGGAAATGGATCCTTGATCATGGAGGTGCCACAGGAATACCCTCATGGGGAAAGACTTACCTTGCGGTAAAAATAACTAGTTACATTCTTTGCAAGAACTTATATATTGGATGTATTTTTACTTTAATTATATTTTCCCCCCTAAACTTTGGCTTTCATCTCACTTTGCTCCTTTAACTATTGAAAATCTCACATTGCTCAAAAAGCCCGAGAGACTAGACCCCAACACAATTGCCTTTCTCATAACATGTAAAATCTTCATTGTGCAGGTTCTTGGAGTGTATGAGTGGGATGGCTGCAACCCATTGACACCAGAATTCTGGCTTTTCCCTTCGATTTTACCTTATCATCCCGGTACAATATACTTTTTTTTCTCTTTTTTCTCGAAGATTTATTGGCTAATATAAACTATATTAACTTATATATAACGCTATTTCGAGAAAATAGTGTTATATATATACAGAAATTATATAGATAAATAGAAGTTTTGATACCTATGAGGAAATATGTAGGAGCTCAATAGCTTCAGTTTCTGTTGTACATGTCCATCTCTGTAACTTGTGTGGCCTTATGACTCTCTCTCTCTCTCTCTCAGCAAAAATGTGGTGTTACTGTCGCACCACCTACATGCCCATGTCATATTTGTACGGAAGGAAATACCACGGGCCACTCACCGATCTCGTTTTACAACTAAGACAAGAAATTCACCCCCAGCCCTACCACGAAATAAATTGGAACAAAGCGCGCCATGACTGCTGCAAGGTTAGTAAAATCTCCGAGTCTCTTTCAAGGAAGATTTAATCGAAAACTAATCCAAAACATAACTACTATAATGCTTGAAGTTTCTTCAAAAAATGTCACACCATGTTTAATGGAACATTTGCTAACTTTGTCAATGCAGGAGGATCTGTATTA
Organism: Ilex aquifolium; assembly: GCA_951799425.1. Taxonomy (NCBI): domain Eukaryota; kingdom Viridiplantae; phylum Streptophyta; class Magnoliopsida; order Aquifoliales; family Aquifoliaceae; genus Ilex; species Ilex aquifolium. The sequence continues at coordinate 47,202,599 of OX637392.1, read as the reverse complement.
CCATCATACTTTCATACAAGATCTCCTTTGGGACACTCTAAACTACGTTACGGAACCATTGATGAAGTTTTGGCCCTTCAGCAAGCTAAGAGAGAGAGCTCTACGAAAAGCAATTAAGTACATGCGCTATGGATCAACCGAGAGCAGATACATTACTATAGGATGTGTAGAAAAGGTGAGAAAAGAAGCGAAATTGCAAAAAAAATTCGAGGATTATTGGTGGAAAAGTCTAAGTCCTTTTTTTTTGTGTGTAGAGTTTGCAAATGATGTGTTGGTGGGCAGAGGACCCTAATTGTGAGGAGTTCAAGTATCATCTAGCTCGAGTCCCCGATTACTTGTGGCTTGCTGAAGATGGAATGACAATGCAGGTTGGTATCGTGGCACGCTATAATTTTAGATTTTAAGCGTTAATCTTATGAATAATTCACCATCAAGAAGATTTTTGCTAAGTTTCTGCCTTGAATTGCAGAGTTTTGGTAGTCAGCTATGGGATGCAACTCTTGCCGTTCAAGCAATTCTGGCAAGTAATATGGAGGAGGAATATGGGGATACTCTTAAGAAGGCACACTTCTTTATAAAAGAATCACAGGTTTCTTCTTATGCATGAACAAAATGAGTTTCTAAACCAAATTGATCTCAATATTTTTCATTCAATGATCTGTATTATATACAAATATTTGCAGTGTAAAGAAAATCCAGCAGGAGATCATATGGCTATGTACCGCCATTTTACAAAAGGATCATGGACTTTCTCAGATCAAGATCAGGGTTGGGTTGTCTCCGACTGCACAGCCGAAGCACTAAAGGTACTTAAGATTTGATTTTGACTTAGGTGCCAAGGGTACCAGTCTTGAAAACGGACTAGGTGCCAAGGATCTGTATTATAACCCTCTCCAAATACCACAGTGGCGAGAGTCTCCCATGCACCGGGCAGCCCCCTTTATTGTGTTATCTATCTTGAAATTGAAAACTCTGTTCTTCTCTGCAGTGTCTACTTGTACTGTCCCAAATGCCACAAGAAATTGCTGGAGAAAAAGCTGATGTTCAGCAACTATATGATGCTGTCAATGTCCTTCTTTACTTGCAAGTAAGAATACCAATGATCTGCAATTATGTCTATAGGCAGTCAAGCAGTCAGTGCCTAATCTGGTTTTTTCTTCTCATTCTCTTCATGTAGAGCCCTGAAAGTGGTGGTTTTTCTATTTGGGAACCTCCAATTCCACTGCCTGCTTTACAGGTACCTCAATGACACATCAATTTACACATTCCTCTTCCAAATCCTAGTCTAAACAAAGCCCTGATTTCAAATGGAGAAAAATGTCGCCCTAAGTCGTAACATACTAACAGAACAATCTATTTATGTTATTTTTTGCCCAGGTGTTGAATCCTTCAGAAGTTTTTGCTGACATTGTCGTTGAAAAAGAGTAAGCTCTAATCATCCAACTTCTTCTTTCGATTTTCAGTCAAAAAAAGACTTTGAAAGAGATAGTGACTAACAGTGCTCATTTGATGGTTTACATAGGCATCTTGAGAACACTGGTTGCATAATCCAAGCCCTACTAGCATTCAGACGTTTGTATCCAGGGCACCGGGAGAAGGAAATAGAAATCGCTGTGGCAAAAGCAGCACAATTCCTCGAAGATAAACAGTACCCTGATGGTTCATGGTGAGTCAATGTGTGTTGTAGTTGATTGAATAATGAGAATGCACAATGGGGAATATGCTCTAACTTGAAACAAACTCGACAGGTATGGTTATTGGGGAATTTGCTTCCTCTATGGCACCTGTTTTGTGCTTGGAGGGCTCGTTGCTGTCGGGAAGACATATGATAACTGCCCAGCAGTCCGTAAGGCTGTTCATTTTTATCTGTCAACACAAAATGAAGAGGGTGGCTGGGGAGAGAGCCTGGAGGCATGCCCAAGCATGGTAACTATCCTATCGAACTCTCAATTATAATCAATGTTGGAAACATGCAAATCAAACCTTTAGTGTTTGATTGATAAGCAAAAAAGCCAATACTCAAGAAAAAAGTTTGCGGTATAGAAAAACACAACTATATTTATCCATTCAACAAGCCTTCAAAACAGAAATAACTCACTCTATGACATGTCAAGGTAGTCCAGACAGTAAGACTTACTATCTTGGGACTAACTCCTAAACAGGTTAGCCCAATGAACGTGGTTTGTGGATCATTGCGTGCCTTTGAAGCTGCGGTCTAGGCCTACGTTCAACGAGCATGTGGTTGAACTTGTGTTTGTGGGTCATTAAGCGCATCCGAAATTGGCATTGTAGCCAAAAGTTAAAGGGTCACGTGATTAGTACAATTTGTTACCTAAAAACTACAAAACTCAAAGCAATACTAAAGACATAGAACAACATCACTACTCAAAATTTGTGTAAGGGATTACAGTATAATTCACTATTTCCATTATACCTTCCTAACCTCTAATGTTTGTGTGAAACAGAAATACATACCGCTGGAAGGAAATCGAACAAATATAGTGCAAACAGCATGGGCTATGCTGGGTCTTATGTACGCTGGACAGGTTGGTATCAATTTCGTATTGAATGATTAAATTACACTTACTGAGCTCATACTGAAAAAAATATGCCCTGTGCACAAAACTCCCATTTATATAGGGGTCTAGAAGAGATAGTGATGATAGTCTTAAATCTATCTATTTGGGCAGACAAGCACTTGACTAATTGAGCTCATATTATAAAACAAAATCTATCTATCTCAATTCTTTGTGTTTCTCAGCGTAAATAACCATTTCCTTTCCCATTTTGCCTTATTAACTAGGCTGAGAGGGATCCAACACCTTTACATAGAGCAGCAAAGTTATTGATTAATGCACAGATGGATGATGGAGATTTCCCTCAGCAGGTAAGCTCTAAACAAATTGACTTGTGAATGCAATGCGCTCTCCCAAAGAATTTTAGTGCAGTTTTCTGTTTAATTTTATTCTCACTATATTCCTATGAATTTATCCACACAGGAAATTCTTGGAGTCTACATGAAGAATTGTATGCTACATTACGCGGAGTATAGGAGCTATTTCCCGTTGTGGGCGCTTGGTGAATACCGTAGGCGCCTTTGGTCACCTTCCCAGAATGTCTAAGTTCAAGTTCAAGATGTAAAATAATTAACCAAAAAATACTTTTTTGTGCTTTCTTTGAGTATGTATCCTTCAGTTTTCAGCTTCATGTTGTTTTGGAATAAGAAGTCCAGTATTAAACAACAACAAAAGCCCATGAATATCACTACGATTTATGAATAACTCACACTGAGTACAGTGAGCACATGAATAACTAAGATTACTCTAGATGTGTTGTTGCTCTGCTTTGTCTTCTGATCATAGGCCTATTGAAGAAAACATTTGTTATTAGTCAAGTGGGATAGTTACCTTCTCTCTAGGTCTTGTGTGATCAATATACTCTGAAGCTGCTTCTGCAACTGGGCTCTTAGCTGGTAATTGGAAGCCACACTTCTATCCAAATTCTCCTTCTTGTCTAGAAGTTGAGATTTTCTCATCTCAGCTGCAGCTATCTCAGAATTATCTGAATATCTATTAATATGCTGAAGTTCCGTGAAGCTTGACTTGACCTGAAAGATGGATCAAGCTAATATGAAATGTACAAAAAAAAAAAAATAGCTGCTCATGGTTAGCAAATATCACAGAAATTTTTCTAAATATCAAAGGTATACCAGATATGTTGTGGATGAGAGCAAGGGGACAGAGATTTGTAAGGGAACATTTAACTATCACTTAACTCTCCCTGTTACATCTGAAATTCTACTCAACACAAAAATTGTGATTGTTATAAGGCAACCAAATTTTGCAACTCCCAATTTGAAAATGCATTTGTCAAAAGCCATCCAACAGCAGATCGTATTTTTTTTTTTTGAAAATTGAATATAATGAAACCAATAATTTCGACTGCCATTCACATTCGAGGCTCACATGTTTAGTATTTTCCAGTTTTCTTCACTGTTGCTTTTGATTTTCAGTTGCCAAGAAACCTTAATTATATTACTCAGTGGAATCAACTATGAGGACAACCTGGCAAACTCAACTTAGCTCAGCCAACATGGTGCAAATCGACTAAACATCATCAGCACTAATTTTCTTCTTGACATGAGTAGTCAATCACTCCTCTAAGTTCATGTTTTTTTATTTTCCTCATCTTCACTAAGTTTGTGGTTTTTACATTCCTATTGCATTGTCAGAATTTTGGTTATAACCAACAATAAATGGTCTTTCATTTCCTCAACCCTTTCTTTTCCTCTTCTTGTTATGTGGAAGCTTAAAGACATGATATCAGATTAACATATTCATATGCAATCAATTCTATGGCTGTAGGAGATCAGCCAATTTATTTAGTGGCAATTTTGACTCTTACACAACGACAGCGCAAGCGATAAAGCAGCATTTAGCATTGTAAATTGGTATATTCATCAAGAAAGATTAAAGCAAACTTATATGAGGAAAAACACACAGAGGGCATAAATGGGATTAATTGCTGAAAATATTGTACATTGGCTATACATAATTCATCATTTTGGGCAAATTATACTTTAACCCCCTCAACTATGAAAAAAAAACGTTATTTCACTTTTACCCCTAAATTATGTAATTTTTTTTCACTTTATCTTGATAAGTCAACAATTTCCATACAAAAAAATGATGAACATTTACAATTGGAGCGGATAATCAAAGTAGTGCAGGGACCAATGTAAAAAATTCAATAGTTGACGGAAAAAATAAAAAATAAAAAGTCATAGTTCAAGGGCTCAAAGTGTAATTTACCCTTACCATTTCAAATGTCAAATAAGAACACATGAACTTCACTTTACACCTTGAAAGATTTAAGAAATTTTACTTTGAATCCTCAAAGATTAGATTTTTCATATTATACCCTGACATCGTTGTCAAATCGCAATTCGTATCGTGAATCGGAATCCTAAATTTGAGAATCGTAAATCGTATCGAATCGTGAATCGTAAGATTCGACACAAAATTTGAACAAAAATAAAAAATAATATTACATATTTAAAATAGACAAAATATTGAATATTGAACATTATTACATTCTAAAAATAATCAATTGACAGAATCACGTCGTCTAAATAGAAAGACGCTAGCCTTTTGCTTCATTTTCATCTTTTGCTTAACTATTTTCAAATTCAACAACTTGAAAAAAAAATTTATTAAAGAACCATGACTATTTAAGAACCAAAATAGTGACACCCAAGATAGATTAGGTTAGAAACATAAATGAAAAAAGAACAAATAAGAAAATTGATTAGGAGAAAACATATTGACCATCATTTTGAAATAAAAAATTAGAACCTAACAAACTATCTATGAAAGAATTGAGATAAAAAATCAACCGATGATGCGTGAGCGTTAGCCATGACCTTTAACTTTAGACAATGCAAGACGAGCTTTAGATGACGTCAAAAGAGAGAACGAGCAAAGAGGTTGAGTTTTTATTAGGACGTGGGTTTCTCTGCAAACAAAACGACGTCGTTTTACTGTTTAGCGGATAAAACAACGTCATTTTGCTAAAATTTGGGTTTTAAAACAAAGTTATTGAATCATACGATTCGTGCGAAACGAATCGAATCGTAAGACGATTCAACTCTAAAACAATTCTCATATAAGATATACATCATTTTGTACCTGTATCGAACCAAATCGTATGAATTGAATCGCGAATCGTATGATTTTGATAACTATGTACCCTGAATATATTATGTGTTATAATATGGCAATTCTGTTAGTTTCAAGGGGTGACTTTTAAGCGAATAACCAAAGGAAGCTAACAGAAGGGCTACATTATAACCCTTTCAATACGTGAAAATTTTAATCTTTACTGATGCAAAATGAAAAAATTTAAATCTTTTGGGGTGTAAAATGCAATTCCCCTTATCTATTTACCTCCTTCATGCGTTTTCTCAATTCCTCAACTCGAATTCGACATTCAACAGCAAAATTCTGAACTCGTTCCCCAAATTCTGCAATATCAGCACTCTTCGAATTATAATACTTCTCCTTCTCCTTCTCCAACTCCTCCAGCACCTCCACCTCACTCTTCAGAACCCTAGATAGGAACCAAATCATCCACCAATTCACTTCAATTTATCCAAATCTATTATATACATGCCGAGTAATGGAAACAAACCTACACTGTTGTAGATAGTTGAGGTAATTGGAATCGAGGCGGTCGATCTCCGATTTGAGAGAAGATATAATGAAGTGTTGCAAAGCGATTTTGTGGTCGAGCTTTAAGCAGCGTTGTTCAATGGATCTGATGTTGGTGAGCTTTGACGATAGGAGTTGAGACTTGTTTATTAGAAGTTCTTTCTCAGCCTGCGAGTGTTAAAATTGAACTTGAAGAGGATTGGAATTTGTTAGAGGGAGGGAGAGAGAGAGAATGAAGGTAGGGCGAGGGTGGCAGACCTGGAGGAGAGAGAGGCGTTGGTTTCTGCTTTGCTCCATTTGTTCCAGCCTTTCCCGGAACGCCGATGAGAGCACCATTGCCGATCACACACACAACACTCACCCACCCACCGAGAGAGAGAGAGAGAGATTTTCACACTGGTTTTGGAAATCTGGAGGGAATTATTGGAAGACAAAACCAAGTCCAACACGAGATGGAGGCAAAACCAAGCCCAATAAAGGATGGAGGCAAAACCAAGCCCAATAACGGATGGAGGCAACATCATTCAAAATCAAGTCCATTCAGGGCGGAGTCTGACAAATTTTTCGTGGGTGCAACCTTAAACATCGAACTATTTAACTCCAAAAATTAACAATGTTTTTATCGAACCATTATTTCTTTAAAAGAATATCAATTAAAGGCATAACTTTCATATACGAGAAATATAACAAAAAATCAACAACAAAAAAAAATAATCTTCTTATTAAGTTATCATCTATAAGATCAGACAATTTTTTTTATCAATAGTTGATTCAAAATTTAATTTCTTTAGTCATATACAACTTAGTATGCATTATTCAAGTTGAATACATCAAAATAGTTTAGAAAAATTGAACAATTTTAAACAAAAATAATTTAGAAAAATTAAATCTACCATAAGTCAATTAAAATCTAGGGTCAAAAAAAATTAACTAAATCAATCTTAGATATAAGAATAACTTAATCTATCACAATCAATTTACTCAAGCTCAATCAATTGAAATGATTTAATCCAAAAAGTAATTTATAACACGTAAATTCCAAATATAACAATTCAATTATTTGAACAAATTACAATTGTCAATATCAATTCGAAAATAGCACATAAGAGAGAGAGAGGTTCCACAAAGGAGGGATTAAAAAACTGAGGAGAATGAATTTCTAGAGTGTAGAGCTAGAACGAAGAGAGAATCTAAGGATCCATGGAAGTCAAACGGAGAGAGAGCACAAAGGAGACGGGCGGAGTTTTGGCCGGAACAAGGAAACCAAGGACCTATGCCCTAATAAAGTAAAAAGGGTTGAGTTATTCCCACCCCACAAATCTCCGTTCTCACCCCATTAAACTATAAACAAAAAAACTATTAAGTTCATCCCTTTGATACCCACCGCACTTGTTACTAAGTTCACTTCATTCTATACCCACCCCATTAATAACAAAACTTATCTCAATGTTCACCTCGAGGGTTTCTTTCTATATTTATCTCACATAGTCTATACACAAAATATATTCAACTAGATTTCACTCTAGGTTTCTTTCTCGCAAATTTGCTTCAACTGTCGCTGTCTGATCTCTATTTTCTCCGATCTCATTGTCGGAACAATACTCCGACTCCACTATGCGCTTCTCTTTCTTCCTTTCTTAATCATCGGTTGAAGGAATTCGTAGAGAAAAATATCTTTTTTACACCCAATTTCTCAATATATAGAAAAAAATCTCTTAGACTCTCTATTGGAGGTCGCATCTAAAACTAAGTTTCTTGAAAAAGAAAAAAAAAAGATCATCAAGTCTCCCTACTTGAATCACACAGTATATACATAATTGTTTGTTCAGTTTTAATAGATAATCCAATTGAATATATTTTTTATAGACTGTGAAAAAAATTCTAAAATAAATATTGAGATAAGTTTAGTTGTTAATGGGGTGGGTATAGAATGGGGTGTACTTAGTTATTAGTGGGGTGGGTATAGATGGGGTGAACTTAATAGTTTTATGATTTATAGTTTAATGAGGTGGGAATGAAGATTTATGAGGTGGGAATAGTCCAACCCAAGTAAAAGTCACTTTTTACTTTTATTGAAGTTTAAAGGAACCCCACATGTTTGAGAAAAATTCATGACTACCCTTAAGTTTAAAGCTTTTCAATGGGGGTAATATCTAACAAATTCTAAAACTTCAAAAATTTCAAACTACACTCCAATATTTTTTCAAATTTCAGTGGAGACACCTACCCCCACGGTAGATCTACCGCTGAGTCCAATACTATTTTTTAAATTTTTTTTTACTATTATTATTACAACGGTTAGATAGGAAATTCGAATCGGTGATCTCTATTTTCTTGAGGTGGGATTAATTATTTCGGAACCATCTAGTGCAGACTCATAGGTCTCAAGTCCAATAATAGTTGGAGGTAAAACCAAATCCAATATTAGATGTGATTAACTCACTTATTATTTGATAACATTTTTTTTATATATTTTTTAAGCAAAAAAGTCATTTTTTCCCAAAAAAAAAAAGAATTTTTTATTCTTATTTACAAGAGGGATGTAGATGCCTCTTAATCTATCCATGCATATAAGCATTACAATATATGTGATGAAGGTTTGAGAAAAGGAGTAAACTATAACTAGGAAAAGCAAACAAAACAAAAAAGTAGAAGAATAAATCTATAATATATATTATAAAAGTCAATTTTGGAGGAGAGATAGCTTAATTGAAAAAAGTTTCCTCCTTAAGTCCAACTGAATTCCAACATGTAAGTCATCACTTCCAAATTTTTCATAACTATTTTACATTTGAATTTCTTATCATATTTATTAACTAATTCATATTTAATTTTTCAAAAAATTTCAATTTTTCACATTAATAAATAATTTTTCAGTAATATTATGATAGGATGAAGTCTGAGCAGGGATGGGGTCTAGGTGTAAGGGTGGTGATGAAATATATTGCAAATTATATGTATCATACTGGACAACCATTAATATTACTTCTAAAACAATCTCATAGAAAGAAAAAATGTTATCATACCCGAGTCTTATCAAACTCCATACGATTTTCATTTTTGTTATATTCCCATTAATTCGTATTAACTTATAAACACAAGTTTCATTAAATAGTTGGTAGATATTAAAATCAAGACACTTTCTTTATGGAAGATAGATAATTTTGTTTTGAAAAATAAATATTGCAACATAGCTCAATATGTCCCCAAAGGTTGCACCAATAGTCTAGTGAGGACTTGTTGCTACAAAATAAGTCTATCATATGTTGTGACACTACATATTGATGATTAACCGAAAAATGCTGCTAAGTGAAAAACAAATTATCTCCCTCAGATGATGAGAGTCCAAATCATGTGGTCTATTTATTATTGATAAGTAGGTTACATGATAAATCAACTTTAAGCAAAAGTTAACCCATTACATGAACTCCTAGGGAACACTAATAAGAGATAATAACGTGAGGATAACTATGAAACATATGAAATAATCCAACATCCTCCTTCAACTTGGACTTTAGATGATTATAAACTACCATGCAGACAGAGATTTGGTAAAAATATCGACGACTTAAGCCATAGTAGAAATATGTTGAACTTTAAGCTCTGAACAATCTGCCACGAATAAAATGATAATTTACCTCTATATCCTTTTATACGACCATGAAAAATTGGATTTGAGGCAACTGGGATGATGGAAATATTATCACATCATATAATCAAAATAGGAGCCCCTTGAATCCAAAGATCATGAAAATAGCATTTGAGCCAAGTAATGCCAACCATGGAGTATGTCCAAGGGTAGTATATTCCTCTTCAGCCGATGAGTGCGCCATTGTTGGTTTTTTTTGGTGCACTAAAAAATTCATATTATTCTCCAAAAAACATGCATGAACTGGCAACAAAGCGACGATCTATGGGATTACCTGCCCAATCGACATCAGAATAAGCAATAATATATAAAGAGGACAAACCTTGAAGGTGAGTCCATGGTCTGATATGCCTTTTCTAAAACGAAGTATTCGTTTAACAATAATGAATTGTTTGTTGAGAGGTTTATGCATACATTGACAATCATAATTAACTACAAATGATAAGTCATGACGAGTGATGGTGAGATACTATAATGTACCAACAATACTCCTGAAAAGATTCAGATCATGAAATGCATCATCATCAGCAGGGGCAGTGGAAGGCTTGATAGAAACTAGTGAAACTAAGAGCGAGTTAACCCAATAGAATGACCTCAATCCCAAGAAAATAAATGAGTAGACCAAGATCCTTCATGTTGAAGGTGTTGCCCAATGTTCGAACAAATGAATCAATGAATGTTTCAGTGTAATCAAGGTCATATTCTTGATTAAATCCCTGAGCAAGCTGGGCTTTATGATGAGCCACTGTTCCATCAACATAAGACTTGAGTTTGTAGATCGACTGTGCACCCTATAATTTTTCGATTAGGAGGTGGAGGAACTAGACCCTAGGTCCCATGGGTCACGAGACTGTTGAACTCAGAAGACATAGCATACCACCATTCTTTGTGATTGGTGGCTTAAGCAACCGAACTGGGCTCAAGCACAACATGATGTGGCATAGATTGGGCATTGTGGGAAACGATATCTTTTCTTTTGATCGAGTCACCATTGGTGGTGATTCCTGGGAGTGGCATGAAAGGTTTCAGGCAAAATAGTTGAAGAAAAAGGGCCACTAGTAACAAATGGAGGAATCTGATTTGGTATCATATCTGATAATGAATGAGACAGGCTGGAGATTGAACTGGGACTATTATTGGCAAGATCACCTGATGAATTGGACCACACATATGATGAGCTTGCAGATGCTGAAAGATTGCTTGCAACGATAGAAGGCTGAGTTGGGCAAAATGATATGGGATTTGACTGTTGATAAAAATCGGTAGCATAATTGGGAATGTGATTTGATAGTGGCCCATAAGATAGGGATAGGGTCCTATTGAAAAAGGAAAAATGTTTTCCACAAACTCGATATGTCCAAAAATAACTACTTTACCAGTTTGAATGTCCAAACATCAATATTTTTTAGAAAATGAGCAGTACTAAAGAAAACAACATTTATGAGATATAGGTTGAAGTTTATGTTAATTGTAGGGTTTGAGCCAAGGATAACAACCACAAACCAAAGGTTTATAAAATGATCAAATCGGGAGAGGTATCAAATAGCCACTCATATGGGAAAATATTATGTGTAACAAGACTAGACAATCAATTAATCAAAAACAATAGTGCATAAGGCATCAAACCAATACAAGGTAGGCATGGAAGTTGTATGAAGCATGGAAATTCAATTTCAATAAAGTGTCAAGGCTTTCGTTCGGTGATGTATTGTGTTTGGATATATGTGGGTATGAGCATTGATGAATGATTCTAGAGGAGGTAAACAATTCACGCACATGGTTCTTGACAAATTCACCACCACCATCACTACGGAAAATTCTGAGTTTGGTGGAAAGTTGGTTCTCAACCATAGTTTTAAAATAAAGAAACTTAGTGTAAACTTCCGATTTTCGGTGCAAGGGGTATAACCAACAAAACCAGGAAAAATAATCAATAAATAGAACATAATAACGAAAGCCAACACCAGATAGCATTGGGGATGGTCCCCAAGTATCAACATGAATTAATTTCAAAGGAGAATTAACTGAAGAGAATGACTTAGAAAAAGAAAGTTTATTACTTTTGCCTACATTACAATACTCACAATGAGCAACACCACGATCATAAATAGGATAATATGACAAAAAAAGTAACAATATTAAAGTATAAGTTGAAGGATGGTCAAGCCGGTTATGCCAATCAATTGATGAATACTGAGAAGTATACAAAGAAAAGTTTAGTTATGTAGGGGAAAGTGAAGAGTGTAGCAGGTAGAGACCATTCTTACTATCCTTTTGGATTAAAATCCTCTTGGTGACTTTATCCTAGACAACCAAACCAAAGGAGTCAAAAGTGAGAATGAAATTAGTATCATGAACAAACTTATGGACAAACAAAAGATTAGAAGAAATGTGGGGTGCATGAAGCACATTATTGAGAAAGAAAATGGTAGTAAGAGTAGAGATCAAACCAATGTCGATATTCTGGATTGGTAAGGAGTTTTCATTGCCAACGGTTGTTTTATCATTGACAGGATAAAGGGTATGTAGAGAGAGGTTCGACAAATCATAGTTAATGTGATTGGAAGCCTCATAGTCAGTGTACCAGTTGGAATCAGGGGGTTGAGGTGGATTGGGGCAAGGAAGGCTTGAGATGGTGATTGACTAGGGCCTTGGTAGGTTCTGATACCATGATGATAAACCGAAGAATATGCTAAGTGAAAAACAAATGGATCTCCCTCATCTGATGAGAGTCCAAGTCATGTGGCCTATTTATTATTGATCTATAGGTTACATGATAAACCATATCTAAGCAAAAAGTAGTCCACCAGATATATTTCTAAGTATAGAGGAACACTAATAAGAGATAACAACGTGAGGATCACTCATAGAGTTATTAACCTGTGAAGCCGCTAGTACATATACAGTAGAGAATGTGCGATTCAGGAATTGACACTCATCCCCTTCGCCTCCAAAATAACATCCTCTCCCACTCTTTCTTCCTCTCGCTTTTCCACTCTCCCAACCTAGCATTTGCGAAGTTAGAGAATTATGAGAAGTTAGGGTGATAACAATAGATTTTCAATATATATACACACATACATACACAAATGAGTATGTGCGTTAGTATTCGAGTTCTCAAGTCACATGATGGAACAAGATTGAATTTCTAAGAATTAGGAGAATGGAGAGGGACCAACTCTGAAAAAATGATTGTTATATAAGTAGATAGATAGATAATATATAGGTACTAGTAATAATCTCGTACCTGAATACACTCTCCAATATCAAAAATTGAGCATTGATCGTACAACATTTATATATTAAATAGTAATTTATTTTTTACTTTTCTTTAATTATGTAATTTAAAATTAGAGTAGAAATAGAGAAAATAAGAGAGGTAGGGAAGAGAGAAGCGAGGTAGGCGTGGGTTAGTGGAGTAGTCTAGTATAGGGGCGCGTGTTGATTGGGTCACTAACATTAGGAGTCATGCAGAAAAGATGATGTTTTTGGAACATAAATTTTTTTTTGAAATGAATTTTTTACCAGTAGATGAAGATTAGATTAGTCTCAATCATTGTTGTACTTTTATAAATATTCAATTCAAATTGCTAGTTATAATATTATATAGATATTGAAATCAACAAAATCAGTACTAATCACTATTATAAATGTTTGACCGGCCTAGCTTGAATTCAAGTCTTAGCACAAAAAAGTTGTGAGTTGCTCGGCCCAAAATGGGTGTAGACATTTGCCCCAAGCAAGCCCAATTCTTTTTTTAATTTTTTCGGAGAATAGTGAAGGGGTACATGAAATTAGATTTATTGGTCTTTAAGTATATATCTCTTAATGTTAGGTCCTTTAGTCATCACCTTCATAACTTACTTTTATTCAAGTACACATTTTGACTTTTTTGAATTTTTCTTTAATATATTTTCCCTCCTTTAAATCATACATATTTCTTTTTGGTAGTTCTTTTTTTAAAATTTGTTTTATTTTATTAATTAGCCCCTAAGTTAATGGGAGAATTATATCTGTAGAAGATTTGATGCTAACATTGATTTAGTATATCTCAATCATTTTGAATTTTGAATTGTTTTCTCATTATCTTTGCCATCAAATATATCACTCTTCTTCTTCTCCAAATTATCAACCATGAATGTTCAGAAAAGTTCAAACCTATCATCCTTCTTATTCTCCGGCAAACACGAAAAAGCTCAAACAAATCGTATTTTTTCTTTTACAACGTTTAAACATTATCAGGATGAATTTAAGCTTTCTTTCATTTCTTTTTAAATTTTTTCATTTCACAGACTGTTAGTTAGCTACATTTTTTTTTCACAGTTTTCGTATTCATATTTTGGTACCCACCCACGCATAGACATTACAATTTCTGTTTAAACGTTTATTTTTTTATTTTTTTTTAATTTGTTTGTTCCACATACTGTTTGTTAATTTTGGTTTTTTTTTCATAGTTTTCGTATTCATATTTTGGCACCCTCTCACACACATGCATTACAATTTATATTTTTTTGATAGATTGATATAAACCCACGCAATTGGAAAACAATGTGCTCGGTGACTTTCGTAATGAGAAAATATGCATGTTCACATGGGCACATGAATTAATTCAGAGATTTCATGATTGTTTTTTACAATTTGGAATTATAAGCAGTAAATTATTCATAATTTGGTATTTTGTATCATCATATGTATGTTCTACCTTAATGTATGCTCTTCCATGTTTGTAACCACGTTTTTTTTTTATTAAATGGAAGATGTTGCAATGGATAAAACGGTGTTGTTTTTTTGTAGATACGGTATTGAGACATTGATTATTAGAGTATCTATTAATTCAAATATATCTCAAATTGTGTGTGGAGTTTGTGAAAATTGGGATGAGTTGTTCAATTTGCTGATTCGATTGTCATATTCTATACCGGGTCACCCTTCATGCATGTTGCGAAATGATGTAGATATGACGAACATGATTGGATTGAAATGTAGTATCCTAGACAATTATGTTGATGTTAAGGTGTTTGTGGATGATGACAAGGTAGGTGCTTTGTTTAAAAATGATTCAATTTGGGATGTCCACATAGGTGATGACGGTTTTGATTCTGAGACGGATTTACTTCCCAGTTTTAGTTCTCACAATGAGAAAGTTCTTCTAACATCATCCTGCAATAATGAAATTTGGCACATTGGACAGAAATTTGAAGGTGGTTAGTCACAGTTTTGAAATGCACTTTGCAAATACTAGATTGAGGCTAGTTTTGAATTTAATTACATAAAGAAATGTAAATCGAGGGTCGTTGCTGAGTGTTCGAACAAGTATTCTTCTGGTTATGGGTGTTATATCAATGCAACAATCTAGAAGGTTACCGATTTCTTTTGTATTAGGAAATTGCATAATGAACACAGTTGTGGGGTATATCTACGAACGACATAAAACAAGAGGATGAGTTCTAATTTGATTGTAGAATTGATTGTTGATCGTGTTTGTAGACATACAACAACACGTCCAACTGAAGTGGTTGCTAATTTTAGTTCAGATTATGGGCTTATGATTTCCTACGATAAAGCATGAATGGGGGTTGAGAAAGCAAAATGTATGTTTTTTTGGGGGATCACTCATTGTTGTACGAATAACTACGTTGGTACGTTGATGTTGCGAATCGTATTAATCCGGGTAGCCATATTGTTTTAGATTGTGATGATGATGATGAGGATGGCTGTTTTCAAAAGATTATTCTTGTCATTTAAAGGTTGTATCGATGGCTTTAATTATTTTTGTTCACTTTTCTTCTTAGATGGGACATTTATGAAAGGTGCGTATAGAGATAATCTTCTTTCGGCAACTACAAAAGATGGTAATCAAGGTATAATATATCTATTTTTAAATTTTTTTTTTGTTTACTGCCACTGTTATTGTTTGCAATTACACTTTGTGTTGTTTTGTTTTTCAATTTGATGATGATTTCATGACTTATATATGTTGTATTTCAGGTTTATTCCCTTTGGCTTTTGCGGTTATTGATTCTGAGAATGAATCAAATTGGTTTTGGTTTTTGCAACGGATAGCTAAAATATTGAATCTCAGTCGTGTTATTACTTTTGTATTTGATCATAACTTGGGCTATTAGAGGCTATGCCTAAGGTGTTCCCAAATGCTCACCCCACATTTTGCTTGCAATATTTGAAAGCAAATCTGAGAGACAAATTTAGCGGTGGTCATTTCTCGAATATATTCAGGGAGCATATGGTTGTGTTGCTACACGTGAGTGTGCTTATGCACCAGTAATATCAGTTTTTAATGAGAAAATTGAAGCTTTCCATCGTGAAGGTGGTTCTAACGCGGACATGTTCCTTTCCAATCTTTCATTCGAACATTAGACAAATGCTTATTTTTTAGGGAAACGTTATGGTGAGGTGTCTTGAAATGCGAGAGTCGTTCAATGCGTGGATTATGAAAACTCAACATTTACCGATTACTAGTATGGTTGACACTATTAGGGGACAGATAATAGACCGAATTGGTTGCAGGATAAAGATAGCTTCCGATTGGAATGAGAATTTGTATCCTAATATGACATCCAGATTGCAAGCTGCTTTTGATGAAAGAAGGTCTTAGTCTGTATGGGTTTTGAACAATGAAGTGTATGAAATCATGTCATACCCTTCAGTGTCTATCAATATTGTGAATGACACGTGTTCATGTTATTAGTGACAAATCAATGGGTTCCCTTGTGCACATATTGTTTTTCAATACGTAAGTTTGGACTGACTATCAACGAATTTTTGATTATTACTAACATATGAGTACATACAAGAAGTCATATTTTGAACCTATTTATCCAATACTAACTATGGATCGTCTTGAACATTGATATTTTGCCACCATCATATAAGAAGCAGCCCGATAAACCAAAGAATCGCAGAATACGATTGAGGGGAGAACTCAGAAGAATTCATTGTGGTAGGTGTGGGCGTTTAGGCAGTCACAACAAGAAAACCTGTAATGAGTCGTTGTAAATTAACACGGCTAATCAATAATGACAGTATTGAATGTGTTTAGTTTAACATAAATTGTTTTTTCATTTTTTGATTTTTGGTGTGTTATTGTCATAGTTACTGTTCATGAGCTTCCTTTTTGTCAATGATCATTTCTCAAAAAATTAGAACCATTGAAGTATTATCGCTTATGTGCATATACCATGCATGCTTTGCATTTTGCGCATCTACCTTGTTATGATACACTATACATACACACTGTTAACAGTATTATATACACTTCTATTTCACCCTGAGTTCTTATTGAAAATGTTTTTCACCTGACTCATTGGTAAACATCAAGATGGAACACTGGTTTGTTACACTGTGGAAATCATAGTGTATGAATATGTGTGTGTGTGTGTTTGTCTGTCTGTTTATGTCCATGCCCACACTGCTATGTTACACTGTGTTTTTCACAGTTAACAGTAAGCAGACACATTTCTTTTTCTCCCAAAGTTCCAAACGAAATTGATTTCACCTACTTCATTCATAAACAACAAGATGGATCACCGTCCTATGATACTGTGGAAATCATAGTGTATGAATATGTGTGTATGTGTGTCTCAATGCCTAAACTGTCCTGTCACACCAAGAATTCCAATCGAAAATTATTTCAACGGCTACATTCATAAACAACAAGATGGAACATTGTACTGTCACACTGTCTTAGTGTATGAATATGGAACATTGACCTGTTACACTGATATGTCTAAATGAGAAAACAATCAAAACCAAATCAGAACTTCATCATCTTGGACAATTAAAAAGCATTTTGGACAATTAAACTACAGAATATGCAATTCAATACTGTTCAACTTATAAAAAAAATACATATGTAGTAGTCATTCATTTGTCCACAAATGTTTTCTTCAATTCGTGTCTTGTTTTGAAATTTGCTTCAGTCTATGAATTTGGGTGGTTCAAGAAGAGTAAAACCATTTTGGCTCGGAATTCCTTCAATTGTGTTGTCGTCAACTTCTCTTCTATTACTTCTTCTTTTGTAAGCTTTTCATTATGTAACAAACAAAAACACCGCAATCAACCCTGAATTATTTTTGTTTAGTTAATATGATTCAATGTACTTTTAAGTGTAACAAACAATTTCAGCACTAAATTATTACGAGTTCACTCTTTGTTGTGGACATGTTTCACATGATATAATTGGTAACACTTTGTCCTATGTATCGAGGAACATGTCTTTTGAATTATTGTATTCCGTAATCTTGTGCTCTGTATAATTTTTCTACCATTACATGAAATTAATTAGATATGGGATTCATAGGACAATAATTATGCCAACATAAAATTTTAATTTTGCATGTGCTTACCAATATAATTGCATCTTCGAGGTAGACGTCACGGGCTTCTTTCTTTCTTGGCCTAAATGAGTTGTAATGTGTCCAAACCCCTTCTTCAGTGTTCAACACAAGTAGAGTCCAGTGGTCAGGACCAAAATTTTATTTCCGACTATTTGAATTCATTGGAAAAACAATGTATTGCGAATCTACCATAGATGGGATATGATGGTCTATTTGTGTTTGATGGGCGTATGCTAGTTTTTGATCAGTTACAAATGACTACACATTCAAATATCATAAATAATATGTGTTATTCACATTCACAAATAAAAATAATTTTTAACTATTTTCTTATTAATTTTAAACAGGCTCACCTGAGAGAGGTTGTTGATGAAATAAGATCGTCTCTTAAAAGTGCACGTTTCATTGGATTTGTCAATCTCCTGTAACATATCAGCCCAACAATCGATGATCTTTAAAAAAAAATAGTTTACTTAAACATCCCATTCAAATAACATTAACACGACTTGTCCCCATTCATTAAGATAATTCTGTTACACTGTAATGACACCCTATGTAACTCAAAGATTGTAGATATTATGCTGACATGCCACACTATTTTGTTGTCATAACACTATTACACTGTCATGAGATTTTGATAAGACGTAAAATATTTAAATTATTAGAATACGATTGTAGAGTTCATATCCTCCCATAATTTTCAATGCATCCTCAACGTCTATGTAACTTTCCAATTCAATCTCAGACCATATTTTACCACTACATTTTAAGAATATAACAAAAAAGAAGTTTAATGTATCTTTTTTTGCATAAGTATGAACCATAAACATGAAACACATTTATTTATTTTTTTTGTGGAAAAGTGACACTTACCAGTAACCTTCCAACTCATGAATTTGCTTTAATTTGTTGAAATCAATTGCATCTAATGCTTAGCAATCTCGCCACATTTTTTTAATCTCTCACTCTATTTTCCCTTTAATTGTGGTGATCTTGTCCACTGTGTCATCATCTTCAATAATATCAATGTATTTTCTAGTTCATATTCCACTGAGCATGTTCTTAGTTGTCAACTTACATGTTGTCATGCTTTAATTCTTACCTTTTTTCTTTCCACTGTACTCAAAAACTTTATCTCTTTTTTCTCTTCCTGTTTTTTTTTTTTTTTTTGATGTTGTGAACCACTAAGGTTTGGCCTTTTTTTTATGTTCTTCGTTGTTCTTAATATCTCTGTGTTATGACATACACAGATAATTTGTCTATTTGGTCAATCAATTCACCATTTTCAGTTTCTCATTGTTGCATAATTTCCTTGCATGCTTGTATTTCAGCTTCAAATCCTTATTTTTCCTTCTCCATATTTTCAACTAGGATATTCAAGTCATATATCTGCTTGTCCTTTTCCATCAACTTCATTGTGAAATCAGCATTTTCAGTCTCCAAGGAATCATCACCAGATAACAAGTCTACATAATTTCGACCATTTTCATCTCTGACCATGTTTCTGATCACTATCTTCGAAACTTCATTCTCCTTTGAAAGCTCCTCAAGCTTCTATCTATTCAAGTCCTCTTTCTTTCTTAGATCAAAAGCATCTTTCAATGCATCATCATCTCCTTCATTATGCCACCTTTCTCAAAAATTGTTTTCAAACCATTTGTGTCTTCAGTATGCTCAAATTGGATTTTTGCATGTCCTTGTGTCGATTCATTAACCACTACCTCAAGGAGAGTTTTAAATGGCTGTCTTTCCTTACCATCCACCCCAATCACATCCATTATATCATCATCTTTGTCAAAAAGTGCGTCATGATTTGCCTCTTCATATCCTTCGTCATGCTCTTCTCCTTCTACTTGTGTTCTTTTTCCATTATCAATTTCTTTTTCCCTGATCACCTTGAATGAGACCTTTTCTCTTTTAGTGCTTCGTCTGGATTTGATAAACCTCTTTCTTCTTGTGTTCTTTTCAATCTATTCTTCAAAACCCGAGGAAAAAATATGGCATTCGATAAGATAAAACACAAAATTCTGAATGTAACAATTTGACATAACCCTGTCACACCATAAAATTATTTGACGTTTGTCCAAATTATGATAGCAACAATACTTACATTCTTTGACTTCAGCTTTTCCAATTTCTTTTGTTTCATAGCCCTCTGTAGACTAGGTAAATTCTATTTGACAAATGTTGGGAATTCATCAGGCTTCTCAATGTGGATACTTGTTGTGTGTTCCCAAAGCCAAAACTGCACAAACATACACTTATAATTAGAAGCATCATGATTAGGTTCTTTTATTAATATATATATATATATATAAAAGAAAATATGATGCATCTACAAACCACTTACCAGTAATAATAGTAAGCATCTAGTAACCCCAGTAGGTGTATCCCTCTTTTTTCTAAGCAATGAGATTAGTGCTTCGTGGATTGCTCATGACTAATCATAATTCTTCATCCCATCCAAGACCTCAAAGTAATAAACAGTACCCCATCCTAGACTGGTACCAGTGTGGGTGAAAAAAAGAGTAACCAGTAGGAATAGGCATAGAAGTCTTGCAACGTCATCAAAGTCATCTTGGGTTATACTGGTTGCAGCTTGCATCAATTTAGTCTTTATCAATGTTGATGTCAACCTGGTATCTTCCTTGAATATACGCTTCACAAACAATGTATTCTCCTTTCCATGAATGGATGCATCTACTAACTTTTTTCCATCTTCAATCCCAAATAAGATTTTCACATCACTTCTACGCAATTTAATTTCCTCCACTCCTATATTGAAATTAGAATCTCGACATTGAAACATAATATAACATCAAAGATATTGTAGTCACATTTTTTACACCATGTCTTGTCCACTTTATTATCAATAATACCTTAAAAATGTAACCAGAATGGTATTTTTTTCAACACAATCTTGTGTTCTTTTCTTAACCTAATGTCATCTACTGCCCTAATATTGGCAAGCATGTTGGATATGTACTTCGCATCATATTTCACTTCATCCACTGATTTTTTAAATTGTTTGTTGTTTTTGACACCCTCTTTCACAGATGATGGCTCCACACTTTGGTATGACACCGAATCTCTACGTCTGAGTTCGTATTTATTTTTAGATGGCTTCCTTTTTCTCACCATGACTGAATACTAATGCACATATGCACAAACATCACATTCTAAAAAGTGTGACAATATGTATTGGCTGAAAATTAAACATGTTATCAGGAAATGTGCACTCAAATTATACTAACAAAGTGTTCATTGCAATAATTACATTAGCAAGTGATGACTCAAAAAATATGATGTACATTTTCAAAGTATATCAAGTTATTGTTCTATAAAAAATCTAGTTTACAATGTACCAATAAAGTGTGAAACACATAACTTACAACTCAATTCCCAAATACAAGTGGGTTTATATTCAATAACTAGCTAAATTAAAAATGTACCAGTACAGTGTTAATATACAAAGTCGCAATACATAGTTATAATAAATAATTTAATATTATAAATTCCTAATATGTAGTTTTTTACTTCCACACTTGGGATTTTATATAGAGTAGAAAATGTGAAGGAAAAAAAGATCAAAAACAATACAGAAAAGGAGAAATTAGGGTTCAATAATTAAACGATTTACAGTGTATCAATACAGTGTCGCCATGAGAGTTTGAGAATGCAAATTCCAAGTTTTTAATTTTTCTACAACTACAAACAGAATTTTAACAATTCCAAGTTTTTAATTTTTCTACAACTACAAACAGAATTTTAACAAAAAATGTGATTTACCCAATCCAAAAAAAAAAATTAGAAAACAAACCCATATTCAACAATACAACCAGGGGTTCTAAAATTATAAGATTTTGGTTCGTAATTCAACTAAAAAGTGTATTAATACAATGTTACAAGAAAATTTTTCATGATGCAAATCCCTAATTTCAAGTTTTTTAATATACTAAATCAGCAAATCACAAAATGTGATTTGCCAAAAAAAAATAAAACAAAAAAAACCCATCCAAAAAATCATCTGTTGATAATGGTGTTCAATGCTTTTAGAAGCAATTAGCATACCAAAACAACGGAAAAAATGATTTACTTACCGTTTGAATTCAGTTCTTTTCTCCAGCAGAATACCGACGATCACTTTGGCAGCACACCCAAATCGGAATGAAACAAGAACTTGATCTTGTAACCCATTGTAACCTTCAAAAATTGGACTTTGAAAACCCAATCGTTGTTCAGTTTTTTTCTACACGTTTTGACTATTTTTTTTTGTTCGAATTTCAAACTTCCGATTTCAGTGGAAGGCGCCTTTTGTTTTGCGAGCAATGTTACAAAATTCAAATGAAACCCAAAAAATTGTAATTCAAATGCATATCATCCATTGGATAAGTGAGTCCCATCAATTTTTTCAATAAGGTCCATTCATCTCACACTCATCCAAGGGATAATATGCATTTGAGTTACAATTTTTTGGGTATTATTTGAGTTATATAGCATTTTTCTTGTTTTGCTTGGTGACTGCCGAAGTTGGAGCGTCGTGTTTGATAGGTAGACTGAATTAATTGGAAAGAATTTATTATTGGTTTTATTTTTCCAAAACCAGGTTAGGTAATTGCTGCATAGTAGTAGCGCAGTCATGTCTTTCTAACTTGGTAGATGACTTCTTTACAAAATATTTTCTAATATGGACTTATTCACTAATAAATATAATTTAGTATACCGGTCTCCGAAGGACCCTTCTGTTTTCTTCATTAGTTAAGTTTTAATTTTCATGTTAGGCTCTCTGAATCCTTAACCAAACTTATTCTAAACCAATCTACATCTATTTGCATCATAAATTTTCCATTCTCTCTCTCTCTCTCTCTCTCAAACATCAAACTCCCTACTTGTTATTTAGGATTGGACTCAGGATGCCACAATACACATAGGTCAGCTGGTGTTTATTTTGTGTCTCTGGTGTCGTTTTTGTTTGATCTGGTGATAATCATTAACTTTTGTGAAGTATTACATATGTATTTATTGAAAACGAAAAATCATTAAAAAAGAAAAAAGGAAAAAGATCACCCCCTAATTGTAGGTCCATAAGCCTCATTTGATGCCTTTTTTGTGGATATGATACATTGATTTTGAGATAAATTTTCATATCATTGTTGCACCATAGGGTATTCATGAATCCCAAAAGTTGGGGGTGGTTGCACCAGCCAAGTGGAACTACAGTCATATCCTACAATTAAAGGTAATAACTGTAGACAAACTTCCATGGCAAATAGGTTTTGGCTTTATAAAAGCATCTTCCTCAAATTATGCTAATTAAAGGTAAATCCAAAAGTAATGAAGACTAATCATTACCCCTAAACATATTGGGATGCTACTTAACCCATTAATCCATTTCGAATTAAACTTGTGGACCTAAGAAAATGGTCCCCACTAGTTAATTAAAAACAACATGGAGAATTCTGACAAATTAGATCTCTTTCAATATAATTTCTCTTAGTTTTTTTTTTTTTAGAGCAATGTTATCTGGACCTTTTTTATTGATCTTATTTGTTGAATTTATCATTCTCCATTATTAGATTAACAGTAGACCCCACTATTAGTTGGGATTCACTATCAATTCAATAAGGTACAAAATAACATTTATCTTTTGTTTTTTTAGTGGTATATCACACACCGTGTTTTAATTGTTAGCGTTAATTGTACTGAAGGTCCTCAAATTATTGAGTTTGTCTCATTTTAGTCCTCAATATTTCAATTGCATCATTTTGGTCCTTCAAGTATTGAATATGTTTCTACGTGGTCCCTCAAGTAGACAACATCTAAATTGCTAACGGTTTTTATCATAAACTTGTTACGTGATACATAAATATGGACAAAAAATAATTTGGATAGCTCTTAACCAAAATCTGGGTAGCTCTTGACTAAAAATGTTTAATATAGGTAGCTTTCGACCAAAATTTGAATAGCTCATAATCAAAACTGTGTAATTTAGGTAACTCTTTGACGAAAATTTGGGTAGAAATTTAGTCAAGAGTTATCCAAATTAATTTTTTGCTCATATTTAGGTATTACGTGATAAGTTTATAATAAAAAATAGTTAACAATCTAGATCATGTCTGCTTGAGTGACCACATAAAAATATATATTCAATACTTCAGGGACTAAAATGATACAATTGAAATATTGTAGATCAAAATGAGACAAACTCCATACTTTTGGGGACCTCCAGTGCAATTAACCCTAATGGTTAATATTACTTAAATTATAGTGAATTGCACTTAAATTTATGGTGAATGATCGATAATTAAGAAAAATTAAAAAATATATTAGAGATATTTAAATTGGAAGTCTAGCTGTTTAGTTAATGTGCAGAATAAAAGGCTTTTTCTTACTTTTAACATTAGATGTAACATGGTTGAATGTACCACGACCATGCATTTGGATATAGAAATTTTCTATTTGAACATATAAAGTGAGTTGAGAAGAAAGCATTCTAGATAAGGGTTGTCATGGACCAATATCATTATTCAAGTATAACTTACCAAGATAACTCCTTTGGCCTTGGTTTTTTTACCTTTTTTTTTTTTTTAGAGTGGATCTCGAAAGATATTAAAAGTCCTTTGTACATCTATTACTATCTATGTATTTATGAGATCAACTATTGAATTGAATTTTGTTTACTCGCTTACAATGGAGTATCTATTTATCTCCTTTTTAAGCTATAGTGTTCGAAATCATCCACTTTATATATCTCGATTGAGCCCATGGGTGTTCAAAATACCGTAAAAAGAATTGTGTCGGACTAGTGCCATGTGACTCAGACTTGATCTAAAAATGTCAAAGTCTTTCCAATTATCAAGATCTAAATAAAACTATTGTGGTCCAAAGGTTTGTATTGCAAGAACAGTATTTTCACTAATATTTCAATTTTATTAACTTAAATATTGAATTTAATATTTTCAAATTATCAGTTTTTTTTTTTTTGGTCAAGCATAGGAGAGAGGAACGACGAGGTTTAAACCCACAACCTTAAGGTCCAACAGCGAGGCGATGGTCATTAGGCCAATTGTTAACTTCATTATACGTTAATTGAAATCTTTATTTTTCCATACAAATAGGCTATTTAATTACAAAGTTGATAATTAATATATTTTACAGCCTACTAACTATTAGGGAAACATTGCCTATAAAAGCAAGGCGGTGGTTGCTTTGAAAAAGATACATCATACAAGTGATTCTTCCTCTTCCACCAACTTTAACTACTTCTTCCTAGAAAAAAAACTTTAACTACTTCTTCCCACATATTTCCTAATTTTCTATTATTACATTTGCATCCTACAACTTTTATAGTATCTTATTTTTCTACAACTCGATTGAAATCATGTTTATCCCTACCTCCCAGTCATAGATAGAATTATTTAAAAAATATATTGAAGGGAATCTGAACCCTAGCAAAAAATATGAAGTTTTTTTTTTCCCATTTCAAACTCATTAACAAGTTTTGATGCATATCTTTTCATTCATCTTTATAAACAACATCCAGAAGAGAGCAAGAGAAAGGGAGAGGGAGGGGAGTCGGAGAGATGCATATTCTAACTATTTTTAAAATATTATATTCAGTATACGAGAGTCCTATTGATAGGGATGGGTAGGGAAAGTACCCAATAGACCATCTTATTATCTCAATTTGAAAAAAGTTAATTCCCATACTCGAACCCAGACACATTAGTATTTACCACTACTACTTGTCCAACCCTTACAATAATTATAGTAATTAATTAACTGCTGGAAACACTATAATATTAAGCTAAACACCGTATGGTCCGTATATGTGGATGGTCCATTGTATGTCCAAGGGGTAGTCCAGTGCAGATGCAAACGAGTTATAAATTTAGACGTTCTAAGTTCGAAATTTTATAACTCTCTTTAGGATCAAGCTATGGGAGATCTGGAAAGGAATTAGTCGAGGGACACTCTTAACCGCAATAACAAAAAAAATCATATCTGTGAAATTGACATTTACTTTTCTATGTTCACATTCATTTTTTGGGATTCCAAATTAAGGATATTCACATAGTCTTTTCATATTCGAGGTAGGCAAGTTTTTTTCTTTTTTGGTCCTAAAAGTCGGCAAGTTGATTATGTTCTTTTTACATGTAAACAAAGCATATATATACTATTATAATCTGATTTATTCCCAAAAAAAAAAAACTGAACAACACTTCCATAGTTCAAGTCTAAATCATAGAGCTTGCCCCACATGTATAAGCTTTGAACAGTAACAAAAATATTTACAGTAATGCTATTAACTGAATTGAATTTGCTGATCAAATTTATAGTTACCATCGAATTAACAATGTTTGTTAACACTAGATGTGTTTCACTCAGTGAGAAACATAGGGGTACAATGAGAGGCTTAAGATGGGATGCCCTAAAAGATGTAACTAGGGGTACAAATTCACCTAAGCGAGGTCCCGACTCGTTCATTTATGAAAAGGATGGCTTGGGTTTGCTTGTTTCAATTAAGCTCAAGCTTAATGTTCGAGCTTAAAAATTGGCTAGCTCCAACAAAACTGAAAAAATAAAAGCATGACTCGTAACAAAAATAATACGTTAGTGTTTATGAGCCTAGTTGAGTTCAACGAGTCATTGCTTAGGCTCGGTTCGTTTATTAAATAAGTTTTAAAATCGAACCCGAACTTGATTCATTTTGGAAATGAACAAACTTGAATGATAAAGCTATTAAATCAATTCGAAACTATTCATCACCAACTCAGTTTGTTTTCCATCCATATATGCAACTCTCCCTCCTGCCTACATATGCACATGGTGGTACGTGTAAATGGTGTCTCCAGTTGATTTATTCCTCTATGATATGTGATTTGGTGGCGAAAAACGACTAAAACGAGCTACACCAAACAATCTAGGCAGTACTAGACATGTTTTCGGTAGAGTGTTCAAAAGAAAACTAACCATGTTACATTCTCTCTCTCTCTCTCTCTCTAAATTCTTTAAACATGGGTCCATCAATATTGTTGGGCTTCATGTGCACCACAATGGCTGATGCTAGAAAGATAACCACCCCACACCAAGATTACACTCACACACACACAGAGATGAGGTTACATGCTCCCCACCTCTAGAGACAGAAAATATAAAGCTTCTTTCAGAAAAGGATGGCACTTATCAATGCTGACGGTTGTGGACAGAGAATAAAGTTGAACCGTCCATTGTCCGTTTGAAGATAAAAATAAAAAATAAAAAGAACCGAACAAAGCCTAACCTTTTACACTTTGGCCCTCATTATCTCTAATTTTTATGTCAAACTTTATACTATTTGTCATCTATATATACGCGTGTGTGTGTGTGAGAGAGAGAGAGAGATATATGCAGAAGAAATGTTTTTATATGTAAGAACAGTTATGGAGTCCACGTCCAAAAGTAGAGAACTTTCTTTGCAACGAATGAGAATACAGCCTTACAAGACTGTTCTCTCACTGATTTCTACATAGTAAGTACAAGAACATTACGTACATGTTTTCTAAGTCTAGAGAGAGACAAAAGCAAATAGGGAAATAAATTTCATCTTCTTAACAATGAGAGCATAATACATTGATTCTTCCACATCAAACAAGCTCCGCCATTGTACTGACTACAGGCCTTGATATATTGCCTGGTACAATTCCAATTTGGCGCCATGAATGAAATTGTATCATCTAAATGATGGCAAATGGGAGTGAGAGTCATTCCAATACACTTTTTCTCAAGTATTTTTTTTTTTGGTTCAACGAAGATCATCTATCTTAAATTCGAGTATGACCCACTTTATATATGTAGGTCCTTCACCGATATAGGATGGGTGACTCAATATGAAGAGAATTTTAAAAAAAAAAAATACATTGATTGAGATCTTGATCATAGTAGATGGCCGTGGAAGGAAGGATTGTGATTTGTGACACACTTTTCAATATAGAGGAAGTTTTTTGGTCGTTGAACGAAATGGGTGTAACTTCTTTTGTTAAAGCATACCTGAAACTTCTCTTGTAATAAGGAGTCTTTAGTTTTCATGTGTTTCTGATGTGCCAAAACCCAAAAGGCCCAAAAGCAGCACCACCATTTCTTCTGCCAAAAATGTGCATGGGATTTACATAAACCCCCCCTTTTGCTTAAAATGGTCTTCTCATAAAAAGTTGAAAGGCTAGCAAATATAGAAACATCCAGTACACCAAACTTTGATATCCCATCGTTGCTTCCTGTTTGACATCAGGTGCCACAGAACCAAGAAAACAGGAAACAAAACTTAAAATATGATAAAATACAAGTATCACAATAGATAAACAAAATTCATGTATTAAGATTTAGGTTTTTTTAAATTGCGTTCAGTTTATAAAATATGAGTATTAGGTTGAACAACATATAATTGAGCATCCACTATAACAAAAAGCATAATTTGCGACGATTTTAAATTTGTCGCAAAAAGTTTACAATTAGCGACGATTTCACAAAAACGTCACAAATTTCGATTTTGGCAATTTTTTTACGACGTTTTTTTAAATACGTCGCGAAAAGGCGATTCCCTCCTAATTGGCTTTGGCGGGAGTGGGCAATTTTTTACGACATTTTTCATCACAAAAATAAATAATCTAAAATTTAAAGTAAAATAAAGTATAAATTTCTATTTTGGGCATATACCTAAACAAATATATAAAACGATTTTTGGTTTTTGAAACTATATGTATATATAAAATCGTCGCAAAAAATGATTTTTGTTGTAGTGATCCTACAGTTCCACAATATATGTGTATATATATTTTTTTTTTGTCAGACCATCCGGTATCCGAAAGCCACTTTGGGCTCCGACTAATCCGGATTCGAGCCGAGCAGGACCACAAGGGCGGCAAAGCTCTCCCTACCAAGCGCAGCTGCGTTCCCAAGACTCGAACTCGAGACCTTGGTTAAGCTAGAACAGTCCCTTACCAACTGATCTAACGCTCGTTGGTATATGTGTATATATATATATATATATATATATATATATATATATATATATATATATGGGCATATACCTAAACAAATATATACACCTCCAAATGAATTGCAAGAACAAAATGCATCTCATAATACAAGGTTTTTTTATTGATTGGTACAATATGGTTTCATTGATTCAAATACATATACAACATAGTTTAAGACATGCCTAACAATTCTTGAGTTAAACTCTCAAGAGATACTCCGTATACACACAACCTAAGAAAGAATTTCAATCGAGAAGTGAAAAACCTATGGATTTACCTTGGTGGCAGAGGAGGTGAGAGAAATAGAGGCTGATGAGGTTGAAGATGTAGTGGACAAAGCAGAGAGCCCAACATTGTACACCATGGTTTCATCAGGTTGATACAGACCATAGTTCCTCTCTGAAGTTGGTCCAGGCTTCATGTCCTCATTGAACAATGCAAACAAATAAACTTCTAATCTCATTCTTGGCCTCAAAGGAGTCCCTTCATTTCCCAATTGTCTTCTCAACAAATTCCTATTGTATAGTGCTGCATTCTCCATTGTTGCACCAACCTCATCAGAGTCACCTTTCGATGGCCACCCAGTCTCGGAAACCCTGACTTCTAAACCTCCAAAACCCATTCTAGCAGCTGCAAATATGACCGAATCTACTTGAGCATATAACATGTTGTCATAGTGTAATTTGGTGTAAGGGTCAACCATTCCTGAATTAGGGTTGAAGAGTAAATAGTCTAGAGGAATCCCATTTGGGTCATTTTTGTAAGCAAAATATGGGTATGCATTGATCCAAAAAGGTGCTTTAGTACTTGCCAAGAACTGTAAAAACTGTGGCATAATTCCGGCAAGCTCGGTTCGGAAACTTCCGGCCGACGGAGGGTATGACTGACCAAGCACTGCTAAAGAACTAGGGGTTGAAACCTGAATGAATTGATCTAGTCCTAATCGAACCAAGGCCTCATGAATGCTGACCAAAGCAGGAACAAGATTGGACATTAAGGCTATGTCGTCGCCGGTGAAAACCTCATTTCCGACCAGAATTCCGGTGATTCTTGTGGCCGGAAAATATGGCCTTATGTGGGTACTTACCCATTGAAGGGCTGCTTGTTGGTCCATTAATGTACCAACCATGTCATTTTCAACTGTTACCATTAATTCGATGTTAGAGTTAGCAAATGCTGTCAAAACTTGAGGATTCGTGTCATAAATCCTTGTTTTTGTTATCTTCAGTGACTGTAAAAGATCAATCACTCTCTCCGGTAGAGGTAAATTATTGCCAACTTGGCCATAGTTGATGCCAAGCGATTCAACTTCTTGTAGAAATCCAAAACCTTCCAAAACACAACAAAAAATATTCAATCATGTTAAAACAAACGCATTATGAAGATGAATTTAATTGCTAAACAGGTTAAGAACACTTAGTAAAACAGAGAGGATACCTGAGAAGGAGAGAAAGCATACAAGAAGAATATGTAGCATGGTAATCCTACTAAAAAATGTTGACATGAGAGAGAGAGAGAGAGAGAGAGAGAGAGAGAGAGGCGAATCTGGATCTTAACTAAAGAGAGAGGGGGAAGACAGAAAGATGGCCAAGAGGGGTATATATATGTGTGTGTTTATGTATATGTTGGGAATACCTTTCTTTGCTTGTTTGAATTTTTGGTTTTTGAGGTAAGAAACTATAGGTTATCTTGCCTTGTCCATGTAGGTTTTGGCTCTTACCTCTTTAAGTACTTGTTATGAATGACTTTGTCTTCTCATCTTCTTCCTCTCTCGTGGCTTCTTTTGGTCTTACGAGTGTCGTTTCGAAGACTCCAAATCTTAAATCCACATGACAAGCATACCCCCGACACTTTCTTCACTCGAAAGAAAGAGCAACCCCATCGGAAATTGTTGGGCAAATTTTGAGATAATGATAGTCAAATCAAAAAGAAATGCTGATGTAGGATTTGTAACATGAATTCGATAGAAAATTAGCGGATGAGTGGGTGAGAATTGACTAGTTTTCAGCACAAACTCACAAATGACACAACTTGTTAATACAAATGATAAATATATCAGATTAATTTTAAATACGAAAATCCGAATTTCTATGAGTTATATATGGTTTGTTAATAATTAGTGTAAAAGTTGTCAATCTAATCTATGGCTCTGTTATAAGCTTCCATTAAAAAGGAATGGAGAGTGGGTGATGTATCATGAGTTGGATTGCCTTTTTCACTCCTCAAGTTCATTGATTTTCACCCGGTCCTCTTGGTTGTCTTTCTTTCTGGTTTCTCCCTTTAGTTATCTTTTTGTTTCCACCGTGTGCGTGGGTAGGTGGCGTGTGGTGGCGGTGGGTTGGGGGGGGGGGGGGGGTGGGGGGCGGCGCCATATTAAATATATATCGCAGTAAAACAGTTTTATGCCTCATGTTCAATGATGGGTGAAATATTGATATGATAATAAATAAATAGTTATTCAATTTTTTTTCTAGTCAGAATAATATATGCAGTTTAATAATTTGATCGGTTAAAAAAAGTTTAATAATTATTTTTTTATTATAATAATAAAATTATTAAATGGGCTAAACGAGTCGTGTCGGATAACTTGTTTAATAGACGAATTATGTCTAATTTGTAGATTTTCACCCGTTTAATTAAACGAACACGTGTATGGATTGAATATTTTTCACACGAACCCGTTTAACCCGACACAATTGACACCCCTAATTCACATCCTAATGCCCACCATGTAGATTGCAAAACCTTATACACGATTGACTCCACCGTATATTTGGAAACCCATAATGACCTAAGGAAAATAATCCTTTGATTGGTGCATGAGAAACCAATAGAATCTCCTCCATTCCATCATGAAAACCAAATTTTGAGATTAAATCTTCTAAACTCATGCCGACCTCTATCCAATCCTTTCCAA
Organism: Ilex aquifolium; assembly: GCA_951799425.1. Classification (NCBI taxonomy): domain Eukaryota; kingdom Viridiplantae; phylum Streptophyta; class Magnoliopsida; order Aquifoliales; family Aquifoliaceae; genus Ilex; species Ilex aquifolium. The sequence goes on along the minus strand of OX637392.1, from coordinate 47,170,455 downwards.
AGTCAATATTGTTTCAACCGAAAATCATGCGATTTAGTACGAGAATCCGAATAGCTTGCAATAATGGTGGAAGGAATTTGAGTTTTCCTTTCCTTATCCGCATCTAAGACCTGGACGTTACATGCTTTTATACGCTTTGTGTTTAGATAAAGGTTGCGAACTTATTCACAAAACTCGACTTTTTTTATAGACAGGAAGACGAAAATAACATTGTGAATAAGCTCATTATATGGCAATTGATTGCTTATTCACTATTGTGGCGAGTCTTCCTTAATTGACTCTCCACAGGTAACTAATGTTTCTAATGGATCAAGGTCGCAATAAGGACCTCCATAGTGTTGGGTTTGAACTCTTCATTTTGGATCCTCTTTAGTTTAGGTACAAACACATTAGGTTTTCTGTGCTATAATCTGAATTGAGCTCCAAGGACAACACCCATGTGAAGCAGTAGAAACAGATGAGTGAAAATAATCTTCTTTTTTTTTGGGTGAATTTTATTTTGTACCCTAACAGATTTTAAATTTCTCACTTTATACCCTTAAAGATTAATTTTTTTACATTGTACCCTCAATATATTAAAAATATTGTAATATGACCCTTCTATTAGCTTTCTGTTAGTTTTTTCGTCAGTGTTAATGAGTTGATTTTTGACAGAAAAAATAACGGAAACTAACCAAATGGTCACATTACAATACTTTTAATATATTGAGAGTGCAATATAAAAAATTTAATCTTTGATGGTATAAAATAAAATATTTAAAATCTTTCAGAATACAAAGTGCAAAAAACCCTTTTTATTTCTTTTCTCTTTGTAGTGGAAAAGAATTTGATTAATGGGGCAAAATAAATGGGTAAATCCTATTTTACCCCTGAAATATATAAAAATTCTCAGTTTACCCATTGAATGATTAATTTTTTCACATTGCCCCTCAAAGAAATAAAAGCATTGCAATGTGGTCCATTGTCTTATTTTCGTTTGGTCATTCGTCTATTTTGTGATTCTTGATTAGTTGATTTGGCACAAAGCACACGAACAACCAAACGAAAATAAAACGGTGGACTACATTGCAACATTTCTATTCCTTTGAGGGGGTAATCTGAGAAAATTAATCATTCGAGAACAAACTGAGAATTTTTATATCTTTAAAGGGACAAAATAATTTTTTTTCAAAATAAATAGTAAATTAAAAGAGAGGGCACCAACCAAAACAAATATATATATATATATATATATATATATATAAAGGTCGGTCGTTATGATGATGGCAAAAAAATGATTATAATCATAATCATAAGCCTTGTGGTGACAACCATGTTGATTAAATATAATCCAATCCCATAGTGGGAGTGTAATAATAGAAGAATTAATTAACATAATCTAAAGGGAGTGATTTTGGTCATCTTAGAATAAAGTTATGAGACCACTTTTGACAAAGGAGACAAACAAGGCATTGTATAAAAATTCAAACTTTTTTTTTTTGCATTTGGGGGTGGGGAATTCAAAGATGAGTGTGGTGGAATTCAAAGATGAGTGTTGTGTTTGGTAAGTGGATAAGGGATGGAATACGTGGGAATGATGAGACGCAAGTGTCCTTATCTCAAACCTCCTTTTGTGTTCTTTCTTTTTGCTTGCTGATGATGCAAATAATCACTTTGTAAACTTTGGTACTGAAAATCTTGTTATGGACCCATTGGATACATAATTTTGGGGGTAGTCAAATAGTGTTTCTATTAGTACACATTCTGGAAATGAAAGGGGTTGTTGTGTCGCCGTGGGTTAAGTGTAATGGTAATTAGTTACGAGGTTGTGGATTCGAATCTAACAACAAACACGGTATAAAAGTATTCTCAAAGATTTCATTTGTATGTAGTCAATGGAATTTTCAATACCTTCACATGCTAAAAATAGGTGGTTATTGTGATTCATAGTGGTGAAAGTATAATACTACTAAATTGTTAGGTTATAGACTCGGATCTAACGACAAATATTTTTGTGAAAACATTGTCCAAGATTATGTCTAGCTTTATATACAAACAATCAGTTTTTTTTTTTTTTTTTTTGGGGGGGGGGGGGGGAGGGGGCTCCCTCTTTATTCTCTTAATTTTTAGAATTTTGATTTATTTTATTACATTCACTCCAATCACATTATACCATGTGGCATAACCATACATCTACTAACTAATAATTCCTCATTTCAAATCTTTTGAAAAATTGCTTTCAATCACCCCTAAGCTTTCATAAACGGTGGGATGGGAGAGGGGTGAAGGAAAAGAAAAGGGTAATGGAAGGAGATGAAAAGGGTAAATTTTGTGTATCGCACAAGCCCGTCATTAGGTTTTATCCAATTTATTCTTAAAAATGACGGAACCAAAAACTTTAAGCTAGAGTCGTAGAGGGCCAACTGAGAAGTATGAATCCAAAATATTATTGTTTTAGAGGTTAACTAAAAATTTAGCTAAAATTCCAATTTTAGCTTTTGGGCAATCGTAGGTCTAAACTTTGTTTTATCCGTATTCTCCTATTCCCGATTAAGGACGAGATTTTCGTCCCTAATCAGGAAATACAAAAAATGTCACATGTTGGAAATGAAATTAAATTTCCTTCCAACATAAGAAATTACATGGGCATTGTCACTGTCACATCAGTTGGAGTCACTTTTACTTAGTTACTTGGTTATTTGTTGAACATTCAAGTAGCTATTCTAGTTTGATTTTTCACTTTAACTTTGTTGAAACTGAAGCAGAATGACTGTAAAGTACCACTATAGGAGTAAAGACGAATGGTACTAACTGGAATCCGCCGTACTGTTGAATGAAGAAAAATCTAAGCCAAAGTTCGAAAATTAATACTTCATTTGAAACTAGAGACGGAACCCTAATTTTTAACATGATTGGTTAATTTTATATAAAATCGATATGAAGTGACAGATTTAGAATTAAGTAAACGGGAGGAGGTCAAATTGTTCTCAATTATTCACCAAACTACGAAATTGTTAAAAGAGTATTGTTTCGACTTTTCGACATAAAATCATCTTTCAAATTCCGGAATGCCCCTATTGAAATCCATCGGTGTGCGACGCCAACATTAGGTGACAAATTAGTTCATGTGTGACGAATAATCCTCTTAGTTTACTATGATTCTGCTTCAAATAATTCATAGCTTTTTCAAAATAAAACACTATCTCAATTCAGCTATACACGATGGCCTGACCTATGATCTTTAAGGGAGACAAGTTGCACCTGATATTCCCTTTAGTTCTTGCAAAAATAAGTGGCATTACCCCAACCATGCATGTGATCTGACTAGGCTAAAGGGACTAAAAGGAGCCTTGCATCACAAAAGGCGCCCCTTGAGAAAAAGCACCCATTTTCTTCAAACTAATGAAATAGCATGTCGACTACTAGATTTTTCCTAGTCCATGTACCCTCCCTCCCCCCCCCCCCCCCCCCCCCCCCCCCCCCCCTCTCTCTCTCTCCCCACACACGCAATTGTCGAGATGTTAAGAGATTCTAGCACAAGGCCATTTACTCTGATGTCACATTAAATCACCAGTTTATCTGAAAATTAGAAATACCGGAGAAAGTGCAACATAAGTATTATATATGTACAACATCACTATATAAATATTCATGAACATTTGAAGGCCACCATGAATGGTCTTCTTAGCTAGTCAATTAAATCTTTTCCTTTTAAATTTAAAAGGAAAAAAAAGGGGGGGATTTAGATGAGCGTTTGTTAGATTGATATGATAGAAAGAGCATTCTAAAGATCATGCTTTTGTTAAAGGCATTTTTGGTGTAAAGGAAGGAACATCATGGCAAGAAAAAGGGAGGGAAGTATCAGGGTGCATGCATGATAGTTTGATTAGCCAGTACAAATATTTGAGAAAGATGTGCTTCTTTAGAGGATGGGCATTGGAGCAACGGTAAAGTTTCTACATTATGACTTGGGCGTTAAGTGTTCAAATCACTCAAACAGTCTCTTTGCATGCGAGAATAAGACTGTATATGCCTAATCTTTTTTAGACCTTGCAATGACGAGAGTCTCGTACGCTAGACTACCTTTTTTCTATGCTTATTTTCCAAGAATTATTAGCTTTGGGGTTGGATTTGAATTTCAACAATGGTGGCCCAATTCAAGTTTTGGCAATGTTGGAAAGAAGCATTAAAGAGTTGTATCTATCAAAAAAAAAGGAGGTGTAAACTGCCTCATTTGCCATGATAAGTCAATTTGAAGAAATGAAAAGCAGGAATGGTTATTAGTTGCCTCAAGCAAACACAAGGTTAGGCACCCAGAAAAAAGTTGCATGTTTTCTGGTCTACGGGTGAATTGTATTGTAGGGTTGGGTACATGTGGAAAATGATGTAAGGATAAGTTTGGATAAGGACCTTAAGGAGGGGATTTGTAGAGATAAAAAGATATAGGTTTACCCAATAATTCCTTTTATATTTTATCTAAGGTCACATGTATAATCATATTTCATAGTTCAAGCCTAAACTTTTGAACCTTGGGTTTGCCTCAATGGCTAGAGCCTCCTCCACTTCTCCCCTAATTGTGGTACAAATTCTAGCAAGTAATGTTATACAAATGCCCAAATTTCATATACCTTTGTACAAATTCTAGCAAGTGAACGTTTGAAATTTATATTTTGGTGTAGCATTTTCGTATCTGGCATTCAATCAAAATTCTACAATAGCTTTTTTTTCTTATTTTTTGTCAGACATTATATTATAAGGGAATGGGACGACGAGGTCTGAACTGCAACTTTAAAATCCGCAACAAGAACAGTGACAGCCATTAGGCAAATCGCTAACCTCTGCAATGATTTTGATTGATATCAATACAACTAATTATACTACCCACATGGAAAATATGGTCATTTTGGCTTCCACAGCTGTAGATTAAGACTAGAATGTTGTGAGTGAGAAAATGGGTTTTGAGGTTAGCGGTTAGCTTAATAGTCATCGTTCCTATGGTTGCACCTATGGTTGCAGTGACATAACTATGAGTAGGCCATGGCCCCCCCTAAAATTTTAAAATGTTTTATTGTCCTCTCTATATTTTCAGAAAGTTTTATTACTAACTTTTAGCGTTTCAAAACATCCGATGTATAAGTATCTCACTTAGTGTATTCAAAAAAATCAATTACTTAATACTTGGTAACCATTTAGTATAATAATCACATGGATGAGTGTCGCTTATACTAACAAAGACACTTGTTAGATTATTTTGATGACCGTACAGAAAAAATAAGTGTCGTTTAAAAAAAATAGTGATACAAATATGATTTATATAAAAAACAGTTCGTTGACTTATAATTTATTTTTATTATAATATCATATGAAACTATTATTTGCAACTCTAATTTATTTATAGATATAAGGTTACATTATAAACAAGAAAAAAAAAGGACGATAATATTGTCACAAATAAATTTTTATGATGGCATGAACCAATTTTTAAGTTTTGTGCTCAAAATTAATTTTTTTCGATGGTATTACATAAAAATTAAATTTAATAAGTTCTTTATAAATAAAAATTCATCATTACCGTTGAATAACTTCATTGAATTAAATTTTTGTCTATGTCATTATTAAACCCCCTCGAGATAAAATTTCAGTTCCGTCCCTATATTGTTGGACCTTAAAGTTATGGGTTCAAACCTCATCGTCTTCCTCCATATAATAACGTCTAACCAAGAACAAAAAAAAAAAACTAGGTATCAATTAATAATTCTTCATCACAAATCCATAAGAAGCCTGGTCTAATGGACCTTAGACATGGCCTAATGAGCACATGACCCAAAATGCACTTTTGTGGATTAATCAAGTTGCCATAGCTTAGCTCAAACTGATGCAGTGTCATGTCTTTCATTGTCAACTCTTATCTCTTGTTCATCTCTTTCAACAGCACCATTTGCAGGCTTGTCACCTATAATGTAGGTATCAATTAATAATTCTTCATCACAAATCTGATCATCTGTATCATAACCACTGTCTTCATCATTTGCATCTAAGTTTTTTTCATTTGCATCTCTGTTATCTTCATCATTTGCATCTCTGTTCTCTTCATCACCATTCATACTAGTGCCATGCATATCTTCACTTGTTTGTTTTTTATGCTCTAAACATACTTCAATTACTCTATAAGTTGGAACTCGTTCTAGCATTGAGAGCAAATCCCTATGATTTTCTAGAATCCTCATACCAGTCATGAAATCCATAGCAGGAACTTTGTACCAACATGCACTGACCCCAACATAACCTGCCTCTTTTGCCATTGCCTCAATTTCATGAGTTGATAATAGGTCTGGATCAACCTTTCAGAATTTATTAACGATTCATATATAAAATTTAGGATACATAAATTACAAGGTTTAGAACATACTTGTGCGAGTCATGATATTCAATCTTAAGGTTTCTTTCGTGGAAATGCAAGCTCTTCCTCTCCTTCTTCAAAACAATAGGTGGCTCTCAATGGGACAAACCAAATTAGGTTATGAAATGGAAAGGGGACCTAGCCTGCTATTTATAATGAATTTAATAGGCTCTCCCATTACGGGCCACAATTAGATTAAGGCCTACACTTGACCACATCAATTTAAAGGATGTATATAAGTCCATCAAAATAGATCACTTAACACTATTAAGCTCATCTCATTGGACCATAAATTCAGCACGTTTTTCATAAATTTAAGATTAACTATCAATTAATGAAAATCCAATATGGAAAAATTCCAACATTCTCCCACTTAGTCAGTTAAAAAATAAAAGAAAATTATTTGTTTTTTAAAAAAAAAGACTCTCGAACTAATCAAACAAAAACTTAATATGACCACAATAAAAATATGGTCTTGAGATAACATCTCAAACTCAATCCGATCCAATAAAACTACTATTTTCGAACCATGATAGTCTTTATATCCTTTATTGATATATGACCAATCCATGATTACAAAAAATAATAATCTCATTGACATGGATCAAGATGTGGTAGTGTAGCAAGAAAATAACATCTCAATATGTGATATGATAAACATGTTATTTTCATTATCAGTCCTCCAAATGATTTCTTTTTAACAACATGCTTCAATAATAAGTTAGAGAAATCCATCAACTTCAACAATAAGCTAGTATCTCTTCAAACTTAAAATCTCAAGATTTTCTCAAATGGTGTAATCAGATACATACTTCATTGACAAAATAGTCATATTTAAGACAAACACCAAGCCTTTAGATTTTGTATAAAATGACATGTCATAAATGTGCACACATATAACATAGCAAGAGTATCTTGCTAACAACAAAGATGATCATCCAAATATCATCAAATAGATGTTTCTCAACCATAATAAGTATCAATATCACATATGGAATTAAATCAATACTAAAGTTCTTGACACATAAATAAACTCCCACTAACCAAGTACATTAAAAGATCCCAAAAAATATTCATATTGTCAACATGTTTCTTAAAAGTTACAAGTTTTAGTCACTTGGTTAAAGAATCATTAAGCATTGATTCAGTATCAATATGTTGAATAACAATATCAACTTTCTTCACAAGATCCCTAACAAAAAATACTTAATTTCCATATATTTAGACTCATTATATTTTTTTTTTTGTTATTTGAGAAGAACACAGTTACACTATTATCACAATAAATTGTTAGTGGCCTAGAGATGAAATTAACAATCATAAGTCCTGAAATAAAATTCCTTAGTCATATAGCTTGTGTTGCAGCTCTATAACAAGCTACAAATTCAACTTTCATAATAAAAGAAGTTGTGACAGTTTGTTTAACACTCTTTCATGTTATTGCTCCTTCAACTAACATAAAAATATATGTTAAAGTGAATTTTAAATCATTCGGACAACCAATAAAATCTGAATCTGAGTAACCAATCACCTCAAGTCTATCAATCCTCCGATAAACAAGCAAACAATCTTTTGTCCTTTCCAAGTATCTCATTACTTTTTTAGTTGAGACCAAATGATCTAATCCGAGTTTAAAAAGATACATACCAAGAACACTAACAGCAAATGCAATATCTTTTTTTGCAAAATGGTTATAGATTTTGACCTCAGCAGGATAACGCCAGACACGAAAATGGTTAAGACTTGGTTTCCTATTTGTCCATAATTCAAAAAAAAAAAAATTGAAACAGATTTGCTAAGAACTCGATTAAAAATGTACAAACCTGTTTTAATGGCTTCACCCAAAGGTAATTAGATTAGGTAAATTACACTTACTCGTCATGTTTTAAGGGTGCAGTTACACTTTCAGCCACATCATTCTGTTCGAGACTACCAGACATTGTATATTGGGTAACAATCCCACATTCTTGCAAGTACTTGACAAATGGTCATAAATGCTACCAAGACACATCATGTTTGCCATAATACTCACCACCACGATCAGGCCTAACAATTTTGATGACTTTCCCTAATTGTTTCTCTACCTCAGTCTTGAAAATTTTAAACTTTTCAAGAGAATCAGATTTTTTTCATTAATTAATAAATATATCCATAACGAGAGAAATCATCAATAAATGTAATAAAGTATTTATTATCACACAAGGTACGTGAGTAAAGTCCACTGATGTCAGTGTGAATGATTTTTAAAAGATCTAAACTACGAGTTGCACTTTTCTTCTTAGTTTTGGTCAATTTACCCCTATTGTAGTCAACACAAGTTTCAAGGTCTCCAAAATTAAGGGGAGCAAGAATATCATTATTTATTAAAATTTTCACTATTTCTCTAGAAATGTGACACAAACGTTTATGCCACAACTGTGAAGACTTTTTTTTAATTAGAGGTCTTTTGGATACAATATTTGAAGAATCATATTTATTATTGGTAACCAAGCATATATTGTACAAACCATCTGATAAAACACAATGACTAACAATTTTAAAATTTAAAGACAATTGAGTTTTCCCATTACTAAAATTAAAACAATATCCAATTTTATCAAGTAAGGAAACTGAAATCAAATTCCGCCTAAATGACGGTACATAAAAAGTATTTTCTAAAACAAGTTGAAAATCAATGTCTAAATTCAACCTAACAATTCTTATGAACTCAATGTGGACTTCATTATTATTTTGTACTTTAAGCTTGACTTCCCCTTCACTTGACCTCCGTTGCTTTGTGAATCCCTGCAAAGTCATGGCAACATGAACAGAAGCCCCACTATCAATCCACCAAAAATTTAATGGGACATTAACTAAATTGGATTCAAAGCAAACAAAAGCTAGTGAGTTACCTTCTTCTTTATTCTTCTTTTCTAATCAAGACTTGAATCGAGTGCACTCACTTTTCTTATGACCCCATTTCTTGCAAAAGTAACACTTAACATCTTTTCGAATGGTAACCTTAAAACTTCCCACATTCTGACCAGCACCATGCCTTTTGAAATCCTGACCATTCTTTGGAGCATTATGATTAGGGTTTCTATTATTTCTCTGATACTCATATTTGAAACTAGATTTAGGTTGGGAAACAAATAAGGCAATTTCACTGTTTTCTTTTCTAAGTTTTTCTTCCTCATAATCACATTTGGAAATAAGATCATTTATTGTCCAGGACTCATTTTGTGTACTGTAGGCAGTTTTGATTTGACTAAACTCAGGAGGCAAAGAGTTAAAAGTATGATGAACAATGAAATCATCAGGAATAACAATTTTAAAAGCTTTGAGCTTAGTTTGAACATGAACCATTTTAAGAATATATTCCCTAACACCACCTACATTGTCATATTTCATACTCGTTAATTCATTCATTAGACCCTCAAGTTCAGTCTTATTGGATACATTGTATCTCTTTCCTACAGCAGTAAAGAACTTCTTGACATTCTTGGTTTCAGGCAAGCCACTCATAAGGTGTTCAGAAATAAATATTTTTATGGTAATCATACTCAACCGATTAGATTTTTCTCACTTTGCATAAAGCTCTTTACTTTAATGGAGCTTTCACTAGTAGGTTTATAAGGTTCATTCTCTTTCAAAGCAAAGTCTATATCAGCAATTCTCAAGACAAACTCAATATCTTGCTTTCATCTCTTATAATTAGAACCAGTCAAGACTTCAATGTTGACATTACTATTATTCACAGCAAAAGAGATTGTTCAAGGCAACGAGAATATAAACAGTTAGCAAAATTGGGCAATAACTAAATAAAATATGCTTTGAACATAATAAGTCATATTTTATTAAGAGAGTCCAAAAACATCACTACAAACTCCCCTTTGGGCAGAGAATGCAATATGTTATAGGTCCTCTCTTTTATGAAACAACCAATGAGAATGCTCAAGTTTCGAAAAATTTATCCCTTTTGAACAGATAAACCTTCTAGACTATTGCACATGTAACTCAATGTTTCATGACATCTATAATACACAATAACCCCTTTTGGGCAGGTAATTATATATTATAATTTAGAGACCATTCTGCAACAAAAGCATGAGAAAACCTATAAATTTTAATAAATAGACCACTTTGGTGGCAACCACCCATCTTAACCCATAGAATTTTTTCAAACCGGAATATTTTCATGACATCTTTAAATTACAATACACAATAACCCCTTTGGACAAGTGATTGTATATTATAATTTAAAGATCATCCCCGTAACAAAAGCATGATAATAGTCTTCAAAATTTAATGAATGGACCACTTTGGTGGCAACCATCCATCTTAATCTTTGAAATTTTTCAAACCGGGATATTATAACAAATGTTTATAATTAAATATCATGTTATCAATCAATATGAGGTACTAACCAATATTTACCTCTATAGATCACTTATCATCGATCGTTGCATTCAAGTCTCAATTCTATTTTAACTATTAAAATTAATTAAGTAATTTAAATTCACATCTACCAACATTAATAAATAATAGGTAAATCATAAAAAAAAAATTCATCGTGTAAATAACTAGGGATTAGGATTGGAGTTGTTCAAACACCCTCTACAAATTACAACAATTCAATCAAATGTTGTATCAATTTGAGAAAATAATTAACTGATATCAATTATTTGTATGAGTAAACCATGTGTCTATTCGTTAATTAGACCCATAGAGAATTAAAAAATAAATTTAATAGGTTGAACGAATATGACATATTCAATAAATATTTCAACATAAACATCATAGTTGCCTAAATAAACCATATTCTTATTATTTTAATAATCACATCAATATATATATATATGTGTGTGTGTGTATATTATATACATAAATTGACTTTGATGGCAAGCATCTCAAATTTGATTAAAAAAAAAACAGCCATCATTCATCATCCCTTCTTTCACTTTTTTTTTTTTTTTTTGTTCTTTAAAGGTGATGTACATGACTCCATCCATACTTTCACCCTTATTTATTTTATTTTTTTTTTGTTCATGCCAATTTGATTACACCAGCCGCCATCACATGCTTTCACCCTCTTTTTTTTTCTTTATTAATAGTGACGTACATACCTAGAGATGGCAGTGGACCGGGGAAAAACGGGTATTCGTCCAAACTCGCCCCGTTTGGACCGGGGATGGACTATACGTATTGGACGGTGGACATATACGAAAATACCCGTATAAACCAGTGCGGGGATGGACTTACCCTTACCCCCGCCCAGTCCCCGCTATAAGAGAATAATATGAAGCATTGTCTTGTACAAGAAAATACAAACATTCTTCATATAACTATAAGATATTGGGGGAATTCACACATATTACAAATTCCAAATCTATACATCAAGCATCAAGGGAAGCAGCAAAGAAATCAAGCACCAAAACCCACCTGCCCAAAATCTTTCTTCTGATTTCTTAAGGATTCATGTCTTTTGCCCTTCATATTTGAAGAAAGATCTTTCTAGTGATGCATTACAGTATGCTGCAACATTCATATCTTGAACACATAGGAGACAGAAGGGCAAAGTTCTGCATCCTGTTGTAGCATCAACACAACACAAAGTTCGAATTCTCTAAGCATTTACCTCAACTGTTTATAGCAGTTATAGGCAAAGGCAAGCTTGGGCTTGGGCGGGTACGGGGGAAGCGGGGACGAGGGCGGGGATTAGAAATTTACCCTCGGACGGGGATGGGGATGAAAATTATCCCCGTTAACGGAGGTGGACTGGGGATGGACGAAATTTTTTTAAGCGGGTACGGGGATGAAGACTATACCCTCCGCCCCCGCTTCGGTCCACTGACATCCCTATACATACCGCCTTACACAGCTTTTGTTTCAACATGGCCATGGACGGCCACTACGAGATTAACGACTATGTGATTTGAGAAAAATTAGTGTTGCCAGCGTCACAAAAAATAAGTTTTGAAATTCTCAACTTGAATGAATAAAATTATAAAATAAATTTCATTAGGTTCTAAATTCATATACGATGGCTCTTATACCGCATGTAAGAATTTATTAACGATTCGTATATGAAATTTAGAACACCTAAATTATAAGGTTTAGAACATACATGTATGAGCCATGATATTTGATCTTCATGTTTCTTTCATGGAATGGTAAGGTGTTTCTCTCTTTATTCAAAACAATAGGCGGCTCTCAATGGGACAAGTCAAATTAGGTTATGAAGTGGAAAGGAGACCTAACCTACTGTTTGTAATGAATCTAATGGGCTCTCCCATTACGGGCCACAATTAAATTAAGACATACACTTAACCGTCACAACCACATCAATTAAAAAGATGTACATAAGCTCATCAAAATAGATCACTTAACACTATTGAGATCATCTCATTTGACCATAAATTTAGCTCGTTTTTCACAAACTTAAAATTAACTATCAATTAATGGAAGTTCAATATAGAAAAATTCCAACACAACCCGGTCAACATACCTCACTGAGCCACCTATGTAATATTTCTTTGGGATGCACAGAAATTCACCACTGCAATGTAGTTCTATATTGAGTAAAGTTGAATGTGTTGTTGATCATAATATGATAAAAAAAAATTAAAATATATTATAATACAACCCAATGGTTTAGATAATGCAGAAAACAACTGAAAGTTTTAATACAAACATATTATAATGTAGAAAAATAACAAAAAAAATTACAGTATATAATTCAGTCAAGGAATATAAAATTTTATCAACACAACAAACCAAACTTCAGGTCATTGAATAACAAAAAATAGTGCATCCCAATGAATAAATAATGTTTTAAAAAAGAGTAACTTACAATATATTCCATATAGGTCAACCTGAGACTCGTCTCCAAGTCGCAACGCCCATTCCATCGATAGATGGTTATCAAATTAGGGTTCAATCGGCTTATGTTTGGCCTTACACTCGATCACTGGTTTTGATATGTGAAATTAGGGTTCCATTGTGATCAGGTTATGGATGAGAGAAGTGGAGATCGAATGAACGCTTCCATTAGGGTTTGGTAGTTGCCAAATAAGGGTCTGTTTGGTTGGTTTTTTGGGAGGGGTTTGGATTGGCTTGTCCAAACCCTTCCAAACTCAAACTCCTTTTTACAAAGATGGGATTCAACATTCAATTTCGTTCATACTCACGTTTGGTATGCGCACAGATATATCACTATTTGGATACTCGTTGCAGTTCAAGATCTAACCAAAAACTTTCCGAGAGAGAAGAATTTATTCTCTCAAGATAAATACTACCTTTTATGACGTAGGAGACTAGGTAACTATCATTCTTATACCTGGAGAGGTACCCTCATCCGTTTCACGACATCTTTCTTCATGTTTTCTAATTTTCTTGACAAACCATTTATTAAATATATAATATGTGATCAAAAAATAAAAAAAGACTTGGTTCGATTTTCTCGTTGTTGTTGTTTGATGGACTTGATGAAGAGAAGTAGGGGAGCTGAATTATGAATTCTCTTTGGGTCAAATGTCATCATAGACTTGCTAACTCATGAAAGCATGTTTAACATATGTAATGTTTTTCTTAAAAAGATAAAAGTCCAACATAAATACAACTTCTTAGGTTTAAGCCATTTTCAATGCAGCAGCCAGCAGCCTCTTCACCTTCAACAAATACATTTTGTCTTTTCCTTGCACATCTCTTTCAATATATTTATTTGTTCTTCAACTTTTTTTTTTTTTTGGTAAATCATCTACTATTAATGAATGAACTTGTATATAATCAATCTCATTTTAATGTATGATAGATAATCAGTAAAAAAGATATTGAAGAGAAAATATAGTGAATAAGATATCACTCAAGAATTATTAGCTGTGTTTTTTTTTTTTTTTTTAAGATAATTTGCTTGAATTCCCTTAGAATCCGTGTGGATTAACTTCTAAACAGGAAAAAAAAAAGCATTTTTATTCTTCACAACACATTCCCACTTTTTGCCAATAATTCTTGGCTAATATTCCATGGACTAGCAAATTTTCTTGCAACAGAAGACTTCTAGATGGTCAAAAAACATGTAGAAAGAGTATACAAGTAAGTCATCTACTTTGAAGGAGGAATATTATATATTTATACTTTGTCCTCTTAAATTAATTATAAACTTAATTTAAAACATGGTTAATCAAGTATATTCACTTCCTTCTTTTTCTGAATAACCATGTTTGAAGAAAACCTCCCTTTGCTTCGGACTCCATATATCTTTTCAATCTATACAGATATACTTGATCAATCAAAACACAAAAACTAATTTAAGTTTATTTGCATAACATTCAAATACTTACTGGCATATGCATAACATTCAGAAATTGAACATTCAATCAGTGCATTGCACAAAAGAGATAACAGTGAAGTGAATCAAACGAAAGAGAGATGTAGCATGATTTATAGTAGCAGCATAAACATTGTATCGTTTTGTATATATACTTGATCAATCAAAACACAAAAATTAAACATTAATTTTTCAGAAAACCTAACGGAGAAGAAGGTATGAACAAAAACCATATTTCACCAATTTTTCCACTAACCTCCAAATCTCTGTTGCACTGTTTAGTACAGACAACCACTCTCAACCCAGCCCTCACAGATGCTCAATGTAAATGCGAAACTGCAACATTAAGACCAAGGCGAAATTAAAAAATGGAGAACAAAATTAAGTCGAAGATATTACCAATAACAAAAACAAAAAACAAATTTCACAGCATTCCAGACAACCACCCCACCCAAGCCCTCTGATGAATAGTGTCTCCCTCTCTAATAACGATTTCTAGGGTTTTATTTCTACACCCTATTTCTTAATACCACAGTCAAATTTTTTTTCTTTTTCACAATTTTCTTTGTTCCAACTGTTTCATCTTAATCGAGTGTGGTGAATTTATCTGAGAATACAGTCAAATACAAATCTAAGAAAAATCTTCAAACATTAAACAGCTAGCTATCAAAATTGGCAGATCTACGAAAATATTTGTCAAAAGCAAACAAAGGGATTCTTAGTGAGTTTTCGGTGGGTTTGCAGGATTGAAAAAAGGTGCCAAAATACACTATCACCTCACACATGTGAAGAACTCAAGGATTGTGCGAAGAAGAGAAGAATTACCTCGGCTCGATGTGTTTCGATCGAACAACAGGAGAGGTTTATATAGGGCAAACAAAGCATCTCCGAACAGTGATTGAATTGATAGGCCGAAGGATATCTCTGCAACAGATTTCTCACAGATTTGCCAAAGATTTTTTGCAGATCAAACAACAGGAAGGGTAGGTCAGTTCTTCAGGACCTCTGTGGGAATCTTGTGTCTGTGTTGATCGATGGAGTTTAGTTCAGAGAGATGTGTGAATAGGGTAATATAAGGTATACGAGATATATAGGGGTATAAATGTCATTTGCATATTCAACCCTTTAACCCACATATGAACCCCCCACTGGGTTTCATGAAACTCATGAACTTGGGTTTAATTTCCGGGCCTAAAGCGAGCTGGGTTTCAAACCCTAGGCTAGCTATGTATTTTCCAAACATGGGTTTGCTGGGTTTTGTTTCCCAACTCATGTTCCAAAACCCCCCCAAACCCACATACCAAACAGACCCTAAATATTTTGGCTTTAATACCCCTGATTGTTGAACGCATGTGAAACTCATGTGCAACTTCCGTCTATTATTTAGACGATTGTTAACAGAAAGACCAAATTGCTACAAATCAAGTAATTCGAGGGCTATTATAGCAATGTTTGAGTGCTATTGACACAAAAATTATAGTTTAGGGGCCATAAGTGTAATTTACTCGAAGTTATAATGTAAAAAGTGATTTTGTATTGAAAAAAAGTTAGGGGTGTCAATTTTTGACACGACACAAACCGAACACTAAATTAATGGTTCAGACACGAAATTAAATGGGTCGATGGGTAAAACGGGTCAACACGTTTAAACACGAAAAAAATAATGTCAGGTTCATGTCAAAATTAGGTCAACCTAATTAACCTTTATATTTTAAACAGTTTGACATGATTCGGACACGAACCCGACCTAACCCATTGTAAACCCGTTTATGCCAATATAATTTGCCTATTATGTATGACTGATGTGGTCTTTAACATTATTACTTATTATTTATTACTTCTATTATGGTAATTGACAGTACAATTCTTAAAATTATTATGACATTATAATAGTATAGTTATTGCTTTAATTTTTGGGTTGAAATTTGAATGCATTTTAGTTAATTTCATTGATGAGATGTGATATATTATTGGTTAAAAAATTATTTGAAATTTTGGATGAATGATTGAATGGTGTATTAATAGTAATTAACAGGTGTGGAAACAGGTTATGTGTGTTAAACAAATTAAACAAATCATGTTATGGGTGTTAACTCGAAAACAACATGTTTATTAAACATGTCAAACAGGTCGGGTTCGAGTAACCTGTTTAATTGTCAGGTCAGGTTAGTGTTTACACATCTCGACACGATTATTAAACATGTTAGGTTTGTGTTTTGAAATTTTCGACATAAACTCGAAATCAACCCAACACGAAATGACTCAACCCGACGTGTTTGACACCCCTAAAAAAAATTGCATTGAAGATACTTCAATTATAGCAATAGATAAACACTTTTTATATGAACTATTAGATGATGATTCAACATCCCGTATTTCAAAAAAACTACTAAAATTATTAGGTGGTTTGATATATTTATGTCTTAATGCAACATCCAAGTACTCATTATACACCTCATGTCAAGAGATTTTTTGGGATTAAGCAGCCATTGATTTAGTGTTTTTTTTTAATTCAAATTCAAACATATCCATCTGAACCTTTATGACAAATTCTTCGAAAGAGTAGAGAAGGTTACTCGGGTAATTCGAATTATGGTGGGTCATAATAGATGGCAATGGTGGCATGTGGTGATAACAAGGAACAATATTATATTAGATCATCTTCATAATATATAAAAAACACTTGTTAAGTTAAATTCGATTTAACTTCGTTTAGCCCCCATTAGTTATTTTATGATTAAGCTCCTGCCCAGCAACTAGTCCAAAATGGTTTTCGCCCCAAATCTGCCCAGCACAATTTATGGCCTAGACGCTTTGATGGTTGCTAACTTGGAAATCCTTTGGAAGCCCATGTGGAAACCGAGGATTCAAAGAGTTGTATACCCAATTGACACTAACTTCTTCAAGCATACTAGTACTGTCCTCTCCCTCCAGCGATCGTAACGAATGTTTTTGGTACTTTTCCAACTTTGCACGTGAGCTGTTTGTATAAATGCTTATGAGGAAACTACGATCCGAATAACGTTATGTTCGTTTTCGCATATTGGTTTTATGATTACGCTTTCTGGTTACTGAGAAACTGAAAAGGAGAAAAATAATGAGACGCCAAGTTGTAAGTTTCACGTTGTAGAAGGTTGAAAAACTCTAAGCCAAGTGAGCTTAGCGGTGCATTGCATTAGGCACATTCCAACGCAGACATTTTGTTTTATTGCATCTTAATTTGCGTCTTGAGTACACCCACATGCTGTTTTTTGCTTTTTTCATGGTTTCTGAGAGCTACCCATATCTGTATGTGGGCGTGAATCATTGTCGTTACCATTTTGAAAGCCTGCCTTAAGTCATTTAGACTTGGGATTTGACTACCCTTGCTTTCTTGCTGCAAGTGCTGACTGTTTACGGTCTCTGGCAGGAGTTTTAAACTACAGTTGAGAATGCTAAAGAGCATGAGTGAAGGTATTCGACTATGAACTATGAAGGCAGTCACTTCTTGCAAATTATGTTTCAGGTCAGGTATGTATGTAATCCACCACTTCGAGCACCCCTCATTGGTTGGACCACTACAAGAAAATGGCCTTTTGTGAAAAAGAACATTGCGGCCTTCGCTTCTTGTTTTGCTGTCAATGATATAGTCCTGTACACAGTATTCAATGTGCGATTAAAGTTATGACAAAGTGGCTGTTTTCATGGACTTGTTTGAACGAGTTAAGATATTTGGAAGTATGCTTGAACTTGATGTTAGAACAACATGATTGTAGGCCAATGTGTGGATGGTAGGAATGATCACTGAAGTTTTTGTTTTCATGGGCTTATTTGAAAGAGAAAAGATATTTGATATGTTTGAACTTGATGTTGGAACACCGTGATTATGGGCTGTTGTGTGGATGGTGGGAATGATGAAAGAAGTTTCTTCCCTCTTCTTTCAAAAGATACGATGTTCTGTAGGCTTTAAACCAGATTATCAAGACTTTGCAGCCACACTTAAATCTTGTGCGGCTGTCTCAGACGTCAAATTGGGAAAAGCTCTTCATAGTCATGCTGTTAAACTAGGTCATTACTCCTGCCAATTTGTTTCCAAGGCACTGCTTAACATGTATGCTAAGTGTAAAGCTTTTGACGATTGCCAGAAATTGTTCTATCAAATAAACCATTGTGATGCAGTCATGTGGAATATTGTCTTATCTGGGTTTTCTGGGTCTCGAATTCATGACACTGAGGTGATGAGGCTGTTTTATGCAATGCATATAGGCGAGGACCCTAAGCCCAACTCTATCAGTATTGCTATCATTCTTCCTGTGTGTGCACGTTCAGGAGCATTGAGTGTTGGGAAGAGTGTGCACTCTTATGTTATAAGATCTGGATTGGTATCGGAAACACTGGTAGGAAATGCTCTGGTATCCATGTATGCCAAAGCTGCATGTGTATGTAACGATGCACATGCTGTTTTCCAAGGAATGGCGGACAAAGACGTCGTTACATGGAATGCAATGATTGCAGGATTTGCAGAGAATAAGCTCATGGATGATGCATTTAATTTGTTCCGTTTGATGCTGAAAGGACCAATACAACCTAATTATGCGACAATTGCGAATATTCTGCCTGTCTGTGCTTTTTTAGAAGAGAATATGGCATATCACACTGGGAAAGAAATCCATTCTTATGTGCTGCGACGGACAGATTTGATAGCAGATCTTTCTGTCATCAATGCTCTTATGAGCTTCTACTTGAAAATTGGACGAGTCAAAGAAGCGGAATTCTTGTTCCGGCTGATGAATGTGAGAGATTTGGTTTCATGGAACTCTATCATCGCTGGGTATGCCTCAAATGGTGAGTGTTTGAAAGCATTGGAATCATTTCAGAAATTTCTATCCATGGAGATGACTGGACCAGATTCTGTCACTCTTGTCAGCATTCTTCCTGCCTGCGCCTCTTTGTATTATTTGCATGTGGGGAAGCAGATCCATGGTTATATTCTCCAGCATCCTGGCCAATGTGACGATACAGCAGTTGGGAATGCCCTAATAAGTTTTTATGCAAAATGTAGTGACATAGAATCTGCATTCCGAACTTTTTTATTGATTTACAAGAAAGACTTGATATCGTGGAATGCAATGCTAGATGCCTTTGCTGAGAAACTGCTTGAAATTCGGTTTGTTGAGCTTTTACACTGTATGTTCAGAGAAGGGATAAGGCCTGACTCCGTTACCATGTTAATTACGAGTCAATTTTGTGCTACTGCTTGTAAAGTGAATAAGGTCAAAGAAGTTCATGGTTTATCAATTAGGTCTGGTCTCTTACACAGTGATAGTGAACCTACTCTTGGAAATGCAATAATTGATGCCTATGCAAAAGGTGGCAACATGGAGTATGCATCAGAGATTTTTGAGAGTTTATCAGGAAGGAGGAATGTGGTCACGTGCAACTCATTGATCTCAGGATATGTCAGTTATGGTTCACATGGTGACGCAGATATGATTTTCAGGAGAATGTCAGAAAGAGATCTCACCACTTGGAATCTGATGGTTAGAGTTTATGCTGAAAATGACTGCCCTGCTCAGGCTCTTAGTCTGTTCCATGAGTTGCAAAAGCATGGGGTAAAGCCTGATGCGATGACTATAATGAGCATTCTTCCCGTTTGTGCTCAAATGGCCTCAGCCCATCTGCTGAGGCAGTGCCATGGATATGTGGTTAGGGCGTGTTTCAAGGATATTCATTTGAAGGGAGCTCTATTAGATGTCTATTCAAAATGTGGAACTATTGAGTGTGCATATAAGCTCTTCCACTCAACTCCTCATAAAGATCTGATTATGTTCACGGCAATGGTTGGAGGGTATGCTATGCATGGCATGGGAGAAGAAGCTCTCAGGATTTTCTTTCATATGCTTGAGTTGCGTATAAGGCCAGATCATGTTATAATAACAGCAGTCTTATCTGCTTGCAGCCATGCTGGCCTCGTGGATGAAGGGTTGAGGATTTTTTATTCAATAGAAGAGATGTATAAGATAAAACCAACCATGGAGCAATATGCTTGCGTGGTGGATCTCCTTTCTCGAGGAGGCCGAGTCAGAGATGCATATTCTTTTGTAGTTGGAATGCCCATTGAAGCTAATGCTAATATATGGGGAACACTACTGGGTGCTTGTAGAACCCACCATGATGTAGAAATGGGATGTATCGTGGCTGATCACCTTTTTAAGATCGAAAGTGACGATATTGGAAACTACATCGTTATGTCAAACTTATATGCTTCAAATTCTAAATGGGATGGGGTTCTGGAGATAAGGAAGCTGATGAGGATGAGAGATCTGAAAAAGCCTGCTGGATGCAGTTGGATTGAAGTGGAAAGAAGAAAAAATGTATTTATGGCTGGAGATTATTCTCACCCGCAAAGAAGCATTATTTACAGCACACTTAGTCTCTTGGATCAACAAATCAAAGAGTTATATCAGTTCTGAGTGAGGTAACCTGTAACAATTGGCATTTCAAGTGTCATGTAAAGCCCACATGTGGAATTTCTTCAGAAACAGCCGTTCAAAAAAGAATTTTGAAGGGCTCCGAAGGGCAGAATCGTTGTTTGGATTTGGCTTGGAGATGCACCATTCTACTTGCAGAGTCTTACTGAATTAGTTGCAGTAGTCCTATATAAAATAGAGAGAACTTTGCACAAGGTCAACTCAATGACATGGTTTCTGCTCCATCAAATTGCAAAGCAATATGCATGCTCTCAAATCTAATATAACCTTGAATTCTGCAAGGTATAATGAGAATGTTTGAGATTTTTACATGATGCATTTATGAAGTAGCTGAAAGTAGGTAGTCAAATAGGTTTTGTTCACAGCTTGATGTATTGATATAACCGTACCCTTTTGTTTTTATCAAGACTTGATTGTTGAAAAATATGCTTTTATGAATAATCGTCTAATTTTTAACACATGTTGGATACTAAAGTATGCGTATTTCAAATAATCAAATTGTGAGGATGTAGGTTTGAACACGTATAACTATTCCATGTCTGTCAGTCTATGCCTTCTAGCATCACCACACAGAAATGGCCAACAGAATTGCCTTTATTTTTGTGTAAATTTGTTTTGTGGTGAGGGATGTAAGTGGGTTTCTGATGGCTTTTATATAGTTAAAAGTTTCTGCTTGGTTGACCCCACTTTGAAGTTGAGCTTCATGATCGTTTTAGGTATAAAATTGGTGCCCTTCCTCTTTTGAAAAATGCTAGAGGCTAATTCTAGTCACAGCTCTGCAGCTAGTGGAGCACTCCAGTGAGATATCAATACTTCAAATACTTTCACTAATTTCTGTTCTAGGCGACCCAATAGAACCACCCCATTGAGGAGAATGCCTAGCACATCCAAGGATAGTAGGAGAAGAAAGAAGATGAGACATCTGCGTGTACCCGTGTGGGTAGGAGGGCTTTGACATTGAGATGCATGATGTGTTTGGACACAACTGGAGAAAATGTCAGAGAGCTCCTTTGAGAGAAAGATGAAGAGGATTATGGAGAGGCAGAAAGCAGTCAGATATACTACTTTTTGAAAGTTCAATAATGACGTCTAACAGCAAATTTATTCTGATGGTGATTGGTAAATTTGCTAGAGGATTGTCAGTGGTTTCCAGTCACAGAATATTCTGACGTAAGTATGCACTTTTTTCATTTATTGCATTTTCTTTCCATAGATTTCGTTAATTGTTTCAAATGTATAACTTCTGTGCAATTTTCAGATACGTAGGGAAAGGGGCAGAGGAAGAGGGAGAAGACGTGCATCAGATGTTGAAACTTCTAGGTCTCAGGCAAGTACTGGTGGTTTAAGTGTAAGTTTCATTTAAATTTCAGTAGTTTTTGGCTGAAATTTGTAATGGAGTTGTCCGACGACATTACAATATTTTTATGTGAATGTATAGAGAGGAGAGTGGAAAGCTCCTTGAACTTCAAGGTCTCAGGGTAATACTGATGCTATAGAGGTGAGTCGCAACCATACTTAATTGACATGGGAATGTGTTATTAACATTCTCAGTATTTATGTGCACCTGGAGTTGATATGTGACAAAGGGTCTGGGGACAGGCGAACCATCTAGGGTATGTTTTAGAATTAGGTGGGCTCCTCTAATCTTACTCAATCCAATTCCCACATACACTTTTTCATATATACATTTACTGTTTCCTGTTCCATTTTATATACTGTCGAATTGGAAGTAAAGCAAGCTTCTGTTTTTTTTGTGCCAACCTGACAGTGGGAAATGATACTATTGCTTTGTGCATTATTTATTAGCCTGACAGATGATAGTGATGAAACGGTCATAGTTTTTTGGTGTGTACAGAAATTTCTTGTATGGCACATGTTAGGCTGAGAGGTGATGATCATTGGACGTTGTGTGTTGAATCTGAGATTTTCGGTTGTGCACAAACATCCTGCTCACTGGAAGTGTTTTTTAATATGAACTCTGCAGAGGTTTTTTGTTGTACTGTTAGGCAATGAGATGAAGGTGTATACTGCTTCCACATCTATTTTTTGACAAATGATGATACAAAATCTACTTGTTAATCTATGGAATCTTTGTTTTAGTGATATATCTTCGGTAACTTCATTGTTCTGCAACCAGTGCTTTTTGTTGCCTTATTATTCTGGTTACTGCAAAATATGCTTGTTTCTGGTCTAGTACGTCGAGGTCCCAAATTTGAGTCCTACCTCTCCTTGTCTGATGCCATGGTTTGACAAAGTGACTGTACGCATATGTAAGTGACATCATAGCCATATGTCTAAATGGTGTTTGGTTGAGATGATTCCACGTTAGCTTAGTACAACGAAAAGACAAAACAACTGTCCTGAGACTGTATGTTACTGGTCAGGGACCAGGTATCAAAAGAAGGTTCTTATTCCCCTTTCCATAAGCTAATGTGGAAGATGGTCATGTTTGTGGAAGATGGTCATGTTCTGATCTCATCAGCTCTACATGCTTTGCTCTCTTTTATAGACTTGAGTTCTATGTCGCGGGACATTCCAATTCTGCAACTCAACACTTGAGGGGTGTAACAGGTTCAAGTTTTAAAAATCGACTGTGCACGAGAGGTAAGAACTGCATATGTCAGACCCTTACTAAACCTTATATTGATGTGAACATCTTGCACTGAAGTTCCCTTTTTTTCCCATCTCCCTTCTTCTTGTTGCCTGACATCTATGACCGAACTCTTGAGCATCACTATCCTTCTCCAGTTCTACTGAACGGTGGTTAACTCATCCTTAGGGTGCTTAG
Organism: Ilex aquifolium; assembly: GCA_951799425.1. Classification (NCBI taxonomy): domain Eukaryota; kingdom Viridiplantae; phylum Streptophyta; class Magnoliopsida; order Aquifoliales; family Aquifoliaceae; genus Ilex; species Ilex aquifolium. Next base: position 47,146,510 of record OX637392.1, on the reverse strand, counting down.
ATGATCTTAATGTAGGAGATTCACAAAGTAGCTTCCATCATGCTTCTAGCTACTCGGATACGAAGGAAAGAGCGGATAAAATAGCGGATGGTAGAGCATCGGGTGTAAAAGAGCTCCTCTCTATCTGTTCCATCCTTAGGAATTACCCCAACTAGCTAATAGGCAATAAGAGAGCAAGGACAGAACACAATTAATTAGATCTATATCAGTAGTTTGTTTGCACTTGGGTAAGTCAAGCCAGGAAGGATTCAAACTAAACTATTTAAACTTGACCCACGAGAGATTCAAGTTGAGATCCACTTTAGCTCGACCCATGCTTCTCTCAATTGGGTCTCAACTCTGAATCGGTTTGGTTAAAAACTTGTTAAAGATTGATTTGTGAGATAAATAAACTAAACTTGAGATTCATTTGGAGTTTGTCAAAAATTCGGGCCGAGTCTGATCAACCCACTACATGGAGCCCATGCATAAAAAAAAATTATTGTATAAAGGGATTCATCAAGTTCAACCATGGTAACTGTCCAGCGTGATGGAAATTAGCCCAATACAGAACAATACAAATGGAACACAAAACACTTGTGTTAAACCATTAGAAACAACAAAATCTACATCCATTACTACATGTTGGACCAAATCAAATTTTTTAAAGAGTAAAAACTGAATTTTGGTCGACTTTGAGCCTAAATTAAAGTGGGACCCGATTATTATTTTGAATAAAATTTCGTGGGTTCGTATTCTACTCCATGAGGAGAATAATGTAGTATATTCATTTGCTCAAATCGAGTAAGAAATGAATGAGAAAATAGGTTCCAAAGTGACCCTCTTGAAATGTAAAAATAAAGGAAGGTGTAATGTGGGATTTGACACAAATCCCACATTGGTTGAGGAAGAGATCCAACATGGGCATATATAGGCCAAGTTTGTTCCATGGGTTGGGCCCCAAGGGGTACCACAATTTTATGAGCGGAGCGAGCCTTCAGTTCGACCACACGCGCGCGCCGCCCGGCCGGGCTCGGGTGTGGGTCAAGCCCTATATTTTTGGAGAAAATTCATTTAAATAAATGGGCAAGAATTTCTTAACCGAAATTGTACCCGTGAATCGCAATGGTTCGGATTTATTCCGAAATTAAACTGTGACTGTTCATGACCGAACAGTTTTTCCAAGGTGTCTACTGATTGTTGTATTTGTCTTCCAAGGTTGCGTCTTTTAGTGAGGTGACTGTCCGGAAAGTCACCAAAGAGTCAATAACTACCCCAGGTTCATTACCATTCATGAGAGTTCGGTTATTCATTTTTAAGTTAGTTCGGTTATTCATTTTTCGGCATTAAGGCAGACATTAGAGCATACCATTTTCGGCATTAAGACAATGTACATTTTAGAGAGTACACAACATAAGTTTGGTTCGCTGGACGAGTAGATTGGAATGCTACTTCTGCTCGTGTAAAGATCATTGTATCCTGGGAGGCAGGCGCTCGATATTCCATAATCACCGTGTGTGGGGGCGAAATCTGTCTTAAGGACATAGTGTCAAACACTAACCTTGATCTATCTAAAGTTCAATAACAGTTCCTGTTCTGCAATCGGGTTAGTTTTTATATTGGTTATACAAATAGTTACGTGTAACTCTTTTGTGTAACTCTTTCGTTTAACACTGTTTCTGTGTAACTGTTGAAGGATTTGATTGCTACTGTTTTCTTATACATTACATGTTTCATATCAGAAGTTTCAATAAGTGATTTTACTATATTTGAAATACCATACAGCCAACATTACAAACCCTATAACGTCACAAATCATTTAAAACAAAATAATGGCACAGATCATTTAGATTCGATAACTTATCTTACGACTTGCATTTTAACCTTTTAGCTACAATCGTGCATTTACCTTTTTAACTATAGTAAACTTTTTTAATCACAGTAAAAAAAACGTATTTTTGCTTGGGTACCCTAGTACACAACAAAACTAAACTATTTTGATCAGTCTAACATTATTTTTTTTCTAATGAATAATGTTGTGCAAGAATCATATTTGTAATTGGCTAATGTTATGAAGTTTTTGTGTAAATTTCAACCTATTACATGGTCATGATACTACAAAGATAAAAGATCTGAAAGTGTCAAATGGAAGGGAGGAGTTCATGCTTCAAGCAACATCAAGAGATTCTACGAATATACTTTTTTGCTTAGGACAAAAGTAATAACATTAGACCTGAGAACCCTTGGTTTAGTTACTTATACCTAGGATGATTAGAGTTAAAATGGAATCGGTACGTGATCCGAGTATGGCTCCTAGGGATTTTTTAAAGAAAAGTTTTTCTAAACCTTTATTGTATTTTGAAAATATAATTTGGGTCATAATTCGACCTTACTTGATGAACACCCTTTAGTGCTCAAGAAAATAAGTTTTTTTACTTGGTATTAGGCTTAAAAACTTAGTAGAAATCATCATATGTTCGCTAGCCTTCACTACAGCAGTCTTTGAGCACTAAAGGATAAAATTGAGAAAGGTTAATGAGTGGAGCAGTAGAAGTCACTATCTGGGTCGCTCTCAGGTCGCTCGAGGGGTCCCTGCTCTTTTGTTATGGTTTGAATCTTTTTTTTATTCCAGCAACCACCACTCTCCCATCGATCTGTCATTGTTTGAGCGATCGTTCACAAATTTGTATTTTCTTGGACCCCAAGACAAACTCTATTTCTAGCTTATAAATAAAGGGAGTCTTCCAAAACTTGGGGATCTTTCTCGTGAGCTTATTTCTTGTCTCTAAAACTTGAAAGATCATTGTGCAACTCTAGATCCCTAAATTTAAAGGTTAACTCATGTTGTGATTCTTATCCAAACTCACACGTTAGAGAAGAAGAATTTGTTTGATGCTTCTAAAACCCACTTGTTGAAGCAGGGGCGGAGCCAGAAAAATACTTTAGGGTGGACACATTAATAAATTTTAATTTTTTTTTATCAATGTTACAAACTTAATTCAATGTAACTGTTATTTTAGTTGTAAATTTCAATGTTAGATGAGTCTACTTTCAATCAAAGGGGTGCATTGAATTATGTCATTAAATTAGATCTAAATAGCATTTTTCATTTTTTTTTTCAATTGACCACAAAAGTTCATAAATTCATATTTACTATAATTATGCGTGAAAATTCATTAAACATAAAAGGTTAGAAAATGATTTGCATGGAATGAACAAACAAAAAATAAAAGTAAATTAATTAAAACTTCGTATGAGACTAATTATTATCATTTTACAATTGAATCTGATTATTGTTTATCATTTAAAAGAATTACAAATCAATGATATCAATAAATACTTTTTTTCTATATACAAAATGGTAATAACAGTCTTTCATTTATTACCCTGTAATTTATTACTCCCTCCGTTCCTAAATAACTGTCGTTTTACACAATTTTTTTTGTTCCATAATATCTGTCGTTTAATGAAACCAAAGCACAATTAATATTTTTTCTTCCAAATTTGTCCTTAACTCTTCAATGCATTAGATTAGGTGTAGGCTAAGTGTCTTTCATATTCCTTTCCTTCCCAATACATATTGAATCAGGGTATTTTAGTCTTGTGTAATTATTTTTTACTCATATTAGAGCTATTTAATAGCTTCCTTAATCCCTGTGTAAAAACCTTAAACGACAGATATTTAGGAACGGAGGGAGTACATGATGGCGCTCATTTCTATACAATAACAAAATAATCCTATAATTTACAAAAATGATCGCGATATGTCTAAAAATTATTCGGACATGTCTGTGTCTAAAAATTTAAGAATAATAGTAATTACATCTAATTCGAAATTTAATTTTATATCTTGACCAAAAAAAAAAATTCAAAATTTAATTGGTAGGAACCCAATGGTTTGTGACCATTGGATGGATAGTTGACGTTTTTAAATGTAGGGACTCACTATTAGATTTAATAGCATAATGTATTAGTTCCAATAACATTATTTAAAAATTAATTATTATTTAAGTAGCCGTCTATCTTAATCGATATCACAATAATAAGGTGGGCACAATTAAATATGTCTAAATTTTATTTTAAAAAATATATATCTAATGTAAAAAAAAAAAATTTGAGGGTGAGCACAATTAAATATATTTAAATTTTATTTTAAAAAATATATATCTAATGTCAAAAAAAATATTGAGGCGGGGGGGGGGGGGGGGGGAGGCACGTGTCCACCCTGGTCCAAGGGTGGCTCCGCCCTTGTGTTGAAGTGTGCATTCCGAGAATCTTGGTAGAAAAGATTACTCGAGGCCGAAACATCCATTGCGGTGGAGAGTTCAAGTGAAGTTATCCATAAAGTTGAAGAAGAATTTTCGACAGAGAGGTTTATTGAAAGAAATAAGCGTCTAACTATAATTTTAGTTGAAATATAACTCTCGAGTACTTGTAAACTGATTTTGAGATAGTGGATTAAGCTTTTGTGAACCCAAGAGTGGTTACCCGTTGAGGGTTTTTGCGTCCAAAAATTGAGATAATTCATGATCGATCATGAAATGTTGTGATCGATCATAAATTACTTCAATCAACTGCAACTTCTTTTTGAATTATAACTTATTTCTTTTATTATCGATCACAATATTTTGTGATTGATCACTATCCTTCAGAGTTATAACCTACACTTCAAAAAATTATAACTTATTGTTAAAACATTAGAGTTTTCGTATACGGTATATCTTTTGATACTGTAGTCTTCTTCCACATCTCATAATAAATGATACCACCCAAGAAACAAAAAATAAAAATCTAGAATAATCTAACTATTAAACTGGACCAGTTCATCGGTTCACTAGATTGACCCGTCGGTCTGGTTTGATTTTAATAATAGTAGGTGTATGGGTTGATCTCCATCATTGCTCAATCCGTTTGAAGTGAAACCATCTGTGGAGCGAAACATCTGTAACAAACCAGACTACTCTGCAAGCATCTTCTAGGAAAAAACATTGTTCGATAATTTGGTTTCTAGCAAACCAAATGCAGATAGTAGACGATTTTGAACCGATATTCTATATGTGCTAAAAAAATATAGTTGGGGCTATTGAGCTAGGGTTTGAAGTTTACAATTATATAAGGAACATGCATTGAAGCTCAGGCCCTCTGCAGTTAAATCTTTGGTGGAAATTGCTCTAGCTAACTAGAACAAAAATTTGGCCTTGGAATTAGCCAACGAGCTTGATCAGGATAGGGAGAAGGAACGAAAATTAAAGATTTTTCAATTAGTTCTACACTTTTTTTGCTTTTATGGGAATGCCGACACAGCGTACGAGGTGGAGAATATCATGGTCAGTGAGGACATTGCAAGGACATCTCTACACAAATTGGGGTCTAAAGTGAGAATTTCATATAAGACCCCTATCAATGCTAAGGATTGATGTTTGGAGAGGGGAACTCGACGTGGATCTTCTCTCACAATTATACATGTGGAGCTTAAGACACTATATCTAGAGGGAGTGAATACGTTTTTCAATTTAACGCACAATTGATTAGTAATAAAAACCTATCACCACAATTGCCTTTTTTCATAAAGATTTAGCAATTAATAGTGATAACTCTTTTTAAACACCACAACCCAATTTAACCACAACGATTGATTTTAATTAATATTGAATTAATTCACTCATAATCAATCTCATAGCGATCCGAAAACCCAAACCCAATTGCACGACTATATATGGATGAATATTCAAACAATCAAATCCACAAACACATAGTGCGCGGTATGCAAACAATCACAAAGTGTATAAGATAAACAATAAATAACACAAGTGATTTGCTAACGCGGAAACCCTCCTCGGGAAAAACCACGGGGAATCACTCGGGGTTCATCAAAGCCTAATCAACTACTCTCTAAATCAACATACAAGTACTCGAGACTTATACCTAAACCAATACCATGGTTAGGGCATCTCCAACCCTGACTCAAATTTAGACTCAAATTTAAATTTGAGTAAAAAAGCCCAAAAAACTTATTTCAACCCTTGACTCAAACTTATACCAATTCAAGGGAAAACCCTTTTTAGACTCAAATTGAGGGAGACCCAAACTCTATATCAAAATCCAACGGATATTTTTTCTCTCCACAAAAGCCCTCTTTGCCAAGACGTTCTCTGTCACTTCAAGGCTTCTACCACTTCAATGCTGCTACAAGCCAGGAGGAATGACGGTCCAAGGTAACATGTTACCCTCTTCATCTTCTATTTTCTTTCCTTTTCATCATCGACTATCCCAAATTTTTTATTTTTTATTTGTATAAACCCTAACCCTACCCATCGTTGTTGTGTGCATGAGTTCTTGGGTTGCTTGGAATTTTGGGAAATCTTTGCTATGTGAATCCCATGTATAAAAGAAGTCTTAAAATTTTGTATGGAATTTTGGGAAATCTTTGCTGCGTGAATCCCTTGTAGATATGAAATCTTAGAAAATTGTATGGAATTTTGGGAAATTTTTGCTATGTGAATCCCCTGTAGATAATGAAGTCTTGGAAAATTTGTATGGAATTTTGGAAAATCTACTTGCAACTGCTAGAAGGAAATCTATTTTCTTCTTATTTTCCCTTTACAGTACACAAGTTTCATATTTTAGTCAAATTAGTGGGCAACACAGCAAGCTGTCATGTATCAATATTCAACCAAATATTCAAAATAAGTTCAGTATAGTTAGCATTTGGTGGACATGTAAACCCCCACATGTCTAAACTATCAACAATCGTCCAATTAGCTTCGTTTTGCATTTAACGTCTCCATCTACATCCTAAATCAAAATATAAGAATAATAAGTATATTTAGGCTCCAAATAAGTATAAAAGGCTAAATAATAAAAGAGAAAAATATGACATTTTGCATTCTCATCTATTAGCTAGCTTAGAGGAATTGAAGAAAAAAATTTCGATGGATATACTAGTTCTACATCATGTTTTTATGGATGATTCTAGGAGACGGATGGTAATTTGGTTTTGGTTAATGAATGATGCTAGACATGGATCTTTATGCAAGCCATACTACCTATATTGGAGATGGGTATGAGATAAGATTTGTGACAAAAGACACCCAAACTCGAGTTAGACAAGTATAGAAGAACCAAGCAGTCCAACAGACTACCTTTCACCAATTTGATCATAACTCTTTGTTGGAAAGTCCAAATTGCGCACCGTTATTTTTGTTAGAACCCTAACTCGTATATCTTTCCAACCATATAGGTCACACATACTAGAAATACCTGATTCAAATCAGTTTATTCTCCGAAGTTGACCAAAAATCTACACTGTGGTGTTCCTTGGATAGTAATTTTAATGTTTCGAGTGTAAATTTATTTTAGTTTTGAAATAAATCATAAAAATAAATATTTTTAGGTTAAAATAACATTAAAAATGAATCCGGAACGTCGAAAAACCTTAGGGTAGTCATATGGATCAAATTGGAGATTTTTAGTAGCAAAACCGTAATTTTGGAGAAAACCCAAATTCAGCCATGAACAGTAACTCGCGGACTGCTGTGTTTAAAACACAGATTCAGCCCATTTTGTTTTCCATTCTTTCACTCCACTCTCACCCCACACCTCTTGGAACCCTAGAGATCATTAGAGAGGAAGAAAGGAAGGGAAAAACAAGAGATTTGAGGGTAAATTCAAGATCAAAGCTCAAGTTCTTCATACAAACTAATGATTTAAGGTAGGGGTTTTCTCTCATTCACTTACATTGAGGCTAGAGTATTTATATATGTATGTTTTGGCTATAAATGTTATATATTTATGATATGAAATCATCATCTCTTAGTCTTTTTGCAAAGATTACATGCTTGAACAAAGTTAGGGTTGAATACCCATGAAATCCCTTTTCTTGTCTTAAAAACCCTAGTATTTGAAAATAATGGATTTTCTTCTTAAATGTGTTCTTTGTTATTGATTTCCAAACCATAGTGATTTGTGTTGAGTAGTAAAATGACGTGGTTACGATCTCTTGTATTTTCCTAATTGTTTATTGAAATTGTCTCATAATGGATTTGTGGATCTTTGGAAAAATTGCTTGTAAATTGGGGATTTATGAAATCGTTGGTTATGTGTGATGATTGTTGGTATGATATGTTCTTGTATGGTTGTTGGAATGAACATGGGTGAGAGGTTCCTTGTAAGGATGCTCATTCCTTCTCAAGAGGTTCCCGGTAAGGATGCTTGGGAAACAATACCGTGATGAGTGAGAGGTCCCTTGTAAAGATGCTCATTCCTTCTCAGGAGGTTCCTTGTAAGGATGCTTGAGAAACAAAGATAACATGGAGGGGGTGGAGGTTATTGTTAAGTATGCTACCTGCCAAAGAGAACCTTGAGGGGGTGGAGGTTACCGTTAAGTATGCTGCCTGCCCAAAAGACTTGTTGGAAATTGTTTATGGTGAAACCGATTATTATTTTTACGCTGTGCTTGTTTATTCATTTAATTACTGTTTTTACATAAACCTGAGATCTGTTTGAAATGTCACTGTTTTATTTCAAATTGTATATCTATGTTATGTTGAAAAATAAGACCGACCGTTTTCTATACTTTTCTAAACTTTGTTCGAGTTTGGGAGGATTTTCCTACAGAGCTTCGTGCTCACCCCCTACATATAAACCTTTTCAGATTTTACCCTTGAGGAGGCGACGGGAGTCGAGGAACCCGTGCATTGGGAGGCCCCACCCGAGGGGAATCTAGATCCCGAGGTGGACATGTAGAGCTATAAGTTTCTTTTGTACTAGACTAGAGAAATTATTTTGAGATCATGTAAAGTCTAGTATTTTGTTATTCCGCTGCGTTATCATAGTTTAATTCTTTGGAAATGTAAATGCCATTGTTGGACATATTCTTTTGATATTGTGGCCATGGCTTGACTTATTCTTTTGGAATGTTATTGTGGGTATTACCTACGGTGAATGGAAATCTTTTGGGATAATGTTGTAAATATTTTATGGATAAATGGACCCGGTGTGGTCGATGTAGTATAATTGCACATGTTGTGTTTTGGGTAGAGCTCCCCGAACAAAGGAGACTCTGCCCGAATTTTGTTAAATTAAGGACCCCCGGTTATTTATGGATTTTATTAGTGTTCTCATGGTGTAAATGGTTGTTAGTATGTAATGTCGTCCAAGGAGGTATTTGGGGCGTTACAGGATACAAACATATCTTTTTTTTTTTTTTTGCTTGGTACTTTGAAACATATCTACATGCATTATTGGATGACAATTGGTTGTGATTTGCAAATTCAGCCTTTTGATAGTTACTGATTTAATATTTTAGTTGTAGACCTTCATGTAGATCCGCAATTATTATATAAAGTGCACTCTCCTGGTTGTAGTGATTCATTTTGGAAGTAAAACGACTCAAACAATGGATGATCAAGAAATGTTCGAAAATTCTCCATGCTTAGAGGAATCTCATGGAATAGAGATTATTTCCGAAAGTAGTTGTTCTCATGGTAAAGCCTTTAGTATGTTGGAAGATGAAGCGTTTTGTCGAGCATGGTTAGCCGTCTCCCAAGATCCAATTTCTGGAAATACTCAAACCAAAGCAATGTTTTGGGATCGTGTTCATCCCTATTTCTCTTCCCAACCAAATGTTCAAACAAATAGATCCAACATTTTTTTAGCTCACCGCTGGTCTTTGATTCAAAAGGCAGTGAATAAATTTTCTGGTTTTCTAGAGCAAGTTCAAATGAGGCAACAAAGTGGGATGGGTGAAGTAGACAAGGTAATTTTTTCAAACTAAAGTTAATTACGATTTTATTGTTTAATATTTGATTTTTTTTTTCAGCTTACTGAAGCTAAACACACGTATCATTCAATTCAAAAAAAGCACTTTACATTCGAGACATGTTGGAAAATATTGCGCCATAGTTGTAAGTGGGATGAACTTAGAACGCATTTCAAGAGACCTATAGTGCATACTTCATCGCCTTCGATTTCTTCAACTCCTACTACTCTGTTATCTTTTGACTCTGATATAGAAACACAACCTTCAAAAGAGAGACCAAAATGACCAAATGGTAGTAAGACTACAAAAGAATCACAAAGGAAGAAGGTGACTCATGATGGTAGGTTTGATGATATAGCAACCAATCAAACTAAAATTATTGAAGCGTTGGCTAGTTTGTCTTCTCGGGCTATTGAACGAGATCAGCAAAAGGCTACAGATCGTGAGAGGAAGGCTAAGAGTAGGGAGGCCCAACTACAAATGTTAGCAATGATGAATGACAGAGAACAGAGAAATAAGGATCATAAGATCATGTCAATGGACATGACAAATTTAACTACTATGCAAAGATCATACTATGAAGATCTTCAAAGACAAATCATTGCTCGAAATAGAGAGAATGGGTTTTAAATCATGGCTTGGAGTTGGTTATTTTTTTTTATTGCAATGAACATGTTATTTTTGTTTAAATCATGTTAATGGACATGTTATTTTTGTTTATTGCCACATGTTTGTGTTGGATACTATAAAAGATTCTAAACTATGAAGACTTTTGTTTGTTGCTTTTAGATTGTGTTTATGTTGTGGTTGAAACTAGTCAATGTTTGTATTTTTGAAGTGCATGTGAAAGAGAAATAACACTAGACATCCATGTTAAAAGAGAAATAAAACTAGAAATATCCATATATTGAAAGTAGCTTGCAATGACTGACAATAGGCTGCTAAAGGAAAAACATCTATGCTTAATGAATAAACAATAGCTTCACTTTGTCATAAGCTCAAAGTCACATCTCTCCGTGACATTGCCATAGATGTTCAATCAAGTCATTTCGAAGGATATGGTAAGCATTTTTATCTCTAATTCTTACATGACAGGCCATGAAGGATTCAAAGTCATTGTTACATTCTCGTGAAATGACTATGGACGAGTTATGTGTTGATGTTTCATATTCAATTTCGCTATATTCATCTCGCTCATCTTCAATAATTAGATTGTGTAAAATAATACACGTCCTCATGATATCCTCAAGTGTTTCGGGATCCCAAAACCGTTCTTGCCCACGTACTATTGCAAATCGAGATTGAAGAACTCCAAATGCTCGTTCCACATCTTTTCTCGTTGACTCCTGCATCATAGCAAAATGTTGTTTTTTGGCTCCTTGTGGAGAAGAAATGGTCTGAACCAATGCTGCCCATGGAAGATATATACCACCAGCAAGATAATAACTCATATTGTAGGTATGCCCATTAATGGAGTAATTAGCGAGAAGAGCTTGCCCTTGGACAAGTTTAGAAAAAAAAGGAGAGCGATCTAAGACATTTAGATCGTTGTAAGATGCTATGGCTTCTAGAATTATAGTAGGTTTTTTCACATGACCGCAATACTGGCCTTGCCAAGCAGTTGGACAATTCTTCTATTCCCAGTGCTACAATCTAAACTTCCCAACATTCCCGGAAACCTGCGAGCCTCTCCAACAGCAAGTAGCCTAGCAATATCATCACCCCTAGGAGATCTGAGATACTCACCTCCAAAAATTTTGATAATTGACCGACACAAATATTTAAAACTTAATATTGCAGTACTTTCTCCAATTCGTACGTAATCATCCACAACATCCGCTGGCATTCCATAGGCGAGCATTCTAATTGACGAAGTCATCTTTTGAAGGGAGGACAATCCAACAACATGACAAGCATCTATTTTTTGAACAAAAAAAAGATCATGTGTTTCAATAGCATTGAGAATACGCATAAACAACTCACATTTCATTCGAAAGCGCCTTGGAAAGGTTGAAGGGGGGTAAACAGGATTTTCAGCAAAATAATCAGCGAATAATCGATCATGACCCTTTTGCCTATCACGACAAATGAATCTTCGGCCTAGAATATAACCACCATGTTTGTTGGGTTGTTCTGACTCTTCTCTCAACATTTCTACCATTGTGGCATTATTTGTCTCATAAAGAACCACCATTGAAGCTACTTCATTATCCGAAGAAGTTGAAGTTGAAGACGAAGATGAAAACGAATTTAGCAAAAGATATTTTGAAGGATTCATTCCTATGAGAATGTTGAAAAAGAGTATGAAGGATGTAACTTATTTATAGAAAATTTCGGATGATTTGGTGGCAAAACTTAAAATGGTTAGAAAATAAGGAGGGATAAATTTTTGCGGGAAGGAAACATTGAGAGGCAAAAATAAGGAGGGATACTACTGGCTGCCATTCTAAATCCATGTTATCACAAACATGTTTTTGGGATAGTACTGGCGGGTACATAACATGTTTTCGTGAGAAATATTAAAAAAATTAGTTTTTGGGACAATATGAATTTTTTTTAAAAGATTTAAATAAATATTTGAGTTTCTCCATTGGAGTGGTCTGTACCAAATTAAGCTTTTTACTCAAATTTGAGTAAAAATTTGAGTCTCCATTAGAAATGCTCTTAGATAGTCATTTCTTTGTTTATCTCTGTTCCAAAGACCCTCCTTCGACGTCTAGTGTAGTTTCACTTGGACCTCCCCACCATACCATTCATCTAGGTCTTGAGCAATCATGGACACGTCAATGATCTTCGGTATGCACACATCTATGGGTTTATTAAACCATTAAGATCTTCTTCTCTAAGTTATGAAGTTGGGTAGAATTTCTAGTGGTAGCCTTTAGGGTCTTAGGGATCTAAGTTTTGATGGAAGTTCTCAAGGTAAAAGTATGATTTTCTCTCTTAGAAATCTCATAAGAGGCTTAACCTAAGCATGAGAAAGATTCTCCTTATTTATAGGTCTGAAATAAGGGTAGTTTTAGTAAATAAGAAAACTCAGATTTGCGAATGACCGGCCAATCGATGGGAGGGCTGTTGTCACTGGAATGAAAAACACATTCCAATCCCAACTCAAGCAAGCACCGCTCAAGTAACCATGAACACCGCTCAAACGACCATGAAGGATCACTCAAGTGAGCTCATAGAGCGAGCCCTGTGCTGCCTTCCGTGACCTTTTTCCATTTCCTTCCGTTAAGTCATAAAGAGACCGCTCCAGCGAATGCAAGAAAGCATAGATCGGTCCCTATAGGTTTTTAAGCATAAAACCATGCAAAAATTTGTCCTCTTGAACACTAAAGTATGTTCCTCAAAGAGAGGTCCGATTGTGACTTAAACTGTATTTTCAAAACTCATAAATGGTTTAGAAAATATTTTCTTTTAAAATCACCTATGAGTCATAATTGGATTGCTTTCAATTCTATTTTCTTCTTAATCAACCTAAGTTAAAAATAACTAAGAATTCATGTTAGGTGTCTATGTCATTACCTTGTCCTAAGCATTAAGGTGCATAGGGAGGTTGAATGATATTGCTTTGACGCTTGATCTCCTTCCTTCAATGACATTTTTGGATCTTGAACTTGATAACATCATGACCATAGAAAATGTTGAGATTTACAATGGACTCTACGAAATTAGTCAATTACAAATATGATCTAACAATCTCCCATTTTATCAATTTCGTGATAAAATAAACAAGTTAGAAATTAAGATTATAACTCCAAACCATTGAACAAAAGAATTATAAACTAATGTCAACTCTCATATAGTACAAGAATCTACTTCTTTTGATGAAGCTTGAAGATCATAGTTTTGCACATCACCACTCAAACTAAAACCTCGTAAAAAGTATCATATGTTAGAGAAATACAAAACATAATCAAAAGTTTGGAAAGCACCAAAATAAGCATAAGGCATAAGTATGTATGCATCATTCAAGTACAAATATGTAACATGTTAGAAACTAACTTATCCAATATGCTTGAGACCCTATTGATCTATCAATATAAAACGCATCAAGTACTCCACCTTAGTTGGTGTTCACATGTAAACTAACAAGTGAAAAATAAACAAAGTAAAATAGGCAACTTCATGCCAAATTTGCAAATTTACTCCCCTTGAGCATTTGAACAAACTTCTCCTTTCTATGTTCACATGCAACATATCTAGCCTCATCTAGAATAAATCTCCCAGATTCCTCTCATATGTATCTAAAATACTCTCCACCTTTTATCACAAATGTCAACCCAATTACAGAATGCAACAAGCATGATACAAAATCAAGTTACCTAACATATTCTTATCTTATTTACTACAAATGACAATTCAATGACAACATATAACAATCATGACATAGAATCAAAATATAACAAGAAAGTATGAATGCATATCAACTAGCAAAATTATGCAAGTAAACTAAGCAAAGGAAAAACGAGGCATATAATTCAAAGTCAAATATAATAAACAATCAAGAGTAGGACCAAGAGTACGTCACAACAGACAAAAATAAGCTAAATAAATAAAAAGTCAACAAAAGCTAAAAATCAACAAAAAAAATATTACTTTAGTATAGGCCATGAATAAATGTAAAGACATTCTCAAGCTCACATATAACCTATCCTAAGTCTCTAAAAGTCATAGCTCAAATGGTTGCATCTCCACCATCTCCACCAAGTGTCTGAGGCTCATCACCTATGATAAAACCAAAATTATGCATCATGTGCCTTAGACACTAAACATCTCTCCTAATCTCCCACTGATCCATTCTAGGCTCATCATACCTTCATTTAGAGCATCCATATAGAGAGCAGAAAGACTGTGCTGCAGATTAATACTGCTCTGTAGGTGACCTAGTGTTGTGTGAACAGCAGTCCACTAACCAAATGCAATTGCAGAAGGTGTCATAGGGAGTGTGGTACGTGAATCGTACCTGTCTCAATGGTGGTGCGTGACTCGCAATAGTACCAAGTATCTCAGCCTCAATCTCACCATCCTCTGCCTCAACATCCATAGGGTCAAAAGTATATATCGCATTTGTCTTAGTCTGTCTTAGAGACTCCTTCTCTGGAGGTCTCTTTGGTCTCAACAACTGGTCAGAATCTAAAGCACTAGCACCCTTATCGAAACAAATACGGATGATCAGAGAACCAAATGTCAGAGTGCCTGTAATCCTCCCCTCATCAAATGCTCTCCGAATAACTTGAAATATCACACTTGGAAGATCTATCTCGAAACCCATACCAATAGCATGTAGTAAATCGGCGGCCCGTGGTGTGGGAAAAGTGGAAATATGAGTCTTGGGGTCAATGTTGTAGTTGACAATGAGATTTATAATCTCTAGTCAAGTCCTTGTGGTACCATAATTGTTGGTTCCAACCATCGAGATAGGGGAGTCCATACAACACTGAGGCAATTAATGATAGTGTGGGTATATCACTCTTCAGTCTAAAGTGATAAGGATCACGTGCTATCCGGGGAAGACGTAGGGTGGTGGCAATAAGGTCAGTGAAAAACTCAAATAAAATAACTCAGACGTATGTTGTGAAGTGCTCACTATCCTTTGTAGTGTCACAAATGTGTGTGTAAAACTCTCTAACCATGTCCACATTTGTAGGCACAAGGGCCTCAAACAACTCAGTCCACCCTCTCGAGTCAAATAACGAAGGACATAAGTGTTAATTACCCCCAACGTGTTAACCCCTCGCTCCACAAGCACAGTCCATGATGAAAATTGTCTCTTATACAGCTCTCAGAATTATGGTGTCTAAAAATGAGCTCCATTATCCGAAGCTTGTACCCTAGCCCTTTTCTCAGATCTTGGCAACATTTTCCAAAAACAATCGGTGAAAAAGTAGAAATTAGTATGATAAACTAGGATCTAAACTCAAACTAACACTTAATCTCACTCAATATGAAGTTTGATCACTTTGGAAATGCTTTAGGTAGGGTAGAAACAAAGTGGGCTCTTGCTTGGGAGTGAAAAGAATGAGTCTTTCTTGTTGACAACTCGCTTTTAAAACTCGTTGGAGCGATTCCTGAAGCAGACTGCTCAAGCGAGGTCTATGGCCGTTCGAGCGAATCCTAAAGTAGAGCAATCTTGCTGTCTGCAGTCCAGCCCACTTTCAACCTACTCCAATGAGTCCTTGCATGCATGTATGATAGATATGAACTCTGAACATGATTCAATGCAATGCATGGATTAATTTGGATCAAAAATAAATATAATTTTCAAATTTAAACAATTAATGCTCAAATTTATTTCAAATAATCATGAAAATTACACAAGTTTGCATTTTAATAGCTCCATCCAAAATTCATCATCTCAAGTCATTACTCTAAGGCATATTTAAGGATATAAAACTCAATTTTATGCATCCTAGTTTCACACACGTGTTTAAATTTTGTTCAAGTTTGACAAATTCAAGTGCATAGTATGTGAAACCAACCTCCAGTGTCTAAGTGAAAATATGAATGGTTAGCGAGTGTCCTCAATATTCTCTTTTTAACAACTCCCCCTCTCTTTTATCTCTTCTACTCTATGGTTTCAATCAACACGATTGTGAATTCTATACTTTAAATGTATACTTCTAATTATGGTTAACATGAGCTCTATGGGTTTTACAAATAAGCAATTTACAATTAAGTATAAATACTCTCACAATTCAAGTGTGATTTTTTTAACCATTTATTTATGTCTCACCTTTTTAGATTAGATCACATTGGGCTCTTTTCTCATAATTGACCCTTGACATCTTTTAAGGGATTAGGGTTTAACTAACCTTTAGCCATGGGTATCACCAACACTTAAGAGTCATTTAAGATCATTAATAACTCAAACTAATCAAACTCCTAAGTGTGAAGGTGAATGACATGCGTGTACTTGGTTTTGAATCTTTCAAACCTAAACACTACCCAAGGATGCTATGATGAAAGAGACTTTGGCTAATAAATCATGCAATCAGATTTATGCCACTAAGTTCTCTATCTCCTAATATGACTCATAGCAATACACATTTCAACTTTAATTTAAGGATGAACTAATTTCAATACAAATCAAAGTGTAAATTACCATGATCATGAAACAAATAAAAACAAATAAAAGAGAATTCTTTTGGCTTTTTCTTTTTCAATGTTTTTGAATTTTTTAATTAACCCATTTACATGAAAAAAACGCATAAAAATGCAATTAAACAAAGGAAAACAAATAAATCACTCATCATACATCCTAACAATGAATGTCAAAATTGGCATCAATACTCTTTTTCAATTTTTATATTTCTTTTGTTTTTTGATTTTTCAAATTTCAAATGTTTTTTTATTTTTTATATAGAAAAAAATGAAATGCATTAAAGATTACCTAGGTCCATACTCTCACATTTCCTACTTCTTAGGAGCCATGACCTTACTAGAAGCACTCGGGGCCTCCAACTTGGTTGAGATGACGAGTTTCTCAAAGTCATCCCTAGTCACCCAAACTTGTTTTCACTTCTTAAAGCTCTGGTTAGGTCAGGGAATGGGTGGAGGGATGTAGATTAATTTTGATCTTGGAGGTAGAAGAAGTCTTGGGTACTCTAGCATGTTGTTCATGTGAAGATGATGCATGAGTATGCTCAGACACACTTGACCTTTCTAAAAGCTTGGAAAGATTGACAACTTGATTGTTCAATACTTTAGATGGTTGGCTAGATGCATAATTTTTTTGTCTAAGACTTCCCTATTTTGAATGCAATGTGCACTATAATGATCATGCTCTCCACAAGTAAAACACACAAACAATTTGTTTTGGGTATTCTTTTTAACCGGCTTATTTTCATGCTTACCCTTATCATTCTTAGTCTTTTTGGGATTTGTGCTTACTTGTGGGGGTGGGGGTGGGGGTGGAGGGTTGGGGTCAACTTTCACAAATACGGTCTTAGAAGAAGTGGAGATGTTATGTTCATTACTGAATCCTAAATCTCTTTTATCACCAACACTTTTTCCTATAGCCAACATTTTGTCAACCTTTTCGATGATTTGGGAAAGTATTTTTGAGAGCTCTTGTGATTCATGTAGGTCTCTATTAAGTTTGATAAGTTTAAATTCAAGACCTTTGTTAGACTCTAAAAGCCCAGTGTGCTCTCCCTCAAGGAAGCTCATCTTGTCATGGTGGAACTTTTTCTCCTCCTCAAGTCTAACAATATGAGCTTTGGACTTAACTAAGTCCACACAAAGTGTTTTCTTTTCATCTTTACTCGTCTTGAATCTCGTGCTTAATGAAATCAACTTCTCTCCTTATTTTAGACACTCCTTGTATAACTCATTATAAGCATCTGGGATGTCCTCAACACTCTCGGTCTCATCCTCACTAGTAGAGACTTTTACTATTAAGTCATTTACATCTATAGTGGGACTCTACTCAACCTACTTTTCTTCATCCTTTGAAGTTTCTCGTGTGGGGAGGGAGGGTAGGAATATGAACTTACAAAGATTGTGAAGTTCTCTTTATCACTTGAAGAAGAGGAGTCAACACTCGTTGTGGACTCACTTTTGCTTTCACTCACCTTAGTCTTTAAGGATCTTCTCCTCTCCTTGGGCATGTCCTTCTTCTTTTCATTAGGACACTCCGCTATTATGTGCCCAAACTCATGACACTCATAGCGTTGAAGACCTTACCCCTTCTTCTCATCCTCATGTCGAGAAGGTCTATCCCCACTCTTTTTTCCCTTTCTTGGAGACTTGGGTCTACTTAGATTTCCTTTCGACCTTGAGGACTTGACACCACTTATAACGACCCGCCCCAGCTGTCGAGATATTGTCCGCTTTGGGTGCCTATAAACCCTCACGTTTTTGTTCCTCTATGGCTTTGCTCTAGAAAAGGCCTCTTGACAATCAAGGGTGAGCACACCACATATATAGTTCAGTCACTCCCCATCCCAAGTCAATGTGGGATGCAACACATGAAGCTATAACACCTCCTCATCTCCTCACCTCACAAGACCTTTTGGCAGGCTACTACACTCCACCCCCTTAGAGGTCATGCGTCTTCGCGAGGCCCACTTGGGGTTCACCCCCCACCGGTTGTAGGAGAGTCGGCTCTGATACCACTTGTAACTACCTGCCCCAATTGTCAAGATATTGTCCACTTTGAGTGCCCACATACCCTCACAGTTTTGTTCCTCTTTGGCTTTTCCCCACAAAAGGCCTTTTGACAATTAAGGGTGAGTAGCCAAAAGACCTTGTGAGGTGAAGAGGTGTTATAAATTCATGTGTTACATCCCACTTCGACTCGTGAGGAAGAATGACTAGGCTATATATGTGGTGTGCTCACCCTTAATTGTCAAGAGGCCTTTTTTGGGACAAAGTCACAGAGGAACAAAACTGTGAGGGTGTATGGGCACCCAAAACAGACAATATCTTGACATTTGGGACGGGTCGTTACAGGTGGTATCAAAGCCGACTATTCTACAGCCGGTGGGGGTGGACCCCAAGTGGGCCTCTCGAGGATGCATGGTCTCTAAGAGGGGTAGAGTGTAGTAGCCTGCCAAAAGATCTTGTGAGGTGAGGAGGTGCTATAGCTTCATGTGTTGTATCCCACATCGACTTGGAAGGGGCAGTGACTGGGCTATATATGTGGTGTGCTCACCCTTAATTGTCCAAAGGCATTTTCTAGGGCAAAGCCATAGAGGAACAAAACCATGAGGGTGTATGGGCACCCAAAGCGGACAATATCTTGACAGTTAGGGGGGCCATTACAGGTGATATCAGAGTCGACTCTCCTACAGTTGGTACACGTGGGCCTCACGAGAATGCGTGACCTCTAAGGGGGTGGGGTGTAGTATCCTTCCAAAAGGCCTTGTAAGTTGAGGATGTGCTATACCTTCATGTATTGCATCCCACATCGACTTGGAAGAGGGAGTGAGTGGACTATATATGTGGTGTGCTCACCCTTAATTGTCAAGAGATTTTTTGGGGGCAAAGCCACAAATGAACAAAATCGTGAAGGTGTATGGGCACCCAAAGTGGACAATATCTTGACAGTTGGGGTGGGTCATTACACCACTATCCTTAAAATACTTATTAAATTTTCTCGCAAGATAGGCTAAACCTCTTGTCCCAGCCAAGAGTGACTAAGATTTACCCCTTTCTTCAATTTTTGAGTTTAATGTCACACCCTTCACTTTCTTGGGTGGAAGAAGGTTCATCTCGAAAGTCAAAATTGACATTACTAGGTCTTCGACCGATACCGTGGCCATGTTATGTTAGCACTCGTCTCAAGTGAGGTTACCTTAGCATGAAATCTCTCCAGTAGAGATTTTAAGATTTTCCACTTAACGGCGGCATCATCGATCTTGGTACCTAATGTAAAAGAAGAATTAATAATATCACATAACTTGGCATAAAAGTTGCAAAAAGTTTCTTCCTCTTGCATCATCAACATCTCAAATTGTGAGGTGTACCCTTGGAGACGGGACATCTTGACCATTGTAGTTCCTTCGTGTGAAACCAAAAAAATATCTCATGCCTCCTTTGAAGTTTCGCAATTTGCAATCCTTTGAAACTCATTGGGTGTCACGACATTGAATATCGCATTCAAGCCTTTTGAGTCCCACCCTGCCAATTCAATCTCGATTTTTGACCAATTAGTTGGGGATTTCAATTCAACAATCACTTCACCACTTTCAACTTGCGTCGTGGTGGTGGGAGGGCTCCAAACCTTTTGCACGATCAACCATACTTTCTCATCGATAGATTTAAGACACACTCTCATGCGAGCTTTCCAATATGCACAATTAGAAGCATCAAATAGAGGAGGTTTAAGACACACTCTCATGCGAGCTTTCCAATATGCAAAATTAGAAGCATCAAATAGAGGAGGTCTTGCAATTGAACCACCTTATTTTTTATAATCCATTCAAGACTAACTAGTAGTAATTATAGATCTCTCGAAGGCAAACTAGGCAAGTAAGCAAAAACAAAATATGCCTGCTTAGTGTCTATGATCTTAGGGCAACCACGCTCTGTTACCAATTATTGTTCTAAGAGGAGGAACCCAAAGTGAATCTTCTCTCACGATTATACATGTGGAGCTCAAGACACCATACCTATAGGGGTGAATAGGTTTTTCAATTTAACACTTCATTGATTACATTTCTCACAAAGATTTAGCAATTAATAGTGAGAACTCCTTTTAAACACCATAACCCAACTTAACCACAATGATTGATTTTAATTAATATTGAATTAATTCACTCACAATCAATCTCACGACGATCCACAAACCCAAACTCAATTGCACAACTATATATGGATGAATATTCAAACAATCAAATCCACAAACATATAGTGTACAATGTGCAAACAATCACAAGTGTACACGATAAACAATAAATAATACACGTGATTTGTTAATGCGAAAACCCTTCTCGGGAAAAACCACAGGGAACCACTCTGGGTTCATCAGAGCCTAATCAACTATTCTCTAAGTCAACATACAAGTACTCGAGACTTATACTTAAACTAATACCATGGTTAGATGATCATTTCTTTGTTGTCTCTCTGCCAAAGACCCTCCTTTGACGTCTAGTGTAGGTTTACTTGGACCTCCCCGCCATACCATTCATCTAGGTCTCGAGCAATCATGGGTATGTCAACGATCCTCAGTATGTACACACCAATGGGTTTATTAACCCATCAAGATCTTCTTCTCTAAGTTATGAAGTTAAGTATAATTTCTAGTGGTAGCATTTAGTGTCTTAGGGATTTAGGTTATGGTGGAAGCTCTCAAGGTAAAAGTATGATTTTCTCTCTTAGAAATCTCACAAGAAGCTTAACCTAGGTATGGAAAAGGTTTTCCCTATTTTTATGTCTGGAATAAAGATAATTTTAGTAAATAAGAAAATTCAGATTTTTTGTTAACGATCGCTTGATCAGTGGGAGAGCGGTCATAGGGCGGTTGTGGTTAGAATGAAAAATAATTTCCAATCCCCACTAAGATAAGCACCGCTCGGGCGAGCCCTGTGCTGCCTTCTGTGGCTTTTTTTTTCATTTATTTCTCTAAGTTATAAAGAGACCGCTCTAACGTATGCAATAAATCTGTCCCTACATGTTTTTAAGCATAAAAACCATGCAAAAACTTGTCATCTTGAGCACTAAAGGGTGTTGCTCAAAGAGGGGTCCGATTGGATTCAAATATGTTTTCAAAACTCAAATGATTTAGAAAAATATTTTCTTTTAAAATCAACTAGGAGTCATAATTAGATTGATTCCAAATCCATTTTCATCCTAATCAACCTAAGTTAAAAATAACTAAATGTTCATCTTAGGTGTCTAGGTCATTACTTTGTCCTAAGCATGAAGGTGTGTATGGAGATTGAATAATGGTCCTTTGACGCTTGATCTCCTCCTTTCAATGAAGTTTTCAGATCTTGAACTTGGATCATGACCTTGAAAAAAGTTTAGATTTACAATAGATTCCACGAAATTAGTCAATTACAAATATGATCTAACAAGGATGATAATATAAAATATATTATATGATTATTAGAGATTTTTTAGAGAGGAGTTGTGCGATTTAGTTCCAATTTTTAAATGATTTTTGGATCAGATGATAAAATGAGTACAAATTGTGAAATCAAGATCGTACACATGAATAAATTGATTGGATACTTAAAGGGAGAGATTGTAAGAGAGGTAGAGATAAGGACCAAGAGCCAAAGAAATCCAGTGAGAGTGACAGGGAGAGAAAGACTTGGATAGAGACGGTTAGAGTAGAGAATAAAAGGGTGTAAGAAATTTGAGATAGATTGTTGCTTTGAAGGCGGGAAGTTGTTACTTTTAGGCTTTTTTAAAAAAAAAAAGGTTTTGTTATTTTTATGGCCTTTCTAGAAGACTTTCACAAAGACTTGTGAAATACGTTGGTCCTATAAACTCGGTCCATTCAAAGGGGCCTTAGATAAGTTGATCTCCTCTTATTCAGAGGGTAAAAATGTTTGCACAGCCCTCACTGTTGAGTCTTAATTCATGGAATTGAATAGAACGAGACAAAATTGATCATTGGACGACATGCAAAAATTAAAGGTAATATTTGTATTAATTCATATTTTGTGCATTTTATTTCGATTTATCAAAAACGTTGTGTGGCTCATTACATGGTGGTTTTATTGCTAGATGTTCAATGTTACAAGATGATACCACATAATTTTTCTTTTTTGATAATTTTTGGCATCTAATATATATTAAACATTATATATAGGTTATCTCAGACCCATATTATCTGTTTGCTACTATTTAATTTTTAGCACATCTATTTGTCTCCAGAATCTCTTGCTTAACTCTCACTTCTCAAAATCTTTCAAGTAGCCCATTAGGGGCAACTCAATACACTTTAAGGTATATAATGGCGACTCTAAATGAAACCTTTTTTATTTTTCAATATTAACTTTAAAAAAAATTCTCGCTTTTTTGATATGATGATTATTAGTTAACTTTTACACTCAAATTTTATGCACATATCTTTGCAATTGATACCAACTAATCCACCTAATCTTTCTAAGTTTATGAGATCTCTTCTTGTTCATTTATTCAATTTTAATCTAAATTTTTTTGTTGTGTTTTGTTCATCTCTTCTTTCTTTGCTTTATTTCTTTCTCGCACTTGTTTATACTTAACTTCAACCGAGGTGAGTTTGACCTACTGTAGTTGGTCAAGTGAACATCCCTTGGACTTTGTGTCCTCTACCTTTTTAGTCTCTCTATCACCCTTTGGATCACTATTTTATTTCCCTTTGGAAAGCTCGACTTTCAGATTGTTGTTTGCCATGCGATGGTTGGAGATTGGATGAAGTATGGGTCGTCATGTGGATTCCTTTCGACTGTTTATCAGCTCTCGTGTGGGGTCCTATTTGCTCTCCGGTAAACTATGTAATTCTCTGATGGTCAGGCTTCATCTTGGGCTACGAACTTGATTTGGATTTGTTGATTTCTCCTTGTTTCTATTCTTCTTTGTGTACGGGACAAAAGTCCATTCCCTGTAATCTCCCCCCGATTCGTTGGTTGTTTCTTTAGGTGGATCTTTAACTCCATGTTGTCTATCCCCTATCTCTGCGCCTTGAGTTTTGGCCGCTGGGTGGTCGGACTTAGGCCCTTGGAGTGTGTTTGGATAATTGGCAAGGATAGGAATGGATTGGATATTTTGTATCCTACCACATCCTATCCAAACCCACTCAGACACTTAATTGGATGGGTTATGTATGCTATCCAATCCAAACTATTGTTTGGCGATGAACAATTGAATTGGATGAACTCCACTTGGCTTTTGTACATATTTACCATTCTATCCAATTGACATTTTTTTTTTTAACAAATCTATTGACATATTCAATTCAAGAAAAATAGTACATATCACAAATAACCTCATGAAGGTTGTCTTCTTTGTGCTACATTTGTGAAAAACATTCAGTAAAATACCAACACAAGAAAATAAATAAATAAAAAAAGAAAAAAAAGAAAAATACCAAATAAACCCAAAAATGTTTCTAAGGTTTATCCAGAAACAGTTTGGTTTTGGTGAGATATGTTGGACTCATCTTCCCATGAGGAAGAAGAAGATCCATCACCACCAGATGCGTGGCAGCACTTCCATCATCACCAGATTCAACAACGGAGCTTCACATGAAACTCTTGTTCTTTCATCGTACCTATCACTGAACCAAAGGATTTTTCAACATCACCACAGTAAGATCGACAGTGGTGCCGATCGTTTCTTGAGGCATAGCTCAAGTCAGTCTCTCCATGAAATCACCAATGAAGATGTTGACGAATCGAGACGAAGCTCTCAAGTTGACGTGTTTTCTGTTGATGATTCTTTAGGAGAAGTTTGTTTATTTTCTCTAACCATGGTGGAGTTTCAGGACGGAGAGAGAGAGGGGGGGGGGGGGGGGGGGGGAGAGTGGTTAGAGTTTTGCACAAAAACCAGAGCTAAAAACAAGAAAAAGATAAGGGCAGAATGGTAATTGCAAAACCAATCCTGCCTGATAGAATTTTAACCCACCACCTAGGTGGGTTATAAATAACCCATGTAGTCAGGTTTAAAAGTACTGTAGACTGCGGGCCGGGAGTGAATCCCATCGGGCTGTCCAACCTTCAAATTGACTTCCCAAACATGATATAAATGGGCCCCATTAATTTTTTATCTCATCCTACATGTGATAACCCCCATTAACCCACAATCCAAACACCCCCTTGGTGTTCTTTTGTCTGTACCACTGGACATGACTCTTTATGGTGTCCCACTCATCCATGGAAGAAGCACAATGAGTTTATCCCCTTACATAAAACTGGGTATGTTTCGTCCCCAATCTTGATCTTTGTCATAAGTGGCTTTTCTAGTTGTATTTGAATGCAAATTCTCGCAAACCGTCTTCTTTCTTTCTTTCTTCGAGGTGTGTGTATTGATTTGGAGCAATCGCCGGAGCTTAGATCCTATTTTTTGTAGGACTAGCATTCGCACATGAAAAATTTTGTTAAAACATTTGAAAAAATATATAAAAAATCTAATTACGTAGCTAAATTAGACATTATCTCATTTATAATACTTAAAGGGCTCGTTTGGTTGCCGTATTAAAAATGGATGGATTAGATATAGTAATCCAGTCTAATACAATACGGAAGGACAAAAGACAAGATTAAATAGAGTATTAGAATAATACGTAATTTTATCAAGGGTTTGGTAATACACAATATAAGCGTTGGATAGTAGTTATTTAATAGAGAATTATTTTATCGTATTAATGTTGAATTAACAAAAATATCCTCAATCAGTGTTCGTTACATTGATGACAACTTGATTTTATCAGTTAGGGGGTTATAATAGTAAGTGTGTAAAATAATACGTTTGAGTTGGATTATAATACCACCTCTCTTGGTGGTATTAAAAAACATCCATAATACAGAGTTATCGTATAAAAAATATACGATAAGTATACGATCAATATACGTTTTTGAAATTAATACGGTATCAAATTTGCTTACCAAACAAAATATTAGCCCCGATTAAATAAAAAATAGTACAATCCAATATTTAATCCCCTCATAATACGTCTACCAAACGAGCCCAAATTGTTTGTAATCTCTTCATACCTATAAACATCCAATGGACTCATTTTCTGTGATTCTTTTATTCGAGCTACCAAGTAGTAAAAGTTATAAAAAAAATCTCGATTTTTTTTTCTTTTTCTTTTTCATTTTTTTATTTTGTGCCTCAATAATTTTTTACCAAATTATTTTGATTGTGAATGAAGAGGAAAGTTAAATATATCAGTTTTTGGGCATTGAAGATGATATTGTATTAATGGAGTTGTCGACGTGTATTAATATTGGGGTTTTGGGAGAAAAGAATAATTTTGTTTTTATATATCATGTTAAACATAATATGACAATTCAAAAGTTTTGCAAAGATAGAGAAATTTACATGATATATTAGAGATTAGTTTGTTATTTAAATACAGAGGGATATACTGGTAATTTATATATTTAAATACAAAAGGACTTATTAGCCTTTATAATCTTTTATAAGGACAAAACAGTGAATTAAAATTTTTTCAAGCTAAGGTATTTTTATTAGCAGTATAAATATAAATATAGATATAGATAAGTGAATTGTAGTACTCCATCGAAAATTCAGGAATTCTTGTCCAGATTGCCATTGTTGTTATAGTTGCCGAGGATGGTTTGAAGTCAGCCTCCCATTTACAGATTGAGAGGTATTGATTGTTAAGAAACCACTGGCCACCATGAAATGTCTTCATGTATTCCCCCCTCTATATCAACTAAAACTTTGAAGTATCACAAACCTAAGTCGATGAACTTCATTCTTATCGCGTGCTATAACATACTTTTTAATCTGGTGAAAAAAAAAGGTGTAGCTCACCGACTGCTCAAAAAGGTTTAACTATGATTGACTTCTTGGATGAGTTTTGGATATGTCTCTTGTCCTCTTTCTTGAGTCGAATATGGACTTGCAACGAAGAGTCTTCCTCTTACTCATTTGATAGCAACTCCTCGTCATGAAAATCTTTCACATACCTTACATCTCTGTTTTATCTTTTGGGTTTGAACCGTTTCTTTGTAGGATAATCTCGCAGTGGGGTTCTTGACCCTTCCAATTTGGTTTAGATCCCAGATCCATGTTTTGCATCATGTCCTTAAGTAGGGGCGGAGGCAGAAATTTTTTTTAGGGTGGGCACACTAGCATATTTTAATTTTTTTTTAATAGACCGTAAAAGTTCATAAATTTATATTTAATATTTTTCAAACATAGAAGATTAAAAATCGATATACTCATAAACAAAAAAATAATAATTAAAACTTCTTATCGAGAATGCGACTAATTATTATTACTTACAATTGACCTTGGTATGCTTTTATTATTTGAAAGTGTTACAAATTAATTTTATCAATAATATTTATTTTATATATAAAATCGCGGTAACAATCTTCCATTTATGATCCTAACGACACACATTTTTATATAATAACGAAATAACCCTATAATTTTAAAAAATTATAAAATAACATCAATATGTTCAAAACATATTCGGACATGCCTAAAAGTTAACAATTATATTAGTTGTACCTAATTTGAGATTTAATTGATGGAGACCCAATGATTTGTGACCATTAAATAGACAGTAGAGTTTATTAAATATTAATGAGATTTAATTGATGGAGACCGAATAGTTTGTGACAATTGGATATACAGTAAAGTTTATTAAATATTAAGGCTTACTATTATACTTAATATCGCAATGTATTAGGTTTCAATAATATTGTTCAAAAAGTTAAAAATTATTTAGGTATGAGTATTTAAATCAATATCACCAAAACACAATATTAGGGTAGACACAATTAAATATGGTGGGCAAAAAAGTTTTGTTTTTAATGGTGGGCAAAAAAATTGTTTTTAATGTTGGGCCAAAAGTTTTATTTTTTTAATAGGTTTGGGTGAATTGTGGTAGGTCAAAGATTTGATTTTTTAATAAGTTTGAGTAGATAGTGATGAACTCAATTTTTTTTTTTTGTTTTAAATGGTTTTAATTTTTTAATTCTTTTTGGTAAATAATGTGGGAGTAACATTTTTATCTTGAATTTTGGGTGGGCATAAATAATATATTATACAAATATATAATATATATACATAACTAATAATAAATTTTTTTTTTGAGGGGGGGCACTTGCCCACCCTGGCCCATGCCTCCCTCCGCCCTTGTCCTTAAGCTTCTTTGTGCTTTCTCCCATTCTGGCCATCTACAAATATTTCTCATCTTTATTATTAGATCATTGTTTAAATAGGTTTTGTGGATCATTGTCCAAACAGATTTTATTATTTTATGTTCTTTGAAATTATTTTAAAAAACATATAACCAACCTGATTTTGTAATATAAAAATATCAAAACACATTATCTTAAAACTTTTTTCAAAATTTATTTTAGAATATTATTTTTTGAAATGTAATCCAAACAAACACTTAATTTTATCGGACTCACCTCACCCATTTGTTTCCGTTACACCAAGTGGTACGACACTCAATATTCTGGAATAATTTTATTTTATATCCTAAAAAATATTTTATTTTTTAATGTGGCCCTATTCAAGCTCAAATTACCCCCCCCCCTCTCAATCTTAAAATTCACCTTCAAATTAGGCTCCATTGCATATACTTTATAACAGTGAGAGTCTAATTTAAAAATTCAATTCTTTTAAGATATAAATTGAAAATTAAAATATCTTTCATTTTGCAAATTTAACCCCAATATTTTCTCGTCTCTCTCCCACCCACACACATCTACAGAAACTTGTTTTTTTAAGAATCTACTGTCTACACAATGAGCTCTTGATGTCTCGACCCAACAACCCCAACAAGCGCTCATATAACAGTTCCACCACCGGTGACGGCGGAGTTGGGCCCTACAACTGCACCTATCCTCCTCCGGCAATGAAGAAGGCCAAGTCACAAGCCGTCGCGTGCTCTCTCGACGGCAAGAACGGCCAACAACATTCACCGCACGTCCACTTCGCTCCCGATATCGAAGACTTCGTCGTCGTCGATTCCAACTATATGAGCGAAGATCCCAACCCGAACGACGTCGTTGATGGCCCTTCCCCCGCCGGGCGTGTCTCCACCAGTGGGGTCACCGCCAATTTGGCTCGAAAAAAGGCGACTCCACCGCAGCCGGCGAAGAAGCTCGTGATTAAGCTCGTGAAAGGTTTGATTTTACCTTTTTATGGATTGATTTTCACAATTCTAGGTTTATTTTCTCTAAAGATTTGAAATTTAGTGATTGTTTTGGTTTGTAATTGTTTACTTACCATGGTGAATATAGGGTTTACATATTTGATTGTTGAAATTGTGGGTCTGAGCTGAAATTGAGTGGCTAATTGACTAAATTTTCTAACTAAAAGATGAAAAATTAACAAGTTAAGATGCTTTTGATGCGCCTTATGTTTTACTATTCAGTATGCATTTCATTGTGAAGAATTGATTGATGAGTTTAGATTGAATAGGTGTTGGTGTGAGTGTAATTGAGTGGGTACTTGAGCGAACGATGACCGAATTATATGTGCTTTTTGCATCATTCTGTGGAATGGAACTTAGAATCATGGTGATGTAGGACTTAGTTATGTTAAAACCTAGGGTGTTTGCGTAGTCATTTTGGGTTCAGTCAGGTTGGTGGAGTGTGAGGAAGGTCATGTGTTGCAGACTGGGTGTTTAAATATCATGGGCACATGCTCTAAGTGATGGATTTAGGTTAGGATGATTGTGATGGTTTTCATTATGGTAAGCAGATCTAGTTAATTCATTGAGAGCAAATGTGGATGGATTCAATCTTTAATGGTTGTTAACAAACTTGGGCAGATGCATTTGGCTGTTTTGTCAATGTTGAGTGCAAACAAAGACCTGGGTCCTGCATGTTAAACGTACATTCGAAAGCCCTAGGAATAGTAAATTCTGTAATTTCTTAGATATTTTGCCAGAGGATGGTTGAGTAACTTATATCATTTTAGATTTGCTTTAGACTGAAGTTCCACTTTGTCAATAGTTTGACTATAGAATTGATCTCAACATCCTTAGATTTGAAAGAGTGAGTTGTGACTATCACTGTGGGGTTAGTTAACACAAGTTTAAGCCATGTGTGGGAGGCTTGCTTTGTGCGGAAAATGTGATTTTAAAGAATTTGTATAGTGTGATGATTTGATTTGTTTTCTTTTTATATTTTTGTGGGTATTTAAAAGAAATTAAACAATCTTCAGAGGTCATCTTACTGCAAATAGGAATTTTGACCTAATTTATAACTCATTCAAGGATTTTATTTTTCTTTTTACTCATCATCATTTGAGTTGCAACTATTTTTCCTGAGGAGACAATTTCGATAATCGACCGAGTTACTAAACGATATATTCCTGCCCTTGGGAATCCTCTTTATTATCAACCTTTTGGGTTGAAACTGCGCTTCACGGTTGTATGAAATCAGCTGCCATGACGCATGATTATTAATACCCAATTGATGTGGGAAGATGTGATATGATGCATCTCACATCGCTACACGAAGAATCAAACTTCCTGGTCTGTGGTTTTCTGGTATCAGTTTATGAAGGTGCATGACATCTCACTACAAAAAAGCACCAAGGCTACAATCTTCTTGTTTTATATCTTTACCTCAAAAAAGAATTCACCACTAATATATATAATGATCTAGATTGTTTATATGTAAGCATTTAAGAGAATGAGTATGTCACAACACAAGTAGCTTAGTAACCAGCAACCTTTTATTTTGCATTTTTTATATATTCTGCTGGATGATACAAAATGTTATAGTGAGCCATAATTTAAATTTTGGAGACTTTGTGGATTTTGGTGCCAAATTGCTTGAAACAATTGCTGGGAAAGAATAATATCCTTAGAGGGTCAATTTTTCTAGATGAATACTCTCCCTCTCTCCCCCAACATACATATATATATATATATACATACACATATATATATATATATCTGTGTGTGTGTGTGTGTGTGTGTGTATGGGGGTAAGTAGTGGGAATAAGTAATTCTTTATCTGTATTTGTTATGTCTTCTGATCAGTTTTGTATTAGAAAGATAAACCTTGTAAAAAAGAAGTCCATCTGGAAGGAATAGAGCTTAAGAGTACCTTCATTTCCTTGCCAAATACCTAGAAAAGGTGTCTGATATGTTTAATTTTCATTTTTTCTTATTCGTCCCTTTGAAGCTAAACCGACGCTGCCAACAAATTTCGAAGAAAACACGTGGGCAACTCTGAAGTCAGCTATTAGTGCCATCTTCTTGAAGCAGCCAGACCCTTGTGATTTGGAGAAGCTCTATCAAGTCCGTTCTGCTGCATTCTACTTCCTTTGTTTTGGATACAACAACTTTTAAATGTGAATTAATGCACTCTGTTATCATTAGGCTGTCAATGACCTTTGTTTGCACAAGATGGGGGGAAGTCTCTATCAACGGATTGAAAAGGAGTGTGAAGCACACATATCCACTGCACTCCAGTCTTTGGTCGGTCAAAGCGAAGATCTAGTGGTTTTCTTGTCGTTAGTTGAGAAGTGCTGGCAGGATTTTTGTGACCAGATGTTGATGATCCGTGGTATAGCCTTGTATCTTGATAGAACATATGTTAAACAAACCCCAAATGTCCGTTCATTGTGGGACATGGGCTTGCAGCTTTTCCGTAAACATCTCTCCTTAGCTACAGAAGTTGAGCACAAAACTGTATTTGGTCTTCTGAAAATGATCGAGAGTGAAAGGTACGCCTTGAACAATTCAGTAAAATTATAAATTCTTGTGATAACTACCTGACTCTGTTTATGCAGCTCGTTACTGCACAAGTGCACACGTATACAAGGTTTTTTTATTTTATTTAATGTACTTATTGGTTAGGATGGCTAACTATGCCTGAGAATTATGCTGTCCAGAAAAGGGTCATTTTTGTAGTTCCTATACATGGAATGACTAATCTGTCATTGAAGAAAATGTGAACTTCTATCCTAAAATATGAAGAAGGTATTTAATAGTCTGACAAATGTTTGACCTGTCATTTCTAAAGGCTTCAACTTCTGAGTCATTGTGTCATACACTGATATTGTGATTAGCAGCAATTGTAGTGTGATCACGTAGTTACAGAATCGGGTAACTTAGTTGAATATTTATCATCAAGTCATATCATTATTTTCACAATAATATTTCTCTGCGTATTCAAGCAGGTTTGGCTGCTCTTTAATGGGTGTGAATGTTTCTCCATAATTTTTTCATGTTCAGAATATTGTAAGGTGGCACTTAAGATGCTTCATTTGTAAATTAGTGAAAATGCGTAATTTATTCCTATGTTTGAAATATAGACATTTGTTGCATTGAAATCTGTAAAAAATTGTATGGATTGAAATGATAGGATTAACTGAGAAATTGAGCCTGTAGATGACATGGGGAATTGAGTAAGCTGTGGAATCAAGTGTTTACATGTGGAGGTAGTATGACTAAAGAAGAACCTTGAAGAAAAAAATTTAGGTGCATTATATAAGCTAGAGTACAGCCGAATTCTTTTGTTGGATGCCGATGCTTGATGGAATGAGAACTTGATCTCTTAAATGTGATTTAAATTCCGTGGATTGTTGGATTGCTGACTATTACTTGAGTAATTGCTTTTCAGCGAGGATGAGTGGTCTAGTCTCATGGTCTAGACTGAAGCCCCAGTTTTGAGGATACCTATTGGGGGCTTGAATGGCTTTTCCGTATTGATTATACTAGGTAGGTTACATTTGTTTTTAATACAGATAAACTTGTGGTTTTGTTACTTAAGTGTATGTTCCTTACTTAACAAATGCACCAGTGGTCCATCATTAACTTGGTTCTTAAATCTGGTAGTGTGGCATTGAAATTCAGTCATTATGGTCGTGTCAGCGACCTCGACAAAATATGCTGGGGGATATTCGACCTGTTTTTGCGATCATTATTCCTCATTTTCAGTTTGCATTTTAAGGTCTGTCTTTTGTCTTATGATGAAGAGAGACGGTGCCGGCAAATGAGTGGATGTGGTTGTGGTCTAAATGCACTTCAAAAGGCTCATAATCATGTTAGTTTACGTTGTTTTTAACAAGTAAAAGCCCAAAATCATATTTTTGGGCTTATCATTTGAAAGGTATTTTGGTTAGATGGAGAGATTGAAGTAGGGGTTGTCCTTGTTTCAGATATTTATTTTTGTCTGCTCCTTTACCCATCAGGTTGTGCATCTTTGTTCTTTGACTTTTTACCCATTGGCATGCCTCTTAGCCTTGCGAACTGTATGTGTATACTGTGTATTATACATTTATCATGACGATTTTGCAATGCCTTTTTTTTGTAAGAAACAACCTCCAAAATATATTTTGGCTGGATATCATACCAGTCACTCTTCTTTGCAACCTCGGACAGAGAGGGTGCTGGCTTTTTTCTTTTTCTTTTTCATTTCATTTCTCTTTTCAGACACCAATTAACACGTGATGATGAATACCAAATTATATCCTATGCATTGCATGAAATTTGAACTACTAAAACTGAGATTAAGCAGTAAAGACATGTTAAGAGTATATTTTGGCAACTATGACAATGGGCAGGATTTTTCCTTTAATTGGGGCTTTCTAGTCTCTCTTCTTATCATGAATTTAGATGGGTGACAATGTAGAAAGTGCCTCCAAATTTGGATTATGTATCAGTCCAAAAACTATACTTCATAGAATAATGGTTATCAACTTCCAATTCTATTTCAGCCCCTACCATGTCTTGTGCTGAAATTTTAAACATTCTCTCTTTGTATTCGTTCGTATATTGACAAACTTAATATCATATGTGATTTTTGTTAGCAATGATGGTTCAAAAATTGAAAAAAAAGAAGCAGGAAATGATAATCTTGTGATTCGAAATTTTTTTGCCAACCTCGAGAAGGTCTGCTCAAGGGTCTGTGTAATTTACCAGTATTTTGAACAAGTTTAACTGGTGAGAACAATGGCTATGGATGATGAAGTATACTACATTAAATGAAGCTGGAAAGTATTCAAACGGAATTCGCTTGAATTAGCTCAAATTCATTTTTTTTTGCCAAAGAATAATAACTTCTCAACTTATGTCATGGTGCAAGGTTCGATATTGGCTATTGACTCGGAGAACTCTGAAACACATTGGTCACGGCGTCGCGTCGCGGTGCGGTATCGGGCGTTATGACGTAAAAAAAAATATTGAACATTGTCACACCCCATCTTGTAAGGGAGAGAGAGTTGCCCACAATTACCCTAGAGTAGTTAACTTGTGCAATAGTTTTTAGGCCATTTACTTAAATAAAAAATATGACGTTTACATAGTACAGTGTTACAACATGACTAGGGCACCATACCCTTTAAACCTCTTTACAACACGTGTACGTTATGACTCATAACATAAAGTACAGTCTGACTCCAACACTTCTACGTCAAGCAAGACTGCTCAGCGGACCACTTCCTTAATCTGTACACCTGAAAATAACCAACTGTGAGGGGGTGAGTAAACCACACGCTCAGTGAGTATGTTTGAAACATATAGAAAGAAAACTCATAAGCACATTACAATTATAATTATAACTCACATACACATTAAAAGTGTAATTTAATATCAAATAACCAACTTTTAATAGCTAATATCCAATATCCAACACCCACTATCCAAAATCCAATATCCAATGTTCAATATCCAATATCCGACTATCCAATAACGCTTGAAAGTCTCGACGAAAATTAACGACTATCTGATTCCGCCCAAAAGTCTTCGGCAATCCCATCGCGACTCGTGTATGTCCGGGAGTCTCGGCTATTATATCGCTACCCATATATGTCCAGGAGTCTCAGCTATTATTTATCGCTACTATTTACATCCAATAGTCTCGGTTAACACATATTGGTAAGCACCCTCGTTCAATTCAAGTACTTGCAACCACACTTAACACCAATCCACAATTCTTAAGCCATTGAGTCATAATCTAGCTATATACAAATAAATATAGTTAGTAACAAACATTCACCATTTCAAAATTCATAATCTATCAAATTACTTTTCATAATTAAACTTCAGTTCATAACCAATCACCAATTTACAGTTCATACCCCATTATATCACTATTCACAAGTTATATTCCACTACACCACAGTCCAAGGAATACACGTAATATAGTATAAGAAATCAATCATATTTTCAATCAATATAATTCAATACACTCATCTCAGGTTACATTCAAACCCGGATTCAGTTTGCCTGTAACATTTTTTAGATGAACTCGAGGCTAACGTCATCGCTTTAGTACCTAACATACGTCAATATAAGACATATGAAAACAATTCACAAACACATGATATTATGCACCTCATGTATAAATGATTGATTAAATTTAAGATATCACATCTCTACCCCTTCCCGGGTGATATAATGGAAGTCAAAACCTTAGTTTAGATTACACAATCAAACACCTTAATTCTCATGTTTACATTTATCGATTAAATTGGCATACCCATAATCTCATATTTAAAACTTTCCATGACCTTTGAATTACATGGTGAAATCAATGTTATCTTAGAGTAGACATTCTGACCTTTGCAACCATAGGTCATGGACTAAAATTGGATTCCCTTTTGAAAAGTTATCTCATTACTCCTGAAAAATACTAAGCTGACCGCTTGTTTAATATTTTGCAGAATTTTAGTCCACTTTAAGTGGTCACCATTTTTCACACAACTAGAATTAGTTGTTGTACCTTATATGTTTAGAAAGATTTACGAGTCTGAGTTCCAACAAAGAAAATGGTGCATCAATCGGAATTTTCTAGAGAGACTTATCGCAATTCACCCACGAACACTCGGGCTGAGTTCCCTAGAACCGGTTCTTCTTTTGTAGAACCGATTTTACCACTCACAGTATTTCATCAAATACCCGATGAACTGGTTCTTCTTTAGTAGAATTGGTTCTACTCAGTTTTTCTTCCCCCGTTTTGTTCCGGATCAACCCTAACTCTTTTTCTTTCGATCCCACAATACCCAAACATTAAACTATCAATTATAACCATAAAATTGTATAGAAATTTCAACAATAACAAAATCCAATAATTTCATACAAAATTCTAACTCACATACCTATTAACCTCTATTCTTACACCGAAAATCGATACAAATCTTTGGTTTTAACACAAAGCGAGTATAGAGAGAGCTTAAAACATACATAATACAAGTATTCTTACCAAAAGAGTTTGATCCACTTCAATTTTTCCCAAGCTATATTAGCTCTAATCCAAGAAATCAAGAATCACTTTATGCCGATTTTTATTTGAAAGCTAGAACCTTTCCCACGGTTCTTTTCCCTTTTCTTCCCCAACCAAGTTCTTCCAAAGTAAAGAACCAGTTCTTATACTCCATATATATATGTATTGGTGAGATACTGGGCTGATCAAGAGACGGGTGTCACTCACCATTTCTGATACTCATTTACACTTAGGTCCTTTTTTGTTTTCTTCCTCCACATATACACCGCATAATTTTCATCTCTTTTTAAATCACATCCAAAAACATTTTTGCCATCCAACAAATGACACTCATCACTTTGTCAACTCAATCATTTAACCCCCTGGATTAACTGTTTAAAACACTGCTTAATTCTCATAATTCAATAACTGTAATTTAATTCCCACTGTAATTATCATAAATTACACTTTAGACCCCAACATTATATAAAATATCTTGTAATGCATGTATGAGTCTCACAAACATGACGATAGATTTAGGTCATAATGCGGCATCGTGGAACCGTATCAACTGATTCTATGATGATAACTCATTGACTCGGGATTTACTCTGATACAACTCGGACGACTCGGTCGAATTGTACGAGACTCGAGGTTTACATGTATCGTGTAAATATATCATTTCAGAAGGTATTGAGTCGGATACGACTCAGCCAGCCGACTCATATCGGTATCGGGTGATACTTTGAACCATGACTTATGTTCAGCTTTATATATGGAATGTTTTGTTTGGGGTATGCCTTGCGCCACTTTGTTGAAACGTGATATCTACCATTGGCAGTGCTATGGAGACTCCAATGTTAAATTAGCACACTTCCCTTCTGTGTATCCATGGATTTTTATTTTCTTACAAAGTAGAATGAAGTTACGGAAAAGTGAGAATATTATTACCTTTTATCCATGGACATTGTTCATGAAATCCGATATTGGGACTGTATTGTCGCAATTTGTTGTAGCAGTAACAGAAGAATCGATGACTCGGTAGTTGGAATTGATTACAAAAGCTCTTTTTATAGCTGCTAAAAAATATTTGGAAGCTGACTAACACAAACCTTTGACTCTTTGCAACATCTAATGTCGAGTGAATTATAGGGCACCAAATATATGATTTCTCATAAATGCTGAATTTAACTCTTATTTTGATGCTGATTTGGAATAATTTTGACTAGTGGAATTGAGAAAACCTTATACAATATGCCGTGAAATCTTCATTTGTCCCATTGTCAAATTTATTATGGTATCCTAAATCCAACAAAGAGGTGCAATGTTTCAGCTTCTCACTCCGATCCAATAAGACTTGAGCTTTTATTTTGTCGCTGATTGGAAAAAGGTTGGAAAAAAAGGTCCAGAAGTGCGTTTGATTTACTCACCAGGGTTTTGGATAGTAATGGACCGTACAAGTGGTTGCTGCACCTTAATGCACAGCAGCGACTGATAGGACTATGAATTATACTCCCATTGATATGTGGGGCAGTAGCAGTGGCAGGAACCCCAAACCATTATATAATGCTATTGCATAACCGTACGCATGGACTTCAATTTGTTTCATATATGCACAGAATGCACAGATAACATATCTGAGATTAGTGTGCACTGTATTTCCTTTCCCAGAATGGACCAATATCCAGTATGTCATAGTAGCTGTTGGCTTTATGTTTTTTATGTTGGCTGCATCAAATCATCAAATTTAATTAGCAATTTGAGGGAACCAAAATGGAGATTGTTTTCCCACTAGTTTGGTACCACAAATTTGTTTTTTGTGCTTCTTGGGCAATTCCTAGACTTCCGCCTGTGGTTAGTTTTTATTCGTATGAACCAAATTCCCCCTTCCCCTTCCTCCATGGGGAAAAAACAGAAAAAAGGAAGTTGAAAGAAAGATTGTGGTGACTTATTACTGCTGTTGGAAAGAGCCTTTTCTTTAACATCTAGTAATCTGCAACATGCTGTTTGTGGTCTTTCAGACTAGGTGAAGCAGTTGATAGGACTCTCCTTAACCATCTTTTGAAGATGTTCACTGCATTGGGAATTTACTTGGATAGCTTTGAGAAGCCATTCCTTGAACGTACGTCTGAATTTTATGCGGCTGAAGGCATAAAATACATGCAGCAGGCAGATGTGCCAGATTATCTAAAGCATGTGGAGGTGTGTCATGCATCTGCTTTTTCTGGTTCTCCTTCTTTTCAAGTGTTAAAATGACTGTCTCTCCTCTCTCATTTCTTGCTTTTTGTTTTTCTAGCTTCTGGTTTGTGTATTTCATTGCACGAAAGAAAAGTGCTGACCTAGCTTATTATTTGACTCCAGGTAAGGTTGCATGAAGAACATGAAAGATGCTTACTATACTTGGATGCCAGTACAAGAAAGCCACTGGTAGGAACTGCAGAAAGGGAACTCCTTGAACGCCATATATCTGCAATTCTGGATAAGGTAAATTAGGACTCTATTAAGCCACCCTTTCCTGGTTCCTCCCTATATGCGAGAACTAGAAAGCATGGACACGTAATTTTGGTCAAAGTGTTAGTGTCGGACACTCCTCGGACACGGACATGTTTTGGACACCTGTCAGTAATGCTGAAAACTTTATAAATGAGAAAGTTATTGTTGTAATTTTAAAGAGACGATGGTCAAAGTTATAGTATAAAAGAGTTACAATCACAACACGAACATCGAACATGATATAAACATAATTTTGGACACAAGTATGAATTATATACAAATGAAATAACTATATATGAAAAGTAAATTGATGAAAACTAGGGTTCAGAAATTAGGGCTCTTTGAAATTGAATAAAAATTAAGGTTACAAAGTGAAATATTTTTGAAAATAAATTTTTTAGTAGTTATTGGTTGTTGGATCATGAATATTTATGATGAATTTGTATCAGCATATTTGATTCTTTTTTATTCGATGATATCGTCATGTGAATTGTTAGAATTAAAAAATGATGAATTGACTGATTATCATTGAAACATATTTATTTTATCACATGATAATATATATTTATATGTATTCACATATTTAGTGTGTCTCCTAATGTGTTCGTGTCCCACTTTTTTGAAAAATAACGGGTCAGCTTGTTCATGTAGTGTCATATCTGCGTCTCGTGTCCGTGCTTCTTAATGCGAGAATTGGCTTCTCTTTTTCATGGTTGTTCTTATCCCATCTATCTGTCCAGGGTTTCATGATGCTGATGGATGGGAGTCGTATTGAGGATCTTCAGAGGGTCTACTTGCTTTTTTCTAGGGTGAATGCCCTCGAATCATTGAGGCTGGCCCTGAGCTCCTACATTAGGAGAACTGGGCAGGGCATTGTCTTGGATGAAGAAAAGGACAAAGATATGGTATCCAGCATCTTAGAATTTAAGGCATCTCTTGATACAATATGGGAAGAAAGCTTTTCAAAGAATGAAGCATTTTCCAACAACATCAAGGAAGCATTTGAGCACCTCATCAATCTGCGGCAGGTACAATCTTCGCACTTGATAATATTCCATGTCTTGGGTATGATGTTATTGCTAGTAACATAAAAAGATGAAATGTTGCATTTTGTCCCCAAGGTTCGTCGCACCTCATATAACCTTTGTGCCATGAGATTCACCATCATTTTCTTCCTCAGTTAATAGTTAATGTATGGCTTGACTTGCTCCCCGCCAAAGGAATCATGTTGTAGAAATTGTGTTCTACGTATGTGGATTTTTTTTTCTAATTGGAAGCAGAATGTTGTCCAAAATCAAAAAATGCTCTAACCAGCTGAGCTACCTGAAAAAACGTCCTAAAGTCTGTTTTCCATCGAATAGCGCCCTACTTTACCATTTGACTAGTAAGGGAAAAACCCTTGACTAATAAAAAAAAAAAGAGTATATAGGTTTTGGTTTGTTCGTCAAGCATTTGAGCAGCTCTTTCAACTGCCTCCTAATCCCCCAATATGCTCAAGAACCGATAGCCTTCAAGTCAGACTAAGAGATACTTATCGGACATTGAACAATTTGAACTCATGAGAGAAGCAAACACTTCTTTGCAGGACTTCTGTACCATGTCTAAGGAATTCTCTCAAGTGTTATCTACTCCTTCGATTAAAACTTGGAAGTTGAGGAGAGGTCCATCCTAATAGGATGGGAGAAATTGAAATACTAAATTGACTAAGAGCTCTTTGAGCAACTGTTTGTGGGAACTTGATCTTGTTTTTCTGTTTTCAAGCATCTTTGGTACACCTCTAAATACATATAAACAGGGACACACGTGTTTCCATTGTAGAAGAGTTTATGGTTTCTTACATGCCAACACCACATTTTGGAATCTAAACTCACTATGCTCAGTGACTATAAGATGGTATTGGAAAGATTATACCCTATATTTTGCATTTGTTAGAAGTGACGCATCTTACTTGTTTTGATGGTTCATAAAAATTGTCATAAGTAGTCGTAACAGCGTTTGAGTGTGCGTGACTATGGAAGCTACCACACCTTTGACCGTTTATCTAATTTTTAGAACGTAAGGAAAATCAGGAGTTTGTACATGACCGTAAATCTCTTTCTACTCCCTCATGCTGCATTTTCTGACTTTTCTGTATCTTTCGGTAATCAAGGACCATTGCGTTACCGATTATGGTTTGTTGATTTCCAAGCTGAATGTGGAAATTCAGCTTTCTAGCAGCCTACCTAACCTACAATTCACTTTCAGCAAAGTAGTCCTCTCCAGTGTTTCATAGTTACCTGGCTCATCAGTTTGATAAAATCCACTTGATTATAGTGTGAGTCTAAGTGTTAATAAAACTGGATTAAATACTTACCTTTGATTGTCATATCAATCTGCCGTCATTCGTAACTATGCATTTTATTTCTTCACTTTTAAAATTCTGAGAATATAGTATTCTGCTTTGCCATAGAATCGACCTGCTGAGCTTATTGCCAAGTTTTTAGACGAAAAGCTTCGTGCTGGGAATAAGGGTACATCAGAGGAGGAATTGGAGGGTACACTCGACAAAGTCTTGGTTTTATTCAGATTTATACAGGTGATGGCAACCAAGTCTTGGGGTTAAATTAGAATGCTGCTATTACCTTCTGCTGTTGATATGTTGATTTGCTACATAGTGCTGCTATATTGGACATCAAAATGATTTATAAAGGCATGTGTCATATGATCTCTTGGTAATTTAGGGTAAGGACGTCTTTGAAGCATTCTATAAGAAGGATCTTGCAAAAAGGATACTGTTGGGAAAAAGTGCTTCCATTGATGCAGAGAAGTCCATGATTTCAAAGGTTATGGATGTTTTCATCTTTTACATATCTTCGTTGAACATTTTGCATCTGTTGAGGAACTAAGTAGTTTCCATCATTATTACAGCTGAAGACCGAGTGCGGCAGCCAGTTTACCAACAAACTTGAAGGAATGTTCAAGGTGTGTATTTTGTCTATAAGGTTCTTTTTCAATTCAGGAAAATTGATTGATGTGAATCTTCAAGCTGTCGATCATATATTGTTGGATCGTAGTGTGAGATTTGTGCTTGTGCACTATTCGAAATCATAGGGTTGACTTCATTTAGATGACATTGGTCATCAACTTCTTCAAGAACCTTTGTTACGCATTGAGCATAAGTGTCATAGCTAAGTGACTAAGCCCCTGGTTTTTCTTATCTCCAAATTCAAGATATTGGGACTTGGCTAAAGATTAATATTGTGTGATATTATTTTATTAGGAAAATACTAATAAGTCCTATTTTTTATCCCAAAACACAATTCAGTCCTATCAAATTTATGATTGAACAATCAAGTCCTACTTTTCATAATTAATTTCAAGGAAGTCATAATTTTTATTATATTTCATTTTTACCCTTTTAGTATTAATTACAAAATTGTCATTGTCGTCTTTACTCAATCAGCTCAAGATTTTAAATCAATTTGAGTTCTGAGCTCTTTACATTAAATCATCTACATAACTCGTATGGGTTTTCAATATCACAAAATCCAAAGCGAACTAGAACTTGGATATGCGGCAAACCTTGAAGACATTTGGTTGCCTTGATTATTTTTCATTCTAATTATATTTCCAATATATAAGAGGTAAACAAAAGAACATACAAGAAGTTCTTCACTGAAAAGCCCCACAGCATAAATTTGAGTACATGTCCCACCCTCAAACACTAGCACACTACACAGATTAAAAAAAAAACTCTCAAAGAAATTACAGAGAATTATGAGACGAAGGTTGTGAGGGGAAAAAACACCCTTTCAGTGTCTTTTTGGGGGTTATTTGATCAACAAAGGACGATGTCAATTTTGTAATAAATACTAAAAGGGTAAAAATGGTATATAGTAAAAATTAGGATTTCTTTGGAACTAATAATAAAAAGTAGGACTTTATTGTTCCAATATAAATTTGATAGGACCGAATCGTTTTTTGGGATGAAAAGTAGGACTTGGTGAGTTTTTCCCTATATTATTTCATGTTGTATGATAGTGTTTCTTGGTAAGAGAGTGTTCAACCTTGACAATTCATTCTTTCTTTTTCTAAAAACAAGAATATAGAAGGGCATACAAGGAAAGATGGCTTTACCAAAAAGTGCCTTGAGAATGAACCAGAAAGATGGCTTTACCAAAAAACTGAATGGAGACCCGAAGTAGTTTAGATTAGAACTTTTTCGAAGAGTTAACTTGATATATTATGGCATCATGCAACTAAAACCTTTGTGACTTTTTACGATTAAAACTAGATCTGATTCTTACATGCGCTTCTTTTGAAATTCAGATTTGGGTCATATGGAATGGAACGATGCACTTCCTCATTGTACATTCTGAAACTGACCTGGATGATAGAATTACCTT
Organism: Ilex aquifolium; assembly: GCA_951799425.1. Classification (NCBI taxonomy): domain Eukaryota; kingdom Viridiplantae; phylum Streptophyta; class Magnoliopsida; order Aquifoliales; family Aquifoliaceae; genus Ilex; species Ilex aquifolium. The sequence continues at coordinate 47,103,575 of OX637392.1, read as the reverse complement.
TGACGCCGTTATCCATATAATTACCTTAAATTGTATCTGTCTTTACATTCGCTTTACTATCTATTCTTTCAGTCATCTTAGCACATCTCCGGATGTAAAAACTTTACCTCAGAGGCACGTTGATAACCTCTATTTATATCTGTCAGTCTCCTCTATTTATACATGTTAGATCTGAGCATGGTTTTTAAGTTGTTTATAATTCAGACAAGTGCATTTAGTGTAGGTTACAGACAGGATATCAAGAGAATAGATGCAAGGGGATGTTTGTCCCTTTTTCTTTTTTGGTGGGGAAGGGGAGGGAAAACTTTTGTGGTTGGTTTGCAGCCCTTCATAAGGCTCAATACCTAACACACTTGACAAGGTCCCGAGAACTATGCATAAGTGCAGTGATCATGGTTTTTAACTTGTTTATACTTAAGACAAGTGCATTTAGGGTAGGTACAGAGTACAGACAGGATATCTCCTAGTTTGCTGGTTCACAAAAAGGAGAAAAGAAGCAAGGGAGAACTTTGTCGTTTTTTTTTTGGTGGGGGCAAGGAGGATTCTTGTGGTTGGTTTGCGTCCCTTCCTATGGGAGGAAACGACAGACGGTGAAACTACCCAACACCTAAGACATGTGGCAAGGTTCCGAGGATTATGCATAGGTGCAGGTTTTAATTATTACATGTTGTAACATTCTGTTTTAGTTGACAACTTCTGTGTCAATTATATGAATGCTTCTAGACATTGGGAATATACAAACAATATCAACCAACATTAATATGGATGATTTGCATCCATTCTCGCAGTTAATAAAAAACTGGCCTATGTAACATATTTGATTTTTCAGGAAGTTCTGCGCTATCTCACATGGTGATTCAAGGGACTACAATGAATATAACGGCCCACTTCTCATTCGTATCTGTTTGTGCTTGCTTGATATATACTTTGCTTGGTTTTTGACTATCAGGTTGTTTTAGTTGACTTGGCAAGGAAGAGGATGTCTTGTGATGAATAAAAATGTATTGATGTTTTAGTTTCTGAAGTTAGGAGTCTTTTCCCAACCCTCCTAGGCTCCTACCTACCACACTTTTCTTACTGTAGCTTTGCTTTGTCAGTGTCCATGGAACACATAATGACCTTACAGGCTTGCACTAATGGCGCTGTATGATTGTTTTTCTAATGATATTCAATTACACTTTTATAGGACATTGAATTATCGAAAGAGATAAATGAATCTTTCAAGCAATCATCCCAAGCTAGGACAAAACTCCCATCTGGAATTGAGATGAGTGTCCATGTCTTAACAACTGGGTAGGTTGCTTTTTCTATGTGAATGTTTGTAAATACTGATTTTTCCGGAGGAATCTAACATGATATATGGTTGTTTGTACTGCAGATACTGGCCAACCTATCCACCTATGGATGTTCGGCTTCCCCATGAACTCAATGTTTACCAGGTTTGCATACACTGGAGAATGGCTGCAATCTGCAGTGCTTTCTTGACACCATGCATATTATTGTTATGCAGTTACCCACTATTTATATGTGTATGTATATATTTTTTTTGCTTGGTGTTGCAGGATATTTTTAAGGAATTCTACTTGAGCAAGTACAGTGGAAGACGATTAATGTGGCAAAATTCATTAGGTCACTGTGTGTTGAAAGCAGAATTTCTGAAAGGTAAAAAGGAGCTGGCAGTTTCTCTATTTCAGGTTAGTCTTATTTGGGTTTCCTCGAATTGTTGTTTTACTAGTTTTTCCTGTTTTGTTAGTCGATGCCTTCAGCATTAGTGCACATGTCCTAACATTTTGGTTGGGCCGTCTTTTCTGTTCTAGACTGTTGTTCTGATGCTGTTCAATGATGCCCAAAAGCTTAGCTTTCAAGATATCAAGGACTCTACTAGCATTGAGGATAAGGAACTGAGAAGAACACTGCAGTCTCTTGCATGCGGAAAAGTTCGTGTCCTTCAAAAGGTGGATGGTCACACTCACTGCAGGACTTGTTGAATTTTTACGTATTTATTTCAAATTTTTCTTGTTGAATTTTTTTATTCAGATAATAGAAAATGTTTCTCTTTTATTTCCTTTTTCCTGATAGAAGAATAAATAATTGTTTTCACAGACCCCGAAAGGAAGAGAAGTGGAGGACGATGATTCGTTTGTGTTTAATGATCAATTTACTGCACCTCTATATCGTATAAAGGTACGTATACTAATCAATTTCAAAAAGAAAGGTCATGAATGGTAGCAGTCAGGTGATATATAGTCTAATAAGTCTGACCAATGTATAAAGTGAATTCATGGAATCAAAATGTTTTTTTATGTCAGTTTTACACACTCTTTTAAGCTACTCAGCTTCCTGTGTAGTGCAGGCTTTGGGTACATTGAATTTCATGAGACATTTTACTCAAATAGCAGACCTTGAAGCTAATATATTTGAGATGTGCAGGTAAATGCTATCCAGATGAAGGAAACGGTGGAGGAGAATACAAGCACCACTGAAAGAGTATTCCAGGACCGTCAATATCAGGTTCACATCGTTCATGGCCCTCCAAAGTACCCCCCAATCCCCAAAAAAAAAAAATATCATTAAAATAGTGGTGCAAGGCCAAGCTAATAGTGCTTGTTACAATTGCTCAATATATGCAGGTTGATGCTGCTATTGTTCGGATAATGAAGACCAGAAAAGTCCTAAGTCACACACTCTTGATAACTGAACTCTTTCAGCAGGTATTACAATATACGTTTGAAAAGATGCTAAATCTATGGCGTTGGGTTGAACAGATATCTGATGCGTAGAGTTTAGATTTATTTATGTGCCTTTTAAGTCTATCTGCTCATCAGTTGTTGGAGCAAAAATGAAAGAAAGATTTATTAAATCTTTACCATTATAACAATGGTCTTAGTGAAACACTGCAAATTTGGTGAAAAATGGATACTCTGGTACCATGATTAAGCAAGTGCTGATAGGATGGGTAAACACTTTAACTTATTTAGGTGGACTCAAAGTGAACTGACAAATTGAAGTATTGAATGTGTCTTTGTTTTGGTTACACAGCTCAAGTTTCCGATAAAACCTGCTGACTTGAAGAAAAGGATTGAAAGCCTCATTGACAGGGAGTACCTCGAGCGAGACAAGAGCAACCCACAAATATACAATTACCTGGCATAAATCACAAATATACAATTACCTGGCTGGCATAAGCCGTTACTTGTAAATGGCACGGGAAATTGAAGTCCTTGTCAAGACTCGATGTTTATCAGTTCCATGTGAGATTATGTACAGTTAGTTGTAATCTTTATTTTTGTTGTGATCTACGCTGTTAACTGTAAAGCATATCTTTTATATTTCTTCCAATTCCGTTTCTACTTCGGAGTAACATGAAATAAGTTGTATTTTTGGTTCAAAAGAGAAGGATTTTTAAGAAGAAAATGGGAAGCCCTTCATGGGGGTGGTAGTGTACATTCCCGGCAGAGAATATGGCTGAACATTGTTGGTGCTTCAGCCAATGTTAGGTGCTTTAGAATGTAGCTAGAGGTGGCTCAATTCTAATCTTGTAGGTTAATCTTATACCTTTCTCTTGCAAAAGTCTCTTTTGTTTTTCTGTTGTAGTGGAAATTGTTTCATACGTCCTTGGAATTTATGAATACGACACAGATCTTGGATGCACAAAATCTTGTGCTAATCACTTTGGTTTTATGTGGTCATGGAGGTTCGCACTCAAGACGTGCGAGTTTATTTCTCGTCTATTATTAGACCACTATGCCATTTCAGACATTCTTGTTAAAATTTTTGTTAAAGTGGAAATATCCATTTTCAAAGCTCATAATCCTGCCTGGCTATTTGTTCCCTTTGCACTTGCATGGCAGAATGCTAGACCTCTGCATTAAGAAGCCATTTACATTTTCAAGTGCCATTTACTGAAACTCCAATCAATTCTACACTAATCTAGTCTTTAGATAATTTTTTTTTGTACAGACTCATGTATGGGTAAAAAAACTGTACAAAAATCCGTATTGTATCAGGGAGAATTATGAGTTGCATAATCACTCGCTACCATGTCTGGTGGATCTCATGTTGATTAGGGGTATTCATGGGTTGAGTTGGCCTACATGATCCATTATCTAGCCCAAAAAATAGGCCCAAAATTCAGCCCATTAGTCCACGAGTCTGTACAACCCGACCCAAGAACCCCTTCGCCCCCACTCACTTTGTATGAAAAAAAAAAAAAAAAAACTGACAATTAAAAGTTAGATGACATATTCCTTAAAAAAAAATTAATTACTAAAATATCAAGTTGAGTAATCTAAGGTATTATTCATTATTTACTTAAATACTAAATAATTACTCTCAAATAAAATTATTCATTATTCACTTTTTATCTATTTTGAATCTACTTTTAATTCAAAAACATAATTTACAAAAATATTAAGTTGAAAAATTTTTAAATGAAGATTTATATATAAAAAAAGGGTCGCCCTGAGTGATAAGCTGGGTCATGGGCAGTCTACCCCTACTAGAAACCTGGTTTGGCCCGCCCGATAACTCACCCGGATAAAAGCTTAGGTCTTTCTTCACATGATTCTCCTTGTTGGCCTTTGATCAACACATCTGTTTTAGCCATAATTTGGCAAAGATCATTACATAATTGCTCTTTGCATTCTGAGCAGTTAGGCCCAGACGAGTAAACTGATTGAGAACATTTGTTTATAGCATATACTGCATATTCCATCGGATAAACTTCATTCAGGAAGTTTTTTACTTCTGCCTACCAATGCTAAATCTTAACAGGTGTCATGATCCAAAATCAAATTGAGAACAAAAAAATGGGCATCTAATGGAAAACGGTACAAATTACACGGTTCCAGTAATAATCTTCAGCTTTTTTTAGTAGATTAATCATCAGAAAATCAACTGCAGCTTGTCTCCACGGCACCAGCAATATGCTAGGCCTGTAGTCCTTTTATGTGGACCTCAGGGTCAGGAAATGATAAACTTGCACAATTGCAAATCTATTGCTTAAAGAAATTCTCTCTGAACGATTGACTGGTATTCAAATTATTACAAAGTAATATCTAGAATACCAAATCAAATCAAAACTACCTCTTTGTAATGTCACAACACATTTACATAGAATAAGGAATTTTTCTTATACTCATGATGAATTTACTCTCTCTCTCTGTTGTAAGGGATGCTAATCTATTCATAAGCCTTGTAATTCAGGTAATAGTCAACTTTGTTCCACCCCAGTTGTCCCCTCGAACCCTTTTTCTCTTTCAAAAAAAAAAGTTCGATGAATCCAGGCACTTCCATGTTCCATGGGTAAGAACATTCAGCTTGATGTTACCTTTGCAGAGTTTACCAGAAATTGTTGCATAAGCAACATGAAGACAATCGTCTATGATTAGCATCTGACTTGTGCTATTCTCACTATTTCTAGAATCCTTTAGCTCTCTTCATACCTTATCTTCTATATGTTCGGGTGCTAAAGAAAGCCAAATCTATTACACCACTTCTAAATTGACTGTTCAAACACTTAGCTTTTCTTTTTGTGTAGCTACACTAGTTCTCATGGTACTCAAAACTAATTCTAAGGCATAAATTTCCATACCAGAAGCTGGATATAGTTATCCTTTACAGTTCGTGACAAAAACTAGTTGTCAAAACTAAGGGGGGCTTGAGCTTGTGGATTGAATGCAACAAGTTTGAAAAAGTAAAGCCAAATGGTACAATGCCTGTTCCCGGGTTCGATCTGGTTTAGTGTCAAGGTGATTATGTTTCCGTTCATATATATATGGGTCTGTGCACCATTTCCACGAGAGCTTGTGGATTGAATGCAACAAGTTTGTGCAAGTAAAGCCAAATGGTACAATGCCTACCCCTCCTAGCATCTTGCATTGCAAGACCAGTAATGAACTTTACATGGAGGATCCCCATACAAAAACAGCCAATCTTCAACATTTTAAGTGACAAATCAAGAAGAGAAAAAAAAATCAATTAAAGGTGGGCAGTCTTACCAAGATCCCTTTTTTAATCACAATTAAACAAACTAATCTTTGATTAGGCAAGATGTGGCATGATGAACCATAAAGGTGGACATTCTTTCCAAGATCCCTTATGTTAAGATATGAAATTTAAACCCAAATCTGAGAATCAAAAGCCAAACGTCTTAAGAACCAATACATTTTGACATAAAGCAGTAGATTCGAATTTAATTCTAACAAAAACCAAACATTGCTATATAACTTGCACAGCCAAAGATTCTATACGGTTCCAACACGATTGTTTAGATCAACAAGCTAGTTATTACACTCATATAAGTCAGATCATCATCAACACAAACAATCTCTCAATTACACAGAAACACCACAAAACACATACAAGAAAGAGTACCCACAAGAACCCTCTTTTCTCGTCCATTTCCTCTCCTCATTCTCCAAACAAAAACAAAAACACACAAAAACAAACATTTAAGACAAAAATTGAAAAGGGTTTGTGGAAAGGGAGAGTACCAAAATGTACAGCCAACGTGATGGTTGAATTGAGGATCAGGGATGATGATCAGACGGCTTTGACGACACTAGAAGTGGCATCAGAGTCATTATCATCAGCAGAAGCAGGTGGGTTTGGATTGAGAGGGGCACGAATGGTGTCATCTTCAGGGTCGTAATCTGGGTTGAGGTTGCGATCTATGGCTTCACGACCCTTTTCGAGACATGGTTTACAGGCCATTTCTATGGCTATCCAACTCAGTGCCAGTCCCGCTATTGCTATGATTGCTGCCGTCAGTGCCCCCATCCCTCTCTCCCTCTCTAGTTTCTTTGATTTTTGCTCCTGGGTTTTGGGAATTGAGAGAAAGAGCAAATGAAAACCAGCGGAGTATGAAATTCGGGCGCTGAGGAACTTTGGATTCTAAGTGGGTCGGATTGCATACCGACATTGAAGAACCAAATGGAAGGTTTTAGTTTTTTTTTTTGGGTAAATTTCACTAACACCCCTTAGATTTAAGTAATATTTCACTGACACCCCCTAGTTTCTAAAATATCACTGCATACCCCTATAGTTTATATACACATTTCACAAACTATCTCTGCCATCTAATGTCGTTATTGACAAGCAAAAAATGTGTCATATGATGATTTATTCTCTTATAAATTGTCAAATTTACCCTTAGCCATATAAAACAAGCTTAAAGTAGTAGTAAATATCCTTTTAGTGTTAATTAAATAAAATTAAATGCTAATTGGATTAAATAGAACGTTTCCTATAAAAAATGGATCAAACAAAACTTTAATTTGGTGTTAATTTTAAAAAATAATATTAATTTGATAAAACTAAATATTAAAATCAAAAAATTGAATGACCATTTGGTAGTGATTTGATGAAATTGAACGTTAATTTGAAATTCTGTAACACCCCAAAATCTATTCTAAAAGGCATTATTATTTAGGGTAAACCACATAAATGGCCCTTGAACTTTTCTATTTTTTTAAATTGCACCCTGAACTTTAATTTTTTTGATTTTACCCCCTGAACTATTTAAATCATTTTAATCAACACATTCCGTTAGATTTCACCATTAAATAGGGATAAAACCCAAACGGCAAATGCAGATGACATATATTGAAGGTCATTTTCGGCATTTCACCTATTGTGTAAGGGTTTTAGGCGCCAAAATTCCCTCCTATTCCTCCTGATGCTCGGTTTTATTTGACCCTTAATGCTCTGTTCTGTCCAGTTGAAAGAGAGAGAGAGAGAGAATCAAGTCATGGAAAGAGAGAAAATCAAGCCATGGATGGGTATTGGGTTTTAGGTATTGTATTCCTTAAAGAAATCGGGCGTTAAACAGTGTTGTTGGGTGTTGGGTACTGTGTTCCTTAAAGAATTTGGGTGTTGGGTAGTGTTGGGTATTTTGGGGTACTGTGTTGGGTAGTGTTAACTTTCTCCTCCAATTTCTCTTAATCAAATTTTATAGAACAAGTCAGTGAGGGAATGGAAAATCAAGAGGCTTGGGCTTTGCATTCTGAATTATCATCTACCCAGATGGAGAATTGTGACAGGAACATTGTTTGTGATCCTGTTGGTCTGGGAAATTCATTTCCAGTAAGAACCCATTTCCAGTAAGAGTTTTGATTCATTGATGTCTTATAATTACTTCTATATTTTATGGTATATGGTAAAGATCTCAGCTTTTGAATTAGTCCTGGGTGCACCAAGCAAGGATGTAGCTTTTGAAGCTTTGATTTCTGTTCTTATTTTTGGGTCAACTGGTGTTACTAATTTATTTAGCTGTGAGCCTATAATTTTATTTAAGCTGTTCGGATTTGGTATTTTACTATTTTTCCTACTTGATGGGTTTTGCAATTATTTTGGTCATCATCTAAATGAAATTGAGTTAGGTACTTTTATTTTTTGCTTTTGTTTTTTTTAAATGTTCTATAGATGTTTTGTGATCTATTTCTATAGTTTATTCTCTGTTCTCTGTTCTCTGTTTTGATATCTGGGTAGTAAACATCCATGGCTTGATTTTTTTTTTCTCTCTCTCTCTCAACTGGACAGAACAGAGCATTGAGGGTCAAATAAAACAGAGCATTAGGAGGAATGAGAGGGAATTTTGGCGCCTAAAACCCTTACACAATAGGTGAAATGCCAAAAATGACCTTCAATATAAGCCATCTGCATTTGCCGTTTGGGTTGTATACCTATTTAGCGGTGAAATCTAACGGAAGGTGTTGATTAAAATGATTTAAATAGTTCAGGGGGTAAAATCAAAAAATTTAAAGTTCAGGGTGCAATTTAAAAAAAATAGAAAATTTCAGGGCCCATTTATGTGGTTTACCCTATTATTTATAAACCATCCAATCATGAAAGCAACTAAAAATAACCATTCATCCATCTAATAAAGAATAAATGCTAAGATCAATAAAACATTGTAACTTCTCCAACTTACAATTCAAACCAAATAGTATCTAGCAGCAGAATAATTAAAATTAGTTGAAAACATTGTTTCATAAAAATCTCTCAAATAAACTAATCTAAACTAAAAAGAAACATCTCTAAGCTTCCACATCAGAATCTACATATTGACCTTCTCCAATCTCAAGGTCAACCTGCTCATCTAATCTGATATCCTATTCTCTGCCAAAATCTATAAATGTTGTTGTAAGGGGTGAGCAAAATCCCATAGGAAATCCCTCACAAATCCAAACAAGTTTTTAAAACAATAATAAGAAGGCAAGTCTCTTTTGAAAAATAACAGATATACCTTTTTAAAAGTAAAACCATGACAGTTATAATGATCTCAAGTGTACGGAATACAGTAAATCAATGACAAGAATAAACATACAAGAATTAAAACAATCAAATAATAACCCATTAGCATCATCTCATATTCTCATGTATGTTGGTTGCTTATCACACAACGATCATATCTCGTTCACACACCACAACTACACAATCTCAATCATTTCTCGCAGACCAAATCACAAACCACTTGAGGAAGTGCATATACCGTCTCACACTGCATTGACGAATCATTTTCAGGAAAGATATATCATCCCTCAATCTCGAACCTAAATAAACAATAGTGGTTGCTCTCACAAACAATAACCCACTACAAGTGTTAAGGCAACCATCTCACCCCTACTAGGATAGACTAACCTCTAATACTCTACGATATCTCTTAGAGGCAATTCAAGTCTGTCACACCTAAACCATACAAGAGATGAAACCATAATTTTCTCAACAACTGTAATCTTTAACCAATCACAATCTCCATAAAAACTCAAGTACCACAATTTCACAATTCTCAATATACTATAGTAGTAAAAGAATTAAAATTTGCAAGAGTTCATATTAAGAAAACCTTTACAATTTCGATATTAAAATTCTAGGATTTTGCTAAAAATCATTATTTCTTGGAGCAAGAAAAAGTAGTTGGTTGAAAACCTAATTTAATCGATAATAGGAAATTTAGAAATCAAGAATCATTAGGTCTTTTACAATAAAACAGGTGTTTAGGAAAAACTAAGGTTTCAGAAATTTAAGAACGATACTTCTTGAATGTAACACATGTATCTTGCTTAAAGCAACATATTAATCAAAAAGAAACCAAGAACGAAAGATTATCTAACATATAATAATCTAGAAGATTCAAAACATACATAGTTATACCCTAAGTCTCAATGAAAGAACTTGAGAAGAATCTCCTACCTTGATTCCCGTAAAATTTGATCCTAACGTGTTTTTATTGTGATTCCTCGTGTTAATTCATCAAACTATCTCCCTCTTTCTTCTCTCCAACCCATATAGTTTTCTAGGGTTGAAATAATATGAAATAGCCTAAACCCATCCATAGGGTATTTATGTGATCCAAAATTAGAGAAAAAAAATGTTAAAACTCATCGGGCTAAAACTAAGAGGCGTGTTTGAACGGCTAGTGTGCGTTTAAACGGAAGTAGCAATATCAACATGTGTGTTCGAACGATTGGCATGCGTTCGAATGGATGCTCGTATCGCCAAAGGCACCGTTCGAACGAACCCCATGCGTTTGAATAGTGGAAACTCTCTGGAATTCCCCAACCTATCTTAGCGCTCGAATGGAAGCTCGTAACCGTTCGAACGACACTTCACCAGTCCGACGGAGATAACTCTCTGTCCATGACGTTTGACTTGATTTTTAACCTAGTTATTTCACTCTAAATATATTTAAAACTTAACTAAATTCATTTCCCATATGAGTGACTATCCCGAACTTCAAGTTTCTCAACATATCTTAGTTTTTTCTACATTCAACACATACATAGTTTATCCATTCTTAATTCCTTCTTACGTCATCACATATATAAGCAATACAAAATAATTACGTCACTCTATTAAGATGAACAAGTGGGGGTTTACAAATTCAATCAAAAAAATGATGTTTGTTTGATAAATTGGATGTTACATTGATGAAATTAAATGTTAATTTGGGGTTAATTTGATGAAATTAAATATTAATTTGGTGTTAATTTTATAAAATTGAATATTGATTTGATGAGATTGAATATTAGTTTGCTGAAATAAAATGATAATTTAATAAAATTTAAGATCAATTTTACGTTAATTTGGTAAAATCTTGTATTAATTTGAGGAAATTTAATGTTAATTTGATAAAATTGATAGTTCATTTGGTGTTAATTAGATCAAATCGAATATTAATTTGGTAGTTAATTTAATGAAGTTTAATATGATTTTGATAAAATTGAATGTTAATTTGGTGTTAATTTTATGAAATCGAATATTAATGTGGTATTAGTTTAATAAAATTGAATATTAATTGGATGAATTGAATGCTAATTTGATGAATGTGAATGTTAATTTGGAAAAATCTAATGTTAATTTGATAAAATTTAATGTTAGTTTGGTGCTAATTTGATGAAATTGAATATTAATTTGGTGTTGATTTGAAAAAATTAAATATTAATTAGATAAAATTGAATATTAATCAAACAAAATTAAAGGTCAATTTGATGTTAATTTGATAAAATTATAGATTAATTTTGTATTAATTTGAGTAAGGATAATTAAGTAAAATAGGAGTTCTAGTAAGCGTAATTTAGTAAAATTATGTATTATGTTAGGTCTTTTAACAGACAAAAACTGACAGGAGTAGGCAGTGATATTTCAAAAATTAAAGGGGGTGTCAGTGAAATTTACCCTTTATTTGGGGATGTAAATGTATACTACTAATTTATACTATTAATTAAGTAAACTAAAGGTTTGGGTCCTCATTGTGAAATATTTATATTATCTCGTAACCACTCATAATCATTCATAACTTTTCATTTTTGTTAGTTTATTTTTTGCTAAATAAAAATATAGATTAAGGGAAAAGGAGTACACAAAATGTAATCAAGCACTGAGGCTTGAGACATGCCATAACGCCATAATTTTTTACATTCGTATATCTCTCTATATCTCACTCTTTTTGTGACTGACCACACGAATGTTGTGTGCAATCGCCTATACTACTGTCAAATGAGAACAATAAAAATCTGACTTAATAATGTAGTTGTTATATTTGTCATTGATTTAACTATGGGTCCTAGTATTTATTGGGACCCGCTACTTATTCAATTGTAATGATTCATCAAATCAAGTTTTTAAGTCAGTTTTTTACGTCTATTTAACATTTTCCTATTACTAATTAATTAACTACAAGTCAATTACTAATAAGAAAAATCACTAATAAGTTCTATGTTTTTTTTTTTTTTTTGAAAAAAAACCATCAAGTCTTATGATATTGCTACTAGGACAAGTAAGTCCTATTTTTAACAATTTATTTTCAAGAAGTTCTAAACTCCATCAATCATATATTTTATCCCAATTTTACCCCTCTCATAAAAATATTATTTATATTTTTTCAATAAATATATTATCAATTTTAATTTAGTGAAAATTATATTTTCTTGTATTTTCTAGACATATAAGATAATGTGATAATACTTCTAATATTCACTATAAATCTCGTTGCGTTTGCTCTATAAATTATTTAATATTTCAACTTGCTAAATATACAAAAGAATTTATTGTTATCTATACTAAAATTGGGTATAAAATTATATGCAAAAGTATAATTTATAGTTTCTTGAGAAAGATTAAAATTGGGACAAAACACAACATTAATGGAGTTTAGAACTTCATGGGAATAAATTATTAAAAGTAGGACTTAATTATACTAATAGAAAAATAATATGACTTAATATTTTTTAATGAAGAAAAGTAATTTTCCCTTATTAATATGATATATTTTTAATTTAATCATCCATAATTTCTCCTCTATTGTATTTAAACACATATAATTTCTCCTCTTACCAAATTTAACCACCTATAACTTCCCATATAATTTCTCCTCTACCAAATGTTACAAATTATAACTTCCCATATACTATATTTTACAACTTAAATTTATTTATCTAATCTCTTCTCACTTCTATATATATTCTCCTTTTTTTTTCTGCACGCGGTATTATGTGTATACAACCCCTAGTGTCAATAATTCAAGTCCTAGTTCAAAGAGGTAGTTAGTGCTCATGATGTTTTCGTTATTGTGAGGCTTAGGAAGTGTCAAAAATGTTGGATCGAAATCTCTTTTAATATATATATTTTTAAATTTTTTATGGGTAAATTTATCGATTGACTCACTATTCATAATTGGATTCCCTAATCATAAAAGGACAATCTACTATCATCTGTTGACATATTTTGTTTGTGGAGAGAGAGAGAGAAAGAGAAAGAGAGAGAGGGGGGGTTAATTGCGTTTGTTGAGAGGAGGCCTCGCCGATGGGTCGTGCGAGCTTCACAGGGGCGGTGAGATGGAAGAAAATGAGAGAGAAGAGGTAAGATTGAGAGGGACGGTGAGATGGGATGGGCTGGGATGAGGCGGTGGTGGCTAGATAGTGGTTGGGTAGCGATGGATAGAGAGAGAGAGACAGAGAGATATGTCTGACGGGAGGGTGGAGAAAAAAGGAATGCGGGATTTAAAAAACGTCGTTTTGTCAAAAATAAGAATAAAACGACGTCGTTTTGATTTAAAATTTTTTGCTTCAGACCATTACCGAAGTAAATATTTCCCTTTTTTTACTTCGGGGTACCTTGTCGAAGCAAATACTTCCCTTTTTTTGCTTCGGGGCACCTTGCCGAAGCAAATACTTCCCTTTTTTGCATCAGGAACCTTGCCGAAGCAAATACTTAATTTTTTACTTCGATTTTTTTTGCATCAGGAATCTTGCCAAAGCAAAAAAAAAAGTGACTCAAAAGCCATGTTTTCTTGTAGTGTTAGCGATATTAATAAAAAATTACTCATGAGAATTTTTACCCTTAATAAACATTGTATACAATATGAAATTTTCAAAAGAATCTTAATTTTGTGATGTCATCCACTTGTTAGGATTGTAAAACAAGGTCATTAACAAGTCACATAAGCTGTTGGTTGGGGGATATGTCTCAACAAATGACTTCCGACCACATAGAAATAGGGCACTTTTTTAGAATCTAAAAAAAGATCCCACTTCTTTGTGCCAAGTTGCAGTCGAGTATATTAAGCAGTATGAACAAGCAGTAGCATCCTACAATGTGGCGACAGAAGCAGCAGGTGTAGTTCATCAGTGGTCTCCCCCAAAAGTAGGCTTAATGGGCCTGTCTTTTGTAGCAGAAGACTCCATTGGAGTTGGCGTGATTATAAGAAATAAAAGAGGAATTTTTGTGGCCGATATGTCCAAGAAAATTAATTCCTTTTGCGAGGCGCAAATGACAGAGGTCCTCGCTGCTAGAGAAGCTGTCCAATTTGCTAGAGATCACGGGTATGAAGAGATTATTTTGGAAGGGGATTCGACCAATGTGATGAAGCGCATAACTGACACCGATGTAGATTTTGATCCTTTGGGTACTGTCTTAGTAGATATTAGGAACATATTGCGTAGTTTTTGCTATGGTCATGTTTCTACCGTTAGAAGGTCGGGCAATAACGTAACTCATTTGTTAGTAAGAAATACAATGTCTATTAGTTATTGTGATGTATGGGAGGAAGAGGCACCGAATGTTATAATACCTCTTCTTCTTCTTGATATTCCTAATTAATGGAATTTCTATTGTTTCTTTCAAAAAAAAAAGGTCATTAATAATATGGGTGTAAAAGTAAAACATATATTTAAACTAAAGATTTGATTTCGGTACAATCTTTATTGTTAGTTATATTTTTTAGGAGACCAAATTATAATTTTTTGAGAGTTTGTGATTAATCCTAATAGTTTTAGGAACGATTCTAAAATTATTTGGATCAATCACGAATATTTAGGATCGATTGCAAAAGCCCTAAAAGTTATAAATAACTTCCAAAAAAGTGTATTAAAAACCCTAAAAAGTTACGAGGTAGTACCTGTGAGACCCGATCATGCATCGCATACATATTAACATAATTATGTGGACAAATTACAATTATGTGAACTTATTTATTAGATAGAATTTTGTGTATGGAAATAATATTGGGTTGGTTTTGGAATCACTTAAGAATTTGGGGGAAGGCAAGTAGAATTATTAAAGTTGCATGGAAATATCTTTACATATGTGTCAAACAAAAGGTGGTGGGTTATTTTAAAGGTTATGTATGTGGGTGTGTTTGCCGGGTGTGTGTGTGTACTTTAAAGTGGGGAAAATGTGTGTGTGTACTTTAAGTGTAGTAAAGTGTGTGTGTTTAAAACCTAAATCAGTGTGTGTGTTCTTCCTTTTGCTAGAACCGAGAGTGAGGGAGAGTAAACAAAGGAAAAAAATATGTGTGGGCCTTCTTGATGCCGTGAGCAAGGAGTGAGAGAAGGCAAGAGAAGGGGGGGGGGGGGGGGGGGGGGGGAGAAGAAAACAAGAAGAAGGTAAGGGGGTGTGTGTGTTCATTTTAGTGTGTGTGTGTGATTAATTTTAAGTATTTGTGTATATGTGTGGGCTGATTTAGTTTAATTTCAAAACAGATTTTGTGTGGGTTTATTTAGGTGTGTTAAATATAATTAAAGGCTATTAAGAAAGGGATTTACATGGGTATTTAATTAAATGTGAAAAATGACTATTGGGATGCTTTAGGTGGCTAGTTTGGGATTGAGGTTTGGGAGTGAAATTGGGGGTTTAAGGGTTCAATTACAGAGTTGTTTTGCATGATTTAATGAGTGTGTGAGTTTTAGTGTGATTGTTTTAAAAGAAAAGTACGATAGAAATTGGAAATGGGTGCCGGTAATGCCGAAATCCTGATTTCTAAATATTATTTATCACAAGTGTGAATTTTAATCCGAATGACCTGAAATTTTGCATGCTGCATTTTTAATTGATGCTGGATGTGATAATGTGACTTTTGAATGCAAATGAGTATAATGTCCGGTGCGAAATGCATGAAATGCCGAAAGTGCAGTTTTTAGGATTCGAGGTCGAAATGTGTGAAAATGGACTCCCGGTCAATGTGTTTGACCTACTTAATCCTAATTGTGATTAATGTGAGTGATTTTGAGAATTTGGGGAGGAAATGTGATCCCTAGAACAAAAGTGCTAATGTGAGAGTGGATAGTGCGGTAACTGGAGTTACCGGGGCACTTTGGGGTGCATCATTTTGCATGCATTAGTGCATGATTAATTATTATATGTGATAAAAATATTGATATTGTAATTACAAATGTGTTAGATGGAACAGGTGAGACAGTCGGTGTTGGAATAGATACGGTAACACCGGAAGGATCCACTGATAGGACCGAAGGGTCGTACATCTGTATATTTGAGGTGGATGTATATCTTTATATGTTTTGAAAATGCTATTATAAATTATTGTAAATGATAGAATTTAATAGCATTTCTCCAGGATTATGTGTTATGTGTTTATGTGATTGAATGATGCTTTGTACTGTGTATTATGTATTGTGGAATGTGGCGCACTGTTTGAGACAGGGGCGTCGATGCCTGATCAGTGGGCGTGGAGTGGTGTGCTAGCACTGTGGTGTTCCTGAGAGGTTCGGGAGATACAGATCCATGTGGGATCGATTACCCGATGAGGGGTAGTATGAATGTGATGTGGCTTGTGAATTCTTTGAAATTAGAATGATGCTGTTGTTTGATACGTGTATCTACGTAGTATCTACCTATTACAGTGTATTACTATCATTTCCATTTCATATACAACATGTATACTCACTGAACGCGTGGTTTAGCTCACACCCCTATAGTTTCTCCTTTTCAGGTACTGTAGAGAAAGATGCAGACCAGTCCACTGTCTAGTCGATTGAGTCTTGAATAATGTTAGGGTGATATCACTCAGGTTAAGTGTCAGTATGATTAAATTGTTGGGTTGTGTATTATATTTGTGAGAGATTATTATAACAATTTAATAGTATATGATTGTAACAGACTCAACAAGCATATGTTGAGTTGTATGCTATGTGGGTGTGGTTTTTGGTATATGTCTATAACTTGGAAAACAAACAATTGGTATAGGTGTTATATATGGTACATGTTATAAGACAGGTTTTACCATTATGCTTAATGACTAAGGTGATGGATGGTGTTGTTGCACCTGTGGGATTATTTAGTGTTTTATTAATCCAGATTATATATACGTAAACAAGTGTATCAAAAACCTAGTCGCGTCTCATCCTTGGGAGACCGGAATGGGGCGTGACAGTACCTCTCCTTGATTTTTTTTTTGTGCCATATCTGATACAGGGAAACATGTAAAAATAATGGTATAATGAATGAAAAGAGATAATGAAAATAGGGAACTCAGGAGTCAGGTACAAAGTCTTGCAATTTTAAGGCGAGAGATCCACCCTGGACACTTTCAAGGCGAAATATAAAAAAAATACACAGTTGACAAAAATAACCTTAATATATATATATATATATATTCGGCTACTATACGAAAAGTCACTTTTCTAGAAAACGAAATCCCCATTCCCACAAAAACGCATCGCACCCAAACGATTCACTCATAAACTTTCCTATTTCAAAATTTTCCAATATAAATCTAGCATCAAATCAAAAGATAATCAATTTTACAGAGAACCATTGCCAAAACGACTGTTCTTCAACAATCGCTGAAGCAAAACTTTTCGATTTCCAACAAGAATCGTCTACAACTTCCATCAACTATTGTTCCATTGTTTCTGAATTAAAAATTTTCGATTTCCAACAAGGATCTTCTACAACTTCCATCTCTTTGTCACAGTGAATCATTCTACAATATAAGACTTTAAGTAAGTGGTTTCTAATTTATTTGAGTTGTTTTCTTCCATAGGGTTCTAGAAAAATTAATTTTCCTTGTTTTGACAAACATATAAAACACAAAAAGATTAGTTCACTTTGCTTAAAGTATAGTGACACAAAAATAACCTCTAGAATTTATTCACTGACATTCCCCTGAATAATCACTAAATTAATACACCAAATGAAAAATGTAACCCTAACATTTTTCATTGTAATATAATTGATATATATGTACATTAAATTCCATTTTATTCCTAATTAATAGTAGATATAATCAAAAAGGCCTGACTACATAAATAACATTTCTGATTAATTGTCTGGTTTAAGAATTACATGTAAAGATTTTTTTTTTTTTTTTTGCATATGCTTAAATCTATGAATATAATCAAAAAATCAAAAAGGCCTTAATGCATAAATCACATTTTTGGTTCACTGTTTGTTTTAAAAATCACATTTGAAGATTTATTTGCAAATGGTTTAATGTGTGGATATAATAAAAAAAGCAATGCAAAAATGACATTTTAAGTTCACTGTCTTGTTCAAAAATCACATGTGAATGGTTTTTTGCATATGATTCACTATCACCAAATGCAAAATGTAACCCTAACATTTTTCATTGTAATATAATTGATATATATGTACATTAAATTCCATTTTATTCCTAATTAATAGTAGATATAATCAAAAAGGCCTTACTACATAAATAACATTTCTGATTAACTGTCTGGTTTAAGAATTACATGTAAATATATATATATTTTTTTGCATATGCTTAAATCTATGAATATAATCAAAAAATCAAAAAGGCCTTAATGCATAAATCACATTTTTGGTTCACTGTTTGTTTTAAAAATCACATTTGAAGATTTATTTGCAAATGGTTTAATGTGTGGATATAATAAAAAAAGCAATGCAAAAATGACATTTTAAGTTCACTGTCTTGTTCAAAAATCACATGTGAATAGTTTTTTGCATATGATTCACTATCTGGATAAAATAAAAAAAGCAAAATCCCTTGGTGCATCAATGATATTTTAGGTTCACTGTCTGTTAAAAAATCAAATGTGAACAGTTTTTTGCATATGGTTTACTATCTAGATAAAATCAAAAAAGAAAAATCCCTTAGTGCATGAATAACATTTTAGGTTCACTGTCTGTTAAAAAAATAGAGTCTTACTTTATGAATGACATTTCAGATTCACTGTCTTATTCAAAATCTTACAAATGCAGGAATGGGCAAGAAACATGTTCCAAAAACAAACTTGTATAAGTTAAGAAGACGTAGAGCCAAAGAAGATAAAAATTCCACCACAAAAGAACATGCAGTAGCCATAAGGAGAAGATTCAATTACCTACCCCAATACAGATCAAACATGCAAGCACTCATCAAGGTAATTCAAAAATTGGAAATTACTTCCAGTCACATTAAACAATTGAAGAAAACTCCATTCTGGCTGCTATTTGAGGCAATCATACATAAAATTTTTGAGTAGTCTATGTCTAAATAGTGCGATGACAACATTGTCTTTATTTCCGAACTTATGACGAAAAAGGCTCTGGTTTCTTAATTGGGACGAAACAACTAAGATTCACTAGTGATGATGTTGCATTGATTTTTGGAATACAAGATGGTGAGAGAAAGGTTGATATCTCAAAGACAAAGAAGATCATTTTGATTTTGTTAAAAGAAGGTTCCTGAATCAAAAGAGATTAAAAGGTGCACTTATAAAAGAAATGTTAGAAGAGGTATCAAAAGGAAAAACAAAAAATGATGTTGAAGACTTTGCAAGAATTTTGTGTATGTATGCATTTGTCACATTGTTTTTTCCAACAAGTGGTCAAGTGTTTAGTTGGAGATATGTGCAACATGTTGATGATCTGAACAAAATGAAAACATATGCCTGGTGCAAAGCAATTGCTGACATAGTGATCAACTCAGTGAACCTGAAATATCGAAACCCATCAAGAGTCACAGGTTGTGTTCTAGCACTCATGGTAAGTGTTCTAATAAATGTTGTTTCACTATAAAATATAG
The DNA here is from genome assembly GCA_951799425.1 of Ilex aquifolium. Lineage (NCBI taxonomy): Eukaryota > Viridiplantae > Streptophyta > Magnoliopsida > Aquifoliales > Aquifoliaceae > Ilex > Ilex aquifolium. The sequence continues at coordinate 47,083,789 of OX637392.1, read as the reverse complement.
GTCATCTTTATAACAATATGATTTGTTCACTATTACCAAACTTCATTACAATATCTGGTATTTGTGCAGTATTGTTTGTGTGAACACACAACAATAATAAATCCAAGCAACCGACATGCATTTCCCAGGTTCATGAAATGGAACCTTGGAAAGTTAAATGCTGCAATACATGCCAATGCACTAGATCACTTAACTTCTCAATAGGTAAAACAATCTCATTTTATGTCAATCAAATAGTTCTCTCTTCCAAATCAAAAACTTGTTTTTACTTTTTTTATTCTACAACTGTCATACAGGTGAAACTGAATAAGTTGAAAAGAACAAAAAAATAAAATGAATTCTACTCAACTGCATGAAAGAAGAAGACAAAAGAAGTTCAAGAGGAAGAAAAAATAGAAGAAGAATTGCAACAAACATCTGAACAAAATGAAATGCATCAAACAGAAGATACTGAAAAGATATAGAATCTGATGAAGATGAAGAACATAAAGTCCAAGATACTGAAGATGAAGAAATGCAAGTAGAAGAGAAAGAAAAATCAGAAGATGAAGAAGAGGAAGAAGACAATGAACAATTTGTGATAAAGAGAAGAAAGAAAAAAAGGGAAAAATCAAATTCTGATAGAAAACAGTGAAGAATCAGAAAAGGTGGATGAATAGAGAAATCATGCTCACAAGTTTATCATAGTGAACAAGACAATGAACAAGCAAGCAATGAACATACAGAATCCTAAACATCAGAGCAAATGGATGAAGTCACAAACTTGACATTGGAAAGAGATGCAGCATTAGAATTAAATAGGTATCTGAAAAAAGAAAATGATACAACAAAGGAACAAATTGAATCAATGAAGATTGACATTTTAAAACAAGAAGAACAGAGTGAACAACAAAGTCTAAAATACTAATATTCAAAAAGGAAAAAAGAGGAAGCAATGAAGAAAAATGAATAGTTGATTGAGGAATGTAGAAAAATAATGGAAGACTTGATCTTCATGAGAGTTGAGAATAAAACCTTGAAAGATCAGATTGAGAAGATAACAACAGAAAGAGAACATGAACAGAAAAATACACAACATGCAGACAGTGAACAATAGAAGTCTGTAACAAATATAGACGACAGTGAACAACTCAGTGTTGAAATAATGATATTGAAAGTGAAAAAAAAGGAAGCATGAAAACAATTGAAATTTTGAAGAAAGCAATACAAGAAATAGATTTCATCAGGGATGAAAATGAAAAACAGAAGAATGAGATTTTGAAGATGAAAAAAGACAGTGAACAAAATAAACAAGATAGTTCACAACAAAAAAGTGAATTAGTAGTATTGGAAAGTCGAAAAATCTCAATTACAGACAAAAAAAAAGAAAATCAAACAGTTGGAAGCCTTGGTCAAAAGACTGAATGTTGAAAAAAAATCTCATGACGTAATTTTGGATGAATTTGGAAAAAATTTCAAACAGCTATTGGATGAGAAGAAATCTCTTCAAGATCAGTTGGATGACATGGTTGCATGATCTGTGATACAACAATTAGCAGAAGAGAGCAAAAATGATATTCCAGCAACTGAGCAAAGATCCATGGTGAAGGCAATAAAGAAGAAGGAAAGAAAGAGAAAGAGAGACTCAGACTTCCAATACTCCACAAAAAAAAAAGCAAAGAAAGCCAAAGATTGTAAAAGATCCACCATTTACAGAAAAGAAAAAAGGAAAAAAGAAAATGGTAAAGGATCTTGAAATCATGAATGCGGATGACATCCAACAACATATTGACAGAGATTTCAAGAACAAAAAAAAACCTTCAACTCAGTTTGACATTGTCAGTTTGCAAACTTCTCAAAAAAGAAGATTTTGAAAATTTTCAGTTAATAATGTCAAATGAAGGAGAATTGTAAGTCAAAATACAAAATATACTTAATTAATACCTCTATAATTGATATACACTTATACTTGAACAACAACTTATGCAAGACACAAGTATGAAATGACTCGAAAAAAGGGAGATACATTGGAATGGAAGACATACTCCAGCTACTGAATGACTTGCCCATTGCAAACAATGTGAGTAGATAATTCAAGTTATTTTTAATAATTCAGGAAACATAATAATGATGAATTCATTTTTATTTTTGATGTACTAACATTTTTAATGTTCATTGTTCATATTCAAAAGGTTATAGACTACTGGGCCGAGTTACTGTTAGAAAAATAGGACAAATCTGACAAAAAAACAACAATTGGAAAATCTTGTTTCTTCAACAGTCTATCTTGGGTAAGAAAATAATTCAAAATCCTATAATTTGATGAAAAAATGTCAAAATAATAAACTTCTTTGACAAATGTAGACAATGGTGACAACCAACAAATTGGAACAAAGTTATGTTCAAAGCGAGATCGACAACAAAATATAAGACACCAAAGACATATACAGATACCTCTACTTCCCAATGAATTCAATAGGACACAACACTTCAGGTGAACCATTTCACTGGACATTACTTGTATTCGACCATGACGAAGGAACGTGAAAGTACTACAACTCAATGAGAAGAAGAACAAAGAATCACCATGATGTTTGGCTAGATGAGACAACAAAAGTGGTAAACTTAATATACTTTTCAATGTTTCACATCACACACTTTCATATTCACTGTCTCACAAAAAAAAATGACAAATTGGCATAAACAATACGTTGAGAATGTGATGAGAAGAGTGTATCACAAGCCAACCCTAGAATCACAGTCAACAAAGACTCAAATGAGTTCATTTGATTTCCCAATCATGTCAACAACCCATAGAAACCCCCAGCCTCGTGAGAACAAAAACAACTTACATATTACATATCACTTCAATTTTTACATATACTAACAAAATAAAAATATTCAAGCTTGATTGCGGTATGCCACACCATGCAAAGAATAGTACGAGGGTACCCCATGCAACCAAATTTGACAGAGAATATCATAAATCTAAGCGCAATAATGATTGCAAAGTTCTTCAACCATCCAAGATCGTGGACTGTCGAAGAATATGAAACAAGAAAGATGCTCCCCAATTTTAATTTGATATGATAAAAAATTAGTATATGTTTTTGGGTTGATCTGATCAAAATTTGTGTATGTTTTTGGTTTGATCTAATCATAATTTGTAAATGTTTTTGGTTAGATGCTTCAAAAATGTCAAACTCTAGAAAAAAAAAAAATAATTAACAGTTGTTGTACACAGTGAACTACATCAATATGAATATAACTTTTGCCATTCACGTAAGACAATCACTTACTTACAAAATATTGATGTAACTTTACTAATGCAATACATTGATGTAACTTTAAAGTTGACAAACACATGGAACAACATGTGAAATAACACCTACTACAGTGAACAACACAAGACTCTTTAAAAAGTAAATACATATACAATTACAACACTACTCTCTAACCAAAACAACAATGTATCAACAATTTTTAAAAGGTAAACAAATATACCATAAAATCTAAGACAGTGAACTACAAAGAAAACACACTTATGCTAGGAATTTTAATTAACATGAATTACATAGGCTCTTTAGAAGTCTTTCTACTATGGTGACCTCTCTGGCCACGCCTAATACAATGTATTTGGCTAATTAATTCACTCTTAGATCGTATCCTACGCTTCTTGGGCTTGCCAAGTTTTTTCTTTGATAATTGAAGCAAAATAACAACTTCCTTTGCAGAAAAACATGGCATGCAACAGTAGGCACAGGAAAAATCGAGTCTGCATATGCATTCATATAATTACTGACATGATAATAATGGTCAATATAATCATTCAAATTTTTGCAACTCAGATTAATCGCAACAACTGCATGAGAACAAGGGAGCCTATTAATCTGCCACTAGAAACAAGAACAACTTTGATTATTCACATCAACTGATACCATAGAAGTTAAATTAACCTGAAAAATTGAATCACTAGAAATTCTCACTGCCCAAGTCCTCCCAACATCAAATGCAACTTTAAGTTTTTTATCGATTTCAGGACATATAACACATTTCCATTTGGATGCCTCCAACTTCCTCATTACCAGTTGATTCATAATCTGTGATTGTATCTTATCAACTATGTTGGTTATCAGCAAATGTCGAGTCCATGCATTAAAATACTCTACTACATTAGAATTCATTTCACCATACCATTTGCCTTTAAAATATGCATGAGTCCATTTCTCATATGTCAAATTTGCAAGAAACCTCTCAGCAGTTTCTCTTCCTTCACTCTTAAAAGCATTCAACTTCAAATGAAAAACATATTCTGTAGGAGCGTAAGCACAATCTCGAAATATTAAAACCATTTTCTCCCTGAATGCCTTCGAGTAACGACTACCACTGAATTTGTCTCTAAGATTTGCCTTCAAATGCTGAAGGCAAAATGCATGGTGAGAATTAGGAAAAACCTTTAGCATAGCTTCAGGTAAACTAACATTTCGATCCGAAATGAAACTAATAACATGATCTTGATGAAGAATTGTAGACAACTTCTCAAGAAACCAACACCAATTTGTTTCATTCTTAGAATCAACAACCGCAAATGCTAATGGATACAATCCTGCAATTAGACAGTAAACTAAATAACATATACAGTGAACTAACAATTTCAAAGGCCAATAACATCATATGAAAGTAAGACAAGAATATAAAAAACAAATATAGAAAAATAAAAACAGCACAGTGAACAACAATGAGATATAAATTTCACCTTGATTATCGTCTTTCCCAGTGGCAGACAAAATGTTTCCTTTGAATCTCGCCTTAAAAAATGTTTCATCCAAAAACAACAATGGTTGACAAAAATTAAAACCGCTAATACATGCATTGAATGAAACAAAAAGCCTTTGAAATCGCTTTGTCTGCTGGTCAAAATCCAACACCAAACAATTACTAGAATTGTATTAACGACAACACCAACATACCAACAAAGTCAGTCATACTACAGAGAACTATCACCAAAAAGATGACCCAAAGCCTTCTCAACACCATTCCATGCATGGTTATAGCTAATTACAAGATCATAACTTGACCTAAAAAATGTAACAATATCAATTCGATGAATAAAAGTATCCTCCTATACCTTTTTCTGCTATAAGACTAGCAACCAAATCAGAACTCATTCTTTTATTGTTCCTGGTATGTACAAATGATCCACAAGTGTGAACATTAACCATATCAAAAATATAAAAGTAACCATTACAATTTTGAAGAGAGGCATGAACGGACCATTGACATCCAAAAGTTTCTTTCATTGCACATTTAGCAATAATTTTTGACTTCTCATTCCTAACATAATTAAACTGGAAACCAGTTTCAATAGAGTATTTGCACAATGTAAGACGAAATTGTGAAACGCCTCCTTCAAATTTTTGTCCAACCTCTCTAATTGAATTTGACCATCCATCAGAAAACAAATGCACCTCCTACAATGGACAAAATTGAGGAAGGAAATCATCCTCAACATCCAAAACATTGCTTGAACTAGCACCATCTGACTACACAATCAACATTAAACTACTACCATCTACTACACTGTAATGAGATCTTCGATCACTCACAGTAACATCAGCATACTAAAGACTAAACGAACGAATCAAATACATCATGCTCACCGAATCATCATCTTTGTCAAGAATGCAATTCAGATGCCCAGGAAGACGATAAGATAAAACGACAAACTCAGAAATCAAACTCTCAAATTTCGAACAAAATTCTCCAACTAAATCACACAAATGAGTATTCTCATTTGCCCTTAAAATTGTAGTCCAGTCCTTATACTTGCACAACAACATAACAGAATCTCTTGTTAACATCTAAAAAAGAAAATGAACTGTCATTGAACATATACAGTATAAGTATTAATAACAATGAACTACAAATAAAATACCAAATAAACACACTAATGTCAAACCAACAACAAAACAATGCAAATAAAAAAGAACAAAGAAAGAATGACAGTGAACTATAACATTAAACAATAAAAAAAATATGAATCCACATCGAGAATCAAATATGGATGATATACACATAACAATAAAATTATATAATCAAATATTCAAATAAAAAACATACAAATAGTCAAAATTTCAATATATATACATAATTCACAATAAATTCAACAAAAATCCAAACAAGAAGAACAATGAACACACAAACCAATATAGAATCAGTACATCAACTTACCTTGAAGTAAAGAATGATAAATACAAAAATCCAACAAACAATTGTTGAACGAGTAAAAATCGATTACTGCTTTCACTAAAAATTGATCCACAGATATTGAAAACCTCCAGATCGAATCGAACAAAACACAAAAAATGAGGTCAAATTCCACTGTTCAAATCAAATACAACAGTAGATCTCCAATTTTACGTATGAAATCTTGGAAAGAAAGTTAACGAGCATTATTTAGAAAGTAATTCACTAAAAATCGATCCATAGATATCGAAAACCTCCAAATCGAATCGAACAAAACTAAAAAAACTAGATCGAATTCCACCCTTCGAATTAAATAAAACAGTAGATCTCTAATTTTATGTATGAAATCTTGGAAAGAAAATTAACGAGCAGAATTTAGAAAGTAACAGAAAAATAACAGAAAGCTCATGCTTTCACACAATTTACAAAGTAAGGGTAATATTTTCATATAAAAAAAAGAGAAAAATTAGTTTGGACCTCTCACCTTAAAAGTTTAGTTGAACTGGACCTCACGATGTAAAAATTCCATGCTTGGACTTATTGACAAATTAGGTACGGGTATTTGTAGTTTTCAAAAATTCTCACATGAAAATAAACTGTTGATTTGTGCACAAATATTGGTTTTGATTCCTACTGTAGGTCTGTTGATTCATAAAGAATATCAGTTTTAAAGACTTCAATAAATCTATTGATTCTTAAGAATACCAGAAAATTTAGGAATAAAAGAGAAACTCTCTCAATTGTATTGAATAATCTAAAATTGCTTAGCCCTAAGGCTTTTAAGAGTATAAATAGTACTAAAACCCTAAAATTAATTAGGAAATAACAAAACGTGGTCTAATTATCGTTAATTACATAATTAGGCTATTAATACAGATTTTGCCAAAGGAAATTTCCAAACTAATTATATTGCTAAAAACTACTAATCGTCCAAATTAATGCAGAATTGACGACGATGAATTTTGATTTAAGACGGCGAAGTTATTCATGAAAGGAATTATATAATAAATGCAGCGGAATTTAAAAATAAATATTTATTCCTCATTCCAAGATCTATTCATGCTTAATACAAATCGAGAAATCTTAAATCTATCGATAAGATTAAGGGTTACCTCTTGAAGCGTGCTTTTAACAATCTTCAAGCTTTCTCAAAAACTTTGAATCTTCAAATCTGAATTTGATCTTTACCCCAAGCCTTGCAATCGTTTGGCCTCTATCGGTATCCACACGAATTGATAAACTTGAAGGATTTACCTCAACCTTTGATAAACTAGTAGAGAGAGAGAATGGTGGATGGATTTTTCTTGTACTAGCAAGAGAGTTGTTATCTCATATATCTAACTCCTATTTAAAGGTATTTATAGAGCTTTAGAAGACTCTAATCCTAGTTTGGATGTAGTTACAATTATCTCATAATTACATATAACCCCTTTATTAACCATTAATTATAATAAAGTCTCTAATTAACTCTTAATTAGGTTTTCACCTCCAATTAACTCTTAATTGGTTTTCTCTCATTTATCCTTTAGTTTTCAATTAATTTTATTGTGTATGACCCTATAAGTTCATGCATACCCGGTTGTGGGCATTCGATACTAACTACAAGTAGCATCTCAGATTAGAACTCTTTATAATTTAGCTTGAATTAGAACTCTTCTAATTCTACCTTTATGGAGAACAATTAATATATTTATATTTATTTTGTTCTTCGGACTTCTACTAATCATGAGTGACACCTAGTAGCATATCATGATCAACCTCTGCATAGCACAAAGTAGGTAAAGAACTCATTTAGTCTACAGTTCTCATGCAATTCAATAATTCTATCACACAAATACCCCAATTAAATTACTGGGGTATGAAATTACTATCAAACCGCTAACTGAATTGTATGTGTTCGATCTTAAGACTATGATTCTTAATGATCAATTAGAAACTATTTTTTATTGTCATTCTGTCTTAGCCAAGGACTCCTTGAGTCATATCCCAGAAGATCACATATGACATTCTCCATTTATTTACTAAGGGTGATAGATTCCATGTTGTATTCTCATTAGTCTCCATAAATGTCTAACTATGTCCACCAATACATATCCAAGTTACATGGTTAGTAGATGAATATTAGTCATTGTTCGTGCCTAAATGCACTATGTAATAAACAAAAAAATCGCAAGCAATTGCACAAATTCAAAAATAAATTATCCGAAAATATTCATATCAATTTTTCTTTTAAAATGACCTAAAATATATTGTCGACCATACCCTTCATATTATTGGAACTGTCATAAAAATGAGCAAAAAACTCTCCAAAATAACATCACATATACAAATACCTCAGGAAAAAAACAAATACTAACAAAACTAAATAAAATTTACAATCTTTGAGCAATAAATAAAATAAATAAAATCTTTCTCATCTATAAGAATCATGTATTCATCGCCACTACCATCATTCAACTCAATAATACAACATAATTATAAACTCAATCACCAAATTTTCAATTCACCTATGTAATAAATACCTCAAACAAAAAACCGCCCACAAATGCAACCATCTATATAATAAAAATAAGTTCACAAATGCTGTCAAAAAAAATAAATTTTGATATCTGAAATTCCATCGGCTTCCAAAAGAATGTATACAGCTTGTAAAAAAAAAATTATATACAGATGTTTTTTTATTCTCTAAAAGCATACAAATATTGTTTTTAATCCATTCACATTCAAATAATAAAAAGATTGAGAAAACATATTTGCCTGAAAAATATCGCTTTATAGGTTCTGATGTTCATTGTTTCTCAGTTGTGCCTCCATGTCTTCTAATGCTCGTAAACAGATTTGGTCATTTTCGATATCCTCTAACAAATCCTCCAATTCTATCATATCCATGAAGTCATTCTCAAACTTCATATGAATGAAGTCAATCGGCCATGTAGGTGGAAGTGTGCTAACAACAACATATAACATTAATTCGGACTGAAACCTTTTTATTTCAGTTTGTAATATAATAATTCTTTCTTTTTTATATGGTCTGTGACATTTGATTATGTATCCATTTTCTCTGTCTCAAACTGTATCCACAATAGATAGATATTGCACTCCACTTCCGTTAATAATTGTATAAATCGTACTGCACAGGTTGGTCGGTTGTGATTAAAAAAATTTTCCTTTGCAGAATCACAGGTGATGGGAAGAGTCTTTGCTATTTTATGTATAATTTAATCTTCACTTATGTTTTTCCCTATGTTTTGTAGCATATAACCTAATTTAATTTTTTTTAACCCAAGCTCTGAGATTGGGCTTCCATCTTTGAAAAAATCATTTTCAAATTTATCTACTATGCTTGATACTGCCAAACGCGTACTACGACATACATAGATATGATGACATTCCATATTATCTGTACATAATATAAAAGTTAAAAATTAAATTGATAATAATAAAGTTAGCAATAGATTAACTAATATTACAACAACAAAATATTTTTTTACTAACACATGTGAACTAATATTGTAAGAATAAGAATAACAACACACCAACAACAATAAGAGAAATAGAATAATAATATTGTGCCTTCATTGTTATTATACGTTGCTACAACATTGTTCTTGACAATCATAAACATGCAACAATTAAATCAAGAAGGTAGACAAAAATATAAATTCATTCATATGAACTAAATTCAAAGAATATTAAAATAGTATGTTTTATTCATAAACATTAACTTAATGGTTTAGCTTTGTGACACCCCAAAGTCCGGGGGTCCGTTGATTACCCATCAACCCGCGAAATACTCGTGAATACCGAGTAACTCGATATCACACCGTCATGCCCCATTTACCGGGGTCCTTAATTTTAACGAAATTCGGGCAGAGTCTCCTTTGTGCGGGGAGCTCTACCCAAAACACAACCTGTGCAGTATAAATTAACATGACCCATCTGAGGCCCAATATAACACAATGACCACACATGGTACATTTATAAGTAAAACTTGACTGCACCGAGTCCATTTATCAATACTTATATCAAAACATGCAAGTTTAGTTTAACAATAGTCCATATAAGTTTTATTACAATTATTTGCAAAAGATTACATGCCTAAAATATTATTTCCACAAATGTTGTACATTCACACAAAATAAAGCCACATTCGACTTTCTTCTAACATAAGGGTCCAAATTGGAGCCATCCACCGGTGTATTTCTCCCACCTGAAATGTTTCCCATATAGGGTGAGCCAACACTCAGTAGAAAAACTCCTACAGAGGCTACTCCCCACCTAAAATGCGTATACAATGCGCACATGCCACAAACAAATTCTTCCATTCCAAATAAGAATATATTATTCAAGATAGAATCTCATGATGTCATGCCAAGTAATGAGATGAAACTCACTCATGCATGCTATCCCGAGCCCATACCGACTCCCACAACACATTGTAGTGCCAACGTGCCTTTGAACCGTTATCTATGTTACACATCAATTGACATTTGCAAAACTAGGGTCTTTCTTGGGGTGGGCATTCATGGACTTACACCAACGGCACCCAGCCGACACGAAATTTCAGGACTTCAACCCACGGTTCCGCGTATACCGACACACTTTATGGCCTTTTACACCAACGGAGTGCGAATCCTATCAACGAGTCTTTCACCCGAGGGATATTCTAACCCTTCTTTCTAACCCCGACCCAATTTATCATGAAACCAAGCGGCTTAGCTAGGTCTTCGATCCAACTTTCCCAAGCCATCCGTCAATCACCAAATATGGTATTGACGACAACCATGCACACACCCATGTGATGAGATGTTTCCGTGCATATGCAATGTGATGCACCATTGCACAACAACATAATGTTCCATATGCTATGAATGACATACGAACAATTCCAACACACCCATGGTAAATTATATCCTAAGCATATAAATACCATATTTGTCACAAAGTCAATATATATCAAAACATGCATATATCAACAAGTACATTTCAATCATAAATCATATCATAAGCATGTGATTCCACATTACCACATAGCTCAAGAAATCATACTAAATGATTTCTACAAACTATTTCAAGTAACCACATAGTACAAGAAACAAAACCACCTCAAGATAGAATATATATTCCATCCATTTCTCATCTCCATTTAACCATAATACATCTTAGGTAAGAAATAAACCCAAATAGGAAAAACCCTACCTTAATAGAAGTGTAAGATGAGTGTAGAAAGCCTCAAGAACACTTCCTCTCTTGCTTAGTTTTAATGTCACATGTATGGTTATTTTCCAACTAAGCGTAGGCGTTTAGCATCTTTGAACATTCTGCAGGTAACCTTCATGAGTTAAAACAACTCTAACTCTAGTTATTAAAATCCAATTCTAACAAAATATGTGGGAGATGAACATAGACTCATAGGAATTATCTTTCACCAAAAATCACTATTTTTGAACACTAAATACCTGTTCCAAGTAACTCCTATACTAAGTGCAAGTTACAGAATTTCCAGGTTCCAGCAGGTCATAATCATCTTTAGAAATTCACCAAAAATAGAGTTTTCATCCTTTTGGCATGAGACCAAAGCCAAAATAACCCTTTATGAATCTATTTCAAACCCTAAAAGTTTAAGATTCATAAACGAACTCTAACTCATAAAACCAATTACGAAACTACATGCTGTCCAGATTTTTCAGATCAGTTTCTATAGGCTGGGGCTAACTTTCAAAAATCACCAAAAATCGTATTTATCTCCATTTTACTTGAAACCAAAACCAAACGAATCCTTTTTCAGTCTATATTATAACCTCAAAATTTCAGAATTATTAAATAATCGTAGCTTATGAAATGAATAAGAAACTCACTTACTGTCCAGGATTGACAGTATCACTTCTTCTTCTTCCTTTCGGTTTGAGCTCAAGAAAAATACCCACCAAGACTTGATTTCCCCAAAATCTCTCCTTTTGGATCTTCGGTGAAAATCTTTGTTTTTGGTACCCACGCGTAGCCCTCGTCGCGTAGACCAACTTTAATTCTTGGTTCAAGCGATTCCGACCGACGTAGCCTAGCGGATCGACAGAAGAAAGCCTTGAAAATTCATTTTCTCTATTTTCTCTCCTTTCTCTCCTCTCCAACGTGTGGTGTGCTGAATAGGGAAGATATTTGTGCTGAAATATCAATTTTAAGTCCCTATTTATAGTTTTAATTCCGCGGTCCACATCGTCCCGCTCGTTTATCACTTCCGGGTCCGTTTTTCGTCCTGAAACGATTCCTCATACCTCGGATTAAGTTCAAATTAATTTTATTTGAACTTTAACTTAATTTTAAGGAAATTTTATAAAAAATGTTTTTGGGGACCTTTAAAATGTCATTTGCCACGCAGTCGCCTCGAACGACGTGCAAAAATCCGACTATCTCGGAATTCGACGAAATTTGACAAGGTGACTCGTTTTCGCGATACGAATTCAACGGTGAACTTCGTTTGCTCATCCGAGGTCTAGAACATGAGTATTTTAAATATGAATTAGGATGGTAAATTATTATTTTGCCATTTTTAAGAAAAAGTTCAAATTTGCCCGCGTTTTACAAGCTTTGTAGCTTGTGATTGTATTTTCTCTTTACCACCTCTTTGAACGTGTATGTATCAATACATACGGTAAACACCAAGTTGGGAGAATGCACAAGCACCTAATGATATAAAAATTGAGGAACAAAATAAATCTTAGTAGAATTGATTACATCTAAAAATAATATATTTCGTTGTAAGAATGCAAGACTTAGTTTACCTTATTATCATGTCCCCATTTGATGCAATGTAGTTTTATTTAATTTTTTCATATCTCTTGTCATTTAACACTAATACTACAAATATTAAATCACACAGTTAATCTAAGCATTGATTATTTTAATTCTTTATCTTCAATAGAGATAAATTTGTAATGAAATGGTACTATTTATTTGTAATCAAATAGGAAGTCCTACAACAGAACTTTGGGGTAAAAGATGATTGTCCTTGAGATTTGTTGATTATCATAACGTACGTCGATCGAACAGGAAATTGACATTTTGTCATATGAAAAGACAAATATAGGGATGGTGGTGACAAATATGTTCTTGGAATGAAGACCAAATTGTCAAATTTATCTCCAGTTAAGATTTGAGCTTCAATTACGTGTGTGGCACATCTGATAACCATCAATTGCGTGCCATTATGAAGCTCATCCTTTGGTGCTATATTTCTCAACAACATTATTGGGCAACCCATCTTCAAGTCTAACTTAAACGGTGGTAACCTAGGAGGGTCTAATGAGTTTAAATACTCATTAGGATATCGATTCATGATGGATCGATCAAGTACATCACTGTCGGCTATTTTGTCAGCGACTAAATATGTAACTATTTGTCCTAGAAAAAATTGTGCGCTCGGTTAGGAAGTCCGGGGTCACTGAACCAACCATATCCAAATGTGGATAGATTTTAAATATTAATTCTTGAAGAATATGACACTTGTGTATCATTGGTGGAAGTTCCACAATTTCTTGTGGATTGGTTTCAACCTAAAAATTAGAAGTAAAATCAGATAATAGAAATAATAATAATAGTAATCCCAAATAATATGTTATATAACTAATGGTCAATGAAATATTACCTCTATTAAGAATTTTGCAAATTCAGTATTTTCAGAATCTGTGTTAGTTAAACGCATGTTTAACCCCAAAGTCAAAACATATACATTCCTCCACAATACAGATCGCCTCAATGACGCACCTATGATTTGCTCGCGGACTCCTTTCGGTGTAACTGACAAGATTTATCAAAAGTCTCCTCCAAGAACAACAGTGATACCCCCGAATGGCTTTTGGTTATCACAAACATCTTGAATTATAGGATCCACTACCTCAACACAATACCTATTATGCATAGGAACTTCGTCCCATATTATCAATTTAGTCGATCTGAACAATTCTGCATGCATCGATTGCTTGGTAAACCCACAAATCGAATTTTCAAACACAGTCAATGGGATGGAAAACTTTGAATGTGCTGTGCGACCTCCCATTAATAATAAAGGTGCAATACCGGATGAAGCCACAATAATGACGATATATCCAAAATTGCGCATTTTGATAGAAACTGTGTTATTCAGAAATGTTTTTCCCGTGCCAGCACCCCACTCAAGAAAAAAATAGTTCCTTTATTTTAAATTACTGATGAAGTGATTGCAGTATAAGCTGTGACGCCCCTAAAACCAGGGGTCCTTTGTCAACTCATTGATCACCCATCAACCCGCAGAAATACCCGTAAATGTTGTATAACCCGACACCACGTCACAACATCCCCTTTATCGGGATCACGACTACTCAACGTTTGGACAGAGTCTCCCTTGTACCAGGCACTCCCAAACGCATAACATGTATACAATTCAACCACATGACCCATCCAATGTCTAATATACATTAATTTATCCTCAATATAACACCATTTACTCCCTTGAAGTAAAAGGACTCAAGGCCCGGAAGCATAGCAAAGCATTTGAAAATTTGCAGTTTGAAAAAAACCTACCGGTAGAAGATGTGCAAGTTCTACTGGTAGAAAAAGGCTACTGGAATTGTTCTACCTGTAAGAAAACTCACTGGAAATGTTCTACCACAGAACTTGACGTTCTACTGGTAGGAATTGCCTATTGGAAAAGTTCTACCGGTAGAATTACTCGACGTTCTACCGGTAGGTCTTCTCAGTTTTTTCCCGATTCCATCTCTTTTCAATTCCAATCCATTTCAACCCTATACAACACCAACCCAAACTCGTATTACATCAATTTTAAGAAAAATACAATTCATATGAGTTCACTTTACAATCATTTACAATATTACATGTCCAAAACTAAATAACATAATAATTTTTACAAAACATGTTTCAAAAGTCACAACTCGGCTTTTTTTTCAAGCCCGATTGAGAGCCGTCCACTGACGCATGTCCCGCACCTGAAATGTTGTCCCTATAAAGGATGAACCACGCTCAATAGGGTATCTCCTAAATAGGATACTCTCCAACCTAGATGCATATGAAATGTTCACATGCAATTCACAAGCAACAATTAATCCATTCAAGAATGTGCAATTCATAATGGATCATCTATGCCATGTCATGTTATGAGATGAGACTCACACGTGCAACTCAACTCGAGCCTTTACCGGCTCTCTCAACACATGTAATGTCATGCGTATGTATTCGGGCATTCCAAACCCCCACCATTGATGTTAGACATCCAATGACCAATTTAAATCCCGGGTCTTTCTTGGGGTGAATATATATGAACGTACACCAACGGGCACCCAACCGACACGGCATTAATGTACTTCTACCAACGGCTCCGCGTACGCCGACATACTTTATGGACTCTACACCAATGGAGTGCGTATCCAATCACCGGGTCTTGCACTCGAGTGACATTCTAACCCTTCTTGCTAACCCCGACCCTATTTTAAATGCAAACCGTGTTACTTAGTCGAACCTCGGCCCAACTATCTCGAGCCCACGCATCATCCACCAAGAATGGTGTTTGATCAAACCATGCACACACACACACGTTTATGTCAAACGTCCACGAATGTGATGTTACCCATGCATATGTAATGTATATGTACAATTGTATTCCATATCATTATGCAACTAAGATCTCAATTACAATTTCAACATCATGTTCCATATGTCATGTGCACATTATGAACAACATTTCATCTCATTCAACATTCTCAATTGTCAATTATATCATAAGCATATAATTACAATTTTCAACATCATCCAACCATGTTATTCCAATTTCATCAAAACAACATACTTTAATCATTCAAGGCATTTTATCAAACACCCATAAGGCACAAATTCATGTAAACACATAATATGCCCAAATTACCACATTTTCAAGAAATCACAACAAGTAACTTCCACATATCCAATTCAAGTTAGAATTGATTTTACTCATTTCTATACCCATTTTCTACATTTCAAATATCAAAGGTAAGTGCTATACATGAGATTTCATCTCTAACACCCTACACATTCCATATAACAACTCTAGGTTGGAAATAAACCTAATTAGGAAAAGAACCCTACCTGTTGAAGCGTAAAATAAGTTGTAGCACCCTTCATTTCCCAAAATTCCGTCTTTAAAATTTTGGTGAAATTTGTCCTTTTTGATATGTAGGCGTAGCCCTCGTTACGTAGAAGAACTTTAATTCTTGGACCAAGTCGATTCGACCAAAGGAACGCCGTAGATCGTAGAGAGAAGTTGAAACTCTCTTTTTCCCTCTCTTCCCTCTCCAACGGAAAAACCGAGCTCAAATAGGGAGAATGTGACGCCCCATTTTCCGGGGGTCCTGTATTAACCGTTGACAACCCATCAACCCGCGAAAATACCCGTGGATGTCGCTTAACCCGACACCACATCGATAACATCCTTAAACCGAGGTTATAATCCAAAATGAAAATTCGGTTCAGCATTCATTCGATCCAACCTCAGTCCAACTCCCCATGATTCATACCCCATTAGGGTCCAATTTGATCATTGGAGGGAAGGAAAAACATAGCCCAAAGGCTTGGCAAAGAAAACAAAAATAAAAAAAAATTCTGAGTTTTGGTGGGCATACCGGTACGCGTACCGGTACACTGAACCCACTGGACATCGGCGTACCGGTACGCGTACCGGTACGCTCTGCCTTCTGTCTGTCTACGTACCGGTACGCATACCGGTACGATTTTGCCAGTTTTGCCTTTTTCCTTTGTTTTCCACTTCCAATCCATTCTAATACATTCCTAACTCATCCAAGGTCACCCAAACATATATATTCATGTTTTCTACATTATAAAAAGTCCATGGAAGTCCATTTAATACAATTCCATATATATACACATTAAAATGGAAATTATATGAAAACTTTACAAGTTAAACCATAAAAGCCACAAGTCGGCTTTTCTTCATTCTTGGGGTCCCGTATGAGGGTCTCCCACCGACGTATAGTCCGCACCTGAAATGTGTTCCCGTATAGGGTGAGCCAACGCCCAGTAGAGTATTTCCTACAGAGGCTACTCCTCAACCTATATGCATATGAAATGTTCACATGCAACATCCATAAATCCATAACCATTCCATCAAATAAGATATAATTAAATGATGTAATGCTATAATGTCATGTCATGAATGAGGTGAGACCCACCCATGTGCACTCAACCCGAGTCCACTCTGACTTCCTTTACATGTCAATGCCATGTATGTTAAACCGGGCTACCTAAACCCCATGAAATGAGATGAGACTCATGTACTCAACCCGAGCCCTCCTTGGCTCCTCAACACAATGCTAATGCCAACGTGTTTGATGTATCATGAAATGAGATGTGACTCATTTATGCACTCACCCCGAGCCCTTCCCGGCTCGACAACACAATGCAAATGCCAAAGTGTTTCATTTTATCATTGATGTTTACATCAATGATATTTTCAAAAAATAGGGTCTTTCTTGGGATCGGACTTTTTCATGGACTTAACCAATGGTCTTCCACACCCGTACACTTTATGGGCTCTTATACCAACGGGGTGCACCCCCCATATCACCGGGTCTTTCACCCGAGAGGTCGTCATGCCTCTTCTTGCTCATCCCGACCCAAGTTTTTCCATGCATGCATGCAACCGTGCGACTCAGTCGGATTTTCGATCCAACTTTCCCGAGCCCACCATCAACGTCATGCTCTATATGCAATAATGCCAATGAGCAATTCTCATGACCATATGCATTTAATACCACATAGATTGTGGTACAAACACCCATGCACAACATCCTTATGACACAATGTCCATGTATGTGATGTTCCCGTACATATGCAATGTAATGACTCATTACTTCTCTCATGCAAGGTTCATATGTAATGAATGTCATATGAACTGTCTCTACCACATTCCAACATATGGTATTAACAACAACCATGCACACACACACACCACTCATGATGTGAATTCCCCGTGCATATGCAATGCGATGTATCATTGCAATAACATTGTGTCACATATGTAATGCATGCCATATGGACTAAATTAACATAATCAATTCCATTCCATGGCAATTTACATTATAAATGTATAAATTCCATGCTTCATCACAACAGTTGATATATCAAAATATATATCTGACATTCACAATTTCAACATAAATCATATCGTACACATATGATTTTCATTTACCACATAAGGCATAACATGTTATTTATCATATAACAATTTCAATCCATTTAGGTATTTTGTCAAACACCTTCAAGGCAAACAACATGGTAACACATATCATGCCCAATTTCCACATATTTCAAGAAATTCCAATAGGCAATTTCTACATACCAATTTAGGATAAAATTATTTTACCTAAATTCCACCAATAGGCAAGTGTAATTTTTCTAACAACCTACCAATTTTCTTCGTTATTCCATAACTATATCCATATAAATATGTACACATATCTATATATATACCAAGCCATAATCATAGGCATTCTAGGTAATAAATCAACCCAAGTAGGAGAAACCCCTACCTCTTGTAGCGTGAGGAACGACGTAGGAAGCTCCCAAGACCCGAAAACCAACTCGAAGCTTGATTTTCGTACACTTCCATCTTTTCACCTTCGGTGAAAACCATTGTTTTTGGTACCCACGCGTAACCCTCGTCGCGTAGATGAACTTTGCCTTTTGAATCGACGGATTCCGACCGACGGAACTCCCGGAATCGAAGCGGGAAGGCTAAAGAATTTTTTTTCTTTTCTCTCTTTGCTTGGCCGGCTGGTTTCAGTCAAAGGAGGAGATATTTCTTCTCCAAAAAGCTGATTTTTGAGGGTATTTATAAGCAAAAATGTGTGGTCCACATCGCACCGCATATTTTCGACTTTCGGGTCCGTTTTTCGTCCCGAAACGATTCATTATACCTCGGATTAAGTTCAAATTAATTTTATTTGAACTTTAACTTAATTTTAAGGAAATTTTATAAAAAATGTTTTTGGGGACCTTTAAAGTGTCATTCGTCACGCAGTCGCCTCGAACGACGTGCAAAAATCTGACTATCTCGAAATTCGACGAAATTTCTAGTGATTACTAGATTTCGCGTTGCGAATCCAATGGCGCACTCTGTTTCCTCATCCGAAGTCTAGAACATGATTATTTCAAATACGCATAAGGGTGGAGAATTACCATTTTGCCCTTTTTCAGAAAAAGTTCAATTTTTTCCGGGTTTTACAGAGAAAATCTGATTTTATCCTCTATTTATACCCCTTCGAATGCTTGGCCCTCATCGTGCCACACGTCCTCCATTCCTGGGTTCGATTTTGTCCTGAAATGATTAAATTTCGTCCTGATTCAAGTTCAAAATATTTTTATTTGAAGTAGCTTTAAATTAGTTTTTCATTTTTGAAATTTAATTCATGTCTCGTTTTTAGGTCATGCGACACCCGATTGCCTCGTAAAACACGAAAAATTTGACTATTTCGGAATTCGATGAAAAATTGACTAGGTAACTAAATTTCGCGAGACGAAGCCAACGGTGAGGTCCGTTTCGTCATCCGAGTTCAAGAAAAATTCGGGTTTTCAACTCGTACCAAAGTGACAAATTACCGTTTTATCATTTTTCATAAAAAATCAAATTTACCCAGGTTTTACATAAGCAGCATGTTGTGCATCATTGAGACGATCAACATTAATTTGTACATCTGACTGTTGTGCTTCATGCTAGAGTTGTTGATGTTCAAATAATAGTCTATTACCAACTATTGCATTCCAATACCCAATCAGTTGGGGCATGGGTGAAAATTCAAATAAAATTTTACCTAATTCATGAAGTAACTGATCCAACAGAAATATACCATAATCTTCAATTTGATCCTGAGTTGGATTAGAAATGTCAAACATTGTACGAATCATGTGCTCTAGGTCATCGCATATATGCATCGAGAATTGATTCCATAACTCAAGCGGATGCATCAGAGAGCATTTTTGTGAGAATAATACTAAACAGTCTCTTTAACTGGTGTCCTGTTTTCATAGTTGAAGCCTCCTCCACACATTGTACCCATTCTCTATCATCTTTTAGAAGTCCTCTTGCAACGCATGCTGTTTTGAAAGTAGGGAGAATTACATTCACATCCCCTGACATTTGAAGTATTACACTCAAACTCCTTGAAGTTTGTACGCATGTAACACTTAGACTCCTGCTGTAAATATATCCATTAATAAATTACATTCATACCCCTTTAAGTTTATAAACATATATTACTTAGACCCTTTAAGTTTAAAATGTTATACTTAAACCAAAAATACTTCAATAAAAGATAGAATATCAAATATTTTAAATTTTACAATTAAAATTCATGTTCTATTGTATCATTTATTGAAATAAAATAAAAATTCAAAATTCAAAATTTTCTTAAAAAATCGTAATTAATATACAATTATATTGTCTATTGGAATTTAATTTGGTCGTTTAAACGACCAAATTAAAATACCAAACTATCCCAATTGAAGCTAAAAGATATTGTGTTCATTATAATTTGACCCTTTTTTTAATTTTTTAGTTTTATTCTAATAAATATTATAATTGTATACTAACTATGTTTTTTTTAAAAAAAATAGATTTTTATTTTGATTTTATTTAAATAAATGACATAATATAACATGAATTTTAGTTGTAAAATTCATGTTCTATTAAGATTGACTTAGACCCCTTGTTTATTTTTTAGTTTTATTCTAATAGATAGTATAATTGTATACTAATTACAATTTTTTAAGAAAAAATTGAATTTTTATTTTTGATTTTATTTCAATAAATAATACAATAGAACATGAATTTTGGTTGTAAAATTTAAAATATTTGATATTCTATCTTTGATTGGAGTATTTTTGGTCTAAGTATAACATTTTAAATTTAACAAGTCTAAGTATTATATGCGTACAAACTTCAAGGAGGTCTAGGTGTAATTTATTAACGGATATATTTGCAGCAGGGGTCTAAGTGTTACGTGCGTACAAACCTTAAGGGGTCTGTGTGTAATATTTTAAATGTCAGGGGGTCTGAGTGATTAAGTGATAAACCTCAGAGAGTATAGGTGTAATTCTCCCTTAAAAGTATTGTACATAACAATATTTACCGTGCGTAAGTTGTCAAATGATGTTGGTCCTTTGACTACAGTTAGTAACAAATGCAGGTAAAATCACTCTCCTGAATTTGGGTTAGCAAATTACATTCTATCAATTGCATACCCCATTTGCCTAGGTGTCCATTTATGTGCTTTCTTATTCCAAGTAAATTTTTGTGCAAACTCCTGGTAGGTTAACTCACATGCAAATTCATTTGAAGCGCAACATTTAAAAAACCCCGTCAGTGTTGAATCCTGTTGTGCATTCGGCCGTATTACAAACAACATGATGCATCCCAGGTAAATGAAGTTCCAAATGCACAACAGATGAAATCTCTTTATGCAAATGATTACCAAATAATCGCCAAACAGCTTATGGCGGTGCAATATACCTAGCATCGAGGTATTGTTGGATCTCATTTCCTCCTCCCAACACCATAGTGGTATGATCACGACCTTTGTAAATATACTTATGAATTTATTTCACGCATCTTATTCCCGCACAAACTTTCACATTGATATAACAGTTGAACATTTTAGAAAGATACAGATTGTATGGTACGACATCCCTATTATCAACTTGATGGCCCCCCTCATACCATATACACGCCACCATTCTCACGATGCCGATAGACAGGATATCCATCTTCGTCCATACTAGTTGATTATACAAATGTTCGAGGGCAAATCTTAGTGCATACACCATTTTTCATACATGATGCATTCGGATTTCGGACACCTCATGGTCCATGTATCATGAAACTCTTGTTGTATAAAAAAAAATATGATTATCGTCAGGATCTAAAAATTCAGAACATACCACATTGTCTACCTGGGCACATGTTTGTATTTTGTCGGGCCCATGAAGGAACAAAAGTGTATTCATATGTGGCAAACCACGTTTTTAGAATATGATTGTAAAAACATGTGCAACCTTTTTTTTCCAAATAGTTATTTCGTTTCTATCTCCTTCATAAAAAATATTCTCTTTAACTCAAAAACTCAACTAAACCAAGACGGTCATAAACTGTTTGACGTGATAACAGAGCTGAAGAAATTTCACGCCAATTAGGATTTGCGGTCATGGTGAGATATCTGGGTGTTGATTGTACCGTGTAATAGCCATTGAATCTTGAAAGATTTCAAACATATGTCTTGCGCTTCCAATGAAGGAAGATGACAAAATCATCCGTTGACCGATTTGTTCAGGACTCAGCTCATTTGCACATACATCTGTAAGGCCTTTATAAAGTTCTGCACATAGTTTTGATTGATTAAACTTTTAGTATGTCAACTGATTTTGTTCCGTTGTGGCCCAAGCATCTACTAAAAACTCTTAGAACAATCCCCCCCCCCCCCCTTAAAATTGTTGAATATTCAGTTGGACGTTAAAACAAACAATAACAATAATATTGCGACTGAGTTAGTCGATTAGTTGAGGGTCTACCAAGGGAAGCGTCCCACTGCCTCAACTCTGTGTCCCAACCAAGTTTGCCAAGAGGGAATAATAGCAGATAATGCAATGGTAGATATGCTGAGTGGCACTCATTGATATGCATCAAATCATTATTTCCTCTCAGATGTAAAACAATATCTCTCATGACACTTGACTCACTTCCATCTCTGGGTAATATTACCGCAAGCTCGTCTATTGTAGGGAGATTATATCGCCGTCGATCTAATGTTGGATTATAACGAAGTTAAGCAGGTAAACTTTGACCTGCCAATTCTGATTGACTAAAAATCTCAAAAGCTTCCTGAAATTTATCTAGGAATGGATTTGAATGAAACAAACAGTCTTGAATAATTTTCAAAACATCCCTTTGCAACTGGGGATTTCTGGGACTACAAAAATCTAAAGCTGAATTAGGATCATAAATGTACAATTGACTGTACACTGGTTCATGATCTCCTTATGGTATGAGCGATCTTGTTCGATGACACAATTCTCCATGGATAATAAATGATGTAGGACCCCTTTCACTTAGTAATCTTGAATCTAGTGTAGCACAAAGACTTGTAAAAACATTAGTTGCATTATACTCTCGTACATGTTGCCGAAACGACTTTGTTTTATCATCACTGCCATCGTACAACCCCTTAAGTGCTGAAGGTGGTGTAGTAAGTGAAGGTAGTCTGATCTTTCCTTGCAAAAAAAAATGTTCCAAATAGAGTAGATGATGATTTTGAAATAGATAATTTTGCATCCCTCCAGTGTAAGGCCGAACAATGAGGACATTCTATAGTCATACTCCCGAGTGAATGTCGACCTTCTGATACATGTATTTGAGAAGGAACTCCAAAACTTGTAGATGCACTTTTCTCTAATTCATAAGGACTACATAGATCAAACTCAAATAACTATGTTAAAAATTACATAAACAATGACGTGTATTGTAGCAGTTAAACTACATAAGTTTAAGAAATTCTTATTTATGACAAACACCTTGATATGGTTCCGCTTGCATGGCGGTGATATCATTCAAATTGGGTAGCTCTTGGTGCATGGATGTCATAGACGATGACCCTGAGACATCTGTTTGCATTGCTCATTGTATTGTAATTTCACAATTTGTCCATGAACAATCTAGAGGATGGTTCCAAACCCATCGTGGTGTCATCACAAAAATTTTGTACTGACGTTCTTTGTAGCATTGTGGTCATAGGCGATGAAACCGAGTGATCTGGTGGCACAATATGTTATGTTGCAAAGTTCAAAAAGTTCAGTGGAACCACTGGAGGTTTGGATGTGAGGTCTTTTATTTGATGATCGTTCCAAGCATGCTCGACGACGGGGGATTGGTGTTAACAAAGGAAAATATTTAGGCTGAATGGGTGGACGTTCTGATCTCTCTCGTTGACGACGTGCACGTTGTGCTAATTGATGTTTAGAGCACCCATATTCTTTGTCTTTCCCAACATTAGGAATTTCCTCTTCAGGTATTACGTGTTGTCCCAAGCTCAACTTTGATACAATATTATTGTTGGACTAAAATATGAATTTTTTTAAGAAATAATAGTGTCAATGATAAGTAAGTTTTAGTAATTATACTGACACTCATGAACAGGGAATCGACCAATCATACCACTTCGCAATCTATATTTGCACTTCTTTTGCCATAACAACTTGCCTTTTCTTTTCCTTTAGAGCTAGCATACTCCATTGCAGCTTTCTTTATTTTTTTCCTTTAAAAATACATGATGAATTAGCTAAAAAGGATTTTTAGTGAAAACATATTAATTACAATACACGAAAAGATAGCAAGAGAACCTCCTCACAAATGCTATTAAGATCACGCTCATCACGGATGATAACTCCTACGTTATTTTTCGAGAGTACCTGGACTTGGAAATTGAATGACATTTTAAAGCTAAATTAAATATTAGTAAGTTATAAATATAAAATAAGAATTAATAAGATAAGTGATAAAAAAGTTCATTTTACGGTTTCTCTTAGATCTTCATCCATCTGTAAGAAGATGGGTGAGAAGAATTTAAATACCTACATTATTCACTAGTAAAACAATTATAGGAGAGGTGTAAAAATAAATAATTGAAGTTAATAACTTACGTGGCAAAAAATGGTGATGTTGTCCATTGTGCAGTGTTCGTGGTGTTGCAGTGTATCCAAATACACTAAAATTGTGGGCAACTATGTTAAACACAAACCTAAACGTTTCAACATAGCATTTAGCTTTAGTTCACTAATAACAACCCTACTATAAATGTTTAAATTCCAACTGTCAAACAATTTTAGTTCCCAATTTTAATTATTTAAGTTTAAATTCCCAAATTAACTATAGAAAATTTACTCCTTAGGAATAACTAAGTGACATAAAATTATGTCCTTGAAAGTGTACATTTTAGCCACTCAATTGACCGTATATATTTTGTCCTCTTTAAAATCACGCTACAGTCATGAATCAACATCTCTATAAGACATTAAATACTAAAACTAATAAAAATTCACTATTTCTATTTAAATCAAATAATCATAAAAGTAAATTCATTATGGCTCATGGGTACCCAAAAAATAAAACACCTTACCTCATCCAACAACTGAAAAATAAAAGCGACCTAAAATGAACGATTAAATTAATAAATAATCACATACAAAATTAATTGATTTCGCAGAGAGAAGATACATATAGTCAACGGAGTAAAAACTTGGCTAAAAATAAATCAAACTCATATATGAAAGATATAAGAAATATAAATGCCAAACAACAAACAAAACCTAATACAAAATTGTTGTCCTTAGATTATAAGCAGTAGCTGCAAAATATTTTTTTAGTCATACAAATGTCGGATAACAACAACATGTGAAGCAAGCATTGAAATTATAAGTATTTACGAATGTGAAAATTAGAAGTATATTTGAATTATGAAAGAAATGGAAACATTAGATTAAGCAATTGCACCTTAAAGGGTAGAAAAACCAAGTAAGTCAGTACATAGGCTTTCAACCACTAACAGGAAAGTTGTCAAGCAAAAACAGAAACCATAGTCAATAAAAGTGCACAATTTCCCATTTATATAGATGAGATAACACAAAAAATGCCAAAAATAATTTCAACTCTAAAAATGATCAAAAATAATTCCAAAATTCAACTCTAGAAATACCTTGCCTGAAGACACCATTTTTTTTATTAAAAAAAAAAGGTCAAACGATTTCCCATTCCTACTTTTATGCCTTACTTTCCAACAAAAGACTTTCCACTCCATCCCAATACTAAGAGCATACTAAGAGCTTTCCAAGAGACCTAAAAATTAGCACAAAAAAAAATTATGACCTAGAACTTCTGGTACAGAGAGCCTTTCCATCGAGTGTGAAACTTTACGGTTTTATCATGACGCACATAAAATATTATCTTCTTCCTCATGAAAGCAGTTGTCTTCATTTGGTTTAATTTGATCAAAATTACTTATTTTTAGAAATATAATATCCTAAAAAAACACCATAATACATACACTAACCACTATGATTTTCTTAGCAAAACATCAAACTCGATCGTTATGTCCCAAGTATTTCTTGCTGAATTAGCCCAAGACAAATTTTTCAATATAAAAGAAATAAAAACTTAGTAGTAAATCCACAAACCAGAGCATGTCCAACTGTTGAATAAACATAAAACTAATTACGTTTGATCAAAAGTAGTTGTACTGGCTACCTAACCAAAATTAATGAAGCATGTATGACTGCATATTGATGGGCCAGACCCAAAAGGCTCAAATCCAAGCTCAAGCCCAATTACAATTAAATATTCGAATTTATAAAGATCCAGCAGGCCCAATGAAACCCAAAGAGCTCAACCATGCAAAGACCCACCAAGGCCAAGTTCAAGTCCAATCCAGCTGGGGCCCTCCTCCGAAGGAATTGGAGTACGAGGGAGAGAAATGCGGTGCACGGAGAAACCCTACCAAATTTGTAATTACCAAAACAAGTAGGAAAACCCATCCCTCACATCACCGCCTCACCTCCAAACCCTAACTCTATAAATGTAAGCCCTCTCATCATCTAGGGTACGCCTCCCAAAAATACCTCATCTCCTACCTTACCACAAGATTGTTGTTCCTCTTTCCCTCAAAGCCCTGTAGCTCCGGTGACGATTATTCATTAATACAGAACACCAAAGGCCACCATTGCCATTCAAAGTGGACGTAGGCCACGGCCGAACCACTATAAATCTCTGTGTTGATCCTTTATTTGCCATTTTGGTCATTGACTGTTTGTTTACTGCATTTTATATTATTTACTTGACTGTGGTGCACGAAAACCAATTTGTGCATCATCAGTTTGGCGCCGTCTGTGGGAACGACAGAATTCTCACTTCCAAACATTCCATTTTTACTGAAACAATGGCGATCACTACCAGATCCATGAACCAGCATGAGGACAATCCTCCACGAGAGGAGGAGGATGTTCCTCCACCTGCCAATCATGTGTCGAATGTTCCAGCTCCAAATCCTCAACAAATTTTGGAGAACATGCAGCAGCTGGTGGCCCAAAACCAGCAGATGCTGCAACTTATGCTCGCTGGACGAGGAGGGGCACAACTCGGCGGAGCACAACTCGGCGGAGCACAGCTTGGAAGAGTTCCACGTCCTGGAGGTCAAGGAGCTCCATGCCCTATTCCTCCACATCTAGGCGCCCCCGTAGGGCTGGGCGCTCCCTTTGGAGTCCCCCTGGGCGCCCCACACAGGGAAGTTCATCATGAGGGACCTCCACCTCCTCTTGCTTCCCATGGTGAGGACCCTCCTCTCCAAGAAGACGAGGGCGAAAACCAAAGCGTGGAGCATGGGAGTCACTTTCATGATCATCCCAGAGGAGCTCCCAACCTTTGGGATGAGAAAATCAAGGAAGTGCAAAACCAACTACGTGACGTCTTCAATGCCATGAAGGCGCAAGGACCAGAAACAGTGGACTATCTTGTGCGGCGAACTGACACGCCTTTCAAGCCCGACGTGGCAAACTACCCTCTACCCCAAAAGTTCAAAATGTCCTTTGTGGAGGTCTTTGATGGAACAAAAGCGAAGGACCCGCTAGATCATCTCGACACCTACAAAACTCTGATGCAGTTGCACAACGTCCCAGACGAAATCATGTGCAGGGCGTTCCCAACCACATTAAAGGGATCCGCCCGACAATGGTTTGCTAAGTTCTCCCCGGCATCCATTGCCTCCTTTGCTGAGCTGAGCAGGTCATTCGTGTCACATTTCATTGGAGGGCGTCACCACCAGAAGCCAGTCACCCACCTGCTTAGTATAAAGCAGGACCGTGAGGAGAGCCTTAGGAGCTACCTCACTCGTTTTAAGGAGGAGGTACTTCAGGTTGATGAACCCGACGACAAAGTGACGATGACCGCCTTCCTGGGAGGTCTCCGCTCATCAAGCTTCCTCTTCTCAGTGATGAAGCGCCCACCAAAGAGCATGTCAGAGCTGCTAGCAAAAGCCCAGAAATACATAAACGCTGAGGACATCACAAGGGCCAAGCGAGGTGAGTCCTCCAGATCTGGGGACAAGAGGAAGGAAAGAGAGAGGGACGACAAGAAGGAGGCTACCAACAAGCACAGCAGAACAGAGAAGGTTCCCGTCAGAGACCGGTTAGGTCCAGCCCCTCAGAGGGATCGACAAGCCTTCACGCCCCTCAATGCCGCTTTCGGGCACATCCTATTCCAAATCCAGGATGACCCCGCAATAAAGTGGCCAGGGAAGATGAAGTCTCCTCCAAATCGTAGAAATCCTAACAAGCATTGTCGCTTCCACCGCGACCACGGGCACGACACCGACGACTGCTATGAACTCAAAAGGAAAATTGAGGATCTCATTCAACGTGGCCACCTACACCATTATGTTGCTGGTAGAGGACAGACGCCGCCACCAACCCATAACCAGGAAGATCAACATCCCGTCGGAGAAATCCACACTATCTCAGGAGGATTAGCAGGAGGTGGAGAGTCCCTCTCTGCCATGAAGGCCCACGCCAGGAAGGCAAGGCACCTTGACGAAGGGCGCCCGTCCAAAACGCCCAGGCAAGGCACCAACGAGGTTATATCCTTCTCAGATAAGGACCTGGAAGGAATTCAGCACCCCCATGACGACCCCCTGGTGCTCACCATGACGGTTGCCAATTTCCAGGTGCGCAGAATCTTAGTGGACAGCGGCAGCTCTGCAGATATCCTATTTGCAGAAGCTTTTGACAAGCTCAACCTGGGTAGGGAGAGACTGCAGCCCATCAGATCTCCCCTCATTGGGTTTTCAGGGGAGAAGGTGTATCCCCTAGGGTCCATCACCCTACCATTCACAGCCGGAGCAACGCCCCGAAGCTCCTCAGTCATGGTCAACTTTCTGGTGATAGACTGCCCATCAACTTATAATATCATATTAGGGCGACCTGCTCTCAACACATTAAGAGTTGTGCCCTCCACCTATCACCTCATTCTCCGATTTCCAACCCCTAACGGAGTCGAAGAGGTCAGAGGAGACCAGGTAGCAGCAAGGGAATGTTATGTCTCCTCCATGAAGACCAGGAAGCCACAAGAAGCGTTGCAAGTTGAAATCCTCGACCCGAGGGATGACTCCGCTATAGAAAGAGGAGAACCGGTGGAGGAGCTCACCCCCGTGGTTTTGGATGAAGATCACCCAGAAAGAAGAGTATACGTCGGCTCTTCCCTTTCTAAAGATCTGGTGGGCCCACTAATAGATTTTTTGAAATGTAACATGGACGTAGTTGCATGGTCACATGCAGACCTTGAGGGCATTGACCAAGAAGTGGTCACGCACCGACTCAATGTTGACCCACGCCACAAGCCTGTTCGCCAAAAGCTAAGGGGCACCTCCACTGAAAGGGCCCAAGCTATAGACAAAGAAGTGGGAAAGCTAGCAGACAACAGGGCCGTCAGAGAAGTAGCATATCCTGAATGGCTCTCCAACGTGGTGATGGTCACTAAGACAAATGGGAAGTGGCGCCTTTGCGTCGACTTCACGGAACTTAACAAAGCATGCCCAAAGGACAGCTACCCACTACCACGGATCGATATCCTCATCGACGCAACCGCGGGGCATGAGTTACTCACTTTCCTGGATGCATACTCTGGGTATAACCAGATTAGCATGTACCCCTCGGACCAGGAGAAGACATCGTTTATTACTCCAAATGGGACCTACTGCTACAGGGTCATGCCCTTTGGGCTAAAGAACGCAGGAGCGACCTACCAACGGCTGGTGAACAAGATGTTCCAATCTCAGATCGGGCGAACGATGGAAGTATATGTGGATGATATGCTGGTGAAAAGCCTCGCAGCAGTAGACCACGTTGATCACCTCCAGGAGACTTTCAACGTCCTAAGGTCCTATCACATGAAGCTCAACCCTGAGAAATGTGTCTTTGGCGTGGGGTCAGGAAAATTCCTAGGTTTCATGGTCAATCAGAGGGGAATAGAGGCGAACCCCGATAAGATCAAGGCCATCCTTGACATGAAATCACCTTCCTCAACTAAGGAGCTCCAGCGCCTCAATGGGAGGATCGCAACACTCAATAGGTTCGTCTCAAAGTCTACAGACAAATGTCTCCCTTTTTTCAAAATTCTCCGTAAAACTTTTGAGTGGGGACCTGAGGCGGAGGAAGCCCTCCAAAGGCTTAAAGCCTACCTAGCTACACCTCCCCTCCTGTCGCATGCCACTCCAAGAGAAGCTCTCCATCTTTACCTTTCTGCTTCCCTATCAGCAGTAAGCTCCGTGCTCATCAGAAATGATAATGGAGTACAGAGGCTTATTTATTATGTGAGCAGGGCCTACCGGGGGGTAGAGGTGAGGTATTCGGGGCTAGAAAAACTAGCGCTCGCCGTAGTTACAACGGCAAGACGATTGCGACATTATTTTCAGAGTCACAGTATAATTGTCGTCACAGACCAACCCCTAAGAGGAGTCCTGGGGAAACCGGACGTATCCGGCAGACTTCTTAAGTGGGCAGTGGAACTCAGCGAGTTTGATATTCAGTACCAACCAAGGGCAGCCATCAAAGCACAAGCCCTAGCAGATTTCATTGCCGAGCTCACACCGACAGAAGAAGGGAACTCCAGAGATGCCCAGGCATCGCAGGCTGCACATCCATCTCTTGATGCCCAGCCAAACCAAGCTGTACCTCAAGCTCTTGATTGCCAGACGTCCCAAGCTGCACCTCAAGTTCTTGATGCCCACGCGTCCCAAGCTGCACCTCAAGCTCTTGATGCCCAGACGTCCCAAGCTGCACCTCAAACTCTTGATGCCCAGGCGTCTCAGGGAGCACCTCTAGTCCCTGGAGCCCAAGTAGCTTCCCTAGATGACCAGCCGTCCATTTTAAACTCCCAACCCTCCGCTCTTCTACTTTGGAAACTCTATGTAGATGGCTCCTCGACCAGGGAATGAGGAGGAACGGGCCTAATCTTGATCAGCCCAGATGGTACCACTCTCAAGTATGCAGTGAAACTCCACTTTATTGCCTCCAACAATGAGGCGGAATACGAAGCTGTACTCTCTGGGTTGAGATTGGCAGTAGAAATGGAGGCTCAACACCTCGCCGCTTACAGCGACTCTCAGCTAATAGTCAATCAGGTAAAGGGCGAGTTCGAAGCCAAAGGAACCAGAATGCAGGAATATCTTGGCATAGTAAAAAATATGATCGCAAAGTTCCACTACTTCCAGATCTGCCACATCCCCAGAGAAGACAACATGGCCGCCGATGCACTCGCAAGGCTCGCCTCGTCCTTGGAAGCCCCACCAGGAGGGCCATCATTCGTTGGTCACCAGTTCGAGCCAAGCAAGTTAGACATGGTGGCCACAAATATCAACTGTGCATCAGCTGAGTCAAATTGGATGACTCCAATAAAGGCATACCTCCAAGAAGGTGTGCTGCCCGATGATCATCTAGAGGCCAAGAAGCTGAGGATGAGAGCCTCCAAGTTCACCATTCTGCAGGACACTTTGTACAAGAAAGGTTATTCCCTGCCGTTGCTGCGGTGCCTGTCACCCGAAGAAGCCCACTATGCCCTACGAGAAATCCACGAGGGGATTTGTGGGAACCACTCAGGAGGCCGCTCCCTTGCTCACAAGGCACTCAGACAAGGCTACTTCTGGCTTTCTATGGTGAGGGAAGCCCAAGAGTTCTCCAAGAAGTGTGACAAGTGTCAACGCTTCGCTACGGTGTCCAGGCAACCACCAAAGGAGCTAACAACCATTTCAAGTCCGTGGCCCTTCTCCAAATGGGGCATCGACATCCTAGGCCCCTTGCCCCTCAGCAAAGGACAGTGCAAGTTCGTAGTGGTGGCAGTCGACTATTTCACCAAGTGGGCAGAAGCTGAACCCTTAGCCAAGATCACAGACACCAAGGTCAAAGATTTTATCTGGAAGAACCTGGTTTGTCGCTTCGGGATACACTACGCCATCGTGAGTGACAATGCGAAGCAATTCGACAACAAGCTCCTCAACTCCTTCTGCTCCGACCTCCAGATAAAGCAACCTCACTCCAGCCCAGCGCACCCGCAGGCAAATGGACAAGTAGAGGTCATGGTAAGAACGGTGCTGCATAACTTGAAGACAAGGCTTGAAAAAGCGAAGGGTCTCTGGGTTGACGAGCTACCGAACGTATTGTGGGCCTATAGGACCACGCCAAGAACCCCTACCGGGGAGAGCCCTTTCTCCCTCGCCTTTGGAACCGAGGCGGTTATCCCTGTAGAGATAGGGGTGCACTCTCTAAGGGTTCAGCACCACAACCCCATCACCAACGAGGAAGGACTCCGCATCAACCTCGACTTGGTGGAGGAGGCAAGGGAGATGGCTGTGGTCCGCAACGCGGAGTACAAGCGACGTATGGCCAGGTACTATAATTCGAGGGTGAAGCCTCGTTCCTTCCAACCAGGGGACTTGGTCATCAAGAAAGTGATCCTCGCCACAAAAGATGCATGCGAGGGGAAGCTAGGACCGAATTGGGAAGGACCCTACCTCATAACAGAAATAGTAAGGCCGGGCACCTACAAGATCCAGGATGCTGAGGGAAAAGTCTTACTTCATCCATGGAATGCGGAGCACTTGAAGAGGTATTACCAATGACACCTTGAGAGCACCAAAGTAGTAGAAGTTAGAGACTTGGTTTTATTTTCTACTCTTTCTGGGGTCATTATCCAATGTTCGATGTACCTCTTGGGGATTATTACCCAATATTGCTTTATATAAGCAGTAGATAAATGAAATTTTCTATGTTTTACTCCAAAAATGATCTTTGCATTTCATTTCAAAGGAGTATCAGTACAAAAACAAGGCTGCAGACTGCCTTTCTTAAAAAAAAAAATCATCAAAAGTCCCTAACACTCTAACTGCTCTCATGGTCGTCCTCCACCTCCTCCTGGTCACCTTCAGCATCATCCTCGTCTTCGCCAGATCCTCCTTCATCTTCATCAGACGCCCCAGTAGGTAAGAAACCTGAAACATCAATACCCGGATAGGCAACAGAGATCCTCCCTCGGAGCTCATCATAACCATCAATGAAGGCATCTGCAAGGCCATTAGCTAAATCCCTCTCAGCTATGACAGCCTTCTCTTCAGCCTGCGAAGCTCTCTCATGAGCCGCCTTCAACTCCGCCTCCAAAGCTGCCTCTCTGAGCATGGCCCTCTCACGAGTCACTGAAAGCTCAGCCTCCCTGAGTGCGTCCCTCCTACAGGTCGCCAAAAGCTCAGTCTCAAGCTTAGTTGCCCTCTCGTGGGCCACAACTAGCTCATCTTCTCTAAGCGCATCCCTCTCACGGGATGCCGAAAGCTCGGACTCAAGTCTGGACACCTTCTCATGGACCAGCACAAGCTCATCCTTAGAAGCCCCGCCAGCAGCCTCGAGCTCAGCAATCTTCCCCTGAGCGGCAAGAAGTTCCTTTTGGACGACGACATGATCCTGTCTCAGGGTGTCGTGGGCATAGGCTCTCGAAGACAGGCAGAGAGACATAGTCGAGACCTGAAAGAAATAAAAGACAAAGGTATGGTAAAAGACATAAGAAAGGACTGGAGAAAAGGGAATAACAAACCCTTACCTGAGCCAGACCTTCCAAGTACATGTTGACGACCCTCTCGGTGCTCAGAGTATTCATCTGATTAACCTCGGGGATATACACAAACCTCCCAAGTCTTTCCCTAATGACTGCCGGGTTGCCTAGCATGGGTTGAGACCAAAACGGTGTCTCTGCAGAAGTTCCCACGGGAGAAGAAGACGGAGGAGCAGAGGCAGTGCCCGACGAGGAAGTCTCTGGAGCAGCAACTGGAGGGGTCACTTGATGAGGACACATCTGAGGATCTATCGAATGGGATGCTTGAGATGTGCCCGCCTCGTATGTCGCCGAAATCACTTGGGGGGCATCATCTGTCTTGCCACCTTGGAAAGAGGAGGACTCCTGCTGGAGAGGCGAGACCCAATCACCCCTTTATATATAGCTGCAAAGAAAATGTAGTGTCAAACACACATGAGACACCAAGTAAAATAAGAGGACATACAAGAATCAACTCACCCTTCCTCTTTGAAGAGGAGCCACCAGACTTTAGGGAGGGAGCAGCGGCCTTAGCACGAATCGGAGGAGAGCCTTTGACCCCACGATTTTTGGGCAAAAGAACTCCTAAGCTTTTTTCAGGATAGTCTCTCACGGCCTGCAGTTTCCACTCTTGAACTTCGGGTAACACAGGCACGTCTGCAGCGAAAAAGTGAGCACGTAAAAAAAAAAAAAATTGGTGAAAAAGTAGTGAAGAGTAAACGAATGGCATACCGGGTTTCCTAACTGCACCCCACCGTGTTGGAACCAAGGCCCTGTCGGCTTCTACAGCCCATTCTCCACCAACAAAGAAGAAACAAGATTTCCAGCTACCACAATTAGAGCGTAATCCCGTGAGCATGTTCATACCGAGCCTCGTGGTAAAGTAGTACCACCATTTATTTGGAGTAGGAGTCTCACTCAAATTATAAGCCGCATGGAACTCCGTGGGAGAAGCATCCTCATGATGCACCTTCCTCCACAGTGCAAGAAAGCCCAGCAAGACTCTCCAACCATTAGGCGCTAACTGCCCCGGAGTCAAGGAAAAATAATGTAAAATGCGACAAATGGGAGAAGACATGGGGAATCTAAGCCCAGCCTCAAGCATCTCCTCGTAAACAACAATATCACCGGAGGAGTCGTCGCAAGTAAGCTCACCCGTCCCAGCCCGGCGACATAGCACGGTCGGAGGAATACGATAAGCGGAAACAAGCCTCAAAATATCTTCATCCAACTTGAACAGACTAGAAAGGGTACTTACCTTGGACCCATCACCACGTCCCATTTTGCCTTTACGTTTCTTCTTTCGGGGCCGTAAGGAGTGGCCTAAGAAGTCTTGAGGGGTTTGGGTTTGAGGAGTCACAGTCAGATCGTGATCAGCAGCACCCAAAGCTTCCTTGTTGCCCGCAGTGCTTAACCCAGCACCTGGAGAAGTGCATGATCCCCTCTGCTCGCTCAAATGGGGCAGCCCAGCACCTGGAAAGGTGCCTGATCTCCTCTCCTCGCTCAAATGGGGCAGCCCAGCACCTGGAGAGGTGCCTGATCCCCTATGCTCGCTCAAACGGGGCAGCCCAGCACTTGGAGAAGTCCCTGGCGCCCTCTGCTCACCCAAATGGAGCAGTCCAGCTCTTGGAAGGGCGCCCAGCCCCCCTTGCTCGACTGGACCGGACGAATCAGCGCCTAGTAGCACCTGCACAGCTCCCTGGTCGCCTGGATTCACCAAACCAGCGCCTAGTAGCGCCTGCACAGATCCATGGTCGCTTGGATTCACCAAACCAGCGCCCAAAGGGGCGCCCAACCCTCCACCTTGCTCGCCTGCTACACGCCAGCTGGCCTGGATAGCCCCCTTTATGGCCTGCATGCCCTTGCCCAGCCCACCTATCTGCGCGCCCAAGCTGTCCAGCTTGCCTATCTGCACGCCCAAGCTGTCCAGCTTACCTATCTGCGCGCCCAAGCTGTCCAGCTTGCCTATCTGCACGCCCAAGCTGTCCAGGACAGCATTTTTGGCATCCAAGCTGTCCAGGACAGCACCCGAGTGGTCCAGCCCGCCAGCCTTCCAGATCTGCTCGCCCAAAACAGCTTGTTCAACGGCTGGATGGGCGCCCAACACCCTCTTCTCAGGCACCACAGGCGCGTGTTCAGCAGCAGAACACGAACCAGTAGCCATGCTCGCCTAACCAGCGAACCCAACCTACCCGAAGGTCCCTGCACGCCCAGCCTGCTCCTCCCTCGCCTCACCCATCGTCCGAATGGCAGCGGCAATGGGTGGCCATGACACCTCCACGCCGGCGCCCAACGCCACCCCCTTCTCTCCGGGCTCTCCATTGAAACTCCCAAGCCCCTCTCCAATGGCGACATCAATCCCTTCGAGCTTTTCACCAAGATTTACAGATTTTTCTCCTCCAATGGACATTGTTCTTGATATTGGGTTCAAGAATCTCACCTCTTGGCTCTTGAAGGATTTCAAAAGGAGTACTCTTGAATGAGTTGAAGGAAATGGGTAGAAGAAGAAGGAAGTTTCTATTTATATATCCTAGGGTTTTTAAAGAGGGAAAGCCCAAATTAAAAATCAAGGGCTCTCTTTAAAAATCTAACCAAAAATAGAAAAAGTCTTGGGTCTTCAAAAAATCTTAAGAGATTCACCTCTCTCTAGAACTCTTTGTGAAAGGGAAGAAGACACCACACCTAAAGCAAAAGAAGTCTCCACCATCTCCCTATCAACAAGAGCTCCAGGAATTAGAGACAAGGTGAAGAACTCTTCACCACCGTCGGTTTTACTGAGTTGCGGTTAAAACTCAAATTCAGAGAGATAGAAGCATTTTTTGGAAAAAATTGTTGACCAAACAGCCTTTGGTAGTTTGTATGTCGTAGATCTCGAAAAAATACCCAGATTCAAAAAAAAATTCGCCTCAAACGGACTCTCGTGCGCAAAGTTATGGCCGTTCGAAGATTTGCCGGGAAAAAGCCCAAATTGAAAATCAAGGGCTCCTTTAAAAATCCAAGCAAAAATAGAAAAAGACTTGGGTATCCGCAAGAAACATTGTGAAAGGGAAGAAGACGTCTATCAGAAGAGGGAACCTCCACCGCCAAGATTCAAACAAATGTCCCCCTCTCCAAGTTTCCTCGGACACAGGGCATTGGGGGGCAAATGATGGGTCAGACCCAAAAGGCTCAAATCCAAGCTCAAGCCCAATTACAATTAAATATTCGAATTTATAAAGATCCAGCAGGCCCAATGAAGCCCAAAGAGCTCAACCATGCAAAGACCCACCAAGACCAAGTTCAAGTCCAATCCAGCTGGGGCCCTCCTCCGAAGGAATTGGAGTACGAGGGAGAGAAATACGGCGCACGGAGAAACCCTACCAAATTTGTAATTACCAAAACAAGTAGGAAAACCCCTCCCTCACATCACCGCCTCACCTCCAAACCCTAACTCTATAAATGTAAGCCCTCTCATCATCTAGGGTACGCCTCCCAAAAATACCTCATCTCCTACCTTACCACAAGATTGTTGTTCCTCTTTCCCTCAAAGCCCTGTAGCTCCAGTGACGATTATTCATTAATAAAGAACACCAAAGGCCACCGTTACCATTCAAAGTGGACGTAGGCCACGGCCGAACCACTATAAATCTCTGTGTTGATCCTTTATTTGCCATTTTGGTCATTGACTGTTTGTTTACTGCATTTTATATTATTTACTTGACTGTGGTGCACGAAAACAAATTTGTGCATCATCACATATAATGAAATTGAAAGAACAAAAATTGCAAGATCAAATAGTCATAATGGTCCACAAATACACAAACTTTCTGATTTTCTTTCACAAAAGCATTTCCAATAATACGAATGCTTTTACAATGTTAAAACATTCTATGAGTCCCCATTGGATGCCAACTGATTGCAATAGAAATCGACATGGTTAAACTCAAATTATTGAAGTCCAAGTCGTTACAAAAATATATCAGTAACTCGAGCAAGGAAATCAACTCAGGAGGAAGAGGGTAAAGAGGGAGAAGACAAAATTTCTTAGGTTGGTTTCCTTGCCAATGGAAGCCAAGAATGTTGTTGAAGAAGATGGTAACCTATTGTAGAATTGAAAACAAAC
Source organism: Ilex aquifolium (assembly GCA_951799425.1). NCBI lineage: Eukaryota > Viridiplantae > Streptophyta > Magnoliopsida > Aquifoliales > Aquifoliaceae > Ilex > Ilex aquifolium. Next base: position 47,045,762 of record OX637392.1, on the reverse strand, counting down.
ATTTCACCATATGAGATGCTTTAAAGAGAGTTACCGATGTTTTACTTGGCAAGTCCCGTAGAGCTGCTGCTTCGTGGAGACGGGAGTGAGGGAGAGATGTTGGGCTATTTCGTAGAGGCTGCTTCGTAGAGATGTGAATGAGTAAGAGAGAGATGCTAGGGAGAGATAGACATAGATTGGGGATTGGGCAAATTTAAAAAAGAAATGTGAGTGAGTGAGTGAGAGAGATGTGGGGAGAGATAGGGCCATTATGTTTGGGTCTGCGGGGTCTTAGGCGGTGGTTTCAGCAGGGTGTTTGCGCAGAGGGGGAAGAAGGGTGGGGGGTGTGGTCTGCTAGGAGAAACGTGGAGTGAGGGAGAGTAGAGAAGAGAAACGTGAATGAGGGAGAGTAGAGACTCCACTATGTTTGGGAGACAGAGAAACGTGAGTGAGTAAGAGAGAGAGATGCTAGGGAGAGATAGGAAAAGAAACGTGAGTAAGAGAGAGATGCTAGGGAGAGATAGGAAAAGAAATGTGAGTGAGAGAGAGAGAGATGGTGGGGAGAGATAGCAGAGAGAGAGTACAGACTCCATTCTATTTTGGAGACATAGAGAAACGTGTGAGAGGGTAAGTCTAAAAACACTGTCCTAATGTCTCTTAGAGAGTGCATGGGCAACAAAATTTTTGGAGAAAGCTTTTGGTTCGTCGGATCAACAATCTGAGGCGTTTGAACTATTTTATAAGTTTAGGGGTTTGAAACTCTTTGTACTTTATTATATAGATGTTGTATACTTAAAGCATAGAAGTCCATGCACAAGACAACCATGATGTCTCAAGTCTAAAAATCAGTTGCATAACTATAACTTTAGAATTTAACATTGAGAGGTATGTAAAACTCCATATGAAAAATTCTGTGTTAGTCCATGGTCACGTTAAGTGTACTTGTTCTCTAACAAGCACTCACACACCTACTTCAGTATTCCTGCACTAGTGACTTGGACGAGTCACCTTACATCAAATATGAGTAAATATAATGTATGCTAATCTATCCAGATTACATAGTGCCCACATAGTAATCCTATGAGTAAGAACATTTAATACTTAAGTACTAAGAAATATAGGTCTCATCTTCTCAACTCTTTGAGAAATCATCTTCTTAACTTATACTCTATGGACTATATCATGTATATTAAAATGAAATAAAGCAGAAACATGAGAAATAAACTTGTCATTTTATTTTAATTAAATAATGAATGTTGCTAATAGAACCCCAAAATATTATCTATATGATTGGTCTTAGAACATATTACTAATAATTCAACTACGAAAAATTACCAAAAAAAAAATAAAAAACGCGTTTTTAAGACCCTAAATGAAGAAATTGTCTGAAAATTCACCCTAGGTCATCGCATTGATGAGTTCATTTTGTCTCGTTGTTCCTGACCGGACATAAGTGTTTATAAACCCATGTATGTGAAAATAGCTTTGAAAAAGCAAACCGTTCGACCTGTCCAACCTACCTCGATATTAATCTCAATAAGCCAAGTATTATGCTACTATCCGATCTGCATCAATACCATTCTCTTTTTATTAGATAATAAAGTGCATTGAAGTTTTAAATAATAAAAAAGGGGACGAATTTTGGATGCATTTTTTCTAAATGCGAAGTTTTAGTTATAGGTAAAAGATAGACTTTTGTCATTGCCAGATTTGGAGAGCATGTTGTTGAAATTCAAATTCATTATGTTAGGGCGGTCCCAGCTGCCCCAAGGCGGGTCTAGGCCGGGCTGAGCTGAGTGGGTCCGGACAAACATGGATGGAGAAAATAGATTCAACGATTTTGGGACCCAGAAAACTAAACTCTAACGTTTCCGTAAGTTATCCGTAAGCTAAATTACATTATGACCCCCTCTTTTTCCTGTAATCTTAATCTTAACTAAAATGCTAGTCTACGTTTGCTCCAAATGACCCTTTTTAAGAACTCTGGTTGGGCCGTTGATGTTCTTTCCGATTTCTATGCATTTCACCGCTCCACCGAAAATTCCCTCTGCCCTAACATAATGAATTTGAATTTCAACAACGATTGGCAGTTTCCACCGCCTGTCCAGGGTTGAGCCCTGGGATTTGATGGCGGACTTAAAAAGCCACCTACAGACGCTTTACGCCCAATCATTCCGAATAACGCTTACATCCTCTGTATTACCGCGGCTGCTGGCACAGAGTTAGTCGTAAGAATTCTTCCAATAATTTCGATCCTAATCTTTTCAAAAAAGTACGTACAATACTTTTGTGTTTACGAGCCAAAGTTCTAATACAAGAAAATCGAAGTATATACTTTATTCGATACAAACTCTTTTTTTTTTTTTTAGGATCCGCCAGAGGCGGAGCTACCTTATGAGGTATGGGGGCACTTGCCCCCACTGAACTTTTGATCTACTCTACATCTGGCATATTAAGGAACTTAACTTTATTTAAACTTAATACACTTGCCCCCCCTAATTTTTTGAGAATTAATAGTGATCCAATTCTTTTTTTATTTTTATTTGGGTTAATTGTACTGGAGATCCCTAAAGTATGAAGTTTGTCTCATTTTAGTCCCCAATGTTTCAATTGCATCATTTTTGTCTCTGAAGTATTGAATATGTTTCTATATGGTCCCTAAAGCAGGCAGTGTCTAGATTGCTAATGATTTTTTATCATAAACTTGTCACGTGATACTTAAATATGGACAAAAAAATAAATTGGATAACCCTTGACCAAATTTTTACTCAAATTTTGGTTAAATAGCTACTTAAATTATATAGTTTTGATCGTGAGCTATCCAAATTTTCGTCAAAAATTACCCATATTACATATTTTTTTGTCAAGAGCTACTCAATTTTTTTTTAAGAGCTATCAAAATTATTTTTTGTCCATATTTAGATATTATGTGACAAGTTTATGATAAAAAATCATTAACAATCTAGACACTGTCTGCTTTATGGACCATATAGAAACATATTCAATACTTCAGGGACCAAAATGATGCAATTGAAACATTGGGGACTAAAATAAGACAAACTTCATACTTTGGGGACCTCTAGTGCAATTAATCCTTTTTATTTTAAACAAACTTAGTAGCTCACCGCCTCATCACCCGCTTGAAACAAATGTTTTATTTTTGGATTGAGGAAAATAAATGTGAAAAGTTATCCGTGACCCTTTTTCTTTAAGTAGCTTAAAATAATCACTTATAACCTATTTTTGAGATTTAAAAGTTATTTACAGATCATATTTTAAACGAAATTTATTTTGTAGTTTCATATAATCATTTAGTCTGGATTCTAAAACACTTTGCCATGCTTGAACTTGAAATTTTTTGTATCAATTAGTGAATTTTTTTTAGTCATTTTTCTGCCCCCTCTAAAAGAGGATCCTGGCTCCGCCCCTGGGATCCGCTATGATAATGAAAAGGATTTCTGTATATACGCTCAAATCGATCAATAATATCAGAATCTGATACAGCCAAGCACTTAATTATAGTGCCCCTCTTGTATAATCTTTATTTGAGTCCAAAAACTAACTGATTTTCGATACCATGTCATAGACTAATGCAAAGCTCTATATTAGTTTACTTTATGTTATTATTTTCATTATCAATTGTTGTAAATAAATCAACAGATCTATGATATGATAATAAAATATTTTTCTGTATGGTACTAAAAGATTTCATTTATTTTTTTAGTACCATGAACTTATCCATCTTGTTAAAGACATTGGTGCAAGTTGAAGTAGAAGTGGAGTCCACCATGTCTAATAAAGGATGCCCTCAATCAAAACCACATGCTTTGTTTTCTTTGTATGTTTAACAAGACTAAATATAGAAAACTTTCTCGTTAAGTGCATCTCCAATAATGTTCTATTTCAAAGAATATTTTTTTAAACAAATAGAGCATCTTTAGTTAAGATTGTCAAATTGAGAATGCAATTTTGTAGATAATTCCAATAAAAGTCTCTATTTTAGTAGAAAAATGATCTTTATTGGAACATAGCGTTTATTGACAAAGGTGCATATGTCATTTTTTTCATTGATTCACGATAGTAGAGAGTGAATTTCACTCTTCAAAATGTGAAGAGCTAAGTTCGAGCTCTCCATTCTAACTTGCGTAAATAGAGAGCCGTTTGAAGCTATATTTTGAACGGTTAACTCCCTAAAATAAAGAATTAAGAAAGAGAGAGAGAGATCCGCTGCCACGGGAGGAGGAGGGGGGGGGGGGGGGGGGGGGAGAGAGAGAAGGAGGGGGGAAAGCATCTCATATGCTAACTCAATACCACAACCTATATTAGATGCTAGTTGCTGGCATTGGCTTCTACCTACATGCCACATAGTTTTCTCAATGTTAGGCTATCCACCATGCCAGCATTTAGTAATCCACCACAAGTGATCATACACGGTTTAGGTACTTATGGTGTTAGGAATGCATTGTCTTTTTCCTAATATATTCAATACCTACATTGTCCAAATACATTGATCCAACACAACGGCTAAAAAGGAAAATTCCATCACCCGAAAATTTCGATTTCTTTTCTTTTCCTTCAATTTCCCAGTAACCCACAACACAAAACATAAAAACAATATAGGTGATGATATAGAACTAACTAATGAAATCCCAATGCAAATGTTTCTTCTCCAAAATCTAGACAACACCTAGAAAGAATGGATGTTTCTGGGCACATAAGCAAATAAGATTGATATTAATCATGCAACATGATAGTATGTGTAAAGCTTTATTCTCTCACCAAAACAACCATGTTGAAAGAAAGATAGCCATAAATCAATCAACCAACCAATCAAACATCAGCCTCCTATTAAAATTTGGTTAGTTAGCAACTTGGAAAAATGCCAAACAAAACGTCCGGCTCTGCTAACTCAAATTTGGTCACTGCTTAATGAGCAGGGTTAATCTGCACACAACAATCACAAAGAAGACTATTCTTCTTTCTAGAGGTGCTCCAGAAGTATATAGCTATTAAAAAAAATAAGATTCTTCCCTAATTTCAGTGACAACACAGAGCAATGAGTACCAGAAGGGACTTCCAAATATAAAGAAAGACAATGAGGAAATCAAATGAAAATTACCTCCAAAAGGAGAAGAACAAGACAGCTCCCAAATGGTCCAAATCCATCGAATGTATAGAAGTCCTTACATTTCATACCACTCTCCGATTAAGAAAAATGTTGCTCTGACCATTGAAGAATGATTGTAGATATATACATGTAGATTAAGATGTCAATCAATGCATCCAAAAATCTTCCAGTTTTTGAATTTTCTTTATATTTTATTATCTCAGTGCTTTGTCAAACAACTTCCCTGGTAAGTGATTGAATAAATCACAGTAATAAGTCAATTTGCTGTGGAGATCAACCTAACAGCCCTCTTTTTCTTCAAGGATCAACTCTGTCCACCAATATATCCGTAACAGAAATCAGGTAAACCATAAGTCTTAGCATTTGTTATACGAGCAAGAGACTATATAATCTCACCTAACAATCAAAAAGGGCACGGGCGCAGCTCAAAAAATTTTAATATGAAGTGTGAAACCATAAATTTAGAATGGCAGGCCAGTAGTATTTTACTAGATAAACCTCATAGACAAGATCTTACTGATTCAGTGATTCTTATAGTACTAAAAGAAAGGACGTGACCAATTACGGTCTTGGAAGGAGTCAGTAGAGAAGTCCTTTGGTGGTCATACAAGAGAGCAAAGAATGAACTTGTCCATGAGGACTGAATGTCCTCTGTATTGAATAATGCTAACTTTCCTCATCCTGGACAACTAGAAAAAGAAAGAGAGGTAGGCTTCCTCGGTTGTTCTACTCAAATGGTTGTACATAATTTGTGTTAACAGGATAATGTAGATACTTTTTGAACTTTTGTCAAAAGGTTCATGTCACTCAATCTCATGAAGTATCAGTTCCAGACTTCCAGTAGATCATAATAAATTACTTTAACGCTTATGCCATCTATGAATGCACACACAATGTAAACTTTTGGGGATATTGGTTAAGTGAGTAACACGTGGATCACTTCTAAACGGATCATGCAAATCATACTATTATAATGCATTACAAACAATGTTTCACCCAAAAAATGTCTGTCTTCAAACGGTGTCTCATAAATCTGTTACTCCCAAACACAAGTTGCACTAGACAAAAAAAAGTGAAAAATAAAGACAGCATATTAATGTACAAAAACCTAAAAATTATTACATCCGATAGAACTACTTTAAGAGCCTTTTCACACTTGTAGCATCACTCTACAGATTTAACACTCTTTTAATTACAATTTAAGCTGCAACAACAGGCAAAAGTTATATCAAAGGAAACTGAAGAATTAAGCAAACAGAACCTGTGCGCTTGATGGAGTCAAGTCAGAGAAGGTTTCTGGTGCGTCCACCACTTGCCACTCAACAGAAAAGCTCCACTTTTTCTCAGACATGTTTTCTGTACGCAGCCTCAAGATGTGGCCTACAGCAACATGAAGATTACGACCCACAACATAGATCCTGCAATCACAGCAATTTACAGAGAAAGGCTTGCATATCTGCTCTGGTAAAGGAGGTCCTAAGACAGCTTCCCAAGAATCAGTGTCCGAGTCATAAACTTTAAGTTTTGTCCTTTCATGCTCTGAAACCACAAACAAGTGCCCATAAACCACAACACTAGAACCAGTCCAACCTTCTCTCAGTCCAGTAGCCATACCCTCCCAATTATCAGTTGTCGGGTCATAAATCTGGCCCCGGGGAACAACATAAAAGGGCCAAAACCAGCCCTCTGTTACAAGAAGCTTGCCATCAAGAACTGCTGCATCATATGAGGCCATATTTGTTCCCATGCTTGCAATGGGTCGCCAAAACCCGTGATCAGGATCAAGGACTTCAGCCGAATTCAACTCAAAAAGATCTGTGCTGTTTCCTCCAGCCACATAAATCATCCCATCAATCACCCCACTTGCAAAAAACGAACGTGCAGTCATCATCTTTTTCATCACAGACCAACGATTCTTCTGCACTTCATATTTCAATACCAAGTTCAAAGGGCAATCCACATCAGAGATCACACCACCACAAACAAAGAGAACACCTTCACGGGGAATGGAAACACACCTAAATCCGTGAGGGCAAACCTTGTCCTTGCAAGGCATCGCTGGAATAGAGTGCCAAGAAAAGTGAATGAGGTCAAGTACCTTCCACTGAATTTTTCCAGTACATTTGTGAAAAGCAAAGACAAACAAATAAGGGTCATTAAAACCAAACTCCCTTCTCCGTGTGAAGAATCGCTCCTTGCTTCCAAGCAAGGAACACCAACGTTTGCAGACAGCCCTGCAAGCTCCATGGTTCTCAACAGGAAGCCGGAGGAGACAGTTGAAAGCAATATCATCAGGAAGACCAGGGATTAGAGGCTCTCCCCTGACAGACAATTCCAATTCTATTGAAGCATCTAGAAGCGAGGATTGGATTGCAGCTAACTTAAATTTTGGGGATAATGTCATTTGGGAATCTCCCAACTTGTGCACCGGGGCTTGGTGTGATGAAACTCGTACTCTTTGCATATCAAGAACCAATAAAAGGAGGAATCCTTGTTCCAATATGTAATTTTCTTTAGATGCTATATCTCAAAAGGGTATGCTTCAGAAACACCAAGACGTAGAATCAAATTCAACTACAAATCAAAACCAAGGAACCTATTCAAGTTCTAACACTTCACCAAATTCATTCTTCCATTTCCTTAATGCACATAAGTATTCCCCAATCATAAACTAAAATCTAGCACCGAAACCTTCTCCAGATTACTCTCTCATATCATAACCGATGATTCTAAAAAATCACAAAACACATCAGAGACCCAAAACCCCATCTTAAACGTCCTAACTCATTCATTTGCATTAAAAGCTACCAAATTTAATTCTACATAAATATACCCACTGCTTTTCATGTCCCCTTTAATAACCTTTAAAGCACGAACTTCGAGAGTCTAAAAGTCACAACTTTTAGGCAACTGACAAAAAATTCAAAAGCAAGAGAGAACTGCAAAACCCCAGATGACTATACCTCAGAAACATGTAACTTACTCATTCATTTCATATTTTCAACATCAAAAACAGAAGACCCGCAAAAAACCCAGTTCAGAAATCAGGGGAAATGGATTTTATTTCAAAGTCTATACAAATTTCTGACTCAAAAACCACTGTACCCACTATCCAGAAGATGCAATAGTGTTATAATTCAGAGATCAAACCAGGAAACAATATGAAATAGATATGAAGAAACTTACAGAAATGTGAAATGGATGAGGGTTGTAAAAAGATATCTACTTGCTGAGATTAGGATTCTGGTTTTTGTGCATAAGTTTTTGTCCCAAAAGACTATGCCTCTTATAAAGAAAGGATATTTTGTCCTTGTCCAGTCTCAAAGCTGTGTTTGTGGCAAACATAATTTCTTGTTTCAAGGGGTAAACATAGACCACGCGCTACCTGTCCTTGTGTCAACGCGTGACAGCGAGGGCATTGTTATGGGTCTTGGTATTTCATTTTCAAAGAAAACTACAGTACCAAAATTCTTTGGTTTTTTTTTTTAATATTGTACCATTAAATTATACAAGTTTTGTAAATTGTGATACAAAATTTCAAATTTTTTTACAACTGATGATGCACAAAATAAGTTTATGCACAATCAATAATCGAGTGTATGATGTTAAATAATTAATGAAGCAATCAATAAAACAATTAATAACAGAAGACAAATATCAGGTCAACATAAACAACACACAGATGTATAGTGGTTCGGTCAGGGTGACCTACTCCACTCCGAAGGTGGCAACAGTGGCCGAAAGTTTTTATTAACAAAGTAAGGAGAGAGAGCAAATGTAAGCTCTTTGAGAGATTGGGTAGCTATGAAATAGATAGTTGTGTAAATGGTGTGTAGAGAGATACTCCTCTCATGGAGAGGGTTTACAATTTATAAGCACATAGCCTTGGTTGAAGCGGTGGCGTGATGTGATAGGTGACTAATCATTCGGAGAAGATAGCTACAATTAGGATAGGTACAATTCAGGATAGTGTTGACCTATGAGAGTGGCTCTCTTGGTAATTATTCTCCTGGATCCCTTGAATTTTAGACTAGGCCAGATCCATGAGCTGGGTTTGACTTGCGTTGTAGCTGATTTGGGCTTATCTCATTAATCGTGTCTGACCTAGTTAAATTTGGGCTCATCGTTTGCCCCCCATGCCCCAAACCCCATTGGTGACAAAGGGGTTAAGGGCATGAGTGAGCCCCTTCATCTAAACAAGCAAAATGTTCCTTGTTCTACACGGAGGTTTCTTCATTCCCTTAATCACGAAGCTTCCACTAACTCCATGGTTGGGCACCCATTGCACTGGTCATCCTCCTCTATGGTGGGCCTCTACTGAACTTGAATCTCCTTTTTTAGGGCACCAATCTTTATAACTTAAAAAATCTTCCCCATTTTATCTGAATCTCCCCTTCGTAACTAGGGCTTAGAAAACCTTTACCTACCTATTCCATAATCCATTGCGAGAGAGAGGTTAGGGAAGAAGATAGGGAAGGTGACCTCAAAACCAAGGGTGATTGGTGCCATAGGACTCCCCAAGCCTGGGCAAATCGAAGGTAAAAGGGGCGGTGCCACAAGAGCCGATGCAAGCCATGCCAACAGGGGTAGTGAGGGTGTCGCCCATGGAGCAGACGACGTTGTAAGAGGCAAACAAGGAGGCACCCATGACGCTGGCAACGCTGTGAGAGGCGAAGAGAGGAGCAAGTATGGCGTTGCTGACGACGCCACATAGGCGACATCTATGGCATGGGAAACAAAACGACAACAGCTGGAGGCGCTAGTTTCATTGGCGATGGCGCCAGGGGCATATGTGGCAACGTCTTTCATAGGTTGGGCGACGCCTTAGCAGCTAACCTTGGCGACGCTGCTGGTGCAACTAAGGTCATGGGTAGTACCCCAAGCTCGTCTGGAGGAGACATTACAAAAGACCCAGGCGACGCCCTTGGCGGGTGTGAGGTGACGATGTTAGTTGCAGTGGGCGACGCTAATGAGGATGTTGAAGGCAGCTTCTGGGTGAGATGTGAGGCGGCGACGCCGATCGCTGTGGGTGACACCAACAAGGATGCTGAAGCAAGGATAGCCCACGCTGTGGGTGACACCAAGGCAATGCAGGCAAGGGGCAATGCCAAAGGGAAAGAGACCATCATGGTTAAGACTAGAGGGTCAGCATGGGGGACTTGAATTCCCTCGAGATCCCTCTCTAAGAAGGTGATGACCTCTTCTTCCCCATGCGGGGGTGTTTTCGTAGGGCGAGAGTCATTCGACTCTACCTGTCTGACTTTCCTAGCGTGATCTTTCCTGGCAGAGTTGGAGTCATCTTCTTCTCCTAACCCTCCGGAGATCGTCTGAATTTCTCCAAGGGGTTGCTGGTGCTCTCAGTCATCCTGATCTCTGCCAGGTGGAGGGGTTTATCCTCTACCAGTAATGTACTGCCTCAACTAGCCACGTTGCATGAGCTCCTCGATCTGCTTCTTGAGCTCATAACAGTCATCAGTGTCGTGACCATGGTCACGGTAGAAGCGGCAGTATTTGTTTGGATTTCTTCGGTTCGGGGTGGACTTCATCTTTCCTGGCCACTGAAGATTAGGGTCGTCCTGTATTTGGAACAGGATATGCTCCACCGAAGAATTGAGCTGCGTAAAGGCTTGTCACACTCTCTGAGGTGCGAGACCGAGGCGGTCCTTGACAAAGACTCTCACCATCCTTTTCCTCTTGTTTTTTGCTTCCCACTTGTCCTCGTGGGTGTCCTTCATTTTCTCACCTCCCCTGGAGGACTCACCTCGTCTGGCCTTGGTGACGTCCTCGACATTCATGTATTTCTATGCCCTTGACAGCAACTCGGGCATGATGGATGACGGCTTCTTCAGGACAGAGAACATAAAACAAGAGGAGCGCAGACCCGCAATAAAGGCAGCCATGGTTACCATGTCGTCTGGCTCCTCGATCTGAAGAGTCTCCTCATTAAAATGAATGAGGTAGATCCTAAGGCTGTCATCGCGGTCCTATTTAATGGTGAGTAGATGGGCAACTAATTTCTGGTGGCGGTGTCCCCCAATGAAGTGGGAGACAAAGGATTTACTCAACTTCACGAATGAGTGGATAGAATTTGAGCTTTGCAAACCATTTTCTTGCAGATTCCTTCAGGGTAGTAGGGAAAGCTCTGCACATGATCTCATCAGGCACATTGTGGAGCTGTATGAGAGACTTGTACGTGTCAAGATGGACGAGTGGATCTTTGGTGCCATCGAAGATCTCAATGACATGCATCTTGAACTTTGAGGGTATAGGGTAATTGACAACATCTGCCACAAAACGGAGTGTCAGTACACCTTACTAGATAATCCAGCGTCTCTGGCGCATGTGCTTTGATGGCGTTGAGGGCATCGCCAAGCTGGTTTTGCACCTCCTTAATCTTCTCGTCTCATTAGTTAGGGACATCCTCTGTTGGATCATTGTAGTAACTTTCATGATCCACATACTGGTTCTCCCCCTCATCCTTTTGCCCAGGATGGTCGGCAGCGTGTGGAGCAGGTACATGAGGAGGGGAACATGTGAGGCGCTTGCGTGCTGAGGGGGGACTCCCTAGCGCTGGGTGCCACGTTAGGGGATGTCTTGGTGCCCAGAGTGGGGAGGCTGTGGTACCTCTCCTATTAGAGGGAGTGGTGCTCCTTCTACGGGTTGAGGGGCAACGCCTCGTGAGGCGAGCATCAATTAGAGAATTTGCTGGTTTTGACTCACCAGCAACTGCATAGTCTCTAACAATTGTTGCCTGACCACATAATTTGCTGTAGTGGACGGTTCCGCTGGTGGAGGCGGAGGCAGGGCCTCCTCCAGACGATCTGGGTCGTTGTCTTCGGGTTGTTGGTTCATTGATCTGGTTGTAATTGCCATTGATTCGAAAGAAAGTAGCAAGGTGGTAGAAAATTCAGTATTTTCCCATAGACGGTGTCAAACTGATGATGCACAAAATAAGCTTATGCACAATCAACAGTCGAGTGTATGATGCTAAGTAATTAATGAAGCAATCAATAAAATAATTAATAACAAAAGGCAAAGACCAGGTCAACACAGGCAACACACAGATGTATAGTGGTTCGGTTAGGGTGCCTACTTCACTCCGAAGACGGCAACAGTGGCCGGAGAATTTTATTAACCAAGTAAGGTGTGAGAGAAAGAGAGCAAATGTAAGCTCTGAGAGAGGTTGGGTAGCTATGAGAGAGATAGCTGTGTAAAGGGCATATAGAGATATGCTCCTCTCATGGAGAAGACTTACAATTTATAGGCACAGAGCCTTGGTTGAGGCGATAGTGTGATTTGATAGATGACTAATCCTTCGGAGATGATAACTACAACTAGGATAGGTACAATTCAGGATAGTGTTGACCTAGGAGAGTGGCTCTCCCGATAATTATTCCCCACGTGCGCTAATATTCCTAGATCCTTTGAATTTTGGACTGGGTCGGATTCATCAGTTGGGCTTGACATGCATTGTAGCTGATTTAGGCTTATCTCATTAATTGGGTCTGACCCAGTTAAATCTGGGCTCATCAACAACAACAAAAAAGAATTATATTTTTTTCTAGTATTGTTGATTTCTCTTTCATTTTCTTTACTAAAGTTTTTCACTTCATATTTATTCTCTTTCAATTGTACATAGGGCTCATAATCGAACCGAGTTACTCGAGTCCGACTCAAGTTTAACTTATTTTTGATTCGTTCAGACCCAATTTAGGCTCGTTCAGGTTCAATGGAGCTACTTGAATAATTTTTTAGGCATGTTTACAAAATGAGCTCAACAAATTCAGTTTGAACTCGACAAACTCGACTCATTTATGTATAAATACTCAAGCTCGACTCAGAAAAATGATCTGAATTTAGACAAGTTTTTAGGCTCATTTAAAAAAACGAACTCAACAAACTCGACTGGAACTTATTTGATTATCAACCCTAATTGCGTGTATTTTTAACAATTCACATTAAAGGAAAATAAATTAGTTATCAAAAAATTAGAAAAGTTATCATATTATGAGTGAGAATTGACCTCAAGGGTAAAATTTATTTTTTGAGATATAGATGCCGAAGTTTGAGATACGAAAATATTATCTTTATTAACTATATAAGATTACATATATTTATCTTAAAATGATAGAAATCTCGTGCATTCGAGTGTTTTTTTATGATGTTATGAATGAGCGTATTTTTTACATTGAGTGGCAAGATTGTTCCACACTCTAAAAATTGACATCATTTGGTATTTTTTGTGGTTGATATTGCTAGGAGTCTCAATATTTCAGTATTTATTCTGACTTCTGCTCCATCTAATCACTCGTATTTACCATTTGTGTTTACACTAATCGTAAATTATACCTTGAAAGATATCTTGAATCTCAATTTATACCCTCAAAAATTAAAAATCTCAATTTATACCCTCAAAGATATAAATTTGTATCAATATACACCTAAAGCTAATAACCGTCAGTTTGTAGTCTAAAACTAAATGGATAAATTATAGTAAAACCCTCTCAGGGTTGTCACTTAATCACTAGACCCCCTTATATTTAGAATATTACACCTACACCCCTTGACGCGTGTGCGCATGTCACACAAAATCTCCTATCGCAATATCCGTTAATGTAATCGTTAAAAAATATGATGTCATCCTAATAAACAACTATAATTTTCATACACCATTTATTTTGTGGACTCGTTATACTCTAAAGTTTAAAATCAAACTTACCATTTGAATGCCCAATACAATGCATGAATTATATAATGTTCAAGAGTATTGATATTATATAATGTTCTTTATATTCAATACAATACATCACTTGAGCAGAATTATTTGGATACCCAATTAGGAGAACAGTTTTAGTCATATTTGGATTCTCCAGATATGTAGGTGTAATATTTCAAATGTGAGGGGTTCAAGTGATTAAGTGACAAATATAAGGGGGTCTAGGTATAATTTATCCATTTAGTTTTTGACGGCAAACTGAATGGCTGTTAACTTTAGATGCATATTGCTACAGATTTATATCTTCGAGGGTACAAATTAAGATTCGAAATTTTTTTCGAAGTACAATTTGTGATTAACCCAAAACAAATTTAATAAAAGAAGAGGAGTGAGTTTAGTGTCTCCTCCTAAAATGTTCATAACACCATTTATTTTTTTCTTAAATAATTACTTAAAACATCTTTTTTACTCTATTCAACCGGCTCCATTCATGAAATATCAATATTGTCCTTCATTTCTTCCCAAATAATCACCTAACTCGCTATTTTATCTTATTTAAATGCCTAATTTTCTCTTCATACCAACAATCATGTCTAGTATGCATTGCAATGGATTTTGATACTCGATGTTCATGCTAATGTTGCACAATAGGGAAGTGCTACGGTACCGTTGACGCTATCGGTACCAAAAATTACCAATTTTCTAAGGTTAAGTTATAACTTTTTTGATGTGTAAGTTACAATTTCAAATGACATGATCGATCATGAAATGTTGGGATCGATATCGCATTTTTCATTATTGATCATGAGTGTCTGTGATTGATCATGACTTTCCTTAAATAGTTATAACTTCTCTTTTTTCAATACCATAGAATTTTCCTGCACATGCAAATGGTAATCTTTATCAACTTTCAACAGGAGCTAATCTCTGTCAACAGAAGCTACTCTCTATCAACTTTCAATGTCAATCTTTCAATGACGCGTTGAAGATTATAACCTTTGTGTGGCCCAATATCTAAGACCGATGAGTGATATTGATAGCAATGAATTTGCCATTAGCCCTGAATAGTGGACGGGCGTAGGAATTGTAGACTTCAAGATACTATACACCTTATATCATCCATTAGTATTTTCTTTTCTTTTTTTTTTTTTTTTCCGGTTGGGGGTTTGTTGAAACCGCCCTTCCTTAGGCCCCATCATGTCCTTTTCGATTGGTGAAGTTGGGTCAATCAATTATGTTAAATGAAATTCGAGAGATCAATTCTTTCATTAGGTTTAAAACCATATTGTCATAGTGTAACAACTTCCCTCATCCACCTGCACCCACGCTCGTAACCTACCTCCCACCCTGTAGCCCCAAGAACCCCCCCCCCCCCCCCCCCCCCCCCCCCCCCCCATCACAGTAAGACACCCTCCCACTTGCCCCCCATTATCTCTCACTCTGTCACAACTCTTCGACTCTCATGCCAATTCACCAATTTGATTCATGCTCCACACGTTCTATAAAATTGAGCAAAAAATAGAAAAATTGCAAATTGGTATGAGTGGTATGTGGCTATATTTGTTTTAGAGGAGTGTAAAGCACATAGCAAGTGTGCACAACAACAGTAGGATATGTTAAAATTTATCTTTTTAAGTACAACAAAGACGGAAAGAAATACGAACTTAAGTAGTCTAAGTCTAAAGCACATAGCAAGTGTGCACAACCACAGTAGGATATGTTAAAATTTATCTTTTTAAGTACAACAGAGATGAAAAGAAATACGAACTTAAGTAGTCTAAGTCTACAACGAAACCACAATTCTCACTAGTAGAGCATTATTCATAGGATTTGCGAACTTTTAACCAAACTTATGGTTAAAATTAGTTCTACACCGAAATATATTACTACCATAGAATTACGAGTACCAGGATTCGAAGTCTTTAAATTATATCTTGACAAACAAAAAAAATTATGTTCATTTGTTTAAGTAACCAAAAATGGAAACTTAGTTTCTATTTTGTAAAAGTACTAGTAATAACTCGTGTTTAAAAGCACTAGATAATACAAATAAATCGAACTTCAGTCATGTAATATAAATATAAACATTTGAAATAACAATTTATTTTTTTCTTTCTTTCTTATAATTACACAATTCAAAATCAATCTTGTTCCACCATTTTTTTTGTAAAAAAAAATTGGGAGAGAGAAAAAACTTTGTTTGACTTTGATTAACGTGAAAAGGTACGAGATAGGTAAAACTTTAAATTTTGAGACGAATCTGATCTTAATTAGCGTGAAAATGTATAGGCTAATTTGTGAAGAAATTTTGTATAGATAAATATAGGGTTAATAATCAAATTGAGTTATTTGAACTAGATTAAGTTCGGGTTCAACTCGTTTATATATAAAATAGTCAAAATAGTGAGACTCAACTCGTTTTATTTATAGATTGATTTACTTCATTGAACAATGCTCAGTAGTATAAGAAATAACCAAACCTTGATTGTTCACATTTGGTTGTTGAAGACTTCTTTGTATTGTAGTTTGTTATTTCTATAGACAAATGGAAACCAACCATGGCATGACAGTGACAGTGAACATTATTGCATTTACTTGAGGATGGAGACCGCACAGCACGCGCCGCAATGTTCAGCAGGTTGGTTGGTTGGTTGGTCTGCTCTCCTTTTACTTGCTTATCTCAATCAACGACTTCTTTTCGTAATCAGGATTAGAGCCTCCTGGTAAAAGGCGTAATTTGAGCTAATCAATGTGCCAAACGGATTACTACTATAAACATTTACTCTCATCATGGCCCGTGCAATTCACGGGATATTGCACGTACGGGGAAGAAAGATAAAAAAAAATAATTTTAAATTATTAAATAGTAAAAAAAATAATTTTATGTAAATAAATTTTAAAAGATAGTGAGCAAGTGGGAAGTTGATGGATAATAACAAATAACACATGATAAAATATAATTAGAGTAAAGTTTAGTATGGTAATTAAAAAAATTAAAATACTAGAAAATTAAGAAATATGGAGGTAATACTTTTCAAAACATTTTTTTTATTTTTTATTTTTTATATATATATATAAAAACTAGTGGCGGATCCGTTATATGCACGAGATTTACAAAATTCCCTCACTTTACCTTCCATTCATCACTAGAAAATTAAAGAATTATGAAAAATTATAGGTTACTTGAGAATTTAAAGAATTATGGGAGTTGTTGGAGATTATTTTAAAAAAAATAAATAAATAAATGAGCGGTGGTTAAAAGAATAAGATACCGGAAGAGTAATTATATGAGCAAAATGTGTTAAGTATTGATTGGATAAGTAGAATTAAATAAATTAAAATTCTAACAAAACTAGAAGATAAACAGAGAAAGCTTCTTAAGCCTCTCTCCCCCTTAATTTAATTTTTATATATTAATAGATAGATAGTTCGATAAGGATTTAGTAAAATAAAAATAAAAAGAAAAATACTGCTAGATGATAAGTTAAAAAATAGGCGTAGTTAATTGAAATAAGAATATGTCAAACAATTTAATCCCGATGAAAAAATATAACATTTAAATTTATATTATGAGTTATGTCACTGTCACACCGTTAAATTAAAAATTAGATTAATTTTTTAAATTCAAATAATATTACTAAGAAAAAATAAAATAAAAATATAATAATCAACATTGTTTAAAAAATCCTTCGAAAAAAATAATAATAATAAAGTACTTTCAAAACACATTATCTAACCGTGCCTAAAACTAAGAGAGTTTAAAACATGACGTATTAGAGTTTAACATGTTTTGTGTCACAATTGTTTTTGGGCTAATTATACTTACTATGTGAATTCATAAATTCCCCTCGCTGACTAGAAAAAAGTGTAAAGTAGATTGTGTACAAATTGGTTTCAAACTTCTATAGCTTACAATATTGCAGTCAAAAAGAGAATGCTTTAGAGGGGATTTTAACTTTTACGACATGGCATAAGCTAATGATTTTTTGTTTGTTCACGTGTATATAATATTTGAGTTACTTTATGCGTATTTTGATTAATTTTTTTTTTTGATTTGATTAAAGACATATCATCTACGTGAGGACTAGAGTATTCATGAGAGATAAATCTTATGACCTTATCCCAAAGAGTTGTTAAAATCTGAACTCAGAACGTCTGAATTTACAGCTCGTCTCTACTGCCACTTGAACTATCCTAAAAATTTGGCATAACCCCTCTCAGTCGAACTCAAACTTGAACAAATCGACTCTCTCTCTTCCAATCGAAGTGTCGAACGAAGGTAATATCTTCTCCCTTCACTTAATAGGAAGTTCATCACTCACCTCTCTCTCAGTCTATTTGCGCTCAAATGGTGGTGAACTAGTAATTGTAGCTTTGATTTGCCAGTTTTTGGTTAATTATTTTATGAATATTAACTTAGTTCAATGAAAAATTTGAAAAATGTTAGCTTATTTTCTGTCGATATGTTATGATTGGTACCATGTGGTTGATGAATCTTGAGCATTCAATTTGGTGTACTTGATGAATGTTTGTTGTAGTTGATGAATCTTGAACATTTAATTAGATACATGTTTGATAATATTTTGATTTTGTTTGATTTAATTGGCGTAATTAGTGGTGTAGAATATTTCCTTTCCTTTCTGGTCTACATTCATTTCCTTTCCTTTTTGGTCTACATTCATTTTCTTTCCTACTGGTCTGCATTCATTTCCTTTCTGGTCTACATTGGATGCATGTTTTTTTATTGTTGAGAAACAACCATTGTACATAATTCAGATCAAATGAACGACTTTTATTTTGAGAAACAACAATTGATACACATCTTTGTTCTTCTCAACAGATTGTGTTTTTTTTTTTTTCTATGTATCACATGTAGATTAACTCTGTTATTTTAATACTTATTTTTTATTTTTTTAGCATATTTATAATTAATAATAATAATTTTTATTTTTTTATTATATAACCGGTTCGACCAGTGACCCAATAGTTAAACCAGTAACCCATTGACCCGGTCCTTTTACTGGGTTGATGTTCGAGCCGAATTTTAAAACTTTGCTATCGAGTGTATCTACTAAACGTGAATCCATAAAGTTAGTCTCATGTTGATTTTGTAATGGGTCAAACTTAGGGGTGTCAAACGTGTTGAGTTAAATAGTTACGTATCCGGTTAAACAGGTGACGGGTGAAAAATATATAAACTCATACACGACACGTTTAATAAACGGGTGAAAAACCTCAATACAAATACGAACCGTTTAATAAACAGATAACACGACACGATTCGTTTAACTCGTTTAATTTTAATTTATTAGTATATTTTTTGTGGCTGTCACTAAATTAAAAAAAGAAAAAAATTATGGTTGTCACTAAAAATAATTTATATATATTTTCTATGGTTTTCACTAAAAAAAAAATTCTTCCTAATTTTTTAAAAATAATTATCACTTTATTATTATATTAATTTTATTTAAACAGATAAATAGGTGATAAACGGGTTGACATGACTAACCCGAACACAACCCGTTTATTAAACGTGTCTGACAGGTCAACCCGTTTACCAACCGAATCTGTTAAAGTCTCACCCAAACCCGCTTAATTCGTGTCAATTAATCATGTCTTGTTAAACTTTGACAGACCTAGTTGGAATGTTGTGTTGAAAATTATTGTATTATGTTGAGATTACGTTGTGTTAAAATTACTTTAATTTATCAATACTTATTTATTAAATGAGTTTATATAGTCAATTCAAATATAACCTAATTATGTTAAGACTAATTCTAAAATAATTAATATTTTATATCAATTTCACATTCCTACCTCGTGTTCGTTTCACCAAAACCCTAACCTGTAACGTCTGCAAAATATAAAAATAAAAAGGAAAAAGAGAAACCAATATGTCAAACATTTGGTGTAGATCTATTTTTATTAGAGTTATGATGAGTCGTTCAATGCACTTGTTCTCAATTGAGAGCTTGCTTAGTTTAGAATTCGAATTGTAGAATAGCAGAGTCTCGTGTAAACAATTCACATCCGGGTGAATGATTGCCTCGTATGAAAGGAGAGTGTTGTCAAAGAGCAAATTGGAAGTTAAAGCAAAAGAAGAACAATCCAGTGTGGAAAGAGGACTTCAAAGATATAAAAAGGGCTTGATGCTAAGCCGTTCCCTATCCATTTCAGAAAAGAGATCGGTTTGGTAAACGAGATAAGGATAATAGAAAGAGATAAGGATAATAGAAAAATAAGAAAGCTCTGATAATCCAATCTAATAATCCACAAAATCTGATCCTCTCTTTCTTTTTTGGATAAATTACACTTTCACCCTCTTAACTATGTTCTTTTTTTTTTTCATTTTGTCACCTCGACTATTGAATTTTTCACATCGCCCCTTAACTATTTCGATGATTTCATATTGTCGCAATTGCAAACGTCTATTATCCTTTTGGATGAATATTGCTGACATGCCGAGCCAAAGAAAAAAAAATTGCATAGTTTCATAATCCATAGAATCTGATCCTCTCTTTCTTTTTGGATAAATTACACTTTCACCCTCTTAACTATGTTCTTTTTTTTTTTCATTTTGTCAGCTCGACTATTGAATTTTTCACATCGCCCCTTAACTATTTTGATGATTTCATATTGTACCAATCGCAAACGTCTATTATTTTTTTGGATGAATATTGCTGACATGTCGAGGCAAAGAAAAAAAAATTGCATAGTTTCATAATCCATAAAATCTGATCCTCTCTTTCTTTTGGATAAATTACACTTTCACCCTCTTAACTATGTTCTTTTTTTTTTTTTCATTTTCTCACCTAGACTATTGAATTTTTCACATCGCCCCTTCACTATTTCGATGATTTCATATTGTCCCAATTGCAAACGTCTATTATCCTTTTGAATGAATATTGTTGAAATGTCGAGGTAAAGTGAAAAAAAAATTGCATAATTTGGGAGGGAAAATGAAATAACTATCCATTAAATATGAAACAGATGTTTATAATTGGAACAATATGAAACTAATAACATAGTTGAAGATACACTGTAAAAAATGATAGTTGAGGGGCAAAGTGAAAAAAGGTCATAGTAAAGGAGGTCAAAATATATTTTTTCCCTTTTTTTAAGTAGTAGGTGCTAGTTTTACTATTGACCCCAAAAAAATGACCAAATTTCAAAATTTGGTCCTTGAGTTTTTATGTATGGTTGCTTGCTATATTTTCACAGAAAAAGGCACAAATTATTGTGATGATAAATGGACACTTTTCGTCAAGTTTTTGACAAAAATTGTTGATTGGAATTAACTGAAACGATGTTAAAAGTTGGATAAAGAAATTGACACGAAAGAAAGTTTAGGGAAGAGAGTGGGAGTCAATATAATTTTGAGGGTAAAAAGTGCAATTAAACCTTTTTATAAGAAGGCAAAGTGGGTCTGGCATAACAAATCTTCACCCAACTCTCTTCTCGGATCTCTTTTAGGTATGCAAGATCTAATATGTTTTGGACCAAATCCATGGCTGACGAGCAGATTAAAGGTTTTTTTTTTTCTTTTTCGCTCAAAAGTATCACCATATTCTCAATTTGATCGTTAGACCTTGTTGTGTCAATTCGATTTTTCAAGTTTTGATGTACTTTTAGTTCTTTCAATTCATTTCACCGATAAAAGTGAGATTACAATTAACTAATAGAATCGTCCTAAGCTTGCGTGGCGGGTTTGATGCACAAAATTTAATTAAGATGTAATTTTAAGAATACAAATTTGCAATTAAGCCCTTGTTAGAAAATTAAAACAACCCTAACAAGTAGAGATAGGGATGTCAATTCGTATCGTATCAAGTGACCCGCGTGTCGGAATTTTCATATCATGTCATTATTATTCGTGTCGTGTCGTGTCTGTGTCAAGACCCATAAAAAAAAATATATTTAGTGTGTTCACATTAGTATAAACTATTTATTATACGTATTTAATAATCGTATCAATTTTAAAATCTTATCGAATTGGGTTCATGTCGGATTTGCATTAATGGGTCAGAGTTGACACCCCTAGGTAGAGAGGTTTGGCATATCCAATCTTCACCAAACTCTAATCTCGAATCTGTTTGGTTATGAGAGATCCGATATGATTTGGACCAAATCCATGGATATGAGCAGATAAATATCGTTATGCTGGTGGGATTTGAGGTGGGTAGTATCCAAGCAATATACAATCAAGAGTGTTTGGAGACATGTCCTATTCAATACATTAACTTGAGTATAACGTGCAGCAGTTAAGGTTCTAAGATTGATGTCATTTCCTATTAAAAAACACATACACACACTTGAGCAATGTGAATTTAATCAGTATGAAAAGTTGGGAGAGGTATTTGTGGGACCAAATATAATTTTTAGTTGGTAGAATATGTACTTCATTTCATTTTAGTTCTCATTCTTTTGATTGTCTCAGTTCAATGTTCAAAGTTTCTAATTTGCATTTTAAATAGTCCAATCGACAAGAGCGTCCAGACTATATGAAACTAACATGCACACATTTTTAGTTCATAAAGTATGTGCAAATTGTCGCTTTGGTCGCCCGACACCAATTTTGTCTATTGCGCACCTAAAATTTCTCTTTTGATCTCAAAAATTCCAATCAATAACGAACGTCTAAATTGAGGCCACATGGAATTTTCTATAAGGCTTGTGCGACATGCGTGACATTTTCTGTTAGCAATTATAAGGGTTATTCAAACTTGAAAACTTTAACGTCAAGGGATTGCTCAAGTAATAACAGGAACAAGTTATACATTCAGAAGCCCTAAATTCGAATTTGGGCAACCTTTTATGGTCAGGCTATAAGAGATTTATCCCTCATAAATACCCTAATCTCGGCGTAGATAATTTGTCTTTAACCGAATCGGGAAAGAAATTAGTCAAATTACGTATAAACTGACTCAAACACTTTCGACCGTTAAACAAAAAAAAAAAACTTGAAAACTTTAGGTGATGAAATTAGTCGTGGTATCAAAGTTAATTTCACATAGTTCAAGAACCAAAAGGATGCATGTGCCACTTTTCATTTTCAATTTAAGTATCCGTCATTGATTGGACCATTTAAATACGAATTAAAAATTTTAAGGACCAAATCGAGAAAGTTGGCCGAATGGATGTGGATCAAATTGAGATCAACTAACCATGTATTAATGTACCAGTTGTATTTTATCCAAGTTTTATCTCATTTTCATTTCAAATAGAATGCATGTGATTGTTGGGAAGGCTGACTAGTAGGGGGTGGCTGGTTGGGATCAAAATGATGAGAAGTTTTGGTTGGTATCTGGGTGTTGGGTAGGGTTATGTGGTACTTAGAGGTTGTATTCAAAGAAGATGATGGCAAAGGCAGATGTGGTTGAGATTGGAGACTCGTTCTGGTAAAAGTCCGGTGAGGCTCAAAGGGGCTTAGGTAGATAGTTGCCTACTAAAAATGAAGTTTCAATAGACTTTGTATTTTATTTTTTAATGAATAAAAAGATGACACATATATATTCTTAATTAAATGTTATTAACTATAAGATTAATTTAATCTTTAGGAGTAGTCCAATGGTCAAATTTGTCCTCTTGCAAGTAAATAAGTTCGTTTCAAGTTCGATACTTTTCACACCCCTGAAGGGTCAACTACCCTAGTTCGTCAAGAGATATATCCTTAAACAAACTCAAGTTACAGTAGTCGATTCAGAGCTCGAGGGAATAATCGGCATAAACCTGGATACTCTATAGCAAAAAAAAAAAAACTATAAAATTAATTTTTTACTAGAATAAAGAGGTCATTAGAGTTGTCTAAAATAATTCAGTCTCTATTTCAAAATTTTATCGAAGGTGCTCGCTATTTCCAAAAAAAAAAACTTGACGAGCCCAAATCTAACCGGGCCAGGTCCAATAAATCAAGTAAGCCCAAATCAGTTAAAGGACAGGTCAAGCTCAGTTCGCGAATTCGACCCAGCCCAAGTTCAGAGGAGTCCAAGAAGAATTAAAACATGTGTGGAGCAATTATCGGGATACTCACTCTCGAAGATCAAGACAACCTTTTATGACACTTACCTTTTGTAGCGACCCGGAGAATTAGTGCCTTCCTCCCTCAAGTCACCGCCTCTACTAAAGTTATGTGCCTATAAATTCTAAGCTTTCTCCATTGATAGGGGCATATCTGCACCTCTCTACACACTCCACACATAGTTTTTCTCTCTCCTAACTATTGTATCTTTATCGGGGTTAACCATTGCTCTCTCTCTTTCTCGTTCACCTTACTTAATCAATAAAAGGTCCCCCGACCATCGTTGCTATTTCCCAGAGTGGAGTAGGTCACATCGAACCACTATATATCTACGTGTTGACCCGATATTTACATTATTGTCATTGATTGCTTTAATAATTGTCTATTAATTACACTTTATCACACTCGACTGTTGATATTACATAAGACTATTTTGTGTATTATCAAAACTCACTCTAAAATAGAGAGTATTATTGAAAGATACCCTAAGTTAGATTGTTTTAAAAAAATTCTAACAAATGTGTAAATGGCTGCAATTCACTAGGCATGTACATAATTCATGTGTAATGCATATCACTTGACACTGTCACTTGATGTATATAACAGATAGAAAACTTTATCAGGATATAGAAAAAAGTAGACTTGATAATCATAATTTGCAACCTATGACCACATGCATACATTATTGCGATGGACAACTTAGTAATGTAGATTATAATGAATTGGATATATTTCTATATGCCTCTTTAAGTGCGACTCTATTTCAGACCAAACACGTGCAATCTTTCAATTATTAAGATGGTTGTGAGTGTCGAACGCGTGACCACCTATTCTGCTATAATGTATAACCAAACATTACTCCTTGATTTCTTGGAATTCTATTCGCCCCTAATTGAAGACTAGGCAAGAGAGAAAGGAGAGAGAAATGTATCTCATTGACTTGTGTTTCTTAAACAGTAATTGTGGTACCTTTGTACCAAGAGTAACCAATGTTATCCTTCAACTCTAGGAACAAAAAGATAGTAGTAAAACCACAATGGGCACAAGCAACCAAAAAGAATGATTCTCAATCATAGAACCGATCAGATAAACAAGAACATGTGTTATTGAGAAGAGCAGAAGGAAATCTAAACTGATCATTCGGAAAGGATTGATTGACAGTTTACGAGGTATTACGACGAGGTTATCTCGATAGTGTGCAAGGCTAAAAATTCTCCAAAGTTCTTCCTTTTTTTCCTCAAATAGAAGATAAACTGTTGCTAATGCTTCAGAAATGCAAGATAATTTGCGTCATGAGGATGAAGAAAGCTCGTCTTTTATGGCAACCAAATCAATACCATATTCGAATGGTAACCCACTTTCATTCAAGTTAGGTATTGAAACCACCCCTTGGCATTTGAAAAATGAAACGACGACCCCTTATCGGGGTTTTCAATGGACATGGCTAAAAAGTACATAAGCAATGAAAATAGGGCAGATATGAAATTTAAAACTTAATTGTTGCCAATATCAGCTAAGGGGTGTGCCTGTTACAACACACAAGACTTAGGGGATGTCCATATCATTCTGAGATGTCATGTGGTCTTAGTGTAGTTTTATCAATACCCAAGGGGTGCCAGAGTAAAAGGAAGAAGAACAATTGCAGCAGGCCTCTTGTATGCCCAATATGTTGAATTTAGTTGCATGCAACTTTCCACTCATAAGGTAGAGATGCACACAAGCAAGCAATACTTATATGTACAAACATGGATGCAAGTCCTAGAAGGCATCAAGGATCCACAGAGTATGCACTTCTATTTCTATGGAAATGTGCAGTGCAAATCCATTGCAAATTACCATTAAAACGAGAGTTACCAATTACAGCCACTATAATGCATATGGTTGACAGATATGTGATACCATGACGGCATGTAATGAGAAATGAATACATAATGAGTTTTTTTTAATTAGAGCATCTCCAATCCTTACCTTTTTTTAAACTTAAATTTAAATTTGGATAAAAAACTCCTAAAAATCTGCCCTAATTCTAGACTCATATCCCATATCAAATGGAGAGAGACTCATTTTTTTACTCAAATCAAGAAAGACTCGAATCTATACCTAAATCTTGAATGGTAAAATTTCACTCTCTTTTAAAGATCCAATAGTCATATTTGAATCTCTTTTAAATTTAGATTTGTTCTCATTTAAATTTAAGTTTCTCTTCCTTTAAATTTGGGTTTCTCCGTTAGAGAGATCTATAAAAATCAAACTTGATGATGCATAAAACTGATCTCATGCAAGATCAACAATCGCGTATGTGAAGAGGTGTAATTAATGGACAATAAATAAAGCAATCAATGGCAAAAACAGTAAATAATGAGTCAACACACAGATATATAGTGGTTCGGTCCAGATGACCTACTCAACTCTCGGAAACGGCAACGGTGGCCGGTGGCTCTTTCTTGATGAATAGAGTAACAGAGAGAAAACTCCGGGAGAGGTGTGCTCTGGGAGAGGTACAATAGCTAGGAGAGAGAAGTTATGTGTATAGATGTAGATGGGTGTGTTGGGAGATATCTAGGTGTGTTGAGAGATGTTAAGGTGTCCTCTCTCATGTGGAGAGGGCTTACAATTTATAGGTATGTTGAGGTGGTGACGTGAGGGAGAGGGTACTACTTCTTCGGGGAGGATAGTTACAAAAGGTAAGTACAATTAATGTAGAATTGATCTTCCTGAGTGTGTATCCCGATAATCTCTCTCCCACGTGCTATTATCTTCCTGGGCTCCTCGGATCTTGGACTGGGCCGGATTGGTGAACTAGGCCTAGGCTGCCTTTTAGCTGACTTGGACTTGCTTGATTTATTGGGTCTGGGCCCAGTTAGATTTGGGCTCATCATTTTGCCCCCATGCCTCAAGCCTCCAACTGTTTGTAAGAGAAGGTGGGTTGAGGGCATGAGTCTCTCCTTCATTTGGATGAACATAAGTTTTCTTGTTTCCCATGGTACTAGTGTTTTAAAACCCGGCCCGGCTCGGCGGGTTGACCCGGTAAACCGATGTCTAAACCGGGCCGGTTCAATCTTTGGATCGTTTATACACCAGACCCGTCTTAAACCCGCTTAACTGTTTAAACCGGACGAGTTGAATTAAATCGGTCGAGTCAGTTATATTAGTATAAAAAGCTGAGTTTTGGGCATTTTGCCCTAAATCGACACTCGACGATGGCAGTCTCTCTCTCACATCACACTCGAGTTTCTGATCTGGTACCCAAGTCAATCGAAAAACATTGTTCACCAAGTCGAAGCCAACCTCTGCCTCTTCTCTTTGCAATGATCGATCAGCTACTGCGAGCCTGCGACTGTCTCTATTCTCTGCGAGTCCTCTTCTCTTCGACAACCCTAAATCGACAGTCTCTCTCTCTCTATCTCTTTGAGTTTCTTCTCTCAATCTCTGTTCTCTCTCTGCCGCTGCGAGCAAGTAAAGGATGAAGCTGGGCTTCAAAGATCCATTCCATTGAAGCATCGAACCATCGACAACCATTGACAGCAGGTACACTACTCTCTCTCTCTCTCTCTCTCTCAGTCTCTCTCCCCCCCTCTCTCTCTCTCTTTTGGTAGTTATCTCTGTTATGAGAGCTTTTGGTTTCATGTGGCATATGGGTTGAATTTTGGAATCTTGTGGTGGTTTGAGAAGGAAGTGGCTTTGTGTCAAATCTACCGATTTACCAACTTGGTTTGTAATTTGGTTTGAGAAGGAAGTGGTTTCCCTGTGGCATATTGGTCTCGGTCTGATTATGGCTATATGCCCTAATCTACTAATTTGGTTTGTAATTTTTGATTTAAGTTGTGTGTGATTCAAGCCAAATTGTTGAAAGGAGGACCAAATTTGAGTAACTTGAATTTTATGATTTGTTTTAGCAATTGTAGTTCCTGTTGTTAATATATTTTTTGAACCAAACAAAGGATATAATTTAATGCTTATTGCTATTATTGTTATTATAAATTAATTGAAGACTGCAAATTACATAGATTATGCTTGGATTGAATGATTGATGCATAGTCGGAGACTTGAACTTAGAGTCTTGAAGTTAAAAACATGTATTTTTTTGATGTGTAAATTTAGACTTACAAATTGTATTAGAAATTAAATGCATTGGATACATGTTTGATGATTTTTCTCTATTTAACTTTACATGTTTGCTATTATTATCATAATTATTGTGATTTTTTAGCCTATTTATTATTATTTATAATTATTATTTATTTTTTTATTATATGACCGGTTCGAACAATAATCCAACGGTTGAATCAATGACCCATTGACCCGGTCCCTCTGCCGAGTTGATGTCCGAGCCGGGTTTTAAAACTATGCACGGTACACCTTTGTCTTCAGAGACTCCGTTGAAATCTATTAACCCTGGGTATTATTTTTTTTTTTTTATTTCACTGCATTTCTTTTGCTGGGTCTTTCGTTAATCTCGAAAAAATCTTGTCTATATATAGGGGCCTTTAGACTCCTCCACTCCATTTTCTCTTTTCTTTAGAGCTTCTCCTAGAAGCCATTTTCCTTAGAAGCTATTTTTTCCCAACTCCATTTTTCTCCAAATCAAAGTGAGATAATGAGGACTAAGAGCTTGAATGAGGTAACCATGGAGAGATCATTGAGAGTGAGGAGCAAAGAGGGAGAAGCTCATGGTGCCAAGGCAGTGGGTGGCGCCGATGGTGGGGAAGGAAGAGGCAGCACCTCACTTGGTGTGGGCGAACCAGGCCTCGACGGGAGCGGGATGGGAGAAGACGTCAATAGCGGGGTTGTCGTCTTCGGTCCAAGTATGAATTGAGAGAAACCAAACTGAGGCAGGCCCTTGGCGAAACCGGCGGGCTGCTAGACGACGCCAGCAGACTGCTTGGCGGCGCCCGCAACAGAAGGGTGAGTGGTTGAGAGGGTGAGGTGGGGGAGCCCATCTCCATGGGCGATGTAGAGAGAGAGCGAGAGGGCGAGATAGGGGAGCCCAACCCCATGGGTGACGTTAGCACAGTGTTGGGCAGCACCATGGGCAACGCCAATGCATTGCTGGGCGGCCCCATCCTCGCGGGGGATCTCGATGTGGAATTAGGTGCAGGGAGAGACCTAGTGGGCGGCACCCGAAGTGGAGGAGGTCTGGTGGGCAGCGCCAGCATGGCAGGGGGCGCTCCAAGCACTGAGGTAGGCGGCACCCAAGGTGTCGAGGCATGCGTCCCAGGCGGTGGTGGTGACTTAAATGCACTGGGTAATATCAGTGGAGGTCCAGACACATTGGACAACTCCAGGGAGTACGTGGGTAAGTCCAGTGGCACCTTTGGGCGCTTGGGTAGCGCAAGGAACGGCCAGACAATGACTTGCACAAAACGAGCTCTCGAGGTATGTTATCTAGTGCTCATATTTATTCCTTTGTTGGCATGGGTATTTTCTTAGTACTGGCTTGATTTTGTTTTGGCAGGTGCCCATTCTGACGAGGTCTTCATAGAGGAGACTACTGGAGACGTCGAGCGAGGCATGGGGACTGCTGGAGATAACAGTTCAAAGGTAGCCTTCATATTCAGCTCTATTGATTATGACGAGGATATTGTTGGTATAGTATCCTCGTATCGTATTCCTCCCGCTGTACTGTGTCATCGCGCGGAGGGGGACGAGCCAGCATGTTGTGACTCCTCTGGCGAGATTATCCTTTATGAAGACATCTTGGAGGCAGGCTTGAGATTTCCTATACATGGGCCCATATGTCGGGTTCTGGGGAACCTATCGCTGGCTCCCGGGAGATTGGCTCCCAACGGGTGGAGGGTGATACTGACATTCTTTTTATTATGGCGGCTGGTTCACAGTGCTGATGTCCCTCGCCCATTTTAGGAATTCTTGGCCACGTATGTGCTCCTGGAGAACCCCATCCCTAATCAGGGGTGGTACCGTTTTGCCCCGAGGGCGGGTAAGTTCATCACTGGACTTCCTTTGAATCTTCATAGCTAGAAGACTAAGTTCTTCTTTGTTGGAGGCGAGTGGGCCACCGAGAGTGATCGTGACCTGGTGCCTTCGAGGTGGGGCACTGTCCCCAAGACCAAGCTAGGTAAGGACTCCGCTTTGGATTTTATTTCTAGCTGTCACATACATTCTCTTACTGTCTGACTGGTTTATTTGTAGCTCCACCGACATTATCCTTGGAGCAAGAGGGTAGACTCCAGATGGTACGCGACCATCCTAACAAGGAGTTTTTAGGGATTATGTCCGCGTCAGGTCACTCCAAGGCTACTCCCAGGCCGAAGAGGAAAGATATTTGATCTCTCCAATAAACTTTTTAACTTCATAGGCCTTTTTTATCTTACATCGATTCTGCAGGTGCCTCTATTGACAGAGCTATGGTGGAGGCTTTCTATTCTTCCAGGGCATCATCTTTTCCTCATTCTTCGAAGAGGTTGAAGTCTGATGCCCCCGGTGTTTCCCAGTTGAGGTCTATCGACCAGGCTAGTTTCCGAGAGGCAGAACCTGATGATGCCCCCTGTTCTTCCCTTATTGTTGTTCCTTCACTCCCTGAGGATAACCCTATCACTATTGTGGGGGCTGAGGCCCTAGTGTGGTCTTCTACTAGGACGGAGGCTCCACCTAGCCGTTCTGCTTCGGGCAGTACCTCAGCATCCATGTTGCAGGACGTGAAACTGGTCAAGGAGCAGCTTTGGGGGTTTGTGACCCGTGCGGAGATTGAGGAGGTTGCCTCTCGAGGTCCAGAGAGCATTGTTGACGCTACCATTGAGGGCTTTGATTTGGTATGTCCTGCATTCTTCTTTGGTTCCGTACCTGACCTCTCTCCTTCATATTCTACTTTTGAATGTCCGCAGGTGGCTGCTACTTTTCCCTGCTTGTTTTCAAGTACGTTGAAGATCAAGGAGGCACTTGATGGCCAGGCAACGGAGAGGCAGGCACGAAAGGCTGCTGAAGAGCAGTTGGGGCTCGAGCGGCAGGCACGAGAGGATGCCGCGGAGCAGTTGAGGCTAGCACACGAGAGAGTTGTCATACTTGAGACCGAGCTTCAGGCGTCCCGCGAGAGGGCCGCCCAGCTGGAGGCTGACAGAGAGGTTGTAGAGACTGAGCTGCGAGTGTCCCGTGAGAGGGTCGCTGTGTCAGAGGCTAACATTCGAGCAGCTCTTGAGAGAGCTACTAGGGCAGAGACTTACTCCATGGAGATGGAGATGAAAAGGGACACTGTTGAGAGGGTCAAGACAGGTGCCTTTATTGATGGTTATGATGAGCTCAGGAGGAAGGTCTTAGCAGCTTTTCCTGCTTATGACTTTTCTGGCTTTTTACCTTATGAGACTCTAGGGACTGATGATGAGGAGGACGCGAGCGATGGTGGGAGCGGAGGCAGTGAGTGTCTTTAAGAACATGATATCTTTGTATTCACGTTTTTGTTGCTAGGTTATGTTTTATCTTTTTGTAAAATCTTCATGAACTTCTATGAAATACAATTTTTTGAAAAAATATTGCGAAATTTTATTTCATAATTCAAAGTAAATATTAAATAAAATTGACTAAAACAAAAGTAGATAATCTAAATGGTGGCTACTGACTCATACACTTACTGCCTTGCCCCCAACTACTGGTAATATTTCTTTAGATGATTTGTGTTCTATGGATGGGCCAGGACTTTTCCCTCAAAATTCTGAATTCTGTAGGTGTCCGGTCTTACAACTTCTGTGACCGTGTAGGGTCCTTCCCAGTTGAGCCCTAGTTTTTCTTCCCGGGAGTCTTTGGTAGACAAGATGAACTTTTTGAGAACTAGGTCCCCGGGCAAGAAGGAGTGAGGCTTCACCCTCGAGTTGTAGTACTTGATCATGCAACGCTTGTACTCTGCATTCCTGAGCGTAGTTATCTCCCTCTCCTCCTCTACCAAGTCGAGGTTGATGCGGAGACCTTCTTCGTTACTGGTAGGGTCATGGTGCTGGACCTTAAAGGAGTGCACCCCGATCTCGACGGATATAACTGTCTCTGTTCCATAGACTAGGAAAAAATGGGTCTCGCCCGTGGGGCTCCTTGGTGTCGTTCGGTAGGCCCACAGTACTCCTGAGAGTTCGTCTACCCATCGTCCATTTGCACGCTCTAGTCTGGTTTTCAAATTGCGGAGAATGGTTCTGATGGTGACTTCTATAAAAAATTACAATGACCAACACAACCCACAAACACTTCTCCCTAGATTTCGGCTTTTTTAAGTTGGTTTTCACTCTTACGTATCAACTTCAACAACCCTGGATGATGATTTTTGATCTTTCACACTTTGGAGGGTCATACCAAACAAAAAATATGCATCCACCAGTCTCACAAAACATTAATGCGGTGGAAAAAATTAATATTTTCCAAAAACAAATAGAAAACAAGACCAAAAAAATGTGTCCCCCATATTTTTCACAGCCAAGAAATCTTCTCCCAGGATTAGCATCTGTCTATGACGACGTCCTCATTCGACTTGCTTTACTACAGTAACACTTAGCTGTCATTTCCAAGGATTATTATGATATTTTCTCTCTTTATTCCCACTTATTTTATGTTTTTTTTTTTTTGCCTTCTTTTTTTTTTTTGTGCTTTTTTTTTCTGCCACCTGTTTTGTACTGTTTTCCTGCAACACTTCATTTCATAGTCCAACTTTGGCTTCGTTTCATCTTTGTCTCTCAAGCTTTGGTCCCTGTTGTCTTTACTTCATTTCATATTACACCTACAATAGTACTGCAACAATGGAGATAGACTAGTGAGAAAGTTTCCCTTCTATTTGGGAGAAGTTGGTTTCCCTAAAAAGTCCCTTTGAGGTGTACATGTGAACTGCACATGTGGAATTCCGTCGGGTTTTTTGAACGGCGGTTTGTGATTGGATCACTTAAACAAAAACTTAATACTGAGAAAATTGGAGAACCAAAGTGATACAAAGAAAATACTTTCGGAGCACTAATGCTATTGAGATATAATGAGTTATCACCAATAAAATGATAGTAAAATACATTTAATGATGGGTCTCATTATGACATTAAATAAATTCACTATCATTCAATTGGTGACAATTCATTATGTCCCTAAATTATTTCTTAATAGTATTGCTCACTTCGGAGACTAAAAAGATATTTTGCCCAAAAAATAAATTATCTTCGGAATCTTAAATTAAGAGAGTAATTGGTATTCATTGTTGATAATGTCAACTTTGACGGTTAATAATTTTAACATTCGTTAGTTGGATAGGGTGTGACTGTTTTAGATTGTAAATGCCTAGGGATTTCAATGTAATTTTTAAAATGTGAGGGGTGTTCGTGTAATAAACAAAATTTCAGTGAGTGCGGGTGAAATTTACTCAATTTTTATTTACTTTGATCCAATAGTGCAAAGTCATTTTAATTTTTTTAAAAGCTTTACCAAACAATATAAACATTTTCTATAAAAAATTTGAAATTGGTGTTGGATTTCGTCTTTCTGATTTGTATGTGATTCTACACGGAAACAGGTATTTATTTTTTCTTTTCTATTCTATCTTTATCCGTATTCGGAAAAAGATGAGGAATTTCTCATTTCAAACTAATTATTTGTATAAACATGTTATTTTAAACTAAATTAGGCTGTAATTATACTTGAGAAAACTTCACTTTACTATGGTTTACCCATTGAGTAAAGGTGATATGCAAAACGGGCGAGGTAAAACATGTGAAGGTAAAATAAAAGTTCCCGATATATTTTCTTGAACAATTCAACATGGTTTCTGATGATGCACAAATTGAGTTTGTACACTACCTGTCAATTGAATAGTAAAAAATGAGAGATAGAGACAAAAGCAAGACAAGGTTTATAGTGGTTCGAACTTCGGTCAATATGACCTACGTCAACTTTGAATGATTAGGGTCGTCGGGTATTTTATTAACTCAAGTGTGTGGGGAGAGCAGAAAGTTACAAGCTGTGAAAGGGAGAAGAGAGATGTGCTCGATTGAGTGTGTTTTTCCCAAGTGCTGGCGGACATTACAATTTATAGTCGTCTCATAATGGATATCAATTAAATAGCTAATCTGACGGTCATAACGAATTGGAGCTATTTAATAGCCATAACGGATTGGGGCGATTTAATAGTGATTAAATAGCTTAGCGACCTCTTCTCAATATGCGAGGTTGTTACGGTGCTCTCCATAGGACTCAGTCAAAGGATGAGGGAATGATTGACTCTTTCCAAGGCGGCGAGGGTGAGGCTCCTAGATACTCTCTTGGTGACGTAACTCCCTGATAAGCTTGGCTGGGCTTGGACCACATTGGGCTGGATTTACTGGATCTCTCGGAGTTGGGCTATGAACTCGGACCGAGCTTATAATTTGAGTTGGGCCATTGGGCTTGGCCCACCAGTTTCTATAAAAAAATTCTTTTTTTTTTTATTTTTTGGTATAATTGAATTTCAACCCAATCATTGTTTTTTATTTGTCGGATGCTTAGCCGCACACCAATAAAAATATTGAGTGTAAAGGTTGGAATTTTTCTACCTAATTTAAGAATATTTCCATATGATTATACCTACAAAATCGTACCCACTATCTTGAAAGGGGGTGAATAGATTAATTAAAATTTCTTATTCGATCAAACAACAACTTATAATTTAATCGACCATAATTATCAAATTAAATAATTAATTTGACAATTGAATCTTTGAACCCCTTTTACCAATTCAAGAACAAGTTAACATGTGAATGGACACAATGACATGTCAATTAACCAACCGGCAATTCAATTCAAAACAACAACAATTTCCTCCAACAAGTCAACTATCACAAAACCCAATTGATGAAGAAATTGAACGTAATAATTAAAATTTCAATTCATCAAACATAGCACGTGCAATTGCAAGTGTGTGTGTGTGAAAAATTAAAAAAATAATAATAATATTTATGACACAATCAATTTTTACGCAAAAACCCTCTCAAGAAAAACCGTAGAACTAATTCCGGGTCACCTAGCCTAATCCAATCAACTCAAAGTCAATTATAAGGATTCAAGCCATATATCTCAACCAATTCACATGTTTAAAATGCTTCCTTCCTTATCAATCTCTACTATGGATATCACCTACCAAAATCTTGAGTAACTTTCATTTGGACGTGCTCACCGCAATAAACTATCTAGACCTCGAGTAATTTTCAAGGATCCTCTCCCAAGATTCTGGGTATGCACACAAGAATGTGGGTTTTGGTAGAACACCAAGCAAGATCTCCTTCTTCAATCCGTGGTATTGAATTGAAAAAATCAAGATGGTTTGACCTTTGGATCTTAGGGATTTAAGGTTGGTCTTGTTCCTCTATTACTGTAGGAGGCTACTTTTTAGCTTATAACAGAGATACCCTGACTTGGAGAGATTTTCTCTATTTATATTCTCGGAATTCGAATAGACTAGGGAACCAAAAAAATAAAATTTACAAAGGACCACTCGAATTGTTAGAGAACGGTGGGAGGATCATTGTGATAGAGTTATATACTAAAAGCTTATTTTGTATAGTGAAACTCGTTTTATTAATTAATAGAAGTTTGTTCTTTCCATTTTAATGAGAATCTATGTGGAAAAAATGTTTGCATTATATTTGATATATAGTATGCATGTGTGTCTTATATTCTACATTGTAGATAATCTGGTGTATAGAGTTCGGTTTATGCACAGAAGACCAGATTATTGGATCCTTGTATGATATAAATATATATTCACAATCGTAGATGGAATTGGACACACCATCAGTATGATTGTAGTGCAATATTCTGACATAGTCTATCTTGACTATAGGAGATTGTTTGATGTCTCGAATTATTGCGCTAGTACACTTTGTGTATTGAACGAACCCATGTTGATGTTATTATCTTTTACAGATTCAATAAGATAATAAATACCTCATGATTATCATGATTGTTTATACTCTTAATCCCGAGATATTTAATCACCACGTGCATATAATGATTGTCACTTTAATTCATCAAAGAGTGAGATTCATATTGAGTCAATAGGCTCAGTGAACTAGGAGACGGTGCTATTTGTATGGTAGAGATTAATTATTAAAGAAAACCACGTGCTGGTATTCAAATGGATTGATGATATCCTTTTGAGGAAGCTCATAAGTTTTGTCTATGTCAAACCCTGCATGTGAATTTAATTATATGACATGGCAAATAAGTTGAGTGATAAGGTCTCAAGGAATAAAAAAATCAATTAAATATAATTATCAGTAATTTATTTAATTGATAGACATATGTAATCTTAAACGTGTGGAGATTATTAAGTATATAATAATAAGGAGCTCGAAACCTAATTTTGAGATAAAGCTTAGGAGATCAATAATAAGTTTTTAGTGGACTAACTTATTATTAATGGACTATAGGATGTTTATTTTGGGTTGAACATAGGAATCTTAGGCCCATTGAAAGTCTTATCTTTATTTCTCCTT
Source organism: Ilex aquifolium (assembly GCA_951799425.1). Classification (NCBI taxonomy): domain Eukaryota; kingdom Viridiplantae; phylum Streptophyta; class Magnoliopsida; order Aquifoliales; family Aquifoliaceae; genus Ilex; species Ilex aquifolium. The sequence continues at coordinate 47,009,481 of OX637392.1, read as the reverse complement.
AGGGTTTCTATTGTAGCCTATATATAGATGTCTAAGCTCTTTAAATCAGCATTAATTCATTACTCACGTTTTTTAAAGAGACTGAGAGAGAGAGAGAGCAGAAGTTCGGAGGTCTTTGCATCTGAATTTCTGGCGTTGGGGGATATACGACAGAAGATCATGAGTTTTAGCAAATGATTTCTGTGTCTGTCTTCGGTTTCTGCGTTCGTGCTGAGACGAGATCAATCCAGAGCGATCTCGAAGGTAAACCCTAATTCCGCCTTGTAGGGTTTTAAAGAAAAATTATTTGTATTCGATATATACGTGCTGTCAATGATTCTTTGAATTTTCGTTCCAACAGATTGGCACTGGAATAAGAAAAAGATTCAATCTAGTTGAATGGAGCGAAGAACGCTCAAGCGCTCTCCACTATCAATTCGTTATTCTTTCTCCAATTTTTTTCTAAGTGTTCATAGACCGTTCTATGTGAAAGCGAGCAAGTAGAGAATGGTCTGTACTAATTTTTAGCTTAAAAACCAAGCAAAAACTTGATCTATTAAGCACTAAGGAGTATTGCTTAAATAAAATCTGATACATGACTCATTCTATATTTTCAAAACACATTTTGATTTTTAGAAGATCTTTTTTCATAAAAGCCTAAGAGTTGTTCATGGGTAATTCTAAATCTAATTCAATTAACTAATGAGCCAAAGTCTAAAATTAAACCAAAAGTTTTATCACGAAATGGGAAGATATACACAGTGGATCTTTGTTTACGATTATACACGTAAGTTGCACGATACAACCTAGAGGGGGCCGAAGAGGTTAATTAAAATTTAACCTCGAATGACCACCAATTTTAACTATGTCTACCTCAATTATCTCGTCACACAATAATATGTACGTTAAATGTGAAAACCCATTTTCATCCATCATAACCCAATACACTTATGTAGATTAGTGTATTGATTTTATAAATTTGTTGATTAACACTCAATCTTACACGACGATCCCAACCAAGGCAGCCTAACCCAATTGAACAACAATTTATGATGTAGATATTCAAACAAGCATATTATCAAACATATAGTGTTTGTGTGTGCATCAAATCACAAATGTATATGAAAAACAATAAATAACACAAGTGATTTGTTGACGCGGAAACCCTTTTTGGGAAAAATCGTGGGGAACCACTCATGATTTATCAAAACCTAATACACTATCCTAAGGTCAGTTTACAAGTACTCAAGTCTTATACCTTAACCAATGCTATGGTTAGACTCTTATTTCCTTCAATAAACCTCTCCATTGAAACTACCCCTTCGACGTCTTGGATATCTTCACTTTAACTTCCTACTGCACTAGTCGTTTAGCCTTGAGCACTTCTAAGATGCAACTAAGAATCTCGGTACGCACACTTGCCAAGGGGTTTGGTTCAACATTCTCCAAGGTGTGAGTTTGTATATGAATCACTAGATGGTAGCCTTTGAATTTAGGGATTCAGGGTTGTGGCTCAAGCTTTCTAGGTATGAGATAGGCTAAATTTACTCTCAAGAGGTTTACCCTAGGCTGGTAAGGCTTCTCCCTATTTATAGGCTCAGAATAAGATTTGTCTTGGGGACCAAGAAAATACAAATTTGTGAATGACCACTCGATCGGTTGGAGGATAGTCATAAGGCGGTGGTCACTGTAATGAAAAAGGAATTCAAATCATGCCTAGGAAAGCAAGACCGCTGCGACCATGAGACTGCTCGAGCCATCTTTGAGACCGCTCGAGCCGCCCATAGGGAGACCCCTACTGCTCTTCCGTTTAGCCTTTGCTCGAAATTTCCCTAATTTTTTAGAGATCGCTCTAGTGAAGGCTAACGAACATAAAATGGTCCCTACTAATTTTTTAAGCTTAAAATCAAGCAAAAAATTAGTCTTCTTGAACACTAAATGATGTTGCTCAATAGGGGTCTATTAATAACTCAATTTATGTTTTCAAAACATAAAGAAGTTTAAAAAAACTTTCCTTTGAAGAACACCTAGGATTCATATATGGATCAATCACTGATTCCATTATAACACTAATAATTCTAAGTCTAATAAATTGAACGACTAGTTCTTTGGTCTCTCAGGTTATTACCTTTATCCTACGCAAGAAGGTGTATACAGAGAATACGTTTGATGTAGCTTGAAGTGTAATCTCCTTCTTTCCATTTGACGCTTTCAAATTTTCATCATTGTAGCATTATGATCATGGAATAAGTTGAGATTTACATCAATTTCACAAAATTATTCAATTACAGAACATAATCTTACAAGCTCTTAGGTATCTAGTCATTACCTTTGTTCTCAGCTCTTGGAGGTGCATTGGAGATATTCTTGATACGGCTTTAAAGTTTGAACTCCTTCATTCCCTAAAACTTTCGAAACTTAATATTTTAAACATCATGAACATGAACTTAGGTTGAGATTTACTAAAAGACTTTACGAAAGTAGTCAATTGCAACCAATTTTTTAACAATGCTTACACCACGTTAGTAGTGTTACATAGTGTAACTGTCCACTAATAAGTGAATAAGTGGGTAAATGAACACCTAAAATTTAATAACTGCGCATATATAGGGGTGGCAATCGAGTCATGTCGTGTCGTGTCGTGTTCGGGTTGTGTCATTTCGGGTTCGTGTCAAAGAACCCTCAACCTGAAATAATCATGTCAAAAAATTCAATACGAACCCACTACGCTTATAACCTGTGAACCTGAACAAGACCCTCTGCGACACATTTATGTTTTCGATTCATGTTCATGTCACTCAACCCCTTTGACCTGTTAACCAAACCGTGATTTTTTTACCAACCCGACCTATTAATCAACCTGGCTTGTTTACCAACCCATTCAACATGTCTAACCAGTTTACACAGTTAACCATTTTCAACCTTTTTTACATAGATTATAGAGTCAGAATCCAAAAAAAAAACCTATTCAACGTCAATAAATAGTAAATTTAATCAAAAGTCATTCATCTAGATCTCTAAAGAAAATCTATAATAATATAACACAACCAATTAACATATTCTAAGTTCTAACCAAATGTTACTAACATCTCAAAAACAACATATCCCAATTAAAATAGTACATCTTGGATAATAAAAAAATGTCTTAGACACACATCAAGATCATAGTCCCAAAAAGTGAGTAGACTATTCATCAGCAGCCACCAGTAGAGAATCCTTCAAAGCCACAATACAAAGAGTCTCACAACTCATACTGCTTCATCTCCTAGAAAATTGGATGTTAGAGTTAGAGTTAATGATGATTGATGAACCAAAAAGTAATAACAATATTGAGGCTCAATACAACAAACCTAGAGGTCTGGTCATGCTTCATTAATCACCACATTCGAACTTTCTACAGTGTTGCGCCCATTTATGTTGACATTCATAACATCTTCAGTCAGCGCATCCAATTACAATTTAGCACCTCCTAAATGGTGAAACAAAATAAATATAGATGCAAGAATGTTCTTTTCAATCAAACTAATAATGCAATTTATATATTTACCTCTTTCTTCAAACAACCAATCTTTAGTGCATATTAAAGCCTCTACAACTTGAGGTTTTAAAGCACTACGATATTGCTCAAGAACACGACCACCAGTGCTAAATGCCAACCCCGAAGCAGCAGTAGAAACCGGAATGATCAACACATCACGAGCCATAATAGCAAGTTCTGGATACCGAAACTGGTGAGCATTTCAATAAGAAAGTACCTCAATATTTTTTGTCGTATCAATCAAAGGCTCATCCAAGTATAATTCTAATTGACTGTTATTTGCATTAGAAACAACTTTATTGCTCTTGTACAAGTTAAAGCCCTAAATCAGGAGTAAGAATAACACATCACAATATAATCATACAATAACATCAAATTTGATTGAATATAACTAAGACAAAAGTACTTTCAAAAAATCAGTAGGCTTTCAAGTTGGATTTAGCTCTCGACTGACATCACTACAAGGACAAGAAGATATTGTTTGAGAAGAAGAACCCTTAGAAGCATTTCCCATATATTCATCAAATAAAGCAAATAACTTCTCACGAACATTCATGCATTCCATTGACCCTTCACCATAAAGCTCAACATAATACCACTCCACAAATTGAAATTTATAATGAGGATCAAATACTACTGCAATAGTCAAGATCACACTATAATCGGACCAATACTTCTCAAAATTTTCAAGCATTTGATAAGTCGTTTTCATCATAAGACCATCTAAACTTTGGGTCTCCTTACTTAAGGTTAAATGAACAATGAAAACCTGCTCAAAATATAGATTTGATGTTGGGTGCTTAGTGCCAGAAAATACACAAGTAGCATTGTAAAAAACTTCCAAAAACTTCTCAATCTTTTCCACTTTACCCCATTCCTCTTGGGATGGAAAATACTGAAAATTCGAATCAACAAGTTGCAAATGACTAAAGGAACGATGGTAGTAGATGGCACTTGTACGCATGAGATATGTAGAATTCCATCTAGTTCGAACGTCTTGCCTCAAACCTTTCTTGTTATCTAGAGATGTTTGTGCAACATACTCTAGAAATTTTTGCTTTCTTGATTGAGATCCTCTTACATACTTCAAATATTCTCTAATCTTCTCCACAACAACATCTACTTTTCTCAAACCCTCTTGGGCAATTAAGGCTATTGCATTGGTAGTATTCCTTGTAATGCATTTGACTTCAGGATACTAGTATGTGAACATATTTCTAATAGCCTCATACTCAACAAACTGAAATGGAAAGTCATGCTTAACTACATCACAAATTAACAATTCTCGAAATTTTTCTTCACTAAATTGCTTACGTGCAGTGAGAGACTTGTCATTTTGGCACAAAAGTAATTGACCTGTATCACGTGTAGTGGTCTTCAAACATTTTTTTTAAATGACGTTTCATATTATTCGTTCCACATTTACTATATGTGTTGTATTCTTTCGCACACTTCTTACATCTAGATTTGAGGATTACCTTTACTTTGCTTTTACATCCATCTCCATCTACATCTCCTTATTCATCTCCATCTCCATCTTCATCATCATTTTCAACTTCAACTTCAAAAAGTTCAAAATGCTACCATACTGGTGAAGTGATTGTGCATGTGCGTTTGCGCTTATAATCTTTGTTACCTTTGCCTTTCTTTTGAGGTGCAATACTAGATATATCACAAAAATTTGGTATATTCCCTTCTGTTGGTAATTCAGTCTCGCTTGTTTGGTCGTTGGGATTCATCTATAAATAAGTGAACATAAATTAATGAATCAAAAATTAATTGAACAAAAATTAATGAACCATAAATTAGCAATTAGCAAAACAATAAATCAGAGGAAGCAATTAGCAAAAACAATAAATCAGAGAAACAGAAACTAATCTCTCTCTCACTCTGTAGTTCAAAAGAACATAAACTAATTTAATAAAACAAGTAAACAATAACTATCAACTTAACACATTCCAAAATCTAGTACCCAATGAGCCAAACAATACCTAATAATGCTGACACTCACTAAAGATTAACCTAATTCACATAGAGCAAAGAAAAATGCAAAAGAAAATGCCCCATATATTCATTGTTGCCCTACCTATATACATGACAGGCTTGGGGTAACACATGGAGAAGCTTTCACTTTACCAGGGTGCCAATGAAGACCCCTATGATTTGATTTGGAAGGAAAAATAAGAGTACAACCTGTATTTGTGACAAGTAAACAAAGAGACCATCCTGCAAGTTTGCTTATAATGAGATTTAAGGTATCAATTCTGCTATAGACCTAAAAAAAAATTCTGCTATATATCTAAATTGAGAGATCTCAACAGAGTTAAAAAAAAAAAAAAAACTCTACTATAGATCTAAAAAAAAATTCCTCTATAAAAAAAATTATGCTATAGATTTAAACTGAGAGATCTCAAAAGAGTTCAAGAAACAAATCTGTTATAAATCTAAACTGAGATGAAAGGAGAGAGATGAACTGATTACAATATACCTTCTACCGATGTCTGCCTTCAATGAGTAGACTTATGGCTAAGAAGGTGACGGGAAGGTGGTATCATGGCCTCCTGGGTGGATGAGGGTCGTGACTCGTGAGGGTGAAGTCTGAATTAGATTTTTAGGGTGAAATCTTAAGTGAGGAGTAAGGAGGAGGGAGGCGACGAGAATAATGGATTAGATTTTTAGCTTTAGGGTTATCTTGAATGTTCAAACTTGGATTTTTTTTCTTTTTATACTTTCTATAAACAGGTTGAATGGGTCATTTGCATTTAAATTATCGTGTTGTGTTCGTGTAATTATCGGGTCATTTTTTGGTTAGTGTCAACACGAATAAATAATCGGATTAAGCGTGTCAAATTCGGGTTAGGCAGGTTAAATCCGAACACAACCCGTTTTCCATTCGTGTTTGTGTGTGAGGTCATTTTGATTTCTTGTTGGGTTATAATCGAGTTCGAGTTGTAAAATTCGTGTGAAGTTCGAGTCGTGTTGTCGTGTTGAGTCAGAAATTGTCACCCCTATGCATATATCGATGTAAAGAAATAAAGTATATTTTATTTATTTTTTATTTTTTATTGAATAAAGCGTTACATTGAATATGTACTCACACACCACAAAACAGAGTTATTTGCTGATGGGCCAGACACAAGGGCCCAATTCAGGTTATTAGCCCAGATTGAATAAAGAGCCCAACTAAATGAAACCCAATGGGTCCAACCCAAAGGATGAACACACCCAGTCAGGCTCATCTGGGTTCGAGGAGCTACATCACCAAGGAATAGATGGCGCCATCCTAAGAGCCTCATCCGCGCCACCTAGAAAAAGTCAACCACGTCATCCTTTGACCTGATTTTAAGGAGAGCTCCGTAACCGCCTCAGTCGTTGAGAAGATAGCGCCAGTTCCACTAAATTAGCTACTTAGTTACTGAAAAGGCGCCTCAGCCTGTTAAAAGGCACTATAAATTGTAAGCTCCGACAATACTTGGGGGGGCATCGAACACATCTGTTATCACTCTCATCTCTCTCTTATAGCTTGTACCTCCATTCCTCTCCCCCTATCTCTTTACACCCCTCGAAATAATAAAAACACCATACCATCCTAGCCCTTCATAGTGGAGTAGGTGACGTTGACTGAACCACTCTACATCTTTGTCTTGCTTGCGTTACTCTCTTTTTACTTAATTACTGTATTAATCATTAATTACTCGACAAATGGTGCATAAAACCAATTTGTGCATCATCAGTTTGACGCCGTCTGTGAGAAACAACAAAGTTCTCACCCAACCACCTTTTTCCTATGCCTATGGTGATCACCACTAGATCCATGAACCAGCCCAAAGACAATCCACCATGTGAGGAGGAGACTGCCCCTCTACTGACTAATCATGTTCAAAATGCACAATAAATGCTAAAAACAATGTAGCAACTCGTAACTCAGAATCAGCAAATCCTACAGCTGATGCTCGCTGGACAACAAGTTAGGAGGACGTCAAGCCAGAGGAGCTCCTCGCCCTAGGCATCAAGGAACTCCCCACTTGGGCGCCCCCTTGGGAGCCCGTTTGGGCACTCCCTACAGGGGAACCCCTCACTAGAATCTTGAGGCAGCTCCGCCACCACCTCCCCCTCCGCCTCCCTCTTCCCACGGTGGAGACCCTCGTTTTCAAAAGGATGAGAGCGAAAATCAAAGTGTGGAACATGAGAGCCATTTTCACGATAATTCCAAAGGAGCCCCCAATCACTGAGATGAAAAAATCAAAGAAGTACAGAATCAATTGGGCGACATCTTCAATGCCATGAAGGCGCAAGGACCAGAGATCGTGGATTATCTCGTAAGGCGAACTGACACACCTTTTGTGCCAGATGTAGCAAACTATCCCCTTCCCTAGAAATTCAAAATGCCATAAGTAGAAATCTTTGACGGCACAAAAGACCCACTGGATCACCTCAAAACTTACAAATCCTTGATACAACTGCATAATGTTCCTGACGAAGTCATGTGTAGGGCTTTCCCAACTACGTTGAAGGGATCTGCCCGACAGTGGTTCGCCAAGCTCATTCTAGCCTCCATTGGCTCCTTTGCCAAACTAAGTAGGTCCTTCGTGTCACACTTCATTGGAGGACGTCGCCACCAGAAGCCCGCCACCCATTTACTCTACATAAAGTAGGATTAAGATAAGAGCCTGAGGAGTTACCTCAATCATTTTAACGAGGAGGTCCTCCAAATCGAGGAGCCCGACGATAAGGTTACCATGACTGCCTTCTTGGGAGGCATCCGCTCCTCGAGCTTCCTCTTCTCAGTGATGAAGTGCCCACCAAAGAGTATGCCAGAACTGTTGGCAAAAGCCCAGAAATACATGAATGCTGAGGACATCACCAGGGCCAAGCGAGGTGAATCCTCACGAATATAGGAGAAGAGAAAGGAAAGAGATAGAGAAGACAAGAAGGAGAGCGAAAACAAACGAGGCAGGACAGAAATATTGTTTGACAAAGGCCGACTTGGTCCTGCCCCTCAGAGAGAGCAACAGATCTTCACTCCCCTCAACGCCATTGTCGGGCACATCCTATTCCAGATCCAGGATTACCCCGCAGTAAAGTGGCTTGGAAGAATAAAATCTCCCCCAAATCGCAGGAATCTGAACAAGTATTGTCACTTCCATTGTGATCACGGTCATGATACCAACAACTGCTATGAGCTCAAAAGACAGATTGAGGAGATTATACAGTGTGGTCAACTATGCCAGTATGTTGCTGGTAGGGGCCAAGCCCGCCACCACCTTATAACCAGGAGGACCAGTAACCCCTTGGAGAAATTCACACCATCTCCGGAGGGCTCGCAGGAGGAAGAGAATCCCTCTCAGCCATGAAGGCCCATGCCATAAATGCTAGAAACATTGACAATCTACGCCCGTCCAAGGCACACAAGCAAGAAAATGATGAGGTTATATCCTTTTCAAACAAGGACCTGAAAGGAATTCAGCACCCCCATGACGACCCACTGGTGCTGACACTGACCGTTGCCAATTTTCAAGTGCGAAGGATTCTCGTAGACGGTGGCAGCTCAGCAGATATCCTGTTCGCAGAAGCCTATGACAAGCTCTCCCTCGAAAGAGAAAGACGGTGGCCCATCAGGTCGCCCCTTATCGAATTCTCAGGGGAAAAAGTGTACCCCTTAGGATCCATCACCTTACTAGTCGCCGCTGCAGCCTACAACGTTATCCTAGGGCGATCTACTCTCAACACTCTAAGAATTGTGCCCTCCACCTATCATCTTATCCTCCGTTTTTCAACCCCCGAATGGAATCGAAGAGGTCCAGTGAGATCAGATTGCTGCAAGAGAATGATACGTCTCCTCCATGAAGACCAGGAAGCCACAAGAAGCCCTACAAGTGGAGGTGCTTGACCCTAGAGATGATACTGCACTAGAGAGAGGAGAGCTAGTGGAAGAGCTCACACCAGTGGTCTTAGATGAGAAGTTCCAAGATAGAAAGGTATACAATGGCTCCTCCCTTGCTAAGGATATAGCCCACCAGCTCATAGATTTTCTGAGACGCAATATGGATATTTTCGCATGGTCATACGAGGACCTCGAGGGCATCGACCCTGAGGTCGCCACCCACCGCCTTAATGTTGACCCTTGTTATAAGTCTGTTCGCCAAAAGCTGAGGAATGTTTTCACGGAAAGGGCACAAGCAATGGAGAAGGAGGTAGGAAAACTAATAGAGAATAGGGCAATTAGAGAAGTGGCCTATCCAGTTTGGCTATCAAATATAGTGATGGTGACCAAGGCTAATGGAAAGTGGCGCATCTGCGTCGACTTTACCGAACTCAATAAGGCGTGCCCTAAAGATAGCTACATGTTGCCTTGGATCAAAATTCTCATCGACGCCACTACAGGCCACGAGCTACTCACTTTCCTAGATGCATACTCTGGGTATAACCAGATCAGCTTGTATCCACCAGACCAAGAGAGGACATCCTTCATCACTCCAAAGGGAACCTACTGCTACAGGGTTATGCCATTTGGATTGAAAAATGCAGGAGCAACCTACCAACGACTGGTGAACAAGACATTCTAGTCACAGATCGAAAGAACCATGGAAGTGTACGTGGATGACATGCTGGTAAAAAGCCTCGCCGCAGGAGACCACATAAACCACCTTCAGGAAACATTCAATGTTCTTAGATCATACCACATGAAGCTGAACCCTGAGAAGTGCGCTTTTTGGCGTCAGATCAAGAAAGTTCTTGGTCTTCATGGTCAACCAAAGGGGAATTGAGGCGAATCCAGATAAAATAAAGGTCATTCTCGATATGAGATCTCCCACTACAACCAAGGAACTCCAGCGCCTCAATGGGAGAATTGCAGCCCTTAACAAATTTGTCTCCAAATCTGCAAATTAGTGCTTACATTTCTTCAAAATTCTCTGAAAAGCCTTTGAGCGGGGGCCTGACGTAGAAGAAGCTTTTCAAAAACTAAAAGCTTATTTGGCCACGCCCCCTCCTTTCGCACGCCATGCCAGGAGAAACCTTATACCTGTACCTCTTCGCTTCCTCATCAGTAGTGAACTCTGTCCTCATCAGGGATAACGAAGGACTACAAAAGCCTGTGTATTACGTAAGCAGAGCATACCGAGGAGCAGAAATAAGATATTCAGGGCTAAAAAAACTAGCACTCGCCCTAATCTCAACAGCGAGGTGTCTTTGGTACTACTTCCAGATTCACACCATCGTCGTTGTCATGGATCAGCCTCTAAAAAGAGTCTTGGAGAAACTAAATGTTTCTAGAAGGCTCCTAAAGTGGGCAGTTGAGTTGGGCAAGTTCGATGTGCAGTACTAACCAAGGGCAGCCATCAAAGCACAAGCCTTGTCAGACTTCATCGCCGAGCTCACACCGGAAGAAGAGAGTAGTGAATCTTTGGCATCTCCACCAGACATCCAGGAAGCCTCATCAAAATTCCAACCAGAGACCCAGGCGCCCCCGAAAAATGCCTTAGCCACCCAGGCGCCTAGCCTTGGTGCCCTGAACAAACTAGCGTCCTGCCTGGACGCCCAAGGTAGGCACCCACCACGACCTCCAATGTTCCCTCTCTGCAACCTCTATAGAAGCTTTACGTTGATGACTCTTCGACCAACAAAAGAGGTGGAGCAGGCATAATACTGATCAACCCTGACGGTACTACAATCAAGTATGCCATAAAGCTTCACTTTGCAACCTCCAATAATGAAGCAGAATACGAAGTTCTCCTCTCTGGCCTAAAGTTAGTAGTCGAAATGAAGGCTTGACACCTCGACACCTTCAGTGACTCGCAATTAATAGTCAACTAGGTAAAAGGGGAGTTCGAAGCAAAAGGAACTAAAATACAGGAGTACCTTGCTATGATGAAAGCCTTGCTGACTAAGTTCCACTGCTTCCAAATCCATCACATCCCAAGGGAAGAAAATATCGCTGCAGATGCGCTAGCCAGACTCACCTCATCCTCGAAAACCCCAACAAGACCAGCATTCGTCGGTCACCAGTTCGAACCAAGCAGGCTAGATGTGGAAGCCACCAACGTCAACTGCACATCTGCCGAGTCAAATTGGATGACCCCAATTAGGGCATACCTTTAGGGAGACGTATTACTAGACAACCCGTTGGAAGCCAAGAAACTTAAAATGAGAGCCTCCAAGTTCACCATCCTACAGGACATCCTGTACAAAAAGGGCTACTCCCTACCACTACTACGCTGCCTTTCCCCAGAGGAAGCTAAGTATGCCCTACGAGAGATCCATGAAAGACTTTGTGGAAGCCACTCTAGAGGACACTTCCTAGCCCACAAAGCACTCAGACAAAGTTACTTCAGACCTAGCATGGTTAGGGATGCACAAGAGTTCACCAGGAAATGCGACAAGTGCCAACATTGGAGATTGATCTATATTAAGCCTTTCTCTTTATTGTAAAGTACAACTTTACAACTTTATACACTACAATAACACTAATAGATAGTATGGCACTATGCCCAAGCAGCCACCAGAGGAACTGACAGTCATCACGAGTCCATGACCCTTTTCCAAGTGGGGCATCGACATCTTGGTCCCTCTACCTCTAAGTAGAGGGTAGTGCAAATTTGTGGTGGTAGTCATTGACTATTTCACAAAATGGGGAGAGGCCGAGCCCTTAGCAAAGATAACATATGCAAAGGTTAAGGACTTCATCTGGAAGAACCTAGTCTGTTGCTTTGGAGTACCCCACGCCATAGTCAGTGACAATGTCAAGCAATTCGACAATAGACTCCTGAACTCGTTCTGTGCCGACTTCTAGATAAAACAACTTTATTCTAACCCGGCGCACACGTAGACAAACGAACAGGCAGAGGTCACAGTCAGAACAGTACTACGCAACCTAAAGACGAGGCTAGAAAGAGCAAAGAGTCTGTAGGTAGACGAACTCTTGGGTCTATTGTGGGCCTACCGAACGACGCCAAGAGCCCCGACTGGAGAAACTCCCTTCTCACTCGCCTTTGGAACCGAAGCAGTTATACCTGTGGAGCTTGGGATACATTCCTTAAGGCTCCAACATCACGACTCCATCACCAACGAGGAAGGACTCTGCATCAACCTCGACTTGGTGGAGGAGGAAAGAGAAATGGCCATGGTCTAGAACGCGAAGTACAAGCACCGCATGGCGAGATACTACAACTCGAGGGTGAAGCCTCGCTCCTTCCTACCAGGAGACTTAGTTCTCAAGAAAGTAATCCTCGCCACGAAGGATTCGCGGGAAGGGAAGCTTGGACCAAACTGGGAAGGACCCTACCTCATCACAGAAATAGTGAGACCAGATACCTACAGGATCCAGAATTCTGAAGGAAAAGTCTTAACCCATCCATGGAATGCCGAGCATCTAAAGAGGTACTATCAATGATACTTAAGGAGGGCAGAAATAATAAAGTTTAGGGGCTTGATTTTATTTTTTGTATCTTTTTTGGGTCATTACCCACCATTGCTTAGAGTGAGCAGTCATCAAATAAATTTTTCTAAAATTTACTTCAAAAAGTTCCTTGCATTCTATTTCAAGTGAACATCAGTGGTAAAAAACCACTCTTACAAAAGGAGGCTACACACTACCTTTCTAAAAAAAAAAAAGTCAAAATTCTCCAGTACTCTAACTGTCTCATGGCCGCCATCCTCCTCGTCCTCATCCTTTACATCGTTAGAGTCACCATCGTCACCATCAGCATCATCAGGCGCCTCATACGGCACAAAGCCTGAAGAGTCAATGTCTGGGAAAGCAGTAAAAATCTTTCCCCGAAGCTCCTTGTAGCCATCAATGAAGGCATCTACAAGGCCACTCTTTGAATCAGCCTCAGCCTTAGTGGCCCTCTCATGAGCCAATCATAGATCTGCCTCAGCCCGGGAAACTCTTTCGCGAGCTACCTTCAACTCTGTTTCCGCTCCTAAGCGGCTAGCCTCACTATTTGCCTCGAGCTTAACTGCCCTCTCACGGGTCGCCACAAGCTCAGCCTGGAAAGCCTTACCATCAACTTCAAGCTCAACAATCCTCCCTTGAGCAACAATAAGCTCATTTTTTATAGCTTCATGAGCAAGCCTCTCCCCCCCTGATAGTTGAGCTCAGTTGGCTAAACTGGACAACCCTAAAAAAAAGGCACACAGACGCAGCTGAAACCTAAGGAGGATAAAGGAATATTAGAGAGGGACAAAAGCAAGGGAGAAAATAGACCCATACCCGGGCCAAACCCTCCAGAACAGTGTCGATGATGCCCTCAATGCCCCGAGCACCAACCTGATTGATGTTTACTGGAAACACAAATCTCCCAAGTCACTTCTTGACGATCCGCACATCACCCAGCATGGAGACAGTCTGAGTATCTGCCCCTGTAGAAGTCTCCGCTTGGGGAGTCTCTGAAGGGGCGGTCACCACAGTATCCTCTGAAGGAGTCGCTGACTGGGAATGTGCCACTAGAGGGGTCATCCGAGAGGGGCTCGCCAAAGCATTGCTCACCATTGCCACCTTAGGAGGAGGAGTACCCCAAGTGGAATAACAGGACTCCACCACTGTCCTATCCACTGTGGAGGGATAAAGTGTTCTCCCAAAGCAAAACTAAGTAAAGAAAGAGAATCCAAGGGAATCAACATACATTTTCTCTTCAAGAAGGAACTGTCAGGCCTTGGAGAGGGTGCACCAACCCTAGCACTTCCACTAGGAGAGTCTCTAGCTCCACCCTCTTTGAGCATGAGAGTTCCAAAGTCCTTCACAGCTTGTAATTTCCATTCTTGGTCATTTGAGAGCACCGGGGAGCCTGAAGAAATGTGATGAGTACACATTCGTAAAAAGCAAAAGAAAAAGAATAAGAGTTGGCATACCAATTCTCTTAGGAGTGTCCCATCTTGCTAGTACCAAAGCCCTGTCAGCTTCTGAAGCCCATTCTCCACCAACAAAGAAGAAGCGAGCTTTCCAACTATGACAATTGGAGCGCAATCCAACAATCAACTTTCCTCCCCTCAGAGTGAAGTAATACTAGCCACGATTGGGAGCAGGAGTCTCACTCAAAGTATAGGCCACACAAAACTCTTCAGGAGAAGCATCCTCATGATACACCTTCCTGCACAGTGCAAGGAATCCCAATAGAACTCTCCAACCATTGGGCACCCAGCGTCCTGGTGCAAGTGAAAAGCAATGGAGAATACGACAAACGGAGGAAGGCATGGGGAACCTCAGTCCAAGCTCAAGCACCTCCTTAAGCAATATCATCAGAGGAGTCATCGCAAACAGGCTCACCCATTTCAGCTCGGCGACATAGCACCGTTGGAAGAATGTTATAAGTAAAAACAAGCCAGAGAATGTCAGCATCAGTATCAAGAGTACTAGAAATGGTACTTACTTTGGACCCGTCATCATCAAAAGTAACATTTCCTCGATGTTTACTGGTGCGAGCATGAAGAGAGACATTGCCTGGGCCACTACCAGGAGAATCTTACGGGATATGACGACGTGGAGTTTCGCTTGAACGAGCCATGCCATCCACCATTTGCCTAGAATCCTTACTGCCTAAAACACTAGCATTTTTCGGCGAATCCTCCACCATAGCTCTGTGCCCAAGCTCCGAAGCTCCGTGCCCCGCGCCCAACAACGCCGCTTGCGCCCCCGCCTGACCACGTCCAACACCTAACAACACCTACCGCAGGCTCTACCGTCTGCACCCATCACTTCGCATAGTTCCTCATCCGCGATTAGCAGGGCCGCCAGCCCCAGGCGTCCATGACGCCCCGCCTTCGGCGCCTAGCTAGGTCGCCTGGCCTTTGGTGCCTAGTTGGGTCACCTGGCCTTCAACGCCTAGCTGGGTTGCCTCACCTTCAGCGCCCACTCGGGCCACCTCGCCATCTTGGATCCATGCATCTCCAAGGCCGACTAACCCCCTGTTTCGACGGAGTTCGCCTAAAGCTCTAGCATCAACACCAATGGCTCAATCGCCCATCTCATCTCCTTCACTTGACGTCATCTAACTCGGGAATGGGGTCACGAATCTTCCCTCTTGCCTTTGTTCTTGGGAATCTCACTAGAAGCCCTTTTCTCAAAATGAATGAAATGAGGAGAGAAATAAGAAACTCCCAATTTATGGCCTATGGTTTTTTGAGATTCTAAAAGGAAATAAAATGGGGGGAGTTTATATAGCTAAAGATGTCAGGGAGGAAAAGGGGTCTTCAGTCAAAAAGAGTCTTTGTCAGCCAGAATTCGGATTCAACTAAATGCCCTATTCTCCAAGTTTTATTGGACTCGGGGCATTGGGGGGCAAATGATGGGCTAGACGCAAGGGCCCAACTCAGGTTATGAGCCCAACTTGAATAAAGAGCCCAACTAAACGAAACCCAAAGGAGGCCCACACCCAGCAGGCTCATCCGGGTTCGAGGAGCTACATCACCAAGGAATAGACAGCGTCATGCCAAGAGCCTCATCTGGGCCGCCTGAAAAAAGTCAACAATGTCATCCTTTGACTTGATCTTAAGGGGAGCTCCGTAATCGCCTCAACCATTGAGAAGATAGCGTCAGCTCTACCAAATTAGCTACTTAGTTACTGAAAAGACGCCTTAGTCTATTAAGAGGCACTATAAATTGTAAGTTCCGCCAATACTTGGGAGGCATCGAACACATCTGTTATCACTCTCATCTCTCTCTTATAGCTTGTACCTCCATTGATCTCCCATGATCTCTTTACACCGCTCGAAATAATGAAACACACTAGGTCATCCTAACCCTTCGTAGTGGAGTAGGTCACGTTAACCGAACCATTCTACATCTTTGTCTTGCTTGCGTTACTCTTTGTTTACTTAATTACTGAATTAATCATTAATTACTTGACAGGTGGTGCATAAAACAATTTTTGTGCATTATCATTTGCCATTCTACGACAAATTTAAAATAAATTTATCAAAATACAACATTTATGAATTTATTTACCAAACTATGACATTTTTAAAAAAAATAATACCGTTTTTAATAGTGAATTCATTGGGTTTAACAACCTCTTTTTACTTCTGACTGAAATAATGAATAACATTTTCTAACCAAACATTAAAAGCGGAGTTATTGACTCTACTTTTTAACAAACAACCCCATTTTTAAAAGATTCTAAAATTTAATAAATAAGTTTAAAAGTATCATATATTTGATAAATTTGTTTTTAAATTTACGAAAAAAAATCTCATTTTGTCCGTTGAAATACAAAAATTCTCAGTTTGTCTCCAAATGATTAATTTTTTCCCATTACCTCATCAAAGAATAAAAACGTAGCAATATGATTCACTGTCATATTTCTGTTTAAACATCCGTCTGTTTTGTGATTCTTAATTGATCAAATTGGCACAAAAATAATGGATGCTCAAATAAAAATAAGACGATAGACCACATTACAATTTTTTTTATTCTTTGAGAAGAGAATGTGAAAAAATTAATCATTCGAAAAAACAAATTAAAATTTTTTGTATCTTTTCCTGAGCAAAATGGGATTTACCTAAATTTACCGTGGAATGGTAATTAACTCCCACAAAACACATTTCAAAGTCCTGTCAGAGAGGCCACAAGAAATGGAGCTGCTCTATCTTCTCTGTTCCATCCTATCCACTTCCCTCACTTCCATCATTTTCTCTCTCCTCCTCCTCTTCCGACACCTCCTCCGCCGGCTGTGGACCCCACGTGCCAGCTCCTCCTCTTCGGATTCAGTTTCTCTCTATCAAGGCACAGTCTGGCATGAGCGCCGCCATCCCGTCCGCCACTCTTTCAAATACTCCGTCCGCTATGCACTCATTAACCTTGACCACACGCCCCACGCGCCGCCCGACCACCTCTCTGCCGACGAAGCTCGCCGCATTGCCGAAACTAGTGGACCTATGTAATTACTTTGTCTCATTTTTCATTTAAATTATGGAATTTCATTTCTGGCTGCTTTGAATTTTTGTGTGTTTCCAGAGTTCAAAGGATCATTTGCTAGTATAGAACCTTTTTTTTTTTTTTTAAAGTTTGTTTTGTTTTTTAGCAATATTAGTGGTGAAATAGTAATCAAATATGTTTTGAATTTCTTGACAAAATCGTTTTTTCCCCCTTTGTTTTGAAGAAAAAAACACTTATAAAAGGCTGCGCACTGGTGCCTAAAGTTGCAGAGGACTCCTAATTAAATTTAAGCTTATTTCTGAATCTTACATGTATGGATTGTATTGCAGTTTGGAATGGAATGTGGCTTTTAAACTATGATCATCAATATTGATGTGCTTACTTTATACACCTGAAAATAGTCTGTCAATGTAAGAATTTTGTTGAGTCTAGTTGTTTAATAGAACTGTGACGCTGTAAAGTCCTCCCTCTTTTGTTGTTTTCCAGTTATCTTTTTGATTATATTGGAATTGGAGTTCTGGATAGTAAGTTTATGGACCTTGAAGGGGAAGTCTGAGTTCCTTTTTAAGCCTTGCTTGGTTAATTTTAACTGTACATTTTTTGTGTTATCACTTGTTTTATGTAGTTAGTTCGGATTCTTTTTTCTACAATTTTAATGATCTGCATCTTTGCACAGTTTCCTCTTGACAATACCTCCCAGCGTGGGTTACAAGCAAAATCCTTTGAGTGTGTATTATTGCTACGATATAGAAGGCTCTACCCAGGTTTTGAAGAAATGCATTGCTGAGGTGACTAGTCACTATGCATTTAACTATTTTAGCGTTAAATGCATTGCTCGTTTTGTAAAGCATTTTACATCAACATGTTCTATAACTCTATATCCTTTGTCATTGCTCGTAGTTGTATTCGTAGTTGTATTTCTTGAATTAAATTCTCACTACTGGACCGCTCTCTTTGAAGTTGCTCAAACCAACATTCCTACCAAATGGAGATGAATTAAAAGAGCTTTTCAGAGCATACCATTTTGAATCCAGTGATACTCATTGATAACATACTAAGAGGATCAAGTTTTATGTATCATCTTAAATAATGTTGCCACAAGTCCTTGAGTTTAGTCCTCGGCTTACTCATATATCATCTTTGGTAATGCCTTGTTGTACAAATTAGACAAATCTCGTTTCCCAACTTGTATGTCTCATGGCCGTTTGTTTTGGGTATTTATAACACATTTTTAGCAGTCGAAGTTGTGCTGATTCACCACTTGCAAGTAGCCCCAACTTAGAAAATCTGTATGATATTGTCAATTACAGTTGAAAGTTCCATATCATAAGTTTAGAAACTCAACTGTGGTGCTAGCACATGATACTTGGTGCATATCAACAATTGTGTGTTACTTCTAAATAGGTATATTACACTTTCCTACAATTAGATATGCACCCAACAATTGTGTTTGACAAAAACATAGAGGAATAGTTTCATAGATGCTAGAGTTATTATACTAAACTTTCAAACTGGTCCTGGCTTCCATTTAAAGATGTATACAGGATTCATCTCGCATGCAGGATGTTAGGTTGATGCTGCATGTTTTTAACATATAAAAAGAGAGGTGAAAGAAAAAAACTAAAAGAAGAAGGGAAGCCCAGTATGCAAGCCTCCAGGCCCTACGGTGCCTGGGGAGGGCAAACTATGTGTTGCCTTACATGTGCATGCATAAAAATTTAAAAATGAAGAAGAAAGAATATTCAAAAAAATGCCCATTTCACATGTGCCCAAATCGTAGGTCTTGGGGATTAGCCAGAGGAAGTACCTAAACATGCTTGCAGCCTAGTTGCTTAGGGAAGTTCATATAATAAGCATGGAGAGGAAGAAGGTAAGTAATTTTGGCAAATGAGAACAGCTAAAACTCCTGATACAAGTGACTTTAAAAGGAATGTGTGTAAGAATGTAAACATTTCCAATGGTAGTTCACCAATTAAATGGTCCATACAAGCACAAATATTGATGAGACATGAAGTCATTACAACAAAAATGACATGATGGTAGGAACACAATTGTTTTGCACAAAACACAGAATACCTCATTCTAAAAACGCCATAGGTGAAAATTGGATAGCCAACTTTCTGGACCACATGGATGGACTCGATTATTACTGGTCAGTGTTTTACAATTCAGATGATATCCAATAAAAGAATTTTTGCAACACATACTTAAATTTAACATTCTGGAACCTTCCATTTGAATATTCCCTAACAAGAATTTTGGAGAATTCGAATTTGCACCACATAGTAGATAAGGCGTTTCAGCATTTGACCTTGTCCCATACTATGTCAGGGCACTATTGACTGATACACAGATAAGAGATAACAATACCACAGCAGAGTAATGCTACACCTCTTAAAGCTTGTAAAAATTACTATCAATCATTAAACTCCACATGTTTTTTGGCCATTAGCAAGTTTTGTAGTTTGGGAATGACATTCACTAAAAAGAACAACTGTAATTTCTTGCTTCAACCTTGCACTTGTAACAAAACGAAAAACAAAACTAAAACTGTTTTCGACCTGCCATAAGGAAAATATATTAGATATTGCGAAGTCCAACCTTGATATATATGTCTGACCATAATTATGAAACAAGAGAAAGTTCCCAAAATTGGTACATTCATGTAATTCCTATACATTTAATCATCCACATAACTTATTGGATGACACTTTTGCTCTTTTCTAGATTAAGATAAGGGACAGTTTGAAGATGAAAATCGCGAAAGAACATGGTATGAACTATGACCTATTGAAACATGAGTGACACATTAGTTTATCGCTTTAAGATCAAGAAGTCAAGCTAGAATATTTTGAACTGTTGGAGTCAAGCCGGACCGATCATCCAATTGATTGACATTTGAACATACAAATTTTTGTAATCTGTTAGGCCTAGAATCATATTGGCAATTTCATGACTTGTGTACTATGACGAAGATATCATGTGGAAGAGTTAGCCTCACAATTGGAATTTCTTGGCTTCAACAATAAAGGAAGAAGATTACTCGGTAGACTTCGGCATTACATTGGAAATTGTGTCTAGCTCAATTAGGTCACATTTCTATGCTAGGCACACTTCCCTAGGACCGAGCTGGCCTGTTCTTGTAAGTTGGCATAGACTGTTGGCTTTTAGAATAGGGTTGGTCAACCTGCCCCGAAGCTAGTCAACCAGGTTTAGAAGATCCAAAAACTAGCCGTTAGAGCTAGCTGTTGAATCCACCCCTGTAAATACCCATCTTCTTCACAAGAGATGGTTGATGGTTTTGGGGTCGTCCCTCTTACATATTTCCCTTCATACCAGGAATGAGAAAGAGGATGAAATTACACTTTTACCCTCACCTAATGGAGCTTAGACAAAGACTTGAAGAAGACATTCTTTGGCCAAGGTTCTCTTTGATTCCTCTTAACTTAATTGTATACTAGGAACAATCTTGCGTGCTACGCACTACTTTTGCACTTAGTTTAGAGTCATTGCACCAAGGGGAAGCTTGTAAGTCCCAAGTGAGTTGACAGTGAAGTGTAGAGTTTGATGTTGTGGACTGGTTGTTGGTGAGCCATACCTCATCAAAACCTAGTTAGGTGTCTTACGAGGGCTTAGTTAGATCAATTGTGGGACCATGGAACACCTTCACAAATCTCAGATAAGGTGCCTCCTAGGTTATGTTGTAGGGGAGCCTACGACAAAACCTTCACCAAATCCTCGTGGAATGCGTTGCAAGGGCTACTACACAGTAGAAACAAAAAAGGATCACAACAGAAGTAGAAGAAGAAGAAGAAGATCTTGGGTTTCATCTATTTGAGATCGAACCAAAAAGGGGAAAATAATTTATAGGAAACAAGGTTGTTTCACTATTTATGTGATGCAATGTTTTTTTCACTTTGTTATTTTCTAATTTTTGGTTGGATTTCTTATCCAACATTCTTGATGTATTTTTCACTTTTTATTGATACAAGAGTTCTGTTTCCTATCCAAAACAGACCGGCCAATTGCTTTCCTTATTCGTCTAATTGATTGGTTCTCATTCAGAAATGTCAAACACAATTGTTGGGTCCATATCTAATTGTAGGAAAGTTCTAATTGTTATCACATAACTATACCCATGTCATACCATGTCTGACATTAATATTCCTGATGTTTCTATAAATACTTCACAATTCTGACTATCCTTGTACATTTGTTTTGCATACCATTGTTGTATCTGATTTCCTGTTTTCAAATTGAAGTTTAAGCTATCAGATTATGATTTCCCAACACTGTCATAGATGGCCATATTCCCGAGACACCGTATTTCTCTTTGACTAGGATTTTGCTATGTAGGCTGCACATGTCTAACCTTTTGTTTCCCGTTTTTTGTCACGAACTCATTAATCAATGGGGATATTTATTTTATGCTGGTACAAAATTCTTTCTTGATATTGAAATAAATATGTTGAATTCGGTAATTATGTTTGATATGTTAGCTAACTGTTAGCATCATGGTGATTTCTGGTTACAGGTAACCAATACTCCATGGGGTGAAAGAGTAACATTCGTGTTTAATCCAAAATCTGATTTAGTCGCAAAACCACTTCATGTCAGCCCTTTCATGGTACATCTAAAGAATTGTTTTGCCATTTACCTTTTGTTTCCTTGCTTTCTTTCTTTTCACTGTTTTCCTTTTATAGTGTTTATCAATGCTACTGATGTTTATTAAAATGTTATTCCATCTTTTCTCGAACTAATTTTTGCGCTTGTGTTTATGTGATTTCTTCCTTTCATGAAATTCTGATAGTTCACTTTTTCTGTGCATTGTACTCCCTTAGAGTTCATGATACAACAGCCAAGGTCCCATGCCCATCTGTTTGCTTTTCCATCTGTATCTTTGTCTAATTATTCTCTTACATTTGATTGGTAGTATAATGTTGATAGAAAAGAGAGCGGCATTGTGCTTTTTTTTTTTTTTTTACCTACAACATTGAGTTATACTCTTCTCATCCAGTTCATGGTTAATGTCATGCATTCGCAAATAATAAAGCTAGCATCCTCTTTCTTTGTATCTTATCAATTAAGCAGTGCATACAGTTTCAAGAAGATGACATATTTGTATCGGACACATGTTCGATACTCTTTTGGCCATATTTATAATTAAGGAATTAAAAATCTTGATTTCACATACGTGTCTGCCAATCACTTAGCGGTGTATCTGACACCTCTTAGCTCAGTGCCAATGAACTTATTTATGCGGCTCACACTTCTTTTATGCTTGCCAACATGTGATTGTTGAAGTATGGAAATTTTAGGTTTGACCACCTTATGCCTCGGATAGATGTATGATCCCTAAGATCAATCGCTTTAAGGTTTTGCTAAAGTCGATGGCTTTGAAAGGATGAAAGGAACCATTCCAATTATAAACGTTTCCTATAGGAAATGAGTGATCATTGACTACTATGGTCTATTAGTCTTTAGAGTACATGATATAAGACTTACTAATCATGCAATAGTGATTTGTTAACCTTTTATAAATATATTTGGATATTATTTTTTTATAGACAATTTTATGGTGCGTGTCCTGTCCGTGTCTGTTCCTTACTCTTCTAGGATCTATGATGTCGACATGTATTTGGATATATTGATATCTATTTAGTATTATTCTATTATCGACAATTTTACGTAGTGTGTCCAGGCTGTGTCTGTGCCTTATTCTTCTAGGATCTATGGTGTGTGTGGCGTCAATGTTCGTGTTAGTGCTTTATAGCTTATCTGGTGTTCAAAAAGTTGAATCAGTTTACTAAGTACACAAAACAAACTGGGAATGACCTTTGGCCAGCTAGATATAGCATACCAGAAAATAAGGGTCTGCGGCTATTTTTTGAGTTTGAAAGGTTATCATCAAGATTAAATTTTATCAACAATACAATGTACAAAATATATGGACATACATATTTATTGACATATCTTTCCTATATTTTGTATTGTTATAACCGTTTCGTGTTGTACTCTTACCTCACCTGTATGGCTGGGAGAGGGCCGTTACAACTTCCCTTCTTTCTTTATAGTTATTTATTTTTGTCCAGTTTGACCATGGTAAATGTCATTTTCTAATAAAATTTAAAACCGGGGTCTCCATCTTATATTTTAAATGTCAGGGGGTGGTTGTTTGTTTCCTATAAATGTGAGGAGGTGTCTCATAATTTACCTGAGAATGATCTAACTGGAGCTAGGAGGCCACTGAAATACCCGTCATTGCGGGTTTTTGAACATGTTGGCTTCTTATGATGTATGATATTTCTTCTACCATGGAATACATTAATGACTTTAAGTTTAAGCTTTTTAATGACAGATACTAAGATAAGAGTCGTGGATGGTCTTTTAGCATAGAGAGTAATAGCTCAAGGACAAGAACAATTAGGTATTGCTCTCCCTCGCCGTAGGTGATACATCAAAATTGCAAGTAACTGAGCGCATTTGGAGGCATTAGTCTCTACTCTAAATGATTGGCAACTTTACCCTGAAGGAAAGGTAAAAAGAAAGAAAGAATATATACAATATGTGAAAAGAAATATAATTTCACGAATAATAGAATCTGGAAAGTGTAGCAAGTTCAAAAAACTACCTATACAAATAAGTCAGGATTAGGATGCCGATGAACATATTTCAGAACAAGGCACTTTGTAATGGTCTAAGGATATCACCAAGTCGAATGAATATGTACGGAAGTGTCATGCACGATTTATTGGCTTACTTAAGTGTAATGTAAATATGTTTCTTGCTCATGTTGACATTTTACATTGATTCTTTACTCTTTAAGTACAAGCTTCTGAGAACTAATTGCAGGATATGCTGGGAAATTGGAGCATCAGAACTAATGCACCTGGGGATAATCTGTCTGTAGCAATTTTAGTTCAACATCCCAAGCTTGGTGACTATTTCACAGCTTCCTTGACAGCCAAAAGAGTCTCGTCTGCACTGGCAACTGATCATGCAATGTTTTTCTGGTTGATGCCCCATAAAGTTGCACTGTGGATATATTGGCATGTAAGCAATTTTAGATTATATGATAGTTACATACATGGCCCTGACTAGGTTATGGATCTCACTGTTGAACTCAAAGTCTGATAGACTACAAATCCTTTGAGATCCAATAGTACTCGAAATGTCCATAGGCCAGCTTAAGGATAACTCGGTCTGTGATAATTATAGGATACCAACAGTGTAGAAAACTTTAGTAAAATGATGGCCGAGTCTACTGAAGTTTTGTTATTACAATTGAAGGGTGCCCTTGAGGAGGATTTAGCTATGTTGCTCGCTACTAGGTTTCAAGCACAGGACTGGCCGTAGTGAACCAAGGCATCAAGGTTTAGAAAGAAACTCTATGTTTAATGGTTGAAATAGATATATCCACTTGTGTGTTTAACTGTTTATATTATTTGATGTTATAGCATCTCAAGCATCTAGTGGTTTATGCAAATGTGTCAAGTTCAAGTCCATTGTCAGAACAGTGATATTATAACAAAGAAATTAGGTATGACAAATGTTGATAAATATATCCTATGATTGTGTTCCTTTGTCCAATCAAAGTTGACAAATATATCCTATGATTTTGCTCCTTTGTCCAATCTACTGGGGTTGAATCACGTGACATGACATATGATTCCAAACTGTTCAAGTCAAGGCAGGTGAGTTAGATGACATCTCTCTCTCCCTTCTCTCCTTACAAACACTCCTATAGGAAGCTATTAATGGAAGTCAAAAATCGCAAACAAAATAAATAGCCATGAAGGATTGCGGTCAGTGTAGTCTTAAGTGACCAACACCATTCTGTATAAGCATATCTGTAGTTTGCTGCATGTATAGATGATTTGACCAATATGTGTAGTTGCATGAGGTCTTGACATTCCATCTTTAGAATGAATTTATGGAATTTGCTACACAAAAAGGACAAGCTATTAACACTTTGAATGCTTAGTCTGATATATGGTGTGAACATAAATCCATTTGGCAATACTGATTTGTTTGGAAACATAACTTATTGCATGGCAACAAACCTACTCATTCAAAATTCAACCAAGGTCGAACGCTGCAAGTCATCTATCTGGATCATAATACTGTGAAGTGGTGTAGTAGATCAATGGTTTGTTAGTATTGA
Organism: Ilex aquifolium; assembly: GCA_951799425.1. Classification (NCBI taxonomy): domain Eukaryota; kingdom Viridiplantae; phylum Streptophyta; class Magnoliopsida; order Aquifoliales; family Aquifoliaceae; genus Ilex; species Ilex aquifolium. Next base: position 46,983,927 of record OX637392.1, on the reverse strand, counting down.
AGTAGAACATATTACCTGATTGGCCGAGTTAGCAAAAGTTCAAATCTAAAGGCAATTTTGATGAGTTAGGCGCTCTATCCTTTGTTCAATTTATTATCACTTACCATAATATGTTTTCCTAGGCTGTCAAGCTTTGGTGGAAAAATGTTCAATTTATCCAACATCCAAGATATCTTTCCCCTGAATATAGAGAAGCTGCTTTTGTACGCGATAAAAAACTTCAAAGCTGTCAGGCATTTGCATTGGATACACAGAACCATCTGCAAGTTGAGGGAACTGGTTCTTGTCTTGTGGCTGATATGAACGGGAGGGATCGTAAGTTCACATGGAGAGATGCTGAGTGGCCCTGGTGCTAAATTAAAAAAACGGTTAGTATGTGTTGTTTCTTCTTTAGCATTGGCTGTACCTTCATAATTATCTGTTTTGCAAGAATGTCTCGAAACATTCTGGGAATTGCAATAAACAAGCAAATGGAAGTAGGATTTCGTTCCTTTGTTTTCTTATTTTTTTACTTTCTTATAATAAGTTACTATTTAGAGGGTCTGTCTCTCGTGAGAAAAGCGAATTGATGTCTTAAAATTTGGCAACTCAAGTTTGCACAATAAAAGTTGTAGATTGTTATGAACTTAAGAGCCTGGAAATCATATTCAGCTATGAAAGTTGCATTTGATGTTCAGCAAGAGACTGAATTCTCTCCACTACTCTCAAACTGAACCTCCAGTATTTTTAGGTATGTTTTGTTCTTGACTAAATAGAATCCTGCGCCCATTTTCGCTTAGAAAATGGAATGGACCTTGAAAAAGAAAGTAGAGGAAGGCTGAACTGTAGGATCCTAATTAGTGCAAAGGAAAGAGCATAAGACGGCTTCCACATTTACTTTAAGATAAGCAATAATAAGCCCAATTTATGAACATTTCGCTCTTGACTTCTTTACTACTGTTTTTGTTTGGTAAAAAACAGACAAACGAACATAAGAGAAAAGATAAAAGGTAGTCAGATTGTGTTCGCCGTGTGGGTGTGTGGGTATATGAATTGGTGTGGGTGTGCGTATCGCCATCGAGAAATAGGGGGAGGGGGGGGGGGGGGGGAGGAGAGAGATACATAGATGGAGAGTCGCCGTCGAGAGGTTAGAGAGAGGAGCGGCAGTGAGAGAGAAGAGGGAGGGAGAGAGGAGACGTGGAGATATGGGATTCTAATTGAGTCCTTTCTTTAATTTGAAAGATTTGAAGAAGATTTGATTAGCAGCTTGATTTGTCAAGAAAATATAAAAGATAGTGTTTAAAAATGAGATATGGAGAAGAGACAAAGGAGATTTGGGAGATAAAGAGATTAGGCAAATTTGAGGCGTGATTGATGGTAAGTAAAATTAGAAAATTTTGGGCGGGAATTTTTTTTTAAGGCTTATTGTGATTCGTTGGATCAATAAATTTGAGATGATCTGAGACGTTAATAATTCGAGACAATTTGAGATAATATCATCCGTTTGATGATGTCTTTTTTGGTCTCGAAATAATCTGAATCGCTTTTTATCTCTTTAATTCTAAATCGTTATGTTTTATTATATAGATTATTGTAATGTAATGGTTTTATTCAAACTTTGAATATTGATTTATTGAAATAATTGTTTTTGCCCTAATCCCCTCCTTTTATCTTTTCACCCCTTCATGTTCTCATATCATCCCTAGTTTTCTTTTTGGTCTACTCAACGCCTTAAAGAAGGACAAGCTGCTGATTTATCTTTTTGGGTTCATATTTTATGCACGAGTCTCTTGGACTAGTGATTCATTGGATTATTGGCTACTAGAATCTAATCCTCAATCCACACAGTACATGATCAACGTACTCGCTATACTAATAAACATTCTATAGGAATTTAGAAATCATAACAACTAAATCAAAGAAAATACATTTCTCATGAAATTAGTATCCTATAAATGAAGCCAAGCTCTTTATTTATAGTTTTCTTTTACCCCTTAAAATCATTAAAATTATTCTTATAGCATTAGAATGTTTGAACTTGTACTTGTTACCATAAAAGAATTATAAAATGTGCTGACTTTTAATTTTCATAATTTTTTACTCTTTGAAAGCACAACAAAAGCCAATGGTCAATGGGCTGCCTTTGGTGTTGATGACAGTGGGATTTAAATATGAAACAATTATTTAAAACAAAGTGGGGCTGGCCTAACATTTGTTTGTTTCACCCTGTGAATTAGTTGTTCATGTTGTAAAAGTTGCATGGATACGGATGGAAAACACAATAATTAAGAGAAATCAGAAAAATTTAGGAAAACTTTCAGCCACACTCCTTCTAGTTTATCATATCTTCAAGAATCTTCCCTCTATTTTCTAAATCTTCAATGACACCTCCTGTTAGATTAAACGTGTTAATTAGAATGCAATTTTATTAAATTATATATTTTAGGAAAAACTTCATCCATACTCCCTCTAGATAGACATATTTTCAATGAGACCCCCTCTATTTTTAAAATTTTTGTACGTATTAAAATTCGGGCCGATTAAAATTTGATTTAAGCTAATTAAAATTTATTTTCTATATATTAAAATTTAAGTCGATTAAACATTATATTTTTTTACATATTAAAATTTGAGCTAATTAAAATTTATTTTCTATATATTAAAATTTAAGTCGATTAAAAATTATTATTTTTGACGTATTAAAATTTAAGTCGATTAAAATTCTATTCGAGACTGAAATCAAATTTTAATCAACTTGCATTAAATTTTAATCTGTCCAATTTTTGATACATAAAAAAATATAAATTTTAATTGACTCAAATTTTAATATGTAAAAAATAAACTTTAATCAACTTGAATTGAATTTTAATAAATAAAAAATATAAATTTTAATCGATTCGAAACGAATTTTAATCAGGGCTAATAGCGCGAGCTTAAATTAGCTCGAATTTTAATACGTAAAAAAATAAAATTTAATTAGCTCAAATCAAATTTTAATCGACTCAAATTTTAATATGTAAAAAAAAAGAATTTTAGTCAGCTCGAATTTTAATATGTAGAAAAATAAATTTTAATTGACTCGAATTTTATGTAGAAAGATTGTCTGGATTTTACGTAGGGACAATTTTAGTATTTTAGATAATTTATTTTTATTAAAAATGGTTGTTTAATGACAGGAGTGTCAGTGATGTTTAAATATAAACTCGAAGAGGTCTCAGTGATGTTTTCGATAATAGATGAGGTGTCCTTGAAGATATGATAAATTAGAAAATGTATGACTGAAATTTTCCCAAAAATTTATTGGTCGAGACGTGAGTAATCACTGCCCTTAAGGATAAATTTCTCCCCCCTCAGAGTATGAATTTCAGTACAATAAGACAATGACAAATATCCTCCAGGATACAATAATCGTTTCTCGCAAACATTCACTCGTAATGTGAGGAGTCATGAACAACTAGATTAACTCACTAGTTAAAGATATCAAAATATTAATGAAGAAATAATTTTGTGGTAAGGATAAAAGAAAGAAGAAGGCTTCAAAATTTTAACGAATGAAAAATTCGGTGTATTTGGCTTGAGAAAAGCTTCGGTGAGCAAACCAAGAAGAAAAGAAAATGTTTGCTTGTCGTATTTTGCAATTGTCCCAAGCAACGCATTATATAGTGCAGCCCAAGGTGAATAAAAGGGAAACAAATCCTTAATGAGGCAATCAAGGAAGCAAAGGTCAAATGGTCTCAATTGGCAGAAGGAGATTGTGCAATTTATTTTGCACATGTGGCAGCCATGGGTCAGCAAGAATCAAGAAAAAGAATATTTGTAAATCCCATGTAATCAATTAAAACTGAAGTTATTTGAAATAACCACGTGCTCTAATTCTAATATACAACAGTTCATTACCATTTTTTTTTGTCACTATTTATATAGGAGAGGGGACTTGGTGAGACTCAAATCTTGTACTAGGAGGCAAGGCGGGAAATGCACTAACCATTAGACCATTCCTCTTTGCTCTTTTCATTACCATTTGGCCATTTATGCTGTTGAGCATTTGAGTGCATGTGTCCTTACTTTCATCATTGAACTATCTTAACTCTTAGGAGTGGTCTAGTGGTCAAGTATGTTCTCTAACAAGTAAGAAGTTTCAGATTCGATACTTTTCACACCTCCTAAGGGTCAGTCATTTTTGTTCTTCAAGGGACATGTCCTTAAATTAACTCGAGTTACAATGACCGGCTCAAAATTCAAGAGAATAATCGATGCAAGTTTAGACACCCTGTAAAAAAAAAAAAATCTCCTCACATTTGATTAATGACTTTGCCTTATCTTTTGTTGTGTTACCCAGTGCCATGTCAAGTATAGAAGCAAGTAGTGGAAGTTATGTTTTGAAATTAAACATAAATACACAAATTAGTTCATGTTCCAAAAATTATAATGTCAATTTACAATTAACGACATTCATAAAATCGGCTTCCATGAAGCATATATTCAAATTTATTGGCAATTACGAAGTTAGGATCAATATGATAGTTGAAAGTTTTTATAAAATTTGAACTTACCAGCATGCATATAGAGCTAATGAAAGTAACAAACTTATTGAGTCATCAACCTTATTAATTCATCAAAAGCTAATGAAAGTAACAATCTTATTGAGTCATCAATCTTATTAATTTGTCAAAAACTTATGAAAGTAACAACCTTGTAAAATCTTTATTTGTCACGGCAACTGATTTACAGAGTTTAAAATTTTCATGTGAAGCATATAAGAGAAGTCATATACTCTATAAACTCGTGAATTTCGTACTGAAGAAAACCACTTTCATTTACAACTGATTTAAAATTTTCGGACAATTCTTTTACAAAAATGAAGCATATCAATATGATTAAAATCTCTCTTTGTTAGTAGTGAGAAAGTAAATTGTTGGTGCCAATTTGGGAGTGACCATTCAATCCGAGAAAGCAATCGTTGGTATCGATTTTAGAGTGATCAAAAACGAATTTGCATCTAAGATTATTGAGGTTATGGATTATTGACTCTAAGTTGCATAGTTTTGAACACAACAACGGGCGGTTTTGGGGCCGGAGAGTACATTGAAGGGTTGACAATCGTGTCGTGTCGTGACGGGTCAAGTTCGTGTTTGTGCCAATTTTCATAGTATACTTGAACATATAGGGTCACACACAATAGAGTTGATAAAAGTTAATTAAGGACTTTATTATAATTAATGGTTAATAAAAGAGTAATATGTAATTATGAGATAATTACAATTAGATCCAAACTAGGATTAGAGTCTTCTAAGACTATAAATACTTTTTACATAGAATGTGGATATATGAGATAACGATTCTCTCTTGCTAATACAAGAAAATACACCTATCATTCTCGCTTTACTAGTTTATCAAAAGTTGAGGTAGATCCTTCAAGTTTATCAATTCGTGTGGATACTGATAGAGGCCAAACAATTGCGAGGCTTGGGGTAAAGATCAAATTCAGATTTGAAGATTCAAAGTTTTTGAGAAAGCTTAAAGATTATTAAAAGCACGCTTTAAGAGGTAACTTTTAATCTTCTCTATAGATGTAAGATTTCTCAGTTTGTATTAAACATGAATAGATCTTGGAATGAGGAATTAATATTTATTTTTAAATTTCACTTTGTTTACTATATGATTTCTTTCAGTAGTATCAAAGCCATTATTCATGGTTTAATACAAACTCGATGTGATTATTATTATAGCATGTGAATAGGATTAACTGAGAAATATTAGGGATTGCATAACTCGCATAAATCATATTATTTTGTGAGGATTTTCTTCAAAATAAATTATGATTTTTTCACATGTTTAATATGAGATATTAATGGATTCATGTGTTTAAAATTGATTTAAAATCAGATTTTAAAATGAAGAAAACTAGTTGCAAAAATTAGTAACAATTTTTCTTAAAAAACTAGATTTCATTCGTTTCGGGTTCAAGATTGAACCAAGGGTGGAACGAGTCAAATTTTTGGTCTAAGGGTGGATAAAGGTTTTTCATCTAACCATGGCTAACGGTCTGTCATCAGTGCCTTCCATGGTGGATGATATGGGTGGTCTTGAAGTAGAACTTGAAAGACTAGTTCATAATGATTTGATTTGAAAAGTTCTTGTAATTATATAGATGATTTTCATATAAATGTAATGGTAGTCATGGAATAGAACCACACCACCAAGTAGAACAATTTTAAAATTTTGAATTACCCACCTGTTTAGTATAATGGGAAGACAATTGTAGTAATAATGTATCGCCATGGTTGCTTGTGTTAGGTAAGGTATCACAAAGAGATCAGAGGATAAGCCAACAACACCAAATAATTTCTTTCTACTGCCAGTGACAATTTTCTCCTTTTAGAGGACTCCCCACACTCTTGAACTAGATTTTCTTCTCTTACAAATTTCATCCATCTAGTCAAAATGTATTTAGCTGGAATTTCAGTAATACTCCATAGATTGATTGCTTTGAGTGCATGACGACTGTTTATTACACCCAAAAATGATAAGATTAGAGTGTGACATGTGGTAGAGATCCGACGGTCACAAGGGAGTCTATGAGAGTCCACAATTGAAGAGAAATAGGACTTTTGGAATCCTGAGAAATGAGAAAACGTTACATCATGAGCCGCCAGTTGGAAACGGTTCAGCACACATTCACATATCTCAAGTGATGAGACCATGATCATAAGTAATGGCCGGAAAAGATGGATCAACAATTGAGAGCGATCTCTATAAATATTGGCTAGGCTATCGAGAAGAGATCCCAGGATCAATCAATAATACTCTTCACAGAGCCAACTATCTTTTTACTTAATTCGTGCTTATGAGCAACCTTTACTTTTCCTGTAATACATCACTCCGATAATCTTTTATAGTTTTCAATTAATGCTTAGTTCAGAATTGGATTCGTTTTTCAAATTCGAATTTAATTTACTTGTTACTTTGCATTTTAGCTATTTAGTTTTAGTAGTGTTCACACATATCTGAATGGTGATATTATTTAAAGTCCTTGAAGCTCCAAGGCATAGAAAAGTACCTAAAGGTAATCTTACGCCTTACTACATTCGCCTATACAGTCACGATTTTAGAACCCCACGCCGGTTCGAGTAAGTACGGTCGTATGTGTTTGGATTTTAAATCCACTTGGACTTTGGCACTCCCACAATTCAAAAATATGCCAAACATATTTTTTGGCACGCTCGGTGGGACCATCAAAGTGACAACATGGCGACCACTTGCGGTAAAGCCAAAATTTACTCATTTGAAGTGCCTCCATCAAGGCTATTTCGCAGGAAGTTTCTCAACAAGTCTTCGATTTTATTTAGGGCTTGGGGGATTTGATCAGAGAAGAATCCGGTAGTACCAGAAAAGCACTAGAGTGGTTAGCAGACAATCTAAGTCGTCCGGGGAGGGGGCGTGAGACAACCATTGCTTCCTCTTGTACATGCGGTTCCTGTGGAAACACCGCAACCAGTGTTTTCGCATTAGGCACAACAACAATCCTCTTTTCCAGCCGATCGTCCTTCTAGTAGCACCCCACGTAGTCATGAATAGGAACCAACTGGATGAAATCATTCAAGAATATGTCGGCCATGTGATGAGAAGGGTGATTATGCCGACATATTGCAAACCTTATCCTGACTGGGTGGACAGGGAGTATGAGTATCCTCGAGGGGTACAAAGTTTCAGTGTTTACTACATTTTCGGGTGAAGACGGTCAGTCGACCGTGGAATACATTGGCCGCTTCACTCTTCAGTGTGGTGAGGTCGGGGCTAACAAATTCCTGTAGCTGAGATTGTTTGCCAATTCCTTGACAGGAGCAACCTTCAGGTGGTACATTGTCTTGCTGCCCAATTCTGTGTTGGGCTGGCAACAACTCAAAGAAAAATTTCACGCTCAGTTCTACTGCACTGAGCCGGAAGTCGTCATGGACAATTTGGCTAGGTTTTACCATATGACTGGGGAAACGGAGCAGTACATTGCGCGGTTCAAAAAGGCTAGGAATCGGTACGGTTGGTGCTGCCCGAAATGGAGTATGTGCGAATTGTACAAAATGGCTTGGGGTTTGAGCTCTGGAAGAAATTTGAAGGGATAGAGTTGAGTGACTTATTCAAGCTGGACCAAAGAAACGTGTCCAAAGGGACGTACTATAGAGATCCCAATACTCAGATCTTCATTGTCAAGCCAGATCAGGAGCTAGAGGTGAACATGGCTGAGATCGTGGCAAGACGACCACATGTGTGTAAGGCTTTAACCAAGCCTCCAAAAAATCAAGCTCAGGCCGCTCTGAGTGTTGACAAAGGCACTAGTGACGGAAGCTGCTGGAAGTATGACTTCCACATCTCAAAGGCCGATCAAATCTTTGACCATCTGCTTGCTAACGACATTATCGAGCTGTCGTTTGGTCATCTGATCCCATCGGCTGCAAATCTGAAGAACAAGACATATTGTAAATGGCACCATTTGTGGAGCCATTCTACGATGAACTGTGTGGTGTTTATGAACACCATTCATGAGAATTTCACTAAGGGCCACTTAATCTACGAAGACAGGGAAAGTAGGAGTTGGGGGTTCATAAGGACAATTTTTAGAAGAAAATGGCCATTAACATGGTAGAAGTAGGACAATCAAAAACCCTCAGGAATAAAGTTGATTTGGGTGAGGATGGGTCAACGGATGATGAAAAACTAAGGGGGAAAAAAGATGATGCGCCCTTGGATGAATCATCAAATGAGGACTCTAGGGATGATCCATATATACTGGCGAGGCTCCAAGAGCAACTCGACATGGTCAAGAACGGTCTATGTCCCAGGTGCAAAGCTTTTTATAGGATCGTTCCAGAATATGAAGTTATCAAAGAGGAGCGAACTGACTCTTCCAAGAGGCCATGGAAGAAATGGCACTACAAGGGAACCCACTGAGAAAGGTCGGATGAGTGGCCGCTGTTTAAGCAAGGTTAGGAGGATCAGTCAAACAAGTTTATGAGGCCGAGCTACAGGGGGCCTGGTAAAGACATATCGGAGCCTTCAAGGGGTCAGCTAGAATTGAAATATGAGGAGTGTGCCACAAAGTTGGCACTCGGTCAGAATATTAGAGCTAAAGGTTATTGGGATCGCCCAAGGATGGTGAAACTAGCTAAGCCACTAGAGGGCTATTGGTATGTAGCCCAGCACCCAAAATTCCCTCAGTACCATCAACCAAGGCTGTTGTCGAGATCACAGAAGCGCAGGAAGCAGCGAATACATGCGAAATTGTGCAGGTGGGAAGATGATAAACTTCAGGCTCGAGAGACATTCTAGTGACAAGAGCCCAAGATTGGGGAAATTAGATCCCGATTTGGGTTTCCCCGCCTCTATAGCGTCCAGTGGCCTCGAAGAAGGCCACAACTAAGGAGAAAAGGAAGAAGAAGATAGAGGCTGAGCCCCCACCAAGGAGAGTTTTGAAGAACGAATAGTGAAATGAGTGGTGGAACGAATAAGGATCGCATTCAACATTCCTCCGGAGACTTGGAAGAGAGGAAGGAAGTAGGATACTAGAGACCCCACTGATGAAGACAATAGCGACGGAGGTCACTCCATTCAATTTGGCACTCTAGGGCTAACGGTGTTTATCAATGCTCTTGGGTTAAATCCCTAGAAGGAGATGTTGAAGACGTAGGGACGCAAGGGTCAGCTTTCTTGGACAAAGATGAAACGTCTGGGTACTAGGAACAATGTTCTTCCGAGAGAGGTCCAAGCCAGGAGGAACGGACAGATAGAAGGCCACTTTCCAGCAACATGAAGGGTTGGCCGTTTAGCAGGCCTACACGGCCTATGATGCAGCATTTGAAGCCGCTATACATCCGAGCGTACTTGGAGGGAAAACCTTTCAACATGGTCTTGGTGGATAATGGAATGGCTATCAACATTCTTCCCATAACGACCATGAAGAAACTTGGGAGGAAAGAAGAAGACCTAGTTCACACCAATTTAATGGTGAGCAGTTTCACAGAAGGAGTCAACTAGACTGTGGGAGTCCTACCCGTTGAATTGGTTGTCGGCAGCAAGACTAACATTATGCCGTTCTTTCGGATCCATACAGCGGCATCCTAAAATGCTCTCTTGGGTCAGGATTGGATCCATTTGAGTGAGTGCATTCCATCAACAACTGGTGCTGTTGAGTCTAGGAGATTTTGAGGTGGTGGAAGCAGATCAAACGCCCTTTGTGGCAGATGTTCACATGGTCGATGCTTGGCTCTATGAAGAAGCAATAGGGCTAATAAACTTTCAAGGCCAGGATAAATACAGAAAGCCAAGAAAAGTTGTGTTTTAGACCAGCTTGTGGTCCAATGAGGTTCGTCAAATGGAGGAGGAGGTCCTTTGGCCCACTAATGTGCAAAGGCCGAATGGTGCAGAAAAACTTGAAAACTCGGTTGTTGATAAAGCTCGACAACTATAAGCAAAGGAGGCAGTCCATAAGGGCCTGTTGTTTGATTGTTTCCGTTGTGGTATATCCTAACCTCCTAACATCATCCCTCAATGCGTATAGTCTATTTGTGGAGGGGAGTGTCACTCTCCCTTGGAATGATGTCAAAAGAAAAGGCAACAGAATGGTGGAATGAATGAAATATGTGTGTGTGAACAAAAATGCTTCCCAAGCGCAAGAAGACTTTTGTGTGTCGTGTTTTATTTGGAACCGTATTCCAAGGTCGTCTCCTCAGGGAAGGAGGTGAATCGTGTAGAAGGAAATTTTTTTGTGAAAGAAAAGTGTAAAATCTTTTGTTGTGTGAAGTTGGTTTGTGATTTGTGTTGTGATGAAATTGAAATAAGAAACAAGTGTTGGCTAATCAAAAGGTTTCACTCCAATGGGAATGCCAAGTAGACTCGAACCCTTCCTCCAATGTTGCATAGATGAACGATTAATTCGTGAGAAGCAAGGGACGAGATGGAAGTGAGGATCCAAGCATAACCCGTGACAAGTCTACGGGATATCAAAGACTCACACCATGTCCTCTCTCAACCCAGTTAAACCGAACCATTGTACACCGAGGGGAGGAAAGTAGATGATTTGAAATGGCATACCCAAGAGGAGGTCTCCCTTGGATTAGCCAACTTAAAGATTTAGCTACTCATGCTTAAGGTAAAGACAATAATGTAATGAAAAGACATTATGAAGAAATGAAGATTAGAGCTAAACATAAACGAAATGCATTAATATAACTTCCGGATAATTTATACATGTCCATCACCTATTGCTAAAAAGTGAATGAGAAACTACTCACTCTTCATTGCTTTGGTAATGTTAGAAAAGTAAGTGATGCTCATCCCTCCAAGTAGAGGAATTACAAGGTAAAAACATATTACACAAGGAGCCGATCTTCGACAAAGAATGAGTGAATCACGTTCCACCCTTCACGGCTTTGGTAAAGCTCTAGAAAAGTGGAAGAGTTTCACTCCTCTAAGGGAAGAAGGAAGCTCAACAATGGAAGTAAAAGAAAGTCACGATACAATAAAAGAAAGCAATAATACAAGAAAGTAAAGAAATCAATAACTACTTGGAGGGTTTTTCACAACCAAGATGATATGATCAAGAAAACAATGATACAAGAAAGCAATAATGACTTTTGGAGGGTTTTCCACTACCAAAAGGTGCTCTTTACAAGAAAGATGATACAAGAGAAAAAGATGATCTTTACAAGACTCAAGGGGTGGTATTTATAGGCAACCAAAAGATGCCCTTTACAAGCCCCAAGAAGATGCTCTTTACAAGTCCCAAGAAGATGCCCTTTAATTATACTTTGATCCCCCTTTGTTTTGCTTTAATAATTGACACCATATAGTTTGTAGCTTGATAATTGGCTCCCCAAGTAATTTGTAGCTTTGACACAATTGGCTCCCCAGTAATTTTGACGCACAAAACCCTGAAAAGAACAACAATTAATGCATTATTCCTAATTCACACACTAACCCTGATTTGACTTACTTTGACTAGTTTAACTTTATTTTACTAACACAATTGACCTATTAACTTAATTAAGTTATGCATTAATTAGGGTTAATCACCTGCGCCACCAGGATAAGAGCTTACCTGGCAGAAAAAAGATCCACTGCACTACACGCGGCCAATAGTTAACAAAGCACCATTAACATGGTGGAGTGAGAGAAGGGTGAATCTAAACCAATCACCTCACGAGAGTTCATTAAAATAGATGAAATCGATGCAGCCTCCGTTAAGCTTGACGACTTGGTGGAGGTTCAATATCCCTTGCTAGAAGTTAACCCTTGTGGGCTGGGGAAGCATCGACCAACTTTTGTCAACAAGTTGTTAGAGCTGAGTTTCCAAGCACGGTTTATACAGCTGCTGAGAGAATATCGCGACTGCTTCGCCTGGAGTTATGAAGAAATGCCAGGGCTAGACCCGACATTCGTGGAACATCGACTGTCAATAAGGGAAGGATACATGCCAATTAAGCAGGCCCCAAGGTTGATGTTCCAAGAAGTAACTTTGTTGGTGAAGGAGGAGACTGAACACCTCCCGAAGGCAAAATGCATCCAGGTGGCACGATACGCGGAATGGGTGTCCAACATTGAGCCAATAAAGAAGAAGACTGACAAGATCAAAATTTGTTGCTACTATCGTGACCTCATCATGGTGACTCCCAAAGATGAATATGTCATGCCATTGGCAGACCAGCTTGTAGATGCAGTTGCCATGAATGCGAACATGTACTATATGGATGGTAACGCGGGCTACCATCAAATCTTCATTGCGGAGAAAGATTGACACAAAACTATCTTTTGATGTCCCAGATCGATTGGAACATTTGAATAGAGAGTAACGCCATTCCGGCTGAAGAATACAGGAGCCACATACTAGAGGGCCATGAACACCATCTTCCATGACATGGTCAGTAAGATCGTAGAGGTGTACATTGAAGGTGTACATTTTATAATTGTTCAAATATTATGACAACTAAAAATTGGTCATTAACTCACACAACCTAATTCACCCCCTCTTAGGTTGCTTTTGGGCCAACAATTGGTATCAGAGCAAGGGCCATAGCTGACTCACTTTCGGTTTGAACAGTGGTATACACCCAAGTATAAGTGATCAAATTGTAATATAATACTCGGTTTAAGTCCGAGGTCGAACCCATAGGGAACTGTTCTTCGGAAATCAAAATAGAAACGGTGAAGTTGTTATGGATACCAAAGTGTAATAAAAGAGCTTGTGGTGCGAGCTTAGAAATTAACTAAATTAAAACTACAGTAATTAAAATATACGAGATGCAATAAATAAAAGATACCCTCCAGTTCGGGGGTTCCATATGCATTATATTAACTAAGTTTTGGAAATGCCACCTTACATCAATTAACCCCCATTTTACTAGAAAGTCAACTGGTAGGTATGATGTATATTAAATCCTATCCAGCAGCTGATTACGTTAGCCGACAGGTATATCTCTATGCACACTCAAATAACCCAGGTAAACCAGAAGGCAAGCCATTCAGGAGGAATACTTGAATTACTCAATTAGCATATCTGTACCATGCAACAGTTAAACGACTATAGTAAACCAGAAGGCAAGCCATTTAGAAGGAATGCTACAGTTATTCAACCGACAGGTTGATGATTCATTGATGACAAGATTCCGATTTACGCATTGAATCAAAAGTATTGGCTATGTCAAGACTTAACCCATCTATAACCAATCAATCGACTGTTACATAAAGCCCAATCACGTACATCACTGTATAATGCATGAAGTACATAACTAGTAGATAGTATGGTATATAACATTAGGTACCGCTCGGTGTTCATAACCATGAGCATATTATAAATGTAACCATACATAAATATGGGAGGTATATATAACAATAAAGCATAGTTATACCATCGGCATTTCCATAACTCAAACAATATCTTACATATGTTCACCTTTCACCGAAGGGTAAAAGTGAACTACTCACACCCTATTGTTGCAGACAAGCAAGAAGTGCAAGACAGATCCATTACAATACAAAATAAAACACAAACACTCCTTTCCCGAGGAATAGCTAAAACACAACCACTCTTAATACCGGTTAGGGCACAAAAGTGGCAGAAGTTCAACCCTCCAAGTAGAACGGTATAACATAAATGTAGAAAATAAGAAAAGCTTCGGCTGGAGGTAAGCTGGAAAGTTGGCAGAAAGAGGTTCGACAGGGCTTTACTGCACTATTTCTGACTCTCTTTCACTTTCACTGATTGTTTTTGACTTTCTGGATATACTGGCGACGCTCTGAACTCCCCTAACTTCCCTCCACTCTCTCTGGATTTCCTCCTCCGAACATGCTGGAAATGAAACTGCAGGGGCCTATTTATAGAGCTCCAGGGGCTGGCTTAAAGGCGGCAGATGCATAGGAGGCCTAATCAGAAGCTTTGTTGCACAATTCAACCAATGGGAGGGCAAGGAAGGTGAGGCGGTTTGGGTGGCCGTCCGGATGCCACCACCACCGTCTAGACGGTGGCAATGTACTATTTTTTTCTGCATGGGGTGCCTCATTGCTGACTTGATGTAATTATGCTTTGATCCCTTGCTGATTTGACTTTGACAATTGGCTCCCTTGTACTTTGTAGCTTTTACGCACAAAACCCTGAAAATAACAACAATTAACGCATTAATCTTAATTTACGCACTAACCCTAATTTGACTTACTTTGACTCTTTTAACTTGTTTAACTAACACAATTGACCTATTAGTCTAATTCAATTACACACTAATTAGGGTTAATCAATAGCTATAGTGGGTAACACGATTAGAGTAAAAAGATCATGGCAACCTCCGAAAACTACATAGTTGAAGGGGAATGTATTTCTAGACCTCCATTGTTTGATGGAAATGATTATGCATATTGGAAGACTAGAATGAGAATTTATATGATATCTTTAGATGATGATGTATGGGATATAATTAAATATGGTTATTTAGCACCAACTAAACCCAAGAAAGAATGGAATGAAGAAGATAGGAAATTGTTTTTTCTTTAAATGCTAAAGCCATGCATATTTTATATTGTGCCTTAGATAAAAAATGCATTTGACATGATTTTTACATGTGAAACGACACAACTTATATGGAATACATTTGAAGACACTTATGAGGGCACAAATCAAATTCAAGAATCAAAAGTGGATATGCCTATACATAGTTTGATTTATGTAAAATGAATGCACAAGAATCTATTATTGAGATATTCACTAGATTTACCAATATTATAATTGCTTTGAAATCTCTTGGTAAATATTTTTCTAATGAAGATCTTGTGAGAAAAGTTCATTGATGCTTACCAAAGGCTTGGGATACTAAAGTGGCAGCTATTCAAGAAGCCAAAGATTTCAAAACCATGTCATTGGAGGAACTTCTTGGATCTCTCATGCCATATGAGGTGGATTTGAAAAGGCATGAATGTTTCATGGCACTAGAGAACAAAGATGAGGTACACATTTCATCCAATGAAAATGAAAATTAATCATATGATGGTATGTGTGATGCCATGAGTGAATTGCATGAGGATTTACATGTTATCACTAAGAAATATAAATATCTCAAAAAGAAGTTGAATCTCCTCTCAAATGAAAATCATATCTTGAAAATTGAAAATGATACTTTCAAGAACAAATCTCACGACACATCACTTATTAAAAAATTGACAAATGAGATTGATGATTTGAGAAAAAAAAATTGTGATTGGAATTCAATTGTCTCAAAATTTATTCAAGATAGTGAAAAACTAGAAAAACCAATTTCTAGTAAAAATTGTGTTTTTAATAAAACCAATTTGGGACATGAACGTAACCATGATAAAAAAAAAAGTGTATAAAAACTTCTTTGTGAAAGAGTCCAAATTCGATGCTTCTAATTCTTGCTAATGGGTCAGGCCCAAGGGCCCAACCCACGATGGTGAGCCCAGTTTAGATTAAGAGCTCAACTTAAAGAGATCCAGTAAGTCCAGCCCAAAGGGGTTCACGCCCAGTCAAGCTCATCAGGGTTCGAGGAGCTACATCACCAAGGAGTCAGCAGGGTCATCCAAGAGCCTCATCCACGCCGCCTTGCAAGAAGTCAACCACCACGTCATCCTTTGACCGAATCTTATGGGGAGCGTCATAACTGCCTCATCCGTTGAGAAGATGGCGTCAGCTGCACCAAATTAGTCTTCTACTTACTAAAAGTCCGCCTCAATCTGTTAAAGAGGCAACTATAAATTGTAAGCCCTGCCAACACTTGGGGGGCATTCACACTCAACTTAGCACATCTGCTACCAATCTACCCTATCTTTCATAGCTTGTATCTCTCTGCTCTCACTATACACCTTGAAGTAATAAAATATCAAGCGACCCTAGCCCTTCAAAGTGGACGTAGGTCACATTGACCAAACCACTATAAATCCTTGTCTCGTTTAGCTTATTATCTCTCTCCACTTTATTACTACATTTATTACTGATTATTTGACAGGTGGTGTGCAAAGCCAATTTTTGCATCATCAGTTTGGCACCGTCTGTGGGAAACGACAAAATTCTCACCTAATTACTTTTCTTGCTATACCTATGACAATCACCACCAGATCCATGAATCAACCTGAGGAAAATCCATTACGAGATGAGGAGGTTGCTCCTCCACCAAACAATCCCGTTTCAAATGAACAGCAGATGATGGAGACAATGCAACAACTTGTACCTCAGAACCAGCATATCCTGCAACTGATGCTCGCTGGACAACAGGGATGAGCATAACCTGTTGGACCCTAAGCTAGAGGAGCTCCATGCCCTGGGCGTCAAGGAGCTCCCCACTTGGGCGCCCCCTTGGGCACCCCATACAGGGGGGCCCACCATGAAGGGCCTCCACCTCCTCCTCCAGCTCCCACTTCTCATGGTGGAGACCTTCATTTCCAAGAGGATGAGGGCGAAAACTAAAACGTGGAGCATGGGAGTCATTTTCACGACAATTCCAAAGGAGCTCCCAATCACTGGGACGAAAAAATAAAAGAGGTACAGAATTAACTGGGCGACGTCTTCAACGCCATGAAGGCACAAGGGCCCGAGACCATGGATTACCTAGTAAGGAGAACCGACACACCCTTCATACCAGATATGGAAAACTACCCGCTTCCCCAAAAGTTCAAAATGCCTTCCGTAGAGACTTTCGACGGTACAAATGATCCACTTAATCACCTTGAAACCTAAAAGATCTTAATGCAGCTACACAACGTCCTCGACGAAATTATGTGTAGGGCATTCCCAACTACCTTGAAGGGATCATCCCGACAGTGGTTCGCCAAAACTCACCTTAGCCTCCATTAGCTCCTTTGTTGAGCTAAGTAGGTCCTTCGTGGCGTACTTCATTGGAGGACGCCGCCACCAGAAGCCTGCCACCCACCTGCTCAGCATAAAGCTGGACCGAGACGAGAGCCTAAGGAGTTACCTCACTCGTTTTAACGAGGAGGTCCTTCAGGTCAAGTAGCCCGATGATAAGGTCACCATGACCGCCTTCCTAGGGGGCCTCCGGTCATCAAGCTTCCTCCTTTCAGTGATGAAGCGCCCACCGAAGAGCATGCCAGAGCTGCTAGGGAAGGCCCAGAAGTATATGAATGCTGAGGACATCACAAGGGCCAGGCGAGGTGAATCCTCCCGAATAGGGAAAAAGAGAAAGGAAAGAGACAGAAACGACAAGAAGGAGAGTGAAAACAAGCGCAATAGGAAAGAGAGGGTACCTGCCAAAGGCCGGCTTGGTCCTGCCCCTCAGAGAGATCGACAAGTCTTCACTCCCCTCAATGTTGCTGCTAGGCACATCCTATTCCAGATCTAGGATAACCCCGCAATAAAGTG
This sequence comes from Ilex aquifolium, assembly GCA_951799425.1. Lineage (NCBI taxonomy): Eukaryota > Viridiplantae > Streptophyta > Magnoliopsida > Aquifoliales > Aquifoliaceae > Ilex > Ilex aquifolium. The sequence continues at coordinate 46,966,079 of OX637392.1, read as the reverse complement.
GCCAAGGAGAATGAAATCTCCCCCAAACTGCAGGAACCTGAACAAATATTGTCACTTCCATCGCGACCACGGGCATGACACCGATGACTGCTACGACCTCAAGAGACAAATTGAGGAGCTTATACAACGTGGTCATTTACGCCAGTATGTTGCTGGTAGGGGTTAGGCGCCACCACCGCCTCATAATCAAGAGGACCAACAACCCATCGGAGAAATTCACATCATTTCTGGAGGGCTCGTAGGAGGAGGAAAATCCCTCTCTGCTATGAAGGCCCATGCCAGAAAAGTTAGGCACCTCAACAATTTGCGCCCATCCAAGGCGCCCAGGCATGGAAACACCGAGGTCATATCCTTCTCAGACAAGGACCTGGAAGGAATCTAGCACCCCCACGACGACCCTCTGGTGCTTACTATGATCGTCGCCAACTTCCAGGTACGAAGGATTCTTGTGGATAGCAGCAACTCTGCGGACATCTTGTTCGCAGAAGCCTATGACAAGCTCAACTTGGGGAGAGAAAGACTGTAGCCCATCAGGTCATCTTTCATCGGATTCTCAGGGGATAAGGTGTATCCCCTAGGGTCTATCACCCTACCAGTCACCATCACCGTGGCACTGCTCAACACCCTAAGAGCAGTGCCCTCTACCTACTATCTTATCCTCCGTTTTTCAACCCTCAATGGAATCGGAGAGGTCCGAGGAGATCAAGTAGCTACAAGAGAATGTTGCGTCTCCTCTATGAAAACCAGAAAGCCACAAAAGGCCCTACAAGTGGAGGCCCTCGACCCGAGGGATGATGCCACATTAGAGAGAAGAGAACCAGTAGAGGAGCTCACACCAGTGGCCTTGAATGAGGAGCATCCAGATAGAAGAGTATACATTGGCTCCTCCCTTCCTGAGAATCTAGCCCGCCAACTTATAGATTTTCTGAAGCGCAATATAGATGTTTTTGCATTGTCACATGAAGAACTCGAATGTATCGACTCTGAGGTCGCTACACACCGCCTCAACGTCGACCCTCATTACAAGCCTGTTCACCAAAAGCTAAGGAGCGCCTCCACTAAAAGGGCGCAAGCAATGGACAAGGAGGTGACAAAGTTGATAGAGAACGGGGCGATCAGAGAAGTGGCATATCCTATGTGGCTATCAAATGTGGTGATGGTGACCAAAGCCAATGGGAAGTGGCGTCTCTGCGTCGACTTTACCGAGCTCAACAAGGCATGCCCTAAAGACAAATACCCGCTGCAACAAATTGACCTCCTCATCGACGCCACCACAGGACACAAATTGTTCATCTTCCTGGATACATACTCTGGATATAACCAGATCAGCATGCACCCCCAGACTAAGAAAAGACATTATTTATCACTCCGAATGGGACCTACTGTTACAGGGTCATGCCCTTCGGGCTAAAAAATGCGGGAGTAACCTATCAACGGCTGGTGAACAAGAAGTTCCAATCTCAGATCGGGAGAACAATGGAGGTATACGTGGACGATATGCTCGTGAAAAGTCTCACCGCAGCAGACCACATAGATCACCTCTAAGAAACCTTCGATGTTCTCAGGTCATACCGCATGAAGCTGAACCCTGAGAAATGTGTCTTTGGCGTCGGGTCAGGAAAGTTCTTAGGTTTCATGGTCAACCAGAAGGGAATTGAGGCGAACCCCGACAAGATCAAATCCATCCTGAACATGAAATCACCCACCTCAAACAAGGAGCTACAACGCCTCAACGGGAGAATTGCAGCACTCAACAGATTTGTTTTCAAGTCTACAGACAAATGCTTACCCTTTTTCAAGATTCTCCGAAAAGCCTTCGAATGGGGACCTAAAGCAGAGGAATCTTTTCAAAAGCTCAAAGCCTACTTGGCTACGCCTCCCCTCCTTTCACATGCTATACTAAGTGAAACTCTATATTTGTACCTTTCTGTTTTCCCATCGGCAGTAAGCTCCGTCCTCGTCAGAGACGACGATGGAGGGCAAAAGCCTATCTATTACGTGAACAAAGCATACCGATGAGAAGAAATAAGATATTCAGGACTAGAAATACTGACGCTCGCCCTGATCTCAACGGTAAGGCGTCTCCGACATTATTTCCAACGTCACACCATTGTCGTTGTCACGGACAAGCCTCTAAAGAGGATTCTGGGAAAGCCCTTTTTCCTCGTCTTCAGAACTGAGGCAGTCATACCCGTGGAGATCGGGGTACATTCTCTAAGGATCCAACATCACGATCCCGTCACCAACGAGGAAAGACTCCACATCAACCTCGACTTAGTGGAGGAGGCAAGGGAGATGGTTGTGGTCCGCAATGCGGAATACATGCTCCGCATGACAAGATATTACAATTCGAGGGTGAAGCCTCATTCTTTCCAACCAAGAGACTTGGTTCACAAGGAAGTGATTCTCACCACAAAGGATTTGTGAGAAGAAAAGCTGGAACCAAACTGGGAAAGACCCTACCGTATAACAGAAGTGGTGAGGCCAGACACCTACAAGATCTAGAATTCTGAGGGGAAGGTCTTACCCCATCCGTGGAACGCTGAGCACCTGAAGAGGTACTACTAATGACACCTTAGGAGAGTAGTAGTAAAGTTGGGGAACTTAATTTTATTTTTTTGTACCTTTTTTGGGTTATTACCCACTATTGTTTAGTATAAGCAGTCATTGAATGAATAAAATTTTCTAAATTGACTTCAAAAGTTCTTTGCATTCTATTTCAAAAAGAACATCAGTGGCAAAAAACCACTTTTACAAAACTAAGGCTTCAAACTGCTTTTCTAAAAAAAAAATCAAAAGTTCTCAGCACTCTAACTGCTCTCATGGTCCTCCTCATTCTCCTCCTCACCCTCGGCATCACTATCGTTAGATCCTCCATCATTATCATCAGGCGCCTTATATGGCACGAAGCCTAAAAGACCAATATCAGGGAAAGTAGAAGAAATATATCCCCGAAGCTCATCATAACCATCAATGAAGGCATCTGCAAGGCCACTCTCCAAATCACTCTCAGCCTTGACGGCCCTCTCACGAGCCAACAACAGATCCGCCTCAGCCCGAGAATCCCTCTCGTGAGTTGTTTTCACCTCTGCCTACGCTCTCAAGCAGGTAGCCTCTCTGAGCGCAGCCCTCTCGCGGGTCTCCACAAACTCAGCCTCTCTGAGCGTGTCCCTCTCACGGGTCGCCAAAAGCTCAGCCGCCCTCTCGCGGGTTGCCAAAAGCTCTGCTTCAGCCCTAGTGCAAGCAGCCTCTCTGAGCGCGGCCCTCTCATAGGCCGCCACAAGCTCAGTCTAGGAAGCCCTACCATCAGCTTCAAGCTCAGCAATCCTCTCCTGAGCAGTAAGAAGCTCCTTTTGCACAGCCTCATGACTCCACTTCAACTGGCCATACTAAACAGCTCTTGAAAAAAAGACACACGAGGTAGTTAAAACCTGAAAGAAGGCAAAAGGAAAAATAATGTCAACACCAAATGAGGGACTGGAGAAAGGGAGACATCAGACCCTTAACTGAGCCAGACCTTCCATAAAAGTGTTGATGATACCCTCGATGCCCCGAGAACTAATCTCATTAACATCTGTCGGAAACACAAACCTCCCAAGTCGATCTCCAATGACTCATACGTCGCCCAACATGGAGTCAATCCGAATAGGTGTTCCTATAGAAGTTCCCACTGGAAGAGTCGATGAACCGGGGGTAGGAGGTGTGGTCGACAAGGGAGTCTCCGGAGTGACGGTCACATCTGAAGGAGTCGCTGATCGAGGAGACACCACAGGAGGAGTCATCTCAGAGGAGCCTGCCAAAGCATCACTTACCCTCGCCACCTTAGAAGGAGGAGTGCCCCTAGTAAAATAACGGGACTCTACTACTTTCCTGTCTATTGTAGAAGGAGAAAAGTGTTATCGTAATAAAAACCAAGTAAAGAAGGGGAAGACAAAGGAATCAACATACCCTTTCTCTTCAAAAAGGAACCGTCAGGTCTCAAAAAGGGTGCACCAGCCCTAGCACCGACGGTAGGAGAGCCTCTAGCTCCACCCTCTTTGAGCATGAGGACTCCAAAATCTTTTACAGGGTGAGCCCTCACGGCCTGCAACTTCCATTCTTGATCCTTGGTGAGCTTTGGAGAACCTGTAAGGGATGTAATAAGTACACATTTGCAAAGAAGACAAAGGGAAAAGAATAAGTGTGGGCATACCAACTCTCCTAGGAGTGTCCCATCTTATTGGTACCAAAGCTCAATCAGCCTCTGAAGCCCACTCTCCACCAACGAATATGAAGCGAGACTTCTAACTATGGCAGTTGGAGCGCAATCCGGTAATCAATTTACCTCCCCTCATAGTAAAGTAGAATCAGTCTGGATTGGGAGCAGGAGTCTCACTCAAAGTATAAGCTGCACATAATTCTTCAGGAGAAGCATCCTCATGATACACCTTTCTCCACAGTGTAAGAAACTCCAGCAGAACTCTCCAGCCATTGGATGCTTCTAATTCTTGCTGATGGGTCAGGCCCAAGGGCCCAACCCACGATAGTGAACCCAGTTTAGATTAAAAGCTCAACTTAAAGAGATCCAGTAAGTCTAGCCCAAAGGGGTTCATGCCCAGTCAAGCTCATCAGGGTTCGAGGAGCTACATCACCAAGGAGTCAGCAGGGTCATCCAAGAGCCTCATCCACGCCGCCTTGGAAGAAGTCAACCATCACATCATCTTTTGACCGAATCTTATGGGGAGCGTCATAACTGCCTCATCCGTTATGAAGATGGCACCAGCTCCACCAAATTAGCCTTCTAGTTACTAAAAGCCCGCCTCAATCTGTTAAAGAGGCGACTATAAATTGTAAGCCCCGCCAATACTTAGGGGGCATCACACTTAACTGAGCACATCTGCTACCTCTCTACCCTGTCTTTCATAGCTTGTATCTCCCTGCTCTTGTGATACACCTTGAAGTAATAAAATACCAGGCGACCCTAGCCCTTCAAAGTGGACGTAGGTCACATTGGCCGAACCACTATAAATCTTTGTCTCGTTTATCTTATTATCTCTCTCCACTTTATTACTGCATTTATTACTGATTATTTGACAAGTGGTGTGCAAAGTCAATTTGTGCATCATCACTTACCATTATTGTCACAAGGTTGGACATTATTCATTTAATTGCCCTATTAGAAGATTACATGTGAGTTCAAAGAATAATAGGGATTCTAAAGGATCTAAGATGATTTGGGTGCCAAAAGTCAAATATTTAGTATTGTCAACATGACATATAATTTCTTTCTTTTAATGAAAATATGTTTGCTTAATTGTTTTATATTTAATTTTATTTGTAGTAGTGTATTATGAGATAAGGGATACATATTAATATTTGAAGCTAATAAATGGAAATGTATAAATGAAAACATATTTGCTGATTGCATTCTACTTTTGGATAGGAGTTTTTGAAATGTATATAAATGACTTGCTTGACAAAATGCCTATTCATAATTAAAGATGAATCGTGCAAGCATTTTAATCTTGGTTTTATTGAGTTGTATATTTGGAACTTGGAAATAAGAAAGCTTATGTTTTGTGATATATGTCTATTTGTACTACTAACAAGGTACATGCATATGATGAATTATACCACATGAAATAAGTGAACTATTTGTGGTATTGATGTGTTAGAATGGTTTCATATTAAACATCGTTGAATCATGCAATGGTCAACTATTCTACTTAGTATTCCCAAAGTACATATATTTTGAAATCAAATGAAAAAGGGATACTATGGATTAATGTCTACATGAAACCTTAATGATTATATCATATATGTAGACTTAGGCTATATATTCTTATCTAAATACATGAAAAGTAAGGTTGTTGTGCATTTGTGTACCTTTGGATAATGTTATGAAAGCACTTTACTATATTTGGGGTATCTTAGGACACCTTAGTTCTAAATATTCAAACTAAGTGTAAGACTTATCTTTACCTAGGTTTCTTTTGGATATATATAAAAATTTGAGTTTATCATAAACAACTTAGAAGATTAGGCACACTATGAGTAGCGTAAAAATTATTTTTGTGCTCTAAGTAGTTTTGGCATAGGAAGCATAAGGTTAAATAGTTATTAGTCCTAACAAATAAGAGGATTCTTTTCTAAGGAAGAAATACTTGAACAATGTGCCAATAAATTCATCCTTAGGAAACTTGAGACAAGAAAATCCTAACGAATTTCCCTAAGAATAATGAAAATACTATATAACCTATACTCATGCTATGAGAATTTATCATTATAAAATGGTTTATAGTCACATCTCTTGAACTTAAAATGAATATATTTGTTAAGAGATGATTGAGAGAGAGAACATGGACTTAATGAGATTAGAATGACAAAGTTCAAACTATGAATGACCACTTTGTCTAATACATAATACATGCTCTCAAAGTTTTTCATGTGCTAGAAATGAAAATTGGAAAAATCATCAAAAGAGACACATCATATAGATAATGCATTTCTAAGCTTGAAAGTGATATTTATGGTTGGCATACATAATTACCTAGAAAAAAAGTAAATCTTAAAGAAGATAGTTAATAAAAGTTATATGGAATACATGGCAACTCATATGCCTTGATTTCTTCCTCCCAATCAATCAAGCTTAAACCATCTTAAAAGTCGAAAAGGATTATCATTTGTGAATTTAAAAGATTTATGCACAAAATCAGTTGGTATCCTTAATCATAAGGATCAATATTTTGTAAGATAGTATGTTGATTGACACTCATAGAACACATACCCCATAATGCTATTTAGGATTATAAATAGATGAAGCACATCATGAATGTCCTTTTGTATCAAACCACCACATAGGTGTATTTGAAACTTAAGGAAAACACTTGAACTAGCACTTTTGGTAGGATATCAAATATATTGATATTAGATATTAAAAGTTCTTGTGATTTTGTCTCATCTATGATAATTAGGCTCTCTTGATATATGTCACTTGCATATTTAATAAGTTGTGAACTTGAGGCGTAAAGGAATTATTTGAAATGTATGACATGTTTAAAATGTTTACAATGGAGATATGGAATTAGAACTTGTTAGCAAGGTTTATGATGAATCTCCAAACTTGAATGACAATTTGAATTAAAAAAAAAAAAAAGGAGCATATGAATTATTAAAAAGGCTAGAAGTTGATATTTTTGAAGATCATATACTCTAAGATTATGATTTGGAAGATGCTTTGGACTATGGTAAATATGTACTTGATGTTTATGAGACATATGCATTAGTTGAAGGGGAGCCTCTATTGAAATAGAAACGGGGAGAAAATATGGAATTGATGTTTCATATTACATGTGTTGATTCAAGGATGAAAATGATGATCAGTTAGTGATGAAAATCATACTATTCCAAAATGAGCTTATCATGTATGAATGTTTTATGCTTGAAAACGTTATGATATCTAAATGTGCTTATCTTGGATAATGTGATAATAAATGGATGATATATGTATTTGAAATCCTAATACTTAAATGGACATCATATCTTTTGGAAGCTCTTAAATGAATGCATTATATTTTTTGATATTTCTCTTGCAAATGACTTGTGATTATTAAATGAGAGATATTTAGAAATATTTCCCTACTTGCCATGTTTTTGCTTAATTGAGAGAAATGGATGATTTACATGAATTGGGATTAAATGAGTATATCTAATTGGGCATCTCTACCCTTGGCAAGTGATTGATAAAATGATATATTTATTTTGATAATGCCAAAGAGGGAGAAATATATGTATGTGTCTATAAGCTTACAAAGAAGGATTTTGAATTTTCTAGAGGTCATCTTTTTGACAAAACATATACATATGATGATTATCACTTCATATCTTTCAAAAACACCATTGATAAAAACTAGCATTTTTAAATGATACCTGTGTTAAGGGGGAGCATTTCATGCACATCAAAATGCTAATGTTGAATGCATATGCTTAATAGAGTCATTGATAGGACATATATATGCTTAGGTTGAGAATATGAAGCTAGGTTTTGCTATGAGATGTCGTTGATAGAGTCAAAGGAAGAGAAGTGAGAAATAGTAGCATTAATATACACGCACACACTTAGGGGGAGCCTATGTCTTTTGGATTAATATGATTGATGTATATTTGATGATGTCAAAAGGGAAATAAATATTGCATTGATATATTTACATTTGACAATGTAAATATATATAAGTTAAGTGAGAAGATGACTTATATGTATAATTGTAATATTGTGTTTGTCATCATCAAAAAGGGGGAGAATGTTGACCCAATGCTTGGTTAAGAAACGTTTTAATGATAACAAAAACTCTTGTGTAACTAACCATTTTCTTGTGAACTTAGTTGATAGTGTTGCACAGGTTTGACACAAGATGAGAAAGCTTGGATGTTCAATGTGCTACACTATGTATGAAGAACCAAAAGAGACGATGTGATGATTTAAGATGAAAAGAAAGTAAGAGAAAGACCATCACTAATATTGGTTGAGTGAATATGAGAAGATGGAACTACATGAAGAGATTGAGCATCATGGATATAGGTGGCTTAAAGTAGTTGATTGAATGAGAAGTGCATGGTATAGAAATTTATTCAACAACTCTGTCGGTTGATGCGCATATGAGGAGAACTTGAAGATGTTAAGGATCATTGTTATATGATCATCATTCAAGTAAATAATGTGATTATGTTGATTGAGAAGAAGAGTTGAAAGATCAATGCAAAGAAGTGAAAGAAATAAACCAAGAAGGAAAAATGTTGAAATTGTTAATTTGACATAGTCTAAGTAATATGGGAATATATTTTGACACAGAAGCCTAATTGATTTGGTTCAAGTGTGGATAGAAAGAAGACTTCAAGATCTACAAGGTTGTGTGAAATAGTAATTTTGAGATTTGGATGTCTTCTAGGTGAAACAGGGCATCGAAGTTGGAGCTAATGCATTAAAGGCTGACAGTGGAGAGTTTCAAGCATGTCTCGGTATTATGGACATAAAACTTTCTACTCAAATGTCCAAATGACATGATTCCAATGGGGTTTGAAAGTAGACATCAAGGGATACAATTTTGTCTATTCAAATTCTAACATTTTCAGGGTCAAAATCGCATTGGAAAAATGTGACAATGCCCAGATCCGGTATACCGGTTGGATGAAGAGGTATACCGGATGAGGAACCGGCATGCCACAAGGGTTGAAGCGGAAGGTCTACGAGCTCCCAGCACTTTGCTCTGCAAAGTGAACCGAAAGCCTCTGCATGATGTCGTTATGCCGGATGGAGAAGTGACAGAGACTTCAAACACACATAAGTGTTGATCCGATATGTCGAATGAGGAACCGGCATATTGGTTTGTGTTCGTTATGTCTTCTAACGGCTAGTTTTTCTTCCCCAATTTATTCCTCTATAAATGGAGAATCAAAGGCTATTGAAGGAAAACTTTTTTGGGGAATTATTTGGGAGTTCTTGAGCATTCAAAGGGTTATTTACATTTCAAGAAAAGATCATTATTGTGAGATCTTGGCTACTAGGCCAATTGTGAGTGTCTCCTTCTTTGAGTTTAATTGAGTGAATTTTTGCTTGTAAAGAGATGAGATATTATTGTATTGAGTGAGCTTGAAAGTGTATCTATTGAACTTGAATTGTAAAGGTGAGTTTTCACCTATCAAAGAAGACAAGGTTTATAAGGGGTTTGATCTTCACTTGTTGAAGGAGATCGTGATAGTGAAAGTAGCTCCGTGGAGGAGGGGAAGAGAGGACGTAGGCTATCGTGGTTAAGGCCGAACCTCTATAAATCTTATTTGTCTTTCTTCTTCCCTACTACTTATCATATACATCATCATCTCCATCATATCAATAATTAAATTACCTATCATATACATAATCTTATTAATCATACAACCATTTATTTTGTATAACTCCTCATATAATTGTTTCCATTGTATAACTCCTCAATTCCCGGGCAATCGCACCAAAAACTCGTGTTCCTTTTGGATTTCGTTCTTGATCAATGACAACTGCAGCATTGTCAACATATCGTATTTTCAGACCGTTGTCACGTTTGAGTTCTTTACATGTATGTATAATTACAGCTCTGATCACTTCTGATCTTTCTAGAGGCATATTGGGTACTACTTCTTTGATTATAGCAAGAATAACGTCACCAATATGAGCATATCGGCGATTACTAGCTCCTATGATTTGAATACACATCAATTCTCGAGCCCCGCTGTTGTCCGCTACATTCAAATGTGTCTGATGTTGAATCAACTTTTTTTTTTTTATGTTCTTTCAATGCAAAGGGTGAAGGAAAGAAATATATATACATTTGTTTGTCCAAAAATAAAGAAACCTGCGATTGTTTTTTTCATCACAAATATCTCTTTCCTTTGGTTCCACATCCCTATCCCGCAATAATGAATTGAGTTCGTATAGGCATTTTGGGCGCCGCTATTGAAATCACCTTTCTGGCTACAATTTCTGAAACTCCGCCAATCTCATAAAGTATTCGACCTGGTTTAACTACAGATACCCAATCTTTGGGAGATCTTTTCCCTAAATCCCTTTTATAGTTGATTTCTGTAGGTCTTACTGTAACTGTTTGTCTAGAAATAAACGTATCCATATTTTTCCACCACGACATGCATATTGTGTCATTGCTCATCGCACTGCTTCTATTTGTCTAGATGTAAGTGGGTTCAAGTGCCTGAAGAGCATATCTATCGAAACAAATATGATTACCTCCACTCCATAAGATATTCCCTTCATTCTTCCTCTATGTTGTTTACGGAATCTTGTTCTTTTGGGGTTATAGTTGATGATAGTTTCTCAATTCCATCTCTGCTACAGAACCGGACACGAGAGTTTCTTCTCATCCAGCTCCTCGCGAATGAAATAAAAAATCTTTAATTAAGATATACATGGTATTTAATGAATAATACACTGAATCATGGGATTCTTTGAGATTTCATCTAATTTATTAGGAATTTTTATATCTTGTTTGGATATATAACTAAACATATCTTTTCTTTTTATAAAAAATTGATAGAAAATTTTGCGTTATAACGAATCTTTATTTTGTTTTGTCTTTTATCGTTTCGGTTCGGATAGCCCCAAATTTAGCAAAAAAAGAAAAGAAAGCTTTCGTGGGCGAGACTCTTTCAATATCTATTTTAGTTGTAAGGTTAGCCCATGACCTATCAGAATAAATGAATTGGTCCCTGGTTGGTTCCGCCATCCCACCCAATGAATCATTAGGATTCGTTTTCAATAGAATCTTCTGCATTCACAGGTTTCGTCCCATTGCTTCTCGATTAATGGTTACGTCTTAATTCTACAATGGAGCTCCTAATACAATTTGTTCTAAAGTCAATCTCCTCAGTCTTTATTGGTTCGAGGCTCTTTCTTTTTTTTCTATGAACAGATTCATCTAATTATGGACGAATCAGTATTGATGCTTTATTACACTGTCTTTTATGACCTAAAAGTGCTTGATTTATGAGCTTTACAGGCCGGAGACCCAGACCTCCCCTCTCTTCTCTCGGATGGGGCCTCTTGTCCCTCCCCTGTCGCATAAGGAATGTCTAAAGACAGAAGTTCTATTCGATCCAGCCAGATTTTTCAGAACGTTTTCAACCCCCTCCCTCCTATGTTATAAAAGGGAATTAAGAAAGACATTTTTTCTTTATCTTTACTGATACAGATGATTTTTCAGGCATCTATATCCTCTCCAATCTCTACTAATTATTAGAAAGGCATTGAGTCAGAAGAGATTCTACACCTCGAGGTAGGAACGTGGGATGGAGGCGGTAGAGAGAGAATATTGAACCTACCTCCTTCCACTAATAATCTGAGGCAGTCTCTAGTCCAGTCTTGTATCCTCTCTAGGGAGGAGGAGTAAATACGATATACTTTTATAGTAAAAAAAAATGATTGCTTTCAAGCTTTACTAATAGGGGCATAGTTGGAGTCAAAGGTATTTGACTCTTATTCTGACATTTGAATAAATCCGCTATTACTTACTACTTTTTAGGGATTTTTGCAAAGAATGGTTAGGACATAGCATAGCCCCTTGGAAGGAGGACTCTCTAGAGGAGTCGAGTTCAAGGCATCAATATTCATCATCTCCCTCACCCAACTCATCGAATACTATAACAGCTATTAGGGCCGGAACGAGAATAATCAATCCGCCTCGCCTATCAATTATCGGAGAAGGCCTTGACCCCCGAGCCTTCCCAAAGGCTATGTGAAACTCTATAGAGGGCATATATCTTCCTAAAAAAACCGGAGAGGCGATAATGAATGGTCGAGTCATATTTGGGGATCTATATCATAACATTAGTTGGAAGGCTCTTCCGTAAGAGAGAGCCGAGAGATAGAGCAGAAATCCCAGAGAATCACTAGAGATAAAGGAATAGAACTCCTAGTGCTGAAGGCTTCCACTTTATCTATATCGTTCGGGCATCTCCTTGACCGAATGAGTACTGAAGAAGCTTGAATTTGCTCTTAACGTTAGTGCGAAGAGAGTCAAGGTATTCCTCTATCCTTCTCTAGAGGATTCATTAGAGGACCTATATTTCTTCCTGATTGGCCATTGATAGATCAGACTATCACCTCTTTTTGTTGAGATTCTCTTATACAACGAACTTGTTTAGGTCAAAGAAGAGGGAGGCTAGGAATCAGGAATCTTCCCCTTTGCATTTCTTATATGAAAAAGAAAACCACTAGGAGCCTCTTCTTTGAACCTAAAAGATTGGATATCTGACATTTCCATTATTAGTAAGCCTTTGTTTGAAAGATGTTGATGCATTTTTGGTGATGGTAGAGCCCTTTTACTAGTAAGGCTCGTAAATGAGATTTGGGCACCTTATCAGACGAAGTTGTTAGACCGCTTCGGATAGTTTGTTTTCAACCCAAAAAAACCTGACATCACTTGTGTTTTTGCAACATCTTCGGTAAGTTCTGTGCTAGTCATAGCATCCGAAGCTATGATGAAATATCCTAGCTTCCGCATCAGAGTTGGCACAGCGAATGCCCATAGATTAAACGGGGGACCCAACTCGATATAGTGAGCTTGATATCGCATTTGCTAATCTTCCCCTATTTAAAGGATTTTTAGAGGAGCTTACTAATATATAAGCCAAATGAATTAATCTGCAAGGCTTTAGTTTGTCATAAGGTTCCTCCTGTACGCCCGTCAATGGATTTGAGTATTTGCTGACAATGTCCTTACCGGAAATGGGTATGTATTGAGAGTGAAGGGATTGATTTCGCTCGCGCATTGAGAGTTTTGCATGAAGCCTTTTCTTAAGGAATCTTGTACCTTGACCCACGTAGATATTGAGTTTAGTTCATCCATATTGCCTTTTTGAAATGAAAAAGCTCTTTCTGAACAGGGTTAGAATGAAGGAGATGATCGAGTTTTTTTTTGAGTTTCGATGGGCTTCTTTCTCCTGTAAAGTCGAACCTAGTTAGTCTTTTCTAACCTAAAACGTTGATGGATATTTCTATGCGGAGCTTAGAGCAATATAGTTCGCTCCAAGGGAAAAATGGAGTGGAGACTCCTTTTCCCATATCGTCTTTCATCCATTGGTGATTAACTCACACAACCTAATTTTTTTTTTCCTTTTTTTTTTTTTTTTTTTGGAGGGGGAGGGGAGAGGGGAAGGAGGCTTGAACCCTTGACCTCAAGAAGACAAAGTCTTCCCAAGGTAAAGAGTATCATTGGACCAAAGACCCATTAGTCGCACAACCTAATTCACCCCCTCTTAGGTTGCTTTTGGGCCAATAGGGTAACTATGTAACTTTTTAGATGTTTTTAGGTCAAACTAATGTTATCATTGAATCCGGGAGGCCAAAAAACTTTGAGATATGCATTTGACTTGCGCAGTGGTTTGGAGGGGTAAGACGATACTTTATTCTATAAGTGATCAAGAATGTTCATTGATTAAGACATTGGTGGATTAAGATGAATCTCAAGTGTTCCAAAATCACTCAAGATGGTTGAGAGGTTTGAAGTTGAAGAAAAGAAGTTTGGAGGTATTCAGAAAGGAAATGATTGTATACTATTTCAGTATTTTGAGCATACATTTTTACTCCAATGTTTGATTGAGCTTATTCTTGCGGCATTGGAATGAAGTTTGTAAGCTCTATAAAAGTGTATTTCATAAATTAATCTATAACTAGGCCAAAACCGGGCTGAAAGTTTGGGTCCATCCGAACATAATCTAAAATTTTTGACAGAGAGTTCGCACCGATCGGATGGAAAATTTTTGTCCGGATGCGCATGCGTTTTTTGCCCCGATCAGTTTGTGTTGTTTAGATCAGTTTGTGACCCTATAAATACCCTAGGGATAAGATTTAGGGTTTGTTTGTACATTCCAACCCTATGAAACTTAAGGGAGGCTTGAAGAGAGAGGAAATAAGAGGAAAGAGAGTAGATTGGGCTAGAACTAGAGGAGATCCACACATAGGAAACCACATAAAATACTTTTAGGATAAATTTTCTTCAGAATCAAGGTAGAGTTTATTTCTCTTTCTTATTCATTTATATATATATATATATATATATATATATATATATATATATATATATTGACTCTAATTCGTATATATACTATAACTCTACAATTGTTTTGAATTTCTTGCAAAAGTATAATTTGTTTTGCTAGAAAAATACCTAATTTACATCTGATGTACGTTTTTTGTTCTTAAAATCGTAGATCTTGAATAATGTCTAATTGATAATATTTTTTTTTTTTTTGCGATCTCATGCATGTTTTATTGAAGTTTCCTCTTCTTTAAGAATTGTGGAACTGTTATTCGTGGTACACATGGAGTTTATTAAAAAACATGATTTAAATCTCTTGTATGAGTGGGTTTGATGAACTTAAATGCACTCAAACTTACATCATAGAGTTTTTAGATGAGTTTCTTACCAAGAAGAGTTTAGGGTAATTTAGAAGCCGGTACAAAAATTTAGACTTATTTGAGCTAAACTACATTAAAAAAACTTATTTTGCCCTAAGTGCATTTTTTTGAAAAAAGACTAAAAGAGTATTTATTATTTCATTACTCTCTCTCCTCTCTCTTCATTACTCTTTCACTCTCTCTTTTCTATTTTCTCTCTATCTATTTCTCTCTCTCTCTCTCATATTGATAAAATTTTTTTAAATATGTAAAGATTTGATTTAATTTTTTCATCTCTCTCTCCCCTTATTTTTTCTCTCTCTCTCACTCCTTCTCCCCTTATTTCCTTATTCTCTCCCTTTTTCTCTCTCCTTATATCAATGTTACACAACACAATTATACTAATCAGTTACACCAGAACATTCCGGCCTACTTTTTGGAATTAAAACTCCAAATCTTTTCTTTGTTCACAAACATTTCGGAAATATTATTTTGGTTTTTAAAATATTTTCAAAATATTTTTTTTTCTCAATTAACCAATACTATGTACTGAGAAGAAATTTTGATCCTCGACATGGAGTGGCTCCTTAAGCAACCAAGACCTTTTGAAGAAAAGCATGGTTGGAAAGTCCTGTTCTTTTCTGATGTTTACCATGCAGACAGAATCAGAAAAGGATTTGGTGCAACTTGGTTGGGTTTGTTTTGTCTTGCAGTTGGACATTTGACATGTGCAGGAGGATCTAGGGAGGTTTTGCACAAAATAATACAAATGATAGTGATTGAAATAGATAATCATTAGGGAGGTTTTGCAGCTGTGAGTAGTCTAGGGACTAGGGAGATTAAACAATCTATGTTTTTCACAGGTCCAATGAACTTCACTCTAAAATAGAAATAGTTTGCTCTTGCTCCATTGCTTTGAGACATACTTATATGATATTTTCACTTAAGGTTCCTTTTAATTTTTTAATCTTTCTTTTGATCCTTGCATTTTGGTATTTTGAGAAATAGTATTACATCTTACATTCTTATGTTTTAACAAGTCAAAAAATACACGAGTTATGTGTTAAATTTAAATGGTCATTTGAATTAGTGTTGCTTGTTAAATTTGGGGATTATTTTTTACTATTTATATTATCAAAAATATGATTTTAATATAATAGATGATGATTTATTGGTGGACTCTTTGATTATGTAAATCAATAAAAAAATTATTGCAAAATTTTACATAGAAATATATAATTTTCGAGACATGATATGACATCAAACATTATTTGAATAGGTGATTGAATTGCATACACTATGACATAAATATTGTAGTAAGGCTCAATAATGTTAGATATATTTTCTTTTAGTATTTTAGTTTTGATTATTAACATATTTCTTTTGTTTGTTTCTAAAAATATATCCAAACCTTTAATAGTTCATATCAATCAATGAAATTTTTTAATCCATATTTGTGTCCACCATAAAGTGAAATGCTGGCTCCGCCTAAGCCTCACCAAAAAGCCCAAAGCCTAATGGGTCGCCCACTGCCCGTACACGTGGCAGGGTTTTGGTAGCCCGCTAGCCAACAGGTAGGGCCTAGGCCATGTCTTTTAGGGCCGGGGACTTGGCGAGCCGGCCCGTTAAGAAGCCCGTTAGCCCTATTTAATATACCCGTTGGAATATAACTATTGAGCTGACAACTTCCATTACTTTTGAAAAATTACAGATTCTTCCCCCCTTAAGGACTTTCCCTTAATTTAAAATAAATACAGTTTCCCTTAATTTCATAGTTGTATTGTTTATTTGATATTTGATCTATAACTTTTATAAGGTTGAGACTTGAAAATAATTAATAATAATGTATGTGTCAACTTAGTTGGGATGTACTCAATTTGTAGTGATGTAAAATAGTCTCACTCATCAATCAATTTGCAATACAACATTGTAACTTTTTATGAATATTTGTTAAATTCAATCAATATGAATAATTTTTTTGTTAATTTATTTTTTCATACCAACTTCATGTAATTGATGTCTTTTTGTAATTTTTGCATAAAAAATAAATTTTTTGATGTCTTTTTGAATTTTTTTACATAAAAAATAGTTTTTTAATAAAAATTTTGTTTTCAGGCCCAATGGGTGGCCCATAAGGCCCAACTCGTATTTAGCTCATTTTGGCCCAATATTCCGGCACATGGGCAGGCCTAGCCCAGCCCGTTGACTAGTCAAAACCCAGAGGCTCAGCCCACGGGCGGGCTATGGGCTGAAAAATCCTGGCCCGGCCTGGCCTGTCGCTTGGCCTGGGCTCGTGGCAGCGTTTGAGCCTCAATGGGGGTAAAATAATTCTATGCACTGTGCAGACCTAGAGACTGGAATCATAGAAGTTATTTTCATCTTTAAACACTAGACATTTAGCTTGAAAACAGCCTGATTAGACTTAAAATGATAAGTATAAACCGACTTTGCTTGAATTTACTGCTAATGAATTGGCTTTTCCAATTGTTTAAGCATCGTGATTCTTCATTTAGCTAAGATATTATCATTTTCTTCACCTAATCTGTGACGTTTTGAATGGGACTTGAGAGAGAGAGAAGCAGACATTTGCTTGGATTCTTATATATATGTTCCACCATTTGCAGTAGCAAAGTGAAGCAATGAATGAGATTTGTCAAATTTTAGCAAAAGTTTATTCTTGGTGGATTTGTTGTTTTAAATCATCGTGGCAGATTTAGAAACTTGGGAAAGAATTGAAAGTGGGTGTGCTTGACTTAAGATGGATATCTTTTGGCTCTATGTTAGATCATGGGTTTCTCATCTTGGAATGTAACAGAAAATGCAAGGATCTCGTGAACTTCAATTTACATGTGATATTTAAAATAGGGTAGGAGTAAATGTCAAATGGTGGAAGGCATATTGTGGGGACATGGCTATCAAAGTTGATAGGGGTTCATGATTTGGCTTTGAAACATTTTAGAATTGTTTTGATGGGACAATGTTATTATATAATGTATATAAATTAAATCATTAATTCTTGGTGATATTTAAATCATTAATTATTGCATAATCAGCCTTCCAAGTCAGCTGCTATGACATTTGACAGCTTTATTAAATGACATGACAGCTGATTGATTAGGCTGCCATGTCATTTGGACTCTTTATTTGATCTCTAATTTTGGTCAGCGTAGCATTACTTCCAATCAGTAAGGTTGATTAGGTTGATTATTGCCTAATCAGCCTTCCAAGTAGGTTGTCATTTCATTTGGACTTTTTATTTGGTCCCTAATTTTGGTCAGCGTAGCATTACTGTAACTTTTTTATGAATATTATATTTATATTCAAGTGTGTTGAGGGGGTAATAGTGTAATTTACTACCATAACTTATTGGCAGCCCATATACCACTCTACAACACCACCTATTTAGGTGGTATGAGATAAGCCCTTCTACATGGCTTGGACAGCACTATAACATATGGGCCAAGTGCGAGTTGGGATTTTAATCCCATTAATAATTCCTCGTGTAAAAAACACAAAAACAAAGTATAAGTGAGGTTCAGGTGCTATATATCTCTATCCCCCATTTAATACTGACCTAATACCAAAAACAAACATGCCCTTTATGCACAGGAAATTGGAGAGCTCGACAATTTTCAGTATTTAGTGGTTTTGCTAAAAACACCCTCTTGGCTTGTAGCCCAATTGTCATTTTTGAATGAATATCAAACAACAATATGAATGAATTGTTGTGCAAACATGCCTTTGGTCCCCCTGTGGGCCATACCTGGAATCAAAATGATAGAAAGCTAATGTATTGTGTCACTGATTTGTTGTTCAATTGCTGTGTTGATAATTTATGGATGAGTTATCCTTTCTTAGAATGGGATTGTATTCCTGATATGGATGTGTCTGAGTTGCTTTTCTTCCAATAAAAACAATCCAAAAGGAGGAAAGAGAATAGAGAAAGTTGAGAATGATGCTAAACCCAAAATACAAAAATAATGGTACCAAACAGGTTAGCAATTCGATTGAGAGAACGGTATTACTATTTATTTTTTGACAAATGATGTGACTATGATTTCTTTGGCCTAATGATATGATTATTACTCTAATTTATACTAATTGCTGAATTTGTAAGACTCAAAGGTGACAGGTAATTGATTCCAATCCCATCAATATGGGTGATGATAATCGATTTACTATTTTATTTTATTCCATTAGTTCTGTAGTTGATTCACTAGAGTCTTCCCGTGCAAAGTACGGTTTTTTTTTAATACATTGGTTGAGTTACTATATGGTCAAAAGATTAAATGAGTTATTATGGTTAATTCGTAGTTAACAACTAAATGAGTTATTGTAGTTAAAAGATTAAAATTTATGTTACTATGATTAAATTGTTAAAATATTAAATTATAATATAAATAGTCAGATTTGTACGATCTGAGCCGTTATTGTACTTTATGTTATGATAATTGAAACTATAGCATCAAATCGGTAGTATCTCATATTATAAAATTGAGCCGTATGACATGATCCAAAAATGTTATAAAGTTACTATCGGACTAATTAGTCCTATCCCAACATCGAAACAACATGCCGTAGATGTTGGATCACTCACCGTGTATTGATAGGTGATCTATTTTGATGAAATTGAAGGGAATAGTATTGGTATTGATCTAGATACATATTTAACATAAGGTGATTGAATTACCTATTGAATGTTTGGCCGTGAAAGATCCAATTTATCTTACTTCATAGCTGATCTGATTTTATTTGTTTTTAGTAGGTCACTATTATAGTTAAGTACGTTATACGCATCATTATTACTATGGTTGATATATCTGGTCCTAAGTTTCTTTCTCTAATTAACCCAATGTGCATAATTACACACATATAAAGTACACATTATGATCGTGAGTAAAAAGATGCATGATTTAGACGATTATTCTCTAACGAAAGAAATAGAAACGTAGATGAGACGTAACTTTTTTTATGATGAAATTGTATATGGGACCACGTGAAAGATTGTGCTATACACTAAAATTTCGTCCTTTTTCCACTGCTATATTGATTTTCCCACATGTTTCATACACATATTCCTCTTCAACATCTATCAAGTACATTAGAATTCATATATAATACTATGTTGCTAATCTAGGCAAAACCACAATGGAATACACAAACCCAAAATATATGTGAATTTATACCTATCGTGGTGCTTGAATTCTCTGAAATTGTTTGGGTCCTTACAAGTCAAGATACTTGTTTGGGTCCCATGAGAAAAAATCTGCATTTGCTTTCTAGTTTGTGAAGATATATCTATATAATAAAGTAGCTTACAATTCAAATCTCAAAAGATAAACAAAATGACTTTTGCTATTCGCGGTTCAGATCGCTTTAAATTTTACTTTAAAGTTAATCTAACGGTTAATATTAACACCCAAAATTTAATAGGAAAAATAGGTCTCTAAGGGTGTGTTTGGATTGATTTTTTAAAAGTACTTCTACAAATTTTTTTTCATAAGTACTTTAAAAAAAATAATAGTATTTGAAACCGCCCTACCACTACCTCTACCACCACCACCATCACCACCACCGCCACTGCCACCACCACCACCGCCGCCGCCACCCCCCCCCCCCCCCCACCACCGCCGCCACCACCCCCACCATCGCCGCCGCCCTCACCGCCACCACAGTCATTGCCACCCACCACAACCATCACCTTACCACCACCACTGCCGCCCACCACCTCTCACCTCCACTATAAACCAATGTTTCAATTCATTTATCTCTTCTCTATGTTTGTGATTTAATTTTGAATATGAATACAAATATATTTATTGTTTACTATTTTTTATTACACTGTGCCTTCAGGCACAGACAATAACTAGTATATATAGAGAGAGAGAGAGAGAATACGCTTTCTAGTTAGTGGAGAGAGAGAGAAGGGTGACAGATAAGATGGAGGTTGTACATCACTGAATTTAATGTGTGGATGGCAAATAGAGGCTCGTGAAGTTTTGAATGCTGATCCAATTAAATCATTGTATTTTGTTTTTAACAACAGAAAAATAGTTATGTTTATCACAAAACAAATATATCAATTCAAGTCGAATCGTGTTATGCAATATGCATATTCTCTAGTAATGATTATCATTTGTGACATATTTTTTTTTGATAAATCGTCCACAGGGTTGTGTTACACACTAAGGGAGCTGGTGTTTCAGTGCTTCAAATTTAAGACTTTGAGAATTTGATACTATTTACTTGTTACTCTAAAAAACTCATAACGTGGGTGTGTTATAAAAGCATTTATTTACAAATATCGTCCATGTGTGTGTACTTGTCAATTTGTTAGGAAGACATAACAAATGAGAGTTTGAGCCTTGTTTATGCAAGTTAGTAGGAGTTTACTTGCAATTATCAGCAGAATTGAGAATAATAAATACTTTCTTGAACTCATTATATGAATATTTTTTTTACCTTGAACTTTTTAATTGTAATAAAAAATGTATGCTACATAAAGCAATAAAACAATGGCATTTCCTTGTGTCTAGTGATCGACAACAAAGCGCCTTTTTTTTTTCAGCTTGTCGAAAACTTGAACAGAATCGAAGTCTTTGACAAGGTCAATGAACAAATTGAGTATTAAAACAAGTTTCTAACAAATGGTACAAACAATGTGTTTAGATGATATGAAAGCATGAGAAGTAATCACTAAAAAAAGAAGCAAAATGTTCAAATGGTACAAACAATGTGTTTGTTGTATTAAATTTTACGAATTCAAATTAGAATATATTATCATTTGATCTAATTGTGATCCTAACCAACTTATATTTACATGTATATAAATATACAATGAAAATTAAGCGAGATTTTTTTTTTTTTTTTTGAAATTGAGCCATGTTGAACCATATCTCAAAAAGAATTTTAATATTGAACGAATTTGAATATGAGGTTGATTCGAATATTTGGAGCTGATCTTTTGTGCCCAATTTTCTCGTGGACTTTACCTTTTCTGTGGACCACACAGCCTCCCACGCTTCTCCCGCGCACCCACATTTGATTTTAATCTCCACGTGTTACCAGTTTCACGGCTTCTTCATCCTGATTTGGACGTGTCTGAGTTGCTTTTCTTTCGGAAAAATAAAAAGGAGGAAAGGGAAACTTGAGCGACTTTGTAGAAAGTTCAACATCAGTCCGATACGTGACCGAAAAATATTGTGGTGGTCAATTGGGACGACTATCAAAAATAAAAATAAAAATGGTTCCAAACAGGTATGCAATTTGATTGATTTGTACCGTATAATTTATGCTATTTGAAACTATAGCATCATATTGATATTAATTTTATATTATAAGATTGAGGCCTCTGACATAATCCAAAAATGGTATAAAAGTTACTATATATCTAACTAATTTAGTCCTATCCCACCGACTAACGCCAAAACAAACATGTCATAGACGTTGAATAACTCATGGGCTACTGATAGGTGATCTATTTTGAGAAATTGAAGGGAACGGTACTAGTGTTGATCTAGATCCATATTTTACGTAAAAAATGAATTGAATTACCTATTGACTGTTTGGTTGTCGGCAAGATTCAATTTACTTAATAGTTCTTTTACTTGGTAGGTAGTATGGCTGATTTTTTTCTTTTATATGCGAAGCTAGGTCACTATTATCATTAAGTACGCTACATGCATCAATATTAATACGGAATATCATATTTGATGAGTCCAGATTTAACTGGGTCAGGCCCAATCAATTAATTATGCCCGAATCAGCTACAAAGTGAATCAAGTCCAGTTCGTGGATTCGGCCCAACACAAAGTTCAGGGAGTCCAAGAAGAATTAAATCACGTGGAGAACAATTATCGAGATACTCACTCTCGAAGATTAAGATAACCTGTTATGACACTTACCTTTTGTAGTTACTCAGAGAATTAGTACATTTGCCCTCACATCACCGCCTTAACCAAAAGCTATGTGCCTATAAATTGTAAATTCTCTCTATATGAGAAGGCACCTCTTGAGATCTCTCTACAAACTCTCTACACACTCCGCACATAGTTTTTCTCTCTTCTAACAATCGTATCCCTCCCGGGGCTAACCATTGTTCTCTCTCTCGTTCACCTTACTTAATCAATAAATGGTCTCCCTGCCACCGTTGCTGTTTCTTAGAGTGGAGTAGGTCACCCGGATCGAACCATTATATATCTACCTGTTGACCCGATATTTACATTATTTTTATTGATTGCTCTATTAATTGTCCATTAATTACACTTTATCACACACTCGATTGTTGATCTTGCATAAGACCATTTTGTGTATCATCAATATTCATGAATCTCTATTACAAGGAAACCAAAAAAGAACGATGGTCGATCAAATCATCTTAAAATAAAGTTGGGTAAGAACTTATTCTACATGAATTATATTTAGATCACATTCTTTTTTATCTTAATTTGTTGATAAGTCTATTAGGGCATACTTAGCTGGAATGAGAAGACGTCTAGTGTTTGTGTTTGATACCTCTGGTCCCAAGTTTCTTTCTCTGACTTAGCCCAATGTGCGTAGTTGCACATATATAAAATACACATTACGATCGTGTGGCAAATGATACATGATTAAGACGATTATTCTTAAACCAAAGAAAGAGAAATATATATATATAGATGAGACATACAACTTTTTGTGATGAAATTTGCTACCATATACACATGGGACCGCGTGAAAGATTGTACTTTACACTAACATTGGGTCCTTTTTCCACTTCTATATTAATTTTCCCACATGTTTCATACATAAATTCCTCTTCATCATCTATCCACTACATTGGAATTCATAAATTATACAATGTTTCTAATCTAGGCAAAACCACAGTTAAATACACAAACCCAATATGTATGTGAATGTGCGTTTGTACCTTACGTGGTGCCCAAGCACCTTAATTCTCTGAAATATTCAAACCCTTACCAAACTATAAAGATATGTTTGAATAATTTCATGGCACAAAAGAGCATTTATCACATGCATTGATGGATAAGGGTTGTGTTATTATCTCGGCAAAAAAGAAATTTGTAATAGATTTTTTGATTGACCCGTCTCGTTTATAGTTATTTACATCTATTTTCATTTTATATAATAATTACGAATCAAAAAGACATATGATCAAAACGATTCTCCCGGTTATAAAAGAGAAAAAAAAAAAAAACAAACCTAGCAAGATGGAGGGTCAGCTACTCATTTAATAAAATATCATACCAGTTTCTGTCCCCTACAAGTCAGATACTTTTATGGGCCCCATGACAAAATATCGTCATTTGCTTTAGAGAGAGAGAGAGAGAGAGAGAGAGAGATGGGTGACAGAAAAAGAACTATTATTTCAACTTTCAATGATTCGATCTAAAAGACGTATGTTGAGACTTTGATACATTTACTTGCTACTCTAAATAACTCATACGAATATGATCCATGTATGTCTGTGTACTTGTCAATTTGTTAGGAAGATATAACAAATGATAGTTTGAGACTTGTTTGTGCAAGTTATTAGTAGTTTACTTGCAAGTATGAGCAGAATTGAGAATAATAAATACTTTCCGGAACTGATTATATGAATTTTTGTTTCTTTCAACTTTTAGATTGTAATAAAACAAAACACATGCTACATAAAGGCATAAAACAATGACATTTCCTTGTGATTTTGAAAGGGATAGTGAGAGATGAGTATTAAAATAAATTTCTAACAAAATGGTACAAACAAGTTGACAGAAAAGCATGAGAAGTAAGCACTAAAAAAAGAAACAAAATGATCCAAGTCTATGAAAATGGTTTCAACAAGAAATCAGCATAGATACATTTCCTTTCCTTGACACATTGATTAGGCTGCTTGTAAAGCCAAAGCTGACTCAAGTAGAGGTTAAGGGATCAACTACGATACCAAACAGTGTAATATCTTGTATTTCTCTCTCTCCTCTCTCTCTCTCTCTCTCACTCTCTCTGGCTCTCTCTCTCTTCAGTTGAATAACATGGCAGCAAGTTTAGTTTCATCATACAGTGGTGAATTTTAATTTTTTTTTTTATCCAAAACAGTCATTGTATGTCATTTCATTAAGTAGGAAAATTCGAGTTACAATCAATTTCAATAAAAGCCTTAAGTTCTGGGGGTGGGGATCCAACCCATCCTCGCGGAAGAGAGTTATGCATCATAGCGGATGCCACCCAATGAGCTGCCTTTAAATTGGCTCTAGGCTTATGTAAAAAACTAATTTTGTGTAATCTAGCCATGCATCTAATATCTTTTATCACTGTGTTGATTTCCCATGGGGGACGTTCTCTGTGGCGCTCAGCTTGATAGCGTTAAGGCAGTCGCTTAAGATTGTTACATTCATCAGTGAGCAAGCGTCTACCATAAGACAGGCGTGCCAGATCGCTACTGCTTCGGTGAACAAACTTGAAATAGCAAAGAGGACTTTTGAGGTTCCATCCATCAGGCCTCCCTTAGGGTTGAGAATAAGCACAACACAGGCAGTGATGATTGACCCAACTATTCTACCGAACCTGCCATCAGCCACCTATGACCTATTATTGGATCTTTGGACACCTTTCGTTGGGTCCCACTTTAAGGTTGGTACTGGAAAACTTTTCCTTGTGAAGGTTCCAAAATAGATGTGAAAGGAAAACGTGAGCTAAAAAAAAGGGATAACCCAATTGATACTCTTTACCTTTGACTTCTTGCCCCCCATCTTACATGGATATATGAGAATTCTTATTCACATCCTCTAGATAAACATTAATATTTGGAATACTCCCTGCATTATCTAAAATTATACTAACACCCCATGTTAATTTTTATCCCTTCTCACGCTAGTGGAATGGGTATATTTTATGTTTATATAGACACCAAATAATATGAACAAATTTTATCTATTTCGTCTGTAATATTTTATGTCTTCAAGCACACCGCTCTTTTATTTAATTTGTAAATTTTTGAAATATTTAATTATCTCATTCCAATTAAATTATTTCACTTGACTTATTTAGCTACTCCCTCCATCTTTGTAACTATTCTCATTATCTTTGTAAATTATTTCAAATTCAAATTTTCACTCATCTTTTTTAACTTTTTCACATTTAATAAAAATTATTTTAACTCATTAATAGGTAATTTTTTAGTAATATGAGAGTTAGAAAATAGTGGAATAAGGTGACGGTGGGGGGAGACAAATTATGTGCATTTGCACGGGGTGCCCACTAGTTCTATCTATTAACGACATTAACAAAACATGTTGAAGGTGAACTATCATGCAAGAGGTATGTTGAAATTTGATCCAAACTCTCTAATTGTTATGAATGAGAGTTTGTTGGGTAATCAATATAAGAGTGGATAAATTTATTATTGACCTAATCAAATAGGAAATACATTAGAATAGTTTTAATATACCATAAATAGGTTACAGTATTTTATCCATATAAATATGATTGAGTATTATGTAATCAGATTATTAGTTTTTCAATGAATAATACATCGATGTAGGTTTTTGATCTGTAGATGTAGGTATGGTATACTTGGAGGGTATGCTGTATCGAACCATGTTACATTTTGTGTCATATTTTTATTGTTTTTCCTATCTTTAAATTCCTATCTTCCAACAAGTATTATTTAAGTTAATTATCCATTGTGCAAAACCAACATAAACATTTCAGGTTAATCAATTTGTATACATGTAAATATTTTATGAGTATTTTTGTAAAACAACACTCCATGCTAATTGAGTTCACAAACGAAATCCGATAGTGCAAAGAGTAATGCTATACTTATCAAATTTTTTACCAAAAAGTATTTTTACCAAATGAGTTGGCAACTTCATATCCAATCAAAAACATTTTGATCAGCATTTAGTGAGTCCAAGAGTAATCTGGAGTTACCAACTCATTTGGTAAAAATATTTTTTGATAAAAATTTTGGTATACATAGCATTTTCCTTTTAATAATACAAGAAGTTATGCAATCTAAAAGGGGTGGTTGAAATGTTGTTATGTCATCTATTTTTTGGATGGTCAGAGTCATTACTTGTAATGAGTGTAATAAGTGAAGTGAATATATGAACTAGAGAAGAGTTCAGTAATATTTCAAACAATTGATAAGATGTCCTTGCAAATATGGCAACATATAGGGGACCTGGTTGAATTTTTTCCAAATATATGTTCTTCCATTAAGATTTAAGAGAAGGGTTTACATGGAAAAAAATTGAACTTTAGGGGCCTGTGTATAAAATATAAAAGGCCTCTGTGAAAAGTTTCAAAAATTGGGCAAAAATAGTCAGTCCAGTTGCGTGCGTCTACCAGTGAAATGTTTTTTCAAATT
Organism: Ilex aquifolium; assembly: GCA_951799425.1. Lineage (NCBI taxonomy): Eukaryota > Viridiplantae > Streptophyta > Magnoliopsida > Aquifoliales > Aquifoliaceae > Ilex > Ilex aquifolium. Next base: position 46,938,813 of record OX637392.1, on the reverse strand, counting down.
CTTTTTTTAGTCAATATTCATTCCCTTGGTAAATGACACATTGACAGCGATAGTTACTGAAAGTTGTAGCAAAAGGTAAGTAAGATTAAAATATTTGTTATAATTAAAAGGTTTAAATGTAAATAAATAAATTTATTGTAATAAAATATTAAACTGTATGTCAGTAAGATAAACGGTTGGATTTAAACCATTTGTGTCATTGTTAGATTTTTATAAGTTAAGGGTGTGTTTGGATAGTAGGTTAAGGTGGGTTAACACCCATAAGGATAGGTTATTAAGACAGTGGTCCTACAAATTCTTTGTTTGGGAAGCATTTTTTGAGACCGGATAACAATCCCGGGTCAAACCTTGACCCCGATTGCTACAGTACAAATTAACCCTCCTACATGGGTTAAAATTAACCCACCTCCCCCCTGGGTTTAAATCCCAACCGACTGGCTAAGTTGGGTAATTACTTGTCTACCCCTCTCTTTCTTTCTTCGTTTCAAGGCTGTGAAGGCGACAAAGACGTTTGGCTGTTGGTCTCTGGTAAGTCTCGCTTTCTCTCTCTCTCTGGACCAAGATGGAAGCAGATCTGGCTCACTGTGGAGATCCAGATCTGCTTCGATCACATGGCCAATGGAGATCCAGATCTATTTGCCCCTTTCTTTCTTCTGTCACTCTCATCCAAGCATCACTGTGAGAGCTCGTCCAAGGGTTATTGCACAGAGGCGACGAAGAAGACGAAAAGTGGAGCCTTTGTGTACCCAAGCTTGCTTGATGAAGTACTCGATCAAAGAATTTTCTTGCTTTTGTTCAATATCCATCTTTCAAAATCTTTGTAGATACACAGCCAATATATATATATATATATCTGTCACTACAACAAAAATCGTTTTTTGCGACGATTTTTTTCGTCGCGAAATTAAAAAAAATCGTCGCCAATTATTTTTTGCGACGATTTTTTTTCGTCGCGTGTTCGTCGCAATAGCCTCGTCGCAGAAAATATTTTGCGACGCAAATTTATTTTCATCGCAAAAAAATTTTTTTGCGACGAAAAAAAAACGTCGCCAAAAGTTATAAAAACGTAGCTAAAATCTATTCTACCAGCGTAACAAAATAAAAAATAATAATTTAATTAATTTTTCGCGACGTAAAAAAATCGTCGAGAATAAGTTTTAAAAAAATAAAAATGTAAAAATAATAATTTAATTAATTTTTAGCGACGTGAAAAAAATCGTCGCAAATAATTTTTTACAAAAATAAAAAAATAAAAAAAATAATTAAATTAATTTTTAGCGACGTAAAAAAATCGTCGCCAATAGTTTTTTACAAAAATAAAAATTAATAATTTAATCAATTTTTAGCGACGGAAAAAAAAAACGTCGCGAATAATTTTTTATAAAAAATAAAAAATAATAATTTAATTAATTTTTAGCGACGGAAAAAAAACGTCGCGAATAATTTTTTACAAAAATAAAAAATGTAAAAAAATAATTAAATAAATAAATTTGCGACGTATAAAAATCGTCACGAAAAATATTGTTCCTACAATTTTCGCGACGATTTTAATTTCGTCGCAAAAAAGTTTATTTTTTATTAAAATAATTCATAAAAATTGATATTCTAATAAAAATTTTCACCTGTACACCAATAATATCTGTGTTCAATAAAAAACTAATATAATTAATACATTTCACATCTTTTCCATTCAACATACATTTCACATCTTTAAAAAAAAAAACAATTTTATTTCCAAAAAGTATGAATTACAAGAATCAAAGAACAAGAAGTTCTAAAAATTAAAAAAATGGCTTTAATCCTTCAAGAGGATTTAAACCATCTCTAATTACATTTAATGTCTCTTAAACTTGAACAGTTCCAGCAGTCCAGCTCCATGCCTTGAAATACCATCTCCAAGGTCAACAAATCAGTACCAACCCAGACTGAAGTCGGATCAAAAAAATCAAGCCACAGTGCAGGTGCCTGATCCATTCAGCTCCTGGCACTTTACAACAGACAACACCCTCTGAACATCATTCCATCTCAGCATATCTACAACATTCCAGCTTCACCTGCTACTCATCAGCACTGCACAGACTGCAATAGTACAGACTGCTAAACATGCACTCCTCATTCTAACAAAAACTGCACTTCAGAATTCAGCTCATGAAATTAACTCAACACTGCAAATATGGCAGTAGCTTGTTGCAGAAGTTTTCATATATATCATGATGCAGACACACGAAAAAAGGCAACCCACTAAATAATGAAGTCTCTGAGACAAGAGACAGATGAAACTTAGTAATGCAGCCACTATTATTCACTAGCAGATGAATATCACTTATGTAGTACTGAAAAATGCATGAAGAACTACACTGAACTTCAGTGAACAAGAACACATAATTTAATTACCTCGAAACCAAAAATTAACTAAATGAAAGATGTAGCTGGTCAGCGTGAAGAAGCTGGTTAAAATAAAAACAAAACTTAACCTTATTCCTTATTCCAATTTAATCAAACCAAAGTTAACCAAAACTTAACCAAACTCTAACCAAGTTGAAGGTTTTCTCACACTCTCCCACCACAGTATCATAGCAACTTTAGTAAGCCAAGTTCTCAAACTATTTCATGGACAATTTTTCAGTCTAATCTTCAAAAAAAACTTAAAAAACATGTTGGTAAACTTTCCATGATCTTGACGAAGAAGTAAAAAGCACTTTGTAATATCTTACATATATATAGTTAAACATAAATACCAAAATATTAAATAGCATAAACCAAAAGCTGACCTCATCATCACTGTCATAGAGACAGCGCCTCAACAAGACAAATATACGTGGCTGCAACACAATAAAACCACAAAAGTCCACTCCAAGTTAGGAGCCCACCAAGCAATCCCAGTGCATGTTTGTAGATTAAAAGAAAGCAAGCTTACCTTCAAAGAATCAACCATAGCAGCAAACGTTGCCAATGTTTTCACGGCACTGGCACGAACAGTTGCATTCATTCTCAAGTATTACTCGATTATAGATATACCTTATGTATTTGCTGGGATCTGAGGTCTTTGGTCCCTCAATTCCAAGAAAGTGGAGTATCTAATAAGGAAAGGAAGAAATAAAGTTCATGAAAAGAGCTTAGGAAAATCATACACACCTAAGTGCAGCAAAAGAGAAACACTATGAACGAAACAAATAGAGTAGCAATAGGAGATAACATTTCAACCTGTGTAGAAAGATATGTAAATTCACAATCCTCAATAAATTCACATAGATGAAGCAACCCGATTTCTTTTGCCTCCGGTATATCTCTTATGAGGATCACAATAGAATCAATAATTGCCTTCTTGTACTCAAATCCACCTTCTTCCCTCAGTATATTGCTTAAGAAATTCATCAAAAGAGAATGACAAGAAATACGATATGGTTATCCACTGAAGCTGATAGGAGTGTAAACTGATTACCAAATGCACTAAAAGGCATGGCTGCAGCCTAAGGTTGAGGCCAAGTGTTTTTTTTTTTTTTTTGTGATTCTAATGCGTCTATTGATATATGTGTTCAAAAATAATTTGTAAACTTTAATTCTAAGATGAAAAATGGGATAAGTTTCAGAACCAATCAAAATCCTTCAACATGGTACCTTTACAATCTCCCAATAGAGACAAGTCTGAAATCATCTCCAAGATAACAAAGGTGAGGTAGAAATCCAAGTAAAAGTGGCCACCACAGCACGAAAATACTCCCGAATCGAGTTTTGTGTGTTCGAGTTGAGTCAATTGAGCTTGATTTTTTAATCGAACTTTAAAAATTGTTCAAACTCTCTTCTTCTAGAAAATGAGTCGAGCCCAAAATAATTGACTATTTTACATATAAAACAAGCTGAACCTATAAAATTATTCAAGTTCGACTCGTTTTGAACCTGAATAGTTCGGCTCGATTATCAACCCTACTATCATAAAATAAAAAAAGGAAAAAAGAAAGTGGATAATGCTCTCTCTCTCTAACACACACATACACACTGATATTCATTACATTTGCTGTCATTTTTTCTTTAAGAACAAGAAATTTGAAATATGATGGGGGGGTAACAGGCATACCTCTCTAGGCATGAGTGTCTTGGGGATAACTCTGAATACAAGAACATGGCAAAAATTAGTTATGATCGAGACCAAAACCCAACTGATAAACTGATCAAAGTCACCAATGAAATATGTTTTCAATTCATTGACTCAAACACAGTGAGTGTATTACAGACAGATTCATGAAAAAGGAAGCTTACCCGATGACATGGCGACCACCATTGTAAACAGCTTGAGAGACCAAACCCATCAAACCAATGCTCCCTCCCCCATAAACCAGGTCTATTTTCCTTGATACCTTCAGCATGCAAGCCATGTAATATTAATCCAGACAGCAAAAATGGTTTATATATATATATATATATAGAGAGAGAGAGAGAGAGAGAGAGAGAGAGAGGACCCATCAAAGTTCAAGTCACTACTTTATATGGGAAAAGAAAGATTGAAGTGGGATGATAAGGTCAGAGAAAAACTTGAAAGATTGAGTAAAATAAAAGCCAAATTCAAGCTGTAAATATATTTTGGAAGCAACATTAAAAACAGGGGAAAACATAGCCAACGAAAGCTGAAAACAAAGATAAAAGCAGAGCATAGAAGAGGGAAAAGAAAAAAAGAAAAAAACAGAGAGCATAACTATACCAGTTCCTTCCCAAGCTCTATAGCAGCATCCTTATAACTTCCCTTCTTTCCTGGGCTGCTTCCACAGAACACACAAATTCTCTTGAACTTTGATTGCTTCATTTCCATATCTCTCTCCATCTCTCTCTCTCCTGCGTGGGTGTATCTAATCAACTGAATCTGCATAACATATGGATCCCAAGAAGTGTTTCCTAATCTAATTCAGGTATTTTAAGAAACACAAGGAAGAGGTAGAAAAATATAAAGCCAGAAGCAATGGTCCAACAAAATGAGTGGAAAATAAGCTACCTTGAAGTCAGGCACAATGGGGGAAAAGAAACGTAAAATGAAAATAAGAAAAGAAACGTAAACCCCTTCCCTTTAACAAATTGAGTCAGGCACAATGGGGGAAAAAACACTGACCAACGAAAAATGCAAAGGAAAGTTTGGAACCATTTTGATTAGAGTCTAATTCCCAACTTTCATTTTGATTTCAAAGAATTCAAGAACTGTGTGTTCACTATGTTGGACTGAGAGAGACATATATTGGACTGCGACAGAGAAAAGAAAAAGGGGAGTGACCGAGAGAGAGGGGGAAACTCACCTCACTGGTTTATGACTGGATTCGCTGCTGGGCACTGGACTGGACCTCGACTGCCTGTTGCTCGCTCGGTGGACTGGTGGAGTCGCTGCTGGATCGCGATCGTTGCTGCATTGGATCGCTGACTGGAGTCGCTGAACTGGAACGTTGGTGGTGGAAGTTTGGAACCGTGGAGGCGAGGCTGTGCCGCTGTGCCGCGAAGTCGCCTGGTCTGGAGGAGTGGAGTCGGCTGGACTGGAGTCTCTGAACTGAAGTCTGAACTCCGGATCGATTTAGATTTTAGGGCAACAAAACAAAACAAAAGGAGACAAAAGAAAAGGGGAAAAAAATCTAACATTTATACTAATGCAATCAAACCGTCCGGTTTGTCTAACTCGGCCGGTTTTAATTTACGAAAAATTTTACTATTGGCGACGTTTTTAGAAAACGTCGCGCAAAAATAATTTTTTAAATTTTTATTTACGAAAAGGTTAGTATTAGCGACGTTTTTAAAAAACGTCGCTAAAAATAATTGCCTTAAAATTTTCAATTCCCGCCATTTCTCTCGCAAAAAACTACTAGGAGGGAATTGCCTTTTCGCGACGTTTTTTAAAAACGTCGCCAATAGTAAACTTTTTTGTAAATTAAAAATTTAAACAATAAAAATGTAATTATTTTTTGCGACGTTTTTTAAAAACGTCGCGAAAAGGCAATTCCCTCAAATGGTCTTTCAATTTCATTCAATCAACACTCAATTTCATCAAATTATCAAATTAATATTCAGATTTAACAAATTGACATTCAATTTCATCAAATTAACTTGTAATTTATCAAATCAACACTAAATTAACATGTAATTTCATTCAATTAAAATTTAATTTAAAAAATTAAAACCAAATTGACATTCAGATTTAACCAATTGGCATTCAATTTCATCAAATTAACCTGGTATTTATCAAATCAACACCAAATTAACATGTAACTTCATTCAATTAAAATTTAATTTATCAAATTAAAACAAAATTAACATTCAATCAATCGAATTAACATTCAGATTCAAGTAGTTAACATTAAACTAATCAAATAAACTTTCAATTTCATTCAATTAACACTCAATTCATCAAATTAACATTCAAATTATCAAATTAACATTCAATTTCATCAAATTAACATGTAATTTCATCAAATCGACTTTCAATTTCATTAAATTAACATTCGATTTATCAAATTGACATTCAATTTATCAAATTAACATTCAATTTATGAAATGTATATTCAATTTCATCAAATTAACATTCAATTTAACAAATTGACATTCAATTTCATCAAATTAACATTCAATTTATCAAATTGACAATCAATTTCATCAAATTAACATTCAATTTATGAAATGGATATTCAATTTCATCAAATTAACAAGTAATTTCATCAAATCGACTTTCAATTTCATTAAATTAACATTCAATTTATCAAATTGACATTCAATTTCATCAAATTAACATTCAATTTATCAAATTGACATTCAATTTCATCAAATTAACATTCAATTTATGAAATGGATATTCAATTTCATCAAATTAACAAGTAATTTTATCAAATCCACTTTCAATTTCATTAAATTAACATTCAATTTATCAAATTGACATTCAATTTCATCAAATTAACATTCAATTTATTAAATTGACATTCAATTTCATCAAATTAACATGTAATTTCGTCAAATCGACTTTCAATTTTATTAAATTAGCATTCGATTTATCAAATTGACATTCAATTTCATCAAATTAACATTCAATTTATGAAATGGACATTAAATTAACATGTAATTTCATCAAATCGACTTTCATTAAATTAACATTCAATTTATCAAATTGACATTCAATTTCATCAAATTAACATTCAATTTATTAAATGGACATTCAATTTCATCAAATTAACATGTAATTTCATCAAATCGACTTTCAATTTTATTAAATTAACATTCAATTTATCAAATTGACATTCAATTTCATTAAATTAACATTCAATTTATGAAATGGACATTAAATTAACATGTAATTTCATCAAATCGACTTTCAATTTCATGAAATTAACATTCAATTTATCAAATTGACTTTCAATTTCATCAAATTAACGTTCAATTTATTAAATGGACATTCAATTTCATCAAATTAACATGTAATTTCATCAAATCGACTTTCAATTTCATTAAATTAACATTCAATTTATCAAATTGACATTCAATTTCTTCAAATTAACATCGAATTTATGAAATGGATATTCAATTTCATCAAATTAACATGTAATTTCATCAAATCGACTTTCAATTTCATTAAATTAACATTCAATTTATCAAATTGATATTTAATTTCATCAAATTAACATTCAATTTATCAAATTAACATTCAATTAAACATTTAAAGTAATCAAATAAACTTTCAATTTCATTAAATTAACCCAATTCATCAAATTAACATTCAAATTATCAAATGAACATTCAATTTCATCAAATTAACATTCAATTTATGAAATGGATATTCAATTTCATCAAATTAACATGTAATTTTATCAAATCGACTTTCAATTTCATTAAATTAACATTCAATTTATCAAATTGACATTTAATTTCATCAAATTAACATTTAATTTATGAAATGGATATTCAATTTCATCAAATCGACTTTCAATTTCATTAAATTAACATTCAATTTATCAAATTGACTTTGAATTTCATCAAATTAACATTCAATTAAATATTTAAAGTAATCAAATAAACTTTCAATTTCATTAAATTAACACCCAATTCATCAAATTAACATTCAAATTATCAAATTAACTTTCAATTTCATTAAATTAACATACGATTTATCAAATTGACATTCAATTTCATCAAATTAACATTCAATTTATGAAATAGACATGTAATTTCATCAAATCGTCTTTCAATTTCATTAAATTAACATTCAAATTAACATGTGAATTAAATTGATATTTTTTTTAAAATTTTTTATTAAAGTAAAACGTTTATTTGCGACGTTTTTTAATAACGTCGCAAAAACTAACAGATAATCTTTTTTTTTTAAATTTTTATTTTAACTAAAAAATTTATTCGCGACGTTTTTTAAAAACGTCGCTAAAACTAACAGATAATCCGTTTTTTAAAAATTTTTATTTTAACTAAAAAATTTATTCGCGACGTTTTTTTAAAACGTCGCAAAAACTAACAGATAATCCTTTTTTTTTAAAATTTTTATTTTAACTAAAAAAATTATTCGCGACGTTTTTTAAAAACGTCGCAAAAACTAACAGATAATCCTTTTTTTAAAAATTTTTATTTTAACTAAAAAAATTATGCGCGACGTTTTTTAAAAACGTCGCAAAAACTAACAGATAATCCTTTTTTTTTAAAAATTTTTATTTTAACTAAAAAAATTATTCGCGACGTTTTTAAAAAACGTCGCCAAAACTAACAGATAATCCGTTTTTTTAAAATTTTTATTTTAACTAAAAAATTTATTAGCGACGTTTTTAAAAAACGTCGCCAAAAATAACAGATAATCCGTTTTTTTAAATTTTTATTTTAACTAAAAAATTTATTCGCGACGTTTTTTAAAAACGTCGCGAAAACTAACAGATAATCCGTTTTTTTAAAATTTTTATTTTAACTAAAAAAATTCATTAGCGACGTTTTTTAAAAACGTCGCCAAAACTAACAAAAATCCCTTTTTTTAAAATTTTTATTTAACTAAAAAATTTATTCGCGACGTTTTTTAAAAACGTCGCCAAAAGTAACAGATAATCCCTTTTTTAAAAATTTTTATTTTAAGTAAAAAAATTATTCGCGACGTTTTTAAAAAACGTCGCTAAAACTAACAGATAATTGTTTTTTTAAAAATTTTCTCATTTAAAAAAATGTATGGGCGACGTTTTTTAGAAACGTCGCAAAAAAATTTAGGTGGGATTCGCCTTTTAGCGACGTTTTTATAAAACGTCGCTAAAAAATTTTCAAATTAGAACTTTTGCGACAAAAGTATAAAATCGTCGCGAATAGTACACTTTTTGCGACGATTTTAAAAACGTCGCAAAAAAAACGTCGCAAAAAAAGCTTTTTGTTGTAGTGTGTGTGTGTGTGTGTGTGTGTGTGTGTGTGTGTGTGTGCGCAGAGAAGAAAACTAAGCTTCAAGGGTTCTGCTTCGTGTGGATAGAACGAAGAAGACGATCTTCGAAGAACAGATCTTCGAGAAACAGATCTGGATTCCATGTACGATCTAGAATTGAAGGAAGCATTGAATTGTGGTGGGTGTTTTTATTGTGGTGGTGGTGGTGGTGGTGGTGTTTCTGTTGCGTTGAAGGTTTATTTGGCAAAAGGGAGAAGTGGGTGGTGGTAGGCAGGGGGAGAAAGATGGGAGTGGAGGTGGCGGTGGTGGTGGTGGTGGTGGGAGAGATGGTGGCGGTGGTGGTGGGATGTATATTGGAGGTGCAGACCATCACCGGCAGATGGATGGTTCTGGCTTCTGGGTTTGAGGGATTTATCTTGGGAAATTACACTTAGATCCCCTGAAATTTGTCATTTAATTATTCAAACCCTGATATTTAAAATATTAAACACAAATTCCCTCAAGTTTATACGCGCGTAACACTTAGACCCCTCAAGATAAATACATTCGTTAATAAATTATACTTAAACCCCTTTGAAGTTTGTAGTTGGTATATAATACTCAGACTCTTTAAATTTAAAATATTATACTTAGACAAAAAATACTCAAATCAAAGATAGAATATCAAATATTATTTTACAATCAAAATTTATATTCTATTGTATTATTTATTGAAATAAAATTAAAAATTTAAATTTTAAAAAAAAAATCGTAATTAGTATATAATTATACTATCTATTGAAATAAAACTAAAAAAATTAAACAAGGGGTCTAAATCATATATAATTTTTATATGTTTTTAAGTATATGTGAAAAATGTATAATTTTATTAGGATAATCTACCGGTCCAAACATATTAAGGCAATGTTTGTTTTTCTCCCATTGTAATCAATTTTTAAGAAATGAAATAAAGTGTTGATTTGTTTGGAAAAAAAAATACAAATATATATATATATATATATAACTTTCCTTATTTTTATATGTTTTTATGTATATGTGGAAAATGTATAATTTTATTAGACTTGGATGGGTTAACCAAACATATGATAGAATTGGTTTTGATTGGAATGAATAGAGTCATGGGGAGAATGATAAACTACTACAAAATTATTTGTGTAATCTATGGGGCCCACTAAATTATACATTTGTTTCTCAAACAAATGTTAGGATTGGATATAATCTTGGGTTAAGGTTTTAAAGTGGGTGGGTGGGTTTGGCTTGGATTGGTTAGGATATAAAAAAAGAAAACCTACCCTATCTCACCCCATTACCCAAACACACCCTAGAGTTTAAGCAGGACATTCTGTTTTATTACATAGGTTTAAATCTTGTTCAATAGTTTTCTCAATTTTATTGATCGATAGATCGTAAGTTATAAATTAAGTGCATGGGAAAATCCAAGGTTCCTCCAACCTAGGGGCAACCATTAGGATTGAAGAGAACGATTGAACAACAATCATCAAAAATTCATTGCGGTTTGTCAGCAAATGGTAATTAGGCCAAAAACGATAGGATTTGGATCAAATTTCAAGTGATCCAATTTTGATTACAAAACACCATTTGGATTTGATCCAACTATTTAATAGATTTCGTCTTTATGGTACATATCCAAATAAATTAAATATTAGAAATTCAATCGAATTCGTAAGTGAACTAGAATTCAACTTTTACAAATTACATGTTAGTTTTGATTCAGTTTCATTGAATAACACTACATTCAACTATATATACGTACGTAAACTGCGCTAAAACACAATCAGATCAAATTTTGGTCGATTTCTAAGTAGTAAAAGTGCTTATCTTTGCCCCTTAATGATCGATTCGAACACAGATGGTCAAAAACATAAATTCGTTCATCTAACTAGGCCTGTCAAAATTCAACACGACACGATTAACCGACACGATTAACCGCTGATTAAACGGGTTTGTGTGAGACCTTAACGGGTTCACGTGTTAAACGGGTCAACCCGTTTAACACGTTTAATAAACGAGTCGTGTTCGAGTGAGACATGTCAACCCATTTATAACCCGTTTAACCCGTTTAAATAAATTTAATATAATAATAAATTATAAATTCATAATTATTTTAAAAAAAATAATCAGAATTTATTAAAATTAACTATCCAAATATTCAGTCTCTTAATTAAAAGATTTTTATTAGTGAACACTTGGAAAAAAAAATAAAAAAATTAAATGATGAAGAAAAGAATGGACTTCACTTTTTATAGGCAAGAAGGAGGTCTCCTTCCTTGCAAATCTACCGATGTGGGATTCAAAACTTGTGAGTTGTGAGAGAAGTGTGAACACAGTGAAGGCATCCTTGAAAACTTTTGGTTGGAATGGTTGGAATCCCACATCGACTAATTTAAGTGAATGAGAACTCTCTCATGCCTATAAAAGGCTGCACCCATTTGTTTAGTCCTTCACATTTGCCTTCCACTTACAAAAGCAAGTGACACCCAACTGAAACTTTTTTAATAAAAAGAGTTTTGATGTTGTGGGTAATTAGTGGAGTTTAAAATTTTAGTAAAATAATTTTAATAAAATTTAACGGGTTAAACGAGTTGTGTCGTGTTACCCGTTTATTAAACGAGTCGTGTTCGTGTTGAGATTTTTTACCCATTTATTAAACGTGTCGTGTACGGGTTTATATGTTTTTCACCCGTCACCCGTTTAACCCGACACGTAACCGTTTAACCCAACACGTTTGACACCCCTACATCTAACTAACTAAATTCCGAATCGGGTGAGATTCACATTAAAATCTGATCTATTGAAATAGACCCCAAATATTTTTTGAATTACAACGGGGGCCAATTGGCCCTATGTAAGAAATGTATTTTCCGCAAATACACCCTATGTAATTTGACATTAAGAGAAATTAAAATAAAATTATTGTAAGAAATCAATATCCAATGTTGTTAAACTCCTCTACAGACCTTGGCTCTAGGCACATATGCATCTGATGAGTAGTACTTCTCTAAAATGAAAGCCGGAGCGACGATGGGGTTAGTAGGCATCTATTCCACTGCAATTTTAAGAACTTTTGGGGTTTTTTTAAAATTTTAAAAACTTTAAATTCTTTTACAACCTGCGCCACTGAAAATTTTATAAAAGTTTAGGGGTGATATTACATTTGAAACATTAAATGGGATTCTTTCTTAAATTTAAACTTACACATAAATTTTTCTCTGATGACTCAATCTCACGACTCTCTTCGGTTTCTAGTTTCACTCTTTATTTCCTCTGCAACGGCACAACAAGTCATCGACCTAATTCTCCTCCCCTCCACTCTTTCTCCTCAATCAATGACGACAACCCAAGGCTCAAAGTTCAGTTAAAGATCTGAACATTTGAAAATTATTAATCATCACTCTTGGTTAAACATTTCAATTGATCAAATTTTGGTTTGAATTTGATCTAATTTAGAAGTCGATTAGTCCGATATAATTGTGATCCGAACCAACATTTACATTTATATAAATATATATAGGATGAAATTGGAATGAAAGCAAGCTAGAATTTTTTAAAATTCAACCCTATTGAAGCATAGCTTAGATAGAATTTTAATATTTAATGAACTCAAATATGAATTATAAAAATAAAACCCCTTAGATAATCATATCAGATTGTGAACAGGGTTTTCAAATTAAATCTAAAGTTCTAACTTTTTGATTTGGAATTTGAGTCAATCAAAATTGGATCTAAATTTAGCCGTTGACGGACTTGCTTGGCATATGTTCATACGTCGAGACGAGTTTTAGTGTGTATCATTCGGTCATTCTTTTTAACTTGATGATTGCTCCCACCGTGAAGATACATTGGCTCCGCCCCTAGCCGCACGAGCTAATTCAATGTAGGAATAAGGGGAAAAGTAACATGGAAGAACATTGTTCTGATATAATTGTTGGAGACAAAATCTAATAAGGGATCTGAATATAATTCTAGAAATGAAGAGAGGATCCCGTGCAAATAATAGAAGTAAAAAGGGGGTCGTGTTGTAATTTATTGTTAGTTATTTGTTTTTTCTGCAGCTTGTACTTTCTGTGCAATTTCCTCGTGGAATTTGCCTATTCTGTGGGCCACACAGCCGACAGCCTCCACTCTTCTCCCGCTGTGCGCGTGCCCCCACAGTTAGTTCTTCGATTAACTCCACACACCAAGAGCCTCCCACGCATATTTTGTTCATGTGTCAAAGACTCGCATGCAAAGATGTTTAAATATAACACGACTTATTAATAAGACATAAAGTTAAAAAAATTATTTATATTTTTTTTAAGTTATTTATTTTGTAAATGAGTAAATCCGATATAATTTAATTAATAAATAAATTGAATATGAGTGAAATCAATTAAAAAAATACACGATATTATTTAGTTATATACGTTGTTATACACGATTAATACACGAATCAAATATAAATAAAATATTTTTTAATACGAATTCATTTCACCCGACACGATTGACATGTTAGTTCATCCTTCCTTAAAAACACTGATTAGGTACATGTCTAAGACTTGGCGACTCTTTTCGTACAGTTATGTCACATTCGATTCTTTGGATCGAATCTTTGTTTGATAAGTGAAATCTCATTGAATAAAGGCTTCTTCATCCATCCTTAAAAAAGTGTTGGGAGTAATTCTGAGTATCTATTAATAAACGCCCGCAATCTAAGGTTTGTTCCGTCAGTTTAACAATGTTGACCTACAACTTGATTGCCCATGTATGACAAGATAGTCATGGGTGGATCCAGGATTTTATCATGGAGAATTAATTTTGATTCGAAAAAATAGCTGACAAGTTAATGCTAAAAAAAAATTTAGTTCAACCGTGACAGAATGTTTTAAAATTCAAGGCTAAATTATTAGTAAAACCAATTTTTATTTATCCTAAAAATAAAATCGAATGTATTAAAAGTCATTTTATATTTTGTTGATATTACTCAATCCAAAAAAATAAAATTAGAAAAAAAAAACTAGGATTACTATAAAATTAATGGGGGCAACCCCACGCCCCACCCCTCTCTCCAAAAAATATGTAACTCCTAACCTTCCTGATAATCCTGGGTGGAGCCACACGCTTCTTAGTGGGGCCATTTCCTTCACTCAATCGTTCTTGAAAATATCTTTTCACGCATGATTAACATAATTTTAATCTTCGCCCCCCCCCCCCCCCCCCCACTTTTAGGTTGAATAAGTCCAAGTAATTGTGTTATGTTAGGAATAAAGTGAATTGTTATATAATTTTTAAATAGGTTGTTTTCTATTCTGTTTGTTTTTATCTATTTATTTGGGATAAAATCTCTATTATGATGGAGATTACCGTTATAAACATCCCTATTTAAGTAGTAGATTGAATAAAGAATATGTAGAACCAATTACAATACACTTGTGTCTTATTTGGAGGTTCTGGGTTTCCTCGAAACAACTCAATTAACTTATCTCTTTGCAATCTTCTTCTATCTAGCAAAAATAGATAGAACTAAGATTAGCTCATATGTATCATATACTATTATCTAAAATTAATTTGCTGATCTAATTTATTATTACTCTTAGATTAGAAGTGAGTACCAATTGAATTTTGAGATTCATTACAATCCAATTACAACGATTGCTATATGAATATATTAGTTCAGTAAATAGGTCAAATAGAAGTACTCTATTAAGAAAATCATGTCTTATAACATCACTAATGTTTAGAAGTATGGAAAACTAGTCGCAAACAATTTAAATATATAGAGTTAAAGTATTTATAATCAATAATCGAGGTTAGTAATTGATTTTGTTAAATTTTAAAATTACAAGTTCTCTCTTTTTGTAATAGTGCCTAAAAAAAAAATCAATATCCATGTATTTGTATATGGGTATTGCAGCTATGGATTGGCTGTGGTTGTTGCCGCTATGAATTGGCTGTGGTTGTTGCGGCTATGAATTGGCTCTATTAGGATCTATAAAGGCTGCTCGACCCATTGACTTGAGAGACTCAGAAAACTAAACTAGTTGGTCAAATTTGAAAATAAATAAAAACTAAATCAAACTTAACTTTAAAATTTTCATACTTGATTTCATGTGTTGCTAGTTATTAATTAATTGTTTTTAACTCTCTCAAATAAATATAAATAATAATTTCTGCTTAACTTTAAGAGTTTTTTTTTTCAAAATGTTAATGAATCATGACGTCATATAAGAAAAAACACGATGTTAATATAATTCAAAAATACGCAAAAAAAAAAAAAACAGACTTCATCAAACATTTTTGAGCTGTTAAAAATCTGAAATTTTGAAAATTATTCCACACTAGAAGATCCCCGACCTCTTGAGAAATATTTGTTAGAAACATAGTATCAAGTCATCTCTAATAAGTGGTATCACAGTTCAGCAACCAATTCATTTATGTGTACTATGTATCTATATACATACATGTGATGGTTATTGATGATTATATCACATCATCGTCACCACAATTCTTCAAAATAGTTCAGTGGTTAGGCCTAGCGTTTGGTAATTCAGAAATTTCAAGTTCAATTCATTTATATACTCTCTAAGGGCTAACCACCTTTTTTTCTTTTAAAGACATGTTTTAACTCAATTCAAGTTACAATTGTTAGGCTGAACACCCTATAGCCAAAAAAAACATCATCGTCACTGATGGGGTCTCGGAAATAACAGCCCAAGCCCAGCCGATGAGGTGTTAATGGGTTTTACGAGTTGGTTTGAAAGAGAAGTTAACCTATCGAAAGTGGAAGGCACAGAATATAAGTGGTTCACCTTAGTCGATGGACTAAGCTACGTCCACTACAATGGAGTCTCCTACTCCTTGAGGTTGTATATTTATTCCAGGTGAGTACAAGTAAGTTACAGGCGCTGGGCCTTTATAAATGCGTATGTCTTGTTTTGCTAAATATCCGTGAGTGGGGAATACAATAGGGAAGATGAAGATGATGATCTAGAGAGACCTTCCAGTTGCATAACACTGTTCTATTTATATGGGTCGTCTGTCCTAGGGTTTCTGGTGGCTCATTCTACCTTTTTTTTGATCTTGTGGGGACCTCCCGTCCTTATCCTGCAAAAGCTTCTACTAGCCGGCGCTCCTGTGCCCACGATCTCTGGATCGTTATGCACCACCTCCTCCTGCGTCCGAGAGGGTGTAACTGTCTTAGGTTTCAGAGATGGTCCCCTTGCCTCTTGGACACGTGGTGCGGCGGGATGCTTTCCAGGGCAAGGGTGTGATTCCTCTTTCCCGGATTGCCCTTTGGCTGGTACAGGATTGGGCCGAGACTGGACTGTTGGTCCTCTAGAGCTGTTGGTCTTGGTCTCTTGGCTCTTTCTGCTCTCAACGTGGGCTAATTGGAGGCACTTCTTTTAGGCCAATAAGCCCAACTTCTAGGTTCTCAAGGTGTATTGGACTCCGAGGTCATGGCGGTCTATGCCCAAAATTTCACCCTTATCAGTCACCGTATGGTGTCACTGATTAATAGTAAACAAATAAATATAACAAACAAACCCTACTAATCCCACATGATAGTTATTAAATATGAAAGTTATAATTAGTTACAGAGTGAGATCTACTAATCCGACATGTTTTACGGAAGGACGATAACTAGATAAATAGAGATGTAGGGTCCAGATGTAACTAATCCGACATGTTTATTCATAATTAATTAATGATACCATGCAACATTGATAATATGGTACCACCTTTATATTAAATATATTTTTTCGTGCATTGCTGGTTAGATAAAAAATGAAAATATGATATTGAATTTTTTTTTTTTTTTTGGAACAATT
Organism: Ilex aquifolium; assembly: GCA_951799425.1. NCBI lineage: Eukaryota > Viridiplantae > Streptophyta > Magnoliopsida > Aquifoliales > Aquifoliaceae > Ilex > Ilex aquifolium. The sequence continues at coordinate 46,921,614 of OX637392.1, read as the reverse complement.
CTATATGAACTTAAAATATTGATTGAAAATGTAGACTTGAACAATCATTATCACTGATTTCATTGTACTTTGTAGTATTTGTTGAGACTCATTACTTATTTACATTTTAAGTGTAAATTTTGAGTAATGCTACATGGATTTAAAAACTAGACTTAAAAAACAGATTTGATAATTACAACTATTGATTTCACTGTGGGCCCCAATATTTATTAAGACCCACTAGTCTAGAGGTGGCAATCTTAACCCATTACCCATTAATCTGTCCAACCCGTCCATAAATAAATGGGTTGGATACCTATATTAATTAATATGAGTTCTAAATGAGTTGGGTAATATGATTCATTTTAATTAAGCGGGTTAATATGGATTACAAATGGGTGCCCATTGGGTTGAGTATTTATTTTTTTATTAAATAACATAAGTACTAAAATTAAATAAATATACTAATATACCAAAAAATACACACACTATTACACCAAAAAATACACACATATACACTAATATACCAAAACATACACACACTAGTACACCAAAAATACACACACTAATACACAACCCATAACCCAGGTCGACTCGTGACCCACGACCCATGGGTTGACCCACGACCCACAGACTAACCCATAGCCCACAATTGACCCCGACCCATTATGTGTGTATTTTTTTTATTAAATATGTTTTAGTTTTTGTGTTAATATATGTGTGTGTATTTTTGATGTATTAGTGTGTATATTTTTAATGTATTAGTGTGTTTGTGTATGTTTGTATTTTGGTGTACTACTAATGTGTGTGTGTGTGTTTTTGTGTACTAATGTATTTATTGAGAATTTTAATTATTTTATAGGTTAATGATTTAACCCAACTTATTATAAGTCCAACCCATTATAACTCATTTACTAAGTGAGTGAAAAATGTATTTGATTTATTTTAGCGCAATCTAATTTAACCCAACCCATAACCAATCCAACCCAACCCACCCATTTGCCGCCCCTACTCACTACCTATTCAATGATTGTTATTATCAAATATACTTTTTAAGTCTAATTTTTAAGTATACGTAATATTACTCAATTTTAAATCTAAATGGCATTTTTTTTTTTTTTTTTTTTTGGGTATCACAGGTTATTAGTTGGAGTGACGTGTATGAATTAAAAAGTAGAACTGTAGAAGAAGTAAAGATTGCAGTTTTGATGGGAACGTGGGAAATCGTTTATCACGTGCTTTATTACTCTTTAACATTCATAACCTCACAGGAAATTTATGTGCTGTCCCTTCACCTTTCTGTGTGCTTTTCGTGTTTGAACTTTGAAGTTGTTTTTATATATACATACAGACACCTCTTTATATATATATACCTCATAACTTCATTCTTTTCTTAATATTCCCTTCACTTCTTTGCATTAGCATCTCTCTCTCTCGAAAATGAGGAGGAATTGTAATTTGGAACTCCGCCTTGTGCCGCCTTCTGTCTCTCTCCAATCTTCGGATTTTGACGACCACCACCGCCAACCGCAACCCATGTAAGTCCTCTTCTCTCTCTCTCTCTCTCTCTTCTGCAGATTTTTCAGTACTAACCCTTTTACGTCTCTCTCTTTTTTGTGTTATTGTCTAGGACGAATTTTTTGGGTGAAAGTCCAAATCAGCAGCAGCAGCAGCAGCAGCTTACCATTTTCTATAATGGAAATATCAGTGTTTGTGACGTTACAGAGCTTCAGGTCTCTCTCTCTCTCTCTCTTACACACACACACACACAGAAGTTGGGAAGATTGATTTGTAGAAAATTAATGCAGTCGGTGATTACTTTGTCACGAGCATTCATATATGTGTCCGTGACGATTGTTCGGTACAAGTATAAAACTTCATATTTGGGGGTTAAATTTAGATTTTCCTATTATTTAGGGTACAAAGTGTAATTGTATTTTCTCAAAACTTTCCTTCTGTTTTTTTTTTTTTTTTGAACTAACTTTCCTTCTGTTCAAAATTACAAAATTATACTTATTTTTGTGACATGAATCGAATTCCCCAAATCTAAATCAATATCACAATTTTCATGTCTTAATTCGGACTGAAAAATAGAAGGTACGGTACTGAAAAATAATTTTTTATAGGCGAGAAACATCATATGGCTAGCAAGTCGAGAAATGGAGGAAAAATCGAAGACCCCATCTGGTTCACAGCCATCGTCGCCATTGCTACAATCTCCAGTGTATAGCCCTACTGGTCTTTCAATGAAGAAATCTTTGGAAAGGTTTCTTCAGAAGAGAAAGTACAGGATCCAAGCAACTTCTCCTTATCATTAGTCACTGGACGGAAGTTGCTTCACTGGAGGGAAGACAGTGATCTGTATTAGTCCTTATTGTTTCATTTTATTAGCATTTGTTGTGCAGATCTGTTGTCTTGGAAGGAGCTGTCTAGTGGGTTTTGGTGATTATGTGAAAACTAGGTTCGTGTTATGTTAATGTTGCTTGTTATATATGCGACTAAACATTGAAAATAGTTACTTTATGTTTTCTTACATTTTTTCCCCACTTTTTAAGATTCTTGTGTCCGATCAGAATTGTCAATAGATCGAATTATAATCGAAATTTAGATTCGATTAGTCGGATATGAATTAATATTTTTTGTAAATTATTCAAATTCAACCATAACCCTCATATAGATTAGAGTTTTGGGATGTTCCTTATTGTTTCATTTTATTAGCATTTCTTGTTCAAATCTATTTTTCCCCTCTTTTCAAGATTCTTGTATTTGATTAGTATTATCAATAATTCAGATTTTAATCGAAATTCGTCTAGATCTGATTAATCAGGTATGAGTTAATATTTGTTATGAATTATCCAAATTCAACTACAAACCTGATATCGATTAGAGTTTTGAGATGTTGGCGAGTTCATTGGAGGGAGGAAAATGATCTAGTACACTAGTATGTAGTGTTTCATTTTATTAGAGCATCTCTAACAACAAATTGTATTTTAGCTACCCAAAAAATAATTTTTTCTATTTTAACTACTCACTCCAACAGATTCTCTATATTTTTAACTACTCATTTTAAATATTATTTCTCATTCCTTCTATGTTATTTTTTTTGGGAATAATGAAAGGGAGAAAGAGAGAGAATGGAAGAAATGAGAGGAAGAGAGAGAAAATAATATAAAATATGTTTACAAGTTGCTATTTAGAGTATGATTGTAGCAAAAATCTATTTTAGAGTATCTGAAGAGCATCTGTTGGAAGATGATTTTTTGTTTTGGTCAGCTAAATTTTAGCTATTTTTGTGCTTTACAGCATCTCTCGGAGATGCTCTTAGCATTGGTTGTTGACATGATCTATTGGGCTGGATGAAAAGTGAATTTAGGATCGTGGTATTTTTTTTTTTTTGGATATCCCAACTTTCTTAGTAGATCGTCGCAATACTTTCCCGTTCACGTATCAAAGTAATCTTGAATTTTGTGCAAAGTCATTTCTTCACACAAGGGGGTAAATTTATTAGTTGTGGCCTCAAGAGACTATACTTCGTGAAATATTCAAATTCTTGACTATTATCAGGTAACTGAACTACCACTAGATTGATCATCGGGATTGGATCGTGACATGTTAACATCGTTAATTATATCGGTAACTAAATATTAAAAATAATCAAAATTAAACTTACACTTTGTCCCCTTTTATGTGATCTATAGATCCCACTTTAGATAACAAATTATTACAACAAAGGGTAATTTTACGGTACTCAAAATAAAATTGATACCATACTGAAAGTTGTTATTTTTTAAAGTTAAGATATATTTTCTAAACTGTGAAGTTACAACTATTTATGGTAATTTCGTGATCGATCATGAATATCCCTAAAAAAATAGTATCTTTATCTTAAGAAGTTGTTACTTCCACCACTTTTTTAGTTGTAATTTTTATCTCAAAAAGATATAACTTGACCTCAAAAAATTATAAATTTTGATACAATACCGAAATCATACAGCAGTCTTCCTCTACAATACCAAAATTTTTTTTCGGTACCATACATTTATTTACCATATTTGTGGTTGCTTTTACCACATTTTTTTGGTACTTTTATCATTGTTATGGTTCCCCAAAAAATTATAAAAATTATTATAACAACAGTAATAAAAATATCTACAAATGTGATAAAAACACCTATAAATGTGATAAATCATCCCCAAAAATAATAATTTTTTTGTATCGAAAAAAATAGTAAAAATTACCACAAATGTAGTAAAAACATCAACAATAGCAATAAAAGTACCCACAAAAAATAGTAAATTTTTTGATTATAAAATAATTCATAAAAATTATAAAAACACCCATTAAAAATGTAAAAGTTAGAGTTACAATACTAAAAAATTTTCTTCAATACAATAGTCAAGTCCGATTAACAAATGGGGTTTATAAGAATATAAGATAGGACGTGGAAAGTGTAATTTAGCTGTCACATTTGTGAATGTGAATATGAAGATTCTGTAAGATATGCGAACTTGCTCAGCATTTTTCAATACAAAATAGGGAGAACGTTTTCATCATGTGGCTCAATTTCTAATTTTGATGAAATTTCAACCATCCATCTTGGAAATCATTTGCTCCACATAGGGTTCTTGTGTGGTCCCCAATACATAGTGGGAGGACCTAATAAATTCAATTATAAATAATCAAACCGGCAGAAATTGACAAATATTAAACTGGAGAATATCCAAGCACTGAAGCAATATGAAAGCTGACAGCAGTTTCCAGCTGGGGTTAGGTGAAGGGATGTTATATGAGTTCATCACAGTGGCCCATGATGAACATTTCCAAGTCTTCTTGCTTTGTGGACTGGAAATGTAAACTTTCATTCATGAGAATGACATAGACATTTGAGGTTCATCCTTGCCCTGTTTTGTGGGAATCCTCAATACAATGCACATTAATTTCTGGGTCTATTCTAAACAGCAAGATTCTCGTCACTACGGGTCTAGAAAGACTCCGGGAAAAAATATTGGGTGTGACGGCGATACTATGTCACCATTGTCATGTGGTGTTACCATCCAATAAAAGTATAACAAATAAACAGGTGAATTTCATATACTTTAGCAACTACCCTACCATGTCATTTAATAACCACCTAAGTGAGGTTCATCTTGTCTATTTATAGGTTTATTATTAAATGATGACACCACGTTTCAATGATGATATGGTATCATCGTTACACCCAATATTTACTCTCTAATGTGGCAGAAACATAGTTTTTTCGGATAATTGGTTGTGGGTATTTTTTTTAGAACTTATTTGACTTTAATTATCACCTCCAAACTTATATTCTATTAAATCCTTTTTTTCATTAAATAATTGTCAATAAATACACATTTTAAAACACTTCAAATTCTTTTTGAAATGTGTTCCCTAATTATCCTTATTATAAATACTGTCTATCATTGTTAGTTTCAATATTTTCAAATATAACGACTCCTAACTTGAAAATTGTGTTAGCATTAAAATTATTTTTGTGAGTATTTATTTTGTTGTTGGAGTGTCACTCTATTACAATGATTAAATTTTTAATTAAGTTTTTATTGAGCATGTTACTGTTTGATGTTACTATTTTTTTGTTGAGCCTGTTATTGTTTGATGTTACTATATATATGATATAAATATAATTTTAATGTTAACACAATTTCTAAGTTATGAGTTGTTAATACTAATATAATTCTCAGTTTAGGAGTTGTTAGTTTTTTCAAATAAGTTTTGATTAAATATAACTATTAAGGGTATTTTGGACAATGGAGATCTAAATGAACTTATCCCTAAACAAATTTTTTAAGTGTGCTTAAATCTAAATAAGTCTACAAAAAGGAACCGGCCTCCAAAAAACCCTAATTTTTTGTATTGAGCTTGCAGTTTGGGCCAGCCTTCGGCTGGTCGCCTGGCCCGTATTCAACACAGGCCATGGATTAGGCCAGTGGGCAGGAATCCGCAGTCTGTGAGAATAAAGAATCAAATATCTTCTGATTTTATATTTTTGGATTATTTATGAAAAAAAATTCAATAGAATTATAAGTTAATTCCAAATATTTCATTTTTCTTATTTAAAAACGAATTTTTTTTTCCCATAATGTTTCAGTTTATTCTCATCAGTCAGTGTAATTGTCAATTTCAACCAGCAAAAATGATATTTTTTTAATCCCAATTTCACCTTTAATTTAATACTCAATTTCTGGTTCTATAAATATTAAATTAGGCTAGTGTCCTTCCTTTAGTGTGTAAACTAATTTTAGTCCTATAGAATTTTTAGTATAAAAAAAGGTCCAATTTTTTAAAAAATTTGCATGCAGTTCCCGTGTTGGCGCAAATGTTAATGTTAAGGGATTGATTAGTTACTGATTTTTATTATCCATTTTGCCCTCATCACATGATTTTAGCCTAAAATATAGTTTTTTTTTTTTTTTTTTTGCGTTTGTTATTGAGGTTTTTTCGGTATTGTATATCAGTTTTGAAATTCAAACTCGTGAAAGCAAGCAATTTAAACATTATGATGACATCTAAAGACATGTGTTTTAGTGTACCTGTCTAACGATCTGTATTTATGGAGAAGAAGCTACATTAATAATATGTGTGTTAGTATACCTGTTTGACGATCTGTATTTATGGAGAAGAAGATACATTAACGATCTGTATTTTAGTGTACATATTTGACGATCTGTACTTATGGAGAAAAATGTATATTAACGATTTGTGTTTTAGTGTATATGTTTGACAATCTGTATTTTAATGTATCTGTCTGACCATTTGTGTTTTAGTATATCTGTCTGACGATTATTGTGTACATGTTATTTTTTATATATTTTTCATTACGTACTTGTTATTTTTTATTTTTTTTATTACATACATTTTTATTTTTTGGCTCAAAAGTGAGTGTGTGTGTGTGTGTATATATATATATATACATATTTCTTTTTATTTGCTTAACTATTTTTTTTAGTGTACTTATCTTACTGTTTATGTTTATGGAGAAAAATGTACATTATGATGGCATAATTTTTTAGAATAGGTGTTTAAATTAGGTGATGATGTTGTCGTTATTTTTTGAAATTATAAAAGACATTAGTTATTTCTATTACTTTGACTTTTTAACAAGGATCTAATTTAAAAAAAATTAACGAGTGGGTTTTTTTAAAAATCTTATTAAATATAGGGAGCAGCCTCCAAATCTCTCATCTATAAATCCAGAGAACTATTCTTTAAAAAGCCCAATTATGACCCTCAAAGGTCCAAAGGAGCAGCCCGCCAATGACCTGTCATGACTTACCCAACGGACAAGACCGACCCATTGGCCCGTCAACGGACCCACATTCAAGATTGGGACCAGGTTGTTGAGTCATGGGCCGGGCTGGCCTGGTCCTATGCCGATCCTTGTAGCTCCCAGCTAGTCTGTTTGGACTGTGTTTTCTAGTCCTTTGTCTGGTGGATTCCAACCCGATGCTGACCTTTAAGAACATTCGGGTATAATATAGGAAGAGATTGAACAATTGATTTTATTCTAGTACATAGCGGTGGTAGTAATTGATCTATAATTTTATCCTATTCATATTATATCATATTTGGATTAAGGTCTCTATATTATTTTAATGCCAAAAGTTATAACTTTCAATTTGAAGGTTAAGTAATAATTCTTAAATGTCAATTTATAATTTATAAGGGAGAAGTTGAAACTGCTTAAAAGAAGCTCATGATCGATTATGGGTATCTGTAATCAATTATAGTTTTCACTTAAACATTTCAAAAGTGAAACTTTACAATAAAAAGTTGTAACTTTCGATATCAAAAAAAAAAAAAAAAAAGGGACCTCACCAGTGGGATCATAAGGCCTCTGACCGTGCCTAGAATATCTCTTGGAACCAGACCTAGTTAGGCTAGTATAGCGGCCAACCACCGAGCTCTAATGAAGACTCCAAGACTTAAACTTCCAACCTCTAAGTGAGGAATAAGACCGGTACCACCACTAGACCATCCTACTCGATGGTCCAGTCACTTCTTCTATCTTCGTTGTGGAGAGTGTCAAGCAGAGCTTCAGGATTGTATTAGGATACATTACATTTTGACCCCTTAATCTATGCACTCAATTTCACTTTACCCCTTGAATTATTAAAATTTTCACATTATCCTCTTAACTACTTTGATTATTTCACATTGCCCCAATTACAAACTCTACTCTCTTTTTGGACTAAAATTGTTGACGTATCAGAACAAAATAAAAAAAAATATTACATAATTCAGGAGGAAAAATTATATAACTTTATGTTAAATATGTCACGGACGTTAATAATTAAGGTAATGTGAAACTAATCAAAATAATCACATAGTTAAGGGTACAATACAAAAAACATGAGAGTTAAGGGGACAAAGTAAAAAAAAAAAAGTGTAATTGTTCCATTGTACTGAATAACTAGTCCCTACTCTTTGGCGTTCAGGACAGTTTGTGCTGCCAATATTTTACGACGTTTTTCCTACAATACTATTCTCTTAAACTTATTTCTCAAACTATAATCGTTTTCATAAAAAGCGTGGGATAACCCCGCACTTTCCAAACACCCTTCTTATATGAAGCGTATAAAAGCATGTTTTATACAAAGAATACAACAGCGTGTTTTGCACATACAAAACCTATTTGTTAGTAAAAAAATGTCAAGTCCCATGTTTATCTCCAGCCATCACATAAAGAAATGAAACCAAACATTAGATTAGGAGGAATTTTATTGTGATGTATGTCATAAACCCATTTTTAGGACTTCAAGACAAGGGCATACATCAGAAAATTAATATTCTGAACTTTATTCAGGTTCAAACCAAGTACACACATCAAAGATAAGTTCAATTCTCTATCATTACAACAAATCTGAGATTGTTATTCAACTACAGGCAAGTTCTTAAAACTAAATGCTTTACCAAACTGGTACATACTTGAGGAAGGACCGGCTTATAACTTGGGCGCAAGACGAGGAGTATCCCATGGAGTTGCAATATGGTCACGGGTAATTTCTTTGAGTGATCGACAACCACTTAATGCCATTGTTAGCTCAAATTCATCATGAAGCATTTGGAGTACCTTTCGTACACCTGCCTCCCCATCAGCAGCCAAAGAATAGATGACTGGCCTTCCGATCTGAAATTATCAAAGAATCAAGAGATTGAACTGCTAAGGTTTGAGGTCGTTGGGATTTTTGAGCGATTTCAAGGAAGAATGATATTTACGTGTAGTGAAGAAAAAAACTGAAGTGCTCTGCGTGCTCATTAGATCATTTCTAAAACTGAAATATCTACCTACCGAAGAGATTTCAGGAGCATGGCCATATAACTCTTCACTTAATTACTAGCTGGTGTTAAAAAACTTGTGACAGAGAACTGTAGTAATTACACTCTCTGGAAAGTCATTATTTCTAATTTTGTTATGGGGGGCAATGTGACAAATTTTTACTTACAAATATTCCAGATGCTCCGAGAGCCAATGCTTTGAAGACATCTGTCCCACGCCGAACCCCACCATCCAGGAACACAGGAACTCTGCCTTGAGCAGCTTTGACAACCTATAAAATATTCAAGACATGGTTTAAGACGTGTGATGCCAATAGATATTTTTGCAGAGACATAGTATAAATTATGCAAATATTTAGAAAAAGTATGACCTAACAATAACGGAGAAATTATGCACTAAGATCAGGCAGCAGATGGCAATAACAAAACCTTATGAGAAGATTATGGAAAACTTTTGGAAGAACTGAGAAAAGATAATGAAGACAACCAGAAGCAAGACATGTCAAAGGAAAGGAATCAGAAATCATTCCAGTATAAATAGGGATGGTTAGGGAAAAATGAAAGCCTCGTGAACATTGAACATGCATATAACCCAAAATAGAAAGAGAACGAGAAGTCAACACAACTAGAATGTTCAGTTTAAAAAACCACGTGATAATAATTGGCTAAGTTGGGCGGAGGATCACCTAGAAGAACAAAAAAAACAAGACACTAATCTACGTAATTTGCGAGGTGAACCAAATTGATCGAAAACATAGTCCGACTTGCATGTGTTGAGCATGTAGCCAATAGTTTCTTAGTAACAAAAATTGTTAGACGCCAGGGCCATATTAAAGCAAGTAGACCTCTTCCAAAGCCATAATAGTTGCAGGGACGTAATCAAGTTGTCGAGCCCCATGATTTGAGACAATAATTCCTGCTGCTCCAGCTTCTACTGCTAGCCTCGCTGCATGATTACCAACAAAGCAGAATACATAAGATCATTCAGAAGTCCACAACCAAAGAGCACAAGTGTGTTTGTTTTTTAATGGTATGTCACTTACCATCCTCAGCAGTTAGTACACCCTTCACTAGAATAGGTAAATGGGTGATTGTCTGAAGCCACTTCACGTCCTGCACAAAATTACCACACAAAAAACTTTTCAAAATATAACTTCCAGTCATAGATCAAGCAATCTTACAATACGATCACCATTTTACCTTCCAGCTAAGAGACTGGTCAACTTGTCCAGCAGCATATGAAGCTAGTCCAGAGTCATTGGTCTGCAGGTCAGCCCCCACAAATTTATCATGACCAAAAACTGCAAATCAGATGGAAAATTACTCGGATACAATGAGTCAATAATTTACATCACTCACCTTATCCATCTTGCCAAGATTCAATCCCTCAAAGTTCTTCAATGTCAAATATGGTGGTAATGTAAATCTGTAAAGCAAACCATCAAAAAACCTGATCAAAAAAAAAAAAAAAAAAACCATCAAATAACCGTCACAGGATGCAGTAAACAAGTCACAGTTTATATAAACTTAACCAAGTCTTTTAAATTTGCTAAGAACTTTTTTCTTTTTGTTTGATCCAGTAACCTGTTCTTAATATCAGATTCTCTTCGACCAAGCCTAGGAGTATCCACAGTGAGAGCAATAGCCTTGAAGCCAGCCCTTTCAGCTCTCCTTACAAGCTGTATAACCACATTCCTGTCTTTGTACACCTGAACAATAAGCCAAAAGGATAACCGATCAGGTGAGTGACAAAGTTTTGACTCTCATTTCATAAAATCATAAATTCAGGTAAAATTTGGCAACTGTCCATGATCTTAGAATTTCAAAATAGTTGGGGAAAGGGCAGGAGGGGAGGCAATGCACGTGTAGTTCGGCATTTATGAATATATACATAAACTTAAAGATAATTCAGGAGTTACGGGAGGTGATGTTTGAGTGACTTAGGTATATATACAAAATCAAGCAATGAGACAAAAAGTTGAACTCAAGTATTTCATGAAAGCGTTTTTTATATTTATGCTTTTTCCCCAAAAAAAGGAGCTTCTTTGTATTTCCAAAGACAGAGATTCAGAGCAGCAATAACAACTGGAAGACGATGATAAGCTACCAAACATACATAGAGCTGGAAAAAGCGGATGCCAGGACCTGTTGAAGCAACCTCCTCTACACTTGAAGTAGACCATGAGGACAATGTCTGAAAAAACAATCATGCATTAATAAGTGGCAGACACTAACATTGTAATTATCATATATGCAGATGGTGCCAAAGGGACACCTATTATTCTGCACATGAAGCCAAAATCATGGAACAAACTGTGCTATCATAAACAAATTTAAAGAAAAAACAATAAGACAGTGAGAAAACTACACCATGATTGTGCCAGCAGCTGATGCTGCTCTTGCTGTTGCATACTCTCCTGCAGCAAAATCAAACCTTTAGCTTTGAGACACGTATTGGGCTTTTCTATTCAGACTAACAATATCTTTCTGAAATAAATCCCTTAATGACCTCTTCTATCAATCTCTTTACATAAAAACACGAGAACGGAAGCATGTAAGAAAAAGAAACTATGATGAAATATCTCACTATTTCATGCTTGTCATTATACTTCATGCTTGTCATTAAGCATTCAGTGTCATATTAATACATAGTAGTGTGGTCAAATACTTTCTCAGAATTTAATAGTTCCATGGGAAGAAGCTGACCAGTACTAAGGGCAACTGTCAGAGTTACAGTACGAGAGATTTTCCTAGTGATAATCAGAAGATTTTTTTTCTCTAATCTTATCATAAGATGTTAGAAGCAGTTTCAAGGTGAAATCCCTTAAAATGCATGCTAGAGTTACTTCTAATGCTTGACTAAAGTACTATTCTTTATTCGGAAATATTAAGAATGCTTAAACCAGCCGATGCAGTCGTGTCTTATTAATCCTACAAATGCAGTCTAAAAGGTGTATTATTCCATAGACTGAACATGAAATGAAAATTTATTTTTGACCTCTGTTACACCTCTCTAAGGCCAATTAGGAAACAGAGAGGTGTGTGACTTGTTTTTCGATATTGCTTATAAGTATCAAATGAAATGAAAATTTATTTTTCACATCTGTTAGACCTCAAGATAAATTAGAAAACAGAGAGGTGTGTGAACTGTTTCTCAACATTGCTTATGAGTATCTCAAAGTTAATTGGCGATAGCATCTTCGAGTGAGCTTACAGTAGACATAAGTGCCCATAATAGTCAGTAGGAGTGTTTCTTGACGTTGCTTATAAGTATCAAATTCCATTGTAACTGCACCTTTTATGCTTTGCACCTAGAAAAGATGTATGCATTGCATTGCAGGCCTCACGGCTACATAATTATGCATGAAATGTGTGAATACACATTTGTATACAATCATAAATGTACTTAGAAATATATGCTCTCCATGGGCATATACCTTCAGGGTGAGCCATTTTCTGCATAGCCGTAGGAGCAATCATGATTGGCATGGAAATCTTGAAGCCCAAGACAGTTGTAGTCATGTTTATCTTGCTCACATCAATAAGAATACGAGGTCGGAACCTATTTTAAATCACAATACCCATTTTTAGAATTCAAAAATATATAAAAAAATGAATGGAGACCTAAAATAAATAAATCAAACATTGGAATGACCCACAGCCAAAGAAGAAAGCATAAACATTCGTCTTCCACATATGATATTCTTCTTTGTTACAAATTAAAGTAGTCAAATAATTAACCATATAAGCAGAGACGAGTAACTATTCTAAGTTTCTTGAACCAATAAAGAGAAAAGCTTACAAGATCCTTGAGAATGCGTTTCGATTCTCTTGGAGAGTCCACTGATCCTCTGCACCTGATGAGTAATAATCATAAATCATCTTTGGCAATTTTTCCTTTGCAATGGTCTCATACTCCATAACATTGGTTATCTCCATCCTTCCAGAAGAGTATTTGTGCTGAACAGAGAATGACATAAATTTCAGAAAAGACTATTAAAATCACCGCTAACACAAATCAGATCATTCTATATTCTCATAGCTGAATCAATAGTGTATACGACCCTGTCAAAAAAATAGGAAATTCTATGCAGACAATGTACGTGTTCAGATAGCTGTATGCAAAACCCAGAATAGAGCAGGAGAAGAAAGAAATGGCTATGATGATGGGAGAATTAAGGAAAATGCCAAAGGACATTGAGAAGGTGACAGAACCGCAACCTTGTAATACCAATCATTTGAACCTGACTAGTAGCTTGCCTTTGAAGCCACAGAAATACAATTGTCAATATTGTCAGCTAAAACTGGTTTTATCCTGAGTTTCACACAGCCATATATGGTTACCAAAATGCTGTTTGTGAAAAAGAGTTCCACAAAGAAAGATAGGTAGGGTTCATAAAAAATGGTTAAACCACTATTTCGTCTAGAAATTTAAGCTATTACAGAGGGTGAAAAATGAGTGCTTATATATTTCAACAGCAAAGGCGTCAAAGTGGTCTGGAGAATCCTATAATGGAGAAAGTGAGAAAGTTAATCCATCCAGCCTAATTCAGATTGTTCTACCTGTCTTTTGCCCATGTTTTGTTTTGTAGTTTTTGTACATCTATACCCAGTATACAGTTATACACCTCCTAGACCCTCATTAATGGGGGACTAAACTGCAGATTTTTCTTTGTTTCTTTTTTTTTTTTTTTTTGTGTCCAAAGTCACATTAGGTCTGCTTTTGTGAAGTATGATCTTATTGTTAGATTGAAGTGTCCTCGATCTTCTTGTTACTCATCTTTGCTTGAAACAAGCATAGTCTAACTAGAACTTTTAATGTAGCACGGAATTTCAGTGATCCACCCACGGCTGGAGGATGGTTTCATGCCAATGTCATTCATTACTCAAGCTCCTAAACTTTGCAAAAGAAAGCAGCTTTTAGGACATTTTGAATGGTGTTTCAGCTCTTTCACTTTTGCGAGGATGAACCCTCAGGGCGGTGAGCGAATCATTCCTTGACTTCCTCAATTGTGCTACCTTCTATTTCTCCATTTCCAACATCAAATGATGTATCTAAATCTAGACCTACAGAATGTTTTACTTACTGTAAAGCAGAGTTCGAGACTGAATTCTGCTATTTCTATTGAAGGTTTGCATAGAGAGGACCACCAACACACAAGCTAACATACCCTGCCTATTAAAATTCCTGGTTCTCCTTTGAGAAGAAGTTCCCTACAACTTCCAGTGCAAGACAATCAGTATTTCAACCATTTTATTCAGACTAATTTCTATAAAAATCATACCTATAAAATATTTATGAGACTACAAGATGATAACTAAAGTTCATGAAAAATTCAATTCTTTTTATAGAATCAATTGTATTTTAAGCTCTGAGATAAGAATTCTTCCCAAAATCAATAATTACCAGCATGCAATCAAATATCACAAAAAGCAACAAAGAAAAACACAAACAGTTCAATCCTACATTCTCACTTCAGACATAGCACAAATACTCCATATAACAAGAAGAGAGACACGAAATCAATTCAAACCCGGTTCATAGAAGGAGTTAACCATTTGGATAATACATCCAAATCTACTCCTTTTTGAATGAAAGGAATTCCTAGGAATCCAACGAATGTATACAAGAAGCAATGGACACGGGGACTAAATTAAACAACACATTTCAATCAAACCCAGATGAAAAAAAAACTATCGATCAAATATTAAGTGATGAAGATTAAAGGGAAATAAGTACATAACAGTAAAGAGAAAGAGGGCGACATTGAAGAACGGACCTTGGCTCTCTCTGTTTCTCTACTACCCAAAGAATAGAACCGAAGTAAAAAAATCACTTAAAGAGATGTTTCAAATAATTTTGGAGAGAGAGTACGAGGAGAGAGAAGACTGAACTACCTTGACCAAGAAAGTAACGAAGAAAATAAGGAATTAAAAAATGGAGAGCAAAGACAAAATGCCAAAAGAGTAAGAGAGAGAGAGAGAGAGAGAGAGAGAGAGAGAGAGAGAGTTTTTGGTGGAATGGTTTTCCAAAGGAGTTCGCGTAGCCAACTTAGCTACTTCAAAACGTATCTGTTTATGAAAAAAGAGTAATGATACACTGACCAAATTTTGGGACCAAATTTGGAGCCCAAATGACATGGCAGCTCAGTTGGGCTTCTTTATTTGGTGCCATGTCATTTGGGCCCCAATAAAGACTCCAAATGACATGCTGCCATGTCATTTGGGCTCCAAATTTAGTCCCAAAATTTGGTCAGTGTAGCATTACTCATGAAAAAATAGCCAGGGGGCCACTTTTGTGCTTTAAACGATAATAGCAGCGAACCACGAGCGTTGCACGTGGAAAATGAATTCTCATTTTTTTGAGTTTATATTTGTATTATCAAAATTAGTTCATAAAATTAAAAAAATAATACAAAGAAAATATTGAAATAAAAAACATTGTTCACATTTTTATTTCAAACAAAAAGTAAGTAATATGTATTTAAAGTTAGAAGGACTGTATTATCTTAATGCATTTTCTAAACATAATATAATAAAGTAATTCAAAAGTTTTTTAGGCATTTGGTGATTTAAAATTTTTTTATTTAATGTTTGTTTTGAACATATACATGTATTTATAAATACAACTCTTGATAAATGAAGAGATATTTATGATTTTCAATTTTTAAAATTGTAGTAGAGTTATTGATTGATAATTACAAATACGGTTGAGTTATTAGATAAGAAAATAAATATAATAATATGAATTACAAATTAAAAGAAGATGTTGGGGCCTTTATTAACATTTAAATCTAGATGGACATAATGGCCATTATACCTTTAGCTTAACCAAGGTCTCGAGTTCGAGTCTTGGGAACGCAGCTGCGTTCGGTAGGGAGAGCTTTGCCGCCCTTGTGGTCCCACTCGGCTCGAATTCGGATTAATCGGAGCCCAATGTGACTTTCGGATACCGGATGGTCTGACCAAAAAAAATAATGGCCATTATAAATATTAATAAGGACAAAAAGATCAATCAAAATTTTTTCGGTTCTTTTATTAATAATATATATAGATATTAGTTGGTACACGCGTTCTTTGTACGCCAACTATTTTGACATATTTTTTTTGTGAATAAATCAAAAATATTTGTCATCCTTTCAACTGTCTATTACAAAACTTTACTCCTATCATTTCATCAGATGTTCTTGAAAGGAACTTTATTTCTTATTAGCAATGCACCACGTACGTTGCACGTGAATAATTTTCGTGCATACAAATTTATAAAACATATTAAGTATATATATATCTGAATTAAATATCATCTCAAATTTATCAAATTTAATTTTTCACTGTTCCCAAAATTCTTTATTCTAACTATAAAAAAAAGATAAAAAAAAAAGAAATAGTTAAAGTTATATTTTTTTTAGAATTTTTGTGATTGAAATTGATTTTTTTGTGATGTTTGAGAAATTAAATTTTTTGAAATTCATTTCATTATGATTTAACTTATAATTTCTTGAATAAAATAAAAGTAATTGTCAATATACTAATCACATTGGAATTAGTTAGGTCAATTGGAATAATATTTAATATACTACTTTGTAATATATATTATCAAGCATGTTAAAATTCTAAAAAAATTAAGTTTTACTTAAAAATACAATGCAATATTTACTTTTACATTAAATCTTAGTAC
Organism: Ilex aquifolium; assembly: GCA_951799425.1. Taxonomy (NCBI): domain Eukaryota; kingdom Viridiplantae; phylum Streptophyta; class Magnoliopsida; order Aquifoliales; family Aquifoliaceae; genus Ilex; species Ilex aquifolium. Next base: position 46,904,642 of record OX637392.1, on the reverse strand, counting down.
AACTTATAAAGATTATTGTGACTAAAGAATTATACTCATGTAACATAAATTAATTTTGAAAAATTATATGTACACTTATTTTTTATCTTAGAAATAAAAGGGTTAAACTTTTCGATGAAAAAGAAAATACACATATGTAGGTATAATGTTGTCTTTGTATATGAGATGAGCAATATTAGATTGATAGAGTTTTTGAAAGTTTTTTGAACATTTTATTGAAAATATAATGATACATGTTTTTTTAAGGGTAATATAATTAATTAAATTTTTTTATAGAAACTAATTAAATAATTAAAAGAGATGTTATAGACAATGTAGAGATTTAAAGACATAAGGATGTTATGATAATTTAGATATTTAATTGTGAAAGGATATAGTGGTCATTGCATTCCTTTATATGGGTAAACTAGAGATTCAAAAGTTTTTTATCTTAAGGTACTTTTATTAGTAGTATAGATACATACTGTGAGACTTACTATCATTGCAGTTTCGCATAAATAATATTTTCCTACAGTTATTCCTCATTATAGGTTGGTCAAAGTAAGAGAAAAAGAAGCATGTCACAATTGCCAGCCAAGAAGATCCTGAGCTTATAGTGAACTTGTGACGACCCGTATATTAATTAATCATTGACACGCTAATTAGGTCATTAATTATGATTCTATATAATTGAGATTTATTTTTTTAAAATATATCTCAATAAATAAATAATAAATTTTTATGAACAAATGGACCTCAAATATAGACTCTTCGTGTAAATATGAGTCACATAACTATAATTCAGGTCAAGTTTCGTAACAATATAATATTTGTATATATATATAAATGAACATATATGTGAAGTATATGCACAATTGAGCAAATGAAAACAGTACAATAAGGAAGAAAGGAAAAAAAAAAGAGAAGAATGGCAAGAAATGGACACTTGTTCATGTGATGCAAGATAGGTGACTTAAGCATGATGACTTAAGCCAATGGACATGTGATTTTTGGCCAAAAACTTTGGCTATAAATAGCCTTGTAGTGGCCATTCGTCCAAGGCAGCAAGAAAGAGAGGAAGAAAGAAAGAGAGAAAGAGAGAAAGAGAGAGAGAAGAAGAAGGAAGAAAGAGAGCAAGAGAGAGAGAAAAACTGAGATTTTGGGGTCAAAAATTTAGTAGTGAATTTTACTTTCGGTCATTACTAAATTGAAGTGTCTTGTTCGGGGTATTTCGAATTTCTTGTCTATTGAAGTTATTAATAATTTTGAAGTACGGGGTAGTATACAATATGTTTCTGTCTTTTAAATCTCTTTGCAAAGAGTGTCGTTTTGTTATCTGAAATTTGTATTCCTATTGATTATTCTGATTGATACGAAATTCTGTTATCGGTTGACCTATACGTTGGGTTAAATACTTTGGGATTGATTGGTACATGTACGAAGTGAACTTGGGGGCATAATTGGTGAAATGTGATTATGGCCCTGCGGGGTGCGATTGTGATTACAGCCCTGAGGGGTGTAATGGTTCGATATGAGTACGAATTTTAAATGCCCAAGTGTCACTTGTCATGTCACCAAGAGGACCCAAGTATAAGACTACGTTTGATAGAAATTGAGCTATGTGACTTATCGAATTGGATTCTTGATTCTTTTACCTATGATTGTCTATCGGTTGAATTATTTGGTATTTGATCATTCATATTCTTTTCTCGTTGAGCATATTGTTTCCTGTCATATTGTATACTTTCCCGCCTTTAATATTTTTTTTTTCAGGATTATCTCGGAGGGAAGGACCAGAGTTGATATTTGAGGAATCGAAGACGGACGAATCTTGATATATATTTTTTAACTTTGTATATTGAGGAGATTATTTTTATTATTTGGAGATCAAAATGGAGATTATTAATTTATTGAGTCAGTTAGAGCTCTGGCTCTGTATTCGGAGTTTTATTTGTGGTTTATTGTGATCGATCAATTTAATTAAGTAACGCGTCTCGAAAACGGGGGCGTTACAGAACTAGGGTCTAAAGGGAGTCTAATAGAAAATCCTTGAATCGAAATGGGATGAGAATATCTACGCATTTAATTAATCAATTAATTTATGTTTATTCCCAACATCTACCATAAGATCCACTAATAGGATCCATTTTTTAATTATTCAAATTGTATTTTCCATTGAGTACATACCAATTGATCTTATTAAAGGTTTCAGTTATATTACTCATAGAGGAGTTTAGCTAGAACGGTTCATTACCATTGACACAACAAGAAAAAAGATTTTTAAAGGCGTTTACTTTCGACATTAGGACAAACACCAGACATTTCAGGCATTTTATTGAAAACTTCTCGACACATCTTTTTCTATATGACATTTATTAACTTTCAAGACCATTCTAGAATTTTTTATTTTTTTTTATAGTGGTCCATTTTCCATCAACATGAACATACATAATATATATTCAAAAGTATATGAATAATTGATTCTTCTTAGAAAAATCTTCGAAAACCTATATCTAACAATAATGGCTAACGCAGGTCAACACAATGAGTGATCCAGCCATAAAAGTTACCTCAAGCACTAAAATCGACTATTATGCTATTGAAAAATTTTATCCTTTGAGAGAGAGAGATACAATTAATAGGTTGCCCTCAAGTATCAAATATTTTCCTAATAAAATCTATAAAATTAATGGTCTAGACCAAAATATGGGCCAATTGCTAGTTAAGGTGTTTGAGGCAGGTATGTGTGTGAGGTTGCACTACAGAGGGGAGCTCGGGAGCTCGGGAGTTCATGTCGTAAACTTTATGGATGTTGCAGTCGAAGGATGGAAGAAAACGAGAATTATAGTGGTTCACAAGTGATAAAAGCCTAGCTAATCCACTCGGAATGAGTATCTTGCTCCGAGGAAGGGGGAGTTGTTAATACTTCTTGAAAATCAATGGGTTACATCTGCCCTTTTTTGTGTAAAGGCCTTTGATATTTATAAATGAACAATCAATCATTTCCCCTGTTCGCCGAGATCTTCCTCCTAGTATTGCTGGATCGTTGGAGCTCGTTTCTCTTTGACTGAAAGAGTGAACACCTAATTGATTGCTGGAACCAATTACTCCCTAAGTGTCGTTGAAAAGTAACGCTTAACTGATTGTTGGAACCACTCCAAAGGTGTACTTTGCTGGGTTGAGCTTCATTCTATACTTCCTCAGGATCTGGAATGACTCTTTAAGGTGTTGAATATGGAGCTCTACCTTCAAGGATTTTACTAACATGTCGTCGATGTAGACCTCCATCGTGTTTCCTAGCTTATCTGGCTCATGCATTTTTAAGATCGAAAGGCATGACCTGGTAGCAGTAAGTCCCTTACTTTGCGATGAACGAGGTCTTCTATTGATCTGCGGGTTCTATCCTGATTTGGTTGTATCCTAAGAAGGCGTCCAGGAAACTCAAAAATTCGTGCCCTACTGTTGAATCGATTATGAGATCAATTTGAGGCAAAGGGAAACTATCCTTTAGGCAGGCATTGTTGAGGTCTGTGAAGTCGACGCAAAGCCTCCACTTCCCATTTTCTTTCTTGACGAGCATGAAATTTGCTAGCCAGATGGGGTAATCCATTTCCTTAATTTCCTTGGCACAAGAAAGCTTTAATACTTCTTCGTTAATTTCATTCTGTTGTTCAGGGGCGAAGCTCCTCTTTTTCTGCTTGACTGGCTTGCAACTTGGGTCCACGTTGAGCTTGTGCACAATGATGCTAGGATATAATACTTACATATCCTCAGCCTTCCATGCAAATACATCTAGATTCTATCGTAGAAATGTTACGAGCTCTTGCTTAATTTCGCTTAACAAATTGGAGCCCACAAAGACCAAGTGCTCAGGCTCGTCGTTTACTTGTATGGACTCCAGCTCGTCCGAGGGGGTTGGTCTGGTATCTATCTCGTCTCTCATATCTAGGTCGTCTATCAAGATTGATTCCACTTCCTTCAGATTTATGGAGGTTACATAGCATTCCCTAGCTACTAGCTGGTCTCCTTTTACCATGTCGATCCCCTTCTCCGCGAGGAATTTCATCACCAAGTGCTGAGGGAATGGCTCGAACAGAATTTAGGGAAGGCCTCTCCAAGATTACGTTATATGTTGATGGGTTGTCTACTATTAGAAACCTGGCTATGGTGGTGGTTTGTCGTGGGGGATCTCCCAGAGTGATGGCAAGCTGAATTGAACCCAAGGGGAGGACCCTTTCACCCGCAAATCCCAGGAGGCGGGTTCTCACGGGCTCAAGTCTTTCTTTTCCAACCCCGAGCTTCTCGAAAGCAATAAAAAAAATGATATTATTCGAGCTCCCATTGTCTACGAGAACCCGATGTACCACTTTGTTTGCGACAACGACTTTTAGAACTTAGGGGTCATCATGGGGGAGCTTGCACCTTTCTAGATCAGCGTCTGAGAATGTGATCTCATTCCCCCTACGCAAGATCTTGTGTTTTTTTTTCTGTGGTATGATCCTCCTTATTCTATGCGTGAAGGAAAAACAATTGAAGGGTTATTGAGAAGAATCAAGAGGCACCAAATAAGGGAAAGAGTTTTGATTTGGTGTTTGGTTGTACCTTGGATGTTAATCATCACAGTTATATGTGATGGTTTAGTGGAGGATGGCAAAACAGAGCTTGAGAATTAGCTTAACTCAAGAATTTGTTGGCTCAGTGGAGGATGTTAAAGTTATGCTTTGGATTGTATTTTGAGAGAAGTTAGTAAGGGGCAATATTTTGTGAACTCTTTGCCCAAAAACTTCTTGTATATGTGGCGGATGCATTAATATTAGTAAGCACTACCTATTGTAATGAAACAAATGTTAATGATCACTAGTTTTTTGCTCAATCTTATTACATGTCTTGATCCCTGATAATTTCTTAACTCAATCAACGACAAACGAAAACACCAAAACGATGATTCAATACCATTGCATCTAATCCAAAAGCAGCCCCATGATATATCAAAAACATAAGTTTTCACCATCAAACACACAAGGTACATGACAAAAGAGAGTGTAATACATATCAAAGAGCTTTAATACATATGTTATAATATTCCTAAGTAGTTGTGTAACACCCTAAAATTCCCTGAAAGACATTACTATCTACAAATCATTCAATCATGAAAGCAACTAAAAATAACCGTTTAAAGCATAAACTATCCATCCATGAGATAAATACCAGATGCTAAGACAATAAAATATTTTAACTTCTCCAAACTTACAATTCAAAACCAAACTACCACAACAGCGAAATAATTAAATCTAACAAAAACATTGTTTCATAAAAATCTCTCAAACTCTAACCCTTAATAAAACAACTCTACTTCTCTAGGACGGGGTCCACATCTTGATTCTCTACCACCTTGAAGTCAACCTAGTCATCTATCACGACATTATCCTCCATGCTGAAATCTATAAATGGGGAAGGTGTGGGGGGTAAGCAAATGCCCGTAGAGAATCCCTCTCAAATTCAGACAAGGTTTTAAAACAGTTTAAAGAGGGCAAGTATCTTTTGTAAAATAACATGTAATCAACGAATAATTCAATAACAACATCTCAAATTTCTCATGTATCTCATGTATGTTGATTGCTTATCAGGAATCTACACAATGATCCTACTTTGTTCACCCACCACAAACACAAACAATCTCAATCATTCCCCGGAGGGCTACATCACAAAACATTTTATTAAGGGCGTATACCATCTCACACTACAATGATCAATCCTTAGTAGGAAAGGTATATCATCCCTCAACCTCAAACCTACCTGAACAGCAGTGGTTGAACTTTCAAGGAAATAACTCACTACAAGTGTTAGGCAACCATCTCACCCTCACTGTGATAGACTAACCTCTAACACTCTATGACAGCTTTCAAAGGCAATTTAAGTCAGTCACACTCAAACCATACAGGAGATAAAAATCATAACCTTTTCAAAAATTGTATACTCGATCAATTACAATTCCCATCAAGATTCTTATATCAAAAATTTCACAATTCTCAAGGTACGATAATAATTAAATTAAAATATGTAAGAGATCATATCAAGAAAAGCTTCATAATTACCATATCAAAATTCTAGGGTTTTGCCAAAAATCTCAATTTGTTGAAGATACTACAAGTAGGGGTGCAACTCGGGCGGGTTAGACAGTCAACCCTAGCCCAACTCTAGGTATATAATCTTCAACCCTAACCCTAACCCTAACCCTAACCCTAACCCTAACCCTAACCCTAACCCTACCTCGGGTTGAGGAACTCAACCCGAGCACTGCCCGAGTTTAATTCGGGCGGGCTCGGGTTGAATTCGGGTTCACTGCAAGAGAGATAGAGAGAGGGGGGAATAATTACAAATTCATAAAACAATCCATATATTTCATTCATAATAATGCACGATTATTGATCATCTGCTTTCACACCAAACTAGTGATCTCAAAACACAATCTCAGAAAACATAGAAATTAGACCCATAAAAACATTAAACTTAAAACATCACACTATCACCACTAATCACGGATAACAGAGTAGCAAGTAACAAGAAACAAATGACGATGGAGTAAAAATGAAAAAAAATGCTAATGCTTTATATATATATAATTATTTTTTAATTTGTCGGGTTCGGGTTGAAATCGGGTTGCCGATGCCTCAACCCGAGCCCGGCCCAAATTGAATTCGGGTTGAGATTTTTTGACCCAAGCCCAACCCAAGTATTAAAAACCTTAGCCCAAACCCTAATTTTTTCGAGTTGTGCTCGGGTTGAAATCGGGTTGCCCAACCCAAGTTGCACCCCTAACTACAAGTATTTGGATATAAACATGGTGTATTCAAGAATTGAAATTTGGAAACCAAGAACCAATGTATTTTTCGCTTGAAAGTATTTACTTGTCAAAACCAGGGTTTTGGAAATTAATAACAAGAATTTTCTTGAACATGAAACATATATTTTGTGTAAACAACTTCTCAATTGGAAAAGAATCAAGAATGAACTTTTATCTATCATATAATTATCAAGAAAATTGAAAACATACATATATACCATCCTAAGTCTCAATGAAAGAACTCAAGTAGAATCTCCTACATTGAATCCAACTTTTGATATAAACCCTGTCGTGTTTAATCTATTCCCACCGTGCGAATCCCTCTAACCGAACGTGAAAATATCTATTCACTCTTTACAGGTGCCTAGGGTTGAAAAGTGTGAAAATATGGCTAAAGGGGGCATCCTTAGATATTTATAGGGTTAACATCTGAACATGAATCGTGATTCTAATCGATATTATAAATGCAGTCGCGTTCGAACGTGACTGGCGTTCGGACATGGTTTGCTTCCAGTATCTCAATTTTGTCAAAGTTTCTATCAGATAGCAAAGTACTATAACTAAGTTCCATTCAAACGTAACTAGTGTCCGAACGTGACTTGCTTCCAATATCTCCTTTTCTGTCAGGACTTCTATTAGACAGCAAAGAACTGGGACTAACTGTAACATCCTGAATTTTTATAAAATAAGGGTTATAATTGGGGATTAAATTTTGAGGAATATTTGAATTTAATGTGATCAATATAATTTATTTTTGAAGATTTTATATACATAAATGGATTCCTTGTATAAAGCAGAGACTGATAACTGTAATATTGGAGTGTGTCATAAGACACTTATCAAAAATGGAGTGTGACACGTGACAAGCACGACAAAGCAAATTGGCTGATGAATTTGTACTTAGAGATTTGATTATCAATTCATGTTGGGAAAAACGAGCGATATTAAATAACAATAGTAACCGAGAAGGTGTATAATCCATTCCCACCATGCGAATCCCTTCGACTCTTGCATTTTCTCCTTCCTTTTCACTCTCTAGAGGTACCTAGGGTTGAAAAGTGCTAAAATATGGCTAAAGGAGGCATCTTTAGATATTTATAGATTCAACATATGAATAGGAATCGTGAATCTGATCGCTATTAAAAACGCAATCGCATTTGAGCGTGACTGGCACTCGAACGTGGCTTGCTCCAAATATCTTGATTTTTGTCAAAGTTTCTGTCAGACAGCAAAGTATTGTAACCAAGCTCTGTTCGAACGTAATTGATGTTCGAACGTGAATTGCTCCCAGTATCTCCTTTTCTATCAGGATTTCTATTAGACAACAAAGTATTGGGATTAACTGGCGTTCGAATGTGAATCCAGTTTTCGACATCCACTTCCAACACAGTTTTGATCTACCTATAAGTCGATTCACGAAACCTTTATGAAATACATTTGTGTAGCATTTAAAATCTAGTTTATACTATCCAAATCTCAAGTCAATCCAATATTAGAAAATCAAGTTATAATTGAATTTCCCAAACGAAATCAAGGAAATCTCTGATCAACTTATCTCCCAATTATTTATCTCAGCCTATGTGATTCATTCTTATGCCATTACATATATAAGTAGTATGACATAATTACGTATTACATTGAGATGAACATGTGGGGGTTTACAAGTTGGTTTCTTCATTTGTGCTGGAAAGGTGCTCCCCCACGATCAGAGTGTGCATGGTTTGAGGTTGTAGCTCTTAAAGAGGATAATGTTGTACAAACTTGTTCTCTATACAAGAATGGTGCTGGAATAGGAAGTGGTCTTCCACTTGGTCGGAGAAAACGTGGTCCACTTGGTTTTATGGGAATATCTTGTGGTGTAGATGGCCTTGCAGCAGAAGCAAATGATGATTCTTTTGTACCCTTGCTTATGCTCACTTGCAAACAACCAAGAATTGTAAGAAAATTATAGCAACAAATGACATAATTCTATGCAAAATAATTCTACCAAAAAATGCAAATACATGTAACTTAGATCTATGCTTGGGTGTTTGATTTCCATGGCTCATGTCTACTGACCCTGACCCACTGACCATCTGAACATATTTTTTGGTCTTTCCCCCACCACTATGGCTCTTGCTTATTTGACCTTTGGAATTATTTGAAGGTGGTTGTCCATTACATCTTCTTTGATTATGTCCCTCATTTCCACACTTACTACATCTCAAAGTCCTCTGAAAATGCTTCAGCTTATGTCGTTTGGGATGTCCCTCATTTTGGTGAACACAAAAACAGAAATAAAAATCTGTTATACATCCACACTAATTTCACTCAAGAAACATCTCTATTTTCATTAAAAATGATCACAATATCAAGGAATACAAAGGGTAGAACAATATGATTTTTCAGCAAGAAAAACTCACAAAATAAGCTATCAACTAGAGCTTCTGCTCTTGAACAACCTGCTGTATTTTTCTGGCAGCAAACTCACTGTTTTAGACTCTCTCTTTTTTCTGTTTTTTTTCTGCACATAAACACTCTATTTTGGGCAGTAACTTCAGCCCCATTTTTACTCATTTTTCCTAGTCAAAACACTCTAAATTTGGCCACTTAATGGCCGGCTGTCCCCAAAAAAACCTGTTCAAATTCCTATGCAACCATTGATGAACAAGACTCCATAAATAGACCTCCAAAAATAGCTTGGACACTTCTAGAGACTATCTCTTCAAATAACATGACTTATCATAAACCTAAAAATACAAAAACTACCCTTTAAGAATTGAGTTTATAAAAACTAACATCCCCCCTTAAACTCAATTCCTTGAGTTCTCATGCCTAGCATCATTTTCAATCTTCCAAACACATCATGCTTTAATGGCTTTGTAAAAATGACGGCAACTTGATCTTGAGTCTTGCAATGCACCAACTTCAATTCTCCATTCTTCACATGCTCTCTAATAAAATGGTAGCGTGTATCAATGTGTTTACTCCTTTCATGGAATACCGGGTTCTTTGCCAACGCCATCGCTGATCTATTATCAACAAGGATCTCCGTAGGAATTTCTTGAGAAAATCCCAAATAATTCAACAAGTTCCTCAACCAAACAGCATGACACACCGTTGAATTTGCAGCCACATACTCCACTTCACACGTAGACAAAGTAACAATTGCTTGCTTCTTGGATGACCAAGTAAAAACCGTATCTCCCATGAAAAAATAATAACCCGATGTAATTTTCCTTTCATCCAAGTCTCGTCCCCAATCACTATCTGAATATCCAACAAGTCTAAAATCATTCGTGCAAGAATAAAATAAGCCATCATTGAGTGTACCTTTGATGTAACATAAAATCCTCTTTGCCGCATTAAGATGAGTTTGATCCGGTGTTTCCATGTATCTATTAACCAAGCCAACTCCATAAAGAATGTCCGGCCTTGTGCAAGTAAGGTACCGAAGACTTCCAACTAAACTTTTAAAGTAAGTTCGATCAACATTTCCACCACTAATGGTCTTCCTCAAACTTTTGAAGGTGGTTGTCCATTACATCTTCTTTGATTATGTCCCTCATTTCCACACTTACTACATCTCAAAGTCCTCTGAAAATGCTTCAGCTTATGTCGTTTGGGATGTTCACCAACTTTCTCATCATCCTAAGTCTACTTGGTTGTTTTTTTATCAATGGAGGAAGAACAACTCTAAACCTAGTCTTTGGCCACATCTTGGGTCCATTCATTGGGTAAATAACATGTTCATATTGTCTTATATACATCTCATTTTTGTAATAGACATCCACATACAACTCTGACTCTACCCCTTTCTCAAACATTATTGAAATTGTGTGCTCACAAGGGATTCCTATGAGATCCCATTCTCTACATGAAGAACTATGAAACTCCAAATCCACAGTATACTAATCACCATTATAACAAAATTGGAACCTTAAATCATTTGCCCACATCTTCGTCGAGGCCTCTCCTTTGTTGAAATCTCTTCATAAGTAGACATTTGATGGTTTCAAGCATTGTAAGGATGGGTTTATCACTAGCATCAAGAATGTAATTAAGCATCGAAGCATTCAACAAGATTATTTAACAATATGACACACTTTAGGAAAATGTTGAAGTGTGATCTTGCCTAGCCAGTAGCCGGTCTCTCAACCAACCACTCATAAGCATCCTTGGATATGGCTTTTAACTACTTCATTTTTATCCCAAAGTACTTCATATTAGTACCTTTAGCACAATTACGTCTTCTATAAAAATTTTCTTTTGAAATACTCTCTGAAGTTGTTGTAAAGATGTCTACCACATGTCATGTGCTCATAATTGGTAACAGTGTCTCAAGTGCTAATAAAAGACCCTGTAAATCAAAGTCCAAGCACAACAGTTAATCATCAGTTATATGCTCATATTGTAATTAAATTAATCTTCAGTTATCTGGAATGCATAAATTATTTTTTGCTTGTTAGATATGAAAGTCCAAGCATATTGATTCCCTATTAGAATGTCTTCTTGGAGCAATTCTAAAAACCACAACTAGGTATCCTTGGCTTCTCTTTCAACAATAGCATATGCTACTGGGTACATGCCATTGTTGGCATCAATGCCAACAACTACTATAGTTTGACCAGGGTGCGGACATTTGATAAAACAACCATCCAACTCTATTAGTAGCCTATATGCAGCTAAAAATCCCTTTTAGTGCATCTATATGGACATACATTCTCTCAATCTACCTTGGTCAGACAACTTCATACTTACATTGGTACCTAGATTGGTACTCCTTAATTCCTCAGCAAAATCCCACAATCGCAAATATTGATCTTCATGACTACCTTTTATCATTACCAAAGCCATTCTCTTTGCTCGGTACACTACACTTCTAGTAACCTTGAGTTCATGATCAGTTTTCACATCTGCCACCATGAAAGACACATGATAATTTTCATTCTTATGAACATATTTCTTTGAAATCCAATCAGAGTTACACATTGCATTTGTCAAACTTGTTGTGTAACTATGATGATCATAAAATTTTTTCACTTGCAAAGTGTCCTCACCGTTCATCATGGAAGCAAATTTCATCCACTTGCATCCTTCTCTGCAAATTGCTTTCACCTTAGTTCTTTCATTTTTAACCAACTTTATGTTCTTTCTTTTCTTAATTGCATACTCTCTCAATGCATCCTTAAATATCATAGCTGAATCAAAAGTCATGCCTAACTCAAATTCGGGATCTCTCATATCTGTTTCAGGTCTAAACTCTAGATATCTAAGCCTCTTGGGATCCTTGTCATCATCAAAGTTGTTGTCAATGCTTTGCAAGCCATCAGATTGTGCAGAATCATAATTAGTATCCTTAATTAATCCATCTGCACACTTACTACAGTTGTGACTTTGCCATTTTTTCTTTATTCATACCACTTTCAACATTTGTTGATCCAAGACCTTACCAATCAAGATCCGTGTCAACATTTCTAATATACAATTCATCATCATTCATACCATAGGCACTATCATCCAAGTCTAAATAATCTAGATCAATTTTAGCATCCTCGTCATTGTTACTCTCAGTGGCTACCTCACTGTGAGCTTTAACTTCCACAACAACCTCGTACGCATCATCTCCATCATTGTTTATTTCCTCCACATTTATATTCGCATCCACACAGCCATTATCCAAAACATTTACCAGTGCTGGATTAGAGCCTACTTGGATCTGAAAAACTTCTTCTTTTCTTTGCTCAAAATATATTTCTACAACCTTATCTAGCGATAAATAATCAATTATTTCCATTACATCATCATCACATATCATTGAAAGTAACCCACAATCCATATCAACCCCATGAACTCTAGAATAGAAGTTGGTATGTTCAGTGTAACCTAACTTCTCAGCCATCTCTTTTATTTCAAGTAAAGACATCGTGTCAGAATCACAATTGTTGATCACAACCAAGTTATCCCCAACATACACTGTCCCAGGGGTATATTAAAAATGACCGCCATGTTGAACTTTTCTACTGAACATCACTGAACCTGTCTCTGCACAAAAAAAATTAAGAAACTAAAATATTTCACTAATTACGATGTTTAAAATTAACTTTGGAACCACCAATATTATGTTTAAATAATTAAATTTGGGACCACAAAATGGATACAAGCACAACAGTTAATCATGTTTACAAATAATATGGGACCATAGTGCATGCTAAGTCACCAATAATTAGAATATTACTGTCACTAAGAATGTAATCAAAATAATAAACTATGATGATCAATAACCAAAGCCCATTATTTTACTGCTACTAAGAATGCAAAGCTAAAGAGACCGTACTTTGTTTATACCAAAATCGATTATTTTAATATATAAAAGCAAGGGAAGGAATTACGAGTTGCATTTGTTAATCTATATTTCGGCACTTCCATAGTCCCGTCTCTAGCTCGGTCACCCTCTACACGGGTCGATCTGCTTCGGTCGCCAGAAATCTCTCATAACTAGCTTTGTCTTTGGTTTTGAAGGTGCGTCGAATGGGACTAGAGTTTTTTCTTTTTTTTTGACCGGTTGAAATGTTAAGTGAGGGTGTTGAGGGAGTTTGTCCAAAATGCCCTCCTATATTTCACGTGAGTTGCCGATCCATGTGATTCCGTTTTGTGTTAAAAACGAAATTGGACGGAAGTACGAAATCAAACCACAACCGAGACTTTAAGGACTACATTGTCTAAATTGAAACTCTAAGGACCAAATTGGAACTTCATCAATACTTTAAGGGTGTAAATTGCAATTCACCCTTTATATATACTATTAAGCTTTTGGAATGTTTGACTATTACCTTGATGAAAAACATGTAGATCTTCAATATGATAATATATGCTTTGATTTAGAATTCATAGATGAATTCACATCATACAACTTGGTGCTTTCTTGTAAGAGGCAAAAAATGAAGGATACCTCCAACAGGAATAAAGAACGAATGTTTCTGATAAAGAGTTTCTGAACTTGATCTCCCAGTCTTCCCTTCCTGCAAAACGAACAAACTGCCCAAGATCGAAGTGCTTCGATCGAAGGCACTCCGATGCTTAAGTCAGTAATGGAGCTAAATCAATTGCAAGAGGACAAGGAGAGTTCAGCGTACATTTCACATTGGTCTCTTCTGCTTCTTATAGATCATTACCCCATTAGGGTTTCCGAGATTTTGGGTTCAAGGTGGCACACCTTCCTTCAATTCAGTGATTCATTTTGGGAAGTTGCTGATATTTCTCCAGCAATTCTTCCTGGTATCTAAAATTTCGTTGATTTGCTTATCTGAATGCCTAAGTTGTAGGTGAATTTATACCTTTCTATATATCATTTCAAACAGCTCGGCCGAACACTTTTAATGTTTGCCGAACTGATTAATCAACTCGGTTTGGTACAAGCCGAGCTCTTTTGGTACTTTGCCGAACACATTGGTCAATTCGGCTAGGTTCATTTGATTGAGCAGCTGATGTCTTCGTCACGTGCCCTGTCTTGTCATCCTCACGTGGGTTCATTTAATGTCATTACACGTGTAACAATGGGAGCCATCCCCTTCATTTGCCCCCAAAAAACGTCTGACAGACACCTTTCGTTTGTCAGCCGTTTTTTTGCTTCTAGTCTCATCATTGCTCACAACTTTTTTGGGACATCCCCCTTTGCTTTTGGCGGTTGATCTAGTCATTTAAATGCTGTCCTTTAGGATTCCCTCTCTCTTTATAAGCGATTTCTCTTCTTCTTTTTGCTACTTTGCCTTCTCAGTTTCAGACTTAACTCTCTTTGTATTTGCTCATTCCCTTCTTTCTGCGTTCAACTTCTTCAATGGCTCCTCTCATACCTTCTGAAGTCCCAGCTTTCAAAACCAAGTACAACATTCCAGACGACATTGAGGTGAAATTCGCCGGAAAGGATGAGCCTCTGATCGGTTCCAGGGAAAGAATTCGAATTTATACGAGGACGATCACCGAAGGAGGAGTCCATTTTCCACTTGATCCTCTTCTTCTCTGGGTTCTATCAGCGATGAAGTTATGCCCTATTCAGTGCTGCCCCAATTTCTTCTGAATAGTGATGGGTGTAGCAGCATTGAATAGAATTCTGAACCCAAACTTGGGTTTGTGGGAGATCTTGTACTGTTACATTCTGAAGCCATCTGGAGACAACTTCTACCTTGCTGTGAGGAAGAAGGATCGTTATCTCGTGACTCATCTCCCAGACTCCAACAAGGGGCATGAGAACGATATAGTGTTTGTCTCTGGTAACTGGGAATATGTTATTGATGCTACTCCGTCCTACCACTATCCTTATGAAGAAGGCTCTCCAGGTAATCGAAACTTTGACTCATCCAAGTTATCTTAGTAGCCTGCTGTTACCTGATGGATTTTCTTTTGCTTGAAGGCGAAACTGTAAAGGGCAGGATTCCTGAGTCGGCTGTGAAAATGGACGAGCTCAGAAAGGTTTGGGATTTCAACGAATCACTGTTTTGCCGAGCTGCACATACCCTGCTAGGGTACACCCCGACCTACACCTCGTTTATTGTCGTTCCGAATCGACCCAACGCCAGCTTGGCGGCAGACCGAGATGTAATCCAGGCGGCCCGGGAGCAAACTCCCCGAGCTAAAAAGAAGACTTCACTTGCTGCCTCAAGTCAAAGAAACGTAAAGAATTTCTTGGATTTCTTATCAACCGTTGAGCCGACCTTAACCACCGAGCCTTCTGCTGTATCCGCCGCACCATCAATCACCATTTTGGATGAACCTGCTGCTGAGGTTCCTGCCGAGACTCTTCCTCACAACGATGAAGTGGTTCCGAGTAACGACCCCACATATATGGTACAGACTGTAGAGACTTTGCTTCCAGTGGAGTTGGACCCTCCTGACTCTACTCTTTCTCCCTTTCCTGAAGATGACTCCATTTTTGAGCTTGCCGAGGACCCAGCTCCTAAAAGGCGAAGGACGGGTGAGCCTGAGGCGACTCTTTCTCCCAAACCTACCACTACTCCTTTCCGTCCCATTCTTAGATCAAAAAGGAGAGAAATCACCTCACAGGATTCCGCCATTGAAGATTTTAATGTGGCAGTCGGGATTGCTAGAGGAGTGATCTTGCCACGGGATCTGGCTATGAATGAGGCTCTCACTGATGATGAAGTGTCTCGCCAAACTATTCAACATATGGTTCTTGTAAGATTGTTGTCATCATTTTTCAATTTTCTCTTCAAAGTTTGTTCTTCGAAAATGTTTCTAAGTCTTCTCCTTCTCTTTTCTTTTTAAAAGGGTCTGCAAAAAGTTCATGAGGTAGGAGCTAGGATAGCCAGGAAAGACAAAGCTATGAAAGATGTCATCCATGCCCGAGCTTCTGCATTGGCCAAGAAAGAGAGTGTGGATGAAGAATATGCCAAGCTCTGTGACGAAGTTAAGGTTCTGCAGGCTCAGAACCAAAGCCTAACCGAGGAGAACCAGAAGCTTCACACTAAGATCGGGCAGCTGAAGGACTCTGAGCATGAAGCAAATGTTGAGCTTTCCCAAGCCCAACTTGATTACACCAGTTTATTGGAAGAGTTCGATCTGTACAAGGCAGAGGAGAAAGCGAGGGAGGGTGATGCTTATAATGAAGGAATTGAGAAAGCTGAGAATGATCTAGCTCTGCAAATTCCTCAACTTCGGGATGCATTCTTCAGCAAGGGCTGGCAAGCTGCTTTGGTTACTGTAGAAGTGGCTCCCTCGTCTGAACTTTTTTCAAGATACTCTCTTCCGAGCTCTTCCTAGCCTCCTGCTTCATGATCAACACTTAGAAATATTCTGCAACTTTTTATAAATCTGCAATCTTTTGTAGCTCCTGAACATCTGTAATCTTTTGAAGTTGCTAATGAAAATGACTTTTGGTTTCTTGTGAACGAATTTCTATCTTGTGAAGTTATAGCCCTTGCTCGGCATTTCTTCAAAGGGTTCGATCCCTCAATAGAAACTTTAAATATTTATAAAAACTCTGAACTTTAGTAGTTTTGGTTTTTGTTCGACCTTTTCTCAAAGAGTTCGGCCTCACAACAAAGACCTTTAAACACTTAGAAAAAATTTAACTTCAAAAAACATCTCTTGGAGTTATGGCCCTTCTTCGGCCTTTCTTCAAAGAGCTCGGCTTAACTTCAAAAGCTCGGCCTTTCCTCAAAGAGCTCGGCTTAACTTCAAAAGCTCGGCCTTTCCTCAAAGAGTTTGGCTTAACTTCAAAAGCTCGGCCTTTCCTCAAAGAGTTCAGCTTAACTTCAAAAGCTCGGTCTTTACTCAAAGAGTTCGGCCTCTCAACAAAGACCTTCAAATACTTAGAAAAAACTTTTCAACTTTTGAAGTTATGGCCCTTGCTCGGCCTTTCTTTGAAGAGACTAATGAAGTTATGGCCCATGCTCGGCCTTTCTTCATGGAGTTCAGCCTCACATCAGAGACCTCAAGTAAAAACTCTTGAAGTTATGGCCCTTGCTCGACCTTTCTTCAAAGAGAACTTTTGAAGTTATGGCCCATGCTCAGCCCCTCTTCGGTATCCCAGTAGAGTTATTCCCAGATCTGCTTGGGCATCTGAGATAGTTTCAACTTCGCACTGACCCGCCAACCTTGTTGGACTCCAATCCGTCCCAAGTCAGCTTACATCGTCATGCCTAGCTGTGGGCCCGGATCAAATCGGGTGGCTGCGCCTGATTTAAGTTAATACTTCTATCAGGATATTTTGTCTCCCTGCCTTAATAGTAGGACGTATATAACAAATTACGTAAAGTGAGAACGGGGAGATGACCCCTCAAAAGATCTTTATTGATAATTTCAACTTGACAGAACATTTGCAAAATTCTTTGTCGATTCCTAAGGGGCACCCTTAAGTTTCCGAAGGCACTTCGGAGTTCTATCAAAAAAGGCACTTTTTTAGAAATAGAACTTTCTTAAATTCGCTATATTCCAAGGACGTAATACTGTTTTATGGTCCAAGGTCTCAAGCTCATAGTATCCGCTTCCACCTATTCGGGTAATTCTGTATGGGCCTTCCCAATTTGCTCTGAGCTTCCCATGCGCTGGGTTCTTTGCCATCCCCGGTACGCGTCTAAGGACCAGGTCTCCTAATGCGAAAGACCGAGGGTTAAATTTCTTGTCATAAGCTCAGGCCATTTGATGCCGATAAGAGGCCATCTTTAAAGCTGTCTGCTCTTTTTTCTCGTCTGCTAGGTCAAGATCCCGGGCCATAACGGCATCATTACCTTTGCTCTCAACTAGATCGGTTCTCAAGGTCGGCAAACCGACTTCTAATGGGATTTTTGCTTCCATTCCATAAGCCAGGGCGAAAGGGGTCTCTCCGGTTAAGCGCCGAGGTGTGGTCCGGTACGTCCACAAAACACTCTGCAACTCTTCTACTCATCTTCCTTTAGCTTCTTCTAACCTTTTCTTGATTCCATCCAAGATTTTCTTGTTGGAAATTTCTGCTTGACCATTGCTCTGTGGATAAGCCGGGGTAGAATAGTGGTTCCGAATTCCATATTGCTGACAGAAAGCTTTGAAGGCACCACTGTCGAACTGTGTGCCATTATCCGACACAAGTGTGTGTGGGATTTCGAATCTGGTAATGATGTTCCTCCAGACAAACTTCTTTGTGTCGGTATCTCTGATATTGGCTAGAGGCTCGGCTTCCACCCACTTTTTGAAATAATCCGTTGCTACCATAAGGTACTTCCTATTGCCCGGGGCCCGAGGAAGAGGTCCCACAATGTCCAGCCCCCACTGCGCAAACGGCCATGGGCTTGCTACTGAAAGCAGTTCCTGGGATGGTTTTCTCGGTATTGGCAAGAATTTCTGACACTTCTTGCAGCGCCTAACAAATTGTTGAGCATCCTTCTACATATAAGGCCACCAAAAACCCTAGGAAATAGCTCGGTGTGCCAGAGATCTTCCACCTGTATGAGCTCCGCAACTTCCTTCGTGTATTTCGGATAAGAAGCTGGGAACCGAACTTGGGTGTACGCACCTTAGGTACGGGCCTCCGAATGATCATCGGTAAAGCTCATTTTTTGGGGATATCCAGAATCTGGTCGCCTTCAGTCGCAGCTTATGGGCTTCCTTCTTGTCTCTAGGAAGTTCACCATCTTTCAAATAACCGACTATGGGGTCCATCCAGCTCGGTTCGATATCATTCTGTAGCACTTCATTAAGGTTGGTTGGCAAAATGCAAGGCTCGGCCTGGAACTCGACGGTTAGAGCTCTTTCAGTTTCTTGGTCAAGTGCCGAGGCCAGCGAGGCTAAAACATCAGCATGTGAATTATTTGCCCTTCCGACCTGCCGGATTGAGTACTCCGGGATTTTGCTTAGTTCTTTCTCTGCAATGGCATGATACACCATCATCCTTTCATCCTTTGTCGCGTACTCCCCTATTATCTGATTCACCACCAATTGTGAATCAGAGAATATCTGGAGCTTAGTTGCCCCCAGTTCGGCTGCTAGCCTTACTCCAGCTATCAAAGCTTCATACTCGGCTTCGTTGTTCGAGGCTTTGAAGCCGAGCCTGATGGCTTTTTCCAAAAGACAACCCTCTGGACTCACAAGGGTGAGGCCGATGCCGGCACCTTTCTGATTTGAAGCTCCATCCACAGATAGGATCCAGCCTCGACCATGCTCTGCTTCCCGAGCGTCGTCAGTTTTTCCCTCCTGCTCCAACCTGTCTTTCGATTGAAATTCTGCAATGAATTTCGCCACTACTTGGCCTTTGATTGCCTTTCTCGGTTCGAACACAACGTCGAACTCCCCAAGCTCTACTGCCCATTTTGCAACCCGTCTAGATAGGTCGGCTTTCTGGAAGAGCGACTTCAATGGTTGGTCGGTGAGCACTGCAATTTGATGGACCTGGAAATAATGCTTGAGTTTCCTAGCCGAGCTGATCAGCGCGAGTGCGAGTTTTTCCAATGGAGTATATCTTGACTCCGCATCCAAGAGCATCTTGCTTACATAATAAACAGGTTTCAACTTTTCTCGATCATTCCTCATTAATGCTCCACTAACTGCATGCTCTGATACAGCTAGGTAAAGGAACAGTTTTTCCTCCGGGGATGGGGTCGAGAGGATTGGTGGGGAGGCCAAGTATGCCTTAAGATTTGCGAACGCCTCCTCACATTCCTGATTCCATACTACTCCCTTATTTCCCTTGATTGACTGGAAGAAAGGTCTGCATCTGTCGGATACTCGAGATATGAATCTCCCGAGTGCAGCTGCCATTCCGGTTAGCCTTTGTACCTCATTTACTGACCGATGGGATTGTAGTTCTGCGATAGCTTTCACTTGGTGGGGGTTCACCTCTATTCCTCGGTGAGTGACTAAGAAACCAAGGAATTTCCCTGACCCGACCCCAAATGCACACTTTGAAGTGTTTAATTTCATTTTGTACCTCCTCAGGACATCAAAGGTGTCTCTTAGGTCGGAGCAGTGATTGGCAGCACTTCGAATTTTGACCACCATGTCATCTATGTAGACTTCTATAATGCTGTCTATCATGTGTGAAAAAATTCTGGTTACTAACCTTTGATACGTTGCGCCTGCATTCTTTAACCCAAACGGCATTACCTTGTAACAATACGTCCCTCCAGGTGTTATGAATACAGTTTTTTCTTGGTCTTCTTCGGCAAGAGGGATCTGGTGGTATCCTCGGTAGGCATCCAAGAAACTCATTTGCTCATGCCCTGAAGTTGCATCGACTAATTGATCTATCTTGAGCATGGGGAAGCTATCTTTCGGACAGGCTTTGTTGAGGTCGGTAAAGTCAACACAGACTCTCCATTTGCCGTTACTTTTCTTTACCACCACTGTGTTTGACAACCAGGTTGGGTATTGTACCACCTTAATGGTCCGTGATTCAAGCAATCTCGTTACTTCCTCTTTTACTGCTTCCTGATGCTATGGAGCCGACCTCCTGAGCTTTTGCTTGACTGGCTTGTAATTTGGGTCGACGTTCAGATGGTGAAATGCTACTTCGGTCGGCACACCGGGCATATCACTAGTACTCCAAGCGAAGACGTCGTCATATTCCCGTAGCAGGGTGATGAGCTCTTTCTATTGCTCGGAGCTGCCAGCAGTTCCCAGGAAAAAGTACCTCTCCGGATCTCCATCCTTGTCTAAAGGTACTTTAGTCAAGTCTTCAATCGTGCGGTCTGTTGCTTCTTTTTTCGGGCCTGAAGGTACTTCAGGAATTTTCATGACAGCTTGCTTAGCACACTCAGCCAAGTTGTCTGGTGCTGATTGCTATTTTGCCTCCTCGGCTGTTGTACTCCTTGCTCGAACCTCCATTCCATCTCTGACTTTAACCGAGGCCAGCAAACATGTTCTGGAACTAACCTGGTCTCCTCGAATGTTCACTATTCCTTCAAGCGAAGGGAACCTCAGCATCTAGTGGTACGTCGATGGTACCGCCTTCATGTCATGTAACCAGGATCGGCCCATTATCGCATTGTAAGCTGAAATTGTGTTCACCACCAGGAATTCGGTCATAATGCAAACTGGTCCAGTCTTTACAAGCAGTGTTATCTTTCCCCTAGGAAGAACTGTTTTCCCACTGAAACCAACCAGTGGGGTATTTGAGGGTTTCAAACTCTCCTGCTTGAGGCCGAGTTTCTGGAAGAGATCCATGTACATTATCTCAGAAGAACTCCCCGAATCTATCAGAACTTTTTTGACGTCGTAGTTGGCAATCCTTAGTGTTATTACCAATGCATCGTTATGTGGCTGATGAATTCCGATTAAGTCCTGCTCAGAGAAGCATATCATTTCTGCCGAGTCTTCGATCTTCGTTCTCTTGGACCTCACCTCCGGGGTTAACCGCAACTCGAATACCTCTTTCTCCTTTGCGGCTTTTTGAATGTACGCTCTGGCTGCATTATTAGTGGCCATTTACGGGTTGGTGGTTGCGTGGATCACGTCTATCACCCCCGCTGCCTCGGCCTGATCTCCATTTGGTTCGGCTCTCTCTCCATCACCTCCGATTCTTTCCTCGATGAACTTGGATAGATGTCCATCCCGAACCAGATCTTCCAACTGTTGTTTTAAGGTTCGGCAGTTTTCAGTCCTATGCCCCACATCCCGATGATAGGAACATCTGAAGTTCGAGTTCCTTTTTCAGGGATCTCCAATTAATTTATTCGGCCATTTGAAGAATGGATTTGCTTTTATCTGATTTAGTATCCTGTAGATCTGCTCCTTGAACACCGTATTTACCCCGAGAAAAGGGGACCTCTGGGGATAGCCTCCCTTGTCATTCTTTCTTCTAACTTCTTTGCTTGGCTTGGTCTGCTTCTCTTGGCCGAACTGCCTTCTACCCTGGTGATCTTTAACTACGTCCCTGGATAAGTCGTCGTCCACCTTAGCATACTTCTCGATTCTCGCCATCAGTTCCTCCAGGTCGACAGGAGGCCTCCTAGTGAGTGATTGGCAAAGAGGGTTCTCCTTCGGCAAACCAATCTTGAAGGATGCCACATCAATCTCGGGATTACATCCTTCCACCTCATTCATTGTTTCCCAATAGCGATGGGCATACTCCCGCAGGGTTTCATTGCGCTTTTTCTTTAAAGTCAACAGAGCTCCGACATCTTTTGGTTGCTTACTGCTCGTGATGAACCGAGCGGTGAACTGTTCGGCTAGTTGGGACCATCTATCAACTGATCCCTTCGGCAAACTGTCGAACCACTTCATGGCCGACTCTCCAAGACTGCTGGGAAAAATGGTGCAGAGCAAGGGCTCATTCCTTTGATGGATAGTCATCAACTGTCTGTAATGGCTGATATGCGAGGCAAGGTCGGTTTTGCCATCATACAGTCTGAAATTCGGGACAGTGAATTTGCTCGAGATTCATCCCCTTTCAATCCATGTGGTGAAAGGTGACGCCTCCGAGCCGTCTCCATATTCTCCAGTTGCCCTCCTGGCTAGGTCCCTAGCTGACCTCTGTTCTGGCCTCCTCAAGCGGTTGTTGAGTTCCTCGGTAATGAACTGCTTCCACGTATCCTCCTCCTGGACCCGTGGTTTTTTCTGTTGGCGCTTGTTTTCCTCTGCACCTTTGATTTTGTTGTGTTTTTCTTTGGGGCTTTCTTGCCGATTTTCCTTTGCACGCGACTCCTTTCTGGTTATATCTTCCAACTTAGCTTTCAATTCCTCGTTTTCTCTTATCAAGTCTTTCTCCTTGGCGTACGATTTCTTGAACAAATTGTCGTGAGCATCTAGTCGGTCTTGCAGGGATTGAACCAACATTGCCAGAGATTGGTTCTCCCCCTCGGCACGGAGGGAATCACCAATACCCTCCACCTGCTGATTATGATTCTTGGTTCGCTTGAAGCTTGCCGAGGAGATCTCATCATCCTCATGGGGCCCAGATGGGCCTTTGTTTTTGCGTGATTTGATATTTTCATTAGATGGCGGTGACGCCGGATTTGAATTTCCCATGGCGAAACTGCCTCTAGGAGATCCAATAATGCTTCTGAATCTTGACATCGTTGCTTTTTGTTCGAGGGATTAGAAGAATACTTCCCACAGACGGCGCCAAAAAATGTAAGAGGCAAAAAATTGAGGATACCTCCCACAGGAATAAAGAACGAATGTTTCTGATAAAGAGTTTTTGAACTTGATCTCCCAGTCTTCCCTTCCTACAAGACGAACAAACTGCCCAAGATCGAAGTGCTTCGATTGAAGGCAATCCGATGCTTAAGTCAGTAATGGAGCTAAATCAATTGCAAGATGACAAGGAGAGTTCAGCGTACCTTTCACCTTGGTCTCTTCTGCTTCTTATAAATCATTACCCCATTAGGGTTTTCGAGATTTTGGGTTCAAGGTGGCACACCTTCCTTCAATTCAGTGATTCAATTTGGGAAGTTGCTAATATTTCTACAACAATTCCTCCTGGTAACTAAAATTTCGTTGATTTACTTATCTGAATGCCTAAGTTGTAGGTGAATTTATACCTTTCTATATATCCTTTCAAACAGCTCGGCCGAACACTTTTAATGTTTGTCGAACTGATTAATCAACTCGGTTTGGTACAAGCCGAGCTCTTTTGGTACTTTGCCGAACACATTGGTCAATTCGGCTAGGTTCATTTGATTGAGCAGCTGATGTCTTCGTCACGTGCCCTGTCTTGTCATCCTCACGTGGGTTCATTTAATGTCATTACACGTGTAACAATGGGAGTCATCCCCTTCATTTCTAATTTACAATTTCTTACTCAAAAAAACTCATGTTATTTAAAAAAAATTTGCACTAACTAGCGTGTTTTCCACACAGATTATTCACTAGTAATAATATAAAACGTGAATATATTGTGTTAATAGTATAAAATAATTCTGTTAATAAAGCACACTACTAACAGTTAAAAAAATTTTATTAAAAATTTTCACATAAAATTAACATAGACTATAAGATTAACAAAATTATATTCTCACTGTGTCACATCATTTTTTTTTTTTGAACAAGAAAACAAACTTCATTTATTAAGTTCTAAAAGAAAGATTACAATATGTTAATATTAAAGCCATCAACTCACGGTGTGTTCGAGATCCAATTTAAAGGTAAGAACTAGTATGACTAGTTTTAAATACCCAGAGAGCTACTTTGTTAGAAGTGCGGTGCTGAAATGAGAGAGAGTGAGAGAGGTTGCAATAGCCTTAATGTCATCGACGAATGTTGCTAGTTCCTATGGGGGTTCACTTTCTCCTTTGCAGATTAGGATTACTGCTTGGCTGTCACTCTCCACGATTGTTCCAGATAATTGCAAACTTTCTGCCGTTAAACACGTTTCGCGCACAACAGTTGCTTTGGAGTAGAGGCTTGATATTGTTGGATGCGCTTAGCCTTGCCGTCTAACAATTTTCCTGTATCATTCCTGACAACTACTCCACAATTTGCCTGTTTTGAGTTGGCCATAAAAAGTTCCATCACAGTTAAACTTAACTTGATTTTGAGGAGGGGGTTGCCAAGATGTGTGAGTGGGTGCAGCCACTGTAATGTGACTGAGATTTTCCTGATGTACCAGCTGAATAGAATTGAATTCTCTCCAATTAGACTGAGCCCTTAACAACGTAACAATAGGATTAGGATGGTGGGACTGGAAGAGAGGTTCATTTCTTGATTTCCAAATGGACCAACCCACTTGTGCTACTTTCCTGAGGACTTCGATTACATGTCAAGTGTTTGTGCTAGACTATATTTGATGGTGTGAATCTACGCGAATGAGCTGAGCTATAGAACAGGATTATTCGGTATAAACGATTTGGGTGGAGTTGAGTACGGTGTCTGAGTTGCAAGGCTCGTGCTTGATAATGCAATATGATGCTTAGGGGATTTGGGAAAGGGGGTGATAACAAGATAAGATTATAGTGGTTCACCGGCCTGAGCTCGGCTAGTCCACTCTGTAATGGAGTCTCTGGCTCCTCTCTTTCTTATTGATCAAGTTGAACGTATTACAGCAGTGAAAAAATGAGAGTTTTTGGATCCCCCCCCCTTTGTGGCTCTCCCCCCCTTTTTATAGCCTCTTGCTTACCTCTAATCCAGATTTGCTTCCTATAATGAAGGGATCTTCCTTCATCTCCCCCTCTCCAATCCCGGAGTTACCTCGAATCCAAATGGCCGGATTTTATGGTTTCTATCTCGAGATCTTTGCCTTCTTCCGTGGAATTCCTCTTAGTTTTAGGAGAGGATCTTGGTTGGTTACCGGTTTTACGCCTTGGTTCCAGCTTGATTCCTTTTATGATGGTATCTGGTGTCATCTTGTTGTCCTCTTGTCATCCCTTATTTCGTGTCTCCAGCTGGGAGCTCTAGTACCGGCTGGACGAGCTCAGACCCTGGCTGGATGCTCAGCGTATACTAACTGAGCTCCCTAGTTGAGCTCACTTGTTGAGCTCGTTTCTGGAGTTTATTTTAGGTATCATCAGTTGCCCCACAGCTCTTGCTCTAAGTTAGCTTAGGTAAGGGCTGAACTGTTTCTCAACCCGAGCTAGATCTACACGTGGTCTCCCTTGGCTTCTCACGTGGCTGACGATTTTTTACGGTTCGCAACAATCATGACTCCCCTCGATTCCCGCGCACGTCTCAGCCCACGTCTTTCAAGCTTTAAATACCCAAAACGGCTACCTGAACCGTTTCTTTACACTATTCATCTTCTCCATTGCTCTTCGTCTCCATTCTTCTTGCGATTTCAGACCACCTTCCTCGAACTTTTTCTGATTTCTTGTTTGAAGCCGAATTCCTACTTCTCGTCTTGACGACTCGCAGCGCCTCCTCCCTTCGATATTGCTCCAGGCTTCTGTTCGCCGCTATTCCTGAGTTAGGTACGTCATTTGCTCCTTTCACTCCCTCCTTTGCTCTGGATCCCTCGAATTCGAGGTGGTTGCTTCATTTTTGGGCTTTTCGGTTCTTTTACTTTTGGAATCGTGACCATTGCCTAGCCTCACTTCCCCACTTCATAGATTGGGGTTCTATAGTTCACATCCTTGCCATTGGGAGTTACTGTGTTGACCCAAGGGTCATTAGAGAGTGCTTGACCAGTGTCCCTTCCCTTTATCGCTCTTTTAATCTTATTTTTTCTCTTCCTACCATGGCAGCCTCTTCTGGAGCCACTCGCTCCTCTGTTTCACTCTTAGGGAATAGGTCAGCTGAAGAAGATACTAAATTAGGGGAAGTAGGCGACGAGATAGACAATTTCCTTGGGGTAGATGTCGTTGATTCTGGGGTCAACACCGAGGAGCTTCCCTTAACATCTTCTCCCCTGCCCCCTAAGTCTGAAAAAGAAAAAGGCAAGGTCAGTGGAGTTGGGATTTCTGATGTCTCAACGTATTTAGGAGCTGCCTATAAGCTAGCTGAGCAGGTGGGCCCTAGCAAGCTCAACCTCTTCTTGTTAAACGTTTTGCGTACTCGCTATAGGTTCCCTGAAGGCGTTGAGCTCTTGAGCCCAGACAGTTTTACTCCCTACGTCGCCCGGGTTAACAAGAGGGTCTGTTTTTTTGAGGCCGCCTTCGATAATGGCCTTCGTTTTCCTATACATCCCTTTTTCAAGACCATTCTGCAGTACTTCCATGTGTGCCCCTCTCAACTTTCTCCTAATTTCTGGAGTGTCTTAGCGGGTCTTCTGGTTATTTTCAAAGATTTAGACCTAGGGGTCCCTACCCTTCCCTTGTTCCTAGAGTTCTTCAATGTTAAACCGACCTTCGAAGGCTTCTTGTATGCCTCCAATCGCGCCAATGTTAGGCAGCTTATTTCTAACATTCCGACCTCCCACAAACACTGGAAGGAACATTTCTTTTTTGTCGGGGGCACCAACTGGGAATACAATCCTGCTGACAGGTCGGATACTCTTGGTATTCCCAAGGCCTGGACTCCTCCAGAGAACTTGGGTGAGTCCTTAAATTGGGTTAGTTGTGTTTCTCGTTTCGAGGGACATGAGCTCCTAACTCTGCTCTGCCTTTGTGTTTTTTTTAGGTACTCGTCTCAAGCTCAGTACTGCAGAACAAAAGGCGAGGGAGATATTGGCTAAGTGCACCCCAAGAAGGTATTCCGAGCTCATTCTGCCTTGGGTTTTGGTGGACAGAGGGTTCAGCCTCCCTGAGGTAGAGATTGAGGCTCCGCTTCCAATTTCTGTGGTCAGACCTGAAGGAGCTGCTGGTAACCCCTTTTTCCTAAGGGTTCCTTTATCTTACTTTTCATTTCTTTTTATCTAACTGTTTTAGCTCAGATCTTCCAGGATCTTCCACTATGAAGCTTAACCCGGAGGAAATCCAGACCAAGGTGGATAAGTTGTCAAATAGTGGCAGAGGTAGCAAGCGAAAGGTCCAGGTCGGTTCTGGGAGTAGCTCTGCTCCTCAGGCCAAAGTTCAAAAGGTGGGGGGGCCAACTTCTTCTTCAGCTGCTGAGGATCTGGCTCCTCCACCTAGCTCCTCCGAGGTTGTGAAGACCCCTCCTTCTCCAAAAACCCAGCCTATCTTGGCGGGAGGACAGACCTCTCCTTCCTCGTCAGAGATTGAGAAGGCTTTGGATGTGATCCCGCGTATCCGACCTGGTAGTTTCAAATACAGCTCTTCAGGGAAGATTATTAAGACACCACCGGTGGGTTCTGAGGGCAAGAAGGGGACGCTACCCGACGTGAAGGAAGATGAGGATTCCTTTTTTGAAAACATGGAGCTCGCCGCAGGGGCTGTTTCCTCTATTCTCCCCGAGTCTGACATCAAGAGGGCTGCCACTATGGAGCTTGAAGAGTCCATCGCCTCAGCTCTTCAGGGAGCAGCCTCTGTAAGTCTCGATATTCTCAGTCACCCGCTTAACCTTACGCCATAGCTGTTTGCCGCTTGCTTTATTTACCTTTGTCTTTTTAGATGGCTATCCACGTAAAGGGCCTGTTGAGGAGAGTTCGGTCTTCCGAGTCTTCTGTTAAAGCTCTGAAGGCGTATGAGCTCAAGGTTGCGGAGCAGGCTTTTGAGAATGAGGATCTCAGAAACCAAGTAAAGGACCTAACCGAACAGTTGAAGAAGAAATCCTCTGATCTCAAGGGCTTTCAAGCGGCCAAGCTCAAGGCTGAGGAGGGAGAGAAGAAGGATCGCGACGAGCTAAGGATTGTGGGGGATGAGCTGAAGCACAAAACTGAGCTCTGGGCTAAGGCTAACCAGGATGCTTTTGACGCCCGCAACTCTCTTGAATTCACAAAGAGAGAATATGACACCATTTGCGAGGCCAATGGGATTCTCCACAAGGAGGTCAAGGAGAAGAGTGACTTAATAGCTGAGCTGACTGATGAAGCTACCACCCAATGGGCCTCTGGATGGATTGCTTTTCAGCGCAAGGCTTGCAAGAATTTTCCTGACCTAGATTTCAATTTTCCTATCCCAACAGAAGGGGAATTAGAAGAAACTGACTCTGATGGTGAGGAAGATACCTCAGCTCTTCCTCCTGAAGCCCTGCTCCAGGATATACCTGCTCCTTCCTCGATTGTTCGTGCTGCGTCCTTCTCTGCTGACCTAGTGACCGAAGCTCTTGAACAAGGATCATTACCAGATAGGGCAGAGGCTCCTGGGGTCAGCGTTCCTGACAATTCTACTCCTCCAGCTTTGGGATCCTTGCCCCCTGAGCTCCTGAGTTCTGCCACTCCTGTTGAGGCTACATCCGCCGAGCTGCAGGATCTTCTGTCCACTCCTCCTCCAGAAACTTAGGATTTTTTAGTTGTAACCTCTTTTCTTTGTAAGAATGTTTTTTTTTTTTTTTTTTGGATGCAACTTTGCCTCGGGCTAGGATTTTTGTGTTACTTTGCAATCTTCATCTGTTTTTCCTTTGCTGGCTTAGCACATATATACCTTTGAATTTCGATTTCGAACTGCACAACTTACTTGTTTTGCTTTACATACTCCCCTTCCCCCCTTCGCTTTGAGGGGTGTTGTGCACTTCTTGAAGCGACATTACTAGATTTGAAGAGTATAGAAGACTTGGTGTTGTGCTCAGATGGCTTCTCCTGAGCTGTTGAGCTCGGTAGTTGGTATCTTAGGGATCCCTTCCCTTTTCTCCTTCATTCTGAGCCACACAGCTAGGTATTGGGAACTGGCGAGTTCCTACTGGGTTACATGGCTCGAATTGGCGACCTTAGGAATTCTTACTGAGCTATATGGCCTTTTTTGTGTACTTTAAAGTTCTTACTGAGCTTCGGGGCTCTTCTGTCTGAACTTAAAAGTTCTTTCTGAGCTTCATGGCTCTTTTTGTGAACTTTCTTCTGTGTTTTCTTTTTCTTGTACCTCCCTTACCCCCTTGCTTTGAGAAGTGTCTCAGTCCTCCTTCAAGCAAGGCTATGGACTTCATGAGCTGCTAAGTTCTTTTGATCATCTGAGGAACCCATTAGGAACTTTTCCATTCTGATGTGAACAAGGCTCTTGGAACTGCAGGTCTCAAAGACTTGCTATATAGGTGCTCTGTTTTTGACCGGGCTGAGCTCAAACATGAAGAATGTTCTGCTTGGGTGGGGTCAGAATTTTCTTCAGTTGTTTTGAGTGCGATATGAGGGTTAATCTTGCGCTGATTCCTTTTCCCGCATTTTTCCCAACCGTTTTCCATAACCGTAACCACCTCTATTAATTAAGAAACCAAAAAGGCAGCCGACTCCCTTTCGCGTGGCCCTTGGTTTCCTAAATACTTACTGATTCCTTTAAGTCTCCTATCTTCTGCTAAGTTTCTTTCCTCTCTTTGCAGAAAATATCCTTGAGTTTCCTCTTGGCTTCTTGTGACCATTCTCTGTCTTTACCCTAACCTTCAATGGCTGCCTCTGCTTCTTCCCTTTTCCAGGATCATACTTTCTTCGGAATTGACTGGAAGTGGCAACGTCGATACTTAACTCCTTCGACCATGGAACTTTCTGATTTGGTTGCCATTAAGAGGCGATTTTTTCCTGATCTTGATCTTTCTCTTAGGGTTCCTACTCCCGATGAGCCCTGCAGCTACCTTCCTCGAGGGGAAGTTTGCTTTTTTAAAGGCGCCATGGATATGGGACTTCGCCTTCCCATTCATCCAGCCATAGGGCGAGTTCTTGCCTACTATGGCCTATGCCCTTCTCGCCTTTCCCCTCGAGGATGGGCCGCTATGGTAAGCTTCTTCCTGTTCTGCCGCCTGCATGGTCTCGGCAGGTTCCCTTTTGTCTCTGAGTTCTTATACTTCTTCGAGATTGAAGAAGACGACGCCCCCTGCTTCAGCTTCTTCCGTTGGAGGAATTTTAAATTACGGCCTTTGGTTCTCGGCTTTCCCCTCAATCCTGAAGGATGGTCTAGTCACTTCTTTTTTACTTCTGGGGAGTCCTGGCGGTCTCCTGAGGATCGCTGTCGTGAGGCTAGGATTCCTCGGTCCTGGAAGAGCTTCTCCCGCATTAGTAAGTTCTAGCTGAGCTCTCTTGTCTATACGTTTCTCTTAAAGAACTATTCTTATTATACTCTTGTTGCTCAGGTCCCCCTGATCTGGATGTGCCAGAGATGATGAACATTGATAAGTTGCTGCTCGTCGAGCCTAGGTCTTATTCTGAGTTGATGACGAGTGCAAACCTTTATCTGCTTGGGGCTGAGGCCACTGAATATGAATTTTCCTTTCTCCCCTACTCTTCCTGGACCTCTTTCTCTGATTCTGATGAAGAGGGAGATTCTGATGAGGATGGGGACACTGGAGCGAGTTCCAAGAGACGTAAGAGGGATGGCTCCTTTTCTCCTGAATCTCTTTCCACTATTTTCCTCACTCCAGCAGGTCAGAAACTTCTTGATTCACTCCATAAGGCTGAGCAAGAGAGAGACGAGTTGAAGGAAGAGAATGCCCGTCTGAAGGAGGAAGTGGCTGAGCTGGAGTCCCGGCCTAAGAAGGACTAGGAGCTCTTCCCCCTTGTACTTTTTTCTTTACTTGAGCGATGCCAGACTATGACTTTCCTTATATTTTTCTGAACATTTGTACTGTTGGATACTCTAAATATCAGATCTTTTATTTTTGAATATGCAACTCTTTATGAGCTGAGGAGCTCACTCCGGACTCTGTAAGGTTATTTTAGCACGCTCTTCGTGTTCAGAACACGAACGTGGATGGAAAACAGAAGATCATGTTTGCATTGCCCTCAGTTCCTGACTGATTCCACTGGTCGAACCACGAACATTGATGGAAAATAGAAGATCATGTTTGCACTGACCTCAATTCCCAACTGATTTCGCAGCTGATCCCTGTTTTACCAAACATATTGGGGTCTTCGAGTACGTAGGCAATGCACAAGGACTACTAGTCGTGGGGGAAAGACTGTTGGTGTCTCCAAGAAGAGACCAGCTTTGAATTCTATGAGCTTATAGGCTTGTCGCTTGTGTACGAGCTGAAGAGCTCGTCTTATGCTTTATAAGCTGAGAAGCTTATCGTTTATTTATGAGCTGAAGAGCTCATCTTGTATTTTATAAGCTTGGAAGCTTATCGTTTGCTTATGAGCTGAGGAACTCATCTTGTATTTTATAAGCTTGGAAGCTTATCGTTTGCTTATGAGCTGAGGAGCTCATCTTGTACTTTATAAGCTTCGAAGCTTATTGTTTGCTTATGAGCTGAGGAGCTCATCTTGTATTTTATAAGCTTAGAAGCTTATCGTTTGCTTATGAGTTGAGGAGCTCATCTTGTACTTTATAAGCTTAGAAGCTTATCGTTTGCTTATGAGCTGAGGAGCTCATCTTGTACTTTATAAGCTTAGAAGCTTATCGTTAGCTGTAGAGCTTATTGTACATTCCTTTACTTTGGAAACCATATAAGGGTGAATAAAAAACTCGTTTATTCTTATTAAAATAGCTCTATTACAAGTAACACTTACTGAAAGAACTTCTTAAGGTGTTCGGCATTCCAAGAGTGTGGTAGGACCTTCCCCTCCTCTGTTTGCAACTCATAGTTCCCTGGTCTGATTACCCTTAATACGATATAGAGTCCTTCCCAGTTGGGTCCCAACTTCCCATGCGTGGGATCCTTCCTTGCAAGCAGAAGCCTCCTAAGTACCAAGTCTCCAGCCTTGAAACTTCTGTGCCTCACCTTCCTGTCGTAGTATCTTGCAGTTTTCCTTTGGTAAATTTGGACACGATGCAGAGCTCTTTCTCTCTTTTCATCCAAGAGATCGAGGTTTAATAAGAGAGACTCATCATTGTGTTCGACATCTACAAATTCCACCCTTGGTGATTGGAGCCCCACCTCAACAGGGGCTACTGCTTCGGTTCCAAAGGCCAAAGCGAAGGGGGTTTCCTGAGTTGCTGACCTGACGGTGGTCCTGTAGGCCCACAATACCTCAGGGACGTACTCCACCCACTTGCCTTTTAGGTTTTCTAATTTAGTCTTCAGAGCTGTCTTTATGGTTATGATTGTGACCTCTGCTTGCCCATTGGATTAAGGATGTGCAGGAGTTGAGAAATAGTTCTTTATCCCAAGCTAAGCACAAAAGCTTTTAAACTTTGAGTTGTCAAACTGATTCCCATTGTCAGACACGACTGCTCTGGGAACCCCAAATCTGCAAACTATCGACTTACAAACGAAGTTTTGGACTTTTTGTTCGGTGATTGTTGCCAAAGGTTCGACCTCCGCCCACTTGGTGAAGTAATCCACCCCTATAATAGCAAACTTGCATTGTCCCACACCGGTGGGAAGGGGTCCAAGAATATCCAAACCCCACTGTTGGAAGGGCCATGGGCTTACCACCGAGGTTAGCAGCTCGGGTGGACAGTGGGAAACATTGGCGTGTTCCTAGCAAACCTTGCATTTTTTTTACTAAATCGGTGGCATCTTTGAGCATGGTTGGCCAATAATATCCTTGTCTCAGTACTTTTCTTGCCAAGGCCCGAGCTCCTATATGATTGCCACATATCCCTTCATGTACTTCTCTGAGTATATAGTTGGCATCTTCATCTCCCACGCACTTAAGGAGAGGCGTTGAGAATCCTTGTTTGTACAGATTTCCTTGCAGCAAGGAAAACCTGGCTGACCTAGTCCTCAGTTTGAATGCCTCCTTGGCATCGCTTGGCAGAGTCCCACTCTGCAGGTACCCTATGATGGGGTCCATCCAGCTCGGCTGAGCTTCAATTGGTAGTATGTCCTCTTCTTCGATACCCACTGAAGGCTCTGGAAGGTGCTCTACTGGTATTAGCCTATCCAAATCTTCTTGTGAAGCAGTTGCTAACCTCGCCAATGCATCCGCTCGTGCATTCTCTGCTCTGGGCACGTGTCTGACCTTAACCTGCACAAACTTCTTCATTAGTTCTCGTACCTTTTTAAGGTAAAGGACCATTTTTTCGCCTCTCGTTTCGTAGGACTCTTCTATCTGCTTTACTACCAGTTGAGAGTCACTGCAGATCTCCAACTGCTCTGCTTCCATAGAATAAGCAAGATTGAGCCCAGCGATGACAGCTTCATATTCTGCCTCGTTATTTGAAGCCTTGAACCCAAATCTTAGGGCATACTCGACATCTAATCCTTCTGGAGAGGTCAATATCATTCCTGCACCGCTTCCCTGAGCATTAGCAGCTCCATCTATTGAAAGCCTCCATATAGGGAGGTCTGGTACTAAATCTGTGGTTTCCAAAGGCGTTGTGCCTGTGAATTCTGCGATGAAATCCACCAAAATTTGCCCTTTGATGGCAGTTCTTGGCTTATGTCTGATGTCAAACTCGCTGAGCTCTATGACCCATTTAACCAACCTTCCCGAGGACTCTGGTTTATGTAACACTTGCTTCATTGGCTGGTCTGTTGGAACTTCAATGGTATAGGCCTGGAAATAGGGCCTAAGTCTTCTGGCTGTTGTAACTAACGCTAGAACGAGTTTTTCCATTTTTGGATATCTCTCCTCTGCCCCCCTCAGGGCTCTGCTACAGTAATAGACTGGTTGCTGAGCTCTGCCTCGCTCCCTAACCAGCGCTGCGCTTGTTGAAAAACCCGAAACCGCTAGGTAGAGAGTAAGGACTTCCCTTTCTGAAGGGCTCACCAAAACATGAGGGGAGCTCATATAATCTTTCAGGGCTTTAAATGCTTCTTCACACTTGGTATCCCACTAGAACGCCTTCTTCAAGATCTGAAAGAATGGCTGGCACTTATCGCTTGACCTAGACACAAAACGGCTCAAGGCAGTTATCCTGCCTGTCAAGCGTTGCACCTCCCTTGTGTTGGATGGTGATTGCATTTCCACCATTGCCCTAACCTTCTTTGGGTTAGCTTCAATCCCTCTGCTGCTAACTATAAAACCCAGGAATTTTCCTGCCGAGACCCCAAATGCGCATTTCGCAGGGTTGAGCTTCATTTTGTACTCCCTTAGAATCTGGAATGATTCGGCTAGGTGCTCGATGTGGAGCTCTGCCTTTAATGACTTTACTAACATGTCATCGATGTAAACTTCCATGGATGCTCCTATTTGTTTTTGGAACATCCTATTTACCAGCCGTTGGTAAGTGGCTCCAGTGTTCTTTAATCCAAAAGGCATGACCCGATAACAGTATGTTCCCTGTTCAGTTACAAAGGAGGTCTTCTCCTGGTCATTGGGATCCATCCTAATCTGGTTATAACCTGAGAAGGCGTCCATGAAGCTAAGCAGCTCGTGTCCAGCTGTGGCATCCACTATTAAGTCGATCCGAGGTAAGGGAAAACTATCCTTGGGGCATGCTCGGTTGAGATCGGTGAAGTCGATGCACAGTCGCCATTTGCCATTGGTTTTCTTGACGAGGACCACATTCGCCAACCAGGTAAGGTAGTCAACTTCCCTGATGGCCTTGGCATGGAGGAGCTTGCTGACCTCCTCATTAATTGCTCTTTGCCTTTCGGAGGCAAAACTCCTCCTCTTCTGTTTGACGGGCTTGCAAGTTGGGTCCACGCTTAGCTTATGGGTAATAACCGAAGGGTCAATTCCTTCCATGTCTTCTTGTTTCCAAGCAAACACTCCTATATTTTCCTTTAGGAACTGGATGAGGAGACCTTTGAGCTCAGCGTTCAGTCTGGAACCCACATAAACAAGGTGTTCTGGCTTCCCATCAAGCTGAATTGGTTCCAGCTCTTCTGAGGGCATTGGTCTTGTCTCCATTTCATCTCTCATGTCGAGTTCATCCAATTGGATGTTCTCAACCTCCTTCCTCTTTACCGAAGCCATGTAGCATTCTCTTGCTACACGCTGGTCTCCTCGGACTGCTCCGGTTCCATTTTCTGTGGGGAATTTGACGACCAGGTGATAGGCCGACGGGATTGCCTTCATGGAATTAAGGGATGGTCTTCCAAGCAAGATGTTGTATGCAGAGGGTGCATCGACCACTAGGAATTTTACGGTTGTGGTGGCCTGGCAAGGTGGGTCCCCTAGGGTGAGCACGAGTTGGATCGAGCCCAGGGGGAGCACCCTTTCCCCGGAGAATCCCAGCAAGTGAGTGTTTACAGGTTCAAGTCTCTCCCTTCCTATGTCCATCTTGTCGAATGCAGGTGCAAAAATGATATCCGCCGAGCTTCCGTTATCGATTAGAACCCGATGAACGGTTCTATTAGCCACCACAGCTCGCACCACCAATGGATCATCATGAGGGTACTGGCATCCCTCCAAATCAGCATCTGAAAAAGTGATAGTTGTATCTAAGCGTGGTGCTTTGGATACAGCGTGTACTTCGAGAGCTTCTTCGGCTCTGATCCGTCGGAGGTGTGCTTTCCTAGCTGAGCTGGATTCTCCGCCTCCCACGAACCCTCCAGATATTACTCTAATCTCACCTAGAGGCTGCTGATGTGGCGTGGGTGCCTGCTGTTGGGGTGGTGGAGGTGGAAGAGCTCGGTTCTGGTTGTCATGAGCTACGAAACGACGTAACTGACCTCGCTGGATCAAGAACTCGATTTCCTTCTTTAGCTGAATGCAGTCATCAGTGTGGTGACCATGATCTCTGTGGTAGTCGCAGTACTTCGTGGGGTCTCTCTTGGCCGGATCTGCCTTCATCCGAGGTGGTCATCTTAAGAATTTCTCGTTTTGGACCTCATACAGAACTTGTGACACAATGGCAGTGAGTGGGGTGAATCGCTGAGGTCCGTATCTGGGCTGTAGTTCAGGCTGCATGGGGCCCAGGCGATCTCTAACATTTCCTCTTCTCTTTGGCGAGCGGTCCCTATCCCTTCTTGGAGACCTCTCTCGCCCTTTTTCCTTCCTGGGACTCCGGTCCCTTTTCTTCTCTTCTTTTTCCTTTTCCTTTCGTGAGGATGTACCCCCTACTTTGGAAAGGAGTGTCTCTTCACCATTTATATACTTCTCTGCCTTGGCTAACACCTCAGTC
This sequence comes from Ilex aquifolium, assembly GCA_951799425.1. NCBI lineage: Eukaryota > Viridiplantae > Streptophyta > Magnoliopsida > Aquifoliales > Aquifoliaceae > Ilex > Ilex aquifolium. The sequence goes on along the minus strand of OX637392.1, from coordinate 46,868,048 downwards.
ATACTTGCCTGAGGATTCTTCGATATGGAGAACATTAAATCCTTTGATTGTACTCCTAACCCTGCAATAAAGGCAGTTATGGCGAATTTTTCGTCTGGAACGTCTACTTTTAGTGTCTCCGAGTTGAACCTTTGGACATAAGATCTCAGGTTTTCTTAGGGCCCCTGTTTCACATTCAGTAGGTGGTAGCTCGGCTTTCTGTATATTCGGGCTCCTATAAAGTGAGATACGAAAGCTATGGAGAGTTCTTTAAAGGATGAGATCGAGGCTGGTGGGAGCCTGTGAAACCAGGCTAGGGCGGAGCCTTTCAGTGTGATGGCAAAAGCTCTGCAACGTACAGGATCCTGGTATCCATGCAGCTCCATCTGGTTCTTGTAAGTGTTGAGATGATCTACGGGATCTTTTGTTCCGTCAAAGACCTCTATTTGTGGCATCCTGAACTTTGGTGGGAGAGGAAAGTGCAGCACTCCAGTGGTGAATGGGGACTCGATTTGTTGCACCAAGACGTCCATTGTAACCGGAGCCTTGCTCTTTACAGCCTCCTTCATGTGGCTGAGCTCTTGCTGGATGTCTTTGAAGCGCTGCTCCTAGTGTTGCTCCCTCCTGTCTTGCGGGTAAGGGAAAAAATCGTCCCTCTCACCCCCATCATTCTGACTTTGCACTTCCTCGTTGTGGCCATTCCTAGGGGGTAGGTAAGGAACATGTCCCCTGGTCTGGCTGTTTTCTCCTCCTTCGTTGACCTTTCTAAGGGGGTCCCAGTGTCGTTGTTCCCTATAAGGGGGATTATTCTGGCCTTCTTGGGCCGGTCGTGCCTCCTGCGGGCGCTGTATGAGCTTTGACAGCTCTGCATTTTCCCTTAGCAAGCGTTGGTTGATGAGGCGAAGGGCCTCCATCTCGTTATTAATGGGGGAATTAGCCTCTTGAACGTTCCCGGGTTGTCTACCGTTGGTAGCTTCCTGCTGATCTTGCATTCGTGGTAGGTTTGTTTGACTTCTGCTCATATTTCGAGTTGTTACCATCAGTCACTGAGAAATCAGCTTATTTGTAAATAGGAACAGTCGTTCCCACAGACGGCGCCAAACTGATGGTGTGAATCTACGCGAATGAGCTGAGCTATAGAACAGGATTATTCGGTATGAACGATTTGGGTGGAGTTGAGTACGGTGTCTGAGCTGCAAGGCTCGTGCTTGATAATGCAATATGATGCTTAGGGGATTTGGGAAAGGGGGTGATAACAAGACAAGATTATAGTGGTTCATCGGCCTGAGCTCGGCTAGTCCACTCTGTAATGGAGTCTCTGGCTCCTCTCTTTCTTATTGATCAAGTTGAACGTATTACAGCAGTGAAAAAATGAGAGTTTTTGGATCCCCCCCCCCCCCCCTTTGTGGCTCTCCCCCCCTTTTTATAGCCTCTTGCTTACCTCTAATCCGGATTTGCTTCCTATAATGAAGGGATCTTCCTTCATCTCCCCCTCTCCAATCCCAGAGTTACCTCGAATCCAAATGGCCGGCTTTTGTGGTTTCCATCTCGAGATCTTTGCCTTCTTCCGTGGAATTCCCCTTAGTTTTAGGAGAGGATCTTGATTGGTTATCGGTTTTACGCCTTGGTTCCAGCTTGATTCCTTTTATGATGGTATCTGGTGTCATCTTGCTGTCCTCTTGTCATCCCTTATTTCGTGTCTCCAGCTGGGAGCTCTAGTACCGGCTGGAAGAGCTCAGACCCTGGCTGGATGAGCTCAGCGTATACTAACTGAGCTCCCTAGCTGAGCTCACTTGTTGAGCTCGTTTCTGGAGTTTATTTTAGGTATCATCAATATTCCAATAAGTTGGAGGTCCATTGCTTCACCGAAATAAATTATTGTACGTTCATTCTGAGACCCAGATCAATTTTAAACCATACTTTTTATGTGTCCAGAGCCAATCGAAAAACATGTGTTCTATGGATTCTATATGATTTGTGCAAATTTTGCACCTAGGGATGTTCCACATTGCTTATTGAATAAATTTTTATGTATTGCAAGAGAGTTAGAGTACACTATCACATCATTTAAATATATCGATTATTGTTACGTAAGTTGGTATCGTATTTTCATTATTCTTAATTATTGATTGTGGATGAAATACTGTGTAATTATTGATTGTGGATGAAATACTGTGTAATTATTGATTGATAAAATAATACAATAATAAAAATTTATAAATAATAAAAGTACACACGTGGTATATTTTTATTAATTAAAAAAATTAAATGTGATACTAAAAAAATATTTTTTCCATATCGAAATGGAACCACATTCTTTCAAGGAACCCACGTGTGATGTGCAGCGGTTGGTGGGCGTTGGTATGAGTGTCAATTCTGACTCATTGATACGAACTCGACACTTATGATTATAAAATTAACACGATTATTATATAAACATAATAAATAGTTTAAACTAATGTTTAATACTCATAATACAATAAATAAAAAAAAAATTTCGTGGGTCTTGACACGAACATAACACGAATAACAATAATACGATACAAAAATATACGACATACGAGTTACACGAACACGACACGACACGATTGACACCCTTGGTCCTAGGAGATGGAGTCGTCAGTATTAACTATTTAGATGAGAAAATAATTGCCCACTTGGACAAAGTCACGTCACATAATTGTAGTAATGCCGGTGTGGAAGTTTCCTTTAATAATTTAATACCAACGAAAGGTCACGAGTATATTAATTCATGAGATTTATTTTTTAGATTAATTGATACGTGATATAAATTTCAGTATAAATAATCATAAATAAATTATAGATAAATTATTTAATTCTGGTGGATGTATCATATAATTTAAAGTACTTAACTCTAATGAAGTCCGTGTTTATTTATCCATTAATGAACAAAAATAATATTCAAATTTGGACCGGTGAAATTTTTAAATTTGAATCAATACAAATTTTTAATTCCATTGAAGTTTAATCCTAAGTACAACCCGTTGGTGTTAAATCTTACATGTGTCAAACTCTATTTTTAAGTTTCAAATGAGTTATTTTGGAGTCTATTTTTCCATTCATCTTTTATTCAATTTGAGCAAATGGATATATATATATATATTCATTTAATAGTTACTTTTTGAATTCTATCATGATATGTTTGAGCTGTATAAATTTGAATTATGAGGCACTAATCATTTCTAATCTTACTTCTTTAATAAACTGTATTGGATGGTATATGACTAATCAACTAATCTATATCTTTTTTGGGTCAACATTTATTACGTAAAAACAACTCAAGATTGCATTCTCCCTTGACCAAACTCCCTAATTTCTACGTAAATTAATTGTTTAGAGAAAGGAAATTTTTCTTCGGTTTTTTTTTTTTTTTTATGTTCGGTAAGAGATAGGGAAGTACAAAGAAGGAAAATGTGCACTTGAATATTTTAGTACTAGTCATAACACGTGTATGTAGGCACGATGTATCATAAAATTCAAACACCTAAAAAATCGATACCACTATATTAAATTTTTTCAGCATGTATATACTTTCGTATATGAATAATGTTTGAAATAAAAATTATGTTAAATTACAAATTAATTAAATATTAAATGATTGAATATGTGATAGAAATGAGTGATGCGATGTTTTAAGGGAAAAAATATGTAGGAGATAAAAATTCAAGTACCACCGAGCGTTAGATCAGTTGGTGAGGGACTGTTCTAGCTTAATCACGGTCTAGGGTTCGAGTCTTGGGAACGCAGCTGCATTCGGTAGGGAGAGCTTTGCCGCCCTTGTGGTCCCACCCAGCTCGAATCCGGATTAGTCGGAGCCCAATGTGATTTTCGGATACCGGATGGTCTGACAAAAAAAAAATTCAAGTTGTTATGTTTTTTATTATATAGATTGTATCTACATATCCAATTTACATACCAAATAATATGTAATTGATCCATAAAATATCTGTATATATAAAGGGATATAAAGGTAAAATAAATTACATTTTAACCCAATTTTTTTCTCTAATTTCTACCTGATTTTAAGGATAAATTTTGAAAAATTACAAGAAAAATTACCTCTTATACTTTTCTTTCGTTTTACTTTTTTTTTTCCTAACCAGACACCATCTTTTATCAATTCGTCGCATTTTTGTTCGTTCCACGTTTTCATCCTCCTATTTTGTAACAACTTTGACATTTATATTTGTGTGTGTGGGACCAAGTCTTTGATTGAAGTAGCAGAAATCAATTCAACTATGTACAACTGCGTGGTCTATTTGCATTTTGCTGCTTAGGTAAACACATGATGTTTTATGAAGAAATTTGATGGTTGTAACTCCGATGTTTACGATAAGAAATTGGATATAAAAAAACATTTTATAAATAGTGTGCGGTTCAATTATAGCTAGGGCTGTTAGTTGAACGAGTCCGAGCCGAGTTCGAGTCGAGCTTGAAAAGCTTGTTTTTTAATTGAGCCTAAAAAATTATTCAAGCTCGGCTCGTTTAGGAAACGAGCCGAGCCTGAACGAGCTAAAAATAAGTCAAGCCTGAGCCGAGCCCGAGTATTTGTACATAAACGAGCTGAGCCTGTCGAGTTTGAGCCGAGCATGCAGGGCTTGTTTTCTAAACGAGCCTAAAAACTTGTTCAAGTTTGGGCTTATTTAGAAAACGAACCGAGCTTGAACGAGCCGAATTCAAGCCGAGCTCGAGTAGCTCAGTTTGATTAACAGCCCTAATTATAGCGTCGAAAAATCATTTATCTGTGTAAATATTGATGGGCTAAATCATTGTGTAGAAAAATTATTTGTCCGTATTTATATCTTTTTTTTTATTTATTATTATTACACTATAGCACGTGCAAAACTTTGTTATAATTCAGTATGACTCAAAAAAGTTGAATCGATATTGGTATATTAAAATTTAAACTTGTGAAAAATGAACAAAATGATTTTGGATTTTAATTTAAAAAATTAATTAAAAATATCAATAACTATTAGGCTAGTCTAATTCTAAAGCATTTACACCTTAGTGGGGCAGTTGATATGATCGCTAATGAGGGTGAAAACAATGAATCTAGGCCATTGCAATGGACTGCCCCATAGATCGCCCTTCCTTGTACTAGGCCACGACATTGTTAGTAATTGACGAAGAATTTCTTCAAGAGAGGCTTGCATTGAACCAACCTTTATAGTCGAAAGTATGCAACCATCTCCTAATCATAGATATTAGTTAAACCCGAGAGACACAGGCAAGTTAGCAACAATCGAACCCAAGAAGTAGTATTCTAATAGATAACCTCAAGCCTTCAATGCTTAACTTAGGCGGCCCAACCAATGATATAAAAGACCCATGAAGAGCATAGTTTTTTCCTTTTTTTTTTTTTTTGAAAAATACAAAACCTTATGTACAATCAAAAGAGAGAAGAACATCTATTGAGGGTGTGACTCGACCTCACACCAATCCAATAGCTCATATCATTCCGCGCAACGATTTGGTGTACATAATATTATTGTTAAATGAACACGAGGTCGTGTTTGAATACCTCTATTCGATGATCTCAAATAGAGACATGCAACGGCTACCAACATTTTTCAAAACTATTCAGGGAATTTTCCCCCCTCCCCCCCCAAATTCATTACTTCTTACTTATGTTATACTGTACCTTCAAGTACGAGTTACCCCTAATAACATATATTTTGCAGAGGAAGGCATGTATGATTTTTTCATGATGACATGTGACCTTTGGTGCATTTTTTTTTTTCACACGATAGTTTGTTGGGCTCTTTTATAAAAATGGATAATTAGACTCGATGAAGAAAAGCATCATAACTTCAAGTCAGGGTCGGGAAGGGACCCGTACGGACTGCCCAAGCCTGCTGCGGCAAGGCTAACTTGGGTTTTTGACTAGTCAACGGCGTAGTCTCGAGTTAGCCTATCAGAAAAGAATCAGGCCCACGGAAGGCACTAGTGGGCCTTAAAAGGGCCTTTTTTTCAACAATATTTAAAGAAGTGCATAATCAGCTGGGTGATGTCTTCAACGCCATGAAGGCACAGGGACCCAAGACAGTGGACTACCTCGTAAGTTGAACCGACACCTTTCAAACCTGACGTGGCGAATTACCCACTTCCTCAAAAATTCAAGATGTCATCCGTCGAGACCTTTGACGGTACGAAGGATCCACTGGACCACCTCGAAACTTTTAAGACCTTAATGCAACTGCACAACGTCCCCGACGAAATCATGTGTAGAGCGTTCCCAACTACCTTGAAGGGATCTGCTCAACAATGGGTCTCCAAGCTCTCCCCAGCCTCCATTGGCTCATTTGTTGAGCTGAGCAGGTCCTTCGTATCACACTTTATTGGAGGACGCCGCCACTAGAAGCCTGCCACCCACCTGCTCAGCATAAAGCAGGACCGAGATGAGAGCTTAAGGAGTTACCTCACTCGTTTTAACGGGGAGGTCCTTCAGGTCGAGGAGCCCGATGAAAAGGTCAGCATGACTGCCTTCTTGGGAGGCCTCCGGTCATCAAGCTTCCTTTTCTCGGTGATGAAGCGCCCACCAAAGAGCATGCCAGAACTTTTGGCAAAAGCTCAAAAATATATGAATGCTGAGGAAATCAACAAGTCTAGGCGAGGTGAATCATCTCGCGGATCGTCAAAAGATTGACCTGCCTCTGCACTGTTCTCAAACAGGCAGCCTAACTCCAGCTTAGCGGCTCTCTCGCGGGTCGCCAAAAAAGCTTGGCCTCTGCACTGTTCTCAAACAGGCAGCTTATCTCCGGCTTAGCGGCTCTCTCGCGGGTCGCCAAAAAAGCTTGGCCTCTGCACTGTTCTCAAACAGGCAGCCTATATCTCCAGCTGAGCAGACTCTCTCACGAGACGCCAAAAGTTTAGCCTCTGCACTGTTTACAAACAGGCCGCCTATCTCTAGATGAGCGGTTCTCTCGCAGGTCGCCAAAAGCTTGGCCTTTGCACTCACGCAAGCAGTCTGCCTCTCTCTCCAGGTAATCATGTTAAATATTTTAATGTTTGGAATAACATTGTTTTTGCCACCTCTAGACAAGATCTTGAAACTCAGGTCGTCTGCAACCCCTGAGACTACATTAGATTGAATGCCGGGCCTCATCCATCTGGCACCTGCTCCTGTGTACTAGCGCCAGCCTCAGCCACCCAGCACCATAGCGCCCAGCGCCTAAGACGCCTCGGCAGTAGCGTCCAGCGCCTGGGACACCTAAGCAATGGCGCCCTAGCTCATGGACACCTCAGTAATAGCGCCCTATCCTACGGGTCGCCTCCTCCATCACCTCGCCTGCACGAGCAGTGCCCCCCATGAGCGTCCAAGTCGTCTCGCCTCCAACGCCTCCTCGCGTTCAGTTTGGTCTCCAACCAACGGCGCCTATGGGGTTTGCCTGTGCAGCCTTTGGTCTAGATGAACCGTTGAGGCCTCTCCTCCAGGGCCCTTACAGATCGTGTCGCCCGACACACGAGGAGCATCCAAGCTCGCCCCCTACAGCCGGCGCCCAGCCTGGGCGTGCTCGCCTTCACCAGAGGCGCCTCACCATCACCATCAGTCACCCAAGGCAGCCCCAGCTCGCCCAAGGCAACCCCAGGCTCGCCTAAGGCAGCCCCGGCTCGCCCAAGGTGCTTGAAACGGGACTTATAATATATCAAATCGAAGCTCTCGGCGAGTCCTACAAGACTCACACCCTTTTGGCTGTGACTGATGCTGTAAAAAGTCCAAAAAAGGCTCAGAAACAGCTGTTTGGGCCTCTCGAAATTTTTTCAAAAAAAAAAATTATGCTCCGCCTCTGCTGCACGCCCAAGGGGCTGCTCCGCATTTCCTGCACGTCCACTTGGGTTGGAAACCTTGCCAAAACTGCCCAAAAGCAAAAATGCATCGTGCAAGGGAAGAGTCATCTAGCAAAGAAAGTCTCCACCACCTAAAACTCAAGATGTAAACTAATGCCCTCTTTTCCAAGTTTCCTTGGACACAGGGGCATTGTGGGGCAAATGATGGGTCAGGCCCAAATAATCCAATTCGGGTGGAAAACCCAAAACTATTTAAGAGCCCAAGCTCCAGGAGACCAAGCAGGCCCAAAGTGGTCCAGACCGGTCAAGCTTATTAGGGAGCTACATCACTAAGGGAGCATCCGGGCCGTTTAGAGAAAGTCAACATTCCCTCATCATTTGGCCAAAACCTTTGGAGAGCACTCCCTTGCCGGTTGAGGAGAGGAGAGGTCGCCAAGGAGAGGAGAGGTCATCAAGCTATTTAATACTATTGAGTTACCCAAATCCGTTATGACTGTCGGACTACCTACTCAATTACTCCACAGGCCACTATAAATTGTAAGCTCCCCCATCACTTGTGGGGCATCTCACAAAGATCAATCTCATCTCTCTTCCCTCTTGTAATTCTCTACTCTCCCAACACACCGGAGTTAATAAAATACCGGCGAACTTAGCTATTGAAAGTGGACGTAGGTCATGTTGACCGAACCACTATAAACATTGTCTTCTCTTTCTCTACTTATTTTACTGCATTTTATACTATTTACTTGACTGTGGTGTGCAAACCAATTTTTGCATCATCAATTATTACACTATAGCACGTGCAAAACTTTGTTATAATTCAGTATGACTCAAAAAAGTTGAATCGATATTGGTATATTAAAATTTAAACTTGTGAAAAATGAACAAAATGATTTTGGATTTTAATTTAAAAAATTAATTAAAAATATCAATTACTATTAGGCTAATATAATTCTAAAGCATTTACACCTTAGTGGGGCAGTTGATATGATCGCCAATGAGGGTGAAAATAATGAATCTAGGCCATTGCAATGGACTGGCCCATAGATCGCTCTTCCTTGTACTAGGCCTCGACATTGTTAGTAATTGACGAAGAAAGAGAGGGTTGCATTGAACCAACCTTTATAGAGTAAATCTCGAAAATATGCAACTATCTTCAAATCATAGGTATTAGTTAAACCTAAGAGACCCGGACAAGTTAGCAACAATCGAACCCAAGAAGTAGTATTCTAATAGATAACCTCAAGGTTGCAATGCTTAACTTAGGCGGCCCAACAAATGATGTAAAAGACCCATGAAGAGCATAGTTTTTTCCTTTTTTTTTTTTTGAAAAATACAAAACCTTATGTACAAATCGAAAGAGAGAAGAACATCTATTGAGGGTGTGGCTCGATTTCACACCAATCCAATAGCTCATTTCATTCCGTGCAACGATTTGGTGTACATAACATTATTGTTAAATGAACACAAGGTCAAAATCTATTTATAATATAAAATAGAGCATGTTTGAATACCTCTATTCGGTGATCTCAAATAGAGACATGCAATGCCTACCAACATTTTTCAAAACTATTCAGGGAATTTTCCCCCCTCTCCCCCCAAATTCATTACTTCTTACTTCTGTTGTACTGTACCTACAAGTACGAGTTACCCCTAGTAACATATATTTTGCAGAGGAAGGCATGTATGATTTTTTCATGATGACATGTGACCTTTGGTGCATTTTTTTTTTTCACACGACAGTTTTTTGGGCTCTTTTATAAAAATGGATAATTAGACTTGATGAAGAAAAGCACCATAACTTCAAGTCAGGGTCGGGAAGGGGCCCGTACGGACTGCCCAAGCCTGCTGCGGCAAGGCTAACTTGGGTTTTTGACTAGTCAACGGCATAGTCTCGAGTTAGCCTATCAGAAAAGAATCAGGCCCACGGAAGGCACTAGTGGGCCTTAAAAGGGCCTTTTTTCAACAATATTTATATTTAAACATAATTTTAACAGAAATAAAAAAAATTCATTAGCCCTAAACCAATCGGTCTACTTGAACTAACCACCAAACTAACCTAATATGCCCGTTAATGAATTGAATTTTGTTTCGAATTTGAAGCCAGATTCGATTAGTTGGATATAGATTGATATTTTTTTTATTAATAATTTGAACCTGAATTCGTAATCATTATCTTATATTTTATGGATTTAGATTTAGATGTATCGATATCCGATGTGATTATGATTCGATTTGAAATATGTATATATTTTTATATAAATATTAAAAAAAATTAAATGATTATTTAAAGAAATTTAGCTAAATTCAATTAGGCGGATTAGACATTCGAATTATTATCGAATTTAGATATGTACCATAAAAATAAAATTCATCGCCTAATCAAATCGAATTCGGATCTAACTTGTAAAATCTGATTCGAATTCGAATTAGTCAAAATGTAATTTAAATTCAATCCGTTTATTGACTTACCTGCCAAGCCATAAATTGGGTCAGTCCATTGGTAACTCGGTCCAAATAGTAAAAACCCATGTCTCTCCATCGGGCTAACAGGCTACCCACGGTCCTAACTAGTAAGAACTCAGCCCATTACCCCAACATGCTGCGGCCACCCACAGTGTTTGCAGACCATCTATAGAAAATATTCAGCGTAATTGTTACACTATATCAATATTGTTATTAATTGTAATCGTCTAATAATTTATTTATATTATTATAAAAAGTATCGATAAACTTTTTTTAATTTTCTATATTCAATCATATCCTGACCTTTTCTCCTATTTGATAGTCTTAAAAATAAAATTACTTGTGTTCGCAAGGGTCTTCTTTCGTTACATATCTCTATTGTCTATTGTCGAATTGATTATGCATTTTCCTCCATCTGTTTTTACAGTTCAGTTATACGAGTTTTCAATATGTCTTTTTATAGTTGTTTCAATTGATATTCTACTTTTATTTTGTTAAAGGACTAGTTATTGTCTGTGCTTGAAGGCACAGAGTAATAAAAAATGATAAACAATAAATATATTTGTATTCATATACAAAATCAAATCACAAACATAGAGGAGAGGTAAATGAATTTAAGTTTCGGTTGTAGTGACGGTGAGAGGTGGTGGTGGTAGGAGACGGTGATAGTTGTGGTGGGTGACAATGACCGTGGTGGCTGTGGTGGTGGTGGTGGTGGCGACGGACGCGGCGGTGGCGACGATGGTGGTGGTGGTGGCGACGACGGCGGTGGTGGTGGTGGCGGCGACGACAGTGGTGGTGGCGACGGTGGCAGTGGTGGTGGTAGAGGTAGTAGTGGTGGGGGTGGTGGTGGTAGAGGTAATGGTGGGGCGGTTTCAAACACTATATTTTTTTTTAAAGTACTTATAAGAAATAATTTCTAAAAGTACTTCTAAAAAGTCACTCCAAACACACCATTTTTCCTATTAAATTTAGGGTGTTAATATTATCCGTTAGATTAACTTTAAAGTAAAATTTAAAGCGATCTCAACCGCGAATAGCAAAAGTCATTTTGTTTATCTTTTGAAATTTGAATTGTAAGCTACTTTATTATATAAATATTTATCTAAATTTTTAAATGATCCACGTCGTGTACACCTACTAGTAAATAAATAAATAGACATGGTAAATTTCACTCCTTCAATAACTATCCTCATATAAGATAAAAGTACTGGCATTATATAAAAAATTGGTATCCACGTTGCCCTCTTCTTTGTTACTCCTGGTGCTAGACAATTCAAATTCTCAAACATCTACATCTCTCTCTCTCTCTCTATATATATATATATATCAGTATATCACACACACACTAACACTCGGGGAATCATACGGTACCGATTTCGATACCGTACTGCCAGTTATTATTTTTTTGGTAAAATTACAATTTAAAAAGGAAAAAATTATAATTGTTCAAGAGAAGTCTATGATCGATCACAAATATACATAATCGATCATGGACTTCTGTGAGTAGTTATAATTTTTTTCTTTTGAGTTGTAATTTGACCTTTAAAAATTGTAATTTACACCTTAAAAAAATTATACCTTGCACGTTAAAAAAATTATAACATAATCTGAAATTATTGTAACCGATGGTTCCTCCTTCGTTACGGTAGACTTTCCCCTAACACACACTATGTAGTTGCATAGATCGTATGAGTTTTCTTGTCAAAGGTGACCTCTCTTTAATATTCGACCCGACATTGTTGCTTTCTGAAAAGCTGGAACAGACAGCAACACTCACTGATTTGACTCAAGACACAGCCTTATAGCGGTAGACTTTCCCTATACTTGTTGAAGAAGAGTAGAAAGAAAGATACCAAAAAGAACAAAGCCAAAGCTCTTTTACCCATGTGTCTATCAATACTTCCACTTCTATAACACAAAGCTAGCATACAATACATTTTTTGCACTACAAGAAAATGACCCATGAATGGTAATCGAAACAGAAACCACTTTCCAAGAAAATTGACAAAATCCAGAAAATAGAGGGTTACAAACATACAATGAGTCATTTATGAATAAAAAGCTAAAATAACTTTGGATAAATTACACTTTATACCCTAATAAATTTGCACCCTTAAGTATCAAAATTCTCAATTTATATTCTCAATATTATAAAATTGTGGCAATATAACCCAGATCCAAAATGCAATTCATTTTCCTTCTGAGAATAAAACATTCGGCTAGTAAGTGGTATTGACATGGACTTAACTATAAAATCATTGTGATTTGCAATGACAATTGCAAGTCGCATGCTTTAAAAAGATGTAAATAAAAATAACAAAATAAAAATATTTTGGACGGATCACATTTTTTGAAAGAAAAAGGTGGTATCAAAAAATAGCTTTTATAGTGGGTACATCAATCAAACATACAAAACTAGGAAAAACAAATAAGGAAAGACAAACTTTTGATCTAACTTTGGAGAGCTTGAACTCGTGTCACCCTCGTACCAAACTGGCTTCATTTTCTTGGAGCCATCTGGGTGTTGATCAACCCAAGTTCTGTTACCAGTGGGCATTGTTGCACCCAAACAAGAAGGCATTTGGAGAGAGAATGAACTTTTCTTGTTACTGTATACCTGGTGCTTTTTGCATAGCCCATTGTTTCCTCTCACATCTAACCTCTTCCCAAGCTTCTCAATGAACTCTTCTGGGAGTTGCAGCTCTCCACTGAACTGATTGTGGCTCAAATTTAGTTGATCAAGATTTGGGAGTGTTCCCAAATTAGGAGAAACTGTCCCATTGAGACTGTTGTTATCTAATGAAAGTGCAGTAAGGTTTTTCAAGTTGAAAAATGAGGTGGGTATAGGACCTACTAGCCCACATCTAGATAAACTCAACACATTGAGCCCGATCAATGCCCCAATAAATATGGGTATCCCTGTATTTATAGAGTTGTCTTCAAGCATCAAGTACTGTAATTGCTCCAAACCTGATAGGGTTTCGGGGATTGGCCCTCTCAAAGTGTTATGACTCAAATCCAATAAAACCAAGCTCTTCAAGTGCCCTAAATCAGATGGTATTCTTCCTTGGAGCTTGTTTGAGCTCAAGTCAATCTTTTGGAGAAGCTGAAGCTGACCCAAAGAACAAGGCACCTCACCTTTCAGACTATTCCAGCTGAGATTCAAAATGGTCAAACTTTTCATCCCTCCAATCTCTTGAGGGATTGAACCACTAAAGTAGTTGTAACTGAGGTCAAGTTCCTCCAAATTGAACAACCCATTAATCTCTTTTGGGATTTCCCCTTGTAGACTGTTTTGTGACAGACAAAGAACCCTTAAGCTTACAATCTCTGCTATACTTGGTGGAATATCTCCAGAAAGGCTTGGATTAGACCCAAGGGATAGGTGCTCTAAGGAAGAGAATGCAGAACCAAAGAGAAATGGAGAGAGAGAGACTGGTGACGATGTGAAACAGCTGAACAAAGAGAGGGTTTTGAGGTAAGGTAACTTGAGCAAAGATTGTGAGAGCTTAGCAGAAGTGTTGCAAGGTGGGGTGAGAATGTCAGGACCAATGTGAATCCTTGTGACATGAAAGATTGGAGGGTCTTGCCCAATCTCACACTCAACACCAGGCCAAGGAGTGTCAGTACATGGCTTTGGGTGCATTTGGGGCCAAGTAGGGTCCTCTAGAAGTGAACCCAAAACATCAAAAAGCCCCAAGAGTTCCTTTTGCTCCATATCCATTGCATCTTCATCTGTAATGTTCTCTAGGCTCATCACCCTAGCTGCCAAGACAAGAAGTCCTAGAAGCAGAAGAGACCAAAGGGCCATTAGAAAAGAGGAAAAACTGGGAGACAACTATCAAACGGAAGTGTGGAACTATGGGTTATAATCAACTAAGACTCCACATAACACCCAGGCACTCACAGAGGACAAACTCCCAGAACTACACATTATGTTGATATTCACTGCAGAAGGATGCTTAGGAATGTATTTATAACAATAATATTATTTACATTTAATTTATTAATGGAATACATCATAATTATTAAATTAATTGTGAGTTCCAATATTCCAATATATACTGTAATCTTACCATAAATCCAACAATTATATAGGATTAAGTTAATAAATTGTATCAATAAATTAAAATTATCATACTTTATTCTTCTTACCTATCATATTTTTTTCTCTCACTATCTCACTTGTTTGCAATCATGTACACCAATATTCCTATATATATATATATATATATATATATATATATATATATCACCTTCCTTTATTGTTCCATGGAGAGGTGTGACAAGTGTAAATTTCTTTTTTTGTATTGCCTCCCTTTATTTTAATATTTCTAAATAATTGCAAACAAATAAAATAAAAATTTACAATTAGAAATCATTTGGGTATCATAAACATACCACTCGTCTACGATATTGAAAATTAAATTGTCTGAACCATATTTTTATTTTTAACTAATAAAATTGTCACAAGTGTAATTTTTTATTTTATTATTATTCATCATATAGCATTTTTACAATCAACAGTTATAAACGAATTATGCTAAAATCCAAGGCTCTAAATGAATTACACTATTATAACCATGTATTTAATGTTTTGGTACAATAACCTTGTCATACACACACACACACACACACACAGATATATATATATATATATATATATATATATATATATATATATATATATATATATATATATCAGTGTTTGTATCTCTATTCATTTCAGCTTTATCTCATGGTCCGTTTGGTGGGATGGAAAGAAGGAAAGAAGGAAAAGTGGAAGGAATAAACTTTCCATCCATAAAGGAAAGAAAGTTATTTTCCCTCCTTTTTGTTTGGTAGGAGAGATGGAAAATAAAAGGGATATATTTTCCATCATTTGGTATTAGATGAAAAATGAAAGGAAAGGAAAACCATACATACCCAATTTTACAATTTTACCCTTTAAATATATGAAGTCATTTTGTGTGTTTCTTGTGTGTTAGTAAAAAAATAATTACCAAAAGAAAATTAACCTAAAAAAAAAAGAAATGAATTTAAAATAATTTTCGAAGGTATCCTAAATAAAATGATTAGCATCAACAAGCAAACCCCAATTACTGTATGCAACATTATAGTTTAATCTAACATTTGATAGATAAACCAAACAAAGAATCTTACAATCTCTTGCAAAGACTGGGTAAAGATACGTTACCCCATATACATATATATATATATATACATATGAAGAGAGAGGGAGAGAGAGAGATAACAAAAAAATGGAGGAGAATAGCCAAACTTTACCGAAGGATGGTAACTTTGGTTTGAAGTAGCCGAAAATCCAGTCCGAAGACCGTTGGTTTAGCCGATCGAGTTCGTCGTCTCGTTACCGTTGTCTGAGAAAGGTGTGTCATTGCCCATGGTCTGTGAGAAGTGGGTTTTGTTTGTTGTTTTGAGAAGTGGGTTTATTGAATGTAACCAAGGGCAAAAAAGTAAATTAATCATTCAAAGGTCAAATTCTTTTGGCTTCTTCTCATTTTCCGCCCATTTTTGGGGGGAAAATAAATTGTGGGCGAGAAGGAAGAGCCTTCCCTCCAATTTTCCTTTCCATCACTCTTTCTTTCCATACCAAACAATAGAAAGCTTTTCCATCCACCCCATTTTCCTTCCCCCATTTTCCATCCAAACAAACAGAGCATCAGTGTTTTTTTTTTATCGCAGCCTTATGTCAGTGTTTAGACTGCATGGAAAGTTATGGAAACCCTAAGTTGTGCCCTATACTATACTTGTCACATACCTATATGTAGAAGGATGAGTTTGAAGGTATTACTCTGGATATGATTACAGGAGAAACAATTCCATAAAGTGAAAAAAGATAAAACAATTCTGTAACATGATTGGACATATAGGTCTAGTCTCAGACACTCCGTATCTCTCATGATGCCGACATACCAAGCTGCAAGGTTTACAGGTTTCGCTCAGGTTCTGTGTGTGTGTGGATCCATAGGATGAAACTCATTGGTAATTTTTTTTAGGTTAATTACACTAAAGGTCCCAAAGTAGGAAATTTATCTTATTTTGGTCCATAATATTTTAATTACATTATCTTAGTATTTGAAATATTGAATATATTTCTATGTGGTCCCTCAAGCAGACAACGTCCAGATTGTTAACAACTTTTTATTATAAACTTGTCACGTAATAACTAAATATGAGCAAAAAAATAATTTAGATAATTCTTAACTAAATTTCTATCCAAATTTTGATCAAAGATCTACTCAAATTACACAGTTTTGATTATGAACTATTCAAATTTTGGTCAAAAGTTACTCATATTACACATTTTTTGTCAAGAGCTGTCCAAATTATTTTTTGCCTATATTTAAGTATCACGTGATAATTTTATGATCAGAAACCGTTAGCAATTTAGATATTATCTGCTTCAGGAACTACAAATAAATATATTCAACACTTCAGGGACTAAAATGATGCAATTAAAATATTATGGACTAAAATAAAATAAATTCTATATTTTAGAGACCTCCAATATAATTAACCTAATTTTTATTTTATTTTTTTGGTATTTAGTTTCCTGGATAGCTTATGGAATAGTTCAACTTTTTTTTTTTTATTCGATTAAAATTAAATCATCCACATCGACAGGTACAGAGCATGATTATGGCCAAAGCTACTTCAAAATATTAGGGCATCTCTATGACATGAATGTTTAATTAAATTTGAGTTAATATTTGAGCTTAATTTAATACAAGACACTCCAATGAGTAAATTCAAATTTAAAGAATGACAAACTCACATTTAAAGTAGTGCAAACTCAAATTTAAAGAATAACAAACTCAAATTTAAAAGAATGTGAAATATGATCATTGGATCATTTAACAGAGTGAAATCTGATCATTGAAGATTTGAATTTGCCTTTATTTAAGTAAAAAGTTGAGTCTCCCTTTATTTGATATAATTTTGAGTCAAAGATTGGCGCTCCTTTTTAATCTATTTTTACTTAAATTTAAATTTAATTAAGATTTTGATCAAGTACTGGAAATAGCGTTACATATATAGGATTTTTTGCTGATTACCTGAAAGAGTTTATAGCAAATAGGGCTGTCAATTTTTGATACGATACGTTAATACGACACAAATCGAACACGAAATTAATGGGTCGGACACGAAATTAATGGGTCGGACACGAAATTAAATGAGTTAATGAGTTAAAACAGGTCAACACGCTTAAACACGAAAAAATTCATGTCGGGTTTATGTCAAAATCAGGTCAACCCGATTTTGTCCTAATTAATCCGTATATTTTAAATGAGTTGACATGATTCGTACACGAACCCGACTTAACCTATTGTAGACCCGTTTAATACAGTATAGTTTGCCTATTATGTATGACTGATATGGTCTTAACATTATTGTTTATTAATTATTGCTTCTACTATTGTAATTGACAGTATAGTTCTTAACATTATTATGACAATATACTAGTATAATTCTTGCTTTAATTTTTTGATTGAAACTTGAATACGATATGACATTGGATGAATGATTGAATATATTATTGATGAGACATGATATATATTATTTGTAAAAAAATTATTTCATTGATGAGATATGATATATTATTTGTAAAAAAATTATGTGAAATTTTGGATGAATGATTGAAAGATATATTTAATGCTATTGAACAGGTGTGGAAACATGTTATATGTGTTAAAGATGTCTGTGTTATGTGTGCTAAACAGGTTAAACAGATCATGTTATGTGTGTTAATCCGAAAACGACCTGTTTATTAAACGTGTCAAACATGTCAGGTTCGGATAACTCGTTTAATGGTCAGGTCAGGTTAGTATTTACACATCTCGACACGATTATTAAACATGTCAAGTTTGGGTTTTAAAATTTTCGACATAAACTCAAAATCAATCTAATACAAAATGACCCAATCCGACAGGTTTGAGATCGTTAATAGCAAACACTTTTATGTCAACAGCAGCAAACCTGTAGGAGTAGCCTACTGCAGAGAGCAAGTGTCCAAGAAAAATATTCCTTCTTAAATAAAATATCCTAATTATTAATTAACTGACATATAAATAAGGCAATGGGCCCTTTTTTAAGAAAAAAACATTCTATTACTATTAAAGTGATGCAACTTTAGTTTCGAGCAAGATATACCCACACATCCACATCTTTCGTAATTGTTAAAGATTTCTAACTCAAATGAGTAGTTGGTTAATACTGAAAAATCTATAACCTATCAATTTCTTAATAAATTGATTAGACTTGTGCTTGGAATCTATTACCAAAATACGGAAAAATTGAAACTTATTTACCGATCTACAGTCGTTTTGAACTTATTTACCAAACTACGGTCGTTTTAAAAGCGGAATTACCAAATCCGATTTCATTTAAAAGCGGAATCAACAAGTCCGAATTTATCCTTAAAAGCGGAATCAACAAGTCCGCTTTTAAGCTTAAAAACGGAATCAGTAAATCCGAGTTTACGCTTAAAGGCGTACATATGAAATACGCTTTTAGTCCATCACGTGCAGCACCCAAAAGGCAGAGAGGACACAGGCAGGTTTTCAACTTTAATTTTTAAACCTGCCGCCGATATCTTTGAATTTTCCAAGCCTCGTTAAAGTAATGAGGTGCAGTACCATCATTAAAAAAAAAATTGGATACCGTACAAATTTTTAACATATTTATAAATATTTTTATTATTATTGTGTTAAAAAAATAATTACTATACCAATGATAAAAGCTCTCATAAATGTAATAAATCACTAACAAAAATGATAATTTATTTTTATTTAAAACAAATAGTAAATATAATTACTAAAATAATGATAAAAATACTCACAATAATAACAAAAATATCTATAAATGTGATAAATTATCTACCAAAATAATAAATATTTATTATTTGTACGGTATCCAAAAAATTCACGGTTTGACTAAATCGTCCGATTCACGGTTTTTGGATACCGTACAAATTTTTATCATATTTATAAATATTTATCAATTCTTAATTGGAACTTTTGCAGTCTGATATAAATTACACATCACTTGGGAAGTAGCTAAGCTTTACTAAATATCTATCAAGTTTGCAGTCTGATATAAATTACACATCACTTGGGAAGTAGCTAAGCTTTACTAAATATCTATCAAGTCCGATTCACGGTTTGTATTTACAAAAATGATAAAAATTTGTACCGTATCCAAAAACCATGAATCAGACGATTTAGTCAAACCGTGAATTTTTTGGATACCGTACAAATAATAAATATTTATTATTTTGGTAGATAATTTATCACATTTATAGATATTTTTGTTATTATTGTGAGTATTTTTATCATTATTTTAGTAAGTATATTTATTATTTTTTTAAAACAAAAATAAATTATCATTTTTATTAGTGATTTATTACATTTATGAGAGTTTTTATCATTGGTATAGTAATTATTTTTTTAACACAATAATAATAAAAATATTTATAAATATGTTAAAAATTTGTACAGTATCCAAATTTTTTTTTAATGATGGTACTGCACCTCATTACTTTAACGAGGCTTGGAAAATTCAAAGATATCGGCGGCAGGTTTAAAAATTAAAGTTGAAAACCTGCCTGTGTCCTCTCTGCCTTTTGGGTGCTGCACGTGATGGACTAAAAGCGTATTTCATATGTACGCCTAAGCGTAAACTCGGATTTACTGATTCCGTTTTTAAGCTTAAAAGCGGACTTGTTGATTCCGCTTTTAAGGATAAATTCGGACTTGTTGATTCCGCTTTTAAATGAAATCGGATTTGGTAATTCCGCTTTTAAAACGACCGTAGTTTGGTAAATAAGTTCAAAACAGCTGTAGATCGGTAAATAAGTTTCAATTTTGCCGTATTTTGGTAATAGATTCCTTGTGCTTGTGTAACTACAAAATTTATTTTTTTGGCCATGGATATTATCAAAATTACGCTTCACAATAAGATAATACTCATTTTGAAAAAATTTTAAAATATACTAGATTTAATGGTGTAAATATATCCTGACCATTCAAAAGGAATTAGACGATTCTCTAATTATTTTGCAATTGGAGATGAGCCAAACCCGGCTAGAAGTGGATGTTCAATAAACTGTTCGTTTAGTTCATTTTTTTTTTTTTTTACAATTTATTTATTTATTTCATAATATTGTTTTGTTCGACTGGATTTTATGTATTAGAAATTTGAATATACAAAATATAAATATAGATCAAGTTGTTGTTTTGTATTTTTATATGCAAGGTTTGGCCTTTTCAAGAATAAAATCTTGTCTTCATCCCTGCACGACGGTACTAGGGAATTCATAAGTAATAAATATTTCATGGTCTGATCACAAGAGAGTGACTAAATTTCAAACTCATGATTTTTAGATGGGTGAGGTTACTCCCACCCAAAAAATATCTATTTTGACCTCCATTTAATTTATTTTTATCAAACTAAAAAGTTCACCCCTTATGTACCTCAGTAGTAACTAAGTTCACCCCATGTTATAGACACCCTTTTAATAAGTAATAATTTTTTTTATCAAAACTCAAAAGAAAACAACAAAAAAATTAAAAAAACAAAGAAAGAAATATGTGGTCGAAAAAATAAAAAACGAAACAAGCTTTCTAATTCATGAAGACTAAATCACAAACGACACAAACTTGCCAAATGAAATAAGTTTTTAATTGTGAATAGCCTTTATTGCCACTTTTTAAAATAATCTAAATACACACACACACTCACACACAAAAACTCTAAATCAAATTATTAAACTTGAGAGAGTTACCCAAACACAATAAAAATAATGGAAAATCATATAACACAATGAAATTCAACATCGAATTAAATCGAAAAGTAATACTAACTTGTATCTCATTAGAGAAATCTATATTGAAAACGTATTTTTGTGAGTGTATGAGATGATATATAATAAATGAAACCCTAATTATGAGAAGATATAAAATAGACTTATTTATTAAAGGGGTGTACAAAGCACGAGGTGAGCTTAATTATTAATGGAGTGATTATAGAAGGGGTGAATTTAGTAATTTGATAATAAAAAATTAAATTGAATGGGAATAAAAATTTGTAAGGTGGGAATAACCCCACTGTTTCTAGATTTATGGCTCATCCTTGTCTCCATTGGACTACCCCGGAGTTGATGAAACTTAGTGATGGACCGTCTGGTAGAAGAGATAAAAAAAATGAAAGGAAACAAAATTAGAAGGAATAGATTGTACATCTTCAAAGAAAAGAAATATAATTAATTTTACCATTAACAGGATAAAAGAAAAAGTGGAAGAATAAATTTTCTTCTTTTGTATTGAAAAAAAAAATGAAGGAAAGAAAAAACTTACATAGTTAAATTAATATTTTGTCTCTGCTATAAAGTTTTGAACCAATGTCCCTTCTCTTTGGTACGTGCATATAAAATATCAATTGTGAGTAACAGTATGATACTAATTTTTTTTTTAATACCGTACTAAAAGTTATCACTTTTTCAAGGTACAATTGATTGAATAGTAACTTTTTCTTTGTGAGTTATAATTTAATCTTTAAAAATCGTAAATTCTACGGTTGATCATAATATTTTAGGATCAATTATGCCATTTATTAGTGGAACTTACCGCCTAAAAAGTTATAACTTCTATTTACATCAAAATATTAAAAATATGAGAACGACACGTGACAAAATCCAACGGCTAGAATTAAATCAGAGGAGGTCCAAGGGGATAAGATGGTTATGAGAAAAAATCTTGAAGGAGATAAGACGTGTTAGACGTGACGTCGTGGAGTCCTCAGTTAAGACGGATTAGCGCACATTCATAACTGTTGGAGAAAAAGGCCACGAGCACTGGGTTAGTGGACGGAAAAGATGGTTCTAACAGTTGGAAGCCAACGCCTCTATAAATTCAAAGGATTAGGCAACAGAGAGAGGTGTTGACTCAATACTTTGTTAAGCATGATTTTGATGATCACAAATATCCTAATGAACATTAATATTTGTATTAGGGTGTGGATGCGTGTAGGATCAAGTATAAGTGCGTGCCACAGTTGAATAACGAAAGAAAGAAAAAGGTGCGAAAGAATTGCGACAAAAGCTAAGCAGAAAAATAATCTGGAAGGGTCATCCGGAATTTCGAATACTCCAGAAGTCCAGATGCCCTATCTGGAGTTCTGGCTGATAAGAAATCAAGAAGGAAAAGAGCAAGGCGGAAGGTGTATCCGAAAGTTCAGACACTGGTCATCCGAAAACTCTCAAAAACTCTCTAGAATTGCAAGATTTGAGGGAACCAAGCCAAGGCTAAGACAAAACCTTTTTAACTACGGACAAGTATTTAACATTTTTGTCAAACAAGTCATTTAGATCTACTGCATATATACTTTCTACTCTCTTAGCTACAAACAAAGTATAATTAATAACCATGTTTCTACTTTGCAAGTATTAACCTAAAAAATATCTCTATATCCTTTATTACATAATTGACTAATACTTAGTACGTTATGTTTCAAGTTATTAGTAATAATATACATTTTCAATTTGAAATAAAGATTTCTTACCCTTTTTTCTATACCAACAATATTTTCTTTGGCATTGTCTCCAAAGGTAACATATATACAATCTTTCTTTGATAGTTGAACAAATTTTGAATTATCACCCGTCATGTATTTTGAGCATCCACTATCAAGAGAACTATTTGTTAGTTTTGTGGGTACACTTGAAACATACCTACATAAGCAAAATGAATGATTGAATTTTGGTACCTATCTTGTTTTTCTTCCTTAATAGTTAATGTATGCCTAATGCATGAATCCATTTTGATGGGATCTCCGAGCAAAGCAAAAGATACCCTACCTTATGACAATAGTAGCATGTTCTATTTGTGATGTTTGACTTTGACTCTTTAATAAAGAAATTTTTGTAAACTTTTTGCTTTTGGTCATTGTTGAAACATAGTCCCACTTTGTTAAATACACATCTTTGACTTGAAATTAAGTTTTTCTAATTTCCCACTTTCTTGAGTGAATTTAGAAACAAATGTGTTTAGACCACAATTCTTTCTTCTCAACTCATTGTTTTCACTTTTAACTTTTCAGTCAAAGATGAGTCATGAGATTCATTTTCCAAAATAGCATTTTGAATTTTGAGTTTTTAATTCTCAATTTTCAAGTAATTATTTTCATTTGTTAAAGTAATTAGCTTTTTCTTAAGATACTTATATCTCTTGGTAAGACTAAGCAAGTCATCATGTAAATTATTCATGGCATCACACAAATCATTGTAAGATAATATCTCATGTTCATTTCATAAATATTGTACCTCTTCATTGTCCTCCAAGACCATGAAAGATAGCTTTACTACTTGTTTCTTGACTTCAATCTCGGAGTCTCTATTATCACTATCACACCAAGTTGCTTTCATTACAACTTTCTTCCCCTTTTTTATTGAATTTCTTCAATAATGGATAATTTAGATTGATGTGTCCCAACTTGTTGCATTCTTAGCGAATAACTCAATTTATCTTAGAAAATTTCCCTTTTCGATATGAGTCTTGATTCCTCAAAATCTAGGTTTTTTAAATTCCATTGGTGGCGTGGTTACTGAGATCAATGTAATCAATTATGTCTCTCCTTCGACACTATACTTCGATTCTTCCCTCCTACATAGATCATTGGCTCTAACAATTTCATCACCGTCTATTAAAAAAACTAGAAATGTTTCCAAAAAAAAGTAGAAATACGTCGTACAAAAAGTTCACGCCCTTCTTTATCTCTAAAGATAGGGTGTCCTAACCATCCAACTGATATTCCATCTTTGTCATCCATTGAGCATGCCCTGAATAATCCCTCTTTTGCCAGATTATTGTCAATGCAATCATAAAAAACTATTTTTTTAGGAATTTTAGACCAAGCTTCTAATTTATTTGTGATGAAGGAAGTTATTCATCACTTTATTCTTTTTCTTCATCAATTTCATTTATCGTCTTGGTTGGCTTAAAGCCAATCGATTTATTTTCCTTTTTCTCTTGCTCTTCATCTCTTCTGAGGCTCATTTCGTATGTCATTACTAACCCAAGGAGTTCTTCTAGAGAAAGGGCCTTGAGGTCATTTGCATTTATGATGGCGGTCACCTTGTCATCCCACAACTTCTTCGACCATGACGATACCAATAGTCGCTAAGCATGAGTCATGTGTCCCAACATTAATTAAACAGATGTAACATTTTCCCAAACATAGCCTAGACACGGCCCCCGGGGAGGGTGCAATAGCCGAGGCAAAAAAGGGTTCTGAAGGTCAATGATCACGACTATTAACTATAGGACCATGACCTCGAAAGGGTCATGTCTGCAATGCCCCTAGCACGCTCATACCCGAGGACCTCCTTTTCCTCTCTAAACCCTTCCTCAAGACCTTTGTTAAGGTGTCTGATGGAGGAAACCCATATAATTTTTGTCCTTCAGCCACCACCAATTACCTTAGGAGTCCCTCCGGATTCCAATCAAACACGTCCCGATGGGGCAATGAGCTAAACACTGGGAGGCCTACTCGAATAGACTAAACCTTCGAGATCCTGCCCAAGGCCAAGGTTGACAATCATGCTCGTTAGGCCCGTTGCTTAGTTATCACTTGAGGAAGGTCATACTACCATGTTCCTAGGTGGGGATCCCTTCTCTTAATCCACTAGGCCAGTCGAGCAACGGTGTCTAGTAGGTTAAGGATACCACTTCCGTCAGTTGTGCATTTGCAGCCTTGTGTCCTTTTTTGTAGTTGGGGAGGCGAGTCACGTCAAAGTTGCCCACAAACCTCCACGGTGCCACTCTTGTCCATCCTTGGTCAAGGGTTCATTTTGTCACTTTCAATGTGATAAGAATGTGTCTTAAATTTATCAGGTACTATAGAGATCAAAGGAAAAAATATGACTTTAACCGAGCAATATTTTCCACCAAAACCAAACAATCAAAAATCACACTTTCCAATCTTAATTTTTCTTCCTCTCTTTTCCATCTACCCTATTTTCCACTATACCAAACAACCCTGGCCGTTCACCCCAGTTGAAATTCTACATCATAGTACATATAATTTTTTTATCAGTATATTATAGTTTTGATTTTTTTATTAAATTATTGTAATTTTGAACTTCTTTAAAAAACTATACCATTATTTTAATGACTTGTATTTCTGAAACAAATACTCTTTAATAAAAATAATGATAATTTATTAAATAAATTAGAATCTACGGTGTTTCAATAAAAAGGTTATAAAAATACGATAGAAGCAGAATTGACTCATGGTACATAGGTGTCCTCATAAACCCTAATGTAACCTGAGATGATCAGTTTTTTTTTTCTTTTTTTTTTTTTTTACAATTTGTTTGTTTGTATCCAAACAGAAAAACCTGTACCAAAAATGTCTTAATGTTATCGTAATCCAAAAATATAACCTAACCTCTTGTTCAAACAGGGTTTAATAAGATTATCACAATTGTAACTGTTCGAGATTTTTACGGGAATTATCAGAAAAACCTCAAAAAATAGAAGTTTAACCTTAAAAAGGGATAGCCACTATTCAAAGAGTGACAAATGAACCTAAAAAGTGAGTGTATCATAAAAGTTAATAAACTCCCCAAAAAATGTGATATAAATACCCAAAAAAGTGGTAGGGTACCATTTTTTTAGTACCGTAGTCAAACCTAACTATAAACATATGTCGTTTTAGTTGTAACTTTATCTTTAAAAAATATAATTTAATCTCAAAAAATAATAACTTTCGATTCCATACTAATTTTTTTTTCAATAATGTAGAATTACTCGACGTTTTACATCTTTTGTTGACCAATGCAACCGAATGTCGGCTCATGTTCACATGTAAAAGTACATGCGAATTCTACTTGACTCATTTGGGCACAATGCAACGTTTTTGACTCGGCCCAATATTGACCCATGCTTATCTAGTTCGTCATAATCCAAGTTAGGCCCACTTTGATTGTCACCGGAGCACCGTATTATGCTGTACTCCTATGTAGGGATGACAGTGGACTGGAGGTGGGGGGGGGGAGAAGGCAGGGAAAATAGTCTCTACCCCCATACTCACTTCAAAAATATTTATCCACCCCCGGTAGTCGAAAAATTTTTAATCCCCGTTCTCGCTCCGCGGATAAATTTTTATTCTCGTCTCTGCTACCGTTTTTGTCCATAACAATGAATTTCTATGATTTTAAAAAGAAATTAATAAAAAAACATAAAAAATCACAAATGAATTTGTAAGAAGAATAAAAACTCATTATATAACAGATGAACCAAACATAAAAACTCACAAAAATAATATGTATAGCAAATATGTGTTTCACTTAATTATTTTATTTGTTATATATATATATATATATATATATGGTCATGAATGAGTTTCAGTTCATCCTCATATGGGTTTATATAGGTATCCCTGTATACGTTAACCGTTCAATACATATGATTCATCTTTGGTCCAAACGAAGTGGGTTTGGATAAAAATCCATTTTTTTCCGGTTAACTGTCATCCCTAACAGCATACTTCGACAACATTTCATATTAGAGTCCGCTATGTGTGATATTTGAAATTGATAATACAATCATTGAATTAATTGTGAGTTTTAATGTTATATAATTTTTTTTTTTTTTTTTTTTTTAAGGATATAGAGCTCTCGAAAAGATTGGGAAAATGTTGGGTTTGGGGTCCAAACTATGTGGGCATATAATCCATGGCCCATTAGTTAATTGTTTTCTTCATTAGTTAAGAAAAAGCTAGCTAATGGAATGACTTGGCCCACAAGCAGAATGAAGACTTTGTCTTCATTTAGCAGCATATAAAAGTGGGTTTATCGCAAATTGCATTCCAAAAAATCTCTCAAATTTTAATTTATATTTTCAAAGGTAAAATTTTTTAATTTGTATCATCAAAGATATAAATTTATATCAATTCGTACCTAAAACTAACAACCGTCAGTTTATCGTCTAAAAACTAGTTGTATAAGTTATACCTAGACCCCCTCAAATTTGTCACTTATCATTTGGACTCCCTCAAACTTAGAATATTACTTTTACAACTCTTAACATTTGTGCACGTGTAATACATAACTTCTTGTCGTTAATATCTGTTTATATAACCATTAAAAAATATGATTTCATTCTAATAAAAAATTATAATTTTCATATTATTTTTATTTTGTGGATTCGTTATACTCTAAAGTTCAAAATCAAGTTTATCATTTGAATGTTCAATATAATGCACGTATTTATATAATATTTTTTATATCTAATGCAATACATCACTTGAACAAAATTATTTAGATACCTAATTGGAGGAACATTTTTAATCATATTTGGATTTTCAAGAGATGTAGGTGTAATATTTCAAATGTGAGGGATCTAAGTGATTAAGTGACAAGCATGAGAATGTCTAAGTGTGATTTATCCATTTAATTTCAGACAACAAACTGACGGCTGTTAGTGTTAGGTGCGCATTGATACGAATTTATATCTTTAAGGGTGTAAATTGATATTTTTAATCTTTAAGAGTAAAAATTAAAATTAAAATAATCTTTTAGGGTGTAATTTAAGATTACCACTATAAAGGTGATGTAAACCCACTTGGTGTGGAGGCGTGAAGGCGTGAAAAAAAAGAAGGTAGAGGCGGTATTATTGCCGACGTCGAAACTGAGTAAGAAAAAGCGTTCTTCACGTATAGGCCTTCCGGCCAAAATTTGGGCAGGTAACCAATGTTCGATTCTAATAAAATTTTAGTATGTTATTCGGGACAACAAAATTACATACTGATCAATTTATTTTATCGAAAGTCTTCTTAGATTGAAATTTTTGCAAGACTTAACGAGTTAGATCTCTTCTTGTTATTTTGTTGACAACTATTTTTGGGTGATAAATTATTGATACTTTGATAACCTTTAAGAATTGTTCTGGGGAAGATTATTGTAAATCCATTATTAGAATATAGTAGAAAGTTGAGATCGGGATTCGTGGACGTACCCCGACTTTGGAGGAATCACGTAAATATTGTGCCTTATTTGTGATTGATTTTATTATCAACTTTATTTTTGGTTGATTAATTTTGGTATATTGCTTATTTAACATGCATAAAGAGGGAGAAAAAAAATTAATTTCGCTAATTTTTTGTGAGTTGACTCTATCATACAATAGCTGTTTCTATCCCATGAAATGTAGGGTGGAAATAATGTCCACGTTAGCTTTGATTATCTTTACGGTTTGTCAATTTCGACCAAGAATATATTTTTGATAAAGTTTATAGGTCTTTAATTAGGGAGAATTATATTTAGACTCTCTAAAGTTTGTTACTTAATTATTCAAATCTTATAATATTTAAAATATTACACACAAACCCCTAAAATTTGTAAGTGCGTAACACTTAACACTTAAATCCCCGTAGTATATCTATTAGCAAATTACACCCAAACCTCTTGAAGTTTGTAGGCGTATAATACTTAAACTCCTCAAATTTAAAATGTTATATATAGACTAAAAATATTTAAATTAAAGATAAAATATCAAATATTTTAAATTTTACACACCACATACATGGACTTTTGGTACTTTTATATCTAATAAAATTCAATTTTCAAATAGCGTGTAATCTAAATGAATAAATTAGGAAAAACACATTAAAAATAAATTCTTGACTCTATCCCTTCCTTAATGGATAAGCAAGCAAACTGTGGGACATTAAAACAAATCAAAAATGAAGCAGAAATAGCCATTTTTAGGGTCGTGTTACGATACTAAAAATAAATTTTAAATATATATATCTCCACTTTCCATCTAATAAAATTTTGATACATGTAATTTTTTAATCAAATCACAGTATACAACAAAAAATAAATAAATGAATTACGACTATGTTCCTCAAAAAAAAAAAAAAAAAGAATGTACGATTTTTGATCAATTTCAACATGTTAATCACATCTTTTTGGTGTGATTGTCACCATAAACAGACGTATTTATTAACCAAACACGCGGAACTCAGGAGCTGCTGTGCTGTCTCGGTAATGTCTTTGCAGGCTTCTTGTCACTACCAAAAACAGCTGTTTTGGTTGACTATGCATGCATTAAGCTAGCCAGCTAATTTCATCACGTAATACATAACCATAAGCAATTGACAAATTCACTACTTTTAAGTGAGATTTGACTTTAATACTGAAATGGGTACGACATCATAGTTTATAATTTGTATCTCTCATGAATATCCTAATCTCAACGTAGATAGTCTGTTTTTGACTGGACCGAAGAGAAGATTAATCGAAGCGCGCGTAAACTGACCTGTGATCGTTGAACCAAAAAAAAGTAAAATATGAGAATTTACATTGAACTCATTCTGACTGAAACAAGGGGCGGGTCTTTACCAACTTTAAAATTTTCGATTTTAGGAAAGCTAAAAAACGAGAACACCTAGCGCGAGGCTTATTGAAAAACCCCCTTCAATGCATGATGTTTCGAATGATCTAGAAGACCAACAATTTTTAATTTATATCGCCTATATAGTCTTTCTCTATTAGATAGAAAAAGAAGGTTTGGCTTATACAACTGATAAAAAGTTTCGACCATATCTAATATACTTTTTTTTTTTTTTCAATTTTCGTTAGCACTTTACTTTCAATTTTCATAAGTGATTTTCCAGTTAAATAAGATGTTATTACTTCGATTCATAATAAATGATCTAATATTGAGAGAATTAAAGAAAAAGTATACTAGAATAAATTGAGATCTACCGACAATTAACATAAAACTTATCAGATCAATAATGATTAAAACATGAACGATAAAATTGCAATATCGATTTTGTGCCGAACAAGTGGCACGATTCAAAATGGCTTGGGACCCATAATTCTTTATAGTGTGGGAAGTAAGGGACCCATAATTTTGGGGGCTTATGGGTTACTAATCAAGAAAATAAATTTTGAGTACAAGTGTAAGAACATTATTAAAATATTAAAGTTATTACAACAAAAAAATGGCCCACACCCTGCATTATATGCATAAGATCAGGATGGTTATGCACACATTTGAAGAACATCATGTACCTCTATTTTTGTATTTTGGAATCTCTTCTGAAAGTTACTCTTCTGATAGTTACATTTGAAGAGATAAACATACAGCTCAATGATCACTCCAATCATACAAACCACAATTTGTAAATCTCATTAATACTAATCCGTCAAAGTAATTCGGATAATAGGGTTTCAAGATTTGGTATCTCAAGTTGTTAATTACGAACCTCGTAAGAGATATCGTAGTTAATTTGATGTGCGTGATTTACGAATACTTGAATGCGTTATCAATTTAAGTAGCAATAGTCTCAAGTCTGAAGAACATACAAGTGTGATGGTTCTCGGTTATCAAACGATAAAAGAAGAAGAAACATCAATACTACATGACTAGAATTTCGATCATCCATCGCAAAAATGAAAATTGGGTAGAGATATGCTTTGCTGCCTAAATTAAAACCTAAATTTTGTATTCCAAATATATGTGCACCACACATTAAATAAAAAAATAAATTTTTTGAGACCCACAAAATGACGTGTAGCGCATATGCATTTAGATTATAAGGTTTAAATTTTGATTTGAGCAGCAGAACAGAGTAGAGAAATCAAGAACGAGGAGTCTCCCTTGCAATATAAATTGCAAAGCCTCGTTAAGCAAGCCAAAGTATTAGATTATCAAATTTTGATCACTCAAATTTTATATTATTCTATTCTATGTAACACGATGATGCTCGAATTTCATCTATGCATTATCAATTTTCGATCATTGATTACAAGGAAAAAATAATAATAATAATAAAACACTTTACCAAAACACTTGAGATGCCACGTGGAATCAATAAGGTGACACGTGGACTCAATAATGATATAAAGTAAAGAGTGGGTGGGGACGGTGGATAAATCATGGACTTAGGAAGAGGTCAAAAAGGAAAATACACAAGTAACGTATCTATCTAAACCAATTTTATAAAAGAAAAGATTGAGGAGTGCAGAGGTGCCACGTTTTCCTATAGTTCCGTGTTACGATGATGTGGCTTTTCGTAAAGCCCGTATGGAGAATTTTCTTAAAATTTAGCCAAAGTAAACGGCTTCGGTCGGTAGGTTACGAGAAATTTATTTTTTATAAATATTTTAATTTTGATATAGATGATTTGTCCTTGATTAAATCGGAAAGAGAATTAGTTGAAGTGTGCGTAAACTGACTCGAATATACCTGACTGTTAAACAAATAAAAAATAACCTAAGTTTAAATAGATTTTGTGACTTGTCAGCATATTATATACTACTCCCTCCGTTCCTAAATAAGTGACGTTTAAGGTTTTTGCACAAGGATTAAAGAAGCTATTAAATAGCTCTAATATGAGTAAAAAATAATTACACAAGACTAAAATACCCTTATTCAATACGTTTTGGGAAGGAAAGAAATATGAAAGACACTTAGCCTACACCTAATCTGATGCATTGAAGAGTTAAGGGTAAATTTGGAAGAAAAAATATTAATTGCGCTTTGATTTCATTAAACGACAGATATTATGGAACAAAAAAATTGTGTAAAACGACAGATATTTAGGAACGGAGGGAGTACTATTTTAAAATCTTTTGTAGCATGATGGGGAGATAATTTCTTATGAGAGATCAGTTTGCTACCCTAATGAGAATGGTGTTCTCAAAATCACGATATCTCTCCGTTCCAATTACGCAAAGCTTGGGATCCATTATATTCTTGTGAAGGTGGTGGCCTAAACCCACTTTTGCCACATGTCTTCCTCTCATTGGCCAAGTGCACCACGTCACTTTGTTGACAAATTGTGTTGTATGCTTTATTTTAAAAAGAAGAGGACAATATTGTTAAGTTATTGAATGACCAGGGGCCAATCTGTAATTGCATGGTCTCAATTATTAGCCACCTTGATATAGATCCAAAACAGACCTGTCTTTTTCCATTCTAAGCCACCCCTATAAATTCTCTCTTCCTTTGGAACTTCCACCAACCACTTCATGAAAATCTAAGCCCCCCCTACTCAAACCTCCTCAACAAGCCTTCTCTCTCCACCCCCTCTAAAAATGGGCAGAGGAGATATCAAACCCAACTACCCTCAAAAAGCAAATGGGATATCATTTTGGGCCTTTGTTTTGTCCATTTTCTTCTATATTTCCATTTTTTACATCTTCAATCTCTCTCCTTCCTCTCTCCTAAACACCACCAAATTCTGGTTTTTCATCTCCAACACTCTCATTCTCATCATTGCTGCTGATTTTGGTGCTTTTACTTCTTCAAGACAAAATGATCTCCATGAAGAATACATTCCACCAAGGAGTGTTTCCTCTTTTGAACTCCATTATCCCAAAATTGTTCACAAAAGCATCCCACAAGAAGGGTTTGAGAATCCACAAGAACAGATAAAAGACATCGTTGTTGTTCACAACAATAAACCCGAAAAGAGCAATACAGTGCAAGAGACTTCTAATAAGGGTCACATGAACGCAGTTTTATCTCCACACATGGAGAGATTATTTCAAGAAGGTGATTCACAAATTGTGGTCCAAAGTGACCCGAAAAAACCTAGTAATAATTTCCAAGGAAAGAAACTGGAGTTAGCTTCAAAATCCAAAAATGAAACTCATGACAAGATGAAAAGTGAATCAAGGCATGTTCGTAGCAAGTCTGACGAGGCAATCAAGTTTGCTGAGGAGGAGAAACAGATTGTTCTTCGTCGGACACAGACCGAGAAGATTGAAGCTAATGCAGAAGAAAACGAGTTCTCAACCATGTCGGATGAAGAATTGAATAGAAGAGTTGAGGAGTTCATTCAAAGGTTTAACATGCAAATTAGGCTTCAAGCAGTCCAAAACCGCCAAAGTTTGGAAGTCCAGTGAAGTTTTAAAACGAAGAAGAGGAACATAGGCACATAGCCCCACTTCACTTCGCTATCTCCTTGATTTTTGTTTCTGTTTGTATCTTGTCTTTGTTTTTTTGCTATTATTCAGTAACGAGTGTAAATGTTCTAAGTTCTTTCAAGGAGATCTTTACTTCAGTAGATAAATTTTCTTAAACACCAAATATTCTAAAAGCTTAAACTTTTAAACAAAACAAGGGTTCAACATAATATCATAATCTAAAGGTAGGACTGTTAATCAAACTAAGCTACTCGAGCTTGGCTTGAGCTCAGCTCGAATTCGACTCATTCAGGCTCGGTTCGTTTTCTAAACAAGCCCAAACTTGAACAAGTTTTTAGGCTCGTTTAGAAAACAAGCCCTACAAACTCGGCTCAAACTCGACAGGCTCGGCTCGTTTATGTGCAAATACTCGGGCTCGGCTCGGGCTTGACTTGTTTTTAGCTCGTTCAGGCTTGGCTCGTTTCCTAAACGAGCCGAGCTTGAACAATTTTTTAGGCTCGATTAAGAAACAAGTTTTTCAAGCTCGGCTCGAACTCGACTCGGACTCGTTCGACTAACAGCCCTATCTAAAGGTTATGAGTTCGCAAAAAAACAAAAACAAAAATTAACATAGACGGTCACTCAAGCAAGGTCACACGTGAGGGGAGATATTAAATAAATACTTATATTTCACTACTCTATCGATTTAAACTTTTAAAGTAAATGAAAGGTTAATATCCATGGACAAAGTTGTAAGTGAAAGTCATTATAGTGAAACAATCATTTTACACCTTTGAACTGACTAGGTTACAAAGAGATCATGAATTGGTATAGTGTAGAATTTGAAATTTACTTTGTACTGATGTCAACTCTAAATGGATGTAACAAAAATTAAAGGTTGTTCAAGTGAGTAATTTCATATGTAACTAGTACTATAGGATAAGTGAACCAACAAATGTAAATTTGGAGTGAATAGTTATCGTTCCGCTCTTAATTCAGTATATTACCAAACATGAGATTATAATGAATATTATTCTTGTTCCTTATTTCGTCTTCTATTTTATCCTTTTTAACGGACTTAGTCTAGATTACATAATAAAACCCTTTCTTTTATGGTACGACAATCCAACGAGAGTGTTTAAACTTTCACTAATATTGGTTGGTCAAAAACTATATATTTTTGGGAGAGGGACCCACTTATAAATAACGGGTATTATTGGAATTAATGGTAAACAATTTATTATTGAAGAAAATTGTGAAAAAATGTAATGAAATAGATCTCAATCCGATATCGAGGTAGGAGAAAAATAAGAAAGATATACGTCCACTATTGTATATAAGTGATCCCTTATTGATATACTAGTTATTCCCTGTGCCTGAAGGCACAGCGTAAAAAAAAATGGTAAATAATAAACATATTTATATTCATATCCAAAATCAAATCACAAACATAGATGAGAGATAAATAAATTTAAGCATCGGTTGTAGTGGGGGTGAGAGGTGGTGGGTGACAATGACCGTGGTGGTGGTGGCGGCAACGGGGGTGGTGGTGGTGGTGACGACGACGGTGGTGGTGATGGCGGCGGCGGCGGTGGTGGTAGTGGTGGCGGCGATGACGGTGGTGGTGGTGGCAGTGGTGGTGGTAGTGGCGGTGGTGGTGGTAGAGGTAGTGGTGGGGCGGTTTCAAATACAATTTTTTTTTTTTTATAATACTTATGAGAAATAATTTATAGAAGTACTTTTAAAAAGTAACTCCAAACACACCCTTATGACCCTATTTTTCTTATTAAATTTAGGGTGTTAATATTAGCCGCTAGATTAACTTTAAAATAAAATTTAAAGCGATCTGAACCGCGAAAAGTAAAAGTCATTTTGTTTATCTTTTGAGATTTGAATTGTAAGCTACTTTATTATATAGATAAAGAGTGATTTGTCACGAAGAAAAATATATATATTAAAGAAAATCTGAATGTTATAAATTCCATGTATTCCACGAGTACCGCTGGTAGCACTCTAAAGAATTGATTTATAATTGTTACAAAATATATGATTTGATATCGAAACAGGACATAACGAAACTAAACATGAGTGGGCTTATCAGAGATTAAGATCTCCTCTAATTTTTTTTCCTACTTTTTTTTTAAAGAATTATTTATCATTAATGAGTGAGGGCCCACTTGTATATAACGAATTCTAGTTAAATACATAGTAAATAATACACTAAGAAGAGAATTGACAAAAAAACATATTGGATTAGATGTCACTCCCATTTATGATTGGGGGTGCATTAAGTCAAGTACTTGACCCAGAAATTAGGCTTTTAGAGGGTCACCACCATGTCGGCAGTACGTTACTGTTAGAGAAATTTTGTGCCAAATGGGAATTAATAAACTATGTTCTCATATTAACAACAATGAATAAAATTCAGAGATTAGGTTTAATAACTCTTGGTAAGATATGACTCTGTTTTTTGTGATTATAAAGGAAATTGAAATTGGATTAATTAAGTAATAAGAAATGAAATAAAAGAACCTTATATATATATAATAAAATAGCTTACAATTCAAATATCGAAAGATAAATAAAATGACTTTTGTTTTTCGCGGTTCAGATTGCTCTAAATTTTACTTTAAAGTTAATCTAACGGCTAATATTAACACCCTAAATTTAATAGGAAAAATAGGGTTCTAAGGGTGTGTTTGAAGTGACTTTTTAAAAGTAATTTTAGAAATTATTTCTCATAAGTACTTCAAAAAAAAAAAAAAAAATTGTGTTTGAAACTGCCCCACCACTACCTCTACCACCACCACCCCCACCACCACTACCTCTACCACAACCACCGCCACTACCACCACTGCCACCGCCACTACCACCACCCCCACCGCCACCCCCCACCGTCGTCTCTGCCGCTGTCGCCACCACCGTAACCGCCGCCGCCACCACCGCCGCCACCACCGCCACCACACCACCACTGCCGCCACCACCGCCACCACTTCCGCTGTCGTCGCCACCACCACCACCATCACCGCCGTCGCCACCACCGCCGCCACTACCCCCACCACCACCACCGCCACCACCACCGCCCCCGCCCCCGCCACCGCCACCACCACCACTGTCGCCGTCGCCGCCACCACCACCGTCATCGCCTTCGCCTTCGCCATCGCCATCACCGCCACCACTACCGTCGCCGCTGCTACAACTACCATCACCATCGTCGCCGCCGTCGTCTCCGCCACCACCAACAACGTCGTCGCCGTCACCACCACCACCGTCGCCGCCGTCGCCCCCACCGCCGCCGCCGTCGCCACCACTGCTGCCACCACGATCATTGCCACCCACCACAACCATCACCTTCTCTTACCACCGCCATCTCTCACTTCCACTATAATCGATGCTTAAATTCATTTATCTCTCCTCTATGTTTGTGATTTAATTTTGAATATGAATACAAATATGTTTATTGTTTATCATTTTTTATTATTCTGTGCCTTTAGGCACAGACAATAACTAGTATAAAATAAAGTACAATACAATTCAAATTTCAAAAGATAAACAAAATGACTTTTACTTTTCGTGAGTGAGATCGTTTTAAAATTTTAAGACAAATTAACATCCCAAATTTAATAAGAAAAATAAGATCTTAAGGGTGTATTTGAAGTAACTTTTTAAAAGTACTTCTAAAATTTATAACTTCTCATAAATATAAATTTTTTTTTTTAAATGGTGTTTAAAACCACCCCACCACCACCCCCACTGCCCCACCACCATCAACACTACCACCACCACTGCCAACCCACAACCATAACTACCACCACCACTATCATTACCACCACCACTACCCCACCATCACCACTATCGTCGCCGCCACCACCCCCCCACCATCTCTGCTATAACAACAACCATCACTGTCGTCATCACCGCCGCTGCCACCACTATGGCCACCCCATTCATCGCCACCCCACTTATCGACCCACCAACTCCATCGCCCCACCACCACCGTTGCCGCCATCTTTCCACCACCACCACCACCCTACCACCACCATCACCACCACCACCACTGCCGTCACTCTACTACCACCCCACCACCATCATCCCCACTACTACCACCACCCCCACCATCACCATCACCGCTGCTGCCACCCTACCATCGCCGCCACTGTCCCATCACTACCCCACTACCACCCCCTAAGACCATCACCACTGCCACCACCCCACCACCACCACGACTACCCCCACCACCCGAACCGTCACTATCAACCATCATCGTCATCTTATTCTTATATTTATTACCATTACCACCATCACCACCGCTGCCGTCACCTTACCACCAACATCACTATTCTACCATCACCCATATCACCACCACCCCTACCGCCCCACCACCACTATCACCGTTTGCCACCATCAGTAATGGTCGTTGTCACCCACCACAACTATCACCGTCTCCCACTACAACTACCACCGCTTGCCCCCATTACAATCGGTACTTAAATTCTTTTCTCTCTCCTCTATCTTTGTAATTTGATTTTAGATGTGAATACAAATTTGTTTATTATTGATCATTTTTTTTTATTACTCTGTGCTTTCAGGTACGGGAAATAATTAGTATATATATAAAAGAACTTTGCAATATATATATATATATAACCCCACCACATTTTGCTGGAAAAACACGACCACAAATTGATTGTTCATAAATGACATTGAGAATCTTCTACATGTTTTTATTAATAATTAACATGTCCCAATATTTCCCAATGTCGTTTTAGAGTTATTAGTTGTAATATAATGACAATCTTTGCATTGAATATTCTTGATATTTTTTCCTCGATAATGGCCTACATAATCTAAGGTGATATCGGCACTCAAAAATACTAATAAGTGTTCAAGGTTCAAAAACGCTTCATACCGAGTAAAATGAGTTTGTCTGAATAGTTAAACAAACAATTTTCATTATCATATTTGGCTTGGAATCGAGTCTGATTAGTCAAATAATGTATCTCTTCCGACTCTTTTTAAGTATAAGTTAGAACCGTCGTAAACAGAGTACTCAAGTTAGAAAAAGAAAAAAAGAAGTAAGAAGCTATATTTGTTCACGGAATATTTGTCATCGTTACTCATCCGAACTATACCGCATCTATCTATATATGTAAAAGAAACATTTGTTTGAGTGAGAGGGTTTGAGAAACCTTCCCTCTCACTTTTCTAATTTTTAAAAATTTTGAACTATAACATTCTCCACTCTTCAACTATATTCTACCAAATATCTTCAATAACTATCTTAAATAATTACCCATAAACTTTCTTTAACAACCACTTATTTAATTATTTTTACAAAATTAAATTTTATAATCTAATAATTCCTACAATTCTTTTTTCAATTTATAAAATGATGGGTGAGAGAGAATAAAGGCTGAAGAAGGAAATTGAGAGAATAAGAGGATGACGCATGAATGGCAAGGGGTCGAGCATAAAACAAATAGTTTTTTGGCGGGAGGACTTTAGAACTTAAAAGTGAATGCTTAATTTCTAGATTTTTGAAATATTTAATTAACTTCTTCCATTGACTTATTTAACTACTCTCTCCATCCTTTGTAACTATTCTCACTATCTTTTTAAACTATTTCAAATTTAGTTTTTCACTAATCTTTCATTACTTTTTCACATTTAACAAATATTATTTTAATCCACTAATGGGTAAATTTTCATTCTCTTCCCTCTTTTTAATCTAGTACTTCTTTTTTAGGGACTATCTAAAAGTGGAAGCATATAGGAGCTAGCAGAGTGCAGTTCAAGCGCGAACAAAACAACTTCTCCCTTGAGGAGTGTCCGGGGCGCAGTAGATAACTTCCTGATTTTAGTCCCATGTGTTGTCTACTGAATCTAACAGTAGGAGCAGTGACGTGTGCTTATGAAGATTAAAAAAGCATAAAATAAGGTGATAGCTGAGGAGAGAAATTTAATGCATTACACAGGGCGACCACTAGTATAATGGTATAAACAGATCCCTCAAAGCATTCCTCTTGTATTAGCACCACATCTTTCTGCTTGGGACAAATTTTTATTGGGACTCTGTCACTTAACACATCATTAAACCAATAAATTAAATCAAATTTTTAAGTCACAATGGTAATGTTGAAAGAACTACCCGATCACATATCAAGCCAACTATGTCCTCTAAATTATGTTAGTTTTAAAATTTGTATTCATGTTAAAAGTTATGGAAGTATTTATCTCCATGTGGGGTAATCTATTTCATGAAATTTGAATGCCCTTGTATTGTAAAAGGGAAATGCTATTTGAACCTAATTTGGGGACCTAATCTAGGGACCTAATGATGTACAACCATTGGATTGGTTGTGGGCTCCATCTAACATTGGAACTCACAACTAATCAAATGGTTACATTGAAGCCATATCATTAGGTTCCCATATTAGGTCCCCAAATAAGGTCCCTATAGCATTGCTCATTGTAAAATAGTGTCCATTTTAAATTATTATCCATAAAAGTTTACGTTGTGTTTTAAAATTGGCCGGACGTAGCTTTGGTCGGAGATTATTATACAACAAAAATGAGATGGTGACATCATCGTATAAGGAATTGGGTAGGTTCATGGTAAGGAGTCTACCCGAACTTTTAACAAAGCAGCTCAATGGGTAGCCAAAGTTGAACTAACTCATTCCCTGTCAAGGAATTGGGTAGACTCTATACCATATGAGTTGAGGAATATTTTATTTCTTGATTATAATGACTAGTTTATTAGTTAATGAAAATTTCAAAACAGTTCTAAAAAAAAAAAAGACATTATCTTAAAGAGAGGGTTGGTGGCTATGTTGAGAGGAGATTGAACTTCTCAATTTCATGGGAATCCAACTAAAAAAAAAAAAAAGTAAAGACTATGACTGCATTAGCCAGCTAACCTCGACCAAAGTCTATAAGAGGGGACACATCAACCACGAGCTTTTCACAATGGAGATCCACCTTAGTAGGCAACTCTGTTACATCAACACAAAACAAAGTTGTTTGGAATCAAACATTGCCAGGGAAACTTGCATTTAAAATGACAAGCATTATAAAATCATACACCAATCATTCACTATCAGATCAGATCCATTAGTGTCAAAAGAAGGTGTTGCAATCTACCAGAAAAAAGCATTCTGAGTTGCATTTGGCAGCTATCTGTCTGTGAAGTTTATGGGATGCAATTATTAGGAAGAAGATAACTCTTTTTGACACGCTTGTGGCTCAGATCAGTTATGTTATTATAGTCTTGTAGACATTTCAAAGATTGTCCATGTTTAGCCCCACTTTTTGTTTTTGGCCTCTTTCCCTGGGATTGATTTAAGGCATGGAAAAAGTGGTCTTTTTGGCATCCTTAGTCCTTTGCCTTTACCTTTTCAATTTCTGATTAGGACATAAAAATAGAATAAATAGAGGATAGTTGAATATAACAATATCCGGTTTGATTCTAATTCAATTAGAATTACACATTTATATTTATATAAATATATGATGAGATTAATTGTATTAAAAATTAGATTTAATTTGCTAAACTTCAACTTAATTTAGTTACTCGGAACATGTCGGATATCTAATCTTTAACAAATTTAGACATGAACTATGAAAATAAAAATATTAGATAACCAGATTAAATTTGGATCAACAAGAATTTGATTTAAATCCAATCTATTGACGGTGGTTTATAAGTCATACATGATTAGAAATGAATTTAACCCTTTTAGAATTTTACTTGTACTTTGGTGAAGATTATTTGGGATCATTGAAGATTGTGACATATTCGAAATATTTTTTTGGGTTAATTATACTGAAAGTCCTCAAAATATGAAGTTTATCTTATTTTGGTCCTCAATATTTTAATTACATCATTTTTGTTTATAAAATATTGAATATAATGTTGGATTTTATGTCTAATTAATATTGGACTCTATCTCTAATTAGAGACTTAAGATGACCCACATGCCATATCATCTTTTTAATAAATATATATTATGTATATTTAATATATATCCTATTTACTAAGTCAAATCTTTCTGGGTAATTGACGTTAAGGTAACTACCCACTACTCCCATCATCAGATGAGTGACCATCACGGAGCAGTTAAAAACAGTTGTAACTCCTTGATGGAAGGACATTTCTTGCAGTTTCTCTATAGGATAAGGGTCCATGCCTATATATATTTTCGTGTCTGTGATTTTCCATCGAGTCATATGTGTATTCAGATATCATATATGTAAATAGGAAACTCTTGTCTCATATACCTCCATACAATACATGTTTGTGAGGTTGTTCTTGAGTGTTCTTCTTGAGTGTTGAGGTCAAGACTGTGATACAAATTCGTGCTTGTTGGAGTCGTTAATTATTCTCTCTATAGAGAATTCGGATTTCTTGTACTCAAACTTGAACATCAATGGCATGAGGTAAATATTCAATTTTGTTATGTAAAATAGGAAGATTAAATTCTTCAATAAAGTCTATCAATTGATATGAGAGCCATCCTTCTGTCCATTTTGTTCAGTTATTATGATATGAGAAATCATATTTTGTTTGCAATCCTTCTACCGTATGTTTGATGTTT
Organism: Ilex aquifolium; assembly: GCA_951799425.1. Taxonomy (NCBI): domain Eukaryota; kingdom Viridiplantae; phylum Streptophyta; class Magnoliopsida; order Aquifoliales; family Aquifoliaceae; genus Ilex; species Ilex aquifolium. The sequence continues at coordinate 46,826,249 of OX637392.1, read as the reverse complement.
ATTCAAATATTTTGTCCGCAATTCGTATTTTGTCTCCTCTGAAATATGTGGACTTAAATACGATTGGAATCAGCACAAATATGTACCCACAGAAACATGCCTTCTCTTGATACATTAAGTCCACACAAGAAACATTAAAATAATCAAAGGAAAACTATATAGGCTTGGGAGGTGACGTGTGACTTTTCTTGAAACATAATTTGATTATTGAAGGAATTTTGTTTCATTTTGTGCACACAAGAAATTTTAATTGATTACAAAAAAATTTCGGTCAAAAAAACAAAAAAAAAAAATCCCGAACACGAAAGTTTTGGCCAAAACAGTGAATTTTATTTATACCCATTCAGTATTTGGCTCAAGTCTGTGGTTATATAATTGATCAATATTGTTCGATCAAATTAAGGCCACTAAGTTATGTTTTCCCAGTGATAATTTCATTAGTCTCGATTTTAAGCCTACAATGATTCACATGTACAACCCATATTTTGGTTTATCTGATTTAATTTTTAGATTTTTGGAACCACTTATTTTATTATATTGGTTTAGTTTTAATGTGATCATTAAGGTTCAAAAGATTGAATTTAGCAATAAAAAAAAAAAAAAAAAAATACATGTCATCACGAATAGTGGCATGTTACAGAAATAGTGACATTACCTTCATGCCATTGTTATTTTCACTGCTATGTCAATAATATTAGCATGAATAATATGTCACTGCTATGTCCAAGAATTGTTTACTGTTATGATTTCATGGCTTATGCACATGGTGTTGTTTCTGATAATTATTCTATAATATTAGCATGTTTTTAGATTAAATTTGGTTATGCTATATGCATGCTAGACAGAAGCATTTTTAAGGAATTATTTGGCATGAAGGATTTATTTATGTCATGAACTATGTCACATGGAGATATCATATTAACTTAAGAATAGCCATAACATCTTGAGTTATATTAGTGAATGATCAACATTTAGTTTGATCATATTAAGTATATGTTTAATATCTCCATATTGCGATTAAGTTGTTATAGATAATTACACGACTCCACAGGGAATTATTTATTTTATACTGCTTAATTGGAATAAGATATTGAATGGGGTATTAAGGGCTTTGGATGCCTTATACCCACAGGTTTGGGATCCTTTGTTCCTTAGTATCTTAATTCATTAGTTTTATTATAAAGAATAATAAGCAAATCTTGTACAGTTTATAACCTCTACCCACATGAAGGTTTAGATTTGTTCTATTGAATTTTACAGTTATTGTTTCAAAGTGCTTATTATATTTTTGGTTATTGCAGTTGTTGCCACCTCTTTATTTAATGATTCTTCTAACATTCCATTGTTGAGTGGTGGAAATTTTTCGGATTGGAAAGACAAATTTCTCTTGACATTAGGGTGTATGGACTTGGATTTGGCACTTCGCATTGAAGAACCTCCAGTGCCCACTGAGTTAAGTTCATTGACTGAAAAAAGTGCCTATGAGCAGTGGGAGCGATCTAATCGCTTAAGTCTGATGCTCATCAAGTCACATGTGAGCAAGAGCATTAGAGGTTCTATTCCAGAATGTGATAAAGTGAAGGACTACATGAAGGCCATTGAAGAGCAATTTATCAGTTCAGATAAAGCCTTGGCCAGCACCCTGATGAACAAGTTATCGGGTATGAAGCATAACAAATCTAGGACCGTGCGTGAACATATTATGGAAATGAGGGACATTGCAGCTCAACCTAAGTCCCTTGAGGTTGAGATCTCTGAGTCATTCCTTGTTCAGTTCATACTTAGTTCTCTCCCTGCAGAATTTGGACCATTTAAGATCTCTTATAACACACACAAGGAAAAATGGTTCATCAATGAAATTCTGACTATGTGTGTTCAAGAAGAGGAGAGGCTTAAGCATGAAAATTTGGAGAGTGCCCATCTGGTCACTCATAAAGGTGGACAGGGTAAGAAAAGCAAAAGTGTTCTTAAATAGAAGAAAGATGGCAAAGGGTCATTCAAGAAACATGGTCATAAGGATGCTTGCTTCTTTTTCAAGAAGAAGGGACACTTCAAAAAAGATTGCCTAAAATATAAGAAGTGGCTTGAGAAGAAAGGTAATCTCATATATCTTGTGTGGTATGAATCCAATTTAATTGATTCTCATCATAATACTTGGTGGATTGATTCGGGTACTACAATTCATGTTGCCAATATCATGCAGGGCTTCCTCAACCTAAGGAACACGATGGGAAGTGAACATGGCATCTATTCTGGAAATGGGATGCGTTCTCACGTCGAGGCTGTTGGAACTTTTAGACTTGTTTTAGAAACTGGCTTTGTTTTGGATCTTGAAAATACTCTTTATGTTCCTTTGTTTTCTAAGAAATAAATTTCTATTTCTAAATTAGTACCTTTAGGATTTGAATTCAACTTTGTTGGTTTGGACTTTCGTTTGTTCAAAAATTCTAGTTTGGTTGGCTATAGGACCTTAGTTGATGGTTTGTACAAATTAAATTTGGATCTTGTTTTTGAACATATTCTCCTAACCTTGCATGATGATATTGGCACTAAAATGACTACTATTGATGAGAATTCCTCTATGTTGTGGCACATGAGATTATGACATATCTCCATGGAAAGAATTAAAAGATTGGTTAATGATGGAGTCTTAAAGGCTCTTGATTTTTCTGATTTTGGTACTTGTGTGGATTGCACAAAGGGAAAACAAACCAACAAGACCAGTAAAGGTGCCAAGAGGAGTGAAGAAATATTTGGAATCATACACACTGATATCGGTGGACCATTCCCTACCCCTTGCTTAAATGGTCAGAGATATTTTATCTCATTTATTGATGACCATACACGATTTATGTATCTCTACCTTCTGTTTGACAAATCTGAGACATTGGATGCTTTTAAAACATTCAAACGAGAAGTAGAGAAACAATTGGAAAAGGAAATTTAAATTGTACGGTCAGATAGGGGTGAAGAATATTATGGAAGGTACACAGACTTGGGACAAAGGTCTGGTCCATTTGCTGAATATTTAAAGGATGAAGGTATTGTTGCTCAATATACTATGTCTGGTTCACCTTACCAAAATGGTGTGGCTGAAAGGCGAAATCGCACGCTTATAGACATGGTAAGGAATATGCTAAGTAACTCTAATCTTCCTTTATTTTTGTGGAGTGAAGCCTTGAAGACAACAATGTATATCTTAAACAGGGTTCCCACTAAAGCTGTTTCCAAAACTCCATTTGAGTTATGGAAAGGATGGAAACCCAGTTTAGAACATTTTCACTTATGGGGCTGTCCAGTTGAGGTTAAAATTTATAATCCACAATTAAAGAAATTGGACCCAAGGACAGTCAGTGGATATTTCATTGGCTATGCAGAAAAGTCTAAAGGTTATAAATTTTACTGTCCATCACACACACCTAGAATTGTTGAGGCCAGAAATACAAAATTTATTGAGGGTGTTGACATTAATGGGAGTATTCCTCGAAAGATTGAGTGGGAGGAATCACGGGATTTGGATACCATACCCATGTATAAAGATAAGATGGTTATCATTCAAGATAATCTAGATGATATTCAAGTACCACCACCACAAGAGAAACAAGTCAACATAGAGTTTACAGCTCCAAACCCACAAAATACAGATGAGACTGTAGAACTAAGGAGATGCTCAAGGGTAAAAAGACCAGCTATTTCTAATGATTACTTCGTGTACCTATTGGAGTCTGACTTTGATGTTGGAGATAAGGAAGATCCTATCTCGTTTTCACATGCCATAAGTGGAGAAAATTCCACATTTTGGTACGAGGCCATGAAAGAAGAGATGGAGTCCATAGCTAAAAATCAAGTTTGGGAAATTGTTGAGTTACCTAAGGGAGTCAAGGCTGTTAGCTGTAAGTGGGTCTATAAGACCAAGAAAGACTCAAATGATAATGTCGAACGATATAAGGCCAGATTTGTAGCTAAGGGCTTCACTCAAAGAGAAGGCATTGATTATCACAATACATTCTCTCCAGTTTCTAAAAAAGACTCGTTCAGGATTATCATAGCATTAGTAGCTCATTTCGATTTAGAGCTACATCAAATGGATGTGAAAACAACCTTTTAAATGGAGATCTTGACGAAGAAGTGTACATGAAGTAGCTTGAAGGATTTTGTTCTTATGAGGATAGTCACCTGGTTTGCAAGCTAAAGAAATCCATATATGGACTAAAGCAGGCCTCCCGTCAATGGTATCTTAAGTTTCATAATGTTATTACCTCATATGGTTTTGAGGAGAATGTTGTGGATAATTGCATATACCTTAAAGTTAGTGGGAGTAAATACATTTTCTTAGTCCTGTATGTTGATGACATGCATTCTACTTGTAGCCAATGAGTTGGGTTTGTTGCATAAAACTAAAGAATTTCTTTCACAAAACTTTGAGATGAAGGATATGGGTGAAGCCTCCTATGTCATAGGCATAGAGATTCATAGAGACAAGACTCAAAGAAAATTGGGCTTGTCTCATAAAGCCTACATTGAAAAGGTTTTGGAGAAATTCATAATGAATGAATGCACACTTAATGCAGCTCCAATCGTAAAGGGTGACAAATTCAGTTTGAGCCAGTGTCCGAAAAATGCTTTGGGAAAGGAACAAATGAATAACATTCTCTATGCATTTGTTGTTGACAGTTTGATGCATGCATAGGTTTGTGTAAGACCTGACATTGCATTTGCAGTAGGGATGCTTGGAAGGTATCAAAGCAATCCAGGAATGAAACATTGGAAGGCAGCTAAGAAAGTTTTGAGGTATTTACAAGGAACTAAGAATTTTATGTTGACTTACAAGCATGTAGACTATCTTGAAGTGGTTGGATATTCTGACTCGGATTTTGCGGGTTGTTCGGATTCTAGAAAATCCACTTCGGGATATGTTTTCATGTTAGCAAAAGGTGTTATATCATGGAAAAGTGTCAAACAGACGATAGTTGCATCGTCTACTATGGAAGCAGAGTTTATAGCGTGCTTTGAAGCAACTTCACAGGTGAAATGGTTGAGAAATTTTATCACAGGACTCCAGATTGTGGATTCTATATCCAAGCCATTAAGACTTTGCTGTGATAATTCGGCTGCTGTTTTCTTTTCTAAGAATAATAAAAGTGGAAGCCGAACCAAACATATTGACATTAAGTATTTCATTGTCAGAGAAAGAGTCAAGGAACAAGAAGTATCTATTGAGCATACTAGTACATATCTGATGTTAGCAGATCCCATGACTAAAGAGCTCTCAATTAAGACGTATTTGAAACATGTAGAGAACATGGGATTAGTTGGCTCATTGTATGGTTGACTTCTTGGTTTATAAATATTTGATCATGATCAATGCAGACTTTAGCTATTTTGTGCACATAATGTATTGTTTGTGATATACTATCCATTGAGATTAGTATGTAGTCCATTAGGACTATAGGACCCGAAATGACTTATAAGAAGTCATTCATAAGGAGTGATGCACATAAAGTTCTGAGAAGATGATGCATTGTAATACAAGGAAGGGAGTGTTCATTTAAAAGAGCACAACCGCTTTGATTCATGCATTATTTTCTCAATAAAGTTCAGGTAGTTATTTAATTGTATGGCCATATTCAGTATCAAATGTTGGTTACCCAAATTGTCTGATGTGTCATGTGTGCCAAGTGGGAGAATGTTGGACTTTATGTCTAATTAATATTGGACTTTATCTCTAATTAGAGACTTAAGATGACCCACATGCCATATCATCTTTTTAATAAATATATATTATGTATATTTAATATATATCCTATTTACTGAGTCAAATCCTTATGGGTAATTGACGTTAAGATAACTACACACTACTCCTATCATCAGATGGAGTGACCATCACGGAGCAGTTAAAAGCAGTTGTAACTCCTTGATGGAAGGACGTTACTTGCAGTTTCTCTATAGGATAAGGGTCCCTGCCTATATATATGTTCATGCCTGTGATTTTCCATCAAGTCATATGTGTATTCAGATATCATATATGTAGGCAAGAAACTCGTCTCATATACCTCCATACAATACATATTTGTGAGGTTGTTCTTAGGCGTTCTTCTTAAGTGTTGAGGTCAAGACTGTGATATGAATTCATGCTTGTTGGGGTCGTTGGGTTCGTTGATTATTCTCTCTATAGAGAATTCAGATTTCTTGTACTCAAACTTGAACATCAATGGCAGGAGGTAAATATTCAATTCCGCTAGGATTCGTTTGTTTAGCGGGAGAATGATAGAAAATGCAAGAAGAGAAATTTTTTAAATTTTTTATGTGTTTGGTTAGCATGAAAAGGAAAATGAAGGAAAAAATAATTTTTCTTCATGCTTGAATTCTCACAAATAACCAACTTTTTTTTCTTGTAAAAAACACAAGAAAATGCAAGAAAATTGTGATCTATAACTAACTTCCTATTTTACCCTTATTTTTCTTAAAATATTTTATTTATTATTAATTCTAAAAAATTTGGTATGAATTTAATTAATCATATAATTTGGCCCAAAGACCTTTGTAGTGGTGATTGTCTTAAAATTAAGTTTTTCATTCTAACCAAATATATGTATGAAAATATATTTTCTATCATTTTCTTTTCTTTCACTTTCACTTTCTATTATTTTCACTTTCCATCATTTTTTTCTTCCTAACCAAACAGACCCCTATGTAAAATAGGAAGATTAAATTCTTCAATAAAGTCTATCATATATTTCTGTATGGTCCCTTAAATAGCAACATCCAAAATTCTAATGGTTTTTTTATCATAAACTTATCATGTGATACTTAAATATGGACACAAAGTAATTTGGGTAGCTCTTGACCAAGATTTGAGTAACTCTTGACCAATAATGTGTAATATGGTTAGGTATTGACAAAAATTTGGATAACACATGATCAAAACTGTGTAATTTGGGTAGCTCTTTGACTAAAATTTGGATAGAAATTTGGTCAAGAGGTATCCAAATTATTTTTTTGCCCATATTTAAGTGTTACATGACAAGTTTATGATAAAAAATCGTAAGCAATTTGGACGTAGTCTGTTTGAAAAATCACATAGAAACATATTCAATACTTTCAGGGACCAAAATAATGCAATTAAAATATTGAGGAACAAAATGAGATAAATTTTATACTTTAGGGACCTCCGGTGCAAATAACAACTTGTTAATTATTTATTCAAACTTGGATTCCATTTGGCTCAACTTTTTTGCTCATTAAATGACTAAGCTCAAGATTGTGCTTGAGTTAGACTCGAGTTCAAACTCACTTTTAAGATCAAGTTTGACTTATTTATACGATACTACATAAGGGTGTGTTAATGAGTCTAACGAGCTCAACAAGGTATTGTTTATGCTCGACTTATATATTGAGTGAACTTTAAAATTAATCCTGAGCTCAATTTGTTTGATAAAAGCACAAACTTGAATAATTTTAGAGCTTTTGTCCAAACTAGTCTAAAGTTGTACATAAGCAGCTCGGTTCATTTATAGTTGTACCAATAACATATACTGTTGTATAGATTCGAATTCTTCGTATGTATACTTTTTCTCAATTTTATTCCATGGTAATTCAGAAAACTCAGTATATAATTGGATGATCTCCCATCAATACCAAATGGACGGGTAATCTACCTTCAAAAAGTTGAGAGAGAGTATATTTGGGGGATTTTGGAGGTAATTTTGTGGTATATAATTAATCAATGATAATACAATAAGTTATATTGCTATTCCATTGAAGATTTACTCGGCGTAATTTAGGAACCTCATCACTACTGATGAATTAGTAGTGAACCCATCCAATGTTACATCACACTATTAATCTAACAATAACAATACATTAGATTTTCAAATTAGGCTCTCAAATAAAATCTAGGGTTAGTTACAATATATCCCCACTACAAGAAAAAGGGTTTGTTGCTCCAGATTTATTATTTGATTCACATAGAAAAGCTGAAACAAAAAATAGAATATTTGCATTGGTACTATGCCGAAGCAAAAAAATATTGAAGCAAATATTCAAATGTTTTTGCTTCGGCTGAAATACCGAAGCAAATACTCTATTTTTTGCGTCGGCATAATCTACCGAGGCAAAAAATGAGAGTATTTGCTTCGGCATTAAACCGAAGCAAAAACTTAAATTCAAAACGGTGTAGTTTTAAATTAATTTATTACAAAAAGACGTTGTTTAAAGCCCTAAAAATTTAGACCCTGTTTGGTTTGCATTTAGGAAACTGTTTTCTTTTTTCGAAAATTGTTTATGGGAGAAAAATTGTTTGGCCAAATTTTATTTTTTTTTATTTTCGTTTTTTGAAAACTGAGAATAAAAACTAGGTAGATTTAGAAAACAAGTTAGAACTGTTTTGTTTGTTTTTAGAAACCACTTTTTAAGAATTTAGAAAACACCACCATCACCACCACCACCGCTACCACCATACTTCCACCACCACCACCACGACGTCCACCACACCACCCTTACCCCAACACCACCATCACAACCACAGTTTCACCACCATTACAACATCCACCACACCACCACCACTACACACCCGCCACCACCACCATATCCATCACTGCATTTCCACCATCACCACCGTACTTCCACCACCACCACAACCACCCTTCCACCAACGCCAACCCCACCATCACCACCACGTCCACCACACCACAACACTCCCACCACCACCCTTCCACCAACACCACCATCATCACCACACTTCCACCACCACCACTACACTCCCACTACCACACTTCCACCAAGACCACCACACTTTCACCACCACCCTTCCACCAAGACCACCACACTTCCACCATCGCCACCATCGCCACCACACCACTTTCATCACCATCACCACCACCACCACACTTCCACCATCACCTCACTTCTACTATCACCATATTTCTGTTTTCATTATTTTCTAAGTTACTGTCCAAATACGTTTTATTGTTTTTTTATTCTGTAAAACTATTTTTAAAATCATATAACCAAATAAGTTCTGCGACACATATAACACCAAAAATAATTTTCTAAAACTTTTTCTAAAAACAGTTTTTGGATACCTTTTTTTGGGACGCAAACCAAACAGGGCCTAACTTCCCCAATTTCCCTTTCACGTTTTCCCTCGTCTCTATTTCCCTTCTCCCTCCAGTACTCATCGACTCCCTCTCTCTGTATCTCCCAATCGGACATCACCCAACATCTCACCACTCTCATCCTCCTCCGGAGAAGGCCCATCTCCGGTGAAACATCCTTTGCTGACAACTCCTTTCCAGGTATTCTCTTTGTCTACCTCTATCTCTTTTTCACTTTTTCACACACATACACACATACAAACACACGCATATTGACATACATGATTTCACACACACTACACACAGACACGCAGACACACGATTTCTCTCTTTTTCTCCTCTCTCTCTCATACACACACATACACAAATTTCGCATACACACTCACCCAATTTGCCTCATTCCCCCCGTCTCTTTCTCTCTCTCTTTCTTAGACACACACATACACACACCCCCCAACTGAAATTGCACATTCATTCACACATTCAAAGAAGCTCACACATACACATACACATACACACAAGTTTTACAGACACACACACACACATACTCAGTTTTCGCACACACCCAACACTTCTCATACACACTGGAACTTTGGGCAAAATTAGGTGATGAAATTACTGCTTGCATTTCTCAGGTTGTTTATTTCTAAGTTTTAATGTCATTTATCTTGATAGATTAGTTATTCTAGATTAGTTTAGTTTCAATTTTTATTAAAGCAAGTATATTGTCTATTTTTATACGTAGTGTTGATTTTTATGAAATGTGTCCATTTCATTTGCTTTATTATATTGAAATTTGGGCAATTTGATTTGTTAGGTAGCACAATGTTTGGTTGGTTTTAGTTTATTTGACTTTGTGTTATAATTAAAAATTGTATTTTGATTGTTGTGAATTGGGGCTTTTGGCTTTGAAATAAAGATCGCCTTAAGTTATAATTTGGGACATCTCACATCTACTCTCTCACGCATTTTCCCTCTCAATTTTCATAATGGATTGTTTCCACAAAATGATGAATGGCCTATACGTTGCTTGCTCATGAAGCCTTAATGAGACTAGCTAATGATCTATAGGTTGCAAGTTTATGTGGTATTATTTACTCATGAAACCGTAATGATATCGTTTGGCCTATGAAAAGACTTTTGGCTCAAGTTGAGCTTAAATCCATTTGAATATTCTCTATACTACCTATCTTTAATTGCCCATCCATCCAGTCTATGTATTTGTTACACTTTGATTATAACTTGTTATTTGTTTAGCTCAGTTGTGTGAGACGGATCATGCTTACGGTTGAATTTTGATTAGAGTTGGAAAAGTTGCTTGGTAAATTGTAAACTCGGTGATGCTAGGTGGTGGTGGTCTTGAGAAAAGTTTGTCATGGTCTTTCATTTAAATTTAGAAATGCTTATGGATTGACAACTCTACATAACTCCATTTCTATGTTAAATATATTGGTTTAACAAGAATTTACTCCCTAAAATTTTTTAAATTGTTATGGTGATTATGCTAATGATGATTGAATGTGTGACATGGGATGCTTATGAGTAAATGTTTCTGGGACTTTTAGGGGTAGGATTGGGGTATTGTGCAGTACAATTGTCTTGGTGATGGGCTGGATTTTATAGATCGGTGCATCATTTTTTTTATGTGAAATGAGGCTTTTATTCAAATTACATATAGTTCTCACTTTGGTAAGCATGTACAAGAGGAACTACCCTTGGCACAGGACAAGTGGCATGAAATTTCAATTGGATTTGACAAAACATAGATAACCATCTACATTGTTCATTGTGATTGTTTTTGAATTGTCTTTGTGTACTGAATAGTTATGTGTTTAGTTGAGTTAGAATTATAGTGTTCGATTAAAATACTATCTTAGGAAGAGAGAAGATAAAAAATTTGTTAGACACTTGATGGAGTACTTTGGTTTCGTCATATCGAGTGGTTGCGAACACGAATATATGAGTGCATTGTTGTTGAACTTCATGATAAAAATTAAAATTAGGACTTTGTGCTTGTGGTGTTGTTAGATCTGCAAGTGGACATGATATAACTATGTACTATTGTCTGTAAATGCATGAAACTGTTGAGGCAAGCATAAATATAGACAAGATATGGATCGACTCAAAAAATAGATTTTCAAGAGAATACATGAAAGGGGTTGAACAATTCCTTGAATTTGCATACATCAATAAACCAAAAGATGCAACGATATATTGTCTATATAAGGAATGTTTGAATTTCCAGTTTGTGAAACGACTTGATGTGCAGGCGTATTTGATTGTAAATGGCTTCTCAAAAAAAATACAAGAACTGGACATACCATGGTGAAGCATACGATCCATCGTAAGTGAGAAGTTGATCAAACAATAAGTGAACCAGACATTGGGGATGATATGATTGGAATGATACAAGATGCCATCGGAGTTCAAAATATTGGTTCAAGTGTCTGAAATGTTGAATCGCCCACAAATAATTCTCGGCAAAGCCTTGACGAACAAACTATGAAGTATTTCAAGCTTTTAGAAGATGTGAAAAATGAATTGTATTCAGGATGTAAGAAATTCACATTACTATCTTTAACTGTTAGACTTCTGCATTTAAAGTTATTATCTAGATGGATAGACAAGTTAGTGACGTTACTACTTGAGATGTTCAACGAAGCGTTCCCTGAGGGAATGAAATTGGCTAGTTCATACTATGAGGCCAAAAAGGTAGCTGGTGATTTGGGTTTCACATATAAGACGTGGTATGCATGCCCCAATAGTTATATGTTGTTCAGAAATAAGGAGGAAAAACTAGATGAGTGTTTGATTTGCAAAACCTCTAGGTGGAAACAACATGAAGGTGATGGAAATGATGCTACCAATCTTGGTAAAACAGTAGTTGCAAAATAGGTGAGGTATTGCCCATTGAAGCGTAGGTTACAAAGGTTGTTCATGTCGGCAGAAACTGTTTCCCTAATGAGATATCATTCAGATGGCAAAATAATGATAGTTTGTCTAGGCATCCGGGCGACTCTCTTGCATGGAAGACATTCGACCAACGAAACCCAACATTTGCAAGTGATAGTCGCAATGTTAGGTTGGGGTTGGCATTTTTTGGATTTAATCCGTTCAGGTCGATGAATATAGTGCATAGTACCTGGCCTATTTTATTGATACCATACAATTTACCACCATGGATGTCCATGAATCAACTGTTGCTTATGTTGTCTGTGCTTATTGATGGACCTAAATGACCAAGAAATAAGATTGATGTGTATCTGCAACCATTGATCGAAGAGTTGAAAGAGTTATGGGAGGAAGATGTATCTACTTTTGATGTTGTAGCGAATGAAATGTTTCAATTGCATGTAACCTTGTTGTGGACTATTAATGATTTCCCTGCATATGCAAACATATCGGGATGAAGTACAAAAGGTGAATATGCTTGTCCTAACTGCAAGACAAAGACTCGGTATTGTTGGTTGCAACATGGTCGAAAGTTTTGCTATATAGATCATTGTCGATTCTTGCCCAATCAACATAAATTTCGTAAGGATAAGGTGTCTTTTGATGGGAGTCACGAATTTGGATGCAAGCCTACTGTATTATCCAGCACTAACTTGTTGTATCAGTTACAAACAGAGGGTGTCTTGACTGAATATAAGCATGATGACCTTAAGAAAAGGAAAAGGATGGAAGTGGAGAGAGTGAAAGAGGGGAACCAAAAACACAGTTGGAAGAAAAGAAGTATTTTTTATGAATTGCCTTATTGGGAGCACAATCTGATCAAGCATAATCTTGACGTAATGCATATAGAGAAAAATGTTTGTGATAATATTGTGTGGTCATTATTAGGGTTTGCTGGGAAATCAAAGGACAATCTGAATGCACGACGTGACTTGAAAGAAATGAATATTAGAAAACCATTACATCCCCAATCCAAAAGGTCTGGTAAAGATTGCCTACCTCCGACAAACTTTCAATTTAGCAAGGATGATAAACATATATTTTGTAAAGTGTTAAAGCGGTGAGGATACTAGATGGGTATGCATCCAACATTTCTCAGTGTGTGCACATGAAAAAGCGTACCATTTGGGGTCTTAGTCACGACAATCATATATTAATGCAACAACTGCTACCCCTTGCGATCCGAAAATCATTGCCCAAGTGTGTGGTGGAACCATTGATTGAATTAAACAATTTCTTTCGACAATTGTGCTCGAAAGTGAATTCTGTTAGAGACCTTGAAAAAATTAATGATCGCATCGCAGTAACAGTTTGTTATATGGAGAAAATCTTTCCACCAGTATTCTTTGCCATAATGGAACACTTTGTCTGTGCATCTAGCTAAAGAAGTAATGATTGCCGGACCATTGCAGTTTAGATGGGTACCCCATTGAGAGATATGTGTTTCTTGGTTAAGAAAAGGTGTGATACAAATAAGGTTTTTAGAGTACATTTATCCATCTTTTGTGTCAATAATTTTGTGTCCTAATGTTCTTATAGGTACCTTCTCACTTTAAAAACAATATGTTTGCAATCGAGCTCATCCAGAGGCTTCAATAGCAAAAAGTAACTTAATGGAAGAGTATATGATGCAAAATCGTTTTTTATTTTACAAGTTGTACAGAAAGGATAAATGTTACATATGCCATCATTTATTTATATTTGTGAATTATGTGTACTTAATTAGTACTTTTGATCATTTCAGAAATGTTGAACTATATTGATATGTAATTAGATTCGGATGTTTGTGGTAATTACAATATTGTTGCACCTATAATTTGTTTTTAATTAGAATCGATTAGGTAGATTTTATGGGAGATTTGTATGAAATGTACAGGAGACGTAATTATATTTATGAATGGATAGGAATCAGGTGCCTATTTTTTTGTAAAAAATTTATATTTGCAGTAATGTGTGAGTATTTGCTTCAAAAAAATAGGGTGTGCCAGAGCAAATAATCTGTTTTTTTGCTTCGGCTCTCATATGCCGAAACAAATACTTATCTTTTACTTCAACTTTTTTGCTTTGACAATTGGCCGAAGCTAACTTTGTGCATCAGCCAATTTTTATTACGCTTCCTTTGTTGAAGCAAAATGCCCTTTTTCTTGAGGGGCCCCTTTAAGTATCCCTTGTTGCAATCAACTCCCTATGGTTTCAAATGCTGTAATTTGCCTACTTCAAGTTTTAAGTGGATAAAATTGATTAACAACAATGGTTGAACACTTGAAAGAACCATTACACCCTTTGTCTTGTATATTATTTTTCATATATTTTTTTTGAGATACCAATTTTGTCCCTAAAAAAATTAGAAAATAGAAAACTAAGACTAAAAATATTGAAACTTTCGCCTCTGCCTCCTCATATGAAAGAGAGAGTTTCTACCAAGAAGGGGAAGAGATTGAGAGCTAATCGTCCGAGGTAGTGGAGGATGGAAGGGTGTAAGGGTAAAAAAGAAAGTATGAATATTTGGTACATGGGAAAAAATAGGTGTAACGATAATTATCTTGTTTTAATAAAGTAGGGATCATGTGAATTTGACATATCTAACTTTTGTCAATTTTTTTGTCTAAAAATAACTGCAAAATATTCAAACTTAAAAGGGGTTATTTATTGAAATTAAAACGTAAAGGAGTGATTTGAAAACTATCTAAAGTTGAAAGGGGTATTTTGTAATTAACCCTAAAATCTAGTGGAATTGCACCTTTTGCAAATTAAGTGGGAAACTTGCAGTTTGGGAAGCTATTGTTGAGAGGATTTATAGTATAACACAAAATACTTATTGTGATTTTTGAAATTATTCAAAGCGAGAACAATAACAAATAAATTAAATTGATCCGATTGTTGAACTGAAACTGTTATAGACTTTGATCAAGGTTAGTGGTTGACACTGTGTTCTTAAGATAGATTTTGCTCTCACATGGGTGTTTATAGATCTCCTTGCGCGCCTGCCTCCCATAATACAATAATCAGATATACACAGAACAAGCCCTGCAATCTGTATATCTAGCGAACCAAAATCATATTTATGTAATCTCTATATGGACACTGAATAGTTAAAATTATAAATACAATGACTTTGTAATGACTAAATATTGAAGTGCTTAATTCTAATGACGTTTGTGCATATTTATAGGTAAGTTGGTTAGGAGTGTCAAAGGTGTCGGGTTAAACGGGTGACGGGTGAAAAATATGTAAACCCGTACATGACACGTTTAATAAATGGGTGAAAAATCTCAACACGAACACGACCCGTTTAATAAACGGGTAATACGACACGACTCGTTTAACCCGTTTAATTTTAAAAAAATTATATCAACAAATTTTAATACTCCACTTTTTTTTATTACCAATTGTACTTACCTCAAAAAAGAGAAATTTAGCCAAATCTCATAAAAATCAGACTTGAAGGTTTAAAAAAAATGGAAGAGGCCATTGCCTTTTATAGGCAACTCAACCCTCCCCATCTCCCATCATTTTCCAATGTGGGACAAAAACAAAAGACATTGGTTTGCCTTTGTCTTTGAAGTGCTCTCCATCTCCCCTCCTTTTGTCTTTGAACTGCTACTTTACTTTTTTTTTTTTTTTTTTTGTATTGATTTCATTACTTTTTTTTTTTCTTGTTAATTTTTTAAAATAATTATTAATTTATTATTATATTAATTTTATTTAAACGAGTAAACGTGTGATAAACGGTTTGACAGGTCTCACCCGAACACGACCCGTTTATTAAACGTGTTTGGCGTGTCAACCCGTTTATCACCCAAACCCGTTAAGATCTCACCCAAACCCGTTTAATTCGTGTCGATTCGTGTCGGTTAATCGTGTCGTGTCATATTTTGACAGCTCTATTGGTGACTAATCAAAACAGACACAGTGAGGGTGGAAAGAACTCACGTTCGTCTAATGCAAATTTTAAATTCCAACGGTTAAGGACCCAATTAACAAATGAATTTTACCTAAAAAGATAAAGTTGGATCATACCCATGTCTGAGCCTGGTCTAGGGTGACGATATGTGGTCAAACCCAAGTTCATATAGACCCTCTCCCGTCTACAAAAATAGGGTGGCCCTTGGGGCCCAAAACATCTCCAACAGAATATGTAAAACTCCATAATAGTTATAATTTAGCTAATTAAAGATAAAAATCATGTTCCAACCGAATATTTTCACATACTCTAAAATAGTTTTTTACTACAATGATACTTTAAATATGGAGCATCACTGTAACAACTTGTATAAATACTTTATCATTTTTTCTCTCTCTTCTGGTCTTTATCCACCTCTTTTGTCCACTCTTTGTCTTTCTCTCCATTCTCTATCTCTCCAAGAGTCCTAACAAAAGTACAAAAATATGTGAAATAATATTTTAAAAGAAGTAGTTAAAATATAGAAAATCTGGTGGAATGTACATTAAAAAAGTGAGTAACTAAAATAGAAAAAGTTGACTTTTGGATAGTTAAAATACATAACCTTATTGGAAATGTTCTTAGAGCAAAACTATTGTATATAAATATATTATTGTCCAATCAATGTGAGATTGATATTAAATTCTACATGTGTCAAACTCTATTTTTAAGTTTCAAGTAGGTTATTTTAGAACATATTTTCTCATTCATCTTTTACTTGATTTGGACAAGCGAACAGATCATGTTAATTTACTCACGAAACAGAATACGAACCTATGAAATTTTAACGATGAGTGGGTCCTATTTTTATTTAGGATCAAAGTCAACAAAAAAAAAAAAAATTCAGATTTTTGACTTCCAAAAATTATGTTTTTTCCAACAACTTTAATAATCTGCATGAACTTAGAGTTCATCCACAAGTCATAAATGGGTCATCCGCACAACATTTTGTCTTCCATAGCTCTTATATCCTCGTTTTGGTTATTGTAACAGACATAGATGGTGTTCAATGAGCTCCTCATGATGGCACAGGTTTACAAAATTCCTATATTTGATCAACCATTGGATGTATATAATATTGATTACAATCAATCTATACATTAAAGCAAAAATAAAGAACACTCAAAAGAAATCCAAAAGATAACCTAAATAGAAGGGGGAAAAATCTTTAAAGATGGCTCAATAGTTGAGCTTGATCTTTGACAATCCAGAAATCTTAGATTCAGCAATTTTTAAATCCCTAAGGGTTAACGATTCTTATTCATCAAGGAACATGTTTTAAAGAGAATAGTACCCAAAAAGGATTTGAGAGAACACCATGTATTTAGTGAAATTGGATGACAAAACCTTCCAAATAATTTTTATTTTCATCCTTCTGTCAGAAAAAAAAATCCCAAAGTAAAATAAAAATAACATCTAGTTTACGCTCCTGTTAAAAAAAAAAAAAAGTTTACGCTCTATTAATGGGTTTTAAAGAGGAGCATTAGATAAAGGCTTAATTTTTGATATTATTTTTGGCAGACTCTCCGATCTCAAGGATGAATAACATTATTAATCTCTGTCATCTTATCTTATGAATTACTGGGAGTCTAAAAGAGTTACTGTTGAACTATGGGCAACCCATCCAAACTCACTCTAAATTGACAGAGTGGAAGTGTAATTTACTCAAAAGACAATCAGCAATAAAAAATTCCAAAAAAATCCAAATCAAATTGAACCACAAACTCTGCTTACCAACTTTATCCACAATGACAAAACTTCAAAAAATTCCTCTAGCAGAAAATTTCGGGGGCAGAAAACAAAAAAGAAGAAAGTTATGGGAGTTCTGGGTTTTCTGCAATCCACTCCCCCTCAAGTTCCGCCTCATCAGACCCTCTCTTCTTCTTCTTCTTCTTCTTCTTCTTCTGCAAATTGTAATAAGACTCTTCTTACAAGACGTAAAGCTATAATCTTTACTTCCTCTATAGTGGCCTCTTATGTCCACCTGTGTCAAAATTCAACTATTCCTTCACTTCACTCTGCCATTGCCCAACAAATGGAAGACCTTCAGCAGGAAGAAGACCGGCTCGTTCATGTCTTCGAGGTTTATCTCTCTCTCTCTCTCTCTCTACACACACACGCACACAAAAGTATAATTTTGTTAAAATTTTCATTTCTGTGCTTTTTTGGCTGGCTGTTACAAATTCCTTGCTAATCTGTATGGCCCATTTCATCTTTCAATGTGATTCAGTGATAGAACATGGGATGAATTGAGGGCCTTACTCTGACAAACTATAATGAAGGGGTCAATATAATTATGTCATCTAGACTAGTAGTACGAGGCATTTGTTGATCTTAGGTTTCTAAGCTTAGTGGGGGTAAGACTACAGAAGTCACATGTATTTTTACAAAAACTAAATAGGGTCAAGTTGAACAAAAAAGATAGGGTCAATTTTAAAATATTAGGATCGATCCTAAGATGTTTATGATTGATTTAAAAAAAACACTGAATGTTAGGACTGATCCCAAAGAGTTCCATGTTGCTGTAACCTTATCTGATTGAGTTGTAACCTTTGCCTTATTTTGTCATTTTGGTATAGTACCAAAAACAAACTTTTATGTGCTGTAGACTTATCGTCTTTGTAGTGGTGACTGCAGGTACTAGTTTTCATTTATAGATTTTGATGTATACAATGAGACAGATTTTGTGTTTCTGCATTATCATTTGAGGTTTATTATTACAGCTACAGGCATAGTGGCTCATTTAGTATTTAAAACTTGTTTGACAATGGGTAGTGTTTGGAGTAGAAACTCATAATAACTCTCTAAGCATGAAGAGCAAGGAACTATGAGAATAATACTAACCAAACTAAATCCAACCAAGCCTTATGTACTAATAATTTGGGGTCAGCTATATGAGTCCGTCTAAACTATGAGAATAATACTATAGACAAATAATCATTTCATTGGAAATTTAAGGTCATTGTGGGTGTAGTCTGATTAGTGTATAATATAGTTAGAGACAAGCTATTTTATCATAAGGGAACAATTTAAAAGCGAAAAAAGAAGTTATGGTTCAGATAATAATTTTAGATTTTACATAGAACCAAAGTTTAAGGCTCTTTTTGTTCTGGTGGGAATCAGGGAATGATATGTCTTCGTGATTGATCGAAGAGGCTGCTTCCAAATGGAATGATTTATTATGGTTTTCTTGTGTTGGACATGGTCTTACACACGGGTGATATAAAGCATTAAAATTGGGGCCATTGTCTAGTAAATTGGGGCCATTGTCTAGTACAATGTGGACTACTTTTGATATCCATAAGGATGCAAGTTAGAACCTGAGGGAGTCAATTTGTGCAATCAATGTCAAATGTTAGGTTTGAACCCCGTTCAGCCCTCCCAGCACCTTTGGTAATTTGAACTAAATTGCATAATTGCCTTTAGATACCATTTTGTTTTTCACAAAAGCCTGTATATTATAATGGAGTTCTCCTAGTTCAATTATTGCACAATTCTTGATACAATAAGAAATTAAAAAAGCTCATTACTCAACTTTGTTCTTGATACTTCTAATACTGGACTATGCAACCTCAAATATTTCTAAAATTTCCTATCAAGATGCCTTTAGGCATTGAGAAAATCTTCTTACATGAGTTCTTCATTATTCTTCATCTAATTTGGACAATGCTTTGTTTGGTTCGGTTTAGTTTGTAAGTTTTTTTCATCTCTATTTTTCATGAGCCTGAAAAATCGTTTCTCAGTGCAAACTACTTTTTCATTTATTTGTTCTCTTCTCGTGGGTTACTGATCAATTCAACATTTTTTTCTGCACTATTTTGGATGTACTTGTAATTTACACTGAAAGAGTTTCTTGCACAAATTTTAGGAAACTTCGCCTTCAGTCGTGTTCATTGAAGACATTGAATTAGCAAAAATCCCCAAGAGCTCTACTGAGGCCATGCAGTCCGAAGATGACAATGCAAAAGTTGAAGGGACAGGTTCGGGCTTCATTTGGGATAAGTTTGGTCACATTGTAGGATTTCATTCTTTGAATTTGATAATTGAAATAACTGTTCAGCATGCATCACCATATGTTGATGCTTATTTTGTTTCTTTTTTTTTTTCTCTAATGCCAATAATCTTCGGTTCTGACTAAAATTCATTTAATAGTTTCTGTTGAAATCTTTGAGATGTAATTTATCAATATCAGTAGCTGGCTTCTTTGCTTTCACATAAAAAGGATGATCTAGAACGACATATTTCCATCACAATGGGAATCTAGTTACCTCTAATAATATGTTTTTGTGTAGCCTTTATGGTATCTTTTGGGCTCTCTTCCTTTGATGCTAGCTTCAATGAGATTTTCTGAACAGTATTATTAGCATGTTGTAACAATATTATCAGATTTCTCAGCATGTAGAGTCTTGCTAATCTCCTTTGTTGGCTCCAACAACTTTTCTGAGTGCTTTTATGTTTGGCTGTTCGTAGTTTGTTATGAGACTTGTCCAAGGTTGTCATCTTGTATTTTCTTCACTGTAGTTGAAGCTTTACTTTGACCATGAGGGTATGTGCTTCAGTATATTGAAACAGATCATTTTGTAACTGACAGGTCACTAACTATCACGTCATAGCTAAGTTGGCTACAGATAGAAGTGGACTACAGCGTTGTAAGGTTCTGTTCATGTTTATTGTTTTCTTTCCCTTAAATCGTTCTATCATTCATTCCTGGTCAATGAACTGTATGTAGTATGCTAAATCTTCATGTATTACAGCAGTCCTTTTTCCATGGAGTACCAATATTCTGTCGGTGTTCTTCTTTTGCAGATATTGCTTGTTGATGCAAGCGGCAACAGCTTTTCCAGAGAAGGCGAGATTATTGGTTTTGATCCATCATATGATTTGGCTGTTCTAAAGGTTCTAACTCAAAGCCTTGTTGCTGTCATTTGTAGTTCTTTATTGATCTGTAATGGTGCTCGCATACAGATTTGGATTCTCAAAGTTAGTAGTCATAATGTATACAGCTTATAGAGTAGTAAATTTGAATCTCTGCATCTGTTCCTAGGAAATCATATTGGTTGAAAAAAATCATTTTTGAAAAAATCCTTGGTAGGGCTCTAAGCTCTGTCACAGATATGGTAAAAATGTCTTGGTTCTTTGATGTGGAAAGAACTTGACAGTCTGAGGTGAACATTACACAGAATTGCACAAGTGATTATACATCTCTCGAGTAACGTCAAGTTTGACTACTAAACAGGAAATTAGTGCTCCCTAAACCTTGCAACATATGATGGAGAAAATTGGCATGAGAGATAGTTCACTCTCAGAACCTTAAAAACAGTAGCACTTTGGTGGGCAATGCCAAGTTGTTGTAGCGTCTGTTTACTCCTTACAAAAACTTGGAGGCCAAAGCCTATATTCAATAGCCAAATAGGCTTTGGCCTCTAAATTTTTGTAAGCCTACAGTTAATAGTCAGTAATATGGGCCATAAGCTAATTATTCAATATTATTTTGTTTTATTGATATTGTTGTTTAATCAAATCAACAGAGCACCAAGACCATTCAATCCACCATTGTAATTTTTCATTTAGATGCTAGTCTAAAACTAGAGGCTAGTTAAAAGCTAAGAAGCACAGATACTAACACTGGATATGGATGCGATGCGACACAGACACAGGACGGATACGTTGCTATTCATAACAAACTTAATTGTTTATGATAAGTAAACTTATGTCTAGTCAACTAATGTGGATCATTAGACTAAAGAATCATAATAGTGAATAATTGTCCATTTTTGTTAATAGAGATTGTGTAGCAAGCGTATATAGTTACAATGATTGCCCTCATCTTCTCAATTCCTCTGCTTTAGCGATAGTTTAATGCATCTTTTTTATGGGTAAATTTTAAGTACACCTTTAACATGAGTAGTCTTAATAATTTTTTAACCATTCATAGTATAAGATAGTCATTCGTTACTTTCTGTGAGATAGTCATTTGCTGATTCTTAAGGTTTGTTGATTACGGTCAACACATTTTTATATTTTAGTAACATACACGACCTAAAGATGTGTCGGGCACGTCACCAAAAAGTGTCGGACACGTATCCGAAATTAAAATTTTATCTTTTAATTATGGACAGGAATAAAAAAGTATCAACAAGTGTCCAAGAAGTATCGGTGTCTGACATGGATATGTAATCTCCGTAAGAGTGTCTGTGCTTCTTAGGTTAAGAACATATCAAAATGGCATGTTCATCTTAGTTCCTGCAACTTCTAGTGTAGATCTTGTATAGAGATTGGCCGGTGTGGATTAGCTAACAGTTTGGTTGGTTCATGGAGTTTTCCATGTTAATTTTTGTAAAGAGGCACAATATATGGTATCCTTTCTGGCCAAAAACTCTTAAAACCCATGTGAATTGACTCTGCCTCACGAGGTTGGTCATTTAGTGTCAGTTTTACCCACTTGGTCTTGATGTTGAAGCTCTGTCAGTTATTAGACTAGCTAAACTAGACATATAAGCTAGCTTTTGATATTCTAGGCGAAGATGTCACTAAGGTTGTAAGCTTCAAATGTTTTATCATCCTAATTCTAAGATTTTGAATATGGTCCCCATTTTGTGTTTCACGTGTAACATATTTATCTTACAGACCCATTTTCTGTCATGTTCGTCCCTTTTTATTCAACTGTTATGTATTCATATATAATTATAATGCAAGTTACATATTCATATCGAATTTAGGATACTGCTATTTCAGACAGGTTTTCACCTGGTTTGATTAGATAATTTTCAATTTGCTCCAATACCGCTAAAATTCATTGACGTCCTCAGGTGTATCTAATATGACCCCAGAGGCCATATCTTTGCAATCAACGCTATGTCTAAAATTTTCCTTTCTTTAACAAATGGTCCTTGATGTTTGAAATAGTCTCCCCCAAAAATCTATCTGATAAGCTAGGTGATAAAGACGTTCTGTGCTCGTAGGTCTGTATCTCATTATCTTTATTTAGTTGTTGTTGTGTGCTATCTGCTACCATGTGCTCATAGGAGTGCTAGTTGCTACCAGATTCATTGAAGGATTGAGCACCATAGATCTGCTAGTTGCTGCTGAGATTCAATCAAGGATTGAATACTATCATTCTACTCTATCAAGATATGTTATAGGAGATAATGCCCTGAGAGAGGAAAATATGCAAAGAGAGCTCCCTTGACTAATGGTAGGTTACTCCCTTAAGTCAAAGAGATGTGTTCTATCAAGAGTGTATAAGACGGCCAATCCAAGGATAAGAATTCTTCTCAATAGATCACATCTCCTTGACTAAAGGGGTAACCTCCCATTAGTCAAAGGAGCTCTCTGATGCATGTACTCCTCTCTCATGACATTATCTCCAACACTATATCTTGATAGAGCAGAATAATAGTATTCAATCCTTGATTGAATCTTGGTAGCAAATAGCACACTTACAGTGTCCAGTCCTTCAATGAATCCGGCAGCAACTAGCACGTTGATGAGCACACGGCAGCAACTAGCACACGTGACATGACAACTAATTAGAGATCATGATATGCAAAGCTATGGGCACAGAGCAGCAACTACGAGCTAATGACATCTTTATCACTACCTCACAAGACTTAGCTAAAAACTTCTAAAGACTAGTCACCAAGCTAATAGGGCTATAATCATATATCTTGAAAGAATTATGTTTTTCAGAAATCAAGCAATTATATGCCGCATTACTGTTACCATTCACCACCCCATTATTAGAGAACTCCAAGCGTGTTCATCAAATCATCCTTAATGAACTCCCAACAGTCTTGGAACACTGTCATTGAAAATTTATCCGGCCTCAGAGACTTATCCCTATTGCACTCAAACACTGCCTCTTTTATCTCACTTTCTTCAAATGGTCTCTCTAACTAACATGCTTTACTTTCACTTGTTGGATTCCACTCCAAACCCATAATCCTTGGTCCCTCAATGTTTTCTTCTAAATACCCCACCTCTCAAAGATACTTATGATCTCTTTCTCAATCTTTTCCATTGTCAACTCTTTTTTTTTTATAAATAAAACCTCGATAATTCGAGGGAAATTTTATTAAGAAGTAATCAAAAGATTAGAACTGAAACAGGGGACATAAACCTTACCCCATAAGAAACAAACATCATCACTAGTTATAAAGGAAAACATCAAGTCAATTAAGATCCATCCACCCATCATAGAACCAATCCAGAGACAACCCTCTTCTGCCTCAGAGCTCTAATTTGCCTATGGTCTTGCATCAGTAGCTGACAGGCCTGAGCTGGGAGCAAAGAAGCCGTAGTAACCTCACAATTTTTTGTATCCAAAATACCTTTATTTGCCAAAAAGTCAGCAACTGAGTTTGCTTCCCTGTATATATGTACAACTCCATTGTCAACTTCCAACTTATGAGATTTTTCTTCCTCCTCCCATTTGTCACCCTACGAAACAACTTCGAGCTATTGTCCCCCTCTTTTACACACATAATCTTAGCTTTTTGCCGCCTCGAAATTTCTTCTTTAAAGACCACTTCCTAAAATTTGTTTCTCAAAACACTCATCGTTTTTCTCAACTAGGTTTTTCTTTTGGAACGGTGGTGTTCTAATGGGATGAGCACAATAATGGAAAAAGAAAACAGCATCTGAAGGCAATCTCTTTCGGGAGACATTTCAGACGTTTCCAACATGGGAGACACATTTTATGCATGCAACATACAGCAAGCCTTCAAAACACTGTCTGAATGTGATTCGTGATTTTGGGATGATATGTTAGGTCAAAGTTTATTTTCAAATTTCAGGTTACTCCCTCAACTTCCATTTTTTGATCCCGACATTTAAGCAGAACAACCATGACAGACCTTCAAATGTCTAAAGCTCAAGCATGCTTAAGCATATGCCAGAATGCTTGTGATTGCTGCTATACATTGTTCTTTCAGCACGATTGATTTAACTCTAACTTCATCTTATTATTTTGATATTTATGAAAAGTATAAATTAAGGGGTCTCATACATTGTTTTGCAATGTGGAAATCCACTGAAAATGCTTCATCTAATGTTTGCAGGTTGATGTTGAAGGACATGAACTAAAACCAGTCACTCTAGGCATATCTCGCGATTTACGGGTTGGCCAGAGCTGCTTTGCCATTGGAAATCCATACGGATATGAGGATACTTTAACAACAGGGGTAAGATTTTCGGAAAATGTGCTGGTTAAATACCTTCTGAGGGCAAAGCCCTTAATGTATTTGCAACTCCTTGTGGCCATTACTGAACTTTTTAGTTGTATTGATGAGCTTATTTTACCTTAGTTTGCTTCTTTCTGATCAATCCTTCTTGCTTGCAACAATGTTTCGGCCGGCATTCTATGTAGTTTATCTTTAGCAACAATCTTTTTCTAAAATGGGGACCTGTTAATGCATGCTCCTTTTGAAGAAACACAGATGGCTACTAGCTTTAAGGCAAGGAAAATTTAATTGGCTCAGACATCTCATGCCATAAGGACTTAAGGAGGGGGGTTTTGTGTAGAAAAGGAGAGGAAAGCATAGGGAGAAAGTTGATGTAGCCCACATCTTCATATAGGGTTGAGAGAGATGATCCCTTGCTACTAAGTAGAGCGGTATTGACGGCCAAGGCCACATATCTGGGCAAGGCATATGCACAGAATAGCAAATAAATTGACTATACGTATCTGATGCTATATCTCCTTCGGGTGGGACCCACTCGTTAGAAATTTGATGTCCAAGGAAGCAAAACCACCAAAACTGGCTTTGATATACTCATATACATGCTTCAGTGTGATGGTAGTGGTGTGATCCCATGGTATCACCCTTTTCTGATTTTGAAAGTCACAAATGGCTACCTACACGTACCAAAACAGAAGGCTGCCCACATGGAGCCTTCATGGCAAACACAGGGATCTAATGCCTATACAAAGTAGATTAACTAAGGATATAACGATGAACTTACTTGCTGCAGGTAGTGAGTGGGTTAGGGAGGGAAATACCGTCACCAAACGGCGGAGCCATCCGTGGAGTAATTCAAACAGATGCTGCAATTAATGCAGGTTAGTAAGAGAAGTCGTAAAAATTTCTTTTTGCCTTTGGGTAGACGTATTGCATATTTTTCATTTTTCCACCTATCATTGGCTTTTTGTCTGAGTAGTACTTTTCTAATTTCTAACCATTCAGACATTGCTTTTTGTCATATATGTGCAGGAAATTCAGGTGGACCCTTGATCGATTCATATGGCCGTGTTATTGGAGTTAATACAGCCACTTTCACTCGCAAAGGTAAAGAGATGTTTCTCTTTTTTTGCATACCCAAGGTTATTTTTTCTACAAAAATGGCTTCATATGTTTCTGCAAGAACTACATCTTGACAAAAAAGAATATTTTCAGGGAGATTAGCTTGCAATGGAACAGCATAATAATTATTTACATAATGTGTCCAACTTTCTGTTGTTTCATTTGAGAAATAATTTTTTTTTTTAATTCATCCTAAATTCTTTCCAAGATCATTTGTTTGGCAACATGTCTCGTCTCAGCGATGGTTTCATCACCGTCATGTCTGAACATTTCAAATATGACTAGCTCATACATTTTATTTCTAACTGCCTTCCAACACAAGACCTCTTTGGGGATTCTACTTTTAACCATTCGGAAGCTACAATTTTAGATGAAGAATTTATATTAGTACAACTATTAATTATAATGCAGGGACTGGAGTATCCTCCGGTGTTAACTTTGCAATACCAATCGACACTGTTGTGCGCACTATACCGTATCTCATTGTATATGGAACGCTTTATACTGACAGGTATTAACTGTTTCTGCTTGTTAAATCAGATTAATGCTCTAGTTGGTGTTGGTAGTGTTCTCAGGCTGTTGCCTTACAGGTTTTGAGCCCTTAAGCAAAACATTGGTATCAAAAGGTGGTTTTGTCCGATGTTCATATGCTGCATTGCACAAGGCCTCCACAAGCTGTAAGACTTGTCAAGTATGTTGTAATTAAGATTAAATTCCAAAGATGAATCTAAAGGAGTACTATGGAACAAATTACTGTTAAGCTTTGTAAGCTCAATCGTCTCCTGATTTATAAATGGGGTTCTGTTTTATTTTATAGTAATACCGAACTTAGGTGGTTTTATGATGTTAATACACTTTCATCGTACTTTCAAACTTATTTTTAAATTTACCGAGGTTTCTATAAAAATATGAGTCTAACTCATGCTTTTCAACATAAATGGTTCGTTTTTTTCATTGAAAGCATGTTTTGCAAACGCTTTTTTATATTGAAAAATTCACGCTTTTATCAAAACCACGGTAAATTGAGAAATGAATTTGGAATCATTGCAAAGAGAGAATCAAGTTTAGAAATCAGTTCAATATCGAATCTCATGGCTCTCCATCCAAGGGCTCAACGTGACTCTGCCATTGCTGATACACTAGCATATTGTACCTTAAATGAGGTTTTATCTTCTTGCTACTTTAGAAATTTTGTTTCTCGTAGTTCTTTCATTCGTTTTTCCTTTCTTGTTGCTAGTACATGAGCAATGTCCTCTTTCAAGCAATTGTTTGGAGGGTACACCCACATCTTAAAGCAACGTTTTGGTAAGGTCACAGCCTCACAGAACATGTCAAATTATGTGTACTTTTCGAATGCCTGGTACAATAATAGGATGCATTGCTAATTAAACTATAACAATGAATATAATTGGAAAAAAAATGTATTAATAAAATGAGTCTAAATATCATTACTGGGTCATGCTAGTTTGGCACTGCAAAACTATAGACACTATAAATCCTCTTTCAGAAGAAATAACATTAACCATAAATATAATAAACTCATTTTAAGACAATATATCTATATAATAAAGTACAAAGATTGAAGATATAAAAAATGAATTTTTTTTTTTGTGGTTGCGATCATTTTAAATTTTATTTTAAAGTTAATTCGATATCTAATATTAACTCTCTAAATTTAATAGGGAAAATAGGCTCTCTAAATGTGTGTTCGAGGTGATTTTTTAAAAGTGTTTCTAGGACTTATGAGTTCTCATAAGTACTTTAAAAAAAAAGTAATATTTGAAATAACTTATTTTAATTACTTCCTGATAAGTCAAAAATAGTTTTATCACTTAAATAAGTAAGTAATTAAAAAAAAATAACTTCGACTTCTTTAAAATTATTTCTCTACAAAACACTTCACCACCACCACTGCCGCCGTTACCCTATGACCACCACCGCCACATCACTGTTGCTGCCACCCCACCAACATCGTCATTGCCTTACCACCACCCCCACCACCAATTGCTACCACCGCCACCCACCACTACCACCCATCACCATCATCATCTCATTCTTATATTTATTACCATTATTATCATCATCCCACCACTACCGTCACCCACCACCACCACCATCGTTGCCCACCACCACCCATCATCTTCCATCACTGCCGCCATCCACTATCACCCACCCCCACCACACTTACCACCACTCATTACTGCCGTTGCCCACAAGCACCCGTTATCGCCAACCACCACCATCGTTACCGCCCACCACCACAACCCACCATCGCTATCACCATCGTCGTCGCGTCACTGCCACTGCTGCCAACCACCATCACCGTCGCCCACCACCACTGCACTGATGTCTTCCACTATCACCATCATCATTTAAAACTCATCACCACCAGCATTGTTGCCACCCACAGCTGCCACCACCACCACTACCATCGCTTACCCCATTATATCCGGTACTTAAATTTATTTCTCCATCCTCTATGTTTATGATTTGATTTTGGATGTGAATACAAATATGTTTATGATTGATAATTTTTTTATTACTCCGTGTCTTTAGGCACGGGCAATAACTAATCCTTACAAATGATAATAGAATAAATTCAGAATAATTGAGAATAATGTTCTGATTACGGAAGAAAAAAGCTCATCATATAAAGCTGATTTCTCCTAAACTCTAAATCTTCGTTAAAGTTCTTATATTGGATGAGTATTACAGCAAAGCAACTGGGTATTTAGACCAACAATCCTTAATATATATTAAGCCATCAGAAACAAGGACTTAGAAGTTATCAATGTGTAGTTCCGTGAATATCATGAATTCTGGTTATACGATTAGAATGTTTGATTAAATATGATAATTGATGATGCACAAAATAATCTTATGCAAGATCAACAGTCGAGTGTGTGATAAAGTGTAATTAATAGATAATTAATAGAGCAATCAATGACAATAATATAAATATCGAGTCAACACGTAGATATATAATAGTTCGGTCCGGGTGACCTACTCCACTCCGAGAAACGGCAACGGTGGCCGAGAGACCTTTTATTGATTAAGTAAGGTGAACGAGAGAGAGAGCAATGGTTAGCCCCGAGGGATGCAATAGTTAGGAGAGAGAAAATGGCAGAACCTTAGTTGAGACGGTGACGTGAAGGTAAAAGTACTAGATATTTGAGAAGCTACAAAATGTATGTACAATTAAAGGTTGTCTTGATCTTCGAGAGTGAGTATCCTGATAATTGCTCCCCACGTGCTCTTATCCTTCTGGACTCCTTGAACTGTAGACTGAGCCGAATCCATGAATTAAGTTTGACCCGCCTTGTAGCTAATTTGAGCCTAACTCATTAATTAGGTCTGACTCAGTTAAATCTAGACTCGTCAATGATTACTAAAATTATTCAAAGAGCAATGTTTCTTGACCTAATTTATTGACTTAATCATTCATAGTCATTAGATTAGCAATGTGCCCTATTATTTATTAAAACATGTTACTAATCCAATGGTCGTGAAGAATTAGGTTAGCATAAAGTAAAGCCAATTGAAACCATTAACGTAGTGTTAAAAGAGAAGCACAGCAAATAATGAAAACTTCACAATAAGTTTAAAACTTGAGAGAGAGAGAGAGAGTAATTGAAAAACCTAGACTTGGCGAAAAACATTTAATTATTTTGGTATTTGGTGTAATATCTATCCATGTACACAAAAAAAAAAAAAAAAAGAGAACAATCCGAAAAAACCTAATCTTCTGCTAGTGCTTGCACCATCATCATTGCTATTTCCATGACTCGATCCTTCTTTTTCCTTCGGTTCAGACTCTAACAAGAATAAACCACCGTTGTGAACTGAGTTGGAATGACCAAATCTGCACAACCATTCCTGCAACCAGGCCATTACTCCTCCTAAAATCATTCCAGTATTTGGTCAAAACCTACATTGGATTATTTTCACCACCAGGGCCAGGCTTCTTCATGTCCCACTTCCTCAACTTTATCTCGCTTTCTTCCATGGATGGTCCCATTATCCATGCTGATATTTCACCAAAGTTCTTTCCATGAATATTGCGCAAGTCCACTTCTCTCTTCTCATCGTCTTCTAGTTCAAAACCCTGTTCGACTTGACCTATCGGTATCGATAGTTGACCATGTTGATCACTAACGTCTGTATGGGACAAGTGTTTTTGTATCACCAACACAGGCTCAGAACCCCCCACGCCGCTGATTAAATTCTTAAACCTTGTGGGTAGGTCAGGTTTTGGGTTTGGACCAGTTTGTGGCATGTTCTTCCTCTGCTTGTTTGGCTTTACAACTTTTGTTTCAGAACTTTCACGTTCAAAAAACTTACTCTTTGAAGCTCTCTTCTTAGACTTTTTGGTGCTATCCACGGAAGGAGGGTTCATGGGCACCTCTACTCTCATTGTCCTCTGTACATTGTGATACCAAACCTCCTCTTTCTCAAGAGAATTCTTGATTTGTTTACCTTTCTCCATAGAATTCTCTGATTTCATCAACACCACCTTTTCCTTGCATAACTCTTGAGAATTAATGGTGGGTTTCTCCACAGAAGCCTCAGTATTCATCAACCCTTGTGCATTGTTCATGCAAAGATTGCCCAATGTGAGATTGAGCGTCACATCATCCTTGAGAGTTTCTTCGTCCATCAGCCCTTTTTCTCTATCATCTCCCTTGGTCTCAACCTCTAACATACTGATGAAATCCCTAGTAATAGGGATTTCCTTCGTCTTCACACCCTCCAGAAGTTCAAAGACAAAATCTCTCATGATCTTCGCTGCAACAACAGAAATCAGATATGGTTTCTTGAGAAAAGTGAGAGGGGTTTAGGGTTTTCTTAGGAAAATTGAGAGGGAATAAGGGTTTTCTTAGGAAAAGTGGGACAGGTTTAGGGTTTGTTTTGGAGTAGTAATGTGAAACTATAGAGGAGAGTGATGAAACTTGGAGAGGACCTGCTACTTCTACATAAGCTTAAGTCCTAGTGGCCAAAGAACTCTCTATTTGCGTATAACTACTATTCCTAAACAAAGTAAGAGAGAGGAATATGTATGATACATTATATGTAATTTCAAACCTTTTTGGAACTGGGAACTCTGTTTGATGTTTTTGGTTTCCTAAACAAGCAGAACAATCCTTGTAAAACTTGATGCTCATGTTTTAATTAGTGGTTTTTTTAATTAGTTTGTTTTTGGATTTCAAATAAACTCACTTGTTTAGTTGAGGTAGAAGTGTGCATTAACGGCCAAGATTTAATTGGCGTGAGAATCTAATGGCAATGATGAGACAGGCTTAGTCAGATATGCTTGAATTGCAAAATGAGTTTGAGATTGGAATCCCGCATCCAATAAGATAAATTCTTATATTTTATTTTTACAATCTATTTTTAAATTTGTTAAAAATAAAATATAATCTAATAATCATTTATTATCATCATACATTTAAATAGGGTAAGATATTTGAATAACGGAGGCAATAGAGCTGATTAAAAGACCAAAATGCCCATGGACGATATTACATGAACGGAGAACAATTACAAATATCCAGATTAAAGTCATTTTTATCTCTCTCTTTCTATTATCTTTTTCAAAAGGCCACCATAACCTGCCCGTGAGGGGTATTCATTTTATTAGAGAACTAGTCAAACCCACCAATACAACGGTTAAACTCAGCTCATCCACTACTACTAAAGGCGATAAGGATCAGGTTAAGACTAATTCAAATGTACCTCAACCTCCCTAGTTTATCTCCTATTCTTATGTATAACCTCCCTTGTCTATCTCCTACTCTTGTGTATACGGTTATCCTCATATTATAAATACAAGACCTTAACCTGTATTATGGTAAGGTAGCCAACATATTTATATTATCTTATATGATATCAGAGCATACCTGACTTACGTCAAATTCCTTTTCTTTTTCTTTTTCTCTCCCTCACCATGTCTACTGTAACAACCTCCTCCTCCACTCAAACATCACCTTTGATCACCTTCACCAACTTCAATCCCGTTAAACTCACTCGGGACAACTATCCTCTATGGCTCCCTCAAATCGTTCCTTATCTCAGAGGTGGAAATATCTTCGGGTCGATGGCACTACCCTCCCCCCACCGTCTACTGTCTCTTACACCATTGATGGTGTTACCACCACTTCTCCAAATCATGCATTCTTACATTGGAATATGCAAGATCAAATCATTCTTGGTGCAATCAATTCGACTCTCACCGAGAAGATGCTTACCCATGTTACACGGTGCACTACCTCCAGATCTACTTGGACAACATTGGAGACACTATTCACGTCCCAATCCCGGGCACGCACCATGCAAGTCCACTATCAATTGGCCACCTTAAAAAAAGGAAGCTCCTCCATCGCCGACTACTTTCAGCAGTTCCAATCTCTCACTGACTCCCTGGCTGCCGTGGGTCAGCCCCTCAATGATTTTGAAATGGTGTCTTTCCTACTTGCTGGACTAGGCCCCGACTATGATCCTTTTGTGACGTCGGTCACAACTCGGGTTGAACCCCTCTCTGTGGAAGAGATCTATGGCCATCTCCTCTCCTATGAACTCATACTTGAGCACCATCAGTCTACCATTGACCTTACTGTTATTGGGGCTCACTATGCAGCCTGTGGAGGAAATTCTTTCCATGGCTCTCGTAGCGGCCACAATTCTATCCTCAAAGCCCCACCTTCTGGACGGGGGCCTTCACGTGGAAATTGCAACCGGCAATCACGTGGCAGGGGGCGTAACACTCATTCCTTTCCTGCCCGCGGCTCTTCATCTCGCCCTGTTTGCCAAGTTTGCAACCATGTGGGCCACATCGCACTTGATTGCTACAACCGCTACAATGAGTCCTTCTCCAGAGACTCCACTTAGCAAGCGCAGGCCTATCTCTCGACCCCTTCCAATGGTCCTGACCTCAATTGGTATCCAGACTCCGGTGCGACTCATCACGTCACCTCCGACATGACCAACCTTAACCTCAAAGCAGAGGAATTCCATGGCTCCGATCAGATACAAATCGGCAACAGTAAACGGCTGTCCATCCATCATATTGGACACACCCGTCTCTTTTCTTCGACTCTTCAATTTGACCTTTTTAACGTTCTACATGTCCCAAAAATTTCCAAAAAATTATTATCTGTTTATAAATTCACGACTGATACTAACACTTTCTTTGAATTTCACCCCGATTATTTTCTTTTGAAGGATCGGCGTTCGAAGCAGTTGCTACTCCACGGCCCGAATAGTCATGGTCTTTATCAATTTCCATTCCACAATAATAAGACATCCCCTTCCGCTTTAGTTGGTGAACGCGTCTCTCTTCCTCAGTGGTGCTCACAGCTTGGCCATCCTTCCTTCAAGCTGGCCACCGAGTCCTTTCCTCCTTCAAGCTTCCGGTAACCACTTCTAAAGTCACTTATCCATGCTCCGCGTGCCTCAGCTCCAAATCCAAACAATTACCATTCTCCACGTCTCTCTCTCGCTCCACTTGTCCTTTAGAGCTCATTTATACGGATGTTTGGGGTCCTGCTCCCATTTGCTCTAAATCTGGCTTTAAATATTATGTTTCTTTTTTAGATGATTTTAGTCGATACACTTAGTTGTATCCTATTTCTTGTAAGGTGATGTCACTAGCATTTTTAATAATTTTAAAATTTATGTTGAATGCTTCTTCAAAGAAAAAATTCGTGATGTCCAATCTGATTGAGGTGGTGAATACCGTCCCTTTCACACACTTCTTCAATCTTTTGGCATCTCTCATCGTGTCTCTTGCCCGCACACACATCAACAGAACGGCAAAATTGAGCGCAAACATCGACACATTGTCGAAACTGGACTAGCCTTACTCTCTCACGCAAAAGTCCCTCTCCAATTTTGGGACGATGCATTCTCTATGGCATGCTACCTTATTAATCGCATGCCTACTCCTGTGCTAAAAAACAACTCACCCTTTCAAACTCTTTTTTGTCGTGAACCGGATTATTGTTTTTTACGCACTTTTGGTTGCGCATGTTGGCCAAACTTACGTCCATACAATAAAAATAAACTCCAGCCACGGTCTCTATCGTGTCTCTTTTTAGGGTATAGTCCTCTTCACAAAGGGTACAAATGTCTTCACTTACCATCTAATAGAGTTTATATTTCAAGGGATGTGGTTTTTAATGAGAATTCTTTTCCATGCAAGTCTGCTTCTCCTCAATCCTCTTTACCCACTAACATGTCTGTGCAGGTGTTCAACAATCCAAGTCCACTACTAATTCCTCATGACTATGGGCCCACGACAGCATCTTCTTTGGACACTCCATCATCAACAGAAAATACCATCAGACCACCTCTTGACACCACACCATCCCACAATCCATCATTATCTACTTTAGATCCCATATCTCCCCCTCCCTTACCTGCTCCTTCCCATCTAACTCTCCCTGTCACCAATACACCAACACCCAACCCCTCATCCATTCACCCCATGACCATACATGCCAAGAACCTCATCACCAAGCCCAAAATTCTTACTGATGGCACCGTCCGTTACCCCTTGCCCCTAGCCCTCCTTACCGAGTCTACTCAGTCTGCCATGGAACCCACCTGCTGCTCCATTGCCATGAAAAACCCAAATTGGAGGAACGCCATGAATGTCAAATTTGATGCCCTTTTGCAGAATCAGACGTGGTCCTTAGTTCCCCCTTTAGAAGCTCAAAATGTTTTCGGTTGTAAATGGGTCTTCCGGTTGAAGAGAAAGGCAGATGGCTCCATTGATCGCTACAAAGCACGACTTGTTGCCAAAGGATTTCACCAACAACCTGGGCTAGACTATGGTGAAACTTACAACCCTGTGGTAAAACCCACTACGGTACGTCTTGTCCTCTCTCTTGCTCTTTCTAGTGGCTGGCCTATACATCAAATTGATATACAAAACGCTTTCCTACATGGAACGTTAACTGAGGTTGTCTACATGACACAACCGCCTGGTTTTATTCATCCCCAACAACAATCTCATGTTTGCAAGTTGCACAAAGCTTTGTATGGATTAAAGCAAGCCCCACGGGCTTGGTTTTCACGGTTGAGCTCCAAGTTAACTCAACTCGGTTTCATCAGCTCCCGCTTAGACACCTCTTTATTTATTTATCGCTCCGCTGATTATCTCATGTTCGTTTTAATTTATGTGGATGACATCATAATCACATGCTCTAGTCAAGTAGCTATTCGGTCACTACTTCGAGAACTCCACAATGATTTCGTGGTCAAAGATTTAGGGACAATAAATTATTTTCTGGGTATCAAGGTTTTGCCCTGTGACCAGGGAATTATACTCTCACAGCAGCGATATATTCTGGACATCCTCAAGCGCACAAAAATGGTAGATGCAAAGCCATTCAGTTCTCCAATGGCTTCCTCTACCTATCTCTCTATTTTTGAAGGTGATATCCTCTTGGATCCGACTCTATACAGAAGTGTTGTTGGAGCCCTTCAATATGTTTGCATCACACGCCCCGATATCTCCTTTTGTGTAAATAAACTCTCACAGTTTATGCACAAACCCACAGAGCTTCATTGGCAGTCTATAAAACGTTTACTCCGGTATCTCAAGCAAACCATCCAACATGAGCTTTAGTTTCATCAGTCTTCATCCACTAATCTGCAGGCATTTTTCGACGCCGACTGGGCAGGGAGTCGTGATGATCGTCGATCCACTGGGGGTTATTGCATTTTCCTTGGCCGAAACTTAGTCTCGTGGAGTTGTCGCAAACAGCAAACGGTTGCCCGCTCAAGCACTGAAGCTGAATACAAATCATTAGCTAATGCTGCTGCATAATTATCTTGGCTCATGTCCTTATGCTCTGAAATTGGCATTCACATGTCTCACCCCCCGGTTCTATGGTGTGACAACATCAGCGCCACATACCTCTCTACAAACCCGGTGTTTCATGCGTGAACTAAGCATGTGGAAATTGAATTCCACTTCGTTCGTGATATGGTAGCCAATAAAATTCTCTCCATCAAGTTCATCTCCAGCAAAAATCAACTCGCTGACATCTTCACCAAGCCACTCGCTACCTCACGGTTTGGTATTCTTCGTTCCAAGCTCAACGTTCTTCCTATACCGTTGCGCTTGAAGGGGCGTATTAGAGAACTAGTCAAACCCACCAATACAACGGTTAAACTCAGCTCATCCACTACTACTGAAGGCGATAAGGATCAGGCTAAGACTAAGTCAAGTGTACCTCAACCTCCCTAGTTTATCTCCTATTCTTATGTATAACCTCCCTAGTCTATCTCCTACTCTTGTGTATACGGTTATCCTCATATTATAAATATAAGACTTTAACCTGTATTATGGTAAGGTAGCCAACAGATTTATATTATCTTATACATTTTGCTATATGAAGATCCATTGTGCCTTTGTCTTTGAAGCCTGAAATCAGGTTCAAGTATAAGCACAGGTGATCGCTTGTATATAAGAATAAATTTGACCGCTTGTAATATAAAAATAAGGGTAAAAAAAAAAAAAAACCTCTGAACTAAGTCTCGGTCTCACTTCACTCCCTATATTTTTATGGTTTGCACCTAATCCCCTCCAACTTTTTGCTTTCTTTGTCTCCTATTGAGTATGGATTCTACTATAAGTACCAGCTCAAGGCTGGCACTTCCTTTAGAATTTCAGACTCTTGGTTTTGTTGTAAATCTTTTGGTTATACTTTTGTAATGGGTGGATGTATTATGTCATGTGAGCATCACCCTTTGTTTTGATTTCGTATTTTTTTCCTTCTTCCTTTATGAATGTAATTTACCTTCCGTAACAGTTTATACAAAAAGACTAAACATTGCAAGACATTGGTCTTTTAGCCACATAAATTATTGCGGCTAAATGTATAAAAATTATCATTACATACTTTAGTGACAACTTTTTAATTGCCACTGAGCTACGACAATATGTGTGTGGCTAAATCATTTAGCTATGACATTTAATTGTTGCCACTAAAAGTAAATTTTTTAGTCGCACCATGAAAAATGTCACTAAATGTGAAATTTTTAGCCGCCATAATTATTGTAGCAAGTTAACGTAATTTTGCCACTAAAATATACTATATCACTACTAAACCTGACTTTTAGTGACAACAATTAATTGCGGCTAAAAATATACATTTTACCCACAATTAAAATTACCACTAAAATTTGAAACATGGTTTTTTGACAACTTATTGTCGTTACTAATTAATACATTAAAATGAACAAAGAAACCTATCACATATTTGAAAGAATTTATTTTTTAATATTTTCAAATTTCACATACCTATTATAGTTTAATGAATCAATATATATACCTAATAAAAAAAAACATCATAATAAACTCTCACTTTCAAAGATATAATTCTCAAATCAAATCACGTGAAAATAATATTCTGATATTAGCATCGTTAAATTATACGTGTACAACGCGTCATCATCAATGAATAAGAATGAACAAAAAAGGTTATGATCATGTTTTCAAATTGTGTCATGGCAACTAAACAATGATACCTACTCAAAAGAAAGTAATTGCATAACAATCAAGTCTCAACTATATATTCATTTTTTGGCAAGTTATTAGATCTTTTGTCTTTAGTCTTCGGAGGCGAGCCTTCCAAAGTTGTTTTCAGAGCTTCCACTAGTTTATACCTAACATAAATACCCAACATTAATAGAAATTCATTGAAGAAAATCAAGAGAATGACATATTGGAGATGATTCAAATATATATCAAGACTACATAACTAGTTTGCTCAATGTAAAGATATTATACCAGCCAGTAGAAATTCTAATCTACCAAGCTGTTCCAGTGACAGAGGCAGAGAGCCCTATGAGATTGTGAGCCTATCAATCTACTTGAATAATTAAAATGTACAAATGCAAATAAGCATACAAGTCTGCAACGTCCCACCAAATGCAAATAGGCATCAAAGATTGACTCTACCAGTTCTTGAATTCCATTTTCAATTTTTCGTAAATCAAACAGAAAACAGAAACAATACCAAGAATATGATCAGCACCGTAAATAAAGCGTTCAACCCATAAAAGTAAGATTACTAACCCATGAAATAGAACTTTTCCAATTTAAAAGATCTTACCCTATCACAATGAAGAGAGGTAAGAATTTGCCCCGACTCTTTCATTTGCCGAAAAAATGTGGTGAGCTGAGTTTGAAGCACGACATGCACCTGTGTTTGTATCTCAACATGAATATTGGACTCTAAGGATTCTAGTCGCGAAGCCAAATCACTGTTTTTCCTCTCCAACGACTCCCAACACATCCTATTTGTTTCAGCTTGCCTCTTCAATTCCTCATTCTTTTTCTCTAGTTGTGCACGGATGCGTTGTCCAGATGTAGATGTTGTGGGCTTTGGACCAGCCCCACGACCACGCATATATCCTGATTTTTTTGGACCGAGCACTGCTTCAAACCTCTGATCCTCAGTCATGGGGGTAGCTCATTCCTTCATTGATTGAGCCTCTAGCCTCTTAAGGTCGCTCTACATTTGGAAAGATTACAATCTATCAATTTAGCATTATGTAAGAAGATATTTCAAGGAAATGGAGAAGGATAGGATAACTTACATAGACTTCTCTCGATCTCCTGCCAGCCCAAGCATTCCTCTTCATACTAAACTTCGTTGTTAACCACAGTTCCATACGGTTAGGTTCCTCTCTAGTCTAGGGATCACGCTATCATGCATTAAACATTAATAGAAAAAATTTACATAAATATGCATGTATACATGTATATAATTAATCACATAAGTGAAATATACATTTAAATAAACAACTCACGCTATCGTAACTAATTCGAGCCAAACTCTTCGTCCCAGCAATATGACTCATGTCTTGTTTTGCTCGGTTCTTCTTGTTTCTTTCGCTCATTTTCTGCATTCAAGAATTAAAAGCAAGTTTCAAGCTATAGTGGTGACCACTGTTGAACAGTTCGAAACATGCAGGCATACTTAAAAGAATCCTGGACTGTTTAACCACTAAAACATGAAAGTGAAAGACCTTGTTGCTTGGTGACTTGGCAGATAACAAAAACCAGCATAGTCCAATATAAGAAATAACAGTAGCCATAATTAATTAATACACAAAAAGTCCAACACAGTCCAAATCGACAAGCAGCTTCATTCAGCTACATTATACAACACTTAGTTATATATAGACCAGTCCTAACGACTCACAATAACATAATTTAAAGACAAGGTGTTAATAATTCATTATAATCAGTGTCAAACAATGTTAAAGTCCTCATACCCAAAATTTAGAAGTCCTAAACAACAACAAAGTTTCAGTGTGGATACCTTGAAGTCCACAGATCCAAAATAACCAATAAGAGTAACCCAGCCATTCGGGCTCACATCTGGCAGACAATTTTGAAGTCTAATCTCATCAGTGGCATATTTGCAATAATAATTCTTATGCAGCCTATGGCGATGGTCCCTATATTGCCGATTTAGATGCTGGTATATAACTTCCTCAATGCAAGAGTCTTCTTTAAGAGTGAACTTTTGCTGCACAATATTACATAAGAAAGTAAACAAATGATGTAAGATCTAATGCAAATGAAAAACCACAAGATTACGTAGTGTCTTCTTCATCTAAATTACTTACCTTCGAAGCATACCACATCTTCTTCTTATCATCAATTGGGATGACCTTCCATTTGGTAAATTAAAGTGGGGCCATCTACCTGACAGTAATGCCCAACTTAGTGATTAATTGTTGGGCATTGTTGCCGATAGCTCGCATCAGTTTTGGAGGAATATACACCTCTGGCTTCTCCCCTACACGTCTCTTCTTTGCAAATGTTATACCTCTAGATTTCCCCCGTCCCCTCTTCTTATTTTTGCATGACCCTGTTCAAAGCAACACAAAACCATCATTTCATTCGTGATCAGAAAAGCATTTTGAGGCCTTCTTTCACTGAAACTCACCATTTTGAGGGGTTTTTTTTTTTTTTTTGCAGCAAGTCCTATATTCTACTCTTAACAAAACCAGAAGTGAACTGAATTTTTTTTGCAGCAATTCATCATAACTAAGCTTCATCACTAGACAATGCCTTCTAAACAAAACCACAACAAGAAGGCAACCACTCCCAATGTCCCAAGGCTCGTAGGGTACTAGACTACGTAACAGGTTTAAGCAACTGATGGAAATACTCAGCCTCTAAAATATATGAGAAGCCATGAGAACTAAACATTCAAAAATAATGAAAAAGTACAATTCATTTAAAAGTAATAAGGCATAAAAAAGTATGATTCATCATACATGGAATTCATTTAAGAGCACTTTGTTTTGGAAAGTAATTGAAATTCATCCATTGAAAATGACGCAGAAGACTATACATTAAGTTTCAACATATAAAAGCTAATATCCCATTAACAAAGTAGCAATACATTAAGTTAAGGGTCTAAGAACGAGAAACATACCAAAGGTAGAGTTAGATGTCTCAACCTGTCTTGGCTCTGAAGGTCTCGACTCTAATGTAGACTGCTCTACCTGTGAGGCTTGCTCTATGCAACCTTCTTCTCGGCCACCTCTCCCTCGGATCCTACTAGTCATGTCTAGAGTCTATCCTGCAATACTTTGAATTACATTGACTATGCAAGAAAAATGTTCTTAAAAAAAAGGATAAGCTTAATACAAAATAAATGAAATTAGAATCATCTAAATTTATCATTATTTATGATGAGCACATGATGTTTTTTTTTTTTTTCCAGAGAGTAAATTGTATGCATCAAACAAGAGATAAGATGTCATCTTAAAGGTGTCTTATAGAATTTCATTTCATGTTTTCATTAAGACATTAATTCTCACAAAACAAACTACATCAAGCTATTAGTCTCACTATCATCATCAGTGTTCATTTCATCTTCCTCGGTATTAGAATCAATAAAAGGAGAATCCTGTTCACTTTCATCATTGATGAAAGTGTCAATATGCTCAGCACCCTCTTCCTCATACATTACAAGATTTGCATCAATAGGTATTGGAGGAATATCATCCCATTGCCACACTAAATCATTATCACTAGCTTTCCATGTGTCAGCTATATGAGATGACTCATTTTGTTGGTAGGGCCCATCATCCAAGACTGTCACCTTAGCAGGTATATCATACAAGTCTCGAGTTTGTGTCCTTACCACTACTTTTCAATTACTGTCTAACTTCAACTCTTGGACATAAAAAACTCGTTCTGCTTGAGATGCTAGCACAAATGGCTCATTGGTATTCCACTTTCTTGTGATATTGATACTAATGTAGCCATATTTACCTGTTTGAATTCCTCTACCTTCGTTGCCAACGTCCCACCAATCACATTCGAACAAAAAAAATTTATTGTCCCTAAAATAATCAAATTGAATTATATTTGTCGAGGCACCATAGTAATCTCTGTTTCCTGTTTCGTCATCTCCCTTTACGACCACTCCACTATTATGAGTTGTTCAATACATCTCACAATCTTTTGTATGAAATCACAAACCATTAATGATGCAAGCCCAGGGGCGGCCCAACAAATCCGGAGGCCCTAGGCGAGAATATGAAAGTGGGCCCTATTAATAGACAATAATTATTAAAATATATTCATTTAAACGATATTTTTCTAGCTTTTTGAGATGCAAAGATATTGATTAAATTTTTATATTCAAGTTTTGTTAATATATCTTTTTCAATAGATAATATAGCTAATCAATTTAATCTTTCTTGTGACATAGTTGATCGGAGATAAGATTTTATTAATTTAAGTTTCGAAAAACTTCTCTCCGCTGAAACAACTGTTACTGGTATTGTTAACAATATTCTAAAAGCTATACATGCATTTGGAAAACAATCTAATCGTTTTATATAAGTTAAGGTTTCAGCAGGAGTATTAATTTCAGATTGTAGAACTTTTCTTAATACAGTCAATTCTTTAAATAAATCTAAACCATCAATATTAGAAAATAAGTCATGCTTCAAAAAAGTTTCAAGGTTAAGACAATAACTTTTTAAACTATCATCATCTAAGGATTTTAATTTTTTTAAACAAAATAAAAAACCAAAAATATTTTCATATATTTTGAATTGTTCAAATCTACTCTTGATCGAAGAAATAGCTAGATCAACTACAAATAAAAAATACTCAATTCTAAAAGACTCTTCAGCTGATAGTGTTACTACATTCTCACTTGTATCACTAAATTGTTTTTTCCTAAAAATTTTACGTTTTTCTCGAAA
This sequence comes from Ilex aquifolium, assembly GCA_951799425.1. Lineage (NCBI taxonomy): Eukaryota > Viridiplantae > Streptophyta > Magnoliopsida > Aquifoliales > Aquifoliaceae > Ilex > Ilex aquifolium. Next base: position 46,783,704 of record OX637392.1, on the reverse strand, counting down.
TACTGGTTCTATTTCCATTTCAAGTGCAATCTCTTTTGATGAAATCAAAGCAGAGTAAAATCCATTTTCTCTATATGATTCCAAAAAAGAAATAAGTCCTTTTAATTGATCAATAGCAACATCAATATGCATGTCTTTGGATTGTAAATTTTTACTAACTGTGTTGACAGCAAATAATATATTATACCAAATATTCATACCCAATAAAAATTCAAAGTTTTCAATCTCATATGTAGCTAAGCATGTGGCTTCACTCCTTGTTTTAGGATCTTCACTAATTTTTGTTAATTGAATTAAAGCATCTCGTATTTTTGGAGTCTGATACTTGATTGCTTTAACACTTTCGATACGACTTTCCCATCGCGTTTGAGATAATGATTTAAGAGTTAACATAGATATATTATCTTGTAAAATTTTCCATCGTTTTGTTGAAGAAGAAAATAATGAGTATATACGTTGTAATACTCCAAAAAAAGATATGGCTTTAGGACAAGAGTTAGCTATATCACAAAGTATGAGGTTAAGATTATGACATCCACATGGTGTGTAAAACGCTCTTGGATTTATATCTAGTAGTCTTTTTTGTACACCTTGGTGTTTTCCTTTCATATTAGATCCATTATCATATCCTTGTCCTCTTACATCATTTACATCAAGTCCAAGTTTTTTAATTACATTTATAAGTTCATCAAAAAGGCCTTTCCCAGAGGTATCATCTACTTCCAAAAATTCTAAAAAATATTCTTCTATTTTTATTGGACTTGTTGAAATATCTACACATCGCAGTATAAGAGTCATTTGTTCTTGATGACTTGCATCAGGAGTACAATCAAGTATTACTGAAAAATATTTTGCTTCTTTAATCTTATTAATGATTACACTTTTAATTTCAGAAGCTAACATTTGTATTAATTCATTTTGTATCTTATGCCCGAGATAATGATTATGAATTTCACCATCTTTAATTCGTCGAACATGTTCTTGCATTATTGGATCAAATTTTGCAATCATTTCAATTAAACTTAAAAAGTTTCCATTGTTGTCTTGATATATTTTCTCATTCTTTCCACGAAATGCCAAATTATTTTTAGCAAGAGTTTTTACTACATCTAAAATTCTTACAAGTACTTTTTTCCAATAATCTTTCTCTTTGTGAATTTGTTCTTGAATATTTTCGTCAATAGTTTTATTTTTTGACAATCTTATTTCTAAATCAACCCATGAATTCATGTTAGTGATATGCTCATTAGTTGTTTCATGAGTTTTGAGCTTATAACTAAGATTTTTCCAATCTTTAGTTCCTTCATTAACTAATTGACTTGTGCTAGGTTTTGAATTGAATAACTTACAACAAAAGCAATATACTCTATCTAAATCTTTTGAATATATTAACCATTTTCTATCATGCTTTTCTCCGTTTGATAATTTTCGAGTGTAATATGTAATAGAAAAATGTCTATTATTTTCATCATTAGGAAAGTCTAAATCATTTTCCCTAATAGGACCTCTTTCAACTAATAAGTCTCTTAATTTTGTGTCAATATTTTTCCATTGTCCTGGATCATAGATATTTATTGGAACATAATCTAATAGTTCACTAATATGTTCACATTCTTTATCACTTTCTACTTCACTAACAAGTTCACATTCTTTACTAATTTCATTTTCTTTTAAATCTTTTTGGCATTCCATTGATTTTGACATATTATCTAATAGTTCAATCGTTGAATCATCATTTGAATTTTTTGTTGTAGTTGGTTTATCACTAATAACAAATTTATCGAGTGCCCCTTTTTGAGATTCAATAAATTCATCTTGTTTTCTCTTCTTTTTACGTTTTTCACATCCAGAATCATATCTTCGAGTAGACATACTAATTATATAACTTGCAATTACTACAATGAAAAATTATAACACAAAATTTATAAAAATTAAATTAAACTAAAATAAAAATTAAAGAACAACACAACCTGGTACTGTTGGCAGCAAAGATTGATCCTTTTGTTTTGTAGCAACAGCCTTCCAACAAATTTTGTGTTATAATTTGCAGCAACAAATTTTGTAGCAACAGTCTTCCAACTTTGGACCGCCCTTGCTTCCAAACAAAATGAAACTTTGGTGTTCTTCCAACTTTGGTGTTCTTTGTTTAGATTCTTCACGGAGAGAGAGAGAGAGAGAGAGAGAGAGAGAGAGAGAGAGAGAGAGAGAGAGAGAGAGAGAGAGAGGCGTTAAATCCTCAACAACAACAAAAAATTCTGCCAAAAATTCTGGCATTAAATCTGAACAGTCCATTCTGATAAAAAAAAAAAAAAAAATTCGTAACAGTCCATTACAGCTGTAGCCTGTAGAAGTCCAACAGTCTAAGAGGAAAGAGAGAAGTCTAACAGCCTACAACCTATAACCTACTACAGCAGTACAGCTAGGAGCAATTTTCAAGGTAAGTTGTTTATTGTTAATGGACCTACCAATAAAACTTGGGCCCTTCCAAGTCTCAAACCAATCTATCCAAAGTAAAATTTGGGCCCTTTCAAGTCTCAAACCAATCTATCCAAAATATATATACCCATAACTAAAAGTGAAAATTGGAAGTGAGTCCTCCTAGATGTACTTGTTTGGAGATAAGTCATGCAAGAAAACTTATAAGGGGCTAAGTCCATGTTTAAAATTATATGTAATGACTTAAGTCCACTTTTTTTTTTATCTCAAAAATACCCCTCCTTGAAAGGAAGTTAAATTAATTTCCTATTTTAGAAATTGTTATCCCTTAATTCAAGGTCAATTAAAATATGTCAATAAAATCTCCATCATAAATTTAAAATTCAAATTCAAAGCTCTCTCTCTCTCTCTCTCTCTCTCTCTCTCTATATATATATATATATATATATATATATAAAATCTCCGTCATAAATTTAAAATTCAAATTCAAAGCTCTCTCTCTCTCTCTCTCTATATATATATATATATTCAAATTCAAAGCTCTCTCTCTCTCTCTCTCTATATATATATATATATTCAAATTCATGTTACTATTTTTTTTATTATGTTACTGTTCATGTTACTACTTTTGTTGAGTATGTTACTGTTTATGTTACTATTATTTTGAGCATATTACTGTTTTTGTTGAGTATGTTACTACTATTATTTTACTAAATATTAATATTTAATGTTACTATTTGTTTTGTTTTTGAATATTACTATTTTTTGTATTTGAATGGTACTATTTTTTGCGTTTGAATTTGAGAGAAATAATTATTGTTAAGTATGTTATAGTTTTTGTTAAGCATGTTACTATTTTTGTTGAACATGTTACTGTTGTTATTTTTTAAAAATATTAATAGTGAATGTTTCAATTTTTTTTATGTTTAAATGTTACTATTTTTTGTGTTTAAATGTATTATTTTTTGTATCCAAATGATAATTATTTTTTGTATTTTAATGTTACTATTTTTTATTTTTAATATTACTATATATATACACACCTAACCTATATATGGATATAGATAGATAAGAGAGATGAAAAATTTTAATGTTTGTCAAATTCTTAACCTATAGATAGACATGAGAGAGAAAAGATTTTAATCTTAGTCAAACTCCTAAGATTTTGGAGTTTTTAATTTTTAGTTTTATTTCACTTTTAAAGGGAAGGGATAATATGGTAAAATTGACAAAAAACGGACTTCATAACAAATAAGTTTTCTTGACGGACTTAAGTCCAAACAAGTCCATATAGGGGGACCGGCCTCCAAATTTCCCTAACTAAAATGCAAAAATCGGGGGCCCCAAAATTATGCAAAAATCGGGGGCCCTAGGCAGCCAACTAAGTGGCCTAGGCCTAGGGCCGGCCCTGCAAGCCTTATATCTTGTCACTCTTTTGTTCGGGCCTCGTGCTAAGTTTAGAAGTTGATTGTTGACATGTGTATTCTCTTGCTTGCACAATTGTGTAACCTGTTTATAATCATGAACGAAGTAATTAGTATGATGTAGTAATATATTGTGTGAAAATAATATGAATTATATAACACTTACATGATCTTCAAACCATTTAGGAAAACTTTCTTCATGCCTCTTTTGAACATTCCTTAGAGACTCTTGTTCTATCTCCTTTCTTTTGAAGTTTATAGTTGTAATTAAGCATGTATCACTGATACTAGAAGACAAGTCAAAAAAATCAATTTGATTTTTTAACACTTATAAAAGACCAAAAATATAATTAAAAAACAATTCCATACCTTATGTTCTAACTTCTAGGGTTCTAAGGTTCAAGACACTCATATTCAAAGTGTTATCAATCATTATCACATTGATTTGCTACTGGCTCAGGTCCTCTTATTTTAAGACTGTCAGAAGTTCCAACTGTTTTTCCTAAACTGTTAGATATCTATAAGAATTCACAATGGGATTTTCACACTGTTTCTCCATGGCTTGATGAGCAACTGAAAGACGAAATTAGACTGCATGTTAGTATGAGGAAATCAGACTACATGTTAGTACTTTTTCAGTTAATGAGGAAATCAGACTTCATGTTATTACTTTTTCAGTTAATGAAAATACTGGTTGCACAGGATCAAAGGGAGCTTAGAGTTTTGCGCAAAAAAGATGCTTTCACACGATGAACTCCATTTTTCAGATTTTTTTTTTAAATTCTAAAGATAGGATAATCATGTAATAACAAGCATTTTCTTAATTAAACAGAACTTTCAGTTTACAAAATGTTTGTTAAGGATCGAATCCACCAAAGACTAAAAAGAGGGGAAAAGAAACCAAAAAAGAAAAGAAAAAAAAAAAAGTAAAACTTGCGTGAAATTGTTCTCTACTTGAGCTGGTTGACGTAGTAACACTCAAACCTTGAGCTGGTTGGACAACATAGTTAGCTAGGAATACATCTCTAAATTTGTTGAGATTGTTCTCTAGCTAGCTACAATAACAAACACAAAAAACAAATCTGCAATTTACAGATCTGGTTGTAGAAACTTAATTCGAATAAAAGAAAATTTCTGAATTATCTGTCAAACACAAATCAATGTTTGATGGAGAACAGAGAAGCAAATCAGAAAGTAGAGAGAGGAGCTTACTAAGGCAATTCGTAAAACTCCATTACTCCACACATAAGTTGAAAATTGCAATCAAAGAAAATCAGTTGCTGAATAGATTCATCTGCAATCACCGAGAGGTTGAGAGATCATCATTGATATTGTGAGTGCACAGAGAGAGAGCAAGTATATGTGTGACAATCGATGGTGACACCTTAATCTTCTTCTCGGCGATTTTCAAAATGAGCTCAGCCTTCTCAACAACCAGGGCGGTATCGCTAATCATTTTTTACACCCATTCAAAAATTTCCTCCCTCTCTCTGGTTGCTAATTGATACATCTCATATAAGACCCTCCTAATAGATCTGCATTTGAAGTTGGCCTTCTACACGTGAAAAGAATAATATCTACTATCACTACATCTATATATATATATATATATATATATATATATATATATATATTCCTGTCACGACATAGAAAGAAGAACACTAAGATGGTGATTGATACAAGGGACATAACCCTATATAGAGAGACAAATTCATTTCTCTCGTTGCTATGCCCTTTCAAATTGCTCCAATTTCATAATCTTACCTGCAAATTTTTGTAGAACAGTGTTTTAAGCAAATTTGCAAATTCTATGATTTCTTTTAACATTTCATGAGACAATAACATCTAAACAATAAAAACAGTAAGGATTTTGACTACGGTATAGAAAAATAAACTTTTGGTATCATATTGAAATTTACTTATATTTGTGGGTATTTTTATCATTCTTGTAGTTATTTTTATCATTGTTATAAAAACACTCATAATTATGGTAAAAAGACTCACAAATGTTATATAATTTTTTGTATCGAAGAAAAGTGATAAAAAGACTCATAAAAGTGATAAGTCACCAACAAAAGTGGGAAACTTTTTAGTATAAAATGACTCACAAAAGTTGTAAAAACGCACTTTGAAGTAGTAAATTTTGGAGGTATGGAATCGAATTTTTTTTGGTTGTAACGTAATCAAATCCAAACAATAGATGAACTTTTACCATGTTTAGTATGCAACACATACATATATAGGACTCACGTATATATCATAATTATTAACACCTATGTGTCTTATAAATGATTATTTTACCCTTGATCAATCCAATTCACACCCATGTTAAGGGGTACAATTGTCTTTTGGATCCTTAACCCTTTACCCATCTTCCCAATCCCATCCCTTCCCTAGGTTTGACGAAACCCATTATCATGGGTTTAATCTTCTGGCTAGCTACGGGCCAGATTTGGAAACCCGGGACTGAATTTTCCATACAAACAATGGATTTGGGGGAGATTTGAACTATTTTTCCCAAACCCATCTTTCAAATCCCCCCTTGTCCCACATACCAAACAGGCGCCTGTTTGGTATGTGGGACAAGGGGGGATTTGGAAGATGGGTTTGGGATAAAAGTCCACAAAACCCATCAAACCCATGTTTGACAACTACATTTCTAGCCCAGGTTACCAAACTCAGTCCGCTTTATGCCCCCAATTTAAACCCATGTTCATGGGTTTCATGAAACCCAGTGGGGAGGGGGGGTTTCATATGGGGGTTAAAGAGTTGAACATACAAAATGAAATTTATACCCCCATATAACCCATATACCCCAAATAATCAAATAATCAAATATTAAAATAATCAAACATTAATCAAATAATCAAATATTTATACCCCAAATAATCAAATATTAAAATCATAAGGACACAAGAAAATGTACGAATACAAACACGAGTTTGAATTAGATTGGTTAAATAATATATACAAATATATTATCATAATACTAATATATCTGTGTGCATACCAATCAAGGGTATGGGCGGGATTGAATGTTGAATCTTATCTTTATAAAGAAGAGTTTGGGTTTGAAAGGATTTGGACAAGCCAATCCAAACTCCTCCCAAAAAACCAACCAAACATGCCCTAAAAGAGTGTTGTGATTGAAATGTTGTCTTACAAGTAAAGCTGGCTCTAGACATTATCTCTGCCGAATGAAAATATTTACCCACAGGCTACAGCTTATGCTGGCATTGAATTCAATAGAATTATTTAATAGTGGAAACATAAAGAATATTAGCAAATGCAGGACTATAACCAAAATCCATGCGTCAATGTACTTTATGAAAATTGGGAATCAGCACAATTCAACAAACTCTTGTCCTAACTTTTAGAGTCAATTAGAAAATGGAATAATTATATTATAATTGAGCTTCATGCTTGAAAATATTTGCAAAATTGTCACCCAAAAAGTTCTATAATGCGGAGTCAGAAATTTTGTTTAAAGTGAGCACATTAATTATAAATTTAATTTTTTTTTCACTTAACAAAAGTAACATAGTACATTTAAATTTATTATATTATATTTGATACTCAAACATTTATTAGATACAAAATGGTTCAACATTGATATGCATAGCATATACAAAAATAAGAAAAAAATAATGAAAAGAAGCTAATCATAATTATTTATAATTGATTTCGATGAGTTTTCATACTTTAAAGAGGTTGTATGATAACTTCATTATCTATACTATAGAGAATATTTTTATTTATTTAAATAATTAATTCACTCTTTTGATTGTATAACTTAATTCTCACAATTTTCATAACTTAAAAAAATAAATTTAACATATCACAAACTTGTTTAGACCTGTCCGCAAAATGGAAAGTGTGTCAAAAATTTCATAGTTACAAAATTTGATAGAACAAGAAATTGATAGATTGGATACAGAATAATACTGTAGGTACCATAAAATATACCAAAAATTTTTAGAAATGTATTAGTAATAATTATTTTAAAAAAATTCAGGGTGGCCATTTCCCCTCCTGGTCCACTACTGGCTGGCTCCGCCACATTCAAAGATACCCCCCTTTCGCAATAATCAAAGTTGAACAAGCTCTAATCATTTTTCAAAATCACAGCCGAAGGGTATTTAAGAGTGCAAGTTATGGGCATGGGCAATTCAAATCATAAAACTCTCAACTTGAGGCCAACTTTAACCCTAGTAATGCTCACTCAAGCTCGGGTTGAGTCCAAATTATTAAATTGGGCTTAATTTTTGGGTTACTAAATATAAATATCTTTTCTTTTGTTAAACTCACATAGGCCCAAGCACTAGGTGCTACGAACAGAATGAGGGGTGGATGGTTTAGTGAATCTTGGCTTCTTGACGTCTAGCTGATGTGGCCATTAGCTTGATAGAACAGTAACAGGCTTGATCACTGTACTGAAAGTTACATCATAATACCATGACTAACAAGACGAATGTTGCAGCTGGTTGCTCGAGGTTAGTAGAGAATGTTATACACTACATTATTATTGACTTGTAATATTACGTACTAATTATAAATAAACACACAAGACTAGTAAGTCCACTCAATTCAATAACCACTACTAACTTGCATACCAAGTACCACATTGAATTAGTAGAATTCATCAATCTTACGTGTTGAATATAATTAGTTGATGACACAATGTGTCAAAAATTCTGCATCAAAATTCAGATGGCCGGTACTTGGTAGTTAGTACAATCTCACATTCACAAAACACCGACACTCTGTATGGACTAGTAATATTGTAGCCCGTCAAAAGCAGCAGGGAATTGAAATGAAACCATGAAAAAGAATCCCAATACACAACTGTAATTTATTCACATCTTCATATACAAATAAACAACGGCAAAAGATGGAGTGATCGACCTCACAAAAGATCAACTAAAACCATCAAAATGGTTATCACAACTTCCAACAAGAATATCAGGCCGACTTGAGTAAAAGTTGTGACAAGAAAACGATTCTGTAGGCCTGTCAATGGAAATTCCAGTCCATTTAATCGGATATAAATTAGTATTTTAATTTTGAATTTGAATTCGAATCCGATTATGTTTTTTTAGACGGATTTAAATTTGAATATATGTAAATCAAATCTAATAAAAATTCAATTTCTGAAATACTTGTGTAACGCGTTACTTGATAATTGTGTTGCTGATTTAGAATATGTTAAGGAGAATGTTGATTCAACTGTCATTATAAGGCTTAAATAGGTTGTTTCAACCAAATTTGGAAAAATTACTTACGGTGAGGCGTCTTGAGAATGTAGCTAAAGTGAAGAAATTTAATAAAGAAATACATTGGAAGCTTGATTTAAGATCTGAGCATGAAAGATAAGTTGAGTATATTGATTTGCATATTGCGTATGTAGATATTTTGACAGATGAAGTATTTAAAGAACCAATTATTATCTATAACTTTCTGAAGGACATCAAAACCTTCTATGAAGCTGAATAACAATCAAAAGACAGTTCTTTTCATGGATTTTCTTGTGTTAAACGTATCTTCCGATCTCTTGTTATGTCAGCAAAGTCTTTTATGTCGAATCATATGTGAATATATTTGATTGTTGCGTTTATTAGATGGAGGATTAATTTGAGGAAGCCAAAGTGAACAGGAGTACGAGGTCCTTAAAGTCGTCTACTTGATTATGATACACTTACAATATGTTAATAACTGCCTTTCTTTGGAACCTTTTGCAAATAGAACATCAGCTCTTACCGGAAAGCGGGGAAAGAGATTTACATCTCTAATATTACTCAGACCTATCGCAAATAGAATCATAATATCGAGGTCCAAACAAATTCTAGAAAAAATTCATAACTAACCAGAAAAATTCCAGAAAAAATATCACAGATAAATTCTACACAACCCAAGCAACCCATTCCATACAACCCAAGCAACAAACCACAACAAACTGAACAATCAGATTGAGAACAAGACACAAAAATATAATTAATGGTATTTTCCCATAAAATTGAATTGATTTTCATTAGAAACTTTTGATCTTTTATTTTAGCTCACCTGCCAGTAACCCTTTTGTGTGACAGGAACATAGGTATGCTTTCCCTAGAAGTGTTTTGGATCAACACCGCCAAAAACAATCTCACCTCCCTCTTTTGCCTCTAGATCCCGATTAAGCAAAAAAGAGAATACCAATTAATTTTACAAGACCTTGATCCACCATATTGTACTTGTACGTCCATTGGAACCGAGAGACGATGGTTCAGTCGATTTTCAGTGGGAATTGAGAGACAGATTTCGTTGGGTTTTTGGTGGGTTTTTCAATGGGATTTCAATGGGTTTTGAGTGGGATTTCAGTAGGTTTTTTGTGGGTTTTTCGGTGGGATTTCAGTGGGTTTTTCTGTGGTATAAATATACAGAGTTTCTCTGTGTGTGTGAGAAAGAGAGAGAGAACTCCATACCTAGATGGACGATGAAGTTGCTGTGATTGATGAAGACAAAATTCGGGTGCTATGGAGCTTCTGTGGGAGAGAGAGAGAGACAGAGAGAGAGAGGAGGAGGAGGAAATTGGCGCAAGAAACAGCGAGGGAGAAATGACTCGCGAGAAACAACGAGTGGAAAGTGAATTATGAAAAATAGATAATGGAATAGATAGATTGTTGGAGTCAAATTTTAGGAAGAAGCTATCTAAAATAGCTAAGAATGGCCGTTTAACGAGACCTTTGGAGTTGCTCTAATATCCTAACATAACAGGAAATTCAAAATTGGAATTTCGAAAATTAAAAAACTTTTTGGGTAGGTTGGATAGGTTAGTGGCTGACGGTGGAAGGGTGCAGAGAGAGATGGCAAAGAGGGATGGGTTAGTGAGGTAGAGGGAGAGAAATACAAAGAGGGCGAGAAAGGAGTACAGATAGAGAGCGAGAGAGGTACCTGGTTGTGGCCGGTAGAGGTGCTGGTGTCCATGTCGATGGCTCTTGGTGGACCACAAAGGACGACTGTCACAGTGCCATATGGAATAAAAAAACCTAAAAGATTGCAAAAAACGGCGCCTAGTTGATTACCACTCTCGCCCCCACAAAGAGAAAAGCCAAAGCCGAACTGATCACAGCCACCACAACTTTAAATAAAAACAGGCAATACCAATTGTCACCACAAAAAAGAAAAATTAAAGCCAAACTAATTGCCATAACAACTTCCACACAAAAAGACAATCCAGATACAGATTTAAGCATTTGTCTCATTAACAACAAAACAAATATAGAACAACACCACAAAGTTAGGACATTAAACCCCAAGTAAAGATAGACATGCAAGCACCAATCACTAAAATGCTATATATAGCTAGTGAAATAAATACCTATTCTTGTGTTTGTTCGCCTCAAAATCTTCATCCCTCACCACCACATTCACAAAGTACTGACTATATAAATCAAATCAAATAAAAAGTTTCTAACAAAACCCATCAAACATGTTTGGTGAACATTGTACTGCAACTACCACCTTCCTTAGCTTTAGCTTAAAACTTGAAGACTGCCTACATGAAAAAGCCAAAACAATTATTATGAATGAATTTGTGAGAAAAAAAGAAAGAAAGAAAAAGAAAATACAAAGTTCGCACATCATAATTGAGAAAAACTCTTACAATGCCAAACGGTTAGTAATCACTCAATTCATATAAAACTCAACAACAATTGGTTGGAGACAAATAATGAGCTTCTTTAAGTGCATAAGTTTTCTCATCCTGCAATCATTACCAAACCAACACAACTTCATCACTCACCAAATATTCCAAAAGTGAACAAAATAAGTGTAGAGCCCCCGTATATATAGCTAATAAAAGTCACTATAAAGATAAAAAGGTAAAATGGGAAAAACTCTAATAAACCCTAATAAACTAAGATGCTATAACTCCAACACTCCCCCTCAAGCTAGACACAAAAATGTCAACTAATTCAAGCTTGACAACGGAGTCCCGAAAAATGGATAGAGTGACAGGTTTGGTGAAAACATCTGCAACCTGATCACTGGTCCCCACAAACAATGGAGTGACAATACCACAACTAACCTTCTCCCGAAGAAAGTGAACATCAATCTCTATATGCTTCATCCTCTCGTGTAGTACAGAGTCTGAAGCGAGCTAAATAGCAGATCGATTATCACAATATAATGTGGATGGAGAAGCCACTAGAAATTCCAACTCGCAAAGAATCGATCGTAGCCAAATAATCTCACACGTGCCAAGTGCCAGTGCCCGATACTCTGCCTCTGCTGACGAGCGGGAGACAACTGTTTGCTTCTTGCTCTTCCAAGAGATAAGATGAGTCCCTCGAAAAGCATAGAAGATCGTAGTAGATCGACCGTCACACGCTCCCCCATAATCTAAATCTAAATAACAGGCTAGAGAACTAGTGTGATATCCTGATGCATAGAACAACCCAAGTCCAGGACAAGACTTGAGGTACCGAAGAATATGATAAACTGCATCAAAATGAGGTTGACACGGCTTGTGCATGAACTGAGTAACTCGGCTGACAGCAAATGAAATGTCTGGCCTAGTGTTGGCTAGGTAGATAAGTCTACCTACCAACCTCTGATAGACAGTCGAATCTCTCAACTCCTCACCTTCAGCAGTAAGTTTCAAGTTTGGAATCATGGGTGATGATGCCGGTTTGCACCCCAGCATCCCAGTGTCTGAGAGAAGATTTAGAACATACTTTCTCTGAGAAAGAATAATACACCTACTGCTACGGGCAACCTCAACCGCAAGAAAGTATAGCAGAAATCCAAGATCCTTCACATCGAAGGCCTTTTCAATGTCTACCTTGACCTGCGTAGTCCCAGAAATATCATCATCAGTAATAATAATATCATCAACATATACCAAAATGATGACACACTGTCCAGAAGTATTCCATCGAATAAAGCAGGTATGTTCAGAATGACAACTAGTGAACCCTAAATGTAAAACTACACCACTAAAGCGAGAGAATCAGGCTCGTGGTGATTGTTTCAGTCCATAAAGAGACTTACGTAGTCGACATACATTTCCAGCATACTCCCTCTCACCACGAAAGCTCGGTGGTGCATCCATATAAATAATCTCGTCCAGATCACCGTGAAGAAATGCATTCTTCACATCCAACTGATGAAGAGGCCAAGAGTACTCCGCAGCCAGAGAAATAATCAATCGAACAGTAGTCAATTTTGCCACGGGGGCAAAGGTAGCACCAAAATCACGACGTGGTACTTGAGAAAGCTCTTCGTCATAAGCCTAGCCTTGTGACGATCAATAGTACCATCCACAAGAAACTTCAAGGTGTAAACTCAGCGATAGCTAACAGGCTTCACCCCTAATGGTAAAGAGACAAGATCTCATGTATGATTACGCTAAAGAACGTCCATCTCCGTCTATATGGCAAGAACCCATTGGAACTCCCGCATAGCCTCTGAAACAGAGCGAGGAACCGGCGTATTTGATAAGGCCATACTATAAGCTCGAAATGTAGGAGACAAATCACCATAAGAAACATAAGCAGAGATCGGATATAAAATCTTGGCGGTCCAGCCATAACGAACAACTGGACGATGATCACGCTGCGAATAACGACGTCCTAAATCATTATCCTCCACTGACAATGTCTTATCAGGTAAAGTAATTGGCTCAGTACCTGTAATCTCATAAGTACTAACTGTAACACCCCACCCTCCACATGACATAATATTGTCCGCTTTGGGCCTACTGGCTCTCACGGTTTTGTTTCTCCCAGTACCCTTGGGAGAAGGCCTTAAGCCATGTAAGGCGAGGGGCTTACTTATAAAGCCCAGCAACTCCCCCTCCCTAACCGATGTGGGATACCAGGATCTCACAATCCACCACCCTCAGGGCTGCACGTCCCCGTGCAGTAGCTTGCCAGCTACCTGCCCGCCCACATGCACACGAGCAGGGCAGGGCCCCACCCTCGGTGTCGGCGAGGGTCAGCTCTGATACCACTTTGTAACACCCCACCCTCCACATGACATAATATTATCCGTTTTGGCCCCACTGGCGCTCACGATTTTGTTTCTTCCAGTACCCCTGGGAAAATGTCTTATGTCATGTAAGGCGAGGGGCTTACTTATAAAGCCCAGCAACTCCCCCTCCCTAACCGATGTGGGATACCAGGATCTCACACTAACAACAGGTGCATCAATATGCTCAACGAACTGAGAAGTATTACCTACATCGCCTGAGGTAAGGGGACATCAGCAGTGGGATGAGAGCGAGGGCGACGAACATAAACCTGTAAAGGAGGAGAGACTGGTGACTCTGTACTGATAGGGATGAGTGGCTCTCGAGGAGGAGAGACTGATGACTCTGTAGTGATGGTGACCAATGGCTCTGGCTCCTGTGGTAATGGAAAATCAAAGGGAGTATCATCAACTAGAGGGGCAGACACAGGATTGGAAGAAAAATAAGAAATATGCTCAAGAAAGGTAACATCTAGACTGTGATACATACAACACCTAATAGGATCATAACACCAATACCCTTTAGATTGATGACAATAGCCTACAAAAACACAACGAATCGCTTTATCATCAAGTTTATGGCGAGTAAGAGACCGATCCTAAACAAAACATGTGCATCCAAAAATACGAGGGGGGACCAAAATAAGTGTCCGCTCAGGGAATAAGACCTGTAAGGGAGCCCTATGTTGAAGAACATGACTCGGTGTACGATTGCACAAAAAGGTAGAAGTTAAAACAGTAAAATGCCAATAAGATTTTGGTACCCCCATACCTCTAAGCATACAACGTACCATCCCTATCAGACTCCTATTTTTCCTTTCAGCAACGCCATTTTGCTCAAGAGTATATGGGCAAGTGAGTTGCTGAAGAATATCCTGAGAAGAAATGTGAGACACTAAGGCATCAGACACATATTCTTTGGCATTATCCGAACGAAGAGCACGAACAATGACATCGAATTGTGTTTTAATCATCTTGAGAAATTGAGTGATTATAGGGAGTACATCGGACTTCCTATGCAAAAGGTAGACCCAAGTACAACGGGTATAGTCATCTATAAATGTTACATAGTATCGAGCATCTGACAGAGCAGTAACAGAAAAAGATCCCCAAATATCATAGTGTATTAGGTCAAATGGTTTGGGTGACTGGTGCATGCGAGGAATATAACTGGTCCTAACATATTTTGATAGGGAACATATAACACAATCAAGTTTACCAGCAACACAAGCATTGCTCAAAGCAGGAAACAACATACATAAATATTTAAAATTTGTATGTCCAAAGCGGTCATGCCACAACTGAACAGTTTATGACGAAAAATCATAACAACAACTACTAGGTAAAATACTAGCATGCAAGCTGGGAACAGATAAAGACAAAGCAGGTGCAGGTGATGTAGGTGGAGGAACTGGCGAAACTGGATGTGGATCGCCTAGATAATATAGTCTATCTCTCTCATGTCCCCTGATAATAATCCTCCTGGTACTCAAGTTCTGCAAATAACACGAATCAGATAAGAACACAACAGCACAGTGAAAATCTCTAGCTAACTGATGTACAGATAATAGATTTATGACCAGCTTTGGCGCATGAAAAATAGAACGTAATGTAAAGTCATCTGGGAGGCGGACTGTACCCCTACTAATAATAGGGGTATCTGTCTCATCTGCTAGCTGAACTTGTGTATGTAACTACTCTTCAAAAGTGGTAAAGTGATGGGCCTCACCTGTCATGTGACCATTCGCACCCGAGTCCAGCATCCAAAGGGGAGACGAACTGGCACAAGCATGAAAGGCACGAGATATACCTGTAGTGGTGGCAGCAGCAATAGTCGGACTCTGAGAAGTTAGAGTGGACATAAGTATATCCAATCGGGAAGTGATAACATTCATATCACTTTATCAAGGAGGAGCAGTAGCAGGAGTAGCGGTAATAGGTGGTGGTACCTTAGTAATAGTAGTAGTACGGCTGCGAGGAGGTGGCTTAAGCTCCAGATGGAGCTTCCAGCAAGCAGCCCTGAGATGTCCTAGTCAGCCACAATAATCACACTGACGAGAATCTCCTTGTTTGCGCTGATCTGGGGCACCCTGATGGCGCTGGTCCGAGCGCTGTCCACTCTTGATTGAAGATCCTGAACGAGACCCTGCAGCAGCTGCAAGGGTCATATGATCAGCCAGAGGAGTCATGGCAGCAACTGGAAGTGATGCAGTACGGACGCGGCGCTCATGTTCCTCAATCATCGCATACACCTCAGAAAGAGAAAGAAGTCTCAACATCGACAAGATCTGGGAATGAGGTCCCTCAAACTCATCACGCATTTTGGGATCTTTTGATGCACTTGGTTAGTGTGAGTTTATTTATGTGTTTAGAACTTTAGTATTGATTTAATTTCATATGTGATATTTGATACTCATTATGGTTGAGAAACATCTGTTTGATAAATAATAAATATTTGGATGGTTATCCTTATTGTTAGTACGATATTCTTGTTATGTTATATGTGTGCACATTTATGACATGTCAATTTATACAAAATCTTAAGGCTTGGTGTATGTTTTAAGTATGACTGTTTTTTCAATGGAGTATGTCTCTGATTACACCATTTGAGAAAATGTTGAGATTTTAAGTTTGGAGACATACTAGCTTATTGTTGAAGCTAATTGATTTCTCTAGCTTATTGTTGAAGCATGTTGTTAAAGAGAAATCATTTGGAGGACTGACAATGAAAATAACATGTATATCAGATCACATATTGGGATGTTATTTTCTTGCTACACTACCACATCTTTTTTTTTTTTGAGGGGAAAGGGGAATGGGAGGGGGACTTGAATCATTGACTTCAAAAAGGCAAAGTCTTTATGAGACAAGGAGTACCATTGAACCAAATGTCCATTGGTACTACACTACTACATCTTGATCCATGTCGATAGGATTATTATTTTTTGTAATCATAGATTAGTCCTATGTCAATAAAGGATGTAAATGCAACCATGGTTCGAAAATAGTAGTTTTATTGGACCGGGTTGTGTTTGAGATGTTATCTCAGGACTATATTATTTTTTATTGTGGCCATATTGAGTTTTGTTTGATTAGCCCGAGAGTCATTTTTCAAATATATATATTATTTTATTTTATTTTTAAATGACTAGAATTAATGTTGTCCAAGTGGGAGAATGTTGAAATTTTTTCTATATATGACTTCCATTAATTGATAGTTAATTTTTAATTTGTGAAAAATGGGTTGAATTTATGGTCCAATGAGATGAGCCAAATATTATTAATTGATCTATTTTGATGGGTTTATTTACATCTTTTAATTGATGTGATTGAGGCGGTTAAGTGTAGATCTTAATCTAATTGTGGCCCGTAATGGGAGAGCCCATTAGATTTCATTATAAATAGTAGACTAGGTCCCCTCTCCACTTCACAATCCTAATTTAACTTGTCCAATTGAGAGTCGCCTATTGTTTTGAAGAAGGAGAGGAAAATCTTGCCATTTCACGAAAGAAATTCGTAGATCGAGTATCATGACTCATACATGTATATTCTAAACCTATATGATCTAAATCTTGAATTTAGGTGTTCTAAATTTCATATATGAATCATTAAAATTTCTTACAGGAGTCACCTAGTGAAATTGTTGCTCGCCGTCGCTGGAGGGAGGGTGGGAGTGGCTGTCGTCGTTTGTTTGGCATCCGAGGGAAAGAGAACTAGACAGAAACTTCTAAATTCAAGAAAAAAAGACTTATAAATGATACCAACTTCTAAATTCATTATATAAATATTTTTTAAAAATGAGTTTCTCTCCAATAAGACTTATAAATGATACCAACTTCTAAATTCCCTAGAAATAATTGACTGGCCCAAGCCCAT
The DNA here is from genome assembly GCA_951799425.1 of Ilex aquifolium. Taxonomy (NCBI): domain Eukaryota; kingdom Viridiplantae; phylum Streptophyta; class Magnoliopsida; order Aquifoliales; family Aquifoliaceae; genus Ilex; species Ilex aquifolium. The sequence continues at coordinate 46,765,960 of OX637392.1, read as the reverse complement.
ATCCACAACAAACCCAACAAAGTTGTTTCTGTTTTATAGCAGTGTCAAATCTGTATTCTCACGGTGTTACCCAACTTGTTCTTCGAATTCAAATAACCGTATGTCTAAACCCTAGCCAGCGAACAATGTCCGACGTCCCTGAAGAATTACTCGCCAAAGTACTTTCACGCATATCGGTGGAGTCTCTCCTACGATTCAGGTGCGTATCAAAACGATGGTGCTCTCTAATAGACAGCCCATACTTCATCAAATTGCATTTAAACCAATCTATAGAAACGAACTCAAATATCTTCCTTTTTGTCGATCACCGTGGACTGTACTCTGTAGACTTGGATTCCCTTGATACTGTTGCTGATGCCAGAAAAAACAACTATCCATTGAAGTCTCATGAAATTGGACCTCACATATTGGGTTTTTGTAATGGGTTGATATGTTTATCTGAAAAAGAGGAAGACATTTTGTTTTGGAATTTAAAGACTCGAAAGTCTTGGAAATGACCTGTTAGTCCAATTGTGGTTTCTAGGGGCTCTGGATTTGACCCTGTTATTAATTATAGTTTTGGGTACGATTGTGTTTATGATGATTACAAGCTTATGAGGATGGTTTATTTTCATAGTGCTAATGATGAGTTAGTGACCTCTGAAGTCGAAGTTTATAGTTTGAAATCAAATAGTTGGCGAAAGGGTCAAAATTTTCCGTTTCCGTGTTACCTACGTTACGAGAGGTGGCCTGGTATGCTTGTTAATGGTGCTCTCCATTGGCATGTGAGGCAGGAACTTGAATCTGATATTTCGCATTTGATTGTCTCTTTTGATGTTGCAACTGAGGAATATGGGTTGGTGCCTTTGCCAGAATGTTTCGACAATAATTTTAGAATGGGTTTGGGATTGGCGGTATTGGGAGGATGCCTGTGTGTGCAGTGTAATTATTATCCGCACCGTGATATTGATGACAAATGGTTGTGCAATTATTATCCGGTCCGTGTTGACATATGGGTGATGAAGGATTATAGGGTGAAGGAATCTTGGACCAAGTTAATTTCCCTTGCACAACATGGCGAACTTGGGTCTTTTGGCGAAGTGAAACCCATTGCATATTCAAAGAATGGTCGGCAAGTACTTATGCAACAAGATGAGGATGAATTTTTTTGGTATGACCTTGAAAATAAGACAATTAAGAGTATCACTATTCATGGTATGCAAAACTATATATATAATTGTGTTTGTTTGGGAAGCCTTGTTCAACCCAGTGGTGGTGGTGGTGGGGAAAGTGATGGGAAGGAGCAACAAACATAAGAGAAGAAAAGGAAGAACCAAAAAACCTGAAGAAAGAGGTAAAACAAATCATTTTGCTTCCTCCTTTGTAGTTTAAGTTTTTATTGCTTTGGTTGACCGTTCTTGGAATTTTTTGTAGTAGGCATCATTTTGATTCTTTATACGATTTGTGAAATATGTTATTTGCAATTAGAGTTGGTCTCTCTTTCATATTTACTATTTGTATAAATAATTTTTTAGTGTAATTCACATTTAGGCTGATCTAGTATTTTCCTTCTGTGTAGAACACATGAGAGTAGAAGTGCCACAAAAGTGGGAAGTTGAAGAGATAAGTTAAACATTTTTTTTTTTCCATTTTAAATTAGAGCAATGCTATGTAACCAAAATCTGTAACCCAAATTTGCATTCCAAATGAAAGGAGATAATTGGATCAGTGAGTTTTATTTAAAAAAATTGATGGGACATATTAATCTAATGAGCAATGCTATATAATTCAAATTTACAACTCAAATTTGCATTCCAAATGAAGGGGAACCATTGGATCAGTGAGTTCTATTTAAAAAAGTTGATGGGACATACTCATCCAATAGTATTTCCAATAATAGTTCCATTTATTTGAGATACAAATTTAAATTATAAATTTGAATTATATAATATTTCCTATTAACTTATGGTTAGTGTAGGCCTCTATATTTGACTTGTCTTTATGGACTAGTTTAAGGTAGTGTTTGGTAACACGGTGTTTGTGTTTTTTTTTGTTTTTTTTTTTTATTTTTTGCTAAAAAAAAAATAATAATGCGTTTGGGATGTGTTTTTTGTTTTTTTTTTTACCACCCCGTTTTAAAAACAGGGCCAAAATATGAAAACATCAAAAATGATGTTTTTGAAAACATCAAAAAAAATAAACACGCGCGCGCCTCACTATTTACAATTAATGAGGTCCAATCTTCGAATCTCATTAGCAACAAAATAAGGGTATTTTTGTGCCAACTATAAAAACCTCATTTTCCTTTATTTTTTCGTCTCTTTCTCATATCTATCTCCATCTCACACTCGTTTCTCTCTCTCTCTCTGTCTCTCTCTCTCTTCTGAAACCCAGTGACGACGACGAAGCCGAAGAAGCCGAAGACTTGTGTATATACGAAGAAGCCAGTGCCGTTTTCCCCTTTTTTCTTAACTTTATACTATATATATATACATAGATCTGTGTATATATATACATATAATATATATAAATAGATCTGTGTATATATATACATATATATACATAGATCTATATATATATGCATATATAGCCATAGATCTATATATATGATGTTATATATACATAGATCTACATGTGTGTGTTTATTTGTGTTTGTGTGTGTGTGTATGAGTGATGTATATATAGATCTCTGCGTGTATCTTGTCTGTGTGTGTGTGTGTGTGTGTGAGCAAGAATGTGGTCTGTGAATGTGTGTGAACAAGAAGCTCTCTGATTTCTTTTTTGATCACAAAGAATATTTTTAATTAAGGTATTTGAGATTAAATATTAATTAAAATAATATCAATAAAATATTACTCAAAATATATAATACCAAACATATTTTTTATTTTTGTTTTTAGAAATTTTTAAATATAAATGACTACCAAACATGTTTTATATTTTTAATTTTTATCACAAAAAAAACAAAACTTAGTTCTATTTTTTTTATAAAAAAAAATATAAAAACGAAAACGTTACCAAACGCACCCTAAGTGATTCAAGTTAATTGTGGAGTTAAAAAGAAAAAGGTTAATGGTGTAGGAACTGGGAGCATACGTGTACTTGGTTTTCTTTAGGTGTTCAAGAAAAAAAAAAAAAATTGTCTCATTTACACCGAAATGACTGAAGGTTTTGCTGCAAAAATGAATCGGGGTGATTAATGGTGACATCACAAGTGGAGTTTCACTGTTGACTACACCTGTGTAATTTTCTGATACTTTTTTTTAAGTTTGTAATATGAATTTGTTTCTTGCAGGTTCAGGATCGATGCTGGGTTGATTTGGGAACGATTGGGCATATTGCAAAGTTTGAGAAAGCATAAAAAAGAAATTTATTTAAAGAACGATTATTTAAAAAGTTTATTTTATGGTAATATGAACAACATGAAATTAACACGATTAGTATGTTTAATTAGTATTATAAAAATAAAATATTAATTATTTGTAGCTATTTATTAGGCACTGACATAATTATTGTATAAAAAAGATATTTTTATTTATTATTATTATTATTATTAAGTTAATTTTTAGTTTGTAGAAAAAGAATGAGCATGAGTTCAATTAAGTAAAAATAGAATCTTCGCGTTAAATTTTTTATTCAAAATTTATGTGGGTCAACACGAATATGAATACGAACACAACACGAAAATAAACAGGTCAATTCGTCACGACACAATTAGTTAAATAAGTTAAATTAGGGTTGACTAATGTTCAACACGAACTCGACATGACATGACTCGATTGTTACCCTAGTATTTAAAAGAGAGTGCATGAGAGAGAAAATTGGGCGGCAAAAAAATTTCAAAAGCTAATGTTAAAAATTGAAAAATTTGGAAGTCGGTCCACTTTCGTGAACTTATTTGGTGATAAGTTTATCAAGAAAATTTGTTTAATATTAAGTTCATTTTGATATGATGATCTCCATTGTCTAAAATACTTTTAGTGTTATGTTTAATTAAAACAAATTTGAAAACTAATAACCCTTAAATTTATATATATATATATATACAATAATATTAAAAAACATAGTAACATTTAAACACAAAAAATAGCATTGTTCAAACACAAAAATAGTACTATTTAAACACAAAAAAAAAAAAAAATAGTAACATTTAAACACAAAAAAAATAATATTCAAAAAAAATAATAATAACATTGAGTATTAATATTTGAGAAAATAACAGTAATAACATGCTTAACAAAAACAGTAATATGAACAGTAATATGGTAAAAAAAAAATTTATTAGAGAGAGAGTGTCAATTGTTTTTTGAATTTAAATTTCAAATTTATGTAAAAAAATTTATTGACATATCTTCATTGATAGTAAATTAAAGGATAATAATTCAAAGTTAGGAAAATAATTTAAAGTTGCTATCAAGGAAGGGTATTTTGAAGTTTTAAAAAAATAGTGGATTTAACTATTTATTAGTAACATTAAAAATGAACTTATATCCAAATAAATTTTCTTAACAGACTAAACTCATTATAAGTCCCTTAAGGATGACTCAACCTTAATTTTCACTTAAAAAGTAGATCAGAATAAATTTGACCACGAAAAATAAAAATTATTTTATTTATTTTTTAAAATTTGAATTGGTTTGTACTTTATTATATACATGGTCATTCTATAAACTTTTATCGCTCGTCAATTTTAATGGAATGATTTTTATTGAAATAAATAATTAAAGTTAACGGAATGATCATATTATAATATTTTTAATTTATTAAAGGGGTAATAAAAAAAAAAAAATTCTCTTAAAATAAGAATTTTTTTTTGAAGGTACAAAGTCGGATTCTCCTATTCGTATCTGCTTCTCGCGCACCGAAGGCCTATTCTCAGTCTCACCCTAAACCCTCGACCAGCCAACAATGTCGGACGTTCCTGAAGAAATACTCACAAACATACTTTCACGCTTACCGGTGGAGTCCCTCCTTCGATTCAGGTGTGTATCAAAACCATGGTGTTCTCTAATAGACAATCCTAATTTCATCAAAATGCATTTAAACCAATCGATTGAAACAAACTCAAATCTCAACCTAATTCTCCGTGACTCCCGACTATACTCTGTAGACTTTGATTCACTTGATAACGTTGCTACCGCCAAAGAACTCAACCATCCATTAAAGTGTGATGAATTTGGAACTGAGGTGTTGGGTTCTTGTAATGGCTTGCTCTGTTTATCTAACACAGAGGAAGACATTGTTTTGTGGAATTTAAAGACTCGAAAGTCTTGGAAATTACCCATTGCACCAATTGAGCTCTCTAAGGATTTGTGGTTTTGCCTGTATATTAACTATGGTTTTGGGTATGATTTTGTTCATGATGATTACAAACTTGTGAGGATGGTAGAATATGAGTCTTTTGGTCCTGAAGTTAAGGTCTATAGTTTGAAATTGAATTCATGGCGAAAGATTCGGGATTGTCCATATTACCTTCGATACAAGAGGGAATACTGTAAGTTTGTTTACGGTGCTTTTCATTGGGTTGTGATTCGGAAACCGGAGTCTGATATTACACCAGAGTCTGATATTACACCAGAGTCTGATATTACACCAGAGTCTGATATTACAGATTTGATTGCTGCTTTTGATGTTGGAACTGAGGAGTATCGGTTGGTGCCCCAGCCAGAATATGCAGATAAAAATTTTCATCTGAATGTGGAGGTATTGGGAGGATGCTTGTGTTTGCTTTGCTATTATTTTATGAACCGTAGTGATGTATGGGTGATGAAGGATTATGGGGTGAAGGAATCTTGGAGCAAATTAATTTCAGTTGCACAACCAAATCATATTAGGTCTACGGAGTTTTTGAGGTCTTTGGAGTTTTTGAGGCCAATTGCATATTCAAAGAGTGGGGTGCAAGTACTTTTGGATCAAAACAAGACAAGGCTTATTTGGTATGACCTTGAGAAGAAGACAAGGAAGAATGTTACGATTTGTAGCGTGCCTGCTAAGTTTGAAGTAGATGTATGTCTGGGAAGCCTTGTTCAACTTAATAGTCATGGTGAGGAAAGTGATGGGAAGAAGTGGCAAGAAGAAGAGAAGAAAAGGAAGAAAAAGAAGAATCTAAAGAATAGGTAAAACACTTTTTAAGTCATTTGTGTCGCCTCTGCTTTAGCTCATATTTTTATGGTGCTTTACTTTTACCTTGCTTGCCATTTTTGTTGTAGACATACTTTTAATTCTTTAAACGACATATCATTCTTTTGGTAATAAATTTTGCAAAAGTTGAGAGTTGAATTGCGGCTTGTTTTATTTACCTTTGTATCACATGATATTGGCTTTTGTTTTTGTAGAGACGATTTCTTGTCGGAGGGCTTTAATCTGGCGCTTTAAGCAACTGGAGGTGTGTAAAAATGAGAAGCTGAAGAGATAAGGTAACAATAGTCATTTTGTCCTTTTGAATTTGTCCTTTATAATATTCATTTCTACATATCTGACTTGGCCATATTAGCTAGTTTAAGTTATTTTAATTGATGCCGGAGGGATGACTAGTGTTTGAGCGTTTGTGCCTCGTGTTTCTGTCTTCCATTACTTGCTTACTGTTGTGGCAGTGTTTGGGTAAAATAGAGTTTTGAAAACCAAAAGAAAGAATAAGATTACAGACTGCTTCTTGTAAAATCCGATTTTCTTTTCATTTTTTTTCTTCTCTTGGTAAAGAAATACAATAGGTCAAGGTTTGCAAATATCCCTCATAACCATTTCTAGTCAGGAAAACACATTCAATCTCTTGGTAAAGAAATAAAATAAATCAAGTTTTGAAAATATTCATCATAATCATTACTATTCAGGAAAACGCATTCAAAACCATGGGTGTTATGGTTTCTTGAAGGCTTAAAAGATCTTATTTCACTCGTAGCATGCTTGCACCTTATTTCACTTTATAAATTTGTTCAATATTTGAATGGTTCAAAGTATTTCCACTTTTTTTTTGCTTGGTGTGACACCTATTCAAGAGAACTACAGTTTTTTTTTTTTTTGTTGCTAAATGTTTTAGGTATGTTATGTCCAAATTGATCATGTGGTATGCTGTGAAAATTTTTGGTTGGCCAGCATTTCTTTGATTTCTTTGATCAAGGCTTTTTGATTAGGCAATGTGAAATTGCTTTATGTGGATTCAAACTTACTATCTATTAATAGCTTCTGGTTATGTCAGCCTGGCTTTTGATTCATAAACTTCTACTGAACCTTTGTGGTCCAAATCAGAATTTCTCTGATCACTGGGTTTTTTTCAACAGACAATATTTCAAAAATAAAAACTTTCATTGACATACAATATTATTGAATTTTTGGAGGAAACTTTATGATAAGCACTTAGAATTGCGTAGTTTTCCAGAATCGCAATATATATTTATGACCAACCGTGGATAAAAGTGACATTGAAAATAAATTAAATGTGTTAGTTATTTGGAAAGACGGCTTTCTCCAATGAAATATTCGAACCAGATTGCTAGTTGTTGCATACTTCAATGGCAGTTTCCATGTCGGATTTTCTTGTGAGGGAGGGAGGGGGGGAGGAGAGAGAGAGAGGTGTGTGTCATATGGAGCATTTCATTTGGTTGCCAATTATCTGGTTTGAGTGTATATGAGCATTTGACCTACCTTTTAAGGGATTTGGATATCAACTAGCGGTATATTTCTGTATATCTGGGTAAGAATTTACTCATTTTCAAATTTGAATTAGAGGTCTTAGATGTTTTAAAGTTGCAAGTTAAAGAGCTATATATATTCCTATTTATTTGGAGTGGGTGAAAAAGCAGTCTTGTATTTTATTGTAGAAAGAACATGAAGAAGTGGATTTCAAGTAACCCTTATATTGGACTTCCGTTTGCAAATGACTGCTGCTTTGCTTTAAGTGCAGCTTTAGAACTCATTTGCGTCCGACAAAAATCTAAATCAAATGGACGTCATGAGAAGTAGCATATTTTTTATTAGTAAAAAGGATAAAGTTAACATGAAAAGCTGATTAATGCAATTGTGATTTTGAAGACAGTTCTCTCAATTTAGAAACATCTGTTTTCCACGTTGGTTCACAGGCCACAGCTCATACAACCAATCTCAAGTAGTTGGGATATGCTTTGGGTTGAGTTTTTAATTGTGGATTTGCGTGGATCCATGAGATCTTCGAATAATCTCTGTTTCGGTGTTGGGTTTTCTTTTTCTAAAGACCACTTCCTTTTGAAGCTGTTAGAGCTGGTGCTTTAAACAACTTAAAGCAGCAGCAGCAGCATAAGAATGAGAAGCTGGACAGTGAGTTATAAATATTTTCATAAACTTGTAATTGTTGGTGGTGAAGTTTCTTCTGTGTGTGGCCTGGCTATATTTTGCAGTTATGCTGATTTCCTGTCTATACTACTCTCTTTTAGAGTTGTAAATAGTGAAAATTTGGTTATTCAAGTTGATGCCGGAGCCTGATTTTAAATAGTAATGCTACATAACCTAAATGAAACCTAAAAATTTGCAACTCAAATACATATCATCTATTAGATGAGTGAGTTTCATCAACTTTTTCAGTGGAATCCACTCATCCAACGCACATTCAAGGGCATTTGAGTTGCACTTTTTGGATTTTATTTGAATTATGTAACATTTTCCGATTTTAAAAAGAGGAAAAAAAAGTTGATGTCAGAAGGATGGGGGTAGTGGTAAAGTAGAGGAGAAAATGGCTCTTATTATTTCAGTTTTAACAGTTCTTGTGTTGACCCCGCTAATGTAAATATTGTGACACCTTTAAGTTTCTAACATAAAATTTTTTGAGTAATGGTACATAGACTTAAAAAGTAGACTTGATAATTACAACTATTGATTTTATTGTGGATCCTAGCATTTATTGGGACCCACTATCAATTCAATGGTTGAGATTATCAAGTCTAATTTTTAAGTCGATCTAGTATTACTCAAAATTTTGTGTCTTGCAGGATCGATGCTGGCTTGATGTGGTGATACTTGGGCATATTGCGAAGTTTGAGACAAGCAGGGGGAAAGGAAGTTTAAAGATTGCTTATTTAGTAATATCTAATCTGTTTCTTTTCCTTTTGTTTTCTAGTGAAGAAAACAAAGTAGGTGAAGTATTGTAATCTAAGGTTGCAATCTTTATGTTTAATCACTATTTATTCCAAAAACTTAAATTGTTGGAGTGGATATAACGAAAGTATTGATACTTCAAGTCTTTCCTGTGCTGGTTAGATTTGGGCTTTTTATGTGAAATTTTTTAATTACTAGGTTGGCAATGAGATTCAAGCCCGAGGCATCAAAATATTAATTTTGGTCACGTGTCCAACACTTTGACTTGTAGGGGTGGAGCCAGGGGCTGAGCCACCCTTGGGCTAGGGTGGGCACATGACCCCCCTCAAATTTTTTTTTTTTGCTTGATATTAGGTATGTATTTTTTGAAATAAAATTTAGACATATTTAATTGTGTCCACTATAATATTGTGTTCTGGTTATATCGATTTGAATAAGTCCTTGCCAAAATGATTGTTAACTTTTTAAATAATGTTATTGAAACCTAATTTAAGAACCTAGTATATTGCGATATTATTTATAATAGTGAGTTTTAATATTTAATAAACTCTATTATCTATCTAATGGTCACAAATTATTGAGTTTCTATCAATTAATTCTGAAATTAGGTGCAACTAATGTTATTGTTAACTTTTAGACATGTTTCATAGACATGTCCGAATATGTTTTGAAATATTGATATTATTTTATAATTTTTTAAAATTGTAGGGTTATTTCATTATAAAAATATATGTCGTTATGTAGTAAACTATGGGATCATAAATCGAAGATTGTTACCGTGATTTTATATATAAAAAAAATATCGTTGATTAAAATTAATTTGTAACTTTTTCAAATAATAAAAATATATTAGGGTCAATTGTAAGTGATAATAATTAGTCGCATTCTCGATAAGAAGTTTTAATTATTATTTTTTTGTTCATGTTATGTATATTGATTTTTAATTTTCTATGTTTAAAAAGTATTAAATATAATTTTAATAAATATAAATTTATGAACTTTTAAGGTCTATTAAAAAAAAAATTAAAACATGTTAGTGTGCCCACCCTGAAATTTTTCCTAGCTCCGCCCTTGGGTGGAGCCATTAATTTTTTCTAGGGTGGGTACACTCTAACTACAAGGTTTAATTTTCTTTTTCATCTAATAAATAAAAAGAGTGTTATACATTTGTATTTTAAACATCATATTTGTTCTGTAAAAATTTGTTGAATACAAAAGGGTCAAAAGATTGTATAGATAGACTATGCAAAAAAAAAAAGAGGGTTAATTATAATTCTTTACAAAAAAAATGGGCAAATTATAACTATTTATAATTGATCACGACAAATTTTCATACTTTCAAAACACTGCATGATAACTTTATTATCAATGCCATTGAATTTTTTTTTATATAAATAACTATATTTTATCTATTGATCCCTCATTTGATTATGCAAACTAATTTTTATAATTTTTATTGCTGAAAATACTCCCTTGACAGAGTCGCAATTGATAATATCAACGTCTAAGTCACAAGTAAATAAACTAGTAGATGTACCACAACTTTTTTGGTCTCAACCATTTTGGGCAAGATCACCATTTGCTAAGACATCAATCTTATTTGTTTCGCTCTAGCTCAAGATTTCATATGTTATGCATGGACCTAATTTTTTTTTGAGGGTGGGCCTGAATTCAATAGAACTAAAAAAATATCAAAAATATATACAAGTTAAAAAAATATTTTCCTCCCAGGGTGGGCATCCCCCGGACCCCTTATTGTGTGTGATACTTCTTAAGCTATGTCTGTTGACATAGTTTTAGAATTCAATATATAGCTATCGTATACTATGGAAAATTATATGATTATTGAGACAAGTCATATTAAAGTTTTATGTGAAATACGCTAGAAAAACACCAAAGTTTTACCAATAAAAGATCTTGGAGGACGAGAAATTACATGAATTTTTGCTACACTTTGTCTATCAGAAATGGATAATCATTGTCCTTTACAATCCAATAGTTTAAAAAAATTAAGTTAGATTACTTCATACAAGAATTTTGAATCGTATTACATTATGAATACAATGATTTGCCATGTAAACATATGTGTACGGTGTTGTATCTATATCCCGTGTCCATGTCTGTATTTCATTACTTTTTTTTTTCCGGTTCATTGGAAAAGTCCAAAAAATTAACAAAAACCTCCCACATAGGAGATACTAGCATAATCATTTCTCAAAATCTCTCCCATTGAGCAATGTGCGGAGTTGAGGAGCACCATATCGTCGTTCTGTTTGACACCTAGGTTTGCAAGGTTGTCAGCACAAAAATTTCCTTCTCTCTTAGAATGGTGGATGGGGAAGTTGAGAAGGGTAAGGAGCTTCTTGCATTCAGCAATGATCCCTCTCTCTGGATGGGTTTCTTCCAATCTAGAAGTGAGGAGTCTATGGGCATCCATAGAGTCTGTTTCCACGATGACATTCTTCATCTCCTTAGCGTGAGATAACTGAAGGCCCTTGTAAATTGCCCATAATTCTGCTTGAAGGCTGGAACAGTTTGGCAGTCTACCATATAAGCCAAGTTGCCAAATTCCTTGGTCATTTCTCACAAGTCCTCCAAACGCTGCAGGTACCGGATTCCCTTTGAAGCATCCATCCACATTAAGTTTCATCCATCCTGCATGAGGGAAAGACCAACCAATGAGTTCTCTAGGATATGGATCTTGACAATCCAAATTATCAAGGAATGCAAGGTTAATTTCCTGAGCCAACAACCAGGCATTTTTTGTCATAGCATCAAGAGGGGTTTTAGCTCTTTCAAGGCACTCCTTATTTCTATCTTTCCATATCTGCTAGATAATAGAGGTGAAAACCACAGGCCAATCAACTCCTTTCCATTTCACTTTTCTTTTCATTTTGTGGTTTTCATAGAGCCAACGTTGGAGGTCATTATTAAGTGAAATTGGTGTCCAGTGGTTACCTAAGAAGACTCTCCAAACTGCTTGAGCTTTGGAGCAGTCTCTTAGGATATGCAAGGTAGTTTCACAGTGGGCTTTGCATCTCTCACATGTTGCATCATTGGTCATGTTTTTGGCTGCTCTGAGGTGATTCGATAGGATTCTGTCACTCTGAACAAGCTAGAGGAAGAATTTAAGTTTTTGTGGGATCTTTATGTGCCACATCCAGTTCCAGTTCAAATTCAAGGGGTTAAAGTCCTCTTTAGACTTAGTAAGCCATTTATAAGCAGTGCCAACAGAGAACTTACCATTACTTGAAAGACCCCAACATGGAGTGTCATACAGATCACTATTATGTGGTAAGCTAGTGAGCTGGATATCTGAGATGACATTAGGGGATAGGAGCATACCTACATGGTTCAAGTTCCAGTTACCTGCAAGGTCGATGAAGGTAGCCACTGGGGTGTTGGGATCAGCGGTGGTTGGATCCTGCATTCTGTAAGCAATAAAAGTTTCTCCACACCACCAATTAGTCCCGAAAGAAATATTTTGTCCATTACCTATAAGCCATTTAGTTCCTTCTTTGACAATTTGATTTGTTTTGAATATAGCTCTCCAAATTGGGGATCCACCTGTTTTTTGTTCCCATTCTTGTGAGGTGCTTTTAATATATTTTCCTTTTATTACTCACCCACAGGTTGTCTTTATTCTCTTTGACTTTCCATCCCAACTTTGCTAGAGTAGCAAGGTTGCTTTCTCTCGTCTTACGCAGGCCTAGTCCCCTTTTATCCTTTGGTTTACAGACAGTGTTCCAGTTAATGAGGTGTACCCTTCTCTTGTCTTCTGTATCCCCCACAAGAAGTTTCTATTGAGTCTATCAATTTCTCACATGTATCTTGTGGAAGCCAAGTGGTCTGCATGGTATAATTAGGGAAGGTGGAAGTGACAACTTTATAAGTGTTGCTCTCCCTGCTAGGGTATGGTTCTTGGCTTTCCAACCACTAAGTTTTGCTTGGACTTTTTAAACAAGGTATTTATAGGTGTTCCTATTCGTTCTTTTATGAATAATTAGGATTCCTAGGTATTACCTAGGTCATCAGTCTTAGTAAGGCCACTTCTTACTTTGAACACTCTATTGATGGGGTTAAAACTAAGTTGTGGCGTTTTTCAAAATGTTGTGTTTTTTAAATGTGTAAACATGTTTGTGATGACTGATTACCATATTCTCTTGAAATTTCCATTTCCCAAGTATTTGTGAAACTTCACAGTCAAATCATTGGCGTGTGTGTGAGCGCGCACGTGTCTTATGGAGAATTTAGTATTCATGTTTCATTATATATATATATATATATGTATATGTACAACTATACAACTCATTTTAGTTCCACGAAATTTCCAAATGAATTGGCAGTAAAGAGCATAAAATTAACATGGAGAATTGGTAAATGCAACTATTTTTTGGAAGACGACTCTCAATTTTGGAAGCTCTGTGAGCCCATACATATATAATCAGTTTCACTGTCTACTCTACTCACACAATTTTTTGACTCTTTTAATGTTTCTAATATTAAAATTATTTCTTGCAAAATCGATACTAGCTTATTGTGGTAATTAGCTAGGCACATCAGAATGTTTGAGAGAGCAGGGAAAGAAGGAACTCTAAAGAAGTGATATATCGTCACTGTCACGTGTTACCACTACAAGAAAATTCACTTTTAGCCGCTAGATTTAGATTGCAGCTAAAATTGTTGTCACTGAATATATATGTTTAGTGACAAAAAAATATTATTGTCAGTGAAGGTATGATGTTAAAATTATTTAGTGGCCATAGTTATTTGTCGCCACTAAAGATATATAATTAGTGGTGAAAAAGTACTATTGTCACTAAAGATATGATAGTGAATCTAATTAGTGACAATTTAAATGTTGCAACAAAAATATATTTCTAATTCATCACTAATTTCAAATATTTAGTGACAATAATTTAAATTTAGTCACTAATAATATAAAATATTAGTGATAACATTTTTTAATTGCAGCAAATATGCCTTGATTTTAGTCAAAAAATTTTTTTTTTGCCACTGTGTAAATTTTAGAAAATAAGTTGTCACTGGTAAATGTAATATAAGCCCCAAAAAAAACTAAAATTCCTGCCTTCCATATAAACCCTTCTTTTTCATATTTTCCCCAAATCTTTTTTTGTTCAAGTTCTCTTTGAGCCTCACCTCTCTCTTGTTCTTGATCTCTGCGTTCGTGCGACGATGGATTCTACCAATCTGCCATGGACGACCAATCTGCCATTGATGACCTCTCTGCCACGGACAATCTCTCCCAATCAATCCGCTAGGGCAGATCTGCAGGTATTCATCAACTCTATCTCACGTACACACACACAACCATACACTCAATCGTACACACAATCACTCTGTCTTCACACACACACACTCAATCGGGATCTATATAGCCATAGATTGTGGCCTGTAAGTTGCTTTTGAGAGAAATTTGTAGCTTGCATCTTCATACTATGCCATGAATTTGGCGAGTGGTAGCTTCATATTTATATGAATTTGCATTGAAAAATTATTTAGCTTGATCTTGTAATAGTTTAGGGTTTTTCTTACTTATTTGCTATTGAATCCATGCCGACTCTGCAAATAGCATGATTGAAAACTATGTATCTGAGTTAATGGCGAAGGCTTGATTATAGTCGGTTACCTTGAATCATCCTAATCTTCTTCTTGAAGCTCTGAAATCAGATAAAATCATATAGACAGCGATCGCCTGCACAATATTTGGTCTCTGTGTGTGTGTGTGTGTGTGTGTTCGCAAGAGAGAGAGACAGAGAGAAAGAGTGTGAGGCTCAAAGTATATGCTGATCGACTGTCCCAACCATCTCGAACAGTTCTCTTCTTCTGCAAGTAAATCTCATTTTCCTTCCAATCATGTTTTTTCAATTTTTCATTTGTTTACTGATTCTATTGCTTCTGCTGGTTTTCTTATTAATTTCGTTTGAATCTGCCTTAATGTCCTAAATTTCTGGTGTATGCTATTTCTACCAGTATTGTTTAGTCTGTATATAGTACCTTAAATTGACATGTTTTTGGTATTTGTGAATGGTGCAGAGGCGTGGCCACAAGTATTTCTGAATGGTATCCACCAATGGGTGCAGGGCAACAACATCAAGAAATCTTTTTTTTTTTTTTTTTGATTGGAAACCTCGGTGTAATTGATCAGTAGACATATAATACTTACTGGTTCACTTATAGTCTTGGAAACCACTTCAACTGATGCACCCCTAACTCTCTCCCAATCTATGGAATCGTTGTTTTTATCCATAGGATTTCTTGTTCTACCCTTAGAATAAATTTTCCTTAAATTATCCCAGTTAATTGTATTTTCTTGCTTTTCCTCAAACTTGCTTTTCTTTTTTTTTTTTTGGAGGTAATTTCAGATTTGGATATCATTTTATTTTGAGTAGGGTGATTATTGCTCGAAAGTGGGGTTTTTCTAGTCATGACTTCTGTGTGTAAGCTGCAATCGGTGGACAATTGGAACTTGCTTAATGTTGCATATGGGTCAACTGTTGTTGGTTCTTGAGCTCTTGGTGTGGTCTTTTGCTGAATTATAGTTTCACTTCCAGGGAGCTCTGCATGTCCATGATGTTTGCTTATCTCCCCTCTTTTTTTTTTTTTGATTAAATCCGAACTCTCCCACCAAGTCTAAACAATCCAAATCTAGATTAGAAGGGGCATATGGAATTTTAGGACAGAACTCATGGCAACTAGACAAAAAGACTGATGGATGTGTACCATCAAGGTTAGTTATATTTGAGATTGGCATTCCTACCCCAGTGGAAGTCTCTTCTCTGTTCTGAACAAAATCCCGAATTTATGTGCCATTTATTTCCATGCCATACAGGTTATCTTCCCAAGCGGTGGAGAGCGTTATCTGTCTACTGTGCTGTTTGAATCGTTGCTGCAGGAGGCAGAAAACATGACCATTCAGTGAGGTGTTACTTGGTCTCAAGAAGCATGATTTTTATGCTGCTTCAGCACATGATCCGAGGTACCACGCTAATGGATCATTCCCTTCTGCTCTGCACAGTTTTTCAATGACTCTGCTACTCTTTTTTCCACATTGCATTTGAAAAGATTAAAGAGACAATTTTTTTCCATCTTATTTCATACTCAAGTTGTATTGTAAATTTATAATAGTTATTTCAAGATACAAAATTTTAGTTATGACATATATGATATTTGAAAATTTAACTAACTTAAATTAAAATTCAAATGTATATGTGTTTGTTTAGTTGTGTCAAGAGTTTGATAGAGAATTTTTGTGAACAATGGTTTTTGTGAATATTTACCACATTCTGTCAAACCAAACCTATTTGTTATCCAATTTAAGCATACTGGCTGACGATATTTTGATTTGATTAGAGAACGATCAAGAGTGTTCATAATACCTCTTGATGGAAGAGAGGATAAGGAAGAGAGGTTTAATTACCACACAATTTTACTTTGCAAAGCTCATTGAGGCTGTTCCTTCTTAGCAGGGAAGAGAGGTCAGCATTAATTTTTACGTTAATTTCCTTTCTGAAGTGGCTGAAACTTAGGAAATTCCTCAAATGTTTTGTAAAACATTAGATTTTCCTTGTATGTTATTATTTTCTGTATGTAGTCACTGTCTCACTAATATTATGTAAATTAGATTATATGATTATCTGTGAAACTAGACGTTTTATTTGGGTAAAGTGGAGGCATAAAAATCTATCATTGAACTGCTAGATCATTTGGGTAGCATTTTTGTCTGTTCTTTTCGTTCTCAAACGACTGCATATGCAATTCAACCTCTGAAATGCAATCCAAATATTCTCGTATCTGGAACTTAGCGGAGCAGCGAACCATGTTCTGTTGGGTGAAAAAATAAAATCAACTGAAATTGGAACTTTTAATGCTAGATTATTGAAATAAGTCTCATCATAATAAGTTTAAATCAGCAGGAAAGCTCAGAGATTGAGTAATTAAAATGTAGCATCACTCCATGAAATCTACTATTCAACTCTATCCATACTGAACTTTGGGGATTTCCGGTTCTTATATTAGGAAAAAAATTACAAAACCAAAATGAACATGAAAATGACGGAGATTGTCAATGCAAGATTTAAAGCTGTTTGAGAGGTAAATAAAGATTTAAGGGGTTAGTAGCTATCAATTAGATGTGTTATGTATGTAATGTTCTTCTTTGCTTCTTTTTTTTTGGTTGATTTGAACTTAACCATTTGATATTCATTATCATGGGCTTCTAAATCAGTGTTTTGATTAAAATATAATGTGTATCTTGATCTTCTTGTAGCAGTGAGGACACTGGAGAACAACCTTGAGCACCATTAATGGCCGACAATTCTAATCCTTATGGCTCGGCATTTAAAGTATGTTAATACTCTTTTTGCTTCTTGTTATCTTGATTTCATTTTTGTAACTCAAGTATTTTAATGAAGGGTAAATTTTTGTAAGGTACGAACTAATGGAAGCTCTGAAAACAGCTTTGGAAAGCTCGTCTCCGAAGACTAAAGATGAAAGATCCAATGATTTGTCAAAAAAGGATATATGTGGCCGAGACTTGAGACCTTATGATGAATTGTTATGCATTCTTATTCTTTAATATTCAGGCATTGTATATGTACAATTTAATGATATTAATATTATAATATTATTTTCACGTGATTTGATTTGAAAATTGTATATTTGAAATTGAGTGTTTATCGATTTCTTGAACTATAACAGGTATGTGAAATTGGGAAACATTCAAAAATAAATTCTTTCAAATATTCAATAGGTTTTTTTTTTTTTTTTTCATTTTAATGTTTTAGCCGCGACAATAATTTGTCACTAAAAACATGTTCTAAATTTTAGTGGTGATTTTAATTGCGGGTAAAATGTATATTTTTAACCGCGATCGATTGTTGTCACTAAAAGTCAAGTTTTAGTCGGACTTTTAGTGGCGACAAGGTGCATTTTAGTGGCAAAATTACAACAACTTACTACAATAATTGTTGCGGCTAAATGTTTCACATTTAGTGACATTTTTCATGTTGCGGTTAAAAAATATTTTAGTGGCAACAAATTAAATGTTGTAGCTAAATGATTTAGCCACGGACATATAGCCGCGGCCTAGTGGCAATAAAAAAGTTGTCACTAAAATATATAGTGACAATTTTTATACATTTAGCCACAATAATTTTATCGACTAAAAGGCAATTTTTTTGTAGTGTACCACTATTCAATAAAAAAATAACAAATGGACAAAGTGAATCTTGCTACTTCTATAACTACAATTACCAATAGTCACCACATTCAGTAGTCAACACATTGGATTAGTAGAATTCATTTTACACATTTGTTGACTTATTATTATTAGACATTGATACTGCAATATAGTGATAACGTGGTGTCATCGTTACATGATTGAATCGAATTTATGGGTACTATGACTTTTAATGTTTGGAAATTGATAGCATTCTTTCTTCCTGCTTAGCCTTTTGAGTTTTGATGAACGTAACATTTGTTCATCCTTTCATCTAAACCTGATGTCACGAGGCTCTGACACAATTTTGAAAAGAAAAAAAAAAGCAAAACATCTGTTCATCCTTTTATGAGCAAATGTTACGTAGACTTAAAATATAAACTTGATTAATCACTATCATTAATTTTATTACGGGTCTCAGTATTTATTGGGAATCACTACCTATTCAATAGTTGTGGTTAATCAAGTTTATATTTTAAATCTATATTTTAAGTCCAAATAATATTTTTCATAATTTATAGCAGGATGCTATGCATGCAAAGTCTTAATTCTTTTTTAGTAGTTTTATTTTTTGTTGTGCACGCAAAGTCATGGTTCAAGGTAGCGGTATCGGTCATCAATTCGGAGAACTCTAAGACACAATGGTCGCGGTGTCTAGGCGCGTTACCGGGCGATATGACCTAAAAGAAAATGTTGAACATGACGAAAAATTCAAGTCATACTGCAGCGTTGTGGAGCCGTATCGGCCAATTCGGTGACGATATTTCGGCGACTCAGATACACTTTGAACGACTCGGCCGAGTTGTGCAAGATTCGGGGTTTATACGTATTGTGTAACGGTATCGTCTCCGAAGGTGTTGAGACGGATACGACTCGTCCGACTTGTATCGGTATCGACCGATACTTTGAACCATGCGGAAAGTTGTATAGCCTTTATAAATAGAGTCTTCCCCTACTTGATTTTTCATTGCAAAACCCCAAACCAACACACCCCTCACCCCCAAGCTCTAGACCCTGACCAGCTAACAATGTTTGACGTTCTTGAAAAAATACTCAGCAACATACTTTCGCGCTTACCGGTGATATCCCTCTTACGATTCAGGTGTGTATCAAAATCCTGGTGTGCCCTCATAGATAGCCCAGATTTCATCCAAATTCATTTGAAGCAATCAATGAAATAAAATTCAAATCTCAGCCTCATCCTCAAAGACTATGAACCATACTATGTAGACTTGTATTCACTTGATACTGCTACTCATGCTAAAGAACTCGACCATCACCCATTGAAGGCTGATAAATGTAGGACCCATGTATTGGGTTCTTGCAATGGGTTGTTGTGTTTGTCTAACACAGAGGAAAAGATTGTGATACTCAATTGGAAGACCCGAAAGTACTGGAAATTACCCGTTGAGCCAATCGAGTTACCTGAGGTATTTTTCCAGCATATTAACTATGGTTTTGGGTATGATTTTTCTCACGATGATTACAAACTGCTAATAATGGTAAAATTTTATAGTTGTGATGATTCATTCGATTATGAAGTTACGGTTTACAGTTCGAAATCGAATACTTGGCGAAATGTTGAGAATTGTCCCTATTACATTTCTTCTAGTAGGGATTCAGGTAGGAATGCTGGTGGTGCTTTGTATTGGATCGCAAGTATGACACCCAACTACGGTATGACTTATTTGATTGCTGCTTTTGATCTTGGAACCGAGGAGTATCGGTTAGTGGACCAACCAGAAATTTTAGAAAAGATATTCTACAAAACTATGAGGGTGTTTGGGGGAGACCTTTGTGTGATATATGATGAGTATCAATACCTAGTTAACGTATGGGTGATGGAGGAGTATGGGGTGAAGGAGTCTTGGACTAAGTTAATTTCTGTAGTGAAACCGAATAATTTTATGACTTAACTATTTGAGATGGAGGCCTATTGCACATTCAAAGAGTGGTTAGCAAGTACTGTTCCAACAATCCACTATGGGCCTTATTTGGTATGACCTTGAGAAGAAGATGTGCAAGGTGATTTCCGCACAATAAACGAATGGACAGATCTTTCCCTTGGTAAATGCAAGATTACCTGGAAAATTGAAGGTCCCACAGCAAATACCTGGAAAATCGAGATTCGCTGAGCAATAAATGTGTCCCATTGTGAAGGGTCATTTAATATTTCCTTGTGGTGGCTGCACACGCACAGGGGCACTTTTGTCCATTGTTTCTCAATTCTGTGCTCTGCACCTCGTGCATCACTATTATTGGTTACTGATTTGTCCCTTTTGTAATTCTAATTGCCTTGGGAAGGGAAACCTATGACTGGCATCCAACTTCACTTCCAAGTTATGATAATCGTCGAAATCGCTATTCATACTCCGCCGATGTGGAAGACTAGGCGCCGAGGTGACGTGTCTGGCGATGGTACCTCAGGACAAAACATACACCGAGGACACGTGTCAACACGACAACGCTCCGGGTTGCCAATGTTGAGGATACGCGTCAGTCGCAGAGAGCTCCAAGGGAATACATGCTGAAGACACGTGTCAATGTACGCAGCATCTGGGAATACCTTTACGCCAAGGCCAAATGTCACTCACAGAGAGATCCGAGGGTTACTCATGTTGAGGACACGCGTCGCTCGAGGGAGCGCCCACGTCCCTCATGCTAAGGGCACATGTCGACTTCCTGTTAATTCTCAAAAAAATGTCCCATCAACTGCCCCTCAGCCCTTGATCGCCACACGGAACGGATGATGTGGCACAGAGAGATGAAAGGGCTTGACCCCTGCCTTCTTACGAACCCTTTTTGCTTTCCCTGGGGATCATGCCCAATTTAATGTGCCCCTTCTCATTCATCGTGTGCAATCATGGCATTGGGCCTTATTTAAACAGAGCCTTTGCCCCTCCTCTACACTTTTGCCAACTTCGTGAGACGGGAGACCTTTGTCGGAGTCCAGTCGGAGAATCCACAGTTCATCTTGAAAGCCATCAAATCCTCAGCATCCACCGGAGAAAGAAGCCACCAACCTCTCCTCTGCATCAGAGTTGTACTCATTGGTGAGTATCTATCCTTTTTCTTTCTATCTTTTCCTTTGTGACCATTTTTCCTTTGTTTCTCCTCCTTTCTGTCCTAGCAACACCATTCTTGACCCCCTGGCCTCATTCTTCTTCTGTTTCCCCCTCAGTAGTAATCCTTGAGCCCCTTGTCTCTAGGATCCCCTTTCTTTTTTGAGTTTTGTCCTTCGTTTACACCATGCCGAGACATTGTCGGAGTACGAATGTCGGGGCTGATGAGGCAGGTCCATCTAGGCCGAAGAAATACACTATCAAGGGTCGTCAGCAAATTGCCAACTTTAAGACCCATTACTCCATTCCCCTCGGGGTCACTTTAGATGATTTCGTGCCTGGTCAGCACAGTGCCACTGTTGGCACCAAGGAGGTCATGCCTTTTTATACCAAAGCCATTATGGAGGGTGGTGTTATGTTTCCCCTCCACCCCCTTTTTCTTCGCTTTTTGTCCTGGTTTCGCCTCTTCCCGAGACAGTGTTGCCTAAAAAATTTTAGGATAATCATAGGGGTGGTCGCTTTAAATTAGCGCCTGCAATTGAGCCTTGTCTTAGAGGAGATCTCGTTCTGCTACGCTTTGGTGAGAGTGATGCCTCAGCAGAAGTTCTATCTCAAGGCCCGCCGCAATGTACCTTGCGACCCACCTTCCAGACTCTGACAAGGGGTACAAAGATGACTTGCTTGTCTTCGACGGGTAGTGAGAGAGTGGAGTTGGCCCGAAGTACGCCGACTTGTGGTGCCCCAAGCAGTGACATACTACAAGTACGTCGGCTCTTATCTCTCTTTTCAGCTTTATGGTCCCTTGACGTTTCTATACTTGTTTCTAATATTGATCTTCTTGTTTTCTGTAGGAATCTCCGACGCCGAGTCTGCTGCCCCTCCTCGGAATCAAGTTAATCTCAATGACATCATCACAGCCTGGGGATTCGTGGGTAACGGGTTTGGCCGAGCCGCACACGTGTTGCTAGACTACACTCAGAGGTAAAAAAACTTCTCCCAAATCCCCCAACCCTTTGATCGAGAGAGGTGGTTGGCGCTATCTGAAGAGAATTTAGAAGAAGACCCCGACAGAGCTACTGAAGCCGAGGTAGAGGCTACCGAAGGCACAACTACCGACACCGAGGAATTCAGAGATCCATCCACCACCATCCGTGCCGAGGTGAACACTTCAGGCAAGGACATTTGGCCAGACTTCAACATTCTTCAAAACTTTAATGAAGAAGATGCTTTGTAAGTAGCCATGTCCAGTCCACCAGGCCTCTCCCTCAGCCTGATCAAAGAAAGAGTCGCTCTGATGTCACCCGCGGATCGGGCTCCGATGTCACCCCCAATCTGGGACGCACTCGCTCCTTCCGAGATTGCAATGCAAGGGTCTACGCCTTTCCCCACTCCTCCCTCAGTCAACGCTCTTGTTGTGTCAATGCCAATTGCGTGTGGCCGAGCTCATGGTAGGGACTCTCAACAAGAGGAAAAGAGAGTAATGCAAAGGCATGACGGCGTTGGCCGAGGCACTCCCACTCTGACACTGACTCCTACTCCTACTCCAATGCTGACACCGACCTCCACTATTTTGGAGTGGTGCGGTAGGGCCCGAGATCGTGACAACCAGCCGATTCGAGTGATTGACTCCATCGTTGTCTCTCCACACACTACCTATGCCGTGAGTGAGGCGATCCATTTTGACACCGACATGGTGATCCATTGGGGCAGTGGGAGCAATCACCTATTTTGCAGCCTTATCTAGAATTCCTTGGTGGTAAGGACTCAACACTTATGAAATTTTCCTTTTTGTGTTGTTTTAGTGCTTCCTTCGGCGTAACCTTTGCCCTTTTTTTTTTTTGTCTTCTAGGCAGCTCAATAGGTATCTGTTATTGCTGAGCACTTCCACGACTATCGGGACAAGGTCCAGGAGTGTGAGAGACTCCAAGTTGACCTTGAGATGTCCCGAGGAGCACTCGCCACAGCCAAGGAGGAGGTGACAGCCAGAGACAAGATCCTGTTCACCCAAGGGGCCCAAATCGTCAAGCTCTTCAAAGAGAGTCAGGCTACCAAAGGTGAGGCTGACAAAGTCAAGGCCTTTCTTGCCGACGCCGAGAAGAGGATCGTTGAGGCGGCGAAACAAGTTTCTCTGGCCAAGGCAAAGGTAACTGAGTCGGAGTAGACTTATGCCTCTCTCACCCAAGAGTTGGACAAGTTGAGGGCGGAGATGGAGGCTAACAAGCTAACGGAGAAGGAGATCATCAACCAATGTGATGATGACATCTTGGTGGCCTTCGAAGAGAACAAGAGGGAATACTTCAAGATGGGGTGGGATGATGCGCTTCGGACATCTACGGTCCCTGTCGAGTCCCAACTCTTCAAGGAACATGAGTATACTCCCTCTGAATTGATGGTGCAGGTCGCCGCCGAGGTTGTAACTGAAGATGTTGTAGCAACTCAAGATCTGAATCAGGACCCACCGGCTGAGAATGCTAATCCACCTCCTGCTCCTGGGGCATATTCGGACTCCCAACCCGAGGTTGCCCTTGCAACTGCACCTGCTCCTGCTCCTACTCCTACTTCTGCTTCTGCCAATGCTGCTTCAGCTCTTGCCCCTCTTGGCACTGTGCCTGGCCCTCAGGGTGATGTCTTTACCATTCTTGCTAATGTAGCGCCTCCTTCT
This sequence comes from Ilex aquifolium, assembly GCA_951799425.1. Lineage (NCBI taxonomy): Eukaryota > Viridiplantae > Streptophyta > Magnoliopsida > Aquifoliales > Aquifoliaceae > Ilex > Ilex aquifolium. The sequence continues at coordinate 46,741,953 of OX637392.1, read as the reverse complement.
CGTAGCGCCGACTCTTACTCTGCAAGCATTGATGAAATTTTTTGGCAACATTGGAGGTGGCATCGGCGGTGAGGTCACCGGACCTCCTTAGACTAGTTTTTTGTTTTCTTTCCTTATAATTTCAGTTTTTATTTCATCTTTGTAGCTTGAGGGATGCAAAGCCCTCCTCTTTTGTAATACAAGAATGCTTTTCTTTTTCCAAGTGTTGGCATCTTCTTCTTCTTCCCTCTTTTTTTTTTTTTTGAAGTGCAATTCCTCGGGACCAAGGTTCCAAGACCCGAGGCAAGGATCCTCCTTCTCCTCGGGGGTAGTGGCCTCCCTAGGCCTCAGCTTCTTTTAGGGAGAAATTTTTAAATGTTCTCCCTCAGGGGCCATGCCCCATTCAGGAGGCTTCGCTCTTTGGGTCTTTCTAGGATGAGTTTTTTTCTAAGGCCTCACCCTCGGGACCATGCCCTATCTAGAAGGCTTCGTTCATTTTGTCTCTTTGGGGGAAAAAGTTTTTATACTTTGCCTCTAGGGCCATGCCCCCTCCAGGAGGCTCTACTCCTTTGTTTCTTTGGAGGTAAGAGTCTTAAAACTCTGCCTTTGGAGCCATGCCCCTTGTAGGAGACTTTGCTCCTTTATTTCTTTGGAGGCTAGAGTCTTAAGACTCTGCCTCCGGGGCGATGCCCTTTCCAAGAGGCTTTGTTCCTTTATATCTTTGGAGGCCAGAGTCTTCAGACTCCGCCTCTAGGGTCATGCCCCTCCTAGGACAGCACACTTAGCAAAAATAAACCTTTATTTCTCAGAAATAATACTTCTTCAAATTCATTACACTCCAAGGCCGAAGAACAAAATTTCCTTCCATATCTTCTAACTTGTACGACTCGGAGCCTCCCACTGACATAACTTTGTATGGTGTTTCCCAATTAGGTCTCATTTTTCCATCGGCCGGGTCAAGAGTGTTTTCGACTAATCTTTTGAGCACCAAGTCACCTATTTGGAATCTTCGGGGTTTTACTCTTTTATTGTAGAGTTTGGACTCTCCTTCTTGGTACTTAGCTAGTCTCAAGGCAGCTATTTCTCTTCTTTTCTCCGCGAGGTCCAAGTCTAGGCTGAGTTGGTGATCGTTCTCCCCAGTGTCAAAAGCTTGCGTTCTTATAGTGGGGAGGCCTACCTCTAGCGGGATAGCCACCTCTACTACATATGCAAGGGCATAAGGTATTTCGCCCGTTGAGGTCCGCGGGGTTGTCTTGTAAACCCAAAGGACATTCAGGAGCTCATCCACCCATTTCCCCTTAGTTTTCTCCAATCTCTTCTTGATTCCGCTGATAATGGTCTTGTTTGAAGACTTAGCCTGTTCGTTGGCTTGTGGGTACAAGGGCATGGAGTAGTAATTTCGAATTTTGAGGTGTTCACAAAAGATTTGAAGGGTCCGCTATTAAACTGAGTCTCGTTGTTCGACACAAGTGCACGGGGCCCCCCAAACATTGTCACTATGTTCTTCCACACGAACCTTTTGGTGTCCGTGTCCTTGATAAGAGTCAATGTTTTAGCCTCAACCCACTTTGTGAAGTAATCGGTCCCAACTATTAGGAACTTCTTGTCTCTAGGAGCCATTGGGAAGGGTCTGAAGAAGTCGAGTCCCCATTGGGCAAACGAACAAGGACTGGTTAGCGGGTGCAAATCCTCTACTAGTTGCTTAATAGTGGGGGCGAATCTCTGGAATTGGTTGCACTTTCAGACATAAGCTTGTGCATCCCTTTGCATTCACATCCATCAATATCCTTGCGACATGATCCGATGGGCCATGGACTTTCCACTCGAGTGCCCCCCACATATGCCTTCATGCAATTTGTACAGGAGGTGCTCAACTTTATCTTAGTGGACACAAATCAAATAGGGTCCGGAGAACGATTTTTGGTATAACTTCTGGTCCGGGGAGGCCCAGAACCTCGAGGCCCTTAACTTTATCTTCCTGGCCTGCTTGGACATTTAGGGAGTCCCCCGGAGATGAGGAACCTGAGTAGCGGATTGATCCAGGTAGGGGGCTCCTCCCCCTCTAGGATGACTACCACTCTGGGGACGTCGTCTATGCTAAAGTTGGAGAACTCCACTGTAATCCTTCATGTCATGTTGGAGTCCAATGCCGAGGCCAGGCATACCAAATCTTCGGCATGGGCATTCTTATCTCGAGGGACTTGCTTAATTTCCACTTTCTTGAACTTATGGAGCAGGGTCATGGCCTTGTGGTGATATGCTTTCATTCTTGGATCCCTTGATTCAAACTCCCCGTTGCTACCCTCCCGGAGAGGTCTGCCTTCCTTAGGATCGCCTTCAAAGGTTGATCCATCAGGACGGTGATGGAGTGCGCTTGAAAGTAATGCCTCAACTTCCTTGCGACTGTGACTAGCACCAACGCAAGCATTTCTAAAGACAAATATCTCGTCTCCACATGCAAGAGAGCTTTGCTTACATAGTAGACTGACTTCTATTCGTGTTCATGCTCGTGAACCAATACGCCACTAACAACACCTTCTTTCTGGAACCGACAGGGTTAGGAAAACCCTGAGGTACTCCTTGATCCCTCCAAGCACCTTCTTGCACTCTTCGTTCCAAGTGTCCTTCTCAGACCTCTTGATGGCACTAAAGAAAGGCTTTATCGGGATATAAAACGATTTAAGGTGGCCAACATTCTCGTAAGTTTCTAGACATCTCGGACGGTCCGAGGGCTATGTATGTCCATGATAGCCTATATCTACTCCGGTTTGGCCTCGATGCCGCGCCGACTTACTAAGTATCCTAGGAACTTTCCAGAGCCAACTCCAAAAAAAAACTTAGCCGCATTCAGCTTTAGCCCATACTCACGAAGAGTGGAGAAGGTGTCCTCCAAGTTCGCGATGTGGTCATTCCAACTCCTGCTATTGACCAGCATGTCGTCAATGTATGCCTCCATGATATTCCCCATTTGCCGCTTAAAACATTCGGTTCATGAGCCTCTGGTACGTCGTACCCACGTTCTTTAATTCAAATGACATGACCTTGTAACAGTAGACCCCCTCGAAGTGATGAAGGTGGTCTTCTCCTAATTAGGTGGGTGGAGGGGTATCTGATGATAGCCGACTTGGGTGTCCATCAAGGTCATGCATTCATGTCCGGCTGTGGTGTTGACCAGCTAATCGACCTTAGGGAGGGGAAAATCATCTTTGGGACAATCCTTGTTCAAGTCCGTGAAGTCCACGCAGACACGCTACTTTCCATTCTTCTTATTTGCATAGACGGTGTTCGACAACCATTTCGAGAATTGTACCTCCCGGATGGCGTCAGCCTCCAGGAGCTTCTCCACCTCATTTTTTACTGCCTGAGCATGGTACGATGCAGTGCGCTAAGGTTTTTGCTTGATGGGCTTATGGTTAGGATTGACATGAAGCCTGTGAGTTATAACATCCGGACTTGTACCTTTCATCTCCGCGACGTCCCATGCGAACACATCCACATTCTTCCTCAAGAAATTAGTCATCTTCTCTTGCTCGGTAGCGAACATGGTGGAGCCGATTTGGAAGTATTTCTCCTCGTCCCCCTCCCTCAGGAGTACTTTTCAAAGGTCCTCCACGGAGCAGTCGGCCGAGTCAATCCGCGGCTCATCAATACCCAGTCGCCCGAACTGTAGTTTCTATTTGTTCAACACTTCCTCTGGGGCACGGTCCTTTTCATTGGAGATGACCCCGACTTTTACCGCAGCATAAAAACAACTTTTTGCTAAAGCTTGGCCTCCACAAATTTCCATTATCCCCTTCGGGGTGGGGGAACTTCAACTTCTAACTATAGGTGGAGTGCACTACTCCAAGTGAGTATAACCAAGTTTGCCCCATTATTATGTTGTATGGTGAATCAGAGTCGATCACCACGAACTCCATGTCGATTGTGATAGGCCCAGTTGTGACCGACAGAGTGATCTTTCCTAGCAGTAGAGAGAATGATCCATTGAACCCAACAAGGGGTGTCTTGACTGTAAGACCCGAACACGCATGACCAATATATAATATTTGTCATAAGCATATTCACATGTGACATGCATGCGTAGGATTGACGATTAGTGTTTAATTATGAGTAATGATATGAGACCTAAACCTGAACGATGAATATTTTAATATTTAGAGATAATTTTATAAAGAATGATTATAGGGAGAATTGTTTTATTTAAAGTGTGAAAACTTAAATAAGAATGTTGACATGTGATATTATTTTATTATCTTATGTATATTAGTGCATGTGAAATTAATCGGGTGACAAGCATGTGACATCTATTTATTTGTATAAATAAAATAAAATAATAATAATAATAGTGAAATAAAATGTATTAGTATATACAAGGGTGGTTAAGGGTCCGAGAGAAGAATTTAATAGATTGTCAATAATTTGAACCTATGTATATACATGTTTATGTATAAATATGTATACAAGAAGAAAAAAAAAAGTGGGTACATACATATAATTGTATATATGTATGTATATAATAAATATGTGTAGGAGGAACAACCATCCCCCACCGTTCCGCCACCTCCTACCTCTCCAACACCACCAGATCCACCCAACCCACCAGCCACCACCAGATCCACCCAACCCACCAACCACCACCAGATCCACCAAACCACCACCGTTCCGCCACCTCCTACCACTCAAACACTACCAACAACGGCGACCGGCGACAGGGGTGACCAGTGACCAACGACTGACGCAAGCTCTCCAGCAACGCACCCCCCCTCTTCTCTGCAAACCGACTGCTGCTTGATTGCAGAGCAGATCGGTACTGCTTATCTTCACTACCACCGACATTGTCTCCCCCATCTTTCTCATTTTGTAACACCACCACCAGGCACCATGTAATTTCCTCCCTCTCTCTTCTACTCCCTCTTCACCCCCTTAAATATTCTGTTCCCTCTCCATTTTACCACCATTTTTTGGGCATTTATGGCTGCTGGTCAAGAATCTTGTGGAGGAGGTGCTGGGGGTGAGCACCTGCCCGAAAATGGTCAAAGCAAAGCCAAAGAGTCAGCTGAGGCATCTACTATCGTCAACCCTGAAACAGGGCAAGGCCCAGTTGGGCGCGATTGTACATTAGCGGATGAAAGTCGACTTTATAAGCTTGTCACAGAGAACGAAATCCTGAGGCATCTATTCACCATTAACCAGACTTCTCACCCTCCACTTGAAGCCAGGATTGGCCGAGGTAGAAGTTACTCCCGTGGTGGTGGTCGTGGCAATGGAGTGGGTAATGGACTCCGAGGGTCCGAGAAAACAAGAAGTCAGAAAGTGGTGATCTCATCCAAGCTGGGAAAGGGGCAGAGCACCGATGCAGGTGATTCTACTTCTAACCCTAGTTCAAAAATCATAGATTTGGCAGAAAATGGAACAGGGGCCTTACCGAATACACCAAAATCTGGTCCTTCATGGGCATCCATGGTTAAATCTGACTCTAGGTCCAAAATGGAAATGAAATTTGTTCCTCCTTGCAAGAAGGATGGTAGAATCGTAGTTAGACCCCCTAAGGAGGTTGCAAATGAAGGTTATTCAAAATGGGAGACCTGCTTGGTTGGTTTTTTTGTGGGGAAAAAGTTACCTTTCCATCTGGTTAGATCATCATCTATGGGATTATGGGGTTCCAAAGGGCAGCATGAGGTCACTGCAAATCAGAATGGGTTCTTTTTTTTCAATTTCTCTAGTATCTCTTTCCGAAACGAGGTTTTGGAAGGAGGTCCTTGGCATATCGGTGGCCAACCCATTCTGCTAAAGAAATGGCAACCTAGGCTTAAGTTAACAAAAGGGGCGATCAAGAAAATTCCTATTTGGGCTAAATTCTATAATATTCCTAACGAGTATTGGACTGCCACTGGCCTTAGCTACATTGCAAGTGCTATTGGTAAACCCCTTTACATGGACAAGCTAACTGAGGAAGGAAATAGAATCTCATTTGCTAGGATTTGTGTGGAAGTTGATGCTCAACATCCTCTTTTGGAGTCTTTTGATCTTTTAATGGAAGGGGAGGATGAGGATGATCTGGAGAAAATAGAAATTCGAGTTGAGTACCAATGGCAACCCCTTCGCTGTGAAACATGCGAATCCTTTGGTCATAAGTGTACTCCAACCATAACAAACAAGGCCCATGAAGATTTACTGGCAAAACCATCCCACCCAGTTCTTGATGCCTCAGTTCTTGATGCCTCACTGTTACGCTCCACGGGAACTAAGCAAGATGAGGTCAATGGATTGACTCCCTAGGCTCCTGTTGACCTTATAAATCCTTCTCAAGCGGACAAAGAAAACCCGCTTACTGTGTGGCATGATCCAAAAAGCAAGGGGAAGGAAAAAGTGGAAGCCACAAATCCTAGCAAGCAAGAAGGAGGTACCATCATAATTGCGCTGAGTAGTAGCACACAAGAGGGATGCAGTGCTAGCAAACAAATTTCACCCTCCAACAGGTTCAAGGCACTGGAACTACTGCCTATAGAAGGTCATGAAGAGGAGGAACTTAGTGATTTCGAGTCCCCAGAGCATAGCAGTATGCTAGATAAGTTGAAAGCCATAGATGAGATTGAGAAGCTTATGAGCACTTCGACAAGGAAAAAGCAGAGGAAAACAAAAGGTAAGAATAAGCAGAAACCTATTTTTGACTTGATGCCCAAAAAGGGGCTGGAACCCATTTCCTCACCCCTTCCTCAATGATTAAACTCTTCTGCTGGAATGTAAGAGGGCTTAACAGCCCCTTGAAGCAAGCTGAAGTTAGAAGAGAGATAAACCTATCTGGAGTAGACTTATGTGGTCTTGTGGAAACAAAAATAAGGAGCGTAAATACTGAAAGGATCTTTAGAAGTATGTTGCCTGGGTGGAGTATTTTAAATAATAATAATTCATCCCTTAGAGGAAGAATATGGGTTTGTTGGAACCCAGTTGTTGTAGATGTGAAATTGCTTGAGCAATCTGATCAAGTTGTTCACTGTAGCATTGAGATCCTGGCCAACCACAACTCTTTCTTTGCCTCATTCGTTTATGCCCATAATGAGGCATATCCTAGAAAGCCTCTTTGGAATAACCTGATTCAGAGAGCCCAATCACTTTGTCATAGTCCCTGGATTGTTCTTGGGGACTTTAACGTTATCAAATCTTTCTCTGAGCAAACCGGAAGCTGTAGCATTAGAGACAAAGGCTCAGGAGATTTTTGCAACTGTCTTTTCAAGGCTGAACTGGAGGACCTCAAGTACTCTGGCATTCAATATACCTGGTGTAACAGGCAGTTTGATGGGGGTATTATTGCTTGCAAACTTGACAGAGTGTTAGTAAATGAGGTATGGGGGAGAACTTTTCTTGCCTCGGAGGCTGAGTTCCTTACCCCTGGAGTTTCTGATCATTCTATTGCGCTGGTAAGACTGGGAGCTGGACTTCCTAGGGTGAGGAGGCCTTTTAAATTTTTTGACTTTTGGGCGAAACATCATGATTTTTTTCCCACTGTTTCGAGAATTTGGAATACTCCACTGAGGGGCACTCCAATGTTCAAAGTATGTCAAAAATTGAAGTTACTGAAGAAAGAGCTGAAAGAGCTAAATAAGAGGAATTATAGCGATATTTCTGAAAGAGTTCTAGATGCCAAGCGAGCTCTTGAAGATATTCAAAAACTGACTGATAGAAATCCAAATAACCAAGCTCTTTGGATCATCGAGAAAGAGAAGCTCCAGCAGTACATAGAGCTTAGGGAAGCAGAGGAGAGTTTCCTAAAGCAAAAATCAAGGATCCAGTGGCTAAATCTTGGTGATCAAAATTCTGGTTTCTTCTTTAAATCCATAAGCAAGCAGAGAATCCACAGGAGGCTCACTGTTATTCAAAAAGAAGATGGAACTAGAATTGATGATTTGGAAGACATCAAGAAGGAGGTGGTCCAGTATTACAAATTATTGCTTGGTTCTCCCTCTCCCCCATTTGGTTTGAACATGCAATGGATAAGAAGTTTCATCAGTAACAGCATCACACAAGCACAAGCAGACTCTATGGTGCAGAATGTCACAAGAGAAGAAGTCAAACAAACCATGTTCTCTATGAAAGATGGCAAAGCCCCTGGTCCTGATGGCTACCCAGCTTGTTTTTTTAAGAAGGCTTGGCATATTGTTGGGAACGAAGTAACAGATGCCGTCCTCTCTTTTTTCAGTTCTGGGACATTATTGAAAGAGGTGAACTCTACCATTATTGCCCTTGTCCCAAAAGTTCCCAACCCCATAAATTTATCTGATTATCGCCCTATATCATGCTGCTCAACCATCTACAAGTGTATCTCGAAGATTATAGCTAACAGAATTAAAGTGGTTCTCCCCGAGCTTATTGATAGATCTCAATCTGCTTTCATTAAAAATAGAAACATTTCAGATAACATATTGCTTTCCCAAGAACTCCTCAGGAACTATCACTCTAATAGAGGCAGCCCAAGATGTACTGTGAAAGTTGATATCATGAAAGCTTTTGATAATGTTAGATGGGATTTTATCTTAGCTATTCTATGCCATATGGGATTTCCTATGAAAGTCATTGGATGGATTGAAGCATGCATTACTTCTCCTATGTATTCTGTTAGCATCAATGGTGAACTTAATGGATATTTTGCAGGTAGGAAAGGTCTTAGGCAAGGGGATCCATTGTCCCCTTACCTCTTTGTTATCCTTATGGAAGCTTTCTCTGGTCTGATAAAGATGGCTACTCAACTGGGAAAGTTTACTTATCATTGGAGATGTAGTGTGGAGGGGATCTCTCATCTTTGTTTTGCTGATGACCTTATGATTTTCAGCAAAGGCAAAATTGAGTCAATTAGAGCCATCAAGGAGGTGTTGCTGACTTTCGAAGAGTTCTCTGGACTAAAGCCAAACCCTAGTAAAAGCCACATTTTCTTTTCTGGAGTCAATGATGCTACAAAAATTGGCATTCTTCAAGAATTGGGATATAGTGAAGGAGATTTGCCAATTCGATATCTTGGGGTGCCACTTATAACTACTAAGCTTAGGGCCATTGATTGTGAAGCTCTAGTTGAAAAAATCACTAGCAGAGTGAATTCGTGGAGTTGCAAATTTCTATCATATGCTGGTAGAGTCCAATTGATTACTTCTATCCTCTTCTCTATCCAGATTTATTGGTCTTCTATTTTCATCATTCCGAAGAAGGTAATAACCAATGTTGAACAAATCTTGAGAAGATTTCTTTGGTCAGGAACTGAGCTCAAGGCCAGTGGTGCAAAGGTTGCTTGGCAAAATGTTTGCTTGCCTAAAAGTGAGGGAGGGCTTGGAATAAAGAACATGGAGCATTGGAACAAGGCTGCAGTCATGAGATTTCTCTGGAACATCGTCACTAATTATCCTCATTCTCTATGGGTGAAGTGGGCTGAGTCTTACCTTTTGAGAGGACGAAGTTTCTGGAGTGTCAAAATTCCACAGAACTCCTCTTGGGCTTGGAGAAAAATTCTCAGACTCAGAACTGAGTTTCTCCCACTTATCAAGTTCAACATAGGAAATGGGAGATCAACCTACCTCTGGTATGACCCTTGGCATCCTTTAGGTCCTCTCCATCAATTCATTGGGGAGACAACTATTGATCATTCTGGGTTGGGAAGGAATGCTAAAGTCAGTAGCATTATTATAAATGGTGATTGGTCCTGGCCAATTGTTCCTAATGGTGCTTTTCTTCAGCTGCAAAGAGATACCCCCCCTAGCTTTAAGCCTAACTTGAGCATGGAGGATCATGTGCAATGGATTCCTTCAAGCACTTTCCATTACAATGTTAAATCTGCTTGGGAAGCCCTTAGAGATAAGGGACAATTTCAAGAATGGTCCAAGGTGGTCTGGTACTCGGGTGCTATACCGCGTTACAGTTTTATTCTCTGGTTAGCAGTGCAGCAAAGATTGGCTACCAAGGATAAGCTCTTCAATTATGGCCTTTTGCAATCAATGCAATGCGTTTTCTGTAGGACTGCCAATGAAACCCATGAACACCTTTTCTTCCAGTGTTCTTTTACTTTCAGAATCTGGACCTCTATGCAAGTGAAATGTAATCTTCAATGGCCTCACTTGAGTTGGCCTGGAACTGTCCAGTGGTGTGCCACAAACTTACATGGTAAGAGCCTGCAAAAGCTTATATGTAAATTGATCCTCTCATCTTCTGTCTATATTGTGTGGAAAGAAAGAAATTGTCGGCTATTTAGAAACTCCTTCAAAGATGTTGGCACTATGTACAAAGAGGTTATCGATAACATCAAGCTCAAGCTTCATCTAAGCAGAGGATATCAGAGATCTCCCTCAAATTTATGGCTTCAAAGAGAATGGGATCTTCCAGAGACTATATTTGAACCCCCTTGAATTGTTTGTGTTTCTGCATCAATCTTTGGATTGAAGAGCTGCTGAGCTGCTGGAGCCCTGGTCTTCTTGTTAATTATGGGTGCCTCATGTTGCTTTTTTTTTCCTGCTGTTGCTTGGACTGGAGGATCTATTTCTTTTTTTTGGGCATTTCATGGAAGAAAGTGCAATTCGAAGCTCAGAGAATTTAATGAGGAGAAAGTAAAAGGAAGAGAAAATTCCCAACTGTGACCACTCAAATAGGTGAAGAAGAAATTCAGTCCACTGGCTGGATTTATATGCACTTTCTTTCTCTTAAAAGTGCACATCAACATGGTTCCAGGAATGACAGTCTGCTTGCTGGCCATTTCCATCAGTCTGCTTGTTTTTGGTTTGGGCGCACCACTTGTGGAGCACACGGTTTGTGCTGGTTTTTGGCCTTTGGTTCTTGCGTTGGTTGCTTTGTCCTTTTGGTGGATGTGTTGTTGGTGACTGTTGCTTCTGCTGCTGAGTGGTGATTCATTTTGCTGATCATGTCTGGATGTCCAGTTATGCTGGATCTTGTCATTTTCTTTTCTCTCCTTTTGGAATGTTCTTTGGTTGTATTCTTTTGCTAGGGGGATGGGGAATCTTCTTTTTCTTGTTTAAGAAGATCAACCATCCCTTTTGATTTCACCGTGTACATGTTCTCTTTTCTTTTTATGATATTCTTACTTACCGAAAAAAAAAAAATAAATATGTGTAAAGAATACATATATAAACATATATAAACTAGGGAGTACATATGGATATATATAATATTGGGTCATGATTATAGTTTCCACTTAGCAAGACATGCAAGGCATGTCTTGCATGCAAAAAGAAAGAAAGAAAGAAAAAAAAAAGAAAAAAAAAGGAGAGTTCTTGCACTTGGTTATGTTCGGCTAGATAAAAAATAAGAGGGAAAGAAGAAGAAAACCAAGGGAAGAAGAAGGAAAGAAAGAAAAGAAAAGAGAAGAAGAGAAGAAAAAATAAAATAAATAAAGTGTGGGTACAAGGTAAGAATTATGATTCATTTTCTTTCTTCTAAGATTTAGAAATCCTATTTTTATTTAGGCATTTTGAGTGTTGCATGTATTTCAACGATGGTATTTTGTATGTGTTTAGATGTTGTATATTGATGTATGATGTTGGGTATGAGGTTTGATTAATGCATGAAGGTTACATCTTGATATTTATGTGGGTGTGTAAATTAAGTTCGTATTGTTGTAAAAAAAATAAAATTTGAAGTGTGGTGGGTACTTAGAAATTTTGTTAATTGTTCTTGAATTCTCATGAAATTCATGGGTATGGAATTTTTCTTGCAATTTTATGATTTTATTGGGTATTTATAATTAGAAATTTTGTTAATTTTTCTTGAATTTTTATGAAATTCATGGGTATGAAATTTTCATGCAATTTTATGATTTTATTGGGAAATTATGTAGATTCAACTACATTTTGGTTACTATAATTTTATGAGAAATGTTTACTTTGGATGGAATGGATTCGAGTAGGTAATCTTATTCGCTATGAATGAATTATTTTCATGTGACTCGAATTGATTATAACTACTAGTTTAATTTGTTTGAGTAATTGATATTACTAGATGTGGATGAGTTATTGAATGTGGCATGATTAAATTAAGAAATTTGTTTTCTGTAAACCAATTCGAGTAAAACGGTATTATTTATTAATACTCGAATGAGATTTTGAATAATGGGTGTCAAGTCCAGGGACGAGCACCGTAAAGAACGTTGCTCAAAAAGCTCCGCCAGGGGAGTCATCAACACGATAAATTTTCAGCAAGGTACGTATGTACGCTAACATTTTGTTTTATCTACATGTAAATGTTTAATTTTTTCTATGTGACTGTTTAGCTTTTGAGTTATATGGTGAATAAATGGCTTAAGTGTTCTAATGTCACGATGGGAATAAGAGGTCTTCGTGACAGATTATAATATTTTGGTTTAGTTGTCTGTGTGACAAGCGAAAAGAAAAAAAAAACAAATGGTTGAGACGATAAAGCGTCGGATGTCTACGTGACGTATTTTATTTGCGTAGTGAAGACGTCAAAGGGACGAAAGTGAATTGTTAGACTGGGATGTCTACGTGACTAAAAGTAAACCAAGTGTTCAAGTTTGTCTTCGTGACTGAGATAAGTTAAAACTGATTTCGTCTAAGTGACGAAAGCTAAATTTTTGATGTGATGCGAGTTGTTAAAAAAAAAATAGAATATCGAGAAAAGGATACATGTTGTTAAGTTGTATGAGTGACGATTGTATATTGATATGGTGATAAACTTGTGTGGTGTTTTGTTGCCTGGGTGGCAAGATGATTATTTCTGTGTGAAACCGTAGCGCAATGAAATAGAATTTTGAGAAAATATATGGAAACACGAATATTATAATTCCATAAATGATCAAGGACATCACATTATTTTCTTTGCTCTATCTCTGAAATCATTAATGAGAACTCACTCAAAAATTTGCTTGAAATCTTTCAGGTAAACTGTACACAAGCTTGCAGTCCACTGTCGCAGCTAGAAGTTCGGTCAGGAGTGTCGGGAGAGGCTCGTGTCAGTTTCTTTTGTCTTCAAAAAAAAAACTTTTTGGTTTGTATATAATGTCAATATTTTGGTTTTGCCATGTAAGCAACACATGTAAGTATTTTTAGGATATGTATATTCTACATGGTGGCAGACATGTGAGCTGCGCATATGACTTTTGTTTTAAAAAAAAAAAAAATGATCCTAAGATAAATATTTCCAGGATGGGTTTTCTTTAAATGTCATGTTATAATGTTTTATTAATAGCGGGATTGCCTAAATTTTATTTTTATAATAATAGTATAGTGGGATTGGGGTGTTACATTGACATTGGTAAGATCCTTGGATCCAAGACCCATTCGCTTCAACACATCGAGGTACATCATCTCCGAGGAGCTTCCCGAGTCCACCAGGACCCTCTTGACATCAAAGCTTCAAATTCTCAAAGTTATGATCAAGACATCCCCATGGGGGAGGACCACGCCTGCTAAGTCGGCGTTCGAGAAGGTGATGCTTCCTTGATCTGTCTGGGGTCTCTTACTGGGATGGCTCCCGTCTTTCTCTTCCACCTTCCTAGCGAAGGCTACCCTCTTCAGGTCGGACCTTAGAGAGTTGGTTGTCAGCCGCTCTAGAGGACAGACGTGGACGACGTCAATGATATTACCACAGACAGCGGCCTGGTCGTCGGCGGTGCGTGTCTCCCTCGACGGCTCCTCCTTAATGTACTCTTTGAGGTGCCCCTCTTGGACTAAATTCTCCAAGAAGGACTTGTATACTCGGCAGTCCTCGGTAAGGTGTCCCATGTCCTTGTGATATGAACACCTAGTGTTTTGGTTTCTAATGGACGAATATTCCTGCATCCTCGGCGACCATTTGAAGAATGAATCCTTCTTAATTTTGTGTAATAACTTGTAGATGGGCTCTTTGAACACGATATGAACCCCTCTGAAGGAATTCCCCGATGCCCGGACCAAATCTTTCCTAGGAGGGACTCCCTCCTTCTCCTTAACCCTTTTCTTTGGAGCTAAATTTTTTCCTTTGCTCCCTACCAACTCGTCTTCTATCCGGGAGTACTTTTTGATGCAGACCATCAGTTCGCCCATGTCCATTGGTGTCCGTTCCTCAAGGACCTATAAAGATCTGTGTCCCGGGACAAGCCGAGTCTGAAAGAGGCCGTTGCCATGACCTTGGAACATCCTTCTACTTCATTTACCTCTTCCCAATAGCGAGTGGCATATTGACGGAGTGTTTCGCCTTCTTTCCGCTTGAGGGTTAACAAGGATTCGACATCCTTGGGGCGTTTACTTCCTATGATGAACCACGCGGAGAACTGTCTAGTCAGCTCCCTCCAGGACCTTATGCTATTTGGCAGAAGGGTCTTGAACCATTTCATGGCCGTATCACCTAAGCTTATTGAAAACACCAAGTACAATCGCCTATGATCTGAGTGATATAGGGACATCATTTGCTTGTATTGTTGGAGATGAGTCTCCGGGTCGGAACGTCCATCATAAAATTTGAATCGTGGCACCACAAACTTCTTTGGTACCTCCATCTCTATGATGTTTTTGGTGAATGGTGACAAAATGGCTTCGTCATCTGTGTCACCATCGGGGGTGGACTTGTCCATACTCATAGAATCCAACTTGGACTTGAGGTCTGCCCCATCCTTGAGTAGCATGCCCCCGGCTCCTCCGTTCTTTAAGGAGAGGGTTGACCCCTCCTCAGACTCCTCTGCGCCCCGTCGCCCAAACAGTCTCCGATGGAGGTTGTTCCAAGCCAAAGGTTTGGCCCTCTTGGTTGGGACCTCTGGGTCCTGTCCATTTCCCCTCGGGCATTTTGGAGCCTTGGAGCCCCCTGCTCCACCATTAAGACGATTTCTCAAGTCGCGCGACTCCCACCTCCTTTGCAGAGGGCTCCTTAGACGGTCATAAATTTTGAGATCCCCCACCAAAAAATGCAAACTCGTTGAGTTTGTTAAGAACATTCACATTATTTTCCTCTATCTACCTTAATCGATACCCCAACCAATCTTCGATGAGATCAACAAGTTGATGGGCCAAGGGGCCGTCTTTTTACCCCCAAGACTCAGTTCAGTTTGGTGGGTTCTTCTCTAGAATAGACCAAAAAACCCTTGTTGACGCTTTCAACATGATCTTCCATTCTCGATATAAAAGGAGTCGGTACGTCTATCTTTCTTTGCGAGGACACTTTTCTTTCAAATGCGTATTCACTATAGTCACTGTCTCAAGAAAACTTGGTCTTTTCCCCCAAACGGAAAATTGTGCGTGGTGATTTTCGCACAATAAACGAATGGACAGATCTCTCCCTTGGTGAATGCGAGATTCCCTGGAAAGTCAAAGGTCCCATAGTAAATTGATGTGAGAAATGGTATGAGGAGTTGTGATGAATTCCTTTTTTGGCTATCTGATCGCTCTTGACTTATTGAGATGAGCCCTGTCACTCAAAAAGAAAAGTTAGAAGGGCGCCGGAGTGTTTTTCGACGAGACCCCTCCGACGATTAAGTCATTACATGAGAGTGTGGTAGAAAAATCACTGTTTTATTGCTTGGGTGAGAATTTGTGTACGTTCATTTTGAGTTTGTGAGACTATTTAAACCTCTATGGAGCTAATCATTGTGGACAGGTGGGTCCCCTGGGAGGAAGTCCCCTTATTGGCCTATATGGAAGGTGACCTGCGGAGCACAGTCCTTCAACATAGTGTTTTCCTTTCCATGTGGAAAGAAGTTTCTGCATTTAATGCTCGGATCCCCAAGAATTCAATGCTCTCCTTTCGAGATTGGCCGAGCAATAAATGCGTCCTATCCTTCTGAAGGGTCATTCATTGCCTCCCAATTCAGTGCTATGCACCTCGTGCATAACTATTATTGGTTAATGATCTATCCCTTCTGCAATTCTGCTTGGGAAGGGAAGCCTATGACTAGCATCCAACTTCGCTTCTAAGTTACGATAATAGTAGAAATCGCTATTCATACTTTGCCGGCATGGAAGACTAGGCGCCGAGGTGACGTGTTTGGTGATGGTCCCTCAGGATAGAACATACGCCGCAAACACGTGTCAGCGTGGCAATGCTCCGGGTTTCCAACGCCGAGGACACGCGTCAGTTATAGAGAGCTTCGAGGGAATACATGTCGAGGACAAGTGTCAATGTACGCAGCGTCCGGGGGTACCTTTGTGTCGAGGCCATGTGTCACTCGCAGAGGGATTTGAGGGTTACTTATGCCGAGGATACGTGTCGACTCCCTGTTAATTCTCAGAAACGTCCCATCAGAAAACAATCAAGAATGTTAGGATTCCTGGTATCCCAATTCATTTGGAGGCAGATGTCTATTTGGGAAGCCTTGTTAAAGTCAATAATGGTGGTGGTGGGGTGGGGTGGAAGTGGTGGGAAGTAGCAGCAAGTAGAAGAGATAACGATCTGCCTTAACTTGTATTTTTTTACATTGTTTTGCTCCACCTTCCCTGCATTATTTGTAAATGCTAAAATCTGCGTTAATGTTAGTCTTTACATTTTTCTTTTCACATGTAGTTTGAGGAAGAAGTGGACTCTAGTGTTACTACCAATTGAGTTGAGGATCAAACTATATCAATTGTATTAGTTGTTTTATAGACCATTTTGTGCTGCATTTTGCACTTTTTCCAAATAAAAACATCTCTATTTCCATATTCCTTTGAATTCTAATAATGCATGATATGACTAAATTAAATATTCTCAAAAAAAAATTGGGAGGCAATAGAAACTCACATTGTATGAAAAGTCCCCATGAGTAATTTTTTTTTCTCAAAAGTCTGGCCAAACACATTGTTGTCATCGGATTATCTAATATGGAGATCCACAGTTATCCTAACCGGATTATCTAATATTGAGATCCACGGTTATTCTAACAATGGTAGTGAATTGATCACCAAATTTGGTTCAATTAGCAGAATTTTTTGAGAAAATGATTATTATAACATTTCATGGCTAAAAGTTATATTAGTTTTATGCTCTTTGAGGTAGGAAGAACGCAAAGTAGGAGAGATGGAAAATAGAAGGGATACACTTTCTATCCTCCAAGGAAGAAAAATAGGAATGATACACTTTCCTTCCTTTGTGTTTGATAGGAGATGGAAAGTAGAAATAATTAATTTGTTTGTGTTTGGTATTGATGAAAAAAAATAGAAGGATGGAAACAATATACATACATAATTTTACTATTTTATCCTTATATGAGATTAGTGTATATATTATACACTATGATGAGCCCAAAACCAACTGGGCCAGGCCCAATAAATCAACCAAGTCCAAGTCAGTTAAAAGGTAGCCCAAGCCCACTTTATCGATCCGACCTAGTCCAAGATCCAAGGAGCCCGGGAAGATAAGAGCACGTGGGAGATACTATCGGGATGTGCTTTCATGAAGACCAATCATACCTTAATTGTACTTACCAAATAAGTAGTGCCCCTCTCATTCATGTCACCGCCTCACCAAATTTATATATTGTAAGCTCTCTCCACATGGAGAGAAGATATCTAGACACCTTGAGATCTCTCAACTCATCCCTTTACACACCAAGTTTGTCTCTCCTAACCATTGTAATTCTTCCAGAGTATACTCTTTCGGTTACTTTATTCATTAATAAAGAACTCCGACCACCATTGCCGTTTCCCGAGAGTGGAGTAGGTCACCCGGACCGAACCACTATATATCTTTGTGTTGACTCATTATTTACTGTTTTGCCATTGATTGCTTTAGTTATTGTCCATTAATTACACCTCTTCACATACTTGATTGTTGATCTTGCATGAGACCAATTTGTGCATCATCAGTTTGGCGCTGTCTATGGGAACAACTAAGTTTTCTACTACCTTGCTACTCTGTGGCAATCACGACCAGGTCTATGAGTCAACAACCGGGAGACAACAACCCGGCCCCCCGGGAGGAGGTACCACCTCCCCTTGCACCCTCGAAACCATCCACTATGGCGACTCCCGTCGTCGGGCAACAGCTTTTACAGACCATGCAGTCGTTGGTAAAACAGAACCAGCAAATCATTCAGTTGATGCTCGTCCAGGGAGACATTGCCCCTCAGCCCGTAGGAGGAGTACTGCTTGACGAAAACCGTTGTTGTTCCTAACCTCTTAACATCTCCCACAATGTATATATGATGTATGTGTGAGGGGGAGTGTCACTCTCCCTTGGGATGATGTCAAAAGAAAGGGCAACGGAATGGTGGTGGAAATGAAATGTATGAAATGGAATGTGCGAAATGGACAAAAGTGCTCCCCAAGCGCAAGGAGTCTTTTGCTTGTCGTGTTTTACTTGGAATGAGTATTTCAAGGTCGTCTCCTCAGGGAAGGAAATGAATTGTGTGAAGGTGATTTTATAAAATAAAAAGTGTAAAATCATTTGTTGTTGGAGTTGGTTTGTGATTTGTTTTGTGGTGAAATTTGAATGGAAAAAATGTTGGCTAGTCCTAGGGGTCACTCCAATGGAAATACCAATTCAACTCAATTCATTCCTCTAATAGAGCATAGGTGAACGATTGATTCGTGGGAAGTTAGGGACGAGATTGGGTGAGGATCTAAGCATAAACCGTGACAAGTCTACGGAATATCAAAGACTCACTATCTCATCCACTCTCTACCCAGTCAAACCGAACCACCGTACTCTGAGGGAAGGAGAGAAAAAGAGTTGAAATAACATTTCCAAATGGAGGTCTCCTTTTGGACTAGCCAACTAAAAAGCTTAGCTACTCATGCTTAAAAGGGAAACAACAATGAAATGGGAAGACATTATGAAGAAATAAAGATTAAAGCTAAGCATAAAAGAAATGCATCAATATAACTTCGACATACTACAAAAAAGAGCCGATCTTCGACAAAGAATGAGTGAATCACGTTCCACCCTTCACGGCTTTGGTAAAGCTCTAGAAAAGTGGAAGAGTTTCACTCCTCTAAGGGAAGAAGGAAGCTCCAACAATGGAAGTAAAAGAAAACAATACTTAAATTAAAAGAAAGCAATAATTACTTGGCGGGTATTCCACAACCAAGAGATGATAATAAATTAAAAGAAAGCAATAATACAAAAGAAAAAAATAACTACTTGGTGGGTAATCCACAACCAAGAGATGATAATACCATAAAAGAAAGCAATAATACAAGGAAAGTAATAACAACTTGGAGGGTATTCCACAACCAAGAGAGATATAGTAAGCATACAAAGAAAATAACAACTTGGAGAGTTTTCTACAACCAAGAGCTCTAGCAAAAATATATCATGATTCTACAAGCCACAAAGGGGTGGTATTTATAGGCAACCAAAAGATAGCCTTTACAAACTTCAAGGGATAACATTCACAAGCCCAAGGGATGACATTCACAAGCTTCCAAAAATTGTCATTCACAAGCTTCCAAAAGTTGTCATTCACAAGCTTCCAAAAGTTGTCATTCACAAACCTCCAAAAGATGACATTTGGATTACTTTAATCTCTCTTTGTTTAGAGCTTTAATAATTGTCATCCTAGAATTTGTAGCTTTGTCACAATTGGCTCCCCGGTAGTTTGTAGTTTTGACGCATAAAACCCTGAAAAGAACAACAATTAATGCATTATCCCTATTTCACACACTAACCCTTAATAGGTCAATTTTGATTAGTTTAACTTTGTTTTACTAACACAATTGACCTATTAACTTAATTAATTCATGCATTAATTCGGATTAATCACACCCCACAACTTAAACATTACTAGTCCCTAGTAATAAATAACGACATAAAACATCACTTTCGTAGATAACACGATTGCATTTAGCATATGCAACAAGCCGTTAAACCCCTAGGTGATCCCTAGTGGACGAGTTTTGTCTCGTGAAGGTTTCTAGTGAAGGTACCTACAAACTTCTTTTCCTTATATCAAATATTTAAAGCATATTCCTCTATCTTAACTAGTACTGGGATGTCAACAATAATCTTGTCTAACACACCTGAACTAATCACACATGAAACACATCATAGCTTTAAATGCTATTCGAGAGTATTCACCTACACATTTTCTTTCAAAAACTCGCGTGTGTGTGAAATAAACACGTAATTTAAACATTTACACAACAGAGTTCACATTTACTTTGGCTATCCAAATTAAGCTTTGATGCAAAACTCACCAAAGGTGTCTCTCAACAATGAATCACACATTGGTTATCCTGGCATGCTCTCCATGTGTATATGTGAGGTAGAATCTTGTGCACAAAACAAAGTATGCTCACATATAATCAAAAATGAAGTTCATACATGAAAATGAAACAACCTTGGCATAATCTCATGAAAAGAATGTTAGGGCATTTAGATAGCAAAATCAACCTTTCTTGTTCTTTTTAAAAGTATGCATCCCCATGGTTCTCTAGATCATTTAGGACTTTCAAGGGTTGTAATGAGACCTTGGGGTGATATCTAGGTAAATGAAATGAAGGATATATGATAACAAAGAGGTTTGTTCCGAATGAATGACCTTTATTTCAAAAAGATTTCCCTTTTATGGGATTTCTAGGTTAACACCATCACCACACTCTTTGTTTCTTTTCTTTCTTTTCCTTAACCTTTCCCTTTTTTTTTTTTTATTACAACTCTTTTGAATTTCAACATCATTCA
Source organism: Ilex aquifolium (assembly GCA_951799425.1). Classification (NCBI taxonomy): domain Eukaryota; kingdom Viridiplantae; phylum Streptophyta; class Magnoliopsida; order Aquifoliales; family Aquifoliaceae; genus Ilex; species Ilex aquifolium. The sequence continues at coordinate 46,721,403 of OX637392.1, read as the reverse complement.
TCTCTATTGTTTGAATTTTCACACCATACTTCCTTCTCTTTTATGATCTATCATACTCAGTACTAGGAACAACCAAGGTGAGGTAGATTTTATCATTTTGCACTGGCTTGGTCAAATGTGTGGCATGGAAACGAATTTATAATTTAAGGCTCAATCACGGCACTAGGGATAAAATTTCACAAAAAAAGGGCTAAGGCTCAAAACATTTCAAAGATGGCCTAAGATCATTTCTAAATAAGCATGGGGGAGCATTTTTCGTTTCAAGACCAAGTCAATCAACTACCCAAATGCACTCTAACCAAAACAAGCATAATGAGATTATTGAACAAATTTAGAATTTGAAAAATTGTTCCTTGAGTAAATGTAAGCTCCCTCCAACAAGGATTGTCACTAAAAGCTCACATGGGTTCTTACTCATCTCCACTATTCATGTCAAGCACTAAATGTGAACTCAATCCGTAAATTGTCAAAATTACAAGTTCATGGTGCACTTATGGATGAGTTCAAAAGCAAACAAGTATGTGATACTCTTAGCAATAGGATAAACTTCTATAATGTGCTCATGTATTCAAAGTTCAAAATGAGGATCAAGCAATCACAACTCCCACAACAATTAGGATAGAGGAATATAGTTCAATATTAGATACTTTACAACAAAAAAAATGTCCAAAATGTTTAAAATTTTCACATTTCCCATATAGTGACCCTTCCAACTTCTTGTCCCACATAACATGTAAGTCCCGGACTGGCATAGGATGGCGTGTCAGGAAGATCCTTACTCTGCCCATACACTATCCAGTTTAATCGATCGGTCGCACGACCCAAAATTGGTTCAAAACACTGATTATGTTTTTTCATGTGAAATATCCTGCCACATTGGTAACAAGGCGTCCTAGTTCTTTTTTTTTTTTTTTAGTGTCGGCAGGAGCGAATATTCGTGGAGGAATATTCGCAGATCCAACATTGGTATAACATGAAAATGGTGTACTTCACCCCCCAACTTGATTCACGCATTGTCCTCAATGTAACAAAAAGATATGAAATGCAATGAAGGACTGTAGAAAGATGAGTAGGGATAGAGAACACCTTGTATTGGAGCTTTTGACAAAATACCAACATCTGAAGCTAGGAAAAACAAAACTATACAACAAAAGAAAGTAAGTGACATGAAACAAAAATAACATAAATAAATAAAGGCAACTGTACAAAAAAAATAATAATAATATAAATACTAGCTACTCTTTCACCAAATTTGGATACACCGGATCAATTAAATCCTCCTCCACCATCTGTCCTTCGAAACCCTCAAAGAATGACTTAAGCCTTTGGCCATTGACCTTGAATGTCTGGCCATTGTCGGGATTTGTGACATCCACAGCTCCGTTGGGGTAGGCCTTCTTGACAAGATAGGGGCCATCCCAACGGGATCGAAGTTTTCCTTGGAAAATGGATAGACGAGAATTGTATAAAAGCACTTTTTGCCCGGACTCAAATGATTTCCTCACAATGGATTTGTCATCAAAGATTTTGGTCCGTTCTTTTGAAATTTTTGAACTCTCATACGCATCTCGGCGGATTTCTTCCAATTCATTCAGTTCCAACTTTCTCTGCTCACCGGCCATTCTCAAGTTAAAATTCAAGGTCTTAATGGCCCAATAGGCCTTGTGCTCCATTTCAACCGGCAAATGGCAAGCCTTTCCATAAACCAACCGGTAGGGAGACATGCCCAAAACAGTCTTATAGGCAGTACGGTACGCCCATAAAGAATCGGTCAATCTGACTGACCAATCCTTCCTGTTTGGGTTAACCGTTTTTTCCAAGATATTCTTAATCTCCATATTGGCTAATTCAGCTTGGCCGTTGGTTTGTGGGTGGTATGCAGTGGATACTTTGTGTGTAACGTCATATTTAAACATATGCAAATGGCCTATTACAGAAGTGGGATCCACCATCACTGATCATTGCACGAGGCATCCCAAACCTCGAAAAAATGTTCTCTTTGAGGAACTTGACTACGACCCGGTGGTCATTAGTTTTGGTTGGGATAGCCTATGCCCACTTGGACACGTAGTCCACTGCCAGAAGAATGTACAGATAACCAAAAGACATGGGGAATGGACCCATGAAATCGATTCCCCAACAGTCAAATATTTCTATGACAAGGACGGGGGAAAGGGGCATCATATTTCTGCGGGTCACACTACCCAATCGTTGGCATCTGTCGCATGCCTTACAATATGAAACACAGTCTTTAATAAGAGAGGGCCAATAGAAACCTGACTGAAAAATTTTGGCCGAAGTTTTCTTTGCCGAGAAATGTCCGCCACAAGCTTGGGAATGGCAGAATGCAAGGACGTTCCGCTGTTCATTTTCGGGCACGCATTTCCTCATGACCTGGTCTGGGTAATATTTGAACAAATACGGATTGTCGAAGTAAAAATACTTCACGTCTGCCATGAATCGTCTTTTATCCTCCGGGCTCCATTGTGGCGGTATTTGTCCTGTTGCAAGGTAATTACAAATGTCAGCATACCAAGGACAAACTGAATGGATTGAGAGTAAATGTTCATCAGGAAAAGAGTCAGGAATAGGAATATGCTCATTAGTCTCCTGCACCACCAGCCGGGATAAGTGATCCGCCACAACATTCTCAACTCCTTTTTTGTCTTTAATTGTCAAGTCAAATTCTTGTAGGAGGAGGATCCACCTAATGAGTCTTGGTTTCGCATCCTGCTTAGATAACAAGTACTTCAAGGCAGAATGGTCAGTAAAGACAACAATAGGTGAACCAATGATATATGAACGGAATTTATCGAGAGCAAACACTACGGCTAGCAATTCTTTCTCAGTGGTAGTGTAATTCATTTGAGCCTCATTAAGTGTTTTGCTAGCGTAGTGTATGACATGCGGTCGATTGTCCTTCCTCTGACCAAGCACTGCGCCAACCGCGTAGTCACTCGCGTCGCACATGAGCTCGAAAGGTAGATCCCAATTGGGTGGTCGCATGATAGGAGGCGTGACAAGCATGCTTTTTAGTTTTTTAAACGATGCCTCACACTCATCCGACCACTCAAAGGGAATCTCCTTAGACAGTAAATTGGTCAGGGGTCGGGCCAATGCGCTAAAATTTTGAATGAATCGGCGATAAAAACCTGCATGGCCCAAAAATAACCAGATTCCCTTGATAGTTGTCGGCGTGGGAAGGTTGGAGATGGCCTCCACCTTGGATTTGTCAACTTCAATGCCCCTTGCCGATACTATGTGGCCCAATACGATTCCTTCCGTCACCATAAAGTGACACTTCTCCCAATTAAGCACAAGATCCTTTTCTTCACATCTCTCCAATACTCTCTCCAAGTTCTCTAAGCATCCATCAAAGGAATCACCAAACACGGAAAAATCGTCCATGAAGACCTCCAAAATTTTCTCCACCATATCGCTAAAAATCCCCATCATGCACCGTTGGAAGGTCCCCGGGGCGTTGCATAATCCGAACGGCATACGACGATAGGCAAAGGTACCATATGGGCAGGTGAAGGTAGTCTTCTCTTGGTCCTCCAATGCGATCTCAATTTGGTTGTAGCCAGAGTACCCATCTAGGAAACAATAAAATAGGTGCCCTGCTACCCTTTTCAAGACTTGATCGAGAAACGGCATTGGGAAATGATCTTTCCGTGTGCAAGCGTTAAGCTTCCGGTAGTCGATGCAAACTCTCCATCCGGTAATGACTCTTGTAGGTATGAGTTCATTTTCCTCATTTTCAATCACTGTGACTCCGGATTTCTTTGGGACGACTTGTGTGGGGCTTACCCATTTGCTATCCGCAATTGGAAAGATTATGCCCACATCAAGTAGCTTTAACACCTCATCCTTCACTACTTCTTTCATGCTCGGATTCAATCTCCTCTGAGGTTTTCGGGAGGTTTTAGCATCTTCCTCAAGATAGATGCGATGGGTGCAAATTATAGGGCTTATTCCCTTGATATCTGTAATAGTCCACCCGATCGCTCCCTTATGCTTTCTCAATACCCCCAAAAGTTTTTCTTCTTGTTCCATGGTTAGGGTAGAGCTAATGACTATCGGGAAAGTCTCATCATCGCCATGATAAGCATATTTCAAATGTGCGGGCAATGGCTTCAATTCCAATTTTGGATTTCTCTCATCCGAAGGGAAAATTTTCTTCTCTTGTTTAGGTAGCTCTTCAAATGTGGGGATCCACCTTTCCATCCCTTTCAACTCTTCCACCTTTTCTTGATCATCCAACTTCTCCAATTCGACCAATTCTTCCTCCTTGAGTTTCAACATCCCTTCTAACTCCAAGTGCTCCTCAATCAACGTGTCAATTCTATTGACCTCATTTGCCTCCTCGTCATCCCCTGGTTGCCTTGCCAAATTGAAAACGTTAAGTTCCATGGTCATGTTCCCGAATGCCAATTTCATCAGACCATTCCTGTAATTTATCACTGCATTAGATGTAGCAAGGAAAGGTCGCCCAAGTATCACGGAGATTTGGGAACTAAGATTAGCAATAGGATGAGTGTCTAATACAATAAAATCGACTGGAAAATAAAACTTATCAACTTGAACCAACACATCTTCCACTACTCCCCTTGGTGTGCGGATGCTACGATCCGCAAGTTGAAGTGTGATTGAAGTAGGTTTCAACTCCTCAAGCTTGAGTTGTTGATACACAGAGTAGGGAAGGAGATTGACACTTGCTCCCAGATCAAGCAATGCTTGTTCAACCTGGCAATTTCCTATAGTGATGGCAATTGTTGGACAACCGGGATCTTTGAATTTGGGAGGAGTGTTGGTTCTCAGAATGGAGCTCACTTGTTCTGTCAAGAATGCCTTCTTCCGGACATTTAGCCTCCGCTTTACCGTGCATAGGTCTTTCAAAATTTTGGCACATGACGGTATTTGCTTGATGGCATCGAGGAGCGGGATATTGATTTTTACCTGCTTAAACATGTCTAAAATATCAGAATAATTAGCCACCTTGACAGGTGACTTCAAACGATGGGGGAAGGGGGCAGGCATAGGAGGAAAACACAAGCTATCATCAATCACATGTTCATTTTCAATTTGTTCATTTTCTTGTCTTTACTCATTTCACCTTTTTCGGCCACACGTTCCTTGGCCTCACCCTCAATGGACTCTTCTATTGGCAATTGTGCCTTGGGTGGAACCTTTGGCACTATGGTCTTTTCAATTTGTTTGCCACTACGAAGAGTGGTGACCGCCTTGAGATGCTCACAACTCTCTTGGGTGGGCTCAACTGATTCAATCACATTTTGGCCCTTGGGATTTTGTTGTGGTTGAGAGGGGAATTTCCCTTTCTCTTGTTGAGACAAGCCTATGTGATTGGTGATCTTTGTGAGTTGAGCCGAAATGTCCTTATTGAAGGTGGTTTGGCTTTGAATGAAGGCATGGACCACATCTTCTAGACTCCTTTTATGAGGTGGTTGGTAGCTGGAAGAACTAGATGGGCCTTGTTGGGAGAAATTCTGTGGGGGAGGATTGGATTGGTACCCTTGCGGATTGGACTGTGGGTATTGGGAGCTAGAAGCTTGCCCCTGGCCTTGATATTGGGATTGGTACTGACCTTGCTTGGGAGGTGTAGGAGATGTGTATGTATTTGAACCATAGGGGATGGGGTTCTCATTCCTCCAACTGAAATTAGGGTGATCACGATACCCCGAATTATAAGTATTGGAATTTGAAGGAAATGATTGCCTTGGTTGGTTGAAGGCATTGACTTGTTCATGGTATGCTTCTTTAAGTGCCGGAATGCTCGGACACTCCGATGTGGAATGCTCGACACCACCACAAATAGAACATGCCGCCTCGGTTCTTGACACATGAGACACCTCTCGTTTCCTTTCCACCTCAAGGCTATCTACTTTCCTAGACAATTTGGAAATTTGTGAAAGTAGGTCCTCCCGGTCTTTCAAGTCAAATATCCCTCCCCTTTGAGATTGACCACCCACTGGCAATGTCCTAGGTACATCAATTGGATCCCTAACATCCCAAGATTGTGCATTTTCAGCCAATGTACCAAAGTAGTCGAGGGCCTCGTCAGGGTCTTTGTTCAAGAATTCACCATTGCACATCATGTCAATGAATTGTCTATGGTTTGGTGAGATTCCTTCGTAGAAGAAACTCACCAATTGCCACGATTTAAAACCATGATGTGGTATGGATTGAGTCAACTCTTTGTAGCGATCCCAACACTGATAGAATTGTTCATTGGGTTTTTCAGAAAAGTTTTGAATTTCTTTTTTCAAAGAAGTGGTTCTATGAACTGGAAAAAACTTTTTTAAAAAGAATGAAACTATATGGTCCCAAGATAGCATGGTCCGAGGCCCCATGGAATCAAACCAAATTTTTGCCTTACCCTCCACGGAAAAAGAGAACAATTTCATCCTCGCTATCTCTTCCATGTTGTAATTTGGGATAAAGGTTGCAACTATTTCCTCATAAGACTTTAGATGACTATACGGGTTTTCCTTCTCGACCCCATGAAATTTAGGGAGTAGTTGCAACATCCATGATTTGATTACAAAGAGATGAGCTTGGACAGGAAGAACGAGGCATGATGGTGTGGCGCTACGGGTTGGTTGAAGGAACTCCCGCATTGTCCTTGGTGGAGGGTCAAGTTGGATGTTCCCTTCATTCCTAGGTGGGGGAAATTGCACTCGTGGGTTGGGCATCCTAGGTGGTTGCAATCCCCCACCCCTTTGCATATTCGGGTTAGCATCCTCATTATCAAAAACATCGGGAGGGGGATATTGCATTCTTGGGTTAGGCATCCTAGGTTCGGGTAATCCCCCACCCCTTTGAACATTAGGAATGTCTCCCACATTGTCAAAATTTTCACCTGCATCCTCGGTTAGGTCTAGGTCAAGGTTCATGTTGGGGCCCAAGGATTGTCTAACTAGTCGATTTTTTTCGTCTCTACCCCACATGCAACAAAACTATCTGTAATTGAAAATGTAAACAAACAAAAGTATATACAAGGATCAACGTACCTCAGTCCATGATGAACATCACGGGACTTACCTCCGTTGTCCGAAAATCACCTTCTAGGTTCAACGCTTGCCTTCCCCGGCAACGGCGCCAAAAATGTTTGACGAAAACCGTTGTTGTTCCTAACCTCTTAACATCTCCCACAATGTATATATGATGTATGTGTGAGTGAGAGTGTCACTCTCCCTTGGGATGATGTCAAAAGAATGGGCAACGGAATGGTGGTGGAAATGAAATGTATGAAATGGAATGTGCGAAATGGACAAAAGTGCTCCCCAAGCGCAAGGAGTCTTTTGCTTGTCGTGTTTTACTTGGAATGAGTATTCCAAGGTCGTCTCCTCAAGGAAGGAAAGGAATTGTGTGAAGGTGATTTTATAAAATAAAAAGTGTAAAATCATTTGTTGTTGGAGTTGGTTTGTGATTTGTTTTGTGGTGAAATTTGAATGAAAAAAATGTTGGCTAGTCCTAGGGGTCACTCCAATGGAAATACCAATTCAACTCAATTCATTCCTCTAATAGAGCATAGGTGAACGATTGATTCGTGGGAAGTTAGGAACGAGATTGGGTGAGGATCTAAGCATAAACCGTGACAAGTCTACGGAATATCAAAGACTCACTATCTCATCCACTCTCTACCCAGTCAAACCGAACCACCGTACTCTGAGGGAAGGAGAGAAAAAGAGTTGAAATAACATTTCCAAATGGAGGTCTCCTTTTGGACTAGCCAACTAAAAAGCTTAGCTACTTATGCTTAAAAGGGAAACAACAATGAAATGGGAAGACATTATGAAGAAATAAAGATTAAAGCTAAGCATAAAAGAAATGCATCAATATAACTTCGACATACTACAAAAAAGAGCCGATCTTCGACAAAGAATGAGTGAATCACGTTCCACCCTTCACGGCTTTGGTAAAGCTCTAGAAAAGTGGAAGAGTTTCACTCCTCTAAGGGAAGAAGGAAGCTCCAACAATGGAAGTAAAAGAAAACAATACTTAAATTAAAAGAAAGCAATAATTACTTGGCGGGTATTCCACAACCAAGAGATGATAATAAATTAAAAGAAAGCAATAATACAAAAGAAAACAATAACTACTTGGTAGGTAATCCACAACCAAGAGATGATAATACCATAAAAGAAAGCAATAATACAAGGAAAGTAATAACAACTTGGAGGGTATTCCACAACCAAGAGAGATATAGTAAGCATACAAAGAAAATAACAACTTGGAGAGTTTTCTACAACCAAGAGCTCTAGCAAAAATATATCATGATTCTACAAGCCACAAAGGGGTGGTATTTATAGGCAAACAAAAGATAGCTTTTACAAACTTCAAGGGATAACATTCACAAGCCCAAGGGATGACATTCACAAGCTTCCAAAAATTGTCATTCACAAGCTTCCAAAAGTTGTCATTCACAAACCTCCAAAAGATGACATTTGGATTACTTTAATCTCTCTTTGTTTAGAGCTTTAATAATTGTCATCCTAGAATTTGTAGCTTTGTCACAATTGGCTCCCCGGTAGTTTGTAGTTTTGACGCATAAAACCCTGAAAAGAACAACAATTAATGCATTATCCCTATTTCACACACTAACCCTTAATATGTCAATTTTGATTAGTTTAACTTTGTTTTACTAACACAATTGACCTATTAACTTAATTAATTCATGCATTAATTCGGATTAATCAAGTACCACTCCCTCCAATAAGAGAGACGCATCAACCTTTCCACTCCGGGAGCCAAACTGCCCCCCACCGTGGAGCCCAGCGCTAGAACGCCCCTGGACAACGCCCGGGCGACCCTTACCCAGGAGTTCCTGCTCAACGCGCAGGAAGTTCACATGCTCCCCCTCCTCGTGTACCTATGTAGGAGGACAAGGAAGAGAGCCAGTATGTCGATCACGAAAGTCATTACCACAACCCGACGGAGGATGTCCCCAACTAATTTGATGAGAATATCAGAGAAGTGCAAAACCAACTCGGTAATACCCTCAACGCCGTCAAGGCATAGGTGCTGGAGACTGTAGACTACTTGGTAAGGCGTATTGATACCCCGTTCGTTGCAGATATTGTCAATTACCCCTACCCTCGAAGTTCAAGATGCCTACCATCGAGATCTTTGATGGTACCAAGGACCCTCTGAATCATCTTGACACCTATAAGTCCCTTATGCAACTCCACAATGTGCCTGATGAGATCATGTGTAGAGCATTCCCTACCACCTTGAAGGGGTTTACTTGACAATGGTTTGCAAAGATCAAACCCTCCTCAATCCACTCTTTCGCGGAGTTAAGTAGGTCTTTCTTCTCCCACTTCATTGGGGGGCGTCGACACCAGGAGCCTGTTACCTACGTGCTCACCATCAAGCAGGACAGGGATGAAAGCCTTAGAAGCTACCTCACTCGTTTTAACGAGAAAGCTCTCCAGATCGAGGAGAGCCAGACGATAACGTAGCCCTAGCCGCCTTTATTGCTAGTTTGCGCTCCTCTAGCTTCATGTTCTTCGTCCTCAAGAAGCCGCCCTCCAGCATGGCCGAGCTGCTGTCAAGGGCACAAAAGTACATAACGCCGAAGATGTCACCAAGGCCATACGAGGTGAGTCCTCCCACGGGGGCGAGAAGAGGAAGGACCCCCCTGAGGATAAGCGGGAAGTAGAGAAAAAAAGAAATAGGGACAGAGAGAATCTCTGTCAAGGACCGTCTAGGTCCCTCGCCTCTCAGAGAGCGACAAGCCTTCATGCCGCTCAATGCTTTCGTGGAGCATATCCTGTTCCAAATACAGGATGACCATACCGTACACTGGCCAGAGAAGATGAAGACCGCCCCAAACTGGAGGAGCCTGAACAAGTACTGCCGCTTCCATCGTGACCACGACCATGACACTGACGACTGCTTTGATCTTAAAAGGCAGATCGAGGAGCTCATACAGCGTGGCCAGTTGAGGCAGTACGTTCACCTGGCAGGGACTAGGACGACAGAGAATGCCAGCAACCCCTCGAAGAAATCCAGACAATCTCCTGAGGGCTAGGAGGAAGAGGCAACTCCAACTCCACCAAGAAAGTCTTGGCCCACCCATGGGACACCGAGTACCTGAAGATTTTATATATCATTTATTGTTTCAATTGATTTATTTTGTTATTTATTATTTTATGAAATAAAAATTCTGCGAGGATTATTATGCCCATAACTGTCTTGTTTTCATTTCATGAAGTTTGTAGACAACTTACAAGATAAAGAACATGACCTAACAACAAGGTAGACAAAAAGACGAAAGTCGTCATATTCCGGACGATCAGTTACTACTCCCCGAGCCACTACCATCAAGGCTCTCTCCGTCATCGTCTACCCCTGGTGCCTCATATGGGATGAAGCCAGAAAAATCAATAGTAGGGAAAGCTGCCAAGTCGTTCGTAATCATTAATAAAGGTGCCTACAATGGCTCTCTCTCAACAGCCTCCCTCCTCATCTCCATCTTAATGGAATAAGCCTCTGTCACGGCAGCCATCTCCCGAGACTATACGAAGCTCAGCCTCAGCTCCTACGGCCCTCTCACGGACGCTTGCAGCTATGAATCTGCTCTCGCTCAGGTAGTCTCCTTCCAAGCCTTTGCCAAGACATCCATCTCTCGAGACTATACGTAGTTCGGCCTCAGCTCCTGTGGCCCTCTCACGGGATGCTTGCAGCTATGAATTTTCTCTCGTGCAGGTAGTCTCCATACAAGCCTCTGCCACGACAACCATCTCCCGAGACTATGCGTAGCTCGGTCTCAGCTTCTGCGGCCCTCTCACGGGACACTTGCAGCTATGACTCTGCTCTCGCGCAAGTAGTCTCCTTACAAGCCTCTGCCACGACAGCCATCTCCCGAGACTATACGTAGCTCGGCCTCAGCTCCTGCAGCCCTCTCACGGGATGCTTGCGGTTATGACTCTGCTCTCGCGTAGGTAGTCTCCTTACAAGCCTCTGCCACGACAACCATCTCCCGAGACTATATGTAGCTTGACCTCAGCTCCTGCGGCCCTTTCATGGGACGTTTGTAGCTATGACTCTGCTCTCGCGCAGGTAGTTTCGTTATAAGCCTCTGTCACGGCAGCCATCTCCCGAGACTATACGTAGCTCGGCCTCAAGAGGTGTTACTCTCTCACGAGACAACCTCAGCTTCTCTCAGCAGCCCCCGTGTCTGCCTCTCAGTTACCAGATGCCTGAATGCCTCTCCAAGCTTGAACGTCCTTGAAAAAGGCAGAAAAAAGTGGCAGCCGCCTGCAAGCATTCAAAAAGCAGAACATGAAGAAAAGGAGGCGAGTACAAAATCAAAGTTGAGAAGAAAGACATACCATGGAAGACTCCTCCATCCTCGGGAATCAAAGACCTCCAAAGCTGCTCCTTGACCAAAGGCAAGTCAAAGCATTGACACCGAGCCACTACTAGAAGTAGGACAGCTATGTGGACCTACAGTCCTAGTAGAAGATCGCACTGGAGTCTCAACTCCTATAATGGTACAAGTGCTAGCTCTGGTACACACATGAGTCACAATCTGAGAAGGAGTGGGGGCACCACAGGGTCCCATCTCCTGGTCTCCGTCATTTCCCTATCAACAGGGCGCCTGTAACCAGACACGCTGTAGGCGCCTCACTACTGGCCTACTGGGCGCCTCCCTACTTGGCCCCGGCCTACGGGGCGCCTCCATATTGGGCGCTGGCCTACTGGTCGCCTCCTTACTGGGTGCTGGCCTACTTGGCGCTGGCCTACTGGGCGCCTCCCTATTGGGTGCCTCCCTACTTGGTGCCGGCCTACTTGGAGCCTCTCTCCTGGGCGCCTCCCTACTTGGCTCCGGCCTACTTGGTGCCTCCCTACTTGACGCCGACCTCATGGGAGCCTCCCTTGGTGCCGCCTGAGCCTTGGGCATCGCCTTCCTCACGTTGGGCGCCTTCTATGATGCCACCCATGCCTTCTCCGTTACCAGCTTCTTTCTTCTTTGTGGGATCACCATTGAAGTCCCCTCGCACCTCCTTTAAGCTCCTAGTACTCATTGTCTCACTTTGATTTGGAGAAAAATGGAGTTGGGAAAAAATAACTTCTAAGAGAAGCCTCTACAGAAATGGCTTCTAGGAGAAGCCTCACAAGAAAAAAATATATATATAGAAGGGGAAATGAGATGAGGAGACTAAAGGCCTCTATATATAGGCACAATTTTTCAAGACCCAGCAAAAGGAATGCCAAAAAATGCAAAAAACACCCAATGTCAGTAGATTCAACAGAGTCTCTGAAGAGGAAGAAGATATGTCGTGGAGAACAAGAAAACCTTTGAAGAAGAAACTCATGCCCTTAACCCATCTTCTCACACCAACAATCGGAGGCTTGGGGCATGAGGGGCAAATGATGAGCCCAAAACAACTGGGTCAGGCCCAATAAATCAACCAAGCCCAAGTCAGCTAAAAGGCAGCCCAAACCCATTTTATCGATCCGACCTAGTCTAAGATCCAAGGATCTCGGGAAGATATGAGCATGTGGGAGAGATACTATCGGGATATGCTTTCAGGAAGACCAATCCTACCTTAATTGTACTTACTAAAGAAGTAGTGCCCCTCTCATTCACGTCACCGTCTCACCAAACCTATCTATTGTAAGCTCTCTCCACATTGAGAGAAGAGGTCTAGACACCTTGAGACCTCTGAAATCATCCCTCTGCACACCAAGTTTCTCTCTCCTAACCATTGTAATTATCCCGGAGTATACTCTTCCGGTTACTTTATTCATCAATAAAGAAATCCGGCAACCGTTGCCGTTTTCTGAGAGTGGAGTAGGTCACCCGGACCGAACCACTATATATCTTTGTGTTGACTCATTATTTACTATTTTTTCATTGATTGATTTATTTATTATCCATTAATTACACCCCTTCACATACTTGACCAATTTTGTACATCCTCACACTATGTCATTATGGTATACGCATCATGTATTTTAACAGACACAAATAACATAAAAATATATCTATTTTTATTTAAAAAATAAAAAATGCACACACTAATATACAAACAAACACACACACACACACACACACACACACACAGTGTTAACACATAATGTAATTCCTTCGATTGGATTGGTATGAGTTTGGGTTTGGGTGCTTAATGTAAATAAATAATTAGTTAAAGGTAAAAAAGTAAATAACATATTTTTACCTAACACGAGTACCATTTTCCTCATTTTCCACCCAATTTTTGAGGAATTGATTTTGGTGAGTTAAAAGGAAAGTTCATCCATCCACTTTTCTATCATTCCTATTTTTCTTCCTAACCAAACATGATGTTTTATTTATCCCTTCAATTTTTCATCATTCTATCGTATCAAACGAAGCATTAGTGTTTTTAGGTACTAGTAAGAAAGGGTTCAAACAGTTCAACAGTGGTGGAACCAGTACTACGATCAATAGAAACCAGTTCCTCATGTCTGGTACAGGTTCTTCACACACTAAGTCAATTCGTGAAGTCCCAGGTTTTCATTCCTTGGCCGTGAAGCTACTTCCATCCACTTGCACAACTTGAGGGGCGGCTCATACTTCGTAGGCAAGGCTTTTGATTGGATGAGTGCACCTCCAAACAACACATGAACACTTCCATTGGTCGACATCGGCGGAGGAGACTTCTTTGGGAAAGCTTCCACCATCCATACCACCCACCTTAGCCAATGAGGAGGAAGGATGGAGATGCCACTATATATGCACACTCCTTCATACATAGGGGGAGGGAGGTTTTAGCTTCTGAGTTTTAGTTTTGAGTTTTGCTTGAATTTTACATTGTGAGAGTTTTGCCAATTACGGAGAAGATAACAGGACGGATTTCTATTTCATTTTCAAACCTCTATTTGCAAGGTCGGCCCAAGGCCTAGATAGCTAAGTTGCTTACCTAGGGCCCAAATTTTAGAGGCCCCCAAAAATAATTATTCTTAGTATAGTAGGCCTAATTTTTTATTTTGCCTTTTACATATAATTCAAATATTTAGGGTTCAAATTTTAAAGTTTAAATTAATATCTAATTTTGTTAGGTCTAAAATTACTCTTTACTTGGTTAAGCCTAAATTTTAGAAGCCTCTATAAAATTTACCCCTTTAGTATAATAGGCTTTTTTTTTTTTTTTTTTTTTTTTTTTTGTATTTTAGATATTATTTAAATTTTTAGGGCCCAAATTTTAATATTTTAAATCAATATCTAATTTTTTTAGGTCAAAAATTACTCCTTCGTGTGAGCTTTTATTTAAGTTTTTCTAACTCTTTTAAGTGTATTTATAATTGTATTCCACTTACTCACAGAGAAAATTTATATACATTATTTCTTGTGGCAAAAATCTATAAAATTGGTTTCTTTTTTGTCGTAGTATAAATTTCCAGTCCAAATAATTTGTGCTAATTGTATGTTATCAAAGTTTTGTACTTCATGCGTACACATAACTCATGAGTAAAGAATGATTCTTTGTTATTTTAAAATTATTCTTTGCTCACATATTTTATCTTTAAATTACTTGTTCAAAATTTAAATTGATAAAATCTTATTTACGATTAACTAAGATTAAATGAATTAATTATATTAACCATTGAAAAAGATTTATTGTCAAAACTTAAATATAAAAACTTGGTCAATATTTTGCATTTCAAAAAATAATTTTTTAAAATAAATAAAATTATAGTAATTAAAAATATAATATACTAATAGACAAAATATTAATAGGGCTTGATATAAATTTTCGCCTAGAGCCCAGCTTTACCTTAGGCAGCCCCTGTCTATTTGTATGGTTTTTTCTTGTATTTGAACTTAGTGTTTTGAAACTATTCTAGTGAAGATTACTTCTTTCAATCTTGTTGCTCATTTTCATTAGTTTTACATGTTGTTTATTACCGATTTCGACTTGATGGGTTTTACTTCCGGGATGAGTAAAGCTTGGAAATCATTTCTACATCTAAGTGCTTATCACTCAAGCTTTCATTCCCTATCTTCAAAGCTACATATGATGTAAACTTGGTTTTTGTTGAATATTTTTCATTTGAGTAAGTTTGAATACAACCTTGGATGAGTTAATATTGAGAATAAAAACGCTTGATTATGTTGAGTTGATTCTAGAGGATTAGCCGACTGTTTTCTTCTCTAATTTGATACACTAGAATCAATTCCTCCATTTTCTACAAATCAAAGGATTTCTACTTTTTGTTACACACACATCACCAATCGGATTACCTTTGTTCCTTGATGAGACGACCTCAAATTTCTGAGTTATTACATTGCACAACTTTCTTACGCTTGGGAAAAAAACATTACAACATTTTAAAGAAGTTAGATCATGCATTATTGGATAACAAATAAAAGAGAGATTGGGATCGACAAGCAGTCCAAAAATGCAATGCAAGATCAAAAAGTGTCGTGAACTACCCAATATCATAGGGTTGTCGTCGACTGTACAAATAAAGGCAAACCACATCTCATTGGATAATATGATAGTCATTTTACACAATCATGGAAGTTGCACTGTCGTCCATCGCTTCTTCTCCTTTCTCAGTTTCCTTTTCTCTATCTCTGTTAATATTATATCAACATTAGGCAACATATTTATATTATGTTTTTTCACTCGAAATAATAATTTTAATTTATAACTTTGATTTAGTATATACATTCAAAATGATTTTTATTTCACAATGACCCTAGTTTTATGCAATAACAAAATAATCCCATAATAATCTCAACTAGCCTTGTCCTAACATTTTTAGGGTTGGCTACATAAATTTTATTTCGTCATTGTGTTCTATCATGGGCCATACTCTATTAAATCATAATCTATCATGTATTTGTTTACTATTTTACTTAAAGTTAATTTTGGCCTACCTGTACTCTTACACTTACTATAAATAGTTATTATATCACTCTTTCTCACCGGTGCCGTAGTAGGCCGTTTATAAATATGTCCAAACTACCAAAGTTAATTCTTTCGTAATTTACCGTCTATAGGAGCTACCTCTACTTTTTCACGGATATGATTATTCCTAATTCTATCTTTTCTAATTTTATCATACATCTATCTTAACATTCTCATTTCCGCCACACTCAATTTGTAAACGTGTTATTTCTTATGGTCATTCTATAAAACTTTCATTTTAACTTAAGTGGTATGTGTCTATCACACAATACCTTGGATGCATTCCTCCATTTAGTCAATCCCGCATTAATTGTATTAGTAATATCATCATCAATCTCACACTTTATAAATAATAGACCATAAATACTTAGAATGTTCACTTTTCAGTATCTCTTGATCTTCAATTTTTGCTACTTCATGATTTGAAGTCCTCTTTGTACTAAAGTTACACTCCATATACTAAGTCTTAGTCATATTCATCCTAAATCCTTTTGATTCCAGAGTTTGTCACCATATTTCTAAATTATTATTAATTCTTTCTTTAGTTTCATCAATTAATACAATATCATTCGCAAATAACATAACCCATGGAGGCTCATCCTGAATATCTCCAGTCCATTCATCCACAATCAATGCAAAAAGATATGGACTCAAAACAGAACCTTTATGTAAGCCTACAGTTATTTAGAAACTCATTAGTCTCTCAATATACCTACGAGTAATTTTTTTCTTATATAGAACCTTCCATAAAATATCTCGAAGAACTCGATCATATGCCTTCTTTAAGTTTATAAAAACCATATGAAAATCCTTGTTTTTCTCCCTATATAGTCTCCGAAGTAAGTCTATAGCTTCCATAGTTTATCTTCCGGGCATAAATCCAAACTAATTCTCAAATACCGTTGTTTCAAACCTCAGTCTTTGCTCAATTAATATGTCCAAAGGTTTTATTGTATGACTCATTAGTTTAATACCCCCATCGTTTGTGCAACTTTGTATATCTCCCTTATTCTTATATATGGGTACTAAAAATACTATTCCTTCACTCATCAGGCATTTTATTAGTCATTATAATTTTATTGAATAATTTAGTTAACCATGATATCTCAATATTCCCTAGACACTTCCAAACCTCAATAAGTATAATATCTGGTCCTAAAGCTTTTCATGTCTTCATTTTCTTTAATACCTCATTTACGTCTGACATCCTAATTCTACAAAAAAAAAATGTATTTTCCCTAATCTCCCTATGATTTATATATTCCTCAATGTCCAAGCTTCCTATATGATCTTCATTTAATAACATTTCAAAGTAATTATTCCACCTTTCTTTAATTTCCTTGTTTTGTACTAAGACTTTAGAGTCTTCACACTTTATACATTTAATCTGATTAACATCTCCTATTTTCTTTTCTCTTACTTTAGCAAGTTTATATAAAAAAAATTCTCCATCCTTTGTTTCTAGTGTATAGTAGAGATGATCATCATGCGCTTTGTATTTAGTTTCTTTTACCTTTTTTTTATTTATTAAATGATGCACACGTGCGTTGTACATGAACCATTTTATATATCAGATATTGTAAATTAAAGCCCTGCACCCCTTTCTCCGAAATCCACATCTTTACTAAATTGACAATTAATTAGTTAATAATCAAGTTTTACAAGAAAATCACAAAAATATAGGCTAAAATAAAGTTATTTTGTCCTCGTGTATATATACATGAAGTTTGAAACAAGCTCAAGCGAGAGATAATATGAACCCATGACATATTTTGTCCTCATGATAAAAGGTAATTAAGACAAAATACAGACTATACAAAAAATTTGCAACATGCTCAAGAGAGAGACATTATGAACCCATGGCATATATAGTCAAAGAAAGAGATTCATCTCTGATGCAATATATACTCATGTTGTTCAATCTAAAAATCTTCAACACCACCACATGAATTGCAAAATTTTCTAATTGTAAAATTTGCAACACCAAGATAATTAATTTCTCTTCGAGGCTAAAGTTTAGATGAATTAAGCATTAAATTTTATTCCTTTCATCAAAATGGCTACTCCCCGATCAAATCTTGTACAAGTGCAAACACCAATTAATTAGGAGTGCATGTAGTTGAGAAATTAACTCATTAAATACTGTATGAGCTGCTATTTCTAAAAAAAACATACACTAAGTGCAAACCAAAGGCTGATTGGAGCAATACAATCCAATTACTTAATTTGTCTATAATGACTTCAGTAAATCACCAATTTCAAGAGTTATAAAATACACATAGGCAAATATGCAACAGGATAGAAGGATAATAATCATACAATCAGACCCAAAAAAAAAAAACACATAATGCGAAAAATCAAGAAGATCAAGGAGCATAACATAGCAATTGTATATTAACAAAATAATGTAATATGAATTAACCCAGCATCAGTACCAAGGTACTTAACATCTTCTTTGAATTACTTGTTGGAGTAAAATTAAATATATGGGCTTATATATTAAATAAATGTGAATTATAGGCTATCAAATAAAGTTAGGCTAATTAAAGTGATTAATTAAGTTTTGGGGCCTTAATTAATATATTATAAAGTGTGGGCATTAATGTGTAGAGACAAGCGTAATTTCTATTTTTATGATGGGTTAAAATAGAAAATACGAACAGACGCGATTGTTTACGAACAGGCGTGACTGCTTATAAACAGACACGATTGTTTATAAATAAGGGTCATGGTCCCCAGATCACATGATGATGTTTTTCTATTCTTCTGATTCCCATTGTCAGAGAGAAATTTAAGACAGAAAACAAAAGTGTAGATCTGGAAGATCATCAAGCCTCAAACTCGATATTTCAATCTTGTGTTATGGATTCAGGTACGCTTCCGCAAATCCAATATTTTAATTCTTGATGATTCAATATGAATGTTCCTGTTTATGTGATGGTTTTCACATAATGAAATTAATCTTACAAGTGGTATCAGAGCCCATATCATGTTGAATTGTTGAGAATAAGTTAAGAAAAATTTATTTTTTTTTAGGGCCGAAAAAATATTTTTTCGAAAAGTTTAATATTTCTGGAAATATTTATTCTACATCTCATTACGAGTCCAACGATATAAATATCATAATTTTTTGGACATACGGTTGATTTTATATGTTTTTTTAAAGGTTTAAGAGAAAATATAGAATCTGGTACTGTTTTGTTCTATTTTTTTTCTTGGTTCCGAATCTGTGAAGAAGAAGACCTACGACGTAGTTTCGGTTGTATTCGTAAGATGCATATAGTTTTATATTTATTCAGACGTGTCTATTCATAAACGGTGCGCTGGTTCGGTGGCATTTGGTGCAGTTGTTTGCACCGCGAGGTCTTTGGTTTGAATCTTGGTCCGAGTATTTTGTTTCTATATATTTTTCCTTGTTTTAAAAAAAATAAAAGGGGACCTTGATTGTTGAGATTTGATCACTGGACCTATGGAGTGGAAACTGCAGTTGACCACCATTAAGGCAAAGCCAATTTATTATTAAACTTGCTTATTTAAATATAAATATGTTAAAGTTACAGTGTATTTACATTCAAATATTGGTGTTTAAATATATATTTTGAGATAAATTAATTGAAACAATATGTCACCAAAGTGACCACTTTTGTGAAAATTAATATTACTTCAAAATATAACAAGATTATGTGCATGTAACTTATGTGAATATTAATCGGCCCAAAGGAAAATTAATATTTAACAGAATTGCATGTACACCTGTGGTAATAAGCGCGTGATGATTATTTGGTTTTACATATAAATAATAAATCGGCCCAAAGGAACATTTATTATTTGATATGTTCTTATTATCAGTGTTTGATTACTACACCAAGATATCACTTACAAGTTAATATTTTTTATCCAAAGATAAAATATTAATAGAGTGTCCGGTATCTTGAGATGGGATTTGCCTTTATTTGAATTTATTTTTGTTTTGAGGCTTATGTGAGTTTGTTTTGCTTGTTTATTGTTCTCTGATTCAGCTATTAGTTCTGCTTCTAACATTAATGCCAGCATTAATTCTGTTCCTATGCTAAATGGCACAAACTTTAAGACATGGCATGAGAACCTCCAAATAGTTCTCGGTGTCATGGATCTGGACCTTGCGTTAAGGGTTTCTTCTCCTGCACCTCTTACTGATGAAAGTTCCTCTGATGAAAAGAGGGATATTGAAAGGTGGGAGAAGTCAAATCGCATGTGTTTGATGATCATTAAGAAGGCCATTCCAGAAGCATTCAGGGGCACAATATCCGAAACGATAAAGACAGCCAAAGAGTTCCTAGAAGAAATTAAGAATAGATTTGCCAAGAATGAAAAGTCTGAAACAAGTACACTTTTGGCAAATCTCATCTCAATGAGATATAAAGGTAATGGGAACATTAGGGAGTACATTATGGAAATGTCTCATCTCGCTTCAAAGTTAAGAGCACATAAACTTGATCTCTCTGAGGATTTGCTTGTGCATTTGGTTATGATATCTCTTCCCACACAATTCAGTCAATTTAAGGTGAGCTACAACTGCCAAAAAGAGACTTGGTCTCTTAATGAGCTCATTTCACATTGTGTGCAAGAAGAGGAAAGGCTGAAGCAAGAAAAGATAGAAAGTGCTCATTTGGCTAGTACTTCCAAGTATAAAGGGAAGAAAAGAAAGAAGGATACAGAAGCTGCAGAGGTTCCATATCAAAAGAAACAACATAAAGAAAAGAATGTTGATGGTTGTTTTTTTTGTGGAGCTGCGGGACATAAGAAGAAGCAATGTACCAACTATCATGCTTGGCGTGCAAAGAAAGGTACACTTCTTAATCTAGTTTGTTCTGAGGTTAATTTGACTTCGGTACCTAAACACACTTGGTGGATAGATTCTGGTGCAACCACTCACATCAGTGTGTCTATGCAGGGCTGCTTGAGCTGCCGAAAGCCAAATGATGGTGAAAGATCCATCTTTGTAGGCGATGGCAAGAAGGTCGAAGTTGAAGCAATTGGGACATTTAGGTTATTATTAAAGTCTGGTACTTATTTGGATTTGAATGAGACATTTGTTGTACCGTCCTTTAGACGGAATTTGGTTTCTATTTCTGTATTGGACAAATTTGGTTATTCTTGTTCTTTTGGAAATAATACATTTAGTCTTTTTCAGAATTCAAATTTGGTTGGTACTGGTTCTTTATCTTATGTAAATAACCTTTATATGCTTGATACAGTTGCTTCATATCATGAAACCTTGCAATTAAGTACTCGAGGTGTTAAAAGAAAATTAACCAACGAGAATTCCTCATCATTATGGCATAAGAGATTAGGTCACATCTCCAAAAGGAGAATTGAAAGACTTGTGTCAGATGGGATTCTAGATTCCCTTGATTTTGCAGATTTTGAAATTTGCACAAATTGCATAAAGGGAAAACAAACAAACATAAGGAGATTTGGTGCCAACAGGGTTACAGATGTCTTAGAACTGATACATACAGATATTTGTGGGCCATTTCCTACGATTTCATGGAATGGCCAACAATATTTTATCACGTTCATAGACGATTTTTCGCGTTATGGCTACCTTTATCTCATTCATGAAAAGTCCCAATCACTGGACATGTTCAAATCGTTCAAAGTTGAAGTTGAAAATCAACTCAGCAAAAGGATTAAAAACGTCAGATCTGACCGTGGTGGTGAATACTATGGTAAGTATGACGGTTCAGGTGAACAACGTCCGGGACCATTTGCTAAATTCCTAGAGGAGTGCGGTATCGTCCCACAATACACCATGCCAGGTTCTCCAAGCATGAATGGTGTTGCTGAAAGGCGAAACAGAACGCTCAAAGACATGGTAAGGAGTATGATTAGTCATTCTAACTTGCCAGAATCACTCTGGGGTGAAGCATTAAAGACTACAGCGTATATCCTTAACAGAGTACCAACTAAAGCAACTGCTAAAACCCCTTATGAACTTTGGACAGGCAAGAAGCCTAGTCTGAAGCACCTACGCATTTGGGGATGTCCAGCTGAAGCAAGGCCTTACAGACCACATGAAAAGAAACTGGATTCAAGAACGGTTAGTTGCTATTTTATTGGATACTCCGAAAGATCCAGGGGTTACAAATTCTATGATCCTACTACTAGATCAATTTTTGAGACGGGAAACGCCCGGTTCTTTGAGGATGTTGAGTTTGATGGGGGAGATATGGATAGGGATTTTGTTTTTGAAGAGGAATATGTTGATATTCCCACAGCTGTTATTGACATTGATCAGGCTCCTATACCTGACATTGTTCAAGAAGCAGATCCAAATCAAAACAATATCCAAGAACCTCCCGTTCCAGAAGAACAAACTCTACCTCCTCCAGAACCTACGCCATTAAGGAGATCCACTAGAGAAAGGAGAAGTGCAGTGCCAGATGATTACATTGTATTTCTCCAAGAACATGAGTTTGACATTGGTGCGGTGGAAGATGATCCAATCAACTTCCGTCAAGCCCTGGAAAGTTCTAAATCTCAAGAGTGGATTGATGCCATGAATGAGGAGATAAAGTCCATGAAGGACAATGACGTTTGGGATCTTGTCACATTGCCTGAAGGTGTGAAACCCATTGGTTGCAAATGGATATTTAAAACCAAGAGGGATTCGAAAGGTAATGTGGAGAGATACAAAGCTCGTCTTGTCGCTAAAGGCTATACACAAAAAGAAGGCATCGATTATAAAGAGACTTTCTCTCCGGTTTCATCGAAAGACTCTTTTAGGACAATAATGGCACTTGTGGCGCACTTTGACCTTGAGCTTCATCAGATGGATGTTAAGACTGCATTTCTCAATGGTGACATTGATGAAACAATCTATATGGTGCAACCAGAAAATTTTGTGTCGGGAGATGCAAAGAAGATGGTTTGCAAGTTAAAGAAATCCATCTATGGGCTTAAGCAAGCTTCTCGTCAATGGTATTACAAGTTTCATCAAGTTATCATTTCGTTTGGTTTTGAGATGAATATGGTTGATGATTGTATATACCATAAGTTCAGTGGGAGTAAGCATATTTACTTGGTTTTATATGTTGATGACATATTGCTTGCCACCAACGATATAGGCATGTTGCATGAAACCAAGAGATTTCTATCAAAGAAATTTGAGATGAAAGATCTTGGTGATGCTTCTTTTGTGTTAGGTATACAGATACATCGAGATCGCTCTCGGGGTATACTTGGTTTATCACAAAAGAATTATATCGAGAAAATTCTTAAAAGGTTTGGCATGCATGATTGCAAACCAGGTGACACCCCTGTGGCTAAGGGAGACAAATTTAGTCTCAGTCAATGCCCCAAGAATAATTTTGAGATTCAGGAGATGCAAAAGATTCCTTATGCGTCAGCAATAGGAAGTCTGATGTATGCTCAAGTATGTACGCGTCCGGATATTGCGTACATTGTTGGCATGTTAGGCAGATACTTAAGCAATCCTGGAAAGGATCATTGGATAGCAGCCAAGCGAGTCATGAGGTACTTACAGAGAACAAAAGACTACATGCTCACTTATCGAAAGTCAGATCAGTTAGAGATCATTGGATATTCTGACTCCGATTTTGCTGGATGCCGAGATAGCATGAAATCTACTTCATGCTATATCTACTTACTTGCTGGAGGTGCTATATCTTGGAAGAATGTTAAACAATCTATTGTAGCTTCTTCCACCATGGCAGCTGAGTTTGTAACTTGTTATGAGGCGTCCAATCATGGAATATGGTTGCGAAATTTTGTCACGGGGCTGCGTATTCTGGATGGCATTGAAAGACCACTTAAGTTATTTTGTGACAATAAATCAGCAGTACTATATTCCAACAACAACAGGAGTTCGACGAAGTCAAAATTTATAGACATCAAATTCCTAGTTGTCAAAGAAAGAGTTCAGAGTGGACTTATATCTATAGAGCACATTGGGACAAACTCCATGATTGCAGATCCACTAACTAAGGGATTACCACCCAAGGTCTTTCATGAGCACACTACTCATATGGGTGTGGTTTCTTTTCAGGATATGTCGTTTTAGTGGGAGTTTGTATTTTAGATGCTTTTATAGATACATTTATTATGGATATTATGGTTATTTACTGCAGTAAAGTATTCAGTTTTCATTCACTCTGATTTAGTATGGTTTGATCTCACTAAGGTTTAAGGAGGACCAGTTGGAAATAGGCATGTTAAGATCACATTACATGAAATTTCCATGCTACACATCCACACTTGATCTTTGTCATTAGTTGCATTGATATATGTGATCATTGATGGGTCTAGTTACGAAATATGTAATGACGATCGCTTTGGTTCTGTATTGATGTGGTTAATGGACAAGATTGTTAAAATATATAAAGTTTTGATAGCAAAACTCATGAGCTCATAAAGTATAATTCACATTTATAAAGTTATATATATAGCCCAAGTGGGAGATTGTTGGAGTAAAATTAAATATATGGGCTTATATATTAAATAAATGTGAATTATAGGCTATCAAATAAAGTTAGGCTAATTAAAGTGATTAATTAAGTTTTGGGGCCTTAATTAATATATTATAAAGTGTGGGCATTAATGTGTAGAGACAAGCGTAATTTCTATTTTTATGATGGGTTAAAATAGAAAATACGAACAGACGCGATTGTTTACGAACAGGCGTGACTGCTTATAAACAGACACGATTGTTTATAAATAGGGGTCATGGTCCCCAGATCACATGATGATGTTTTTCTATTCTTCTGATTCCCATTGTCAGAGAGAAATTTAAGACAGAAAACAAAAGTGTAGATCTGGAAGATCATCAAGCCTCAAACTCGATATTTCAATCTTGTGTTATGGATTCAGGTACGCTTCCGCAAATCCAATATTTTAATTCTTGATGATTCAATATGAATGTTCCTGTTTATGTGATGGTTTTCACATAATGAAATTAATCTTACATTACTCATTTCCCTGCTCGGGTACCCTTGAATGCCTTTGTACACGGTTGTCGGCCCATCATCCCTGTTAGCTAGGAAATCTTGGATGTCATTCAATGAACAATGAATTAGAGAAAGAACTCACCATTGTATTTGATTTCAGTGGTAGAAGTAGTCTTGGGCGGCTGTAATTTTCTAACAATCTATTGTTTTATGTTCTATATAAACTCAAACAATACTAACCAAAAAAAAAAACCCATTATAGGTTGAAACCCATTAAAATTTTGAGAATTATAAGGATTTAACTTACCAAAACTGGGCGAATGAATATCATGTCATTCAGTGTCTCATCCAAGAGAGTTTGTTTGATTGACACCGCAGTTTTGATCGGTACACTAAATTTACTATTTGTATAATACACAAAGTGCATAATTGAACTTCTTACCTTTGAAGATAAGTAGTATAGGAAGAGTCCACAATCGGAATGGAACATGATATTTTGAGTCTTAAAAATCATGAGAATGAATCCAGAAGAGTCAAAATGAAAAAAAAAAAAGGCATAGTCATGAATTATGAGCTGGTATTACCTAGCCAACTTCTTATTCACAACTCTCAAACCCGAAAGATCTTGAGTAGAAAATTTGCCCAAGCCAATGTGAAAGCATTGTCATGCGGATTTATCTGGATCAAACAAAAAGGTCATAGGAAACATTTTATTATGGGAAATGCTATTTGGACCTTATTTGGGGACCTAATGATGTATAACCATTGAATTAGTTGTGGGCTTCATCTAACATTAGAACTCACAATTAATTCAATGGTTACATTGAAGTCACATTATTAAATCTCTAAATAAAGTCGCTAAATAAGATCTCTAAAGCATTGCTCTTTTATTATTAGAACTTGAGACCAACCAAAAGGTAAAGACGATTTTATTAGATGATTAACCGGTACATTCAATGCAATTCAATTCCTAGAATTCATTTCATCTTGCAATTGCCAACTGAAGCATTCAATGGTGGAGGCGCGTGAAGTGACTTATGAGATCAAAAATTTGGTTGGCTAGATACTTTGGTGGCCAAGAAGAGGTAAAGGTTTAGATATATGGGGGATGGTTACGTTCAAGTACGATGAAGAGACTTCACTATATTAACATGCAAGTAGTTTAATGTCATTTAATTTTATAATAAGAATGAGGTTTACGTGACTCACAAATTTGATGGGTTAAAGGATGTTAATGTCATTTAGAAATTTAGTGGGGATATTTTAGGTAAACAAAAATTTTCTTGATTGTAGAGACTTTTAGGAGTAGTTTGCAAGCTTGTAACTTTTGAAATTTTCTTCGTTTTTAATTTTTTTTTTCCATGTTTTAGAGTATTCTCCTTTTGCTTTTACACAACTTGAACCTCATCATTCCACCATCAAGTTTCTCTCGCAAATGATCCATTGCCTCTTGATTCACCAAGAACCTCAATAGATGTTTTTTTAATATACTTAACTATCATATTCCACAATACATTTGTTTCATCTTCTAAATCCCACACTACTTCTTTTAATATTTTATCCCTAATAAAATCTATCTTTTCACCTTTCAAATTCCACCATTTAGTTATTGGAGTCTTCATCTATTTGTTATGTCTTATGTTACTTTTAATAACTACATCTAGTATCATTATCCTATATTGTATGGTTAAGCTCTCTCCAAGAATGACTTTACAGTCTTTACATGATCTACAATCTACTTGTCTAGTTAGAAAAAAATCAATTTGACTTTTATTTAAAATATATTTATTAGTTATTAAATGTTTGTCCCTCTTTTTAAAATGTGTTTGTTACTATAAGAGCATATGCTATAGCAAAATCTAAGATAGACTCTCCAGCATCAATCCTATCTCCAAATCCATGTCTACCATGTATCCTCTCATATCTGATGTGGTCTTTTCCTGTGTTACCATTAAGTCTCCTCCTATGTATACTCTTTATCCTTTAGGTATTTTTCTCATTAATTCATTTATATACTCCCAGAATTAGTTTTAATGTGTTCATCTAATCCTATTTGAGGTGTATATGCACTAATAATATTAATTGTGCTTCCTCCTATTACAAGCTTTATTAATATTATTCTATCTCCTTTCCTAATAATATTTACCACAACCAGTTTAAGATGCGGATCTACTATTATTTATATTCTATTTCTACGTCTATCTTTCCCATTCCAGTATAACAAAGTTTATGACCTGTATTTTCTACTTACCTAGCTTTAGCCCCTACCCACTTAGTTTCTTCGTAGGCATGCTATATTATCTTCTAATCATGGTTTCAACTAGCTCCATTCCTTTACTTGTTAGTGTTATTTTATTCCAAGTTACGAATCTAAGTCTAATATCCTGGACTAACCTCTTTACCTGCGCTCGTCTAGAGTGACACAAGAACCCTTGTGAAATTTTCACCGCATCCAACCGACTAAATGTGGCGCTTCTCACCCACTTTTCAAAACACCCGGAGGCAGGTGCAACACATCGCTTATGGCAAGTGCTCTAGTATTTACGCGTATATTCATTAGATTCATGTTCATGTTTAGTCTGACGAGTTTTACTTTGGCTGTCAGTTAACTAACGCAACCCTTCTCCTTTATCCGGGCTTGAGATTGGCTGTGCACAAGAGTACACTAATTGATTTGACAAAAAACTAGAGCTGGCATAATTTAAAATATTGAATAAATACTCAAAATACATATAGGTGCATTTTACAAAAAACATTGAGGGTGGGCATGTGTTCCTCCTGGCGTATGCTGGCTCCGCCCTTAATAGTGGTTATATATTTTCAATTTGCGAGTCAACTCAAACACAAAATAATAATAAAAGGTCGATTTAGTGTTCATATATATGACACGAATAAATAAAATGGGTTGACTTACTGCTAAGTAATACATGACACAAACCCGAAATAATAATGATTAACCATCAAAAGTCTTCATTTATTCTATTTAATGGTTAGTTAATTACATAATATTTGAGCTTATAGGTGATATATTCTTGGATTTTCTACTATGATTCTTGTTCTAGTGTTAGGTTTATTTTTGCAGTAAAGTGGTTGAGTTGGAGCATTATTGGAAAAGCATGGTGAAACAAGCATTTGAGAACGGATCAGAGTGCACTCAGGAATATTCAATTTGGAGTATTGGGCATTGATTCAGAGTGATTTGGATGCAAAGATAATGCCCAGACCCGTCCCAGCTTGAAGGAGCATGCATAATGACGAGATTCCAAATACATAGAACCGTCTGGATGTAAGTTTGGCATTCGGACGCAATGATTGGTTTGATTATGATGATTGATGATACATCGTCACATTCCCAAGGCGAAAAGACCATTCGGATGCAAGTTCTTCATCCAGATCTAGATTTTATTAGATGATTACAATAAAAATTCATTTTTTGCAACAACTTATTAGATGATTACAACAACATTTATTTTTTGCAACAATTTTTTCCGTTGCAAAAAAATAAAAATAGAAAGTTCTAAATTATCTTTTGTGACAATTTTATTTCGTCGTAATAGCCTCGTTAGGAAAATATTTTGCGACGTAATCATAATTCCTCGAGAAAATATACTTTTTTGCGATGCAAAATAAACGTCGCGCAAAATAACAAATACGTCGTTAAAATCATATTACGACACCGCTGGAAAAATGTATTATTACATAATTTAATTCATTTTTCATGACGTAAATAAATCGTCTCAAACAAGATTGGATTCATCAAAGTATAAACATATTGGCGATGCAACTAAAATGTCG
Source organism: Ilex aquifolium (assembly GCA_951799425.1). Taxonomy (NCBI): domain Eukaryota; kingdom Viridiplantae; phylum Streptophyta; class Magnoliopsida; order Aquifoliales; family Aquifoliaceae; genus Ilex; species Ilex aquifolium. Next base: position 46,692,731 of record OX637392.1, on the reverse strand, counting down.
CAAATAAGTACTTTTCGCCACAAAAAATAAAAGTGTCGTGAAAACAAATTTTTTTTTTTTTTTTTGTACTTACCATATATTTTGGCGATGTAACAAAAATGTTGCGAATAATTATATTTTGTGACGCAAACTGAAATCGTCAGCAAAACATAATTTATGTCCGACCTACTACGAAATAATTTTCGTCGCAAAAAAGTTAATTTCTTTTAAAAATAACCTCTTTTAAACAACAATTTTCAAGAAAATTTGGTAGGGGTGCAACTCAGGCGGGTTGAGGGGTCAACCCTAACCTAATCCTACATATATAATCTTCAACCCTAACCCGACCTCAACCCGAGTACTATAATTATAGTTAGTATATAATTATATTATCTATTAGAATAAAACTAAAAAATTAAACAAGGAGTCAAACTGTAATGGACACAATATCTTTTAGTTTTAATTAAGGTAGTTTGGTATTTTAATTTGATCGTTTAAACGACCAAATTAAATTACAATAGACAATATAATTGCATACTAATTACGATTTTTTAAGAAAAAATTGAATTTTTATTTTTGATTTTATTTCAATAAATGATATAATAGAACATGAATTTTAATTGTAAAATTTAAAATATTTGATATTTTATCTTCGATTGAAGTATTTTTGGTCTAAATATAATATTTTAAACTTAAGGGGTCTAAAAAATATATGTTTCAAATTTCAGGGAGTCTGGATGAAATTTATTAACAGATATATTTACGGCGGGGGTCTAAGTGTTTCGCGCGTGCAAACTTTAAGGGTCTGTGTATAATATTTTAAATATCAGGGAGTCTGAGAGATTAAGTGACAAACCTCATGGGTCTAGATATAATTCTCCCTTAAGTTTAACTGTTGAGGTTATATTTTCGTTCAAATTTGACTCAATAGAAGCTTGTGAATATTTGAGATAAACTCGAGTTAAAACCAATTCAATTCTCACCTAAATTAAGTCTTCAAATTCAACCATGAATCTTAATATAATCAATTTCTCAACAAAAATCTCTCAAATTCTCAGAATAAAGCACATAACATTCCCTAACACTTTAGTATAAACCTTTTCAAGTGCGTCCTTTTTTGCCATATGAACAAATAAACATTTTCCATACGAACATATAAACATGAATGAATAAGTGAATTCTTTAATAGCTTAACAGATGCTTATTAGAGATGTTAATTTCTTACAACATATAAATCTTTTCAAGTTGAGTTGAATCTACTTAAACCAAATCACATAATCCTTGGATTCGGCTCATTTGAAGAATGACTTGACAAATCTGATTCAATTTCGTAATTTGAACGAGCTGTATGAACCAAACCGAACCAAACTCGATCTGGTCTGATCATTTAACTACCCCAAAAATAAGCACAAACCTAGAGAAGCCATTCTGTTCATTTGGGTGCAAAAAAATTCACAATAGAACATAATGAACATGGGTGAATTTTAAACGGATAAAACAAAATCCAAACCCAAATAAAGCACAAACATTTCATACAAAAAAAAAAAGAAGAAAAAACTTTCAAACAGAGAACACACACGCACAAAGAGAGACAGAGAGTACAGTGTAAGAAATAGATCTAACCTTATGCTGATAGCTATAAACTTCTCTCTTCCCTCGCAGATTTGAATCCCAAGCACCTTCAAAGCCTCCAATAAATCAAAATCCTCTTAAAAATCCACTCAAACACACCAATCTCTTACTCTTTTTTAGCTTCAAACACAGTGCACACAAGCCCTAAATCCTCCAGAACAAATCAATCAACCACCAAGCAGTCAAAAATCCCTCGCATTTAGCTTCCGAACCGTCACGCTTCTGAAACGTTTGTTTGTGTGTGTGTGTGAGCGAGCGCGAGAGAGAGAGAGAGTGAGGTAAACAGAGATGTGTCGTGAAGAAGGGGGGTGCTCTTGGGCTTTTAAAACAAAACAACTAAAACCACGTCGTTTAACGAGGGAAGGTGTTTTTTTTAAGGCCCTTTCGGTTGTTTTGTTTTAAAATAATTATATTCTGCGACAAAATATAAAACGTGGCGAATTAATATTTTTATTTTATTTTTTGTTTATAAAAATAATATTTATATTCTGCAATGAATATAAAAACATCGCGATAAAAGTTTCTAAAAAAATAATTTTGACGAAGCTAAAAAACGTCGCCAATATATATTTTTATTTTATAAAAAAAATTATTTTCCACCACGAAACAAAACGTCAAGATAAAAGTTTGTAAAAAATGGTTTCGCGACACAACAAATAACGTCGCAAATGAATATTTTTATTTTATATTTATTTTAGTTTCTGATTATTTATTTGTGCGACGATTTAGTGCTATGTGCGGCAAAAAAATTTTATCTTAAAAAATTGACATTTCCTCCATTTCTCGTGCCAAAAAAAAAAAAAAATCAAGAGAAAATCGCCATTTAGGGACGCACTTGGAAGCACATCGCAAAAAATATTGGTAAAATAGGTATTTGCGACAAAATTATAAAAACATCAGATAGTACCCTTTTTGTGACATTTTTGAATTCGTCGCAAAAAAAAAAAAAGTCTTAAAAATTGATTTTCCCTGTTGGAGATGTGACCATGAGGAATTGAATTCCAAATAATTTGTACTATCCGATCACGAAGGGTAACGCCCAGACGCACGAATGACGATATGAAGGAAACATCCAGACCCAAGTCTGGCGTCCAAACACTTATTTTTGTGGCTTTCCAAAGATTATGAAGTGTCCGGACGTGATGCCACTGTCCAGACGAGCCTCTTTGGTCCAAACTTTGAGATTTTACTTGGAAAACTTCGAATTTGGCAAGGACACCTCCTAGACCTAGACCTCTTAGTCTAAATACTATCTCTCTTCTAAATGGGGGGGGATCCTTTTTACCTAGTTTTACATTCAGAGATTTTTGTGATCTACCATGACTTGTGAGTAGATTTTTTTGTACTCTTTAGCCTAGAGTATGGATGTATAATTGTGATTTGGATATTATGTTCATGCAATTGTTTCTTTTGGATTTAATGTTATATTTTCTTATTTCAAGATTGATTGAATGCTTTTTAAGTAAAGTTCCATACTCTCTAAAATCCTTTGATTATTAATTAACTTGATTGAATTTTTAGTAAAAAAGATACTTATGATTCCCCGCAAGTTTTATAGAACTAGTTCTTCGATTATTATTTTATAATCAATCAAATTGTTTTGTTCTTCAAAGTTAATTTTTGGTTGATTGCGCTAACGTTGGAAATCAACTGAGATAATTGATGATGCACAGAATTGGTTTGCACACCACCTGTCAATTAAAATAATATAAAAATGCAGTAGAGTAGAGGGAGAGAGAAGACAAAATTTATAGTGGTTCGGTTAAGGTGACCTACGTCCACTTTGAATGGCAAGGATTGCCGGAATTTTATTAACTCCGGTATGGAGAGAGAGCAAATGGTTGCAAGCTTTTTGAAGGTGATGAGAGAATGATACTAGAATGAGTGTGATGCCCCCCAAGTGTTGGTGGGACTTACAATTTATAATGCTTAGCATAGTAATTGAATAGTTAGTCTGGCGATCATAACGGATCGGGGCAACTTTAATAGTAGTTAAATGGCTTGGCGACCTTTCCTCTCCTCAACGGGTAAGGAAGTTATGGTGCTCTCCAAAGGACTTGGTCAAAGATGAGGTGAGGGTTGACTCCTCCCAAGGCGGTGAGGATGAGGCTCTTGGATGACCTTGCATGCTCCCTGATGTAGTAGCTCCTTGAGCCTGATGAGCTTGACCGGGTTGACAACATTGGACTGAATTTGCTGGACCTCTGGGAGTTGGGTTATAAACTCGGACCGGACTTTATAACATGAGTTGAACTCTTGGGCTTGGCCATCAATAATTTTGAATTGCGTGAACATAAATGGATCTAGATTCCAAAGCTAAAGGTTCACCTTTCCAATTAAGATTTCCTTTTAGTTAAATTATAATTTTTATTAACTCAATGCCAACCTTCAATTACACTATAATTGTTCTTTCGTTGCTTTAAGCTTTTTTTGGATCAAAGCAAGCATATTGATATTCTATGAGTTGAAGTTTTTGATTATTTGAACTATGATGCACACATTGTAAGAAACATAGGGTTTGAGGTGTTTTTTTATACACAAGGAGGCCCTTGTGTTGCCTTTCTAAAACTATGATGTAGTAAACTTAGCTTGCTCGTTGTGTTACGTTTCTAAAAATGTTGTTTGGCAATTATTTATGCATAATATTCTGACATAACACAATTTTGATGGCTCTTTCACTGAACACTGACGGCAGGGGTTTATTCGTTATGCGCGCATATACCTAAGGGGTGCACATGTAATATTTTATACCTATGGTGGTCCATCTGATTAAGTGAAAAATCTGAGGTGTTCCTTACATATTTTACCCATTTAAATAAGTATAAATCGGATCATATCAAAATCGCATCGGATATCAATCTATCTAAATAAGAACCATTGAAATATGATTTTACAGATTTGGATAGTTAGCTAAACATGTTGAACTATATGTATGGGGATCCATATCCTCCCTATTACAATTTCAATCAATTATATATTATTCATCGTGTATGAGTATGAGACTCACTTATAATTAGTGGGTGCACTTGTATTGGTGGTAGGTGTTTTTACCATATTTAATGAAATTCAATGAAATATTAATAGATAGGATCTAGATCTTATATGCAGTTTATTTAATTCCAACGATTATTGAATTTGGATCAAAACTCAATTTATCTATGAGCCTAGGGCCAGCTCAAACTTTACATTCGTTCCACCATTGAATTTTTACACATTGACAGATTGAGTAGTGTATTGTCAAGGGAAAAGAAAAATATATGTCTATATAATAAAATACAATACAATTCAAATCTCAAAAGATAAACAAAATGACTTTTGCTTTTTGCAGTTGAGATCTCTTTAAATTTTACTTTAAAGTTGACGGCTAATATTAACACCTCAAATTTAATAGGAAAAATAGGCCCATAAAGGTGTGTTTGTGGTAACTTTTTAAAAATACTTCTAATATTTATAACTTTTCATAAGTACTTTAAAAAAAAAAAAGATAGTATTTAGAACTGTCCCACCCCCACCGTCACCCCACCACCACAACTACCCCAACCACCACTACCCCCACCCCCACCCCCACCTCCACTACTACCACCACCACCACCACTATCACTATCGCCACCACACCACCACCTTAACTTCAACAACCACCACCACTGTCACCACGCCACCACCACTACCACACCTGCCGCCCCACCACCACCATCACCACTACCACCATTCCTATTGCCCCACCACTACCATCATTACCGCTACTGCCACCCTCCCACCACCACCCTCCCACTGCCCCACCCCCACCACCGCTCCTCCCCCACCACCGCTCCACCCCACTACCTCCTCTTCTACAAAAATCATCACCACAATCGTCGCCGCCACCACCACCACCCCACAACTACCCCACCACCACCATTCCATCACCGTCTCCCACCATCACTACCACCACTCGCCCCAACTACAACCAGTGTTTAAATTTTTTTCTCTCTCCTCTATATTTGTAATTTGATTTTGGGTGTAAATACAAATATGTTTATTATTGACTATTTTTTTTTATTATTCCGTGCCTTCAGGCATGAGAAATAACTAGTATATTTATAAAATTAGCGGATGATGGATTGGACGATTCTAAAAGGAACATATCGATATGCATTCCATGTATGTAGGGTGAATGACTTTTTACAAACTAAAAGATCTTCACATACTCAATTTTAATTTTGGTATCCAACAACCCCTCTTTGACTTTATTTATAGCTGTAAATAGATTACATGATAATACAAATTAAACTATGATGATAACCCACAATCTAATGGCTGAGCTATGATAATAAACTAATCCTATCATGAAGATATAATGATAAACTATTCCTATGAAGAAGCAGAATCTACAAGTGCGTCCACATCCATTTTCTCAAGTTCATGGACTCTTATCCTTATCACCCATGTGCAAGTTTAGGGTGGCGGGAACCGACACACCCAACTTGGTTGTAAATTTTGCCAACAGAATGCATAGTAGGCTTTTCGGGAAAATGTCGGCGATTTGATTAGCTGAAGTGATAAAGCGAACAACCAAAGAACCACTAGTAACTTTCTCATCAACAAAATGATAATCTAGCTCTTTATGTTTGATACGAGCATGGAAAACGGGATTGGAAGCCATAGAAATGGCACGACTGTTGTCACCAAATAATATAGTAGCATGATGTAATGGTACTCTCAAATCCTGAAGAAGATATATGATCCAAGTCATGTTTGCAGCAGCATGAGCAAGAGTGCGGTACTCAGCTGCGACACTAGACCAAGCGACAACATGTTGCTTTTTTGAACTCCAAGAAATATAATTTTCACAAAGAAAAATAGCATAGCCATGAGAAGATAGCCAAGTATGGTGGCAACCCGCCCAATCAGCATCGCTATATCCAATAAGCTCTACAGAGTTTTGGGCTCAAAGAAAAAGGTCATGAGCTTAAGTACCCTTCAGATATCGAAGAATTTGTTTAACCACTTTTACATGACCAACAGTGGAAGAATGCATATGTTGACAAACCGAGTTGACACTAAATGCAATGTCAAGGCATGTGATGGTCAAATACTATAGGGCAACAACGATGCTCCGAAAAACAGTGGGATCTGAAAGACGAACGCCAACATTTGAAAGCTTTTGTGTCAATTACAATTTAGAGCACTATAACCCATTTTTTAGAAAATTTGACATTCTGGAACAACGACAGTGGTATTGGTGCGGTTGGAATGATCAAGTTTTGAGGAATCCGTTGATCTGGAAGTGTGATTATCATTGTCACTATTAGGGTGATGTCAAAAATTTGATCCGTCAGACAAGAGCCATGAATGTCTCGACTTTTGGTGAAGTTCTTCTTCTGTGAAAAATTATTTTGCATGACAAATGCAGTTTCCAAGTTGTTGTTTGTGTCGGATTGAAATCTCATATCCTGACTAATGAGATTAGGAATGATTTTTTCGTATAGATGAAATAGAGGCCGTGCAAAGGGTACTGTCGAAATGGTGCTATATTATGGCCCTAAGTCAGCAAGCACGCAATGGACCTTATCTGCATCCGAAAGGGGTCTCTGATAGCTGCAAGGGCGTCAAACATTCCTTTAAATTTTTGAATATAACCTGAGATGGTCGAAGTACCGTTTTTTATGACGAGTGGAATGGATGTGGGCTTGTGATCGTTGTTGATAATTGTCAGCAAGAAACTTCCATGTTTTGGAGGAGGTTTCCAAGCCTATGACCTCTGCCATGACTTCTTCCGTGAAGGTTGTGTTAATTCAATTGAGTAAAGTTTGATGCGGACATCTTGATATTTCGCCCAAATGAGTACTGGTGGTCTGGATATTTTACCCTCAACAAAGTTCAAAAGTTTATGACTTCTTAGGAACGGAAGGAACTGATTCTTCCACAAGAGCAAGTTTTTGGAATTAAGTCTCACTACAAGAATTATGGGAAAATCCGACATTTAATTTCTGGCGTTTAACTTAAACGCCACTAAAATTGGCGTTTGTTTCTACACGCCACAAATTCTTAATTAAAAATAATAAAAAAAAAAATTTCTCCCCCAACATAAACCTAATAATTTATTTTTTTTCGCTTAATTTCCGACGTTTAAGGTAAACGCCACAAATTCTTAATTAAAAATAATAAAAAAAAATTTTCCTCCCCCAACATAAACCTAATAAAAAAAATTTCCCCAATTCATTCTCTCGACTTCTCACTGGCTCTCTCAGGCGACGACTCCTCACCGGCTCTTCTCAGGCGACGACTCCTCACAGACTTCTTGTTGTGTGTGTGTGTGTGTGTGTGTGAGAGAGAGAGAGAGAGAGAGAGAGAGAGAGAGAGAGAGAGGCGGTAGGTCTGTGTAAGATAATGCAGGTGAGCTTATAGTGGTGCTTCATCTTCATATGTGTATTTATAATTTCTTTGAATAGTATGTTTTGGATTTGTTGTGATTTTTCATTGTATTGTTTCAGACGAGAGCAGTACAAGTAGGTCATGTATCAGATCTAGCCAGTGAGAGAGAAATTCACGAGTTTTTCTCATTTTTCGGTGAAATCGAACACATTGAGATCCGTTGGTTCATTGTTCTTTCATCTTTCTACTCTACGTATATGTGTGTGTGGTGTATTTTAAGATTTTAAGTGTATTAAGGCTTGATTTTGGCTGTTGTTTATGTATGGAGTGCAGTGAGTTTGGGCAATCGAAGGCTGCATTTGTTACATTTAGAGATTCAAAAGCGCTTGAAATCGCATTGTTGTTATCGGTAATTCCTCGATTTTACTTTTAATTCTTGCCCTAAACTATGTACCACAGCCTGAGATTCAGGTAATTCTCTCCATTACTGCTGCAATATTTTTTCAAATATTGAAATGAAATTTATATTGTCGGATTAATTCATGCAGGAAGTAAGACTGGTGGACAATGCCTCGAGCACGGCTTAGAAAAATGCTTCACATAATGCTGAGGTAACCAAATACACCGACAGATTAGTATGCTACATGGGGAAAACTTAGATTAATGTTCTATTGTATCACAAATTTTCTTACATCAAATTAATAAGCAAAATGTGTATATTTGTGCTGGATAAAAATCAGTGTCTACTTCCAGATGAGTTACTTTTCTGCAACCAAGTCTACCATGCATTCTTAATTTTTATTTACAGGGATTTTTTGTTTGTAGGGGCTTTCTCATTGATATTCCAGCAATTAGAAGTAGTTCTGAAAGATAAATTTTGTACTGAGAAGGCATTAGCAGCTGCCTCGTATTCTAATCGTTCACGATAACGTGTATGATTTGCTGAACTCATACTTGTAAGATTAAAATTTGTACCATATTTTTGGGATATTTACAATGAAAATGTCAGAATTGAACTTGTAGCAATTGAATGGTAAAAACGTTAAATATCTTTTCTTGTTGAAAATTTCTAACCAACATGGTTGCTGAATTTAAAGCTATGTTAGATGGTTTAAATATGCTGATGGGTTCTCCTCTAACTATAGTTCGATCCTGTTCTCCAATGCTCTGCATGTGAGCCATGCTTGTTTTGGCTACATGCTTTATGGTTTACAGTTGCAAAACTCTTTGTTTCAAGAATACATTGACAAAAATTGGACAAATAAACTAGATTAATCTGCTAATGAAGGATATTGGTTGTTATATAGGATTTATATAGACCTTCCGGATGCTGAAAATCGTTTGCAGATCCTTAAAATAATTCTTGCTGAAGAAAATCTACAATCTGGATTTCAGTTTGAACATCTTTCAAATGAGACCGAAGGGTATTCAGGGAGTGATTTGAAGGTAATTTACTGCTTTTTACTGGTTGTCTGCTTGTTGTTGTCTTCTATTTCTTATGGTTATGTCTTTTGCAGAACCTCTGTATCACCGCAACATATAGACCTATCCAAGAACTTCTGGAGACAAAAATGGAGGTAAGTGCATCTGGCCTTAAATTTTACCATCTATCCTCTAATGATATTATTCAGATTCTCCCCACTTTGTATGAGATGAGGATTGCCTTGGAAAACAGTGTTTACTGGGCAGGTCATACGTGTGTCATCAGTTGTTTTTACTCTGTTTATGTTTGCTCACTATCACCAATTGGTGAGTTTATCACGGTCCTCTCTCTCTAACCTTGAACCGCTCCTTTTTTCTTAGTAGTCCATTTTCCAAATTCAGGAATGCCAAAGGGTTCCAGAATTATCGGACTCTTGAGAAAGTGGTATGCTCATTTAGTTGTCGAAGAAGAAGTGTCATCATTGGGAATATGGTGGTGTGTTATGTCTTTTTCTGGAGACCTGGTGTATGACTTGAGTCAGGTGAAATACTAGAAAAGCAATTTCAAATGGGAAATGTTTATTGTCTATGCTAGATTTTATTCCTGAGGGTTCCTTTTTCTAAAAAAATTTATGGTAGCAGCGACATTGAGTTGTGCTGAAGCCTACTATCAAGCTGCCCCTCCTCTCTTTAGCTTCTGGTCTATAACCAAGCCAATGGCAGAAACTCTACCAGGTTATGGAGATGGTGATCATCACTTGAGTGACAGTTGTTCTGGAATAGACTTATTAATTTAAGAAGACAATCTAAACGCCTGAAACTGCTATTAACCTTAACTACATCAAGTTATACCTTTTTTTGTAAGGGAATAAACTGCTATGAGTGCTGATAAATTAGCCATAGGTCCAGTACTCCTTCCTGTATGGTTTCTAAGTACTGTCCGTTTCTTTTGTTGCTTGATGTTTAATAGCTGATGGCAATTGTTTGTTTTGGTCACTAGCTTGTGTCATTTTTATTGTCTATTACAAAAAAATGAATAAATACATTTACTTACCCAAAAAAAAAAATTTGTTTGCTCATGCTCTTAATTAATTTGGCTGCTTGTCATTAATTTAGGTTATCCCGAACAATTAATTCAGATTAAGCCTTTATCAGCATGTTGACAAAAACCATAAATATTAATGAGTTGATACGTTTAGCTGCCAGTTGTGTTTGCTATTTGAGCTCATCGCCAGCTATTATCTTTGAAGTTTTTAATGTGTACTACTTTATGTGACTTTGCAGAAGGCTGGAGTTGTTAGGCAAGAGCTTACCAAACTTAGAAAGCAGAGCATAGCCTAAGTTTTAATTCTTTTTTCGGAAGTTGAGATTTTGTTATCAGATGTTGGAAGAAGTTGTATTGGATATTTTTGTTTTGGGTTTATTTTTCATATTCTATGGATTTCTCACAGGAAGAGAATTTTGTTTTTTCAATTATAATTCATCTATTTTATGCATTCTAAAACCGCATAACCGATGTTTGTTTGGCATAAGATTGTTGTTGTTGCCACGTCATCTCATTAGCATAAATATTCGACCCCATAACAGAGACCACCACTCTGTCTGGCTTCTTGCAATATCTTGTTTATTTAAACGCCAAAAAATAGTTGCTTAAAAATAATAATTACTGGTGTTTAAATAAACGCCGTAAAATAGCTCCGGTAACCGGAATTTTATAATAAAGTCGTCGATTAAATAAGCGCCGCTTTAGCGTTTAGCAAACGTCACTTTAGTTTTTGTGGCGTTTAATTATACGCCGGTAATTTTTCCGACGGAGGTTTCGACGACGTTAATAGCAAACGTCAATAATAATATTTTGCGGCGTTTATTTACATTTTAGCGGCGTTTATTAAACGCCGGTAAAAGTCTTTTTTCTTGCAGTGTCTAATAGATATAAGGCTTGTGATGGCTGAAAAATAAATAGACGGTGCAGTTATGCACACTGAGGTGGTGAGGTTGCTGGCCCCAATAGCTTCGGTTGACATAGTTGTGTGGAACAAAAGTTTTGATCTCACAATATCAGTGGGCTCTGATACCAAAATAACAAATTAAATGAACAAGAGTTGTTGGATACCTCCACAGACTACTATTGGACTCTATTTATAGCTGGAAATAGATTACATTATAAGACAAATTAAGCTATGATGATAACTGCAATCTAATGGCTAAGCTATAATAATAAACTAATCCTATCCTGAAGAAATAACTATTCCTGTCATGAAGCTGAATCTGCAAGTGAATCAACATCCATTTTCGCTTGTGCATGGACTCTTGGACTCTTATCCTTATCAGTAAATACTAAGAATGAAACACCATAATTAGTTTGTGGAGCTTTAAATTTTGCATGAAAATTATGTATACCCCCATGTGAATGCGACTTTCGGGTAAAAGGTTAAGAAAAGTCAAAGTTAGGAAACTTTACATGGTTAAACAAATGGTGAAAACCTACTAAATAAATGACAAATACTTAGAGACCTCAAAGAGGTGATGAACAAGTTACAAAGATGAAACACCATAATTAGTGCTTAGAGAATAAAATTTCACATGAAAAATGTATATCATCTGTGTGAAAGCGACATTAGAATACAAAATAAAGGTAGATTAAGGTTAGGAAGCTCAATTTGGTGAAATTATTGGTCGAAACCTCAAAAAGGTGATGAACACTAAGGATTATCGTATCATGGAGGAGGATACACCATAATTAGTGTGTGGAACATTAATTTTCACATGCTGACGATATATCACCCATGTGACGCGATATCTGAATATGAAGTAAAGGATAGTCGAAGTTAGGATACTCTATTTGGTTAAACTAGGGTCCCAACATGAAAAATGTGACAAATACTAAGTATCACCGTACTGAGGATAAATATTGCACGATCAATATTTAATTCTTTGTATTACAGAGTATCTTTAGGTACAAGTTTATTATTAGCGTCGTCCTCATCCAATACACGAGATTTATAATCCTCCCTTTTTCCCTTTCATGGCCCCTCTCCTGCCCTTATTAATTAATGGATAATTTTTAAAAAATATGGGAAATTGTAAGAGATAAAAACTAAATTTTGTGAAAATATTCAAATCAATAGTAATTAGGTGGTGAGAGCTTAAAAGCTAAGTGTTGAATTTAGGAAATAGGGAGGAAAGGCCTCTCAATCCCTCTCCTTCCTAATTTGTTTCACACACACACACACAGAGAGAGATATATATGTATATACTAGCGGGTGCTTCTTGTGATGCACATAATTTACCTCCCTCATCATCACCCTGTTTTACCCTTTTTTAATCCTCATAATACTGAAAAGTTATCCATTAATGAGATAAAATAATATTTATTAAATATGAAAAGTGAAGAAATATGACTGACAATTTAAATTTGAAATAGTTTAAAAAGATAGCGAAAGTAGTTACAGAAGATGGAAGGAGTAATTAAGTAAAAAAAAATAGAATGATTTAATTAGAAAGGGCAATTAAATATTTTGAAATTTTAGAAATTAAGCACTTAGAGAGGGAAGTTTTCCACATCCTTCTCACCGAAAAGTATTTGTTTTATATGTATATATATACTAGCAAGTGCCCTGTGCAATGCACAAAATTCATAATATCTCTTCATCGCCGCCCCACTGCCACTCCTACTCCCACCCTACCCCCACTCCATTCTAATATTATTATAAATTTATGTATTAATGTGCTAAATTGATATTTTACCAAAAGTTAACTATAAAGTAGTTAATAAAGATGATGAGAACTTCAAATGTGCAGTAGTTGTCAAAAAGTTGGAAGTTTTTACATAGGCCACATGTTGAAATTCAATTGGAGAAGGCCAATTAAATAGGCCACCTATTGGAACTTGTTACATAGACCACCTGTTGGAAGCTAGGAAATGGTTAAGGTAGGTCAAAAAGGTTCTTGACGGGATGGACATTGCAAAGGACCTGAGAGTCAGACTTGCCTCTTATTTATTTGAAGCAGAGGCAAACCACTGGTGGGATGTAGTTAAGAAAGCCTGTATGGTGACTGGGATGACTTGGACCCAATTTGAGAAGATGTTGAACAACAAATACTTTCCATAGTCAATGTTTATAGCTTACAACAATGCAATTTGACTGTCATGAAGTATGAGGTGAATTTTTCAGAGCTTGCTCGACATGCAGAGGAGTATGTGTCCACTAGAGCCAAGAAGGCCAAACATTTTGAACAAGGTCTATAGCCATATATTTTGAATCAATTAGAGGATCTTTGATTGAGGGAGTATAGAGAGCTAGGGGAAAGGGCCAACTTAGTGGAGCGAGATCAAGAGGAGACCAAGCGTTAGTAGCCTCGACATTCGACTCAAATAGGAAGTAATATGACAACTTGGGAACGTCAGAGCACCACGCTATACTAGCGTCTGATTCAGGGAATCACCCTGGAAAGCGAGGAGACTGTGGGCACTCAACCAGGAGATCGGACAACAAATGACCTCAAGAAATGTTTCTGATGCGGACAGATGGGACATTTTTGGGACCAATGCTCTTTTATACCATTGGAAGTGCAGTCAAATCAGGGCACTTACCAGCAGTATGATGTATCGCCTCCCTAATTACTTACCTATAGAAGCCCGACCATGGGATAGTTGAAACCATCTCTAAATCAAGCACCAACAAAGAAGTAAGGACCTAATAGAACGAGAGCAGAGGCACAGACTCGAGTTTACACTATGCATTTTCTAGAGATAGAGAATTCGGATAAGGTGATGGAGTAGGATGTTGACGCTTCTAATGCTATTATGGAAGGTACTATTGTCATTTATAATTCTTGGGCTCACATATTGATTGATCCTGCCTCAACTCATTCTTTCATGCATACTTCTTATTCCGATCTATTGGGGTTTGACCTAAGAACCACTCAGTTGCACATTATGTGTTGATCTACCTTTAAGAGATTCAATATAGATTGTTGGCATATGTAAGGGGTGTGTACTCCGTATTATGGTATTGATTATGGCTATGATCTGGTGTTACATATTATGATGGGTAATTACATGATGTATATGGATTTGATATTGATTTTTGGAACATGGATGGTAAGTCGGGATCGATATTATCCTAATCTAAAAACTTAGATGCACTATGTTGATGATGGGGTGGGTTTGTAGACACTATGGTCCTTGCAAGAATACACAAAATTCCTATATATATGTTTGATTTAGGGTTTGTAGATATTGTGGTCATTGAGAGGAAGTACAAATATTCCTACAAGTCCTTGGGACTCTTAGGTAATGGTATTGGATGTTGTGACTGCCTGCATGGTTGTTATAGATTCCCAATACTGGTTTCCCAAAAAAGAAAGCAAGACAACATGTTTCCTAGGGTGTGATACCCCAAAGATTTTCTGAAAAGAGTCCATGTGTGGACTTGTGATTGGTTGATTTTCAAAACCTTGGTAAGGTTTAATAAACGTTATTCTAGTGGATTTTGTAACTCATTCCTATTTATCATTTTTCAGAGACTAATTTGGAGACTGAGGAGGTAGTTGAGGATTACCTACAAGAGGCTTGGGAATCATCTAGGGTTATTTCCTTTACCCATGACGATTTATGAGGGTAATTCTAAATTATGCTTAATTTCATACTTGATTAGTATTAGTTTTTTGCTTCTGTTGTACTTTTTGTTAGAACAAAACAGTTTTTAAGTGTAAAAATTGATTTTTTGGTTGACTTTGAACTTAAATTAAAGTGGGACCAGTTCGTTATTTCGAGTACACTTTCGTGGGTTCATATTCTACTCCGTGAGGAGAATAACGTAGTATATTCACTTGCTCAAATCGAGTAAGAAATAAATGAGAAAATAGGCTCTAAAGTGACCCTCGTAAAATGTGTGCAATGTGGGATTTGACACCAATCCCACATTGGCTGAGGAAGAAGTTCTACATGGGCATATATAGGTCAAGTTTGCTTTATGGGATTGGGCCCCAAGGGGTACCACAATTTTATGAGCAGCCACGACCCGGCCGGGCTCGGGTGTGGGTGTGGGTTAGACCAAGTACTATATTTTTGGACCGGAATTTAATTTGATAGAGTTGTATACTAAAAGCTTATTTTTTGTAGTGAAAATCATTTTATTAATTAATAGAAGTTTGTTCTTTCCACCTTATTGAGAATCTATGTGGACAAAATGTTTGTATTATAGTTGATATATAGTATGCATGTGTGTTTTATATTCTACATTGTAGATAATCTGATGTGTAAAGTTCGGTTTATGCACAGAAGACTAGATTATCAGATCCTTGTATAATATAAATATATGTTCACAATCGTAGATAGAATTGGACACACCATCAGTATGATTGCAGTGTAATATTCCGACATAGTTTGTTTTGATTGTAAGAGACTGTTTGATGTATCAGATTATTGCACTAGTACACTTTGTGTATTGAACAAACTCATGTTGATGTTATTATCTTTTAGTGATTCAATAAGATAATAAATACCTCATGATTATTACGATTTTTTATACTCTTAATCCCGAGATATTTAATCGCCACGTGCATATAATAATTGTCACTTTAATTCATCAAAGAGTGAGATTCATATTGAGTCAATAAGCTCGGTGAATTGAGAGACGATATTATTTGTATAGTGAAAATTAATTATTAAAAGAAACCATGTCTTGATATTTAAATGAGTTGATGATATCCTCTTGAGGAAGCTCATAAGTTTTGTCCATGTCAAACCCTGCAGGTGGATTTAATTATCCGACATGATAAATAAATTGAGTGGTAGGTCTTAACAAATAAAATAAATGAATTAAATATAATTGTCGGTAATTTATTTAATTGATGGACATCTGTAATTTTAAATGTGAGGAGATTATTAAGCATATAATAATAAGGAGCTCGAATATAATTTTGAGATAAGGCTGAGGAGATCAATAATAAGCCTTTAGTGGAATAACTTATTATTAATGTGTTGTAGGATGTTTGTTCTGGGTTGAACATAGGAATCCTAGGCCCATTGGAAGTTCGGTCCTTATTTCTCTTTAGGGTTTCTGTTGTAGTCTATATATAGACCTCTAGACTCTCTAAATTAGCATCAATTCATTACTCACATTTTTTAGAGAGGTTGAGAGAGAAAGCAGAAGTTCGGAGGTCCTTTGCAGCCCACACTGCATCCGAATTTTTGGCATTGGGGGATATAGGACAGAAGATCGTGAGGTTTAGCGAGCTACTTTCTGTGTCTGTCTTCAGTTTTTGTGTTTGTGCTGAGACGAGATCAATCCAGAGGGATCTCAAATGTAAACCCTAATTCCACCTTGTAGGGTTTTAAAGAATTTTTTTTTTGTATTCGATACAAATGCGCTGTCAATGATTTTTAAGATTTCCGTTCCAACAGCCACAGCCCGGTCCTCAGGTGTGGGTGTGGGTTAGATTAAGCCCCATATTTTTGGACCGAAATTTAATTTCGGTATCTGTTGGATTTAAAATTCGCACTGGTTCGGATCTGTTTAAGAGTGAACAGTTACACGTTGTTGTCTTCTGGTTGCATGTGCGTCTTCTGGGTAGTGTCTTTTCGCATGGTCACCAGTTTGTCTATATAAACCCAAACTCATTACTATTCTGCATCAATCATTTTTTGAAGTTAAGGCAAACATTAGTATATTACATTTCGGCATTAATGCAGTATGTATTTGGAGAGTACACAATATAATTTTTGGTTCGCTGGGCGAGTAGATTGGAGTGCTACTTCTATTTGCATGAAGATCATTGTATCTTGGGAGGCAGACACTTTGATTTTCATAAGCACTGTGCGTGGGGGCGAAATCTGTCTTAATGATATAGTATTAAACACTAGCTTTGATCTACTTAAAGTTCAATAACATTTCATGTTCTGCAAATGAGTCAGTTTTTATATTGTTTAAACACAGATTTATTGTGTTACTGTTTTGCTCGTATCTATTACTGTTTCGTACATACTACTGTAACTTTTTTATTCTTGATTGTTACTATTTTGTTTTAAACTACATGTTTCAAATCAAGAATTTCATAAAGTAATTTTACTATATTTGGAATACCACAAACAACAATCTCAAGACAGATTTCCTATTTGTATAATTATTTGTTGTGTTTTTGATACATGTTTTTGTTTTTAAATTGTTCTAAAATATTGCAAATTGTTAAAACTTATTTTTTACAATCTGTGGTATTTTGGAGACATTTGAAAATTTTTGTAAAAAGTTGTATGTTTTATTTATGTGTTTAATTCAAACGGATACACTAAACAGTTACAGCAAACTATTACAATTACACCAAACAGTGACTTTGTTCATGCATATGATTTAAACAGTTACACCAAACAGTAACGTTGAAACGATAATTTCAAAATGTGACATTGAACAGTAACATGGATTGTCTCTATTTTAGAAACTTACTCTGTAAAGTGTTACTGTTTTCCTATTTTTGAATATTTGGTAATTTGTGTTTATAAAAAATGGCTGCAAATGATAATAATGTTCCTACTACTATAAAATCCTGTGGCGCCTATTTTGTGTACCTACTCATGTGTTTCATGGAGAGAAGCTTGGAAAGTTTAATGTGAACTATTTCAAGAGATCAATATAAAATGATGTTCTATCTCACTATGTTGAATTTTGCAAAGTTTCTTCGTGAGGATGCTCCTATTTGTAGTAAAAATGAGACCGACCGCCATGTTATTGTTGCGGTAGATGCATGGAAGCACTCTGGTTTTTTGTGCAAGAACTATGTCCTCAATGGATTGGATAACACATTATATAATGTGTATTGTCCAATCAAGACGTCTAGAGAGCTGCGGGAATCTTTGGATAAAAAGTACAAGACGGAAGATGCTAGAATGAAAAAATTCGTTGTGGGCAGATTCCTTGACTACAAAATGGTGGATTCCAAGATTATCATAAGTCAAGTTTAAGATCTTAAAGTGATTCTACATGAGATTCATGCCGAAGTGATGGTGCTTAGTGAATCTTTCAAAGTGCCTGCAGTTATTGAGAAATTGCCGCCAAATTGGAAGAACTTCAAAAATTATTTGAAGCACAAATGCAAAGAAATGAAACTGGAAGACTTGATCGTGAGATGGAGGATTGAGGAGGACAATAGGGTCTCCGAAAAGAAAGTTGGTTATCATTTCATGGAGTCAAAGACACAAGTAATTGAAGAGGGACATAAAATCAACAAGAAAATGAAATATGTTGGCCAACAAGGGGCCAAGGGTGGTGATTCCAAAAGGTTCAAAGGTAACTACTTTGTGTGCTACAAATCGAAAAATCGTGCAAAGGATTGTCGAAGCCGTAAAGCACAAGAGAACCACAAGAGGAAGGCTACCCAAGCCAATATAACCGAAGTAGAAAAAAATTTTGAAAATATTTCAAACATGAGTTTTTCTACTGTAGTATCCAAAGTGAACTTAGTGGGAAATACCAAGAAATGGTGGGTGGACACCGGGACCACTAGACACATATGTTCGGCTAAGAAGATGTTCTCTTCATATGAAACAATTAATGATGGAGAACAATTATTAATGAAAAATTCCTCTACTTCCAAAGTTGAAGGCAAAGAAAATGTTATATTGAAGATGACTTTCGAAAAATAACTTACTCTCAATGATGTGTTACATGTTCCAAAAATTTGAAAGAATCTTGTGTCTGGATCATTGTTGTGTAAAAATGGATTTATGTTGGTTTTTGAGTCCGACAAATTTGTAATCACAAAAAGTGGGATTTATGTAGGAGAGGGATACATGAGCGATGAGCTATTTAAGATGAATGTAATGACAATTGTATCTGATTTTAATAATAAGAACACATCTTCTGCTTATATGCTTAAGTCTTCTAATGTATGGCATGATAGATTAGAACATGTTAATTTTGATAGTTTGCGTAAGTAATGAATTTATAATTGTTGCCTAAATTCAATATTGATACAAATCATAAATGTGAGACATGTGTTTAATCAAAATTAACTAGAGTATCATTTCATAATATTGAAAGAAGTACTGAACCTCTAGAAATAATTCATAGTGATACATATGATTGAAATATGATCAAACTAGAGTTGGAAAGAAGTACTTTGTTACTTTTATTGATGATTGGACAAGATATTACTATATATATATTTGCTAAGGAGTAAATATGAAATATTAGAAAAAATTATGCATTATAAGAATGAGATTGAGAATCTACTTGGCAAAAAAATTAATGCAATAAGAAATAATTGAGGTGGTGAATATTATGTACCTTTCGATAGGTTCTATCAAGAACACGGTATTATTCACTAAATTTCTACGCCTTATACACCTAAAAAAAATGAGATTAATGAATGTAAAAATATAACATTGAAAGAGATGATGAATGTCATGTTCATTAGTTCGGGATTACCTCAGAACTTGTTGGGGGGGGGGGGGAACTTTGCTTTCAGCAAACTATATTTTAAATAAATTACCCCGCAAGAAGTTAGACAAAACTCCTTATGAATTATGGAAATGTCAGAATCCTTCCTATAAATATTTAAAAGTGTGGGGGTATTTGGCTAAGGTGATGGTTCCTATTCCCAAAAGGATTAAAATATGACCTAAGACTATTGATTGTATATTTATTACATAATATATATGATATTCCTGATATACATGTCAATACAATCATTGAATCTAGAAATGCATCATTCTTTGAAAATATATTTCCTAGTAGAAATGCATGTGATGAAAGTTCTCTTAAAAGAACTTATGATACTACAACTAGTAATATAGACCACGAGTCTATAGATGAAGAAAATGAAAAGGTACTTAAACACAGTAAGAGGGCAAGGACTTTCAAGTCCTATGGTCCTGATTTCTAACATATTTTTCAGAAATGAGCCTCAAAGCTTCAATGAAGCGATGTCCACTCCTAAAGTACCTATGTGGAAAGAAGCTGTAAATAGTGAAATTGAATCCATCATGCAAAATCACACATGAGAGTTCGTAGATTTTCCTTCGGGAAGTAAACCATAGGGGTGTAAATGGATTTTCAAAAGAAAAATGAAGACTGATGGATCAATTGATAAATACAAGGCTAGACTTGTAGCTAAAGTTTATAAGCAAAAAGAAGGTATTGATTACTTTGATACGTATTCTCCTGTTACGAGAATAACATCTGTTCGTATGCTCATAGCTATTACAGCGTTACATAATCTTGAGATACACCAAAAGAATTTTCAAACAACTTTCATAAATGGTGACTTAAATGAGAAAATTTATATGGACCAACCCGACGGGTTCATTTTGTCCGAGACAAGAGAAGAAGGTGTGTAGTCTTGTTAAATCACTTTATGGTTTAAAGTAGGCACCAAAATAATGGCATGAGAAACTTGACAAAATAATGATGTCAAATGATTTCACAATTAATGAATGTGATAAATGTGTCTATGTCAAAAACACAAATGATGAATATGTCATTGTTTGTCTATATGTAGATGATATGCTTATTTTAGGTAGTAATAATAATATTATTACAGCTATCAAGAAAATGTTTTCTAGTAAGTTTGACATGAAGGATTAAGGTGTTACAGATATTATATTAGGAATTAAAATTTCTAGAATATCGGGTGGACTTATATTATCTTAATCACATTATATTGAGAAAATACTTGAGAAGTTCGACAAAGATGAAAACATTATTGCTAGAGCACCAGTTGATATAAATTTTCATTTGTCTAAAAATGCTGGTCAAATCATATCACAATTGGAATACTCTCATATCATTGGTAGTCTAATGTATGTCATGAACTGCACTAGACCGGATATAGCATACTCAATTAATAAATTGAGTAGATATACGAGTAATCCGGGAGTAGACCATTGGAAGATAATTATCAGGGTTCTTAGATATTTAAGACATACGCTGAATTTTGGATTGCACTATACAAGATATCCAGCTGTATTTGAAGGGTACAATGATACTAATTGGATATCTAATATGAAAGATACAAAATCCACGAGTGATTATGTTTTTACACTTGGTGGTGTAGCTATATCTTAAAAATCCTCTAAGCAAACGTGTATTGCAAGATCCACGATGGAATACAAATTTATTGCTTTAGATAAAGTAGGAGGGGAAGTTGAGTGGTTTCGTCAATTTCTAGAGAAAATTCAAATATGGCCTAAACCTGTGCCAGCAATTTGTATACATTGCGATAACCAATTTGTAATTGGTAGGGCACAGAGTGACATGTATAATGGGAAATCTAGACATATACGTCGTAGACATAATAACGTTAAAAAATTACTCTCAAATGGAATTATTTCTATTGATTATATACAATCAAAGGATAATCTAGCAAATCCACTTACCAAATGTTTGACAAGAGAGCAAGTAAATTACACGTCAAGGGAAAATGGGGCTAAAGCCTATGACTTAAGAGTCACTTTAATGGCAACCCAACTTAGTTGACTGGAGATCCCAAGATCTAGGTTCAAACGGACAACCGAATTGTGCTTGATTCAAAAGAAGCATTAAGGAGATAATTTCTCCTACCTATTCCTATGATAAACTAGTGCAGAGTTTACTAGGGTAAGTTATGCTTTTAATGACTTTTATACCTTGAAAATCCAAGTGGGATATTGCAGGATATTTCTAATAGGAGTCACCTATATGGGTTTAAAGGGGCAATTTCTGTAAGAATTTATAAAGGCTGAATCCTCTAAAGCACTCATGAAAATTAGAAGTTGTTCAGGGCCAAAATGAATACAATCATAGAACCAATTGTGTTAGGAAAGAGACTGTGTGAAGTCTATTCAATCTGATTGATCAAATAGCTGAATAATTCAAGACATCGCGTTCACTATTTAGCCGGTAATTTCGATGGGCTTTCACTAAGAAAGGTTCAAGGCCAAAAGCTACCTATCTGGATGCACGATCTTTCCAAAAACGTACTCTCTATAGTGTGTTAGCATTATCATTTGCATACTAACAACAAATTTTCCATTCATGTGGGGGATTATTGGATCAAAACAGTTTTTAAGTGTAAAAATTGAATTTTTGATCAACTTTGAGCTTAAATTAAAGTTGGACCCGTTCATTGTTTCGAGTAAACTTTTGTAGGTTCGTATTCTATTCCATGAGAAAAATAAACTAGCATATTCACTTGCTCAAATCGAGTAAGAAATGAATGAGAAAATAAGGTTCAAAGTGACCCTCGTGAAATGTGAAAATAGATGTTGTGAAATGTGGGATTTGACACCAATGCCACATTAGTTGAGGAAGAAGTTCTACATAGGCATATATAGGCTAAGTTTTCTCTATGAGATTGGGTCTCAAGGGGTACTACAATTTTATAAGCGGAGGGAGCGCCTACATGCATTTGGTTCAACCACACACGCGCGCTGCCCGCCTGCCTCGCTCTGATCCGACCCTGTCGGGTGTTGGTGTGGGTTAGAATAAGCCCTATCTTTTTGAAGAAAATTCGTTTAACAAATTTCGCGTGAATTTTTTAATCCAGAATTTAATTTCGGTATTTGTTAGATTTAAAATTCGCACTGGTTCGGATCTGTTCAAGAGTGAACAGCTACACGTTGGTGTCTTCTGGTTGCATGTGTGTCTTCTGAGTTGTGTCTTTTCACATGGTGATTGTCCGGAACAGTCACCAATTTGTCTATATAAACCCAGACTCATTAACATTCTGCATCAATTATTTTTCGAAGTGAAGACAGACATTAGTACATTATATTTCGACATTAAGGCAGTCTATATTTAGAGAGTACACAAAATAATTTCTGGTTCGCAGGGAGAGTAGATTGGAATGCTACTTCTATTCGCGTGAAGATCATTGTATCCTGGGAGACAGACGCTTTGATTTTCATAAGCATTGTGTGTAGAGGCAAAATCTGTCTTAAGTACATAGTGTTAAACACTAGCCTTGATCTACTTAAAGTTCAATAACAGTTCCTGTTCAGCAAACGAGTCAGTTTTTATATTGTTTAAACACAGATTTATTGTATTACTGTTTTGTTCGTATCTGTTACTGCTTCGTACATACTACTGTAACTGTTTCGTTCTTAACTGTTACTATTTTGTTATAAACTACATGTTTCAAATCAAGAATTTTAAAAAGTAATTTTACTATATTTAAAATATCACAAACAATACTTTTCTTAGAGGTTTTGATATTGTAAACTTAATTTATGTTTGATGGATGGTTGAATTACGTCTTGACTTGATTTATTGTAAGTGGATGGGCTTTGAGTTCTATACACTCACAGTTTATGCCCTTGTTCTTATGTTCACTGCCTATGATATTTTCTTTTAAGAGGTTGCTGAGATTTTTGGGAAAGTAATGTTTTATGTAAACTTGAATTGAATATTTTCTTCAAGGTTTTCTCGGAATTTAAACTCAACCTCATTTTTATGGAATAATTGGATTAATTTATGATCACACAATTTATTTAAAAAAAGAAAGAAAGAGGAGTGACAGAATTTATCAAACTTGTCATCAGTATCTCGTCATCTACTTAATTTGTGACAAAACAATGGTAAAAACTGAAGTTACTCCAAATAACATCATCTAAGCAATATGAATCGATAAATAACGAGACTCTGCCACTGCTGATACACAAAGTATATTGAACCATAAACAAGGTTTTATCTTCTTGTTACTTTATAAATCTAAATCTTCATTTAAATTTATGATATTGATCGAGTGAATTAGGTTAGCAAATTAGGTCAACTAGCCTTACTCTATACCAAAAATCCTTATTCTATATTAAGCCATAAAAAACAGGGACTTAGAAGTTGTATCAATGTGTAGTTTCACGAAATTAAGGAATTCTGATTTATTATACTGTACAAGTAGAATGTCTGATTAAGTATATTGATCACTAAAATTATTAAAATTAAGTATCTTGATACCATTCATCTTCTTTGGTACTTGGTGTAATGTCTATCTATACAAAGAAAAGTGAATAATCCGAAAAAAAATGTACTTAATCTTCTTGGGTGTGAGTTCCAGAAGTTGATGCCACGTTATTGGTTCCACTAGTGCTTGCTCCATGACAGCTAGTGCTTGCATTATCACCACTGCTATTTCCATGACTAGAACCTTCTTCTCCTTCGGATCCGACTCTAACAAGAACAAACCACCGTTGTGAACTGAGTAAGAATGACCAAATCTGCACAACCATTCCTGCATCCAGGCCATTACTCCTCCTAAAATCATTCCAGTATTTGGTCAAAACGTACATTGGATTATTTTTACCACCGGGACCAGGCTTCTTCATATCCCACTTCCTCAACTTTATTTCGCTTTCTTCCATGGATGGTCCGATCAACCATGCTGATATTTCACAACAGTTCTTTCCATTAATATTGCGCAAGCCCACTGCTCTCTTCTCATCGTCTTCTAGTTCAAAACCCTGTTCGACTTGACTTATCGGTATGGATAGTCGACCATGCTGATCACTAACATCTGTATTGAACAAGGGTTTTTGTATCACCAACACAGGCTCAGAACCCCCCATGGCTCTGATTAAATCCTTGAACCTTGTGGGTAGGTCAGGTTTTGGGTTTGGACCAGTTTGTGGCATGATCTTCCTCTGCTTCTTTGGCCTTACTACTTTTGTTCCAGAACTTTCACCTTCAAAAAGCTTTCTCTTTGAGGCTCTCTTCTCAGACTTTTCGGTGCAATCCATTGTAGTATGCTTCATGAACACCTTTATTCTGTTTGGCTTTACAATCTTTGTTCCCGAACTTTCACCTTCAAAAAACTTCCTCTTTGGATCTCTTTTATCAGAATTTCTGGTGCTATCCATGGAAGTAGGGTTCAAGTGCACCTCTACTCTCATCGTCCTTGGTTTCCTTGGTACATTGTGATACCAACTCTCCTCTTTCTTGCGTACTTCAAGAGAATTCGAGATTTGTTTACCTTTCTCCATAGAATTCCCTGGTTTCATCAACACCACCTTTTTCTCGCATGACTCATGAGAATCAGTGGTGGGTTTATGTTTATCCACAGAAGCCTCAATATTCATCCTTGTGCATTGTTCATGCACGGGTGAATTCCTGCAATGATTAGAGATAATGATCCGCTGGATGATGAACCTGAAACAATAAAAAAAGTTAGGAAAAGGGCCGGATGAATACCTTTCTAATTCCCTCCAAAACTTAAGTCAGTCGACATTGGAGAGATGAGCACAGTCTATTTTTCTGGGTTTTGCCTTTCGTACCTTTGTTCCCCTTTTACTAGGGTATTTATACCTGCACTAATAATGATTAGGGGATCTGTGAGTCCCATCTCAGCATTTAATGGCTGACACTCATATCAAAGCATAATGAGTGCGATACAATCAAATCCCCTCGGGGTCCCTCGAGCATTAACTCCCCCTTGCCGATCATTTGAGAATCTCGGCTCGGTGCTTGACAGCTACTCCTGAGTGTTAACTGCTCGGGAATAAGCACCTTGGGTATTGCCGAGGATAAATGATCGGCGTAATGACCATTAACGTTTTGTAATGATGACAGGCTCTGTGGGTCTCGAGGACACAAATGTCCATTAATAGCCCTGTCACAGTCACTCAAGTCGCCATTAATGAGCAGTCATGTCCTCTTTAATTTTGAGTTTAATTGGTGTATGCTCGGTTCTTCTAGGTCATTACTCCTCGGCTCCTTCTCCTAGCACCCTTTGAGGTCCATAACGGCTATAACTGTCAACGTGTCAACTTAGGGCTACTGAGCCGCCTAAAGTCCCGTCAACTGCCCCCAGCCTCCATTTTCCTTGCGACGTGGGACAAGTGGCGCATGGAGAGTGGAGGCTTCCTGAGCACACCTGAGTTTTAGGGCGGTTACTCGCACGTCTGGCGCCGCATTTTTCAAATTTCCACTTGATGATTTGTCTCTTCGATTTCTACCTCTGCTTCAGAGTATAAATAGGAGATTGTTTTGCTGTTTCCAGAATTTGAATCCTCGAATTCTCAATCTGCAATCAACTCTCAAGCAAATATCTTTATTCTCCCGAGCGACTGTCCTTACTCCCCCGAGCACCTCTTTCGAAGATCTTCCACCTGTAAGTACTTTCATTCTCATAATCTTTTCTTCACTTTCCCATTCTTCTTCTACATTTCTTCAAAATTCATCCATGGCCAGAATACGAAGAACCGTAATGAGAGAACCTGTTAGGCCCAGAGACACTAGTAGGTTGAGGAAAATCGAAGTGAAAGATAGCAATCTACAGGCTTTTAGGGCTAAGTACAACATTCTCGAGACCGTTCACCAAATCCATCATGGAGGGGAGAGTAAGGTTCCCTCTTCCTCCCCTCCTATTAAGGTTACTCATGCACTTGAGGCTCTTCCCCTTCCAGTGTTGTATCAGCCAGTTCAGAATAGTTATGGGAGTAGTCGCCATAAATGCTCGGCATGGGAGTGAACCTAGGGGTGGATGAGATCCTGTTCTGCTATGACTTGAAATTAGTCGGTGGGGGTAGATACTATCTTCACGCTCGGGACCCCTCTATGTATTTGGTGACACACATGCCCAACTCGGACAAGGGGTATGCCCAGGATCTCATTATGCTCGGCGGCAGAGGGGAGAAAGGTGATGGGCCCAAGTATGATGGCCTTTTCTGCGCCAAAGTGCCAAGGGATCCAGGTGGGCATTGCACCAACTTTGCCACCCATCGACTTTTACTCCTGTTTCGGCAAGTGGGGAAAGCTGTCGCCGAGGTATATCGGGCCCTTCGAGATACTTGAGAGGATTAGTACAGTTGCTTATCGGTTGGCGTTGCCGCCAAACTTATCGGGTGTTCACGCGGTATTCCATGTCTCTATGCTCCGGAAGTATACTCTAGATCCGAAATATGTGGTGGATTGGGGTGAGTTGATTGTTGATGCGGATGAGACCTTTAAGGAGGGACCAGTGCGTGTCATGGATAGCCGGGAGCAAGTTTTGCGAGACAAGACTGTGAGGCTGGTGAAGGTGCTGTGGCAACACCGAGGAGTGGAGGAGGCAACATGGGAGCGTGAGGACACCATACGTGCCAATTATCAGCTCTTGTTCGAGGATGGAGGTACATATTTACATTTTTAAATATATTATCACTGTTCCATGCACATATCCTTGTATGTGTGAATTTCGGGGACGAAATTCTTTTAAGGCGGAAAGAATGTAAAAGCCGGGTAAATTGGAACTTTTGTGAAAAAGGGCAAAACGGTAAATTGCCACCACAGTATGGGTTACAAACCTGAATTTTTCTAGAGCTCGGATGACGAAACAGACCTCACCGTTGGATTCGTCTCGCGAAATCTAACTACCCTGTCAAATTTCGTTGAATTCTGAGATAGTCGAATTTTTTGCGTTTTACGAGGCGGTCGGGTCTCGGGTAACCCAAAAACGAATTTTTAATAAAGTTTTAAAGTTTGAAAAATAAATGAAGGCAAGTTAAAATAAAAATATTTTGAACTTGAATCGGAGCGAAATTTAATCGTTTCGGGGCGAAAACGGACCCAGGAAAGGAGGACCGTGTGGCACATTGTGGACCAAGCAATTAAAGGGTATTTAAATGGGAGAAAATCTAATTTCTCCCCATTTTGTTCAGCCGGTTCTAACGTGGGAAGAGAGGAGAGGGAAAAGAGAAAATCCACCTTCTCTCTACGATCTACGTCACCCCGTCACTCGAATCCACTCGGCCCAAGAACAAAAGTTGTTCTCCTCGCCAAGGGCTAAAAAACCATACCAAGGAGGTCGGGTTTGGGCGATATTCCAAGGACGGGATTTTGGGGAAGTGAAGATTCTAGCTTGAATCAGGTTCTTGAAGCTTCTCAACGTCGTTTTACGCTTCAAGAGGTAGGGTTCTCTCCTACTTAGGTTTATTCCAAACCTAGAATGTTTTATGAAATGGGTAGGTTGATAGAATCACATATCACTTGCCTATTGTTGGTTACTTGGTGACATGGGTATTAGAATGGGGTAAAATCAATTCTAGCATGGATTGGTAATTAGAAATTGCTAGTTGTGATTTCTTGAATTGGGTACATGAGATTGACCTAATGTGATCCTTGAATTATGTAAATTGTGAGCATGTTATGTGTTTACATTATGCCTTGAGAATTAAGTATGTTATTGCTTGATTATGTGATGACATGCTTGGGGGTTGTCTTTAGATAAAATGTTGATATGTACATATTGATATATTGACATTGTGAAAAAATTATGGAATTATATGCTTATGATATAATTTGCCATGAGATATGTGAAATGTGTTGAAATAGTTCATATGTCATTCATAACATATTGAACATTGTGTCATTGTTGCAATGAGGTATCACATTGCATATGCACGGAAACATCGTATTTTGTGGGTGAGTGTGCATGGTTGTCGTTAACACCACACTTGGTGGATGACGGGTGGACTCGAGTAAGCTTGGTCGAAGACCTGGCTGAGTCTCACGGTTTGCATGATTAATAGGGTTGGGGTTAACAAGAAGGGCTGGAAGATCCCTCGGGTGCAAGACCCGGTGATTCGGATACGCACTCCGTTGGTATTTAGTCCATAAAGTGTGTCGGCTTATGCGGAGCCGTTGGTGGAAGTCCATTAATGCCGTGTCGGTTGGGTACCGTTGGTGTGAGTCCATAAATACCCACCCCCAAGAAAGACACGGGACTTAAAAAGGTCATTGGATGTGTAACATCATTAGCAGGGGTTTGAAATGCCCAGGTTTATATGCATGACATTGCATGTGTTGAGGGAGCCGGTAAAGGCTCGGGTTGAGTTGCATGAGTGAGTCTCATCTCATTTCATGGCATGGCACTGTGGATTCCAACCTGGAAGGCATATTCTAAATTGGAATGTTATGAGTTGTTAATTGTTGGCATGTGAACATTTCATATGCATCTAGGTTGGGGAGTAGCTTTTTTAGGATATACTCTATTGAGCGTGACTCACCTTATATGGGAAAAACATTTCAGGTGCGGGATATACGCCGGTTGATGGCTCCCAATTCGAGCCCCGTGGATGAAGAAAGCGGGAATGTGGCTTTATTTTGAGTTTTTGTAAACTTATTATGAAAAGTTAGTTTTGGTTATGTAAATTCATGTAAATGTATGTAATGGAGTTGGTATGGACCTTGGGTAATATGAAAATCTTCATTAAACATGTGTTGGATGATTGTAGAAAAGTTTGGAATGGATTAGAAATGAAAAACAGGTGAAACAGGCAAAACTGGCCTCGGCGTACCGGTACACTGTGGTTCAGTAGGTACAGCATACCGGTACACTGGTACAACGTACCGGTACGACGTAGTCCAGTGGACACAGTGTACCAGTACGCCGTATCGGTACACTTTCCAAAAATCAGAAATTTTAAAATTGTTTTGCCAAGCTTTTGGGCTATGAGTTACTCCCTTCAAATTTTATAAATGGACGATAATAGACTACCAATGGTGGTACGTTGGATCTCGGATGGGTCAACCGATTAAAAGTATATAGACTTTTTTTTTCTTTTATAATCCCGGTCAAGGTTATGCTATTGACGTGATGTCGGGTTGTGCGACAATCACGGGTACTTCCGTGGGTTGATGGGTTATCAACAGTTAATAAAGGACCCCCTAGTTTTAGGGTTGTCACAAAAAAAGATGCATATATTCTACGAGTGGAGAGGACGGTCAGCGACCAAACCAGGCACATTGCCGACCTGATCTGCAAGGTCGAGGCCCTCATTGCCGAGCTGGACAAAACTAAGGAAGCCGAGGCCGAGGCTAGAAGGAGGATGGAGGAGGTCCAGCTTAAGGTCTCTTCCGGCGAGGCAAAGTTGCTCGAAGCTGAGGCAAATTGTGCTGCCTTAACTTCAAAGGTGGAGGCCCTAGAGGGAGAAAGGGCCGGGGAGGCTGAGAGGGTCAACAAGGCCTGTATGGACTTGTATCATTGGTGCCAAGACCAATTCGTCCTAGCCTTTGATGAGGGAAAGAATAGGGCATTTAAGCAAGGTTGGGATGAGGCCCTTCATGCAGCTAGGGTTGAGGTCAGCTCAGATCTATTCGCAATGCATAGTCTACTCGGGGAACTTGACGCCGCAGGCACCCCAGCTAAACAACCTAGCACCGAACTTGCTCCAGAAGGGCCTACGGAAAAAGTGGGGGAGAAAACTGCTGACAACGTGCCGATAACTCTCAGTGACGGGTCCTGACCAAATGTCCCCCCCATCAACTCCCTTCTCCATCTCTCCTAACCCACACCGATGATCTCCCAGTTCCCAGCACCCCCATCATCCATCCTGGGGTGCCCGAGTTAGGGGAACTCGACGAGATACTTGGCATTGGCGAAGGCTCCCTCCGACGGAATCAAGCAAGGCTCGGCGGTGATGAGCTCGGCGGAGACCTAGGCGAGCTAGTTTACCCCGAAGGCCCCAGAAACACCTAGCATTTTTTTCTTTTGCTTTTTAACTTTGTATGCTTGGGGGACTCAAAGCCCCTTTTCTTTAATCAATGAAACTTTCATTTTCTTCTGTATGATCTTCCTTTACTTCGTAACTTTATTCCATTCTGGTGAACTGTGTTGTTGATTCCCAAACCTCAAGGTTCATAAAGTTTGGAAAATGCATCAATATTTGGGACTTGCCCCTAGCGACTGAGCCCGAGGCTCGTTATAACTTTTCAAGGGTGGTGCTCCAAGGGTGGAGGCTTATCCCCCTCGAGGCCGTACCCCTAACGACCGAGCTCAAAGCTCACGATAACTTTTCGAGGGCGGTGCTCCAAATATAAAGGCTTACCCCTCTTGGGGTCGTACCCCTAACGACCGAGCCCGATGCTCGTGTTGACTTTTTTGAGAACCAACACTTGGAAGTTAACTCAGTAGTAATATTTCTTCAAATTTGATACATTACAAGTTCGACTTACATCATTTCCATCTATGTTTTGTAGTCGATATGCCCCTGTACCTCCCACGACAACAATTTTGTAAGGACCTTCGCAATTAGAGCCAAGCTTCCCATCGATTAGCTCCCGATTATTTCCAGTGACCTTGTGTAGCACTAAATTCCCTACTTGAAAACTCCTTGTTCGGACCTTCTTTTAATGATGCATTGATAGCTCTCCTTGGTATTTTGCTAGTCTGATAGATGCTAGGTCTCTTCTTTCTTCGGCTAAATCAAGATCCTTGGCTAGTGTCTGATCATTATTTCCTGACTCAATGGCTTGAATTCGTATGGTTGGGAGCCCCACCTCCAAAGGAATCACAACTTCGACTCCATATGTCATAGTGTAGGGCATCTTGCCTGTAGAGGTCCTCGGGGTAGTCCTATATGCCCAAAGCACATTGAGTAGCTCCTCGGTCCACCTACCCTTAGCCCTTTCCAACTTTTTCTTAATTCCAGTCAAAACGGTCTTATTCGAAACCTCCGCTTGTCCATTAAATAGGGGATATGCCGGGGTGGAAAAATAATTGCGTATTCCAAATCCCGAGCAGAACTCTCTGAATGGACCACTGTTGAATTGAGTACCATTGTCCGAGACGATGGCCCGAGGGATGCTGAACCGTGTAATAATGTTCTGCCATAAAAACTTCTTCATTTCGACGTCCCGAATACTGCTCAAAGGCTCGACTTCAATCCACTTTGTGAAGTAGTTAGTAACAACCAGGAGGAATTTCTTGCCCAAAGGTACCCTGGGGAGAGGCCCTACTATATCCATGCCTCTTTGGGAGAACGGCCAAGGACTTTTCAATGGGTTTAGGTGTCCCACCGGTTGTCGGATCATGGGAGCAAACTTCTGACACTTATCACATTTCTGAACATAGCTCTTGACATCTTTCTGCATGTACTGCCACCAATACCCTTGAGACATCGCTCGGTGAGCGAGAGATCTTTCTCCCGTGTGACTTCCACATACACCCTCATAGAGCAAATGTTTCACTTTATCCTTGGGGACACAAAGTAAATATGGCCCCGAAAAGGATCTTCTGTATAACTTGTGATTGCAGGATATCCAGAATCTGGGAGCTTTCAGTTTGATCTTCCTGGCTTCTTTAACCTCCTCAGGGAGTAATCCCTCCAGCAGATACCTGATGATGGCATCCATCCAACTCGGAGTGACATTTTTTACGCACATGGGCAGTATATCCTCGGCGCCTACATCTTCTATGCTCGGACTCTGAAGGTACTCAATTGTAATGCGCCGAGTTATCTTCGAAGCCAAGGATGAGGCTAGGCGGGCTAGTGCGTAGACGTGGCTATTATAGTCCCTAGAAATTTGAGATACTTCGATCTTCTGGAACCTCTCCATCCTTAACTTTGCTCTCCGGTGATATGCCTTCATTTTGTCGTTTTGAACTTCAAAGTCCCTGTTGATTTGGTTTACCACCAGCTGGGAGTCATTGAAAATATGGAGATGTCTAACTCCGACCGAGTATGCTACATCGAGTTCGGCCAACAACGTCTCGTACTCGGCCTCATTATTAGATGCTTTGAATCCAAGTCTTATAGATCGTTCCATTGTGAATCATCCGGAATTGGCCAAAACTACACTTACTCCTACCCCTTTGCATTCAAGGATCCATCCCCATGCAAGCTCCAAACGTCATTGTTTTCAAAAGTGAGATCCCTTTCAGGTGAAGACTCGGACGTAGAGAACTCGGCAATAAAATCAGCTAGGATCTGCCCCTTAATCAAAGTGCGGGGTTTGTAGCGTATCTCTAACTCTCCTAGCTCCACGGCCCATTTAGCAACTCATCCAGACATGTCGGATTTATGAAGTATCAGTTTAAGGGGCCGATCGGTTAATACCTCAATGGGATGCACCTGAAAATAATGTCTGAGTTTCCTCGTTGAGACTACCAGAGCTAGTATAAGCTTCTCCATCGGCAAGTATTCGGCTTCGGCATCAAGTAAGGTCTTACTTACGAAGTAGACATGTCTCTGCACCCCATAATGCCCCTTATCAGAGCCCCACTAACCGCCCCTTCTGAGACAGATAAGTAGAGGTTTAACACTTCGCCCGCCGCTGGAACATATAAGGTTGGGGGGGACCTGAGGTACTCCTTAATCCCCTCCAATGCTCGGTCACATTCCTCACCCCAAGTTCCTTTTCCCACCTCTTTGAGCATGGCGAAGAATGGTTTACACCTGTCCGAGGATTTAAAGATGAACCGATTGAGCGCCGCTACCATTCCAGTCAATTTCTGAATGTCTTCGGTATTTTTCGACGCTTGGATACTCTGCACGGCCTGTACCTACTCAGGGTTGGCCTCTATGCCCCTATGGCTGACTAAGTACCCCAAAAATTTGCCCGAGCTCACCCCAAAAGCATACTTCGAGGCATTGAGCTTCAGGTCGTATCTCTGGAGCACGACGAAGGTCGTCCTAAGATCTCATAGATGGCTGGAGCTCTTTCTGCTCTTAACTAGAATGTCATCAATATACATCTCCTTCAGGCATTGATAAGTGGCACCAGAAAAAAAAAAGTGGCACCAGCATTCTTCAACCCGAACGACATCACCGTGTAACAATATAGCCCTCGGGGTGTGATGTTTTCTCTTGATCTGATTCATGTAAGGGAATTTGATGGTAACCTGCTCGAGCGTGCATGAAGGAGATGCGTTCGTGACCCGCGGTTGCTTCAATAAGCTGATCAACCTTTGGCAGCGGATACTCATCCTTGGGACATGCCTTATTCAAGTCCGTGAAATCCATGCAAACTCGTCATTTTTTGCCCTTCTTCTTTGCACACACCGTGTTTATAACCATTCGGGGAACTAGACTTCCCTGATGAACCCCATCCCGAGTAACCTTTCTACCTCTTCATCCACCGCCTGTGCGTGATGGGGTGCCGTTCACCGAGCTTTCTATTTCACGAGTTTGAAAGATGGGTCCACATGAAGCCAATGACATATCACCTCGGGACTTATTCTTGTCATTTTGGCTTAGGTCCATGCAAAGACATATGCGTTCTGGCAAAGGAAGCTCACCATGTCAGAATTCTCGGTGTCGTCTAATGAAGCCCCTATTAAAAAGAATCTCTCCTCATTCTCGGGATTCAGAAGGATCTTGATCAGGGCCTCCGTAGATCGATCGGCCGGATCCGTAATTGGGTCATCTACACCAGGCTGACCGAACTGTGATTGCTATTTAACCAACACCGCCTTGGGGTCACGATCTTAGGCTCGGGCGCTAACCCTAGTTTTTTCTGCGGCATAAAAACAGCTTTTTGTTGATGCCTGATTACCACGAATCTCCATGACACCCCTCGGGATGGGAAACTTTATCTTCTGATGATAGGATGAATGGACCGCCTTCATTGCATGCAACCATGTCCTGCCCATGATGACATTGTATGGAGAATCGGAGTCTATCACCACGAATTCTACCGGGACGACAACAACCCCGGTAGTAACCATGAAAGTGATCTTCCCCAGGGGGAGGACGCTGGAACCGTTGAAACCCACGAGGAGAGTCCTTATAGGTTTCAAGTCTTTCTGGGTGAACCCTATTTTGCAAAAAAGGCTATCGTACATTATCTTGGACGAGCTACCCGAGTCTACTAGGATCCTTTTGACATCAAACTTGTAGATCCGAAGGGTGATTACCAAAGCGTCTTCATGTGGAAGAACTAGCCCACCAAGGTCTGCATCGAAAAAGTGGATAGTCTCGCCATCTAGCCGAGGTCCTTTAGATGGCTGCCCCCCATACTTGCTCTCCTCCACCCTTCCGGCTTGTGAGACCCTCTGGAGGTTGGCTCGGAGTGAATTATATGTGGGCCTATTAAATGTTCAAGCATGTATTACTTCGATCAGGGTTGCCACTTCCTAAGATACGTCGGCCCCTTCACCCACCGAGCCCCTTGAAGACTTGTCAATGAATTCCCCGAGGTGTCCTTCTCGGACCAATTGCTCGAGGAAGAACTTGTACACCCTGCAATCTTCAGTTAGGTGCCCCACATCGTGGTGATAAGAACATCGACATGTCGAGTCCCTCGAGGATGGGTCTCCTTGCATCTTTGGGGGCCATTTAAAGAAAACCTCATTCTTTATCTTTTACAACATCTTGTAAATGAGTTCTTTTAAGACCGTGCTTACCCCTTGAAAAGACAGGCAGCTCAGAGCAGGGGGTGGTGCCCCCTTCCGTGCAGACGGTTACATGTCCCGCTTCTTCAGCACTAGGGCCCTATTCTTAGGCACAGTCGACTTTTCCTCCACCTTGGCGTACTTGTTTATTCGAGTCATCAAGTCCTTCATGTCTACCGGAGCCCGCTTAGTAAGAGATCAGTACAGATCGGTGTCTCAGTACGATCCTAGTCGAAATGTCGCTGCGACCATGGTCTCCGAGCATGCCTCAACCTCATTAACTTCCACCTAGTACCTTATTACGTACTACCGAAGGGTCTCTCCACTCCTCTGTTTGAGTGTTAGCAAAGCGCCAATATCTTTCGACCTCTTGCTGTTGGTGATAAACCGAGCCACAAAGAGCTCGGTCATTTGCTTCCAAGATCTGATACTTTCTGAGGCCAAGCTCTCACACCACTTCATAGCAATGTCCCCTAAGCTCATAAGGAAAACTTGGCACAGTAACCTTAGGTTGGTGTCGTAAATGGACATCAACTGCTTGTATGTCGTAGATGGCTCTCGGGATCTGTTCTCCCATCATAAACCTTGAATCGGGGGACGGTGAATTTCTTGGGCATCTCGACCTCCCAAATTGCCCAGACGAACGGGGAGATGATTTGCTCATCCTCAGTGTCTTCATCCTCCTTGGGGTATGATCTTCGGCGCTTGGCATCCAAGCGTGTTCGGAGGTCCTCTCGGGGCCTCATTTTCCTAGGCCCCCTGGCAGTAGAATCTGTGTGGGACTCAGTCGCCGCAGCACCCCCCGACAATATATGGCGGAGATCCCAACGAGAAAGGTCTGTGCTGCGCCAATCCCTTTTTGATCTCTCTTCGGGAGTAGACATTTCAGCGCCCCGGGGCCCGCGCTTCTCACCCAGGCGCCTGTGTAAGCTCTTCCCCGGGGAATCCAGCCTTTTATCCCTGGAATCACCCCGGCAGATACTCCTATCTTCACGTCCGCTGCTTCGCCAGTTGGCACTTACCAATTGCTGAAAATCATCGAGCCAATTCTGCACCTTGACATTATTCTTCTCAAGTTGCTTAAGACGGTTTCCTATCTGTTTCTCCACCAACTCGATGATTTCACGAACCAAAAGGCCTTGCTCCCCAAGGCTTTGATCCACATGCAACGTTTGCTGTGAGGCATGCTCACCTCCATCTGACTGGCTCATAGAGTCTAACTCAGTGACTGTAGGAAGCTGACTAGCTTTCGCGTTTTTCACGTGTGGGCTGCCCCCCACGTCACTTTGGGATCGCGTGTTCACCATGATGCTATCGTTACGGGGAAAATTCATGATTTCTCACAGACGGCGCCAAATTGCACGGGTAAATTCCTCCAATGATTAGAGATAACGACCCGCTGGATGATGAACCTAAAACAATAAAAAAAGGTTAGGAAAGGGGCTGGGTGAACACTAGACTAATCTCCTCCAAAACTTAAGTCAGTCGGCATTGGAGAGATGAGCACAGTCTATTTTTCTGGGTTTTGTCTTGCGTACCTTTGTTCCCCTTTTGCTGGGGTATTTATACATGGACTAATAATGATTAGAGGATCTGTGAGTCCCAGCTCAGCATTTAATGGCTGACACTCATATCCAAGCGTAATGAATACGATCCAATCAAATCCCCTCAAGGTTGTCCCCTCGGGGTCCCCCGAGCATTAACTCCCCCTTGCTGATCATTTGAGAGTCTCGGCTCGGTGCTTGACAGTTACTCTCGAGCGTTAACTGCTCGGGAATAAGCACCTCGGGTATTGCCGAGGATAAATGATCGGCGTAATGGCCATTAACGCTTTGCAATGATGATAGACTTTGTGGGTCTCGAGGACACAGAGGTCTATTAATAGCCCTGTCATAGTCACTCAAGTCGTCATTAATGAACAGTCATGTCCTCTTTAATGCTGGGTTTAATCGGTGTATGCTCGGTTTTTTTGGGTCATTACTCCTCGGCTCTTTCTCCTGGCGCCCTTTGAGGTCCATAACGGCTATAACTGTCCACATGTCAACTTGGGGCTGCTGACCCACCTAAAGTCCCGTCAGTTCATGCAAAGATTGCCCATAATCACAACCTCCTAGGTATTTCTTTCTTTGTTTTGCTCACATTACTCAATAGAATCATCAATGGGTTGGTGTACAGAACTCTCACTCGTGAATAATTGTTGGGTACTGATCGAAAGATTGGTCATCACAGCCTCCTTGATGGTTTCTTCGTCCATCAGCCCTTTTACTCTATCATCTTCCTTGGTCACAACCTCTAAAAAGGCAATTAAATCCCTAGTAATAGAGATTTCCTTCGTCTTCACACCTTTCAGAACTTCAAAAACAAAATCTCTCATGATCTTCGTTGCAAGTTGCAACAGCGCAAATCAGATATGGTTTCTTGAGAAAAGTGAAAGGGGCCTAGGGTTTTTTATTAAGAAAAGTGAGAGATGTTTAGGGTTTGTTTTGGATTAGCAATGTGAAACTGTGGAGGAGAGTGATGAAACAGAGGACTTGCTACTTATATATAAGGCTAATACTAGTGGCCAAAGAACTCTCTATTCGCGTAGAACTACTTTTCCCAAACAAAGTAGGAGAGTACTATACTTTATGTCATTCCAAACCTCTTCGTTTCCTAAACAGAACAATCCTTGTGAAATTTGATAAACTTGATGGTCAAGATTTAATTAGTTGTTTACTTCAGCTAGAAGTGTGCATTAACGGGCAAGATTTAGTTAGCATGAGAATCTAGTGGCAATATGAGAAGCGCGGTCCAGTAAGATATGCTTGAATTGTATTCTTTGGATTGATTATGGCCCCATCAAATAATGAAATTTCTTGTTGAATCTAATGGTCATAATAAAACTACATTATTAGGTCAGTATATTGGGTCAAATCTTTAAGTCCTAATAACATTACTCATTAAAAAATGAGTTTGAGATTGAGATCGACATCCAATAAGATAAACCCGTACATTTTATGTTTATAATCTAAATTCAAGTTCGTTAAAAATTAAAATACAATCGAATCCAAATAACTCAATTGGAGTTATAGTTTAGCAAAATATAGTCTGATATGAACTAAATTTAATTAAATAATCATTTGATTTCATCATATATTTAAACAAGGTAAGACATTTGAATACTTGAGGCAATGGAGCTACTTAAAAGACCAAAATGCCCACTGAAGATATTATGTGAACGGATAACAATTATAAAAAGAGGAATGCTATTGAGACCTAAAAAATTGACATAATTTACTAACTTAATGATGTATTAAATAATAAAGTCCCAATGACCTATTTAATCTCTACTATTGGATTGACAATGAGCTCCGCTATTAGTTGGGACCTACTGTAACGACCGGCATTGACATGTGTGAATCCCACATCGGAAGTTTACACGAGATATTTTGGGTATATATATGGAAACAATGACCCCAATTGACAACTTCTTGGCGAGTCCTTTTAGGTGAGTACTTGTGGTTACTACAAAGGGTATTATAGCTAACCCATCCACACGACCATGTGGGTTCGAGGGCATAGTAGTGCGGAGTTGTGGTATTGGTGATTTATTGTGCGTCCCTCATGGGGACGTGAGAGAATAAAAGAGGGGAGATTTTGACGTCCGACATTGACATGTGTTGAATCCTAAATCAGAAGTTTACACGAAAAATTTTGGGTATATATTTTAGAACAATGACCCCAAATGATAACTTTTTGGCTAGTCCTTTTGGGTGAGTTCATGTGGTTACTACACCTACTGCCCATTCAATGGTTATGGTGTTTAGATCCAAATAGTATATTTCATCTTTTTTATACACACGGAGGCCCTTGTGTTGCCCTTCTAAAACCAAGATGTAGTAAACTCTGTATGCTCTTTGTGCTATGCTTCTAAAAATGTTACACCTTGGATAATTGGCCAAACATGTTTTTGAGTGGGAATGTGTTTGACATTGGGTGTGGATTAATGAGATTGTTTGGCATTAGGGAGTGTGTTTGTTAAGTTGTCTAGCATTGAGAGCCGTATAGAGAAGTTAATGTACCATGGATTTTGTAAAAAAAAAATTGAGATGGATTTTGTACGATTAGATCAAAGTAGATGAAAATTGAATCAATAATATTAATCGTCTTTATACTTTTATAAGTTGAGAATTCAAATTTCTAACTGTAATATTAAATAAATATATATAGATGAATTGACATTTTGCAAGTTAAAAAATATTCAAAAATCTAATTTATACTTTCAAAGATTTAAAATTTTATATTGCACCCCTAAATCGGATAAAAAAAATAAAAATTTGACCCAAAACCAAATGTTTGTTCCTCTATTCTAGATTTTTTTGTTGTGCTTGTGATATTTTTGCATTTCTATATTACCCAATTGTAAGTATCTTACATAAAAAAAATTTGTACTTGATTTTATTGTAACACACCAGATTATAACATGCTTATTTAATTGAGGGTGTAATATGAGAATTTAATTTTTTTTAAAGCGAACTAAGGGATATTTGGACTTTGAAATTTATTTCACTGTACGGTAACACTAAATTTGGATATTTATTTTATGATCGTGTTATTACATTAATGACTTGGTTGACAATAAGGTATAGGGTATGTGCCTCATGTTGTGTTGCATTTTGGGGGAATTCCAATGTGGCGATGCCTAGGAAGAACTATTTTTATGTGTTTGTGGAAGGTGGTGATCATGGAACGGTGAAGAAAAGGAAGGTAGGGTGTATGATGCTGATGAACAATGCTGATTTTGAGGACTCGTAGATGTAAGAAAGGTGCAAAAGTTTTTTTTTTTTTTCGAATGGCAAAAGTTGTTTCGGTAAATCTTGAGATTGTAAAAAAGAAAGTGAAGATTGTGAAGAATAAGAAAATATTGAGATCTTGTGAAAAAATCAATCATATTTGGTTGAATTTTTAATTTTATTGTAGAGATAGAGTAATAAAAGATGGAACAATAGCACAATTGGTTGTCGACATTGACCGTAAATTTGGAGTTTCATTCTATTAAAGTTTATTTGTTTGTGAAAATTTTGGACAGTAAAGTAAGAGTTTCTTCTTTCTATGTGGATTCAAATTCCAAAATATTTTTTCAATATTTTGAGTTCACTGTTTTTGAAATATGTTTTTCAATTCAAATAAAATGGCTTAACTAAGTTATTAAAATTTAATCAATTTTATTAATTAAGCACAATACATTTGTATTCACAATCTTTGAGACTATTGTCTAAGTTCATTATCTTTAGTTCATTGTTCTGAGTGTGCATGTAGGGGACGAAAGATAGAGAAGATTGAAAAGAATTTAAAAATGAGAGAAAGAAATTTGATGGGCTAATCTCAACATGCACCCTGAAAAATCATTCGAATATCAACTTGCATCCTCAAAGTTTAAAAATATCAATTTACATCTTGAAAGACATAAATTTGTATTAATGTGCACCAAAAATTAACTGCCATCCATTTTGCCGTTAAAAAAATTTGGAATATTTACAAATTGCACCTTCAAAGTTTAAATATTTCACATTTATCACAATTTATATAATACTATTTAATATTTTTTAAAAATTATAAAAACACCTATTTTTTGCCTACAATACTCATTAAATGACTATTTTTTGTCTACAGTTGTGTTATTCATATCTAACTTTAATTTGATCGAACAGTCAAAAGATTCGTGTCTAACTGAAGACATAAAATAACTATTTCACAAGTATTGTAAGTAAAAAATAGGTATTTTATAATTTTTTTTAAATTTTAAAAATATTTTTTTATTGACTTAAATATGATACAAAAATATTATGATACGATACAATTGAGAGTTATTTAAAAAGCATTCATGAAAAAAATTCTTTTTAGATCATAAATATAAAATATTTAAACTTTAAGGGTATAATTTATAATTAGTCCAAACTTTTTTAACGGCAAAATGGATGATAGTTAATCTCATGTGCACATTGATACAAATATGTTTTTTAGGGTGTAAATTGATATTTTTAAACTTTGATGGTGCATATTGTGATTCAAGTGATCTTTCAGGGTGCAAGTTGAGATTAGCTTGAATTTAATTAATGGCCTTAATTAAGGGTACTTTTATCAAGTTCTAATTTTTTGGACATTTGACCTTTAAAGTGTTCAGACTAACCTTTATTAAGTATATATGTGTGTGTAGATTTACAAATATACAAACTTAGGGTGCGTTTGATAACGTTTTCATTTTTATGTTTTCAAAACAATAAAAAATTGAATCAATATTTTGTTTTTTTTTTTTTTTTTTGTGGTTAAAAATTGAAACAAAAAACGTGTTTGGATGTAGTTGTTGTTTTACGAAATCTAAAAACTAAAACAGAAAATATGTCTAGTAATCATTTTATTTTATGTCATATATTTTACATTTATTTTAATTCTTGATAAACCATATCCACATGATTATATATATATATATATATATATATATATATATATATATATATATATATATTTATAGAAAAGAAAAATTTTATTTCAAAGAATCAAAAAAATTACAAGAAACAAATATTGCAAACAGTCTAGCATCAAACCCTATTGGCTTTAATCCTTCAAAATGCCAAATTACCAATAGCATAACACCAATAGCCTTCCAAAATCAACAACTATACAGGAAAACATAGAAAAGAAAATCAAAGAAATTTCCTTTTCTTCCTTAGCACCTTCAGGCCTTGCTGGTCACGCAGCATCAGTAGCTTTGCCTGCATAGGAACATGAAGATCCTGTGAAAAATCAGAGGAGAAGCCACCCCCAGCTCTACCAGGGTTTCCTTTAGAAGCACCATTCACATTAAGTTTTAGAATCCCAAACGAAGGAGGAAACCACCTCACCCATAAAGCCAAAAACTGAACCTTCTCTTCAAACTCCACCCCCAAAGCCTGCAAAACCTCCTTACCCCTAAAACTTTCAGGGAGTTGAGGTCTAAACACCCAAGCCTGCATTTTCAAAATAGAACAATAGCATGAGCAGGCAAACGTCCTTCATAAAAAACTCGCCTACACCTCTCCTTCCAAATTAACCAGTAAACCACCAACGCCATTCCCCTCATTAAAGCATTATATAAAGAAGGCTTCTTAAAAAGTCTCCCCATCCTCACCATTCTAACTATTGGGATCTCACTTTCAAACAACTGGAACCCACATAGAACATACAGTTTAGAACAATTGTGTGGAATCATTTGCATGAATATACCTGTGTGATTAAACCCATTTGTCATTCAAATGTACCAAAAACAAACAAGCATTTTCAGCAGAATAATTATCATGATTGAAAAAAGGAAATGAAAGAAGATTGACATTCATATATACATTTGGAATATAAAAACTAAACTTTTTCTTTGAATGAGAGGGACAGGTTTTGGGACTTACCAGAATGAATCTTAAAATTGAAAACAACCAGAGGATAAAGATCACAGAATGCCCTCTCCACCACTTCTCTCTCTCTCTTTCTCTCCCCTATATTTGTTTATTAAAAGAGCAATGTTATGTAACCCAAATCTGCATCCCAAATGAAGGGGACCATTGGATCAGTGGGTCCCATGTAAAAAAGTTAATGGGACCCACTCATCCAATGGTCCCCTTCATTTGAGATACAAATTTGGGTTACATAGTATTTCTCTTATTAAAAATATTTACAAGAAGTTGAGAGATGTGTATGTGGGGTTCGAGTGAGGATGGAGAAAGATAACTGTAAGAACCAAAAATGCTTCAATAACATTGCTTCTTTTCAAGTAAATTATCTAGAAAGGCCCTCAAATATAAAGTTAGATCTACAAAAATAAACCTTAGATCTGAAATAATACAGTATAGATCTGTAAAAATAAATTATGGATCTACAAAAATAGGTCATAAATCTGAACAACATCATCATAGATCTAAACAATCAACAAGAGAAATATCAATGGTTCCATTGGAGTATAAACAATAATATAACAGAGGAGATAAAGGAGTATATATCTGCAAAAATAAAATAGGGATCTATAAAAACAAACCCTAAATCTGAAACAAAAATCATACATCTGAAAAAAAAAAAAAAAAAAAAGTGGAGATACGAGCAGAGAGAGAGCTTACAGCTGCGTCGGAGAGATTATAGCTTCACCAGAGACACAACGGAAGAGACGACCAGCGAGCATAAAAGACGAAGTGAGCAGAGGAGACGACCCAACGATTCCTTTGTGATGACCAGTGAGCAGACACTATGAGAAGTCAGTTGTTTATGCCCTTTTATATTG
The DNA here is from genome assembly GCA_951799425.1 of Ilex aquifolium. Lineage (NCBI taxonomy): Eukaryota > Viridiplantae > Streptophyta > Magnoliopsida > Aquifoliales > Aquifoliaceae > Ilex > Ilex aquifolium. The sequence continues at coordinate 46,649,002 of OX637392.1, read as the reverse complement.
TAAGGAAAAAAAAATGAATTTTTCGCTGCTAAGAGGGTTTGAAGTCGAGACCTCATTAATTGGGTTAGGAGCCTTCCGCTTTGTTTTGTTTTTTGGATGTTTTAAAAAACATCATTTTAGATGTTTTCAAATTTTGTCATTGTTTTTAAAACATAGCAGTAAAAAAAAATGAAAACATTCACCAAACATATTTTTATAAAAAAAATTATAAAAAAAACGAAAACTTGTTGTTACCAAACACTACCTTAACTTACTGTTTTTTTGAAGATAAATTCACATAGAATGATTAGAATATAAAAACTATTTGAGTAAAGGTTCAACCTTTTTTTTTTGTATATTTTATTTGGAAACTAATTGTTATTATCCGAACACATCAAGACGTAACTAAGAAAAACTATTTTATAATTTTTGTATTTTAGTAAAACATTGCATAATGTGAGTTTAGTCATTAATGTGGTGAATATAAAATGAAATGTACTTAATTACTAGTGGTTTGGAAATAGCAGCGGTGTACTTAGTAGTTTTATAATATGAAAATTGGTGAACATTACATTCACGCACGCAATTTTACCAATAAAATCAAGCGTACATTTGTCCAGATGTCAAGGGCACATATGATGTACTTTTAAGTCATAGTACAAACTCAACGTGCCTCTTTTTTCAATTACTGTATTGTCCCTCAGTGTTTCATGCCCAACTATCTATTTTTTTTAATTTTTTTTTTTTGGAGAGGGGGAGGGGAAGTGATACTTGAACTCTTAATTTCAAGAAGACAAAGCCTTCATAAGATAAAAAGTACTGTCGGATTAAAGACCCGTTAGTAAGCTATCTAGTGTTTCATGCGTAGTTATATGTGTTCTTCATCTTTCAAAATTTTGGTTCCAGTTCTCAAAAAGATTCTCTCTGTTGTGCACTCAATTACCCAATTTTGAAAATTTTAAAAACTTGTATTTCTTATCAGATCAAGATAGTTAAATGTTTTAGAGATTTATACATACATGCATATATATTCATACATATATATATGTGTATATATATCTATATATATATGTGTGTGTGTGTGTGTGTGTGTGTGTGTGTTTGTCGGTGTTGGTTAAGTTTATTCGATTTTGAGTTTTAGCTAGTTTAATTTCAAAATTTTTAGATTCATGTAAATATTTTTTTGATCGGTTAAAAGTAATTTCATTGATAAAAAATGGAAGAACAAAAAGATACTATAAAGGCTTCACCATTGAACAATTGTGCAAAAGAAAGAAATCAAGGATGGTGGACCTTCTAAATAGATTGCCCACCATCCTAAATCATGTTCCAAACCAAAAATCATCTTTTCAAATAGTCAACTAGGGAGTTTCCATCTCTTCCTCAAGTGAAGATTTGAAACTGTAGGTTGGAATCCTCTGGAGCTCTCCAATTTTTTTTTCTAACCTGGACCTCAATCTTTTTTGACACAGTCACCACATCCAAATACTCACTAGTGTGCCACCTTGAGTTCCTTTCCATCCAAATGTGATAGATGGATAATGTGAAAGAGTATTTAATCCGCATACTAATCATAAATTGACAAGAGTATTTCATTAGCATACTAAGCAAAGATTGACCTCGTATCTTTTAAGCAACTCATTGTACAATTTCTTGCCATGTTCTTTGGCTTCATTGCACATCACATTTCTGAAGAAGGGTGAACCAGATTCTAAATGTAAAATGGTAGTTGAAGAATAAATGATCATGCGATTCATTGTTGCAACGACAAAACACGCAGCTCATCCAATGTTTTGGCAAGGTTGCAGCCTCATATAACACGTCAAATTATATGAACTTTTTGAATGCCTTGTACAATAATAGGATCCATTATAATAAGTCTTTTAGTTTTTGATATGTTAAAAATTTACCGTTAGAAATTTGATATAGAATTTGAGTCTGCTTCAATTTGGGTCCAGAATAAGTTTTGTCTTGATTTAGTATAGGTTTGAGTCCAATGTTGGAGAAGTTTTTTAGGCCATTTTGACTCAAATTTAAATTTGAGTCTATATTTGAGTCAAGATTGGAGATGCTCTAATATATACTTCACGACAAAAAAATCAAAGAATATATGAACTTGTAAAAACTCTTTATGTAGTTGTTTTATCTAGGATGGTCTATATATATATACTAGTTATTGTCCGTGCCTGAAGGTACAGAGTAATAAAAAATTGTAAACAATAAGCATATTTGTATTCATATGTAAAATCAAATCAAAAACATAGAGGAGAGATAAATGAATTTAAGCATCGGTTGTAGTAGGGTAAGAGATGGTGGTGGTAGGAGACAATGATGGTGTGGTGGGTGGCAATGACGGTGGTGGTGGTGGTGCTGGTGTTGGCGACGGTGGTGGGGGTGGCGGTGGGGGCGGCGACGGCGGCGGTGGTGGTGGCGGCGACGGTGGTAATGGTGGTGGTGGTGGTGGTGGCAGCAATGGCGATGACGGTGATAGTGGCGGTGGTGGTGGTGGTGGTGGCGACGATGGTGGTGGTAGTGGTGGTGGCGATGTCGATGGTGGTGGTGGTGGCGGTGACGATGGTGGCGGTGGTGGCGACGGCGGTGGCGGTGGTGGCGGTGGTGGCGGTGGTGGTGGTGCAGTTTCAAATACTATTTTTTTTTTAAAGTACTTATGAGAAATAATTTCTACAAGTACTTTTAAAAAGTCACTCCAATAATCTTCACAATCTAAATCTTCTAATAATTGACAATTTTGACTTAGATACAACTACTAAATCTAGCTGTGAAAATGAAGAAAATCATGCAGAGTGTTCTTCCTGATCTTGTCAAGCTCAACATGATTAATTATTATACAACAATACTTGACATTAGAACCCATTTTAAATTGTTTGGGTGTTTTACCAACCCTAACGGTGATAATAAACATAAGAAAATTCTATGACTTTAAGGAGGTAACACAAGATATTGTAGACAATACTCTCGGTTTAAAAGAAATTGACAGTCTCTCTTAAAAAAATGCTAGTTATTGTCTGTGTCTGAAGGCACAAAGTAATAAAAAATGATAAATAATAAACATATTTGTATTCATATTCAAAATTAAATCACAAATATATAGGAAATATAAATGAATTTAAGTATCGGTTGTAGTGGGGGTGAGAGGTGGTGGTGGTAGGAGACGGTGATGGTTGTGGTGGGTGGCAATAACCGTGGTGGCGACGGCGGTGGTGGTCGTGGCGGCAGTGGTGGCGGCGGCGGTGGCGGCGATGGTTGTGGTGGTTGTAGCGGCGATGGTGATGGCGGTGGTGATGGCGGCGATGGCAATGACGATGGCGGTGGTGGTGGCGGCGACGGCGACAGCGGTGGTGACGGAGGTGTGACGGCGGTAGCAATGGTGGTAGTGGTAGTGGTGGTGGTGGTGGTGGTGACAGCGGTGGTGGTGGTGGCGGTAGTGGAGGTGGCGGTGGTGGTGGTAGAGATAGTGGTGGGGTGGTTTCAAACACTATTTTTTTTTTTTAAAGTCCTTATGAGAAATAATTTATAGAAGTACTTTTAAAAAGTCACTCCAAACACACCCTTATGGGCCTATTTGTCCTATTAAATTTAGGGTGTTAATATTAGCCGTTAGATTAACTTTAAAGTAAAATTTAAAACGATCTAAACCGCGAAAAGTAAAAGTCATTTTGTTTTCTTTTGAAATTTAAATTGTAAGCTACTTTATTTAGAATAATTGAGAATAAAGTTCCGTTTATGGAAGAAAAAAACTCATCATATATATTTGTTGGGTGAATAACTTCCTAAACTCTAAATCTTCATTTAAATTTTTGATATTGACTGAGTAAATTAGACTAGTAAATTAGGTCAATTAGCATTACTCTATACCAAAAATTCTTAATCTATATTAAGCCATCAAAAAGTAGGACTTAGAAGTTGTATCAATGTGTAGTTTCATGAAATTCATGAATTCTGGTTTATTATACCATACGACTAGAATGTCTAATTAAGTATGTTGATCACTAAAATTAATAAGTATCTTGATACCATTCATCTTCTTTCATGGAAATTTAACAAGTACACGAATTGCATAAAGCGAAGCGAACTGGAACCATTAACACTGTTAAAAGAGAAGCACATCAAATCAAATAATATAAACGTCAACAATAACTCTAGAGAGAGAGAGAGTAATTGAGTTGAAAAGAGCAACTAGTCATGATAATCAAATTGATCATGATCCTCTTCATCAAAAGCTCATAATCTACTTTGAGTAAAACAATGGAAAAGATTGAAGTTATTCCCAATAACATCATATAAACAATATAAAATTGGCCAAAAACATTTAATAATTTTGGTTCTTGGTGTAATACCTATCTATACAAAGAAAAGTGACTAATCCGAAAAAAAATGTACTTAATCTTCTTGGGTGTGAGTTCCAGAAGTTGATGCCACGTTATTGCTTCCACTAGTGCTTGCTCCATGACCGCTAGTGATTACACTATCACCACTGCTATTTTCATCACTTGAACCTTCTTCTCCTTCGGATCCGACTCTAACAAGAACAAACCACCGTTGTGAACCGAGTAGGAATGACCAAATCTGCACAACCATTCCTGCATCCAGGCCATTACTCCTCCTAAAATCATTCCAGTGTTTGGTCAAAACGTACATTGGATTATTTTTACCACCAGGACCAGGCTTCTTCATATCCCACTTCCTCAACTTTATTTCGCTTTCTTCCATGGATGGTCCTATCAACCATGCTGTTATTTCACCACAGTTCTTTCCATTAATATTGCGCAAGTCCACTGCTCTCTTCTCATCGTCTTCTAGTTCAAAACCCTGTTCGACTTGACTTATCGGTATCGATAATCGACCATGCTGATCACTAACGTCTGTATTGAACAAGGGTTTTTGTATCACCAACACAGGCTCAGAACCCCCCAGGGCTCTGATTAAATCCTTGAACCGTCTGGTTAGGTCAGGTTTTGGGTTTGGACCAGTTTGTGGCATGTTCTTCATCTGCTTCTTTGGCCTTACAAATTTTGTCTCAGAACTTTCACCTTCAAAAAATTTCCTCTTTGTATCTCTTTTCTCAGAATTTTTGGTGCTATCCATGAAAGTAGGGCTCATGTGCACCTCTACTCTCATCGTCCTTGGTTTCCTTGGTACATTGTGATACCAACCCTCCTCTTTCTTGCATACTTCAAGAGAATTCAAGATTTGTTTACCTTTCTCCATAGAATTCTCTGGTTTCATCAACACCACCTTTTTCTCGCATGACTCATGAGAATCAGTGGTGGGTTTATCCACAGCAGCCTCAGTATTCATCAACCCTTGTGCATTGTTCATGCAAAGATTGCCCATGATCACAACCTCCTGGATATTTTTTTCTTTCTTTCTCTCGCATAACTCAATAGAATCATCAATGGGTTGATGTACAGAACTCCCACTCGTCGATAATTGTTGGGTACTCAACGAAAGATTGGTCATCACAGCCTCCTTGAGGGTTTCTTCGTCCGTCAGCCCTTTTTCTCTATCATCTCCCTCTGTCACAACCTCTAAAAAAGCAATGAAATCCCTAGTGATAGGGATTTCCTTCGTCTTCACACCTTTCAGAACTTCAAAAACAAAATCTCTCATGATCTTCGTTGCAAGTTGCAACAGCGGAAATCAGATATGGTTTCTTGAGAAAAGTGAGAGGGGACTTGGGTTTTCTTTGGAAAAGTGAGAGATATTAGGGTTTTCTTAAGAAAAGTGAGAGATGTTTAGGGTTTGTTTTGGAGTAGCAATGTGAAACTGTGGAGGAGAGTGATGAAACAGAGGACTTGCTACTTATATATAAGGCTAATCCTAGTGGCCAAAGAACTCTCTATTTGCGTAGAACTACTTTTCCCAAACAAAGTAGGAGAGTATTATACTTTATGTCATTCCAAACCTCTTCGTTTCCTAAACAGGCAGAACAATCCTTGTGAAATTTGATAAACTTGATGGTCAATTTTTAATTAGTTGTCTTTTAATTAGTTGTTTACTTGTTTACTTCAGCTAGAAGTGTGCCTTAATGGGCAAAATTTAGTTAGCATGAGAATGTAGTGGCAATGATGAGACAAGCGCAGTCCGAGCTTTTGACCAATCCCATGCAGTTTTGAAAAAATATTCTCAAATAAGGGTGGTTTTGAAAGTAATTCTCAAATGCAGGTACTTTTTAAAAACGTCAAACCGACTGACGTTTTTATGCTAAAGACGTCATATGGACTGACGTCTTTATCATAAAAACGTCAGTCGGTTTGACGTTTTTAAGCCCAAATATGTGGCCCAGTAAACTCCTTAAAAACGTCAGTCGGTTTGACGTTTTTATAAGAGACGTCAAACGGACTGACGTCTTTAAAATTGAATGTCTAATTCTAATTTTGCCTCTTCTTTCCCCTCCCTTATTTCCCCCAAATTATGTGAGCCCTAACCACTATTGCAGAACCAGCACCCACGTTGAACCAGCACCACCAAGCGCCACCACCTCCATCGCAGCACCACCCACGCTGAACCAGCACGACCAAGCACCACCACCTCCATCGCAGCACCACCCACGCCCAACCAGCACCACCAAGCGCCACCACCTCCATCGTAGCACCACCCACGCCTAACCAGCACCACCAAGCGCCACCCACGACCACCCACGCCCACCCACTACCACCCAGCCCCACCCACGACCATCTAACCCCACCCAGCCCCACCCACCACCACCCAGGCCCAAATTCAAGCACCACATCGAGGACCACCAACACCCATTACACGCTGCAAGCCAGGGACAACCAGCGAGGACCACGACCACCACCTGCTTCTCGTCCATTTGTGACAGTAGGTAAGTGTGCTGGTTTTGATTTGAAATTTGTGTATAGCCTAAGATTGGTAGTTGAAATTCTACGAATTTTGTTTGATGACAAGGGCTAAGGCTAGGGGGTGTTCCATAAACTCAGTGTTGATTTGTTTATAACTGGAAAATGGGAAGTTGTTGTTTATTTGTTTATGACAGTTTGGCCTTTAGTTTTTATGTTCTGCTTGATTTCATATGTCATTGGACGTAGTTTGAGTTGTCTTGGTAATTTTGGTGAACAATCAGAGATGGGTATTAAGGAACAATCGGAGATGGTCAATATTTGTGATTAACTTATTCGATACCAGTAATTGATCTTACTTCGATCTAACTCTAAAAATGAAAACGTTCAATACTTTAAACTTAAGAATATTTCATATGTTAAAGTCACTAGAAAATTGGAAATAAACACCATTTTTCTTTCTTATGGGTTAATGGCAATTATGAGGTTTTGAAATGCTTGGAGTTGAGAGGGATTCGTAGATGCATTTTCCCAGAGGAATAAACGCTATATGTGAGTGAGTATTGTATTATGCGTCTTTGTGTGTGTGAAAGAGTGTGTCTTTTAAATAGCTTGAGCCTTTTGGTTTGAATTCATCGAATGGCTTGCCTGCCTTGTGTTTGATAGAATGTCCAGTGACTTGCCTGCCTTGTGTTTGATAGAATGTCCAGTGGCTTGCCTTCTTTGTGTTTGATAGAATGTATAGACTAATGGGTTGACTATGTCATTTAAGGTGTTTGTGTGTGTGTGTTATGGTGCCTCACTGTGTGGAAGGTATGATTTTCGGTTTTTCTATGTCAAATATCGACAGTCCGCAAAAGAAAAAAAAACAGCATTAAAATTTGTTTTCGAACGCTTACCATAATCATCAACTTATTTTTCGAAAATTTTGTCATATAATTACCAGGTAAGTTTTATACTAGTAATGATTTTCAATTGCTTCATTTCTGCTCAAGCACTAGGTTTTAGCAAGTTCCTCTTATATAATAATAGAAGGACCATAAGTTTTGAACACTTCAAACTAATGGTAATATTTTGGGAATTTTTATGATTCAATTGTACGTCAGATGTTTAAAAACTTCTCTTTAAGCACAAGCTCTTATAGTTAAATGACATTAATCATCGTCATCCCCCACACATAGGTTCGAGATTGAGCTCCAAAAAAAAAAAAAAAAAAAAAGGTAATTGGGTGAGAAAATGGTTACAGTGCGCTTATTGTCCTATTAGATAAGACACTGTTTTATCGAGTATTTTTTATTTTATTGCAACAACTCTTAATCAACTTGTTCTATCTCTTCTAAGAAATCCTAACATCTAGCCTCACATCACTTTAATATATCTTCTCCACTTTAATATAGAATTCAAAAATTAATTTATACTTATTATGTAACGGTTAATTTGAGACAAAAACACGGTTTGTTTATTCCTTCGCTTGACATAATGTATTAATTATGTATTATATAACTTCACAGATGGGTATTAAGGGACTTTTTTTTGTATTTGATTGATAATTCTGCTATAATTTGATGGCCTCATTTTTATTATGATTCTATGGTTTTATTTGAGAAGTATCTGTTATTGATTTAGTTTATTTGTTGTTTGGGTTCAAAGCTTTTTATGGATGATTTAATTTAGGTGAACTGAAATGGCTTATGAGCTGTAAAGTCATTGTAATGTCATGCTCTTTAGTAGCATTGTATGGATCCAAATGCACTTTGTCCATAATATATTGGAGCTTTTGACCCATCCCACGTTGTTGAGCTTTTGACCATAATATTATTTTCCTATAGTTTAATCCCTATATTAAAAATCAATTGTCTCAAAGGCTTAAAGTGTTTCATTTTGATGGAGGAGGTGAATTCACAAGTTCTCAACTGGAATATTTTCTATCTATTCATGGAATTCATCATGCTAAGTCTTGCATCGATACCCCTCGGCAAAATGAAAATGTTGAGGGGAAACATAGGCACATTACAGAAACTGCTCTCAACATTCTAACTGGAGCATCTCCTCTTTATTCTTTGTAGTTTCATGCATTTGCAGCTGCTACATATGTAATTAACAGACTACCTCCAAAAACCACAAATCACAAGTCCCCTTTTGAGGTTCTTTTTCATACTTCTCTAGATTATTCTTCCACAAAGGTTTTTTGTTGTGCATGTTATAGTAATACACGAGAAACTGGGCCAAGACAATTGCGCGCATATGTTAGGTTTTCTATATGTTTCTTGAATATCAAGAATGAATCATTTTAATGTTTTGTACAATTTTGTATTCTTTTTATTCAAAGCGTTGATATTTGTTTCTGGATTTGAAGTAAGTCATTTATAATTCTACATCAGTACGAAGCTAAAATTCTAAATTAAAAGAATAAAAAAATGTAGGAAATTATATATTTCATGTATGTCTTTCTCAATCTGAATCGAACTTTAGTAGTTATTTATCTTAGGCATCAAACACTACATTTATCTCAAAATCAGCATGTTAATTTTGAATCAATCAATTTACTCCAGTATTGTCATCCTACAATGTTTTCCTTCTTGATAACATGTTTCACCTCTTCATTCAATACATGATAACATGTTAGGAGAAACCCTATTGTGGGGATTATTTATTCAAACTTCCATATAAAAGTTATATCTTCATCTTTCTTAGTATCATACAAGTACACTTCATCCTTGTAGGTTGTTTAATTGATAAATTCTTCTAGGTCGCATGTGGTAAATTCACATGGGACTTTGATTAATCGTTGATCTATTATTCTTCAAGTATTAATCGTTTCTATCTATTCTCAGGTTCTTCTGAATTCATAACTTTTTCCACAACCGAAACTATATGAAATTGCGGGAAAACAAGTTACTGTTTTGCTATATTGGGGTGGACAAATAAATTATGGATCGTAGGGTTTACCATACAGTTGTCCACCCAAATGTGGTATTGTTATTAATAGTGGTACACAACTGCCGGATTTATTGAGTAAAATTTACACTGTAATGGGGTTGGATAGGGCGCATTACAAGTTGAAGTTGACTTGTAGACATCATTTTACAGTTGGAACATGACCAGGACCAAACATAAATACATATGTCGGTCTGGAAATTGTCAACGATGAACTAGTTACTTCTATGGTTAATGTGGTACTTGACAACCCCACCATTGCTAGTGCTGCTTTGTACGTGGAGACGGAGGACATCAATGCTGGCATAAGCAGTAGTCAGACCGGAGGTTGCATAACAACAACTGATATGTCTTACACTGAGTTGCTTAGGCAAGAAATGGGTCAATTGGCATATCCAACTTTCGGTGTGACTGGTGAATGTTCAACTCCCGTGGGGATGCAGGTAATGGATGAGTCTGTGCAGCAGTTTTACAGCCAACAAAGAACTGGAACCGCGGCATACGGTGGGAACTCAACCAATAATTCATTGAGTCAAAATTTTGAAATGGGTGAGGCAGGAATTGAGTTGGGAGAACAAGATGATGTCCATCAACTGATAATGCAACAAAGCCCAATTCGGGAGTATGAAGAAATGTGTGTCAATGATCGTACAGATGTCTCCGATGACGACGACGACGAAGAAGATTTTGAGGAAGTAATGATTGATGAGGCAGCTGACGAAGATGAGAATCGAGAAGACTTTGAGGCTGCTCAGGTGGTGGAGATGCATAAGCCTTGCTCTACCTCATTCAGACCAAATGAATTTGGGCAGTATACTGAAGCAGATAGCTTTGTACCGGCAGTTGAACAGAATTTGTGGGATCCTGTGAAGATGGAGTTGGCGAAGAGCATGATTTTTAAGGATAAAGTTTCATTGATTAGAGCTGTTAAATGGTATTCAATCAAGCAGGATCAGGATTTTATCGTTGTTGAGACGAACACAACTGTGTGGGCTATCCAATGCACCATGTACATGCAGTCTAACTGCATGTGGAGACTGTGTGCTTGTTTTAGGAAAAAATTGAAAATATTTCAGATCACGCAATATGATGGACCCCATACCTGCTTCTACCCTAGGATGAGTCGTGACCATTGGCAGTTAGACTCTGACTTCATTTGTCATTATATACTGGGACTCGTGGGTGATACACCACAAATCAAAATGTCGACAATTCAGAAGAATATAAAGGAGAAGTTCAAGTTTGATATTTCCTATAAGAAAGCATGGATTGCGAGGAACAAAGCAATTGCTAAGATTTTCGCTGATTGGGACTCATCATATGACATGTTGCCAAAGTTTTTGGATGTCATCAAGAAGTATAACCCTGGTTTAATTGTGAAGTGGCGGTACACCTCTGAAACTCCTGAATATAATATTTTTTTACGAGTATTTTGGGCATTCAAGGCAAGCATTAAAGGGTTTAAATATTGTCGACATGTTGTCAGTATTGATGGGACATTTTTGTGTGGAAAGTATAAGGAAAAACTGTTAGTTGCGACTGCTTTTGATTCTAATAAACAGTTGTTTCCAATTGCTTTTGCTATTGTGGAAGAAGAGAATACGTCAAGTTGGGCTTTTTTCCTATATTACTTTCGGTGGATTGTTCTTAGAAATCGGGAAGGAATATGTTTAATTTATGATAGACACACTGGTATCCTTGCGGCTGTGAACAAGGAAGATTCTGGGTGGCATCCACCGCATGGTTATCATCGCTATTGTCTGCGACATGTTCGTAGCAATTTTAATACAAAGTTTAAGGATGCACATTTGTACGATCTTATGTGGAGGGCTGGAAAGGCAACACAGGTTCGCAAGTTCGATGATTTGATGACCCAGATACGCAATGTGAAAGAGGCAGCGCATAAATGGTTGACTGATATACCATTGGAGAAATGGGCATTAGCACATGATGGTGGACAACGGTATGGCATCATGACAACCAACATTTCAGAGGTTTTCAATAGTGTTCTGCAAGGTGCTAGGTATTTGCCCATAACAACTTATGTGCAGTCGATATTTTATCGGGTCACTAAGTATCATTTTGAACGTCGACACATAGTGGCAAAATGGAAAGGAAAAGGGATGGAGTTTCCTAAGCGTGTTTTGGAACGATTAAAACATGGACAACAAATGAGTCGTGTCCACGACGTGACGGCATTTCATAGGGAGCGTGGTCTTGCTGAAGTTTCGATTGGTGGTGGTCATAGGCAAGTTGTGTGCCTTGAAGATCGTTTGTGCACATGCGGAAAATGGGCAATTTACAGAATTCCTTGCTCGCATGTGTTGGTTGTATGCTCTTATTTTCAGATGCATTTTCAGCCCTACATAGATCCCATATACACTATCGATACTTTGGAGAAAATTTGGGCCCCTGAAATGTTTCCTCTGGAGGATGAGCATTACTGGGATGATCCCCCACGTCCCAAATTAGTCCCTAATCGTAACCAACGTCGAGACTTGATTGGTCGGCCACGGACGATGCGCATACGGAATGAGATGGACTTCCCGCCAGAAGGTCGTAATCAGATACATTGTGGGCTATGCGGCGAACCGGGTCACAACCGTCGGAAGTGTACATCCATAATACGCGGACTTCAGCATCCCTTTAGTAGATTATATGTTGTTATTTTGTGAGGTTGATATGTTGTATGTTATAATCATTTGTGTATTGGAGCTTACGATATGCTTATGTTGTAGCCCAATGTTGGTACAATATCTTGTATTTACATGGTTGTTGTAATGATTTGTTTGATGTTTAATGGTTTATTTGTTCATTGTATTTTCAATTTTATTTTGTTATTTTGCAGCCCACGAAAATCCGATTAACTTGATGTAAGTTATTTTTTATTTCATTTAATTAAAGAAAGTAAAAACAACGTAGAACCAAAAAAAAATTTGGGTCACATAAATCAATTAATCTATTAATAACAATTCGATCAAATTTCGTTCAAAAACAGGCACCCAAAAAAATAACAACTTGTGAACACAATCTTAAAATTTCATAAAAACACCTTAAAACGATAGTAATAATTGATATGTCTATTTATTACTTTTTAAAAAACATGTACTTAAAGAAAACACGGTCCAAACCAATCATAGGATTAACCATTATACCACAGCCTTGTATTAATACACTTACATTAAGTAAATACTACAACAACATTGCATTCATATTGAACCAATACTTTAGATCTCAAAAGAAAAAAAAATATATGATTAAACCTTGCATTCATATTGAACCAATTACAAGCAAAATAATTCTTGCAAATTAATCATATAAATATAGGTACACTTTAAGAACAACAAAGGTATCCATCTTACCTCTGAACCTAAGAATACTACAATCTATACGCATGCTTATGGACTACTTTCACAAATTAATCGCAGTAACCACATGCCACATATATAGATTGGCCTTTACGATGTTTTTATGTTGTAATATTATGTTTGTACAATGTCTTGTATTTACTTGTTTGTTGAAATGATTTGTTTTATGTTTGATGGTTGATGTTTTTTTTTGCAGATTCATATAGGTATTCATCATGGACACCGATGGACGGCGTTTAGTACATCCTGGTCCACAGGACCACTCGGTGCTTGCATTACAGTCTGAGCATCGATCGGAGTACATTTGGCAGGGCATAGATCTGCCTCCGTTGCACTGCAGGCGTAGTGATCGCACCGCTCAACAGTTACAGGTCACAGATGAGCGTGTGCTCCGACATTTGGTTACTGTCGGCTTTTACGGGGCGCACAAGATTGCGTCCAAGCGGCTGGACCATGCACTCATCACAGCGCTTGTCGAGAGATGGCGGGTCGAGACGCATACTTTTCATCTTCCGGTGGGAGAGGCTACTATCACTCTCCAGGATGTTGCAGTTCACATAGGCCTCCCGATTGATGGTATGACGGTGTGTGGGAGAGATGGTTGTCCGCCAGACACGACATGGCCAGCATTATGTCAGCAGTTGCTTGGCTTTACACCTGTCGAGGGGGCTATCGACGGGTCTTCCCTCAGGCTATCTGCATTGCGGGGCCATTTGGATGGAGGTGTCCCAGTAGATGTTGATGATGATTTTATCGCTTGTTATGTCAGAGCCTACATCATGTTGCTGATCGGTTCTTACCTTTTCCTAGACAAGTCTTCTAGCAAGGTGAAGTTGATGTATCTTCCTTTGCTTGCCGATCTTACCTCAGCTAGTCAGTACAGTTGGGGTAGCGCGGCATTGGCCTGGCTTTACCGCGAGATGTGCATCGCCACAAGACGTGATGCTAAGGACATCGGTGGATTGCTTGTCCTAGTACAGGTACATTCAAACTTATGTTTGATGTCTATATAAGAACAAATGTATGTGTTACACTCTAATTCTATTTGTTTTTTTTATATATAGTTATGGGCGTGGGAGCGTTTAGCGCATATACGTCCAGAGCGATTACTCCCACGTGAGCCATTACATGATGTACATCCAGACGCTGGCCCAACAGCTGTTGTACCACCTGCACCTGCAGCAGTACATGGTCCTATAACAGATGTACCAGCACTTGCTGACTTACCGCCAGGCCCACGTGGGTGTAGGTAAGACATTTTATTATTCATTAGTATTATACTATACATCCAACTAATTTTATTTTTTATGCTATGCAGTTGGGATGTTGCATTTTCTGCGCAACACACGCCTACCCATGTGCTAAGACATTATAGAGATCAGTTGAATCAGATGCGCGATGAGTAGGTATACAAAAGGATACTTATATTGTTTTTAACTATTATATGCAGTTGGTTGTTGTTGGTTGTTGTTGGTTGGTGTTGGATGTGTTGTTAGTCTATGTATGCAATATATTATGTTTTGTTGGTTGGTGTTGGATATGTTGTTTTTAATTACTAGTTGTTGGTGTTGGATGTGTTGGTTGGTGTTGGATGGTGTGGAATTGTGTTGAATGTATATTATGCAACAGGTGATTTTGGAAAAAAATTTGGGGTCATACATATAGGGGAAACTCTACCGAAATTTTTAATTTCTTTTTTTTGTGTAGATGTAACAAAAATCGTAATTTTTATATTGCAAATGATATGGCAGCCATTCACCGCTGATGTGTTGGCCACCCTACCTGATTATTGCTTACGTGATCGGGACTTATGGACTACCCGGGCCCCGCTCATATGTTTCGATGTGGTAGAGTGGCATTTTCCAGACCGTGTTCTGCGACAGTATGGATGCAGGCAGCCCGTACCAGCGGCATGTGATTCCAGTCGGGAGCTGCATGCCACTAATAGGCGTGGCAGACATGGTTATGACTGGACGACAGCACATCAACGGTACATCAGCATGTGGGATCAGCGACGGGATTTTCTTGTTCACGGAGAGCCTACGCTCGACATGATGGATGCCACTGATCCCTACATGGAGTGGTATCGACGCATTAGTCGTCTTCTTATCGGACCTCCGATGCCGCGCCTAGACGTTGGTTTTCAGCCCGTCGACAGTATCATCGAGCTGATGGTATGTGTTGTTTACTTGGTATATTAATAAAATGTGGTACATAAATTAATCCTTATTTTGTGGTGATGCAGGCACAGACACTGACACAGGTATATCACACAGCTCGTGATACAGATAGTGAAGAGCCTAATATGGGGAGATATCAGGCGGCCATCAGGCGTATGAGGGAGCTCAGCTACCGGTGTTTGTCAGTTGTATCTGAACACCACAGACTTGTGCAGCCACCGGTAGACATTCAGCCACCAGTTGTTGCAGCCCCAGTGCATGCACGACAACGTGGTGTACGCATACCTCGACCGCCAGCTGCACGCGCACATGATCAGACTCCCCCACCGGCTGTCGATACTGCTGCGACATCATCAGAGGGAGGCCCATCTACAACATATGTTCCCCAGACTGCTGCAGAGGCAGGCCCATCTACCACATATGTCCCAGCTTTTGATTTTTACATTCCTACACCAGTCGTTCACCATGAGTCTTCAGCAGCGCTTGATCGGCCTACAGTTTCATCGTGTGAGCCATTGCTGACCTCAGCAGGTGTTGATGCATCGACGACTCCATTCACACCTACACCAGAGCCAGTCGTTACAGCAGATACATCACTTCCACTGGCAGACATGGTTATTCCACGGGGTGTCCCACCGATGCCCACACGACCTACTTCTCCTATTCCATACGAGGACAGTTCCGATGATGCTGATGTTCCAGCTGAGGGAGTTACACAGGAGCCATCACCGTCATGCAGAGGTCGAGGCAGAGGTCGGCATGGAGTCGGTCGTCATACACACCATACACATGATCCTGCAGCTAGTGGACTGACACAAGATATACCGGCTCCGCCTGATGGTCAGCGGCCCAAGCGACAGAGGAGACCACCACCTTGTGGGACGTAGTATTTTTTTTTTTTACCTTTGTTTGTATAAAATTTCTAAATATTATTGTTGTATATAAAATCTGTTTGTGTTCATAGTTTCATATAATGTTATTTCATTATTGCATTTCACATTATTTATTCAATACTCTAAAAACATGTTTGTTTAATTCCATAATATAAATTATTGAAATTTAGATGGACATTACAAACTAGAATAGTACACCATATTTCATAGAAACAAAATATAAAAATAAAATACAGAAACATAATACATAAACATATTGCAAACACAAGTACCGTGACAAAGTGTAAATATTACAACACAAGATTTTCATGACACTTATTCATGAGTCTTCATCTTCGTCAGACATGTAATGATCAGAAATACATCCATCTTCACCACTCAATTGGTAGCTTAAAATTGCTTCTTACATCCTCCCTTCTGCAGCACGGTCGCTTGCAATACGGCGCATGTACCGATTACAACGGATTGACATTCGATTGTTCTCAACTCGAATGCGAAACAATGCTCGCTCTAATTGTTGAGGAGTGTTAATAGGCATACCAATGACAACCTGTCGAGGCCTTCTTAAGTTACAAGAACGTAAATCTATGCTTAGATTTTCTCTTTCCGTTAAGTGATATTGTCATTCCGCCATCATTGTGTTCGTAGCTGTTTGTGAATAGCGTAACTGAGGATTCGTTGGGTAAAAGAACTCATCCTCTAAAGCCCAATGATAGCCCAGAGTTTCAAACAGGGTTCTCGGACTAAAATTCATTGTTAAAGATGAATTTTGTACATTGAACAGTTCACATGAGTTCATACTTATAGGCAATTTATTTATGTGCGTATGTGAATGACATTAGAACATTATCTAGTGACACTTACTGACAGTGAACCATTGTGTAGTCAGACATACTGACATTTAACCAGTGTTTAGTCACAATAACTTATTGTATTGTCACAACGACTGACAATGATGCAATTGTCAGTCATTGTAACTATTTTTAATTCAGCAGCACTAGTGTGTTGTCACATTTCACATCCTGTGACTACACAGTAGTTACTAGCCACAAACCCTAATACTGTTAGACTGAAAGTGTGAAACCCGGGTAAATTTGAATTTTTGTGAATAAGGGCAAAATGGTCATTTGTCATCCTAATGGTTATTTGAAATACTCATACTCTAGACCTCGGATGAGGAAACGGAGTTCGCCGTTGGATTCGTATCGCGAAATCTAGTCACCCTGTCAAATTTCGTCGAATTCTGAGATAGTCGGATTTTTGCATGTCGTTCGAGGCGACTGCGTGGCGAATGACTTTTTAAAGGTTCCCAAAAATGTATTTTTTAAAATTTTCTTAAAATTAAGTTAAAGTTCCAATAAAATTAATTTGAATTTAATCCGAGGTATAATGAATCGTTTCGGGACGAAAAACGGACCCGGAAGTCGAAAATATACGGTGCGATGTGGACCACACATTTTTGCCTATAAATATCCTCTTAAATCAGCTTTTTGGACAAAATATCAGCTGAACTTCAGCCTTGTTCAGCCGCCCAAGAGAGAGGAAGAGAAAGAGAGAGAAAAAATATTTCTTTAACTTTTCTTCCGCCGATTCTCGGACTTCCGTCGCTCGGATTACGTCGAGCCAAGAGGGAGAATCGATCACGTCGACGAGGGCAACGTCTACGTACCAAAAACAAGAGATTTCACCGAAGATTCAAAAATGAAGATTTGGGAAGTCAAGAGTTCTTGAGTTGTTTTGGTGTAATAGGAGTTTTCTACACTCCTATTGAGGTAGGGGTTTCCTACTTGGGTTGATTCCTAGTCTAGAATGCTTCTAGGAAATGCTTGGGTTATGTATGCATATATATATGATCTATACATATGTCTATGGTTATGGAAGTGGAAGAGTGAGCATAGAAATGACTTAGGCTAGCTTCTAGCTTGATTTTGATATATGGAAGTTACATGTGATGGTTCTTGTAACTTAGGGTAATTTGAGGCATGCTATGTGATTTATAAGTTATGTCTTGAAGGTGTTTGATAAAATGTCTTGCTTGATTTAAATGGTTGTTTGATGTCATTGGAATAACATGTTTGAATATGTTGTTGATATGTTGAGCATGATGAATTATGAAATTTATATGCATGTGATATAAAGTTTCATGGAATATGATGATATATGGTTTGTATTGCTCATATGGCATCAATTGCATATTGGGCATGGTCATGACATCACATTCATGAGTGTAAGTCATGGGTGTGAGTGTGTGTGTGTGTGTGTGCATGGTTAATCAAATGCCACTCTTGGTATTTGACAAGGGACTCGGAAGGAGGGATCGAAGATCCCGTTGAGTCGCATAATTGCATGAGAGATAAATTGAATCGGGGTTAGCAAGAAGGGCTAGAATACCCCTCGGGTGAAAGACTCGTTGATAGAATTCGCACTCCGTTGGTGTAAAAGGCCATAAAGTGTGTTGGTATACGCGGAACCGTGGGTTGAAGTCCTGAAATTCCGTGTCGGTTGGGTGCCGTTGGTGTAAGTCCATGAATGCCCACCCCAAGAAAGACTTTAGCTTTGTAAAATGTCATTGATGTGTAACATAAATGACGGATTCACACATTGGCACTTGTGTGTGTTGGGGAGCCAAGAAGGGCTCGGATTGAGTGCATGAATGAGTCTCACCTCGTTGCATGACATGTCATGAGAAATTCCATATCTGAGTAGCATAAACATGATTAGAATTGTTGTGGATAATTGAGTATTGCATATGAGCATTCCATGTGCATCTAGGTGGGGAGTAGCCTCTGTAGGGAATTTTCTACTGAGCGAGGCTCACCCTATACGGGAAACAATTTCAGGTGTGGGGTTTGCACCGGCAGATGGCTCCCATGTAGAGCATCAAGGGTGAAGGAGGCCGACATGTGGTCTTAGTGCATGATTTTGTAAACCTTTTGATTAACATGGTTTTGACTTGTAAAGTTTTCATGAATAAATGTAATAGAACTTATATGGATTATTCTTAAACTAACATTGAATGTTTTGATATAAATATTGATAAACGGACCCGGTGCGGTCAAGTTTTACTTATAAATAGACCATGTGTGGTCATTGTGTTATATTGGGCCTCAGATGGGTCATGTTAATGTATACTGCACATGTTGTGTTTTGGGTAGAGCTCCCCGTACAAATGAGACTTTGCCCGAATTTCGTTAAAATTAAGGACCCTGGTAAATGGGATATGACGGTGTGATATCGAGTTACTCGGTCTCCACGAGTATTCCGCGGGTTGATAGGTAATCAACGGACCCCCGGACTTTGGGGTGTCACAGAAAGACTGGTCGTGAATTACAATGACGCAGGATAAATCAGGGTATATTAAAATCAATGGACTACATTTCTCAGTGTGGTGTCACATTCACTGCACATTAATCAATGGACTACCAGTACGCGTGAAAAGTAATAGTGTCACATTCACTGCACAGTGGAGTGTCATATTCTGCTGGCAAGTAATAGTGTGTAGTCACGCTTACTACACATTATTACATGTCAGTACGCGTGAAAATAGGGTGGGTCAAGCGTACCAGTACGCGTGACTACACAGTAGTCACGCGTAGTGTGTAGTCAGTCGTACCATGATATTGTCATTGTTTTACCATCAACTCAAATATAAAGGTAACTACACACTACTGCACTGCTGACAAATGTATTTTATTTCATACAATGACAATCATTATAAAAACATAATATAGAGTGGATCATATAACATGTATTGCACATTATGTCTACTTCAAGAGCACGAGCATGTGATACCAGCCGTAGGCATGAACCAGTATGGTTATTACAAGAGCGAGATGATGATTACAAGAGTGAGAGATTTTCTGATCCAAATGAGTATTATGCCGGACTCCGTCGAGAGTGGGCTTTTCGTGCTAATGAATCACAATCATTATGTACAGATCTGACAGAACTTGGTATACCGGTGCCACATAAAATTTCACTTACCATGCCGCGAAGGAATAATGTTAACTATGAAGCAGCAGTTAAACGTGTACGAAAGGAGAATAATAGGATGATGTTGCGTAAGTGCCGATATTATATGCTCCAAATCACATCTGACATGGTGACAACTGCATTTGGCAGGGATTTAACAGCTACTGAGCGATCTAAGGTATTGTCTAATGAACAATACCTATCAGATGAGTATATGTCTGATGAAAATTAAAAATTTTAATTACTGTTCACCTTATTAAGCATATAACGTTTATGTCTATGTCCTATTTACTTTAATCATCATTGTTGCTTTATGAGTTTGTTCAGTGTGTTGTCATATCTAAACTTTTTAATTGTCACATCTTGTAGTTGTCAATGTATGCAGTGTGTTGTCAATTTAATCAATTTATGCAGTGTGTTGTCATATCCAAACTTTTACATTGTCATTTTGCATCTCTGGCAAATCAGTTCCACACTATGCCAAACCAAGCATACATATACTACCTTACACAGTTGTGTCATTACACCACCACCAAACAAAATGTATAGGAGCACATCACTTGCAAGTTCTTCTTCACGCAATCACCAAAATAGTTCATCTTCGGGTAATAAACATGAACGCTCAACAGACAGCTCAACATCGCTGAACAAAGTTCCTTCTATCGAATCATATACCGACTCTAGTGGTGTAACGTGGTATGGACGAAAACGTGCATTCTGCAATGAGCCCATCGACCCTTATCACCCATTCGGACAAGCTGGACATGTAATTGTTGGGCCTGCAACTGATTATCCACCTCCAAGTGCTCATATCGAACCCACACCACCATGGCGAAAGTTATATGACAAACATTGTGACCTTGAAGTATTTTGTCGTTGGCATGGAATTGCGGTACCAAAGGCATGTTTGATTGATATTTACAATTCACATAATTCAAACAATCATGTCGAGGTCATTTCAAGGCTTGAACGTGAAAATGATCAAATGCAACGTCGTCTTGATCGTTTTCACGCACTCGATTATGCTAAAATAGAGCATTTTGATCCTGAATATGCCGAAATTGAAATTTTAGAGGATCCGTTACTTGTTTCTGATCCTGAGCTTTCTGATTTCTCTGATTTGGACGAGGATGCGTCTGACACTTTTATCCCATCATGTTTATGTGTACTCAATAATCCTTTATGTTGTTTTGAATATCAACCACGTTGTTGACATCTTATTTTTTCATTTATACGTTCTGAATAACTTATATTTTTTCAAATCGTATACTTCTAGATGAGAAAGTATTGGGTGTAACGCTTACAGTTTGTATGAGACCTTAAATTTAATTTCATGTATATGTTTTAATTTTTAAAGTTTTTTTTTTTTTCTCAAAACCACCCAATGTGGGTGGGGGGTTTGGCAGGACCCCTACCAGTATATATAACTAAAAGGAAAAATGTACAAGGGAGGAGGTCATAAAACCAAGCCTCCAGAAGTGGAAGAAAGTCAAAGCAAAAACGAGGTGACTCACCACCAAAAGCATGAAAAATAAATAAATAGAAAAACAAAGTGGGAAATCCCCACAGAACAAAATAATAGGAAACATCAATTAAAATAAAACTCAACGACGAACGTGAGGGGTTTGTCGAGCGTCCAAGGCGAGGATGCCTGCAATCCCAGAAGGAAGGGATGACGAATCAGGGAATCGTTGATTGAGCTGCTGAGAGCAAGCCCAATTAGCCATGAAGTCTACAGCCTGATTCGCCTCTCGTAGGACGTGGCAGACGCGAGCCGAGAGAGAAGCACACAGAACCCGAATCCGAGCAAGCAGGTAAGCATAAACCCAGCACCCAAAATTATCAAAATTTATTTATTGAATGTAATTAATTTTTTAATTCAATAAAAATAAACTCATCATCTCACAAAGAGAGGGAGCTAAAAATTTTGAGCTTTTAATGGAAAGATTTAAAAGCTTTTTATCCTGAGCTTTTGATCCTGAATATGACAACGAAAATTAATGGAAAAATTTAATTGAAATAAAATTGATAATTGATGGATTAAATTAAAAGAATTAAAATTTTATGGACTACATTAAAACCCGAGAGCAAAATTTAGGGGTCACTTATGATAATTACCCAAATCAAGTGGAGTGATAAACAAATAAGGTGACTTTTTGCAAAAAAAGGAGCAAAAAAAAAATAAAAATAGCCCAATTTGAATGATATGGACTGGCGGTGGAGTGATGTGTTAAACGTCAGAAATTTATTTATTTTTAAATTATAAAAATTTATTTATTGAATGTAATTACATTTATAAATAAATAACAAAAAACATTTATATATTTTTAAAATATCACAATTTATTTATTAATTAATTTTTTTTTATTAAATAAACATTTAACATTTTACTCATAAAAAAAGGCAAAAAACCTATCACTAAGGACTAAATTAAAATGCAAGATAAAAATTAGAGGGCAGTTATAATAATTATCTAAACTAATGGGTAGTTATGATAATTATATAAATTAAAACAAGATAAAACATACAAATAAACTCATTTGAACTCCAGTCAAACATTGCGGCTAAGGATGAAGTTAAAGACGTCAAACGGTTTGACGTCTTTATAATAGACGTCAAACGGTTTGACGTCTTTAAGCTTGTGGGCTTCTGGGCTAGCTACAGTTTGGGCTTAAAAAGGTCAAACCGACTGACGTTTTTATGATAAAGACGTCAGTTCATATGACGTCTTTAGCATAAAAACGTCAGTCGGTTTGACGTTTTTAAAAAGTACCTGCATTTGAGAATTACTTTCAAAACCACCCTTATTTAGGAATATTTTTTCAAAACTGCATGGGATTGGTCAAAAGCTCAGCGCAGTCCGGTAAGATATGCTTGAATTGCAAAAGAGCGCTATTGGCATTTAATTTATGGACCTAATCACTGTTGTCTTTGGATTGATTACGGGCCTTATTAAATAATAAAACTTGTTTTTGAAATTAATTATCACAATAAAATTATGTCAACATATTAGATTAATTTTTTAGGTCCCAATAGTATTACTCATTACAAAACGAGTTTGAGATTGAGATCGGCATCCAATAAGATAAACCCATACATTTTATGTCTAAATTCAAGTTAGTTAAAAATCAAAAAGTAATATAATCCAAATAACTCAATTGGAGTTACAGTATAGTAAAATATAGTCTGATATGAACTCAATTTAATTAAATAATCATTCGATTTCATCGTTTATTTAAATGGGGTAAGACATTTGTATAACAGAGGCAAGAGAGCTACTTAAAAGACCAAAATGTGCACTGAAGATATTATGTAAACGGATAACAATCACAAAAAAATAATGCTATTGGAACCTAAAAAGTTAACATAATTTGTTAATTTAGTGATGTGTCAAGTAATAAAGTCGCAGTGACCTATTTAGTCTTTATTATAGGATTGACAATAAGCTCCACTATTAGTTGGAACCTACCATGACGACCCACATTGATATGTGTTGAATTCCATATCGAAAGTTTACACCAGAGATTTTGAGTATATATGTGAGAACAATGACCCCAAATGATAACTTCTTGGCTAGTCCTTTTGGGTGAGTTCTTATGGTTACTACATAGGGTATGAGAGCCAACCCGTCCACATGACTGTGTGGGTTCGGGGGCACTGTAGTGCGGGGTTGTTGTATTTGTGATTTATTGTGGGTCCCTCGTGGGGACGCGAGGGAATAAAGGAGGGGAGATTTTGACAACCCACATTGGCATGTGTTGAATTCTACATCGAAAATTTACACGAAAAATCTTTGGTATATATGTTGAAAAAATGACCCCAAATGACAACTTCTTGGCTAGTCCTTTTGGGTGAGTTCATGTGGTTATTACACCTACTACGTACCGATTCAATGGCTATGGTACATGAGACCAGTAAACAAAATCAGTAAATTAGGTCCAAATAATATTTTCCTTTTTTTTATAAAAAAGGAGGCCCTTGTGTTGCCCTTCTAAAACTAAGATATAGTCAACTTTGTATGCTCTTTGTGCTACGTTTCTAAAAATGTTACACCTTAGATAATTGGCCAAACATGTTTTTGAGCGGGAGTGTGTTTGACATTGAGTGTGGATTAATCAGGTTGTTTGACGTTAGGTAGTGTGTTGTAAGAATTTGTTAACGATTCGTATATGAAATTTAAAACACCTAAATTACAAGGTTTAGAACATACTTGTGTAAGCCATGATACTTGATCTCCGGGTTTTTTCTACATAAAGGTAAGATTTTTCTCTCATTCTTCAAAGCAATAGACGGCTTTCAATGGGACAAGTCAAATTAGGTTATGAAGTGGAGAGCCCTAGCCTGCTATTTATAATTAATCTAATGAGCTCTTCCATTACTGGTCGCAATTAGAATAAGGCCTATATTTAACCACTGCAACCATATCAATTAAAGAGATGTACATAAGCCCATCAAAATAGATCACTTAATAATATTGGACTCATCTCATTGGACCATAAATTCAGCCATTTTTCACAAAGTCAAAATTAACTATCAATTAATGAAAGTCCAATATGAAAAAATTCTAATATTCTCCCTCTTGGGCAACATTAATAAAATAATGACTCTCAGGCTAATCAAACAAAAAACTTAATGTGGCTACAATAAAACAAATATGGTCCTGAGACATCATCTTAAACACTACCCGGTCTAATAAAACTACTATTTTTGAATTATGACAGTCTTTACATCCTTTATTGACATTGGACTATTCTATGATACAAACAATAATAATCCTACTGATATGAATCAAAATGTGGTAGTGTAGAAAGAAAATAGCATCTCAATATGCGATATGATAAACATGTTATTTTCATTGTCAGTCCTTTAAATGATTTCTCTTTAACAACATGCTCCAGCAATAAGTTAGAGAAATCAATTTCTCAAATGGTGTAATTAGAGACATACTTCATTGATAAAACAGACATACTTAAGACATACACCAAGCCTTAAGATTTTGTATAAAATGACATGTTATAAATATGCGCATATATAACATAGCAAGAATATCGTGCTAACAATAAGGATGATCATCCAAATATTTATTATTCATCAAATAGATGTATCTCAACTATATTGAGTATCAAATATCACATATAAAATTAAATAAATACTAAAGTTCTTAACACATAAATAAACCCCACTTAACCAAGTACATCAAAAAACCCAAAAATGCTCATGTTGTCAACATATTTCTTAAAAGTTAAAGGTCTCAATCCCTTGATTAAAAGATCAGCAAGCATTGATTTTGTATCAATATGTTCAATCACAATATCACATTTCTTTACAAGAATCCTGACATAAAGATTTTTAATTTCCATATGTTTAGACCCACTAGAATTTTTGTTATTCTTTGAGAAGAACACAACTACAATATTATCACAATAAATTGGTAGTGGTCTAGAGATGGAATCAACAATCATAAGTTCTAAAATAAAATTCCTTAGCCATATAGCTTGTGTTGCAGCTCCATAACAAGCTACAAATTCAGCTTGCATAGTGGAAGAAGCAGTGAGAGTTTGTTTAACAATCTTTCATGTTATTGCTCCTCTAGCTAACATGAAAATATATCCTGAAATGGATTTTAAATCATCTGAACAACTAGCAAAATCTGAATCTGAGTAACTAATCACCTCAAGGCTATCAACCCTCCTATAAACAATCATGTAAATTTTTGTTCTTTGCAAGTATCTCATAACTTTCTTAGCTGTCACTCAATGATCTAATCCTGGTTTAGAAAGATATCCAACAAGAACAATGACTGCAAAAGCAATGTCAGGCCTAGTACAAGCATGTGCATACATTAAACTGTCAACAACACTCGCATAAGGTAGATTCTTCATAAACTCCTCCTCAAGATCATTATTGGGATATTGACTTAGACTGAATTTATCCCCTTTCACAACAGGTACATCCCTAAACTTACAATTATGAATATTAAATCTTTCAAGCACATGATCTTTATATGCCCTTTGAGAAAAGTCCCAACAATTCACAACTTCTATCCCGATGAATCTGAATGCCTAAAATAAAAAATGTTTCTCCAATATCTTTCATGTCAAATGTTTCGCACAACAATTGTTTAATCTCATGAAGTAAGCCCAAATCATTACTTACAAGCAAAATTTCATCAACATAAAGAACAAGAAAAATAAATTTACTCCCACTGACCTTAAGATATATGCATTAATCCATCTTGTTTTCAACAAAACCAAGAGAACTTACTATTTCATCAAATTTCAAGTTCTACTAACGAGAAGCCTATTTGAGACCATAGATAGAATTCTTTAACTTGTACAATAATTTTTCTTTCTCATTCTCCTTAAAACCCTCAAGCTGTATCATATAAACTTTTTCACTAAGTTCACCATTCAAGAAAGTTGTATTCACATCCATCTGGTGAAGTTCTAGATCAAAATGAGCCACCAATGCCATGATGATTCTGAAAGAAGCTATAGTAGAGACAGGTGAAAAAATTTCATTAATAATCACCCCAAGGCTATACTTTTTTGCTACCAATCTAGCCTTAAATCGCTCAATCTTGCCTTTGGAGTCCATCTTAGTTTTAAACACCCATTTGCAGCCAATGAGTTTACATCCCTCAGAAAGTTCTACAAGCTCCCACACTTCTTTGTGTGTCATAGAATGAATCTCATCTTTCATGGCACCTACTCACATATCAGACTGAGGACAAGTAACAACATCATAGTATGTTACATGATCAACAATATCACAAATATCATAATCATTTTCTCCAAGGTATACATAATACTCATAAAAAATAACAGGTCTCCTTGGTCTTGTAAACCTTCACAAGGAAACTTCAGTAGTAGACTCTAAAGGTTAAGAAGCCTCAATAGGAGCAGAGGGTCAATTGTAGAAACAAGAGGTTCAACAATTGGAGTAGAAAAATTAACAACAGGAGCAGGTATAATAGTCTCTTGCACAATAGATAAAGAAATAGAATCAAATTTATCCTACTTAAGCTCACCAATAAGCTGCGAGCAACCAACATCAGCAACATTAAACTGTAGAAATTTTGTTGTGAATGACACAATAATTTTAGTACCACGTGTAGGATAATAGAATCGATATCCTTTCAAATGTTCTGGATAACCTATGAAAAAACAACAAATAGTTCTAGGATTAGTCTTTTTGTCAAAAAGGTTATAGATTTTAACTTCAATAGGACAATCAAAATGGTTAAGGCTTGATTTTCTATTGCTCCATAATTCAAAAGGAGTTTTTGGAATAGATTTTCTAGGAACTTTATTAAGAATGTATGAAATCGTTTTAATGGCTTCTCCCCAAAGATAATCAGGTAAGTTACACTTGCTCATCATACTCTTCATTGTGTCTTTAAGAGTGTAATTTTGTCTTTCAGCCACACCAATTTGCTCGGGACTACCAGACATGATATATTGGACAACAATCTCATATTCTTGCAAGTACTTGACAAACGATCTCAAATGCTTCCCAAACACGTCATGTTTGCCATAATACTCACCACCATGGTCAGACCTGCCCTTTTTGATGATTTTTCCTAATTGTTTTTCTACCTCAATCTTGAAAATTTTAAACTTTTTAAGAGCATCTGATTTTTCATTAATTAAATAAATATATCCATAACGAGAGAAATCATCAATAAATATAATAAAATATTTATTACCACACAAGGTATGTGAGTAAGGTCCACTGATGTCAGTGTGAATGATTTCTAAAAGATCTAAACTGCGAGTTATACTTTTCTTCTTAGTCTTGGTCAATTTACACATAATGAAGTCAACACAAGTTTCAACATCTCCAAAATCAAGGGGAGGAAGAATATCATTATTTATTAATCTTTCCACTATCTCTCTAGAAATGTGAACCAAATGTTTATGTCACAACTATGAAGATTTTTCTTTAATGAAAGGTCTCTTAAATACAACATTCACAACATCTGAAAGACCATATTCATTATTGACAGTCAAGCATATACTATACAGGTCATTTGATAAAACATAATAACCAATAATTTTGGAATTTAAAGAAAATTGAATTTTACCATTACTAAAATTAAAACAATATCCAATTTTATCAAGCACGGAAACTAAAATCAAATTCCACCTAAATGACAGCACATAAAAAGTATTTTCCAAAACAAGTTGAAAACCAATGTCTAAATTCAACATAACAATTATTATTTCCTACTTTAATCTTGGCTTTCCCTTCACTTGGCCTCCGTTTGCTTGTGAATTCCTACAAAGTCGTGGTAACATGAACAAAAGCTCCACTATCAATCCACCAAGAATTTAATGGGACATTAACTAAATTGGTTTCAAAGCAAACAAAGGATAGTGAGTTACTTTCTTCGTTTCTAACCAAGACTTGAATCGAGTGCACTTACTTTTCTTATGACCTCGTTTCTTATAAAAATAACACTTGACATCTTTTTGAATGACAGCCTTAGGACCTCCCACATTCTAACTAGTACCATGTCTTTTGAAATTCCGACCATTTTTTGGAGTATTATGATTAGGTTTTCTATTATTTCCCTGATATCCACCTTTGAAACTAGATTTAGGTTAGGAAACAAAACAAGACAATAGACCCTTTAAATGGTATATCATCCACAATATATGAGTTATAACGACAAATAATCAACCATTAAGATAAAGTATAATCGAGAGCATATCAATTCTGTTGGAATTTGACACAAACTCTCTAATTGTCATGAGATTTTGTTGGGTAATTAATGTAAAAGTTTTAATAAATTATGGATAGGTTTATTAGTGACCTAATTGAATATGATTAAATTGGATGAATTTTAATATACCATAAATAGTCATATTAGACATGTGATAGGAAATACAAAGATTAAGCTATATCTGAATAGATTTACGGATGTGTATTATGTAATCATTTACTAGATGACTAGATTTTAGTGATTAATAAATCGATGTAGGTTTTTGGTCCGTGGATGTACGTACGGCGTATCAATGTGGGTATGTTGTATCGAACCACGTTATATCTTTATGTCATATTTTTATTATTTTTTTATCTTTGAATTTCTATCTTCCAACAATCATTATTTGTGTTAACTATCCTCTATGCAAAACCAATAAGTGGTATCAGAGCTATTTCCAACAAAGTGGTATAAGAGCTAGATTGATGATCCTGGTAGAACAATCAGAGCTAGATTGACGACCCTAGTACAACAATCAAAACAAGTTATTAGCGATTCAATGATCAAGTTGTTGTTCATGTTGAAGAAAACTCTCTTGTCACGTATATACAATTCATATTTTTGTTTAGATTCACAAGGAAAAAATTAAAGTTGGTATGAAACCAAATAGAATACTAAGTTGCTTCCTTATTGTTTGGATTTTAAAAAATTACCACACATGTTGTGTTGAAAATATTTTTTTAGATTTTTGGGCTCTTAAAGTTGAAGTCGCGGTATTTCAATAGTTTGGGAACTATTGGGTTGATATAAACCTAATAGTGCTGATTTGGTGTCTCATGGGTTACGAGTCACTAGGCTTTTACCTTTACATGGTGAAACTTTGACCATTGAGACCTTCCAAAAGCAGATAAGACGCGGACAGAGATGCCAGATGATGCACGGCAAGACGCAGGCTCTTGAAAGACATGGAGGATTGTGACGACTCAAAAAAGCAAGTTTGCACGGGATGTGAAAAAATTGGTGGATCAGAATTAATAGAGCTAAACCCGATGTTGGGTATGATCAAATTTGAAGAGTTTGTTTCAAGAGAGACTGTTGGAATTTGACCAAAACTCTCTAATTGTCATGATGGAGAGTTTGTTGGGTAATCAATGTAAGAGTCCTAATAAACTATGGAAAAATTTAGGAAAAAATTCATCCACACCCCTTGTAATTAGGTCAAAATTCAATGATATCCCCTCTCGATTATGAAACTTTACTGTCACCCCTTGTTAGTGTTTGTTAGATTACGGCGTTAATGGTGATTGTTAATTAACAAAAATACCCCTGAATATTTTATAGGGTAAATTTTATCTACACCCCTTGTAAATAGACATAACTTCAACGATACCCCATGTAAATAGACATAACTTCAATGACACCCCCTGTAAATAGACATATCTTTAACAATATCCCCTCCTGATTCTGAAATTTCAATGCACTCCCTTTTAGTTTTATTATATTAACCTTTAGATTCATCAATTTAATATTTAATTTTATCAAATTAATGTATTTTATTTAATTTAAACTAAATTAACATTCCATCTCATCAAATCAACATAAATTGATATTTAATTTTATCAAATTAGCATTTAGTTATATTAATTTAATATTTTATTTCATCAAACTAATATTATTTCTTTAATTTAACATTAAATTATTTTAATTTCATCAAATCAACACCAAATTGACATTTATTTTTATTAAATTAAAATTTAATATATTAAATAGAATATGAAATTGTATTCATTTAACATTTAACCTTATCAAATTAATGTCAATTATTTAATTTAACACCAAATGAACTTTCAATTTCATTAAAGCAATATTTAAATTCATTCAATTAACATTAAATTTTATCAAATCAACACTGAATTAATATTTAATTTTATCAAATTAAAACTAAATTAATATTTAAATTTATCATATTAAGACCAAATTTATTTAATTAATATTAAATTTTATCAAATATTTTTTTAAATTTTATATATGAAGAATGATGTATGAAGAGTAGTCAAGTGACGTTGTGGAGGACAGACGATAGCAGAAAAGTTAGAAATAGATGGAATCTGACATTGACTTTATCGATTGTAATTTTATTATAAAAAAATTATTTTTAACTATAAAATAAATTTAAAACCCTGTAATTTATGATAAACAACAAATAACATACAACATAGGAAACTTAGGTAATATAAGAAATAAGACACCGAAAAATGTACCTCTTACCCAACAACTTATAAAAAAAATGGATTTCATGATTTAAAAGTCTAACGGGTGTTTTGGATAAAAAAATTTAAAAAAAAAAAAACTGCATGAGAAAATTAATAAAAAAATTCCATGAAAAAAAAAATAAAAAAAAAAACTGCATGAATTTTTTTTTTTAATTAAATTAGGTAGTGATCGATTATGGTGGAGAACGAGTTGAAGAATAATAGCTGGTTTCAGTCCTCTATGTCTTCCAACAACCCTAGATTGTTTTGGATCTTCACAAACAACAAAAAGTGTGGTTTATATAGTGGGGAAAGGGTTGAGGGCAATTTAGTATATTTACACAAGGAATGATAGTGAAGTAGATCGTATTAGATCTAATACCAAATTGATGTAGATTAGGAAGGTAAAAAATTATGGATGAGAAGAGAAGAAGAAGGGGATGAAAAAAGAGAAAGAATTTGATAAGGAAGCAATATCAGTATTCAATAATAATCAAAATCTAAATAAAACCCTTACATGCATCCCTTTATATAGGGAAACCAAAACCCTAAAACAAATAAATAATGACAAATAAACCCTCAAAAGTTAAAATAAATTACTTAAAAGATAAATATTAAAAGTATCTAAATAACTCTCATAACTAATCTATAAATATCTATCTAATTCCTACACGATCCCCATCATTCTCCCCCGGTTGAGAAAAACTCTCATCCAGAGAGTCTTCAAAGCAGAAGTACACTAAGAGAGCAGAATGAAGATGACATAATGCCTCATCTAGAATGAAAGTACCATCAACTTCTTTCCATCGACTAGGATAAAAGTAAGAATATTCATCTGTATGAACACTTGCTAATAAAATAGGAGGCATTGGAGTGCCTCGATTAAATAGCATGTCCTCTAAATAAAAATTCAGACTAATACTAACATTCAATGGAAAATTAAGATCCAAATTCAAGAATAGCAAAGCAATTCTCATTAGGTTTCAAAAAAAATATTCAATGGATCAAGATATTGATGACAATTGAGTAACAATGACGCCTTGGTGCTGAAAATAATTAAGTACCAACTCAAGTGAAATCTTGATAGTAGGAATAAAGTCAACTATTTCAGAGGGGAAAGACTTGAGAACAAAGTTAGATTGATTTGAAATAGGAGACACAAAACAATCACCAAAAGATTCTGAAATAGGTAACTCAATATGCTCAACATTTTTCATAAGTGTGGACTCGACAGACTTTTCAGCAAGTTCCATTACAAGTGATGACTCAACATTTGAATCCGGCAAAGGCTCAAACTCACTTTCTTCAGGAATTGACTTTTATTGGAATGAAGGAGGCGAGCTCTGATCTGATGAGACCGGACAAGGGGATTGGTAGTTGACATGAGTAACATCTTTTTTTGTATGTGAGAGTGTCATCCAAATCCATGGTCACCCTGGAACTAGGAAAACATCCAGAAATAACATGGAGATCATTCAAGTAATCATGATACTCATATGTGATGAAATTAAAATTGGAAGGTATCCTGTCACGCTGTTTAGCAGACTATGATTGAGAACTCATCAAGCTATAGTTGGATTTCTTATGAAATCTATCAACCTTTAGAGCATATTGATAGGTTGCAACTAACGTATTAAAAGCGTATTGCTTGACCTCCCTACTAATTTTTTGTCTCAACCCAAGAATAAACTGATCAATTGTCTAAGGTTATTCAACAATGTCACACAAGTACATGAGATAATCGAACTGGACAAAGCAATCAGAGACACTAGAAGAATGTTGTCTAAGATTGAGTCATTGTTCATAAAATTGATTTGTGTAGGAAATAGGTAAATACTTCTCTTTCAATTTATATCTCATTTCAACCCAGGTGATAGGTGATTCTCCTAAGCTGTCCAGGCTTCTTTGGATTGCTTGCCAATACCGTTTGGCAGAACCCTCCAACATAAATTTAGCAAAACGGACGCAATGGAAATCTGACATTCCATGCCAATCAAAATATTCTTCTAAATTAGCTAACCAATCCAAGAATTCAAAAATATCTAAAGTGCCACTAAATATAGAATGATCTTTGACTAGTTTGGTCATATGGGTTGACTCCGTGTAAACATCTCTAGACTTCCTATGATGATGACCTCGACGAGAGACTCTTGAAACATGTTCATTAGAGGAACTCATGAGTGACTTTTGAAAGATGAGAATGGTATAAGAACAAGTTCAAGAATGCAATTGACAATTTCAAGAAGTGAGAAAGTTTAAATAGAAGAAAATGTGTTTTGGACCCTTTGCAAATTCTCTAATTTTTCAATGAATAAAAATATTAGTCTCAAATTTTATGAGAGTATGCATACCATAATCAAGAGAAAATTCTAAAACTTTTTGGGTGGGGGAGGATTCTGTAATTTTTGAAACTTCTTGGGCAATTTTGGAATTTTTGAAAACCTTTTGGGATGTGTCTGTAGTTTCTGAAACTTCTGGGTGATATTTCTGCAATTTCTGGAGGATGTTTCTGATATTTTTGAAACTTCTGGGATGAGTCTATAATTATTGAAACTTCTGGAGGATGTAATTTCAGAAATTTGGGGCAGAACTATAATTTTTAAACTCTGGGACAGATCTGCTATTTCAGGAATATGTGGGCGAAACTGTAATTTCTGGAATTTTTTTTTCCTTTCCTTTTTTTTTTTTTTGAATAGGTACTAAACTAGTTACTGTTGGGGCAACGGGTGTATTGGGTCTGTGGGAAGTTCTGGATTTAGAGACTGGGCTAGGCTTCTTGTGGGTTTGAATCAAATGGGCTTGGTAAATAGGGTGATTAGGTTAGGTTATTGGATTGAGCCAAACTTGAGTTGTGTCAGGTTAAATGTGGGCTGAAATGATTTGGGTGAAACGGTGTTTGGGCTGGAATGGTTTGCGTTAACTGGAGTTTGGGCTTTAGACCAGATTCAATGAATGATAGATGAGTTTGATCAACTAGGTCACATTTGGGCCAAACATTTTATAAAGATATGGGTCAGATCAAAGCTCAAATGGGTTGCTAGTGGGCTGAACAGGTTCTGAGTTTAGGTTACATGACTTTGTTTGATTTTCCTCTGGATCTGAATTTAAAGCCCATTAAAATTACAGCTACTCTTCTATTCTTCCAATTGAAACCCTAGGTTCCAAACTTGTAACAGTCTCCGCACAACACTCAACGAAGACAATAACACTCAACGAACTAACAGATGTCTTCTACCAGACAATGATGAAACAAGAAAACAGGTCACCAATGAATAACGATCTAAGACCCAAAATATGTATGTTTACCGTGGTGTTCTCTTGAGTGTTTGACTGTTCGACAGTGACGAAGCTGGGAGGCGACGAAAAGTATTTTCTAGTGGCTATCTGGGTGGATGACTGCAATGACGCTGGGTTTATGTTGGTTTTGTTGGTCGTTGATGGTGATGAAGGGATGTTCGACAATCAGGGCTCAACGATGACGACGAACAGTGGCAGACAACAACGGCTACAAATCTGTGTTATTTAGGCTCTCTTGCAGTAGGCATCAACACGGTCAAGATGTTCACTGCTTATGGCGATGAACAGCAGGAACAATATGACTAATTAAGGATGATTGATGAGTTTCTATGGCAGCGGCAGTGTTGGATTGAGATTAAACTCTTATACTAAATTGATGTAAATCGTATTAGCTATGAATGACAAGAGAAGAAGAAAGTGATGAGAAAAGAGAAAGAATTTGAGAAAGAAACAATATCAGTATTCAATAATAATCAAAATCTAAATAAAACCCTTACGCATCCCGAAACTAAAACTCTAAAACAAATAAATAATGATAAATAAACCCTCAAAAGTTAAAAGAAATTACTTAAAAGATAAATATTAAAAGTATCTAAATAACTTTCATAACTAATCTATAATATCTATCCAATTCCTACACAATCCTCATCAGGTAGTTTTGACATTTTCAGAAAATTTATAGTCAAACTGTTACTTTTTATACTAGTCGACTAAAAAATTACCGTTAAGGGGGTATCTTTGATTTGAAAGTATAAACTAGAAGGGGGTGCAGTGAAGTTTCAGAATCGAGGGGGGTGTCATTGAATTTAAATCTAACTAGAGGGAGTGTGAATGAAATTTTTCCATAAATTTATTAGTGACCTAATTTAATATGATTAAATTGGAAGAATTTTAATATACCATGAAAATGTATATTTGACATGTGATAGAAAACATAAAGATTAAGTTATATCTGAATAGATTTGGTTTATAGTATTTTATTCCTATGGTTGAGTATTATGTAATCAATTACTAGATGATCAGTTTTTAAATGAATAGTACATCGATGTAGATTTTTTGTCCGTCGATCTAGATACGGTGTACTAAGGTGGGTATGCTGTATCGAACCATGTTATATTTTTGTGTCGTATTTTTATTATTTTTCTATTTTTGAATTCCTATCTTTCAACATGCATTATTTGTGTTAACTATCTGCTATGCAAAACAAACAAATTCTCCCAAATTGAGCACCTCAAGGGGTTGAATGCACACACACACGTGTAATGTGATATTAATAATGTGGAATCATAACCCCTTATTAGGCCAAAGTAAATCCTGAATGCACAGAGTCACCTCAACTCATTTGAACCAATCTAAATTCAGGCAAAATCCTCGTGGGGATTCAAACCACCGACCTTGAAATGATTCCTTAAAGAGCATATTATGAGTTGAAGTTGGCAAAACTTATGGCAATAGGCATTGTGTATAGGCTCTAGGATTTTCCCTATCTAAATGTTCTTTAGTTTCCTTCTTGTAGATGCTCTCTTTAGAAAAGACGAAATCATAACCATAAGTGGTTGATATAAATCCATAATTTTTATTATTTTTCCTTTATTTTTGTGTGATCAAACAATAACACCTGATAGTAGGGCTGTTAGTTGAACGAGCTCGAGCTGAACTTGAAAAACTGGTTTCTTAATTGAGTCTAAAAAATTGTTCAAGTTCGGCTCGTTTAGGAAACGAGCCGAGCTTGAATCAGCCAAAAACAAGTTGAGCCTGAGCCGAGCCGAGCCTGTCGAGTTTGAGCCGAGCTTGTAGGGCTTGTTTTCTAAACGAGAGTAAAAACTTGTTGAAGTTTGGGCTCGTTTAGAAAACAAACCAAGTCTGAACGAGCCGAACTCAAGCCAAACTCGAGTAGTTCAGTTTGATTAACAGCCCTACCTGATAGTCTCTCAATTGCCGGTAGTAGCCATGGCCAAGTTGTTTGATTTCTCTCTCACACATGATGATTGTGATATATCACAAGACATGGAGAAATCTCGAGGAAAATTTTGGGTGAGTAGCACACACCAAGTGGAATGGTCCATGTTGGTTTGTGTACTCAATGAGGTGTTGCCATCTAGCTTATTCTATGACAAATTAATGTGGTTGAGGGAGGCTAACAACCAACGTTAACAACTCTTAGGGTGGTTCAATGGTTAGATCTATTCTTTGATAATTTAGAGATAGCAATTTCAATCCATTCTCATACTTTTTAAGGGTTAACTCACTTCTCTTTGGGACATGCTCTAGACCAATTCAAGTTATGATAACCAGCTGCTAAGTTCAAGGGAATAGTTGGCTCAATCTTGAACTCCCTATAACAAAAAAAAAAAAAAAAAGGCCAACATTAACTATATGCGGGTTTCTAGAACAAGAAAAGTCATTCGCTTGTTCACAATGGACATCAGTTAAACAATTTTTGTTTTAATTCCAATTTTAAAAAACGAGCCAAAATAATATTTCTCAAAAACTAAATGTGCATTTGGAGGCGATGTCTCCCATTGCCACATCTTTAATTTCTCATTTTTACTTTATGTCTACAAAATTTTATGGTTTATTTGTCATTAAATGAGACAAATAAAGACAAATGGTTGATTTAGTTGCGTGGATAAAAAAAATGGAATGATAGAAAATATGAATGTTATACTTTTTATTCTTCAAAGAAATAATCATTACTTTACTCTTTTGTATTTGGTAGGAATGATGAAAAACATGAATGATTAATTTTTTTAATCTTTTTTTTTTTTTTTTGGTAGGATGAAAAAATAAAAAGATAAAAAAAGTACATATGCATATTTTATGATTTTATCTATATGTGTAATTAATGTATAGATAATTGTAATAGATACATAGGATATATGCAAGTAATAAAAGATATTATTAAACAACCATATATTTATATTTTAACACGCTCTCTCACATGCATGTTAAATTTTGGACCTAGTAGTGAAAATCTTTTAATAATTAGAATGGTAGCTAGATTTGAACATAGGACCTCCTACTCTGATACCATGTTAAACAACCATCTACTCTAAAAGTTTAAACTGTTAAAAATTGTATAATTGAAGTATTTGTATTTCAATAGATATAAATACAAGTCTGACGAGACCAGATTCAGACCAGACATGGACCTAGTTCATGGGTTGAGTTCAAGTCATCAAAAGGTAGGTCAGACTTAGCTTATGGCCTCAGTCAAATCCAAAGCTCAAGAATCTAGGGAAAGTCAACGTACGTGGGAGAGTAATCATCGGGATAGTAATTGCTCCAAGATAGTGCCTATCCCCCCCCGATAAATTAATAGCTTGACCTTCACGTCACCGTCACAACTAGGACTATGTGCCTATAAACTGTAAGCCCCCTACACATTGGGGTATGAGAGGACACACAGCTCACCTTCAGTGTACTATTGCTCTCTCTCTCTCTCCCCTCTACTACCTAGAACACTCTCATTAATAGAGTTCTTCGACCACCGTTACCGCCTTCAGTGGTTAGGCCCCCAGACCCAACCACTCAATTTTTGTCTCTTATTATTAACTATTTCATTAATTGTTTTACACCACACACTCAACTGATTTGATTGTGTATAAATCCACTTTTGTGCATCATCAGTTTGACATCGTCTGTGGGAAACGATTTGATTCTCACCTTGCAGTCTTCCTACCTCCAATGATAATCACAACCAAATCCATGAACCACTAAGCGGAAGATGACCCGCCACATCACGAAGAGGTCCCGCTACCACCGATGAACTGTGTCCTAGAATCCCAACAACTGTTGGAGACCATGCAACACCTGGTTAACCAGAACCAGCAAATCCTCAAGCTGATGCTTATTGGAAGTCTTCAGGGAGCCGCCTCCCAACATCAGGAAGGAGGAAGGGCACCCCAAGCGTCTCACCTAGGGCGTCAAGGCGCCCCCCCAGCACCAAGGGTCTCCTATTACCCCGCTTCTCAAGTCTTCTCCCTCCCATGATGGCGACCCTCCTTCCCAAGAGGATCAGGGAAAAGACCGACATGAGGACCACAAAAAGTAGACACGAGAAAATTCTACTTCTTCACTAATTTATGGTTAAAATACAAATTCAGTGAGAAACAAGCATTTTTTTTTTTGGAGAAATTTGGTGCACAAACCACAGTAGGTAGTTTGATTGTGGTAGATCTCAAAAAAATAGCTAGATTAAAAAAAAATTCACCTCAAACGGACAACCGAGCACAAAGTTATGATTGTTTCAAGTTTTATCGTTTCTTCATAGCTTTCTAATATAGCACCCAGTGCCCCCTGTGTCAGCGCCCACACCCAGCGCCCCTCGATGCCCGCGCCCAACGCCCCTCAGTGCCCATGCCCAGCGGCATCTGTGCCCAACGCCTCTTGGTGCCCGTGCCCAAGGGCACCCGCGCCTAGCGTCCAGAGCCCGTCACTAGTGGCGCCTGTGCCCAGTGCCCTTACTTTGGTGCCTATATCCTCGCCCACTTGCGCACCCTTGCCTGTACGCCTACCTTCTCGCCCGCCTATGCACCTGCACCGCCAGCATCGCGTACCCAGCTCGTCCAGCAGTGCCCTTGGTGCCTGACGTCACCTCTCTTGGCACATCATGTAACCTCGCCTCCTGCAATCAATGCCTATGTTGTGTCTGCACTATCCTACTACGTGCCCTCTGGCTACCCTCACTAGCATCTCCCTCCTACTCTCTGTCTCTTAGGAGAAACCCTTTTGAGTAGCCAAAACCTCTGCTCTCACACAAGCAGTCTCATTCCTGAGCTTAACAGTTATTTCACGAGTAGCTAGAAGCTCGGTCTAATTCTGTTTCCACGCAAGCAGTCTCATTCCCTAGCTTAGCGGCTCTCTTATGAGTTGCCAGAAGTTTGGCCTCTCTCTGCTTCTGGTCTCATGCAAGCAGCCTCAATTCCTAACTTAGCGGCTCTTTTACGAGTCGCCAAAAGCTCGGCCTTATTCTGGCTCTACTTCCATGCAAGTAGTCTCATTCCCCAACTTAGTGACTCTCTCACGAATCGCTAGAAAGCTCGACCTAATTCTACTTCCACATAAGCAGTCTTATTCCCTAGCTTAGCAGCTCTCTCATGAGTTTTCAGAAGCTCAGCCTCACTTTGCTTCTACTCTCATGCAAGTAGCCTTAGTCCCCAGCTTAGCGGCTCTCTTACGAGTCGCCAGAAACTTGGCCTCACTCTGCTTTTACTTTCTTGCAAGCAGCCTCAATCCCCAGCTTAGCGGCTCTCTCTCAAGTCACCTAGATCTCGGCCTTCCTTTACCTCTACTCTCATGTAAGAGCCTTAGTCCCCAACTTAGCCGTTTTTTCACAAGTTACCGGAAGCTCGGCCTCACTCTACCTCTGCTGTCAAGCAAGTAGCCTATGTCTCCAGCTTAGCGCCTCTCTTGCGAGTTGCCACAAGCTCGGCATAACTCTGTCTCTACTCTCATGTAAGTAGCCTATGTCTCCAGCTTAGTGCCTCTCTCGTAATTCGCCACAAGTTTGGCCTAACTCTGTCTCTACTCTCATGTAAGCAGCCCAGTCTCTAGCTTAGCGACTCACGAGTCATCACAAGCTCAGCCTCACTCTGCCTCTGCTCTCACGCAAGCAGTCTTAGTCTCTAGCTTAGCGGCTCTATCACAAGTCGCCACAAGCTCGGCCTCATTCTGTCACTGCTTTGATGCAAACAACCTTAGTCTCTAGCTTAGTAGCTCTCTTACGAGTAGCCAGAAGCACAGCCTGCCTCAGTCTCCTAAAATCTTGGCATCAAAAGGTGTTATTCTATCATGAACCAACCTCAGCTGTTCCTCAATAACCTGGCGCGCCCATCTCTCTTCCGCCAAAGCTCTCGTCACCTTATCGAGATTGAGCATCCTCGAAAAAGGCACAGAAAAGCTGCAAACATCTGCAAATATCCAAAAGCAAGAATGTTAGTGTGACCAAAACATACTGACAAGGTTACACAGAAAAGAAGGATACCGTAGCAAAGCCCTCTATCGCAGTATCGATGATACTCTTAGGACCCCGAGAGCTGACCTCTCTAATCTCCGAGGGTGTCATAAACCTCCAAAGACGCTCGTTGGCCAAATTCACGTCCTGCAGCATGGACACTGAGCCACTGCTGGAAGCAGAACAATTATACGGAGCTCCTGTCTTAGTGGAAGTTTGCACAGGAGTCTCAATCTCTAAAGTAGTCCTATGACTAACCCTAGGACTCAACCTCAACTGGAAAACACTGAGGGCATCAGACCCCACCCTCTTAGGAGGAGGGGAAGTCACCATCCTAGTGACATAGAGAGCCTTCACCATTGATCTATCAACCATGAGATCACATGTGAAAGAGATAATTTTCAGAAACCAAAGACATCATCAATTTGCCTAGGTCCTCCATGGTGTTGCCCATGGCACCACCTTGTCTCACGCCTTCCCCAGTGTCGCCCAGGTTCATATCCATGGTGCCTCCCAAGCTTCTCTCCCTTTCC
The DNA here is from genome assembly GCA_951799425.1 of Ilex aquifolium. Taxonomy (NCBI): domain Eukaryota; kingdom Viridiplantae; phylum Streptophyta; class Magnoliopsida; order Aquifoliales; family Aquifoliaceae; genus Ilex; species Ilex aquifolium. The sequence continues at coordinate 46,608,107 of OX637392.1, read as the reverse complement.
AGGTGCACCACTCGCCAAAACATCTCCATCTACTCGCGCAGAAGCGTCTATGCCTCTCTTCATCCTCTCTCTGCTGCTTGTGGAAAGAAGAAAGAGAATGACACTGTCCTATCTCTAGTCAGGAAATAGGAGTTTTGAAAGAAAGTTCAACAATGTGCACTACCAAATGGAGAAATAAGCTTCGAAAATGCAATGGAGTGGAAAGCTGAAGAAGTCACCATATGGAACAAGACACCTTGGTCTAACCAAATAAAGGAGCTCACTCATGCCCTCAACCCCCTATCACTACTAAGGCTTGGGGGATGGGGGGCAAATGACAAGCCTAGATTCAGAGCAGGCCAGGGCCTAGTTCATGAGTTGAGCCCAAATCATCAAAAGGCAGGTCAGACTTAGCTCATGACCTCAGTCCAATCTAAAGCTCAAAAATCTAGGGAAAGTCAACGTATGTGGGAGAGCAATCATTGGGATAGTCATTACTCCAAGATAGTGCTTATCTCCAATAGTAGTTATCCTCCCCGATAAATTAGTAGCTTGACTTTCACGTCACCACCACAACTAGGGTTCTGTACCTATAAATTGTAAGCTCCTACACATGGGAGTATGAGAGGACACACACCTCACCTTAAGCGTATTATTACTTTCTTTCTCTCTCTCTCTATCCCCCTATTATCTTGTACTCTCTCATTAATAGAGTTCTCCGCCCACAATTACCGTTTTCAGTGGTTAGGTCCCCAGACCCAACCACTCAATTTTTGTCTCTTATTATTAACTATTTCATTAATTGTTTTACACCACACACTCGACTGATTTGATTGTCTATAAATCTACTTTTGTGCATCATCAAAATCTATAATATAAAACATGACAGACTTCAATAAACTAATCTGACGGTCTCAAATAGAATCATCCAACGGCCATCAGTATCCCTCTCAAAACTATTCACATTGTACCGTATCTTCCATGTCTTCAGACACGGGTTACCCCTAATAATATATATTTTAACACATATAATTAACTTTCCTTCATCTACTTTACCATCTAATTTTTTTTTTTTTATCAAACATAATATTTTAACTTTTCAACCATTTCTATTCTCCTTTAATCCATCGTACTACACAAAACAACACCATACCGAACAAAACAGAAGAGCCACGCATGATTAAAAGTGGTCCAATATTTCTTTGACATTGACAATGCACTTATCAAGAAGGGCTGGCCAACCATTCAGTACCATGTAGTTTCTTCTCGATTATTCAGCAAAGGCAAGACTCTGTTGTCTGCCAATTAATCCAAAACAGTTATTTTGCCTTGAATCAATGACCAAACTACCGTAATTGTTTTTCTTTTTTCCTTTTTCCTTACAATATCATCGTTTTAAACTTATTTTCTAAATTATGATAGCTTTTTATTTTCAATAAATTGCTGTCATTAAAAAAATTAAGATATGTGTTTGACAAGTAAATATTGTAGCACTTTCTCATTGGGTGTGAGCAACAGAAGACAAAGCTCATGCTTTTATGAGAGCTATACTGTAATTTGAGAAACAAGAAATAAACCACATTTTATGGGTTATAAAGTTTCAAAATTCTCGCAACAAGTAAAAATATATTTTTGCTTTGGCCACCTAAAATACCAAATCTATAACTTTCACGAATGTGCTTGGCTACACATTTTTGTCATTACAAAATGATCATCTAATTTGCAGCATATATTCCTCTTGTCTACTATTTGTAAGGAGTTGTTTATGGTATCAAAAAAAAAAATTGATATTGTACCGACGTTTACCATTTTCATGAGTATTTTTATCATATTTGTGGATATTTTTATCACATTCATGAGTATTTTTATTACTTTTATAGTGATTATTTTTAGCACTTTTGTGGTACCTTGCGATCGATCAAAAATGTTATTATCAATTGTAATTGCCACAAAAATGACAAAACAATCACTTGATCAAAAGTGATAAAAATATTCATAAAAATAATAAAGTTACCCATAAAAATTATAAAGAGGTACAATATCAATTTTTTTTTTTAAAATACTGTAATCAAGTCTATAGTTGTAATATGTAAGAGAAATAGCAACACAAACAAGATTTAGTAATCATTATAAAAGAAAAGAACCACAACTACGACAAGAAGATACATGGGGAAGTTCAATTAATTAACAAAATCCTCGTTGGAAGAGGGCAGTTATCAGATAAATTTGGGTAAAGATGTGTTTATTGTTGGGTATTGGAAGCAAGATCACAAAAACAAGTAAATAGATGACAAAAAAATCTGCTCCACTAGCACAATAATCTCACTCAAGAAACACCTCTATATTTCATTAAAAATGATTACAATATCAAGGAATACAAAGGGAAAGTCAATCTAAATTTTTCAGCAAGAACATCTCACAAAAAAAGCTATCCAAAATTACAACCAAAGCTTATGCTCCTGAACAGTCTGCTGAGTTTTTTTTTTTTTTGGCAGCAACACACTTTTCCTCTCTTTTTTTCTCTCTGTTTTTTCTGCAGACCACCTCTACTTTTTTGGCCAGCAACTCTTTTCTTTTTATACTAATTTTTCCTAGCCAAAACACCTTGAATCTGGTCACTTCATGGCCGGCTGCGTCCAAGCAAAAAAAAACTGGTCGAATTCCCATGTAGCCATGCATGAACAGGCCTCCAAAAATCTGGACTCTTCTAGTGATTACTTCTTCAAATACACAAAAGCCCCTTAACATACCTAAATATCATCTAACACCACAACTTTTTAATATTACATCATAAACCCAAAAATACAAAAACTACCCTTTAAGAATTGAGTTTATAAAACTAACATTTATCAAAAAAGGATTAATTATAAAATCTCATTTTCAAGTTTAGGTTATGTTAACAATTAATTTCTTATAGTTTTAATTGTAATATGACCTAAACTTGAAGTAGGCATTTTGTAATTAATCATAAAAATTAAGCTAACATTTGAAGAAGTTGATAATTTTATTAGGACGAAATAGCTTATGACCAAAAACATAGTCATAGCTCTTGAGAAATTCTTTATTATATAGCAGTACACTTGATAGAGTCCAAACCAATTTCAAGACTATAAAATATATCCTAATAGAAGACGTAACCTATCCCAAGGATCAAAGAAACTCTCTGTGAAAAGACATCCTTTCTCATATGGATCTTCATTAGTTATCTCCTACTTAATCTGTAAATAAATAAGAGAAGTCCTAATCAAACACTGCAGCAACTTATGGGCACATGCCTATACCACCTGACCACCGAACCACATGGCATAAGTGTGCTGCATGATTTACACTTGGTTCATTGCAGCACACTTCACCACAGCAGCAGACAGCACATCACTTGGTTCATGATGTTGAGACATTATTTTATCAACATTCATGTGTCTCTCTTCTAGTGCCAACACAGAAAAAGGAGATATCCCTAAAAAATTTATCTAATTTATTAATATAATAATGTGATGACATCGTCTAATAATGTTGTTGTGACTATTAACTCATTAAATTATATTTTTTCTTTTACAAATAGGATGTAATTTACTGACATAATTCACTATAACTTTTGGATTGACTATATCCTATCAAACATTGAAACTTGTTATTGATCTAATGATTTCAATAAAATCACATTATTATATTAATTTGCTAAATAGCGTTACTTTCTTTTTCTTTCTTTTTTTGGTGGGGGGGGGGGGGGGGGGGTGGTTTGGTTGGGTTGAGGGCACTTGTGAAATGAAACATATATACTGAGAACACATGACAGAGCCACTGAAGCAAAGATAGAATGGACTACTCTCAAAATGGTGGCCTCGACCAACCAATATTACAGACCAAACCGGAGGAGCCAAACTCCGAGCTCGAAGAGGTACTATCCGACACAAGTCTATCGTACTTTTGGCGTCTCAGACGAGCTGGGAGCTTAGAACTGGATACCCTCTTCCGACTTGCAGCTCCGGCAGTCATTGTTTACTTGCTCAACAGTGTTACCTCCATGTCCACCCAGATCTTCTGTGGCCATCTCGGAAATCTTGAACTTGCCGCTTCCTCTCTTGGCAACAATGGTGTCCAACTTTTTGTCTATGGCGTCATGGTATATAACCAACATCAAAATACGCGTTAGTAATTATTAGTGTAAATGCATGAGTAGATATACCAATATTTGTGAGCATATACATAGTTGCATATTCTATATATAATCAAGGGAGAGGTATTAACTCTCCTTTTTCATTTCAAGAACTCGTCTACATGGTGTGAAGTCGCTTTTCATTTAGTATATCGGGAGTGGTCTGTCGTCCTACTCATTATAGTTCTCCCAGAATCAATAACATTTCATCGATTGAATCTTATGTACAAGTCCTAATGATATATCAGTTGAAATAGATTCTTCATTTTAAACAATCAAAACTCCTTCTGAAACTGCAGATCAATAAACTTGCACATATAGATTCATATTTAATTTAATAAACACAACCAATTGATGTCACTGTGATGGTTTCTACCTGCAGCTTGGAATGGGAAGTGCAGTTGAGACATTGTGTGGCCAAGCATATGGAGCACATAAATATGAAATGCTAGGAATATACCTTCAAAGATCAACAATCCTTCTCATGACAACTGGGTTAATCCTTATGATCCTCTACATATTCACCAAGCCCTTCTTGATCTTCCTAGGTCAATCACCCTCAATCGCCTCGGCCGCGGCATTGTTCACCTTTGGTCTCATCCCACAAATATTTGCATATGCAGCCAATTTCCCAATACAAAAATTCCTTCAAGCACAGAGTATTGTGAACCCCAGTGCCTATATTGCAGCAGCCACATTGGTTGTGCACATTTTATTGACATGGCTAGTGTTGTTCAAATTTGGGTGGGGATTATTGGGTGCAGCACTGGTATTGAGCTTATCATGGTGGATCATAGTGGTGGCACAATTTGTGTACATTTTGGTTAGTGATCGGTGCAGGCATACTTGGAGGGGATTTAGTGTCCTTGCATTTTCTGGACTATGGGATTTCTTAAAATTATCGGCTTCCTCGGCTGTAATGTTATGTTTGGAGACTTGGTACTTTCAAATATTAGTTTTGATTGCTGGGTTGCTTCCAAATCCTGAAGTGACACTGGACTCCCTCTCGATTTGGTATGAGAAAATGTTCTCTCTTGATCTGAACAATACATAATATTAATATTACAATATTTACATCATGTTAGATGATTCATTTTATTTTTTCATTAGGGTCGAACCTAAATCTATACTCGAGAGATAGTTGTCCAATGTAAACCCATTTTCAGTAATATCAATTGTAGAGGGACATTATCTTTGTTAACAATAAGCATAAGGAGAATGGAAGTGAAATGACTAAGTAATGGTCAGTCGAATAATCCCCACTCTCTTGGACTAAAGTATGCACAAATCATTGAGGTAGGGAGGGACCTTGGGGGGCCTAGCTAGCTTCAATAACAGTAAAATTTGGTTCTGTGTCGTTTGTTTTTCCACATTTTCTTTCATTTTTATTTTCTTCTTATATTACTAATTATGGTAGATAAAAAAAAAAAAAACCGACTACAGCACGCCACTCCCGCCACTATAAGTCTAGGGAGAGTCAGATTTATACAATCTTTTTTGCGTACGTGGAGAGATAGTTTTCATGACTCGAATTCGTAACACTAGTCACAATTAAACAACATTCATGTAGGTGCTAGACATTTGTGGTTATGATGTACATGTATATCTACTGCACTGATACAGTGGTTGTCTGACAAAATTTATGTTTTCCACAGCCAAACAATACTTGGATGGGTGTTCATGATAGCTGTTGGGTTCAATGCAGCTGCAAGGTCAGTCACTGAATCCATTCACCATTTCTTTCCCCTTAAACTCAGCTTTGCCTATTTTCAATTACATAATTTGCATTTAGTCTGATTGGTAAAAAGGTGCACATAAGCTTATTTTTTAACTCCCTTGAGAAGTGTATATTATATTATTTGTCATAAATATGCGTATTTTATTGGGGTTGCGATAGTATTATATTTTAAATTAAGTAACTTGTTTCCTTACTAAAGTTTTGTTTTATGGCAGTGTAAGGGTCAGCAACGAACTCGGTGCAGGGCATCCAAAATCAGCTGCTTTTGCAGTTGTGATGGTGACTTTGAGCTCTTTCATCATCGCAGTGTTTTGTGCCGTTGCTGTGCTTGCCTTGCGCCATGTCCTAAGCTATGCTTTCACCGAAGGTGCAATTGTTGCCGAGGCAGTCTCGGAATTAACCCCCCTCTTGGCCATTTCTATAGTACTAAATGGGATTCAACCTGTTCTTTCTGGTAAATTTCTTCTACTTTTCTAGAAGTCCATATGATCACATTAACTTTTCCTTTCTTATCAATTTTTATGGAAGACAAAAGAAGGTAGGAGGTGGAAGGTGCTTGAACTATCTATATGGACAGATGGCATGAGTGGGATAGTAACGTGTTGGAAAAAGCTTACTGTTACACATTAACAAAATCATTATTAAATTTGTAAGGAAGACAAAAGAAGGTAGGAGATGGAAGGTGCTTGAACTATCTATATGGACAGATGGCCTGAGTGGGATAGTAACGTGTTGGAAAAAGCTTACTGTTACACATTAACAAAATCATTATTAAATTTGTACGGAAGACAAAAGAAGGTAGGAGATGGAAGGTGCTTGAACTATCTATAGAGCAATGCTAGAGGGACCTAATTTGGAGACCTTATTTAGGGACCTAATGATGTGGCTTCAATGTAACCATTGGATTAGTTGTGAGTTCCAATGTTATATGGAGCCCATAACCAATCCAATGGTTGTACATCATTAGATCCCTAAATAAGATCCCCAAATTAGGTTCAAATAGCATTTCCCCTATCTATATGTACAGATGGCATGAGTGGGATAGTAACGTGTTGGAAAAAGCTTACTGTTACACATTAACAAAATCATTATTAAATTTGTAAGTATAACCCTAAAAAAAAGAGTGACTAATCTTTAAAAAAAATGGAAAAGAATTAAACTTAAGATTTCTTGATTATCAAATACTAAACGCAACGAGTGAACCACACTTAAGGTTTACACATTAACTTTGTGATAGTAATGTGTTGGAAAAAGCATTAGCTTTTGGATTCTTTCAAAGATTTTGGAAGTGGGTGGAGGAGCAGCTTTTTATGGGTTGCTTATTTGCTTTTCCTAGCAATTGTTGGCACTAAAAAGGGTCACTGGACCCAACTCGGGCGATGGCTTTTTTCGTTGGTTTTGTTCAAACTAAGTGTCGCAATGTCTTTGGAAGTTCGAGAAATCCAGGGGTGTTTTTTAATTCAAGAATGGGATGCAATGGCCTTATCTGGAGGTGGTAAATGGATGAGTTGGATTAGTAATTGTTTGGTTTAAGATGGATTGGATGTAAAATAAATTTAATTTATTTTTAATTCGCTTAATACAAGAGCTATAATGGGTTGAATTATAACGAATTGAGTTAAATGTATAAACCCATAAAATAATTAAAACTGTTCATATGAATATATATTAATACATAAAAAATACACTTACTAATACATCAAAAATACACACAAATACTAACATACAAAAAATACAATCACATTTATTTGATTACTTGTGTCATGGATCGGGTTGTGGGTAGCGGGTTTGGGGTGTGGGTCAAGGGTCGGATGTATTAGTTTGTGTGCGTTGGTGTATTAATATATATGTGTGTATTTTTTGGTGTGTTAATCTCTGTTTGTGTCTTTTTCAATATATTAGGATATTTATTTTGTTTTATTACTTGTGTTATTTAATATAAATATAAATACTCAACCCAATGAATACTTATTTAGAATTCATCTTAGTCCACTTAATTAAAATGAATCCTATTACATAACTTATTTAAAACTCATATTAATTAATATAAGTACACAACTCATTTATTTATGGGTGAGTTAATGAGTTAAGATTGTCACCTCTAACCTTAACCATGAGCAAAAATATATATATAGAGAGAATTACACTCAGACCTCCTGAGATTTGTCGCTCAATCACTCAAATCTCCTGACATTAGAAATATTACACACAGACCCCCTGAAGTTTATACGTGCGTAACCCTTAGGCCTCTGCTGTAAATATATCCATTATGAAATTACACTCAGACCCCCTAAAGTTTGTAAACATATATTACTTAGACCCCTTAAGTTTAAAATGTTATATTTAGACCAAAAATATTTCAATCAAAGATAAAATATCAAATATTTTAAATTTTACAATTAAAATTCATGTCCTATTGTATCATTTATTGAAATAAAATCAAAATTTTTTCTTAAAAAATCGTAATTAGTATATTATTATATTATCTATTGGAATTTAATTTGGTTGTTTAAACGACCAAATTAAAATACCAAACTACCCCAATTAAAGCTAAAATATATTGTGTCCATTACAGTTTGACACCTTGTTTAATTTTGTAGTTTTATTCTAATATATAGTATAATTATATACTAACTATGATTTTTTTTGAAAAACTAGATTTTTATTTTTGATTTTATTTCAATAAATGACATAATAGAACATGAATTTTGGATGTAAAATTTATGTTCTATTATGAATGACTTAGACCCCTTGTTTGATTTTTTAGTTTTATTCCAATAGATAGTATAATTGTATACTAATTATGATTTTTTAAGAAAATTTAAATTTTTATTTTTAATTTTATTTCAATAAATGATACAATAGAACATGAATTTTAGTTGTAAAATTTAAAATATTTGATATTCTATATTTTATTGGAGTATTTTTTTGTCTAAGTATAATATTTTAAACTTAAGGGGTCTAAGTATTATACACCTACAAACTTCAGCGGGTCTAAGTGTAATTTGTTAACAGATATATTTACAGCACGGGTCTAAGTGTTACGCGCGTACAAACCTCAGGGGGTCTGTGTGTAATATTTCAAATATCAAGGGGTCTAAGTGATTAAGTGACAAAATTCAGGGGGTCTGGATGTAATTCTTTCAAATATATTTTATTTATTTTGTCATATAAACTGTATTATATAACTATATTGGAAAATTATTGCTCACAAATAAACTAAAGTCTATGATAAGAAGTAATGTTATAACTAACGAGCCCAAATCCAGATTAGGCCTGAGCTCAATTTGTGGGTTGAGCCCAAATCATTAAAAGGCAGTCTAATCCAAAGCTCAAAAGTCTAGGAAGAGTCGGCACATGAGAGAGCAATCATCAGGATAGTCATTACTCCAAAATAGTACTCATCCTCAATTATAGCTATCCTCCCCGATAAATTAGTAGCTTGACCCTCACGTCACCGCCTCAGTTAGAACTCTGAGCCCATAAATTGTAAACCTCTTACACAGAAAGACACACAGTTCACCTTGAGCGTATTTTTGCTCTTTCTTTCCCTCTCTCTCCTACTATCTTGTATTATCTTATTAATAGAGTCCTCCAACCACCGTTGCCGCCTTCAGTGGTTAGGTCACCTAGACCTAATCACCCAATCTTTATCTCTTATTATTAATTGTTTTACACCACATACTCAAATAATTTGATCATGCGTAATCAACTTTGTTCATCATCAGTTTGGCGTCGTCTGTGGGAAACGACTAAATTTTCTACTACATTCTATTTGTCCCTACTTTCTCTCCTATGGCTATTACAACTAGGTCAATGAAAAATAAGCGGAAGATAATGATCCACCACATCAGGATGAGGTCCCGCCTCTGCCAGCAAACCCCATCGTTGCGGCAAATCTTGTGGTTGAACAACAACTACTGGAGACAATGAAACTGTTGGTGAACCAAAATTAGCAGATTATTTAGTTGATGCTCGCCACTAGAGGAGTCGTGGTCCAACCCGTAGGAGGAGAAGCACCACAACTAGTCCACCCAAGGCGCCATGGTGCCCCCCAACATGGCAGTGCCAAGGCGCCCCTTTGCAGCACCAGGACGCCCCACAGTGTCAGGGTATCGCTCCTCAGCACCAAGGTGCCCCAGCTCCTGCTCTTCACTTGCTGGTGACCTTCTTATGCAGGACGACAAGGGAGAAAACCAGTACATGGACCACAAAAGTTACTACAACGATCCTTCAAAAGGCGTCCTACACTAATGGGACAAAAAAAATCAAGGAGGTGCAGAATCAACTAGGCGTTGTCTTCAACGCTATTAAGGCGTGGGTGCTAGAAATAGTGGATTATCTAGTGAGGCGCACTAGCACTCCATTCATGATTGATGTGGTCAGTTACCCCTCTCCCCTCAATGTTCAAGATGCCCATTGTGGAAACTTTTGACGGCTCAAAAGATCCACTGGACCACCTTGACACTTACAAGTCCCTCATGTAGCTCCATAACGTACCAGACGAGATAATGTGTAGAGCCTTCCTTACCACTCTCAAAGGGATTTGTGGGCCAGTGGTTTGTCAAACTCAAACCAATTCCATCAATTCTTTTGCTGAACTAAGCAAATCATCCATCTCCCACTTCATAGGGGAACGCCGACATCAGAAGCTAGTCACCCACTTGCTCAACATCAAGCAAGATCGGGAGGACAACTTAAGGAGTTACCTCACTCATCGCCCATCAAAGACACACAGACAGGGAGAATGAGAGGTTATCTCATTCTTAGATAGAGATCTCGAGGGGATCCAGCACCCCCATGTTGATCCGTTGGTACTAACCATGATAGTAGCCAACTACCAAGTGAAGAGGATCCAAGTAGATAACAGTAGCTCTATCGATATCCTATTCGCACCAGCCTATGATAGCCTTTGTCTTGGTAGGGAGAGACAACAACCCATCAAAATGCTCCTCATCGGATTTTTAGGGAAAAAGGCGTACCCCTTGGGCTCCATCACCCTACTAGTTACTGCGGGAACAGCACTAAGAAACTCCACCATCATGGTGAATTTCATAGTGTTGGACTGTCCGTCTGCCTATAACATGATCCTAGGGCGTCCAGCACTAAACACACTAAGGGCAATGCCCTCCACCTGTCACCTCATTCTTCGTCTCTCGATTCCATGTGAAATTGAAGAAATTAGAGGAGACCAAGTTGCTGCTAGGGAGTGCTATGTGGCCTCCATGAGGGCCAAAAAACCTCAAGAGGCCTTAAAAGTGGAAGTACTCGACCCCAAGGATGAAAACACACTAGAAAGAGGAGAACCAACAGAAGAACTCGAATCGGTAGTAATGGATGAAAAATTTTCAGATAGGAAAATTTGTATTGGCTCCTCGAGCCAGCTAGCTCGTTGATTTTCTCAGGCGGAACATGAACGTGTTCGCTTGGTCCCACGAAGATCTTGAGGGTATTGACCTTGAGGTCAACACCCACCAGCTCAACGTGGAGCCAAGACACAAGCCTGTCTATCAAAAGTTAAGAAATATTGGTACTGAAAGAGCCCAAGCAATGGAAAAGGAGATGGGGAAGCTACTAACAAATGGATCGGTGAAAGAAGTAGCCTAACTAGTTTGGCTATCAAATGTTGTGATGGTAACAAAGGCCAATGGGAAATGGCACCTTCGTATGGACTTCACCGAGCTCAACAAAGCCTGTCCTAAAGACAATTATCCCTTGTCGCGCATCGACATCCTCATTGATGCCACCGCTGATCACGAGCTACTTAGTTTTTTGGATGCTTACTCTAGATATAACCAGATTAACATGTATCCACCAGATCAAGAAAAGACATCTTTATCACCTCCATAAGGAACCTACTATTATAGGGTCATGCCCTTTGGACTCAAGAACGCTGGAGTCATATACTAGCACCTTGTGAATAAAATGTTTGAGACACAGATCAGGAAAACCATGGAGGTGTATGTAGACGACATTCTTGTGAAAAGCTTGGTTACAGAAGACCATGTAGAACACTTACAGGAGACCTTCGATGTCCTAAGAGCTTATCGGACGAAACTAAATCCCGAGAAGTGCCTTCGGTGTAGCTCAAGAAAATTCCTAGGCTTCATGGTCAATAAGAGGGACATCCAGACAAGATAAAATATATCCTAGACATGAGGTCCCCAGTAATTTGTGAATGAGGTCCAGCACGTCAACAGAAGGATAGCAGCCCTCAGCAAATTTGTCTCAAAGTCAGCAATCAAGTGTCTATCATTCTTTAAAATTCTCTAAAAAACTTTTCAATGGGGACCAGATGTAGAAGAAGCCTTCCAAAAGTTGATGGTCTTTCTTAGTGCACCCCCTTTCTGTTCCATATCGTACCTGGAGAGACCTTATACCTTTATCTATCTACCTCGCCCTCCGCTATGAGTTCTGTCCCTGTTAAGGAAGAAGGAGGAATTCAAAGGCCCGTTTATTATGTGAGTAGGGCTTATCGAGGAGCAGAGGTAAGGTACCCTAGGTTGGAAAACCTATCCCTCGCACTAGTCATGAAAGTCAAGCAACTACGACATTATTTTTAGAGCCATGCAATCTTGGTCATCACAAATAAACCACTCAAAGAAATCTTGAGAAAGCAATGTGTGTCTGGAAGGCTCCTCAAATGAGCCGTTGAATTGAGAAAGTTCGACTTACAATATCAATAGAGGGCTGCCATCAAGGCACAAGCATTAGCATATTTTGTGGTCAAATTCACACAACAGAGGAAGGAGCCTCCTAAAAAGAAGTGCCCAGTGCCCCTACGCTTGCCTACTCTATCAACAGCAGCCGAACACCCCGCATATCAAGGCCAGGCACCTCCCCAATGTGTCTGGCACCCTAGAACCAGCGCCCAGGCTCCCTATCCTAAGGCGCCCAGGTCCTTGGCACCTAGTCCTTCAGGGCCGTCAGTACTGGATGCCCTCGCTGTCCACACCTCATACTGGCACCCTCCTACCTGACTACACCCCTGCGCCTGAGTGGATGTCTCCAACTGTCGAGGCCTATGCACCCACCGATGTTGTGGCATGCTGGAATCTATACGTAGATGGATCTTCCACTTGTGAAGGGAGTGGATCAGGCTTGGTATTTATCAGTCCCCATGGCATTTCACTCAAATACGTTGTATCACTCCATTTTGCGGCATCCAACAATTAGGCAAAATACGATGCCCTCACCTCATGCCTGAAGCTTGTAATTGAAATGGTGGTGCTCCATCTCATGGTCTATAGTGCCTCCCAACTGATAGTCAACCAAGAGAAGGGAGACTTCGAGGGGAATGAGGAAATGATGCAAGAGTACCTATCAGTGGTACAAACTTTGTTAAAAAAGTTCCACCACTTTCAGATTCAACACGTTCCTAGAGAGGATAACGCCATGACAGATGCGCTTGCCAAGTTGGCATCCGTAGATATCCCAACAGGCCCCGCACTTATGGGTCATCAATTTGAGCCGACTAGGCTCAAAGCGGATGAGGACAGTGTTAACAACGCATCCACTGATGCCAACTAGATGACACCCATCCGGACATATCTAGAAGAAGGCAATCTCCCAAATAACCCGGTGGAAGCCAAGAAATTGAGATTAAGAGTGTCGAGGTACATCATCTTGCGAGATACCATTTATAATAGGAGCAACTCACTGCCGCTACTCCGCTGCCTCTCCCCAGAGGAATCCGATTATGCTATTAGAAAAATCAACGAGTGAGTATGTGGAAACCACTCTGGAGGCTCTCACTAGCTCACAAGGCAGTGAGACAAGGTTACTATTGGCGTCACATGATTAGAGAATCCGAGAATTTGTGAAAAAGTGTGACAAATGCCAACGCTTCGCCACTGTGCCAAGACAACCGTCGAAAGAATTAACCACCATCATGAGCTCTTGGTCTTTCACCAAATGGAGAATTAACATCCTCGGCCCCCTACACATGAGCCACGGCCAATGTAAGTTTATAGTGGAAGCCATTGACTACTTCACAAATTGGGCGGAAGCTGAACCCTTAGCCAGAATAGTAGATTAGAAAATGAAGGACTTCATCTAGAAGAACATGGTGTGCCATATTGGAGTACCTCATGCTATAGTGAGTGACAACGCTAAGTAATTTGATAACAAACTCCTCAACGGCTTCTGTGTGGACTTGTAGATCAAGCAACCCCACTCTAATCCATCCCACCCCTAGGCAAACGGGTAGGCATAGGTCACCATTAGAACAATCTTGCACAACTTGAAGACTATATTGTAAAGCGCCAAAGGGCGGTGGGCGTACGAGCTCCCCGGAGTACTGTGGGCCTACCGAACAACACCAAGGAACCCCACCGGTGAAACCCCTTTCTCCCTAGCCTATGGGACAAAAACGATAATACCAATTGAGATTGGGGTACACTCCACCACGACCCAACCACCAACGAAGAAGGCATCTACATCAACCTCGACTTAGTAGAGGAGGAAAAGGAAATGACTATGGTCAGGAATGCGGAATACAAGCACCGCATGACCAAATATTACAACTTGAGGGTGAAGCCTCACACCTTCTTGCCTGGAGACTTAGTTCTCAAAAAAGTAATCCTATCTACCAAGGACTCACGAGAAGGGAAGTTAGGCCCTAATTGGGAAGGACCTTACAACGTAACAAAAGTTATAAGGCCAAACACCTATAGAATTCAGAACTCCGAAGGTAAAGTCTTGACCCATCTATGAAATGCCGAACACTTGAAAAGGTAGTATCACTGGCAAGAGAAAATTAGTGAATTTCACTGCTTAGACATGGCATTAGTTAGTTCAGCTAGCTTACTTACTCTGTTATCTATCAATTTAGTTCTGAAATAAAAATTTTCAAAAAGTTATTTTGTCTAGACTATCCTTTTTCCACTCCATAGAAGTTTGTAAACAACTTACAAAAGTCAGAACATGATCTGACACAAAAAAGACAAGCAAGAAAAGATAAAAATCGTCATACACCCGACGACTGCTCACTGCTCACTACTCCCTGATCTACTCTCATCGAAGCTCTCTCCATCACCACTTGTCCCTAGTACCTCATATGGGACGAAATTGGAGAAGTCAATGTCAGGAAAAACAGTTGAGACCTTCCCTCTGAACTCCTCATAATCATCAATAAAAGTGTCTGCAGCGCTGCACTACAGATTATGAACGACCCTCTTTGTAGCCCCCCTCTTCATCTCCATCTCAATAAAATGGGCCTCTGCATTGGTAGCCCTCTCACGAGTTACCCGCCACTCTGCTTCAGCCACGACAACCTTCTCTCAAGTTATCCGTAACTATGCCTTAGCTCCTATGACCCTCTCACAGGCCGCTTGTAGCTCTATCTTTGTTCTCGCACAGACAGTTTCTTTGTCAATGTCCAGCTTGGCGGCTCTCTTGCGGAATGCTGAAAGCTTGGTCTCAATAGGTGCTGCTCTCTCGTGAGTCAACTTCAACTGCTCCTCAGCATCCTGGGCGTGCTTGTCTCTCTTCCACCAAAGCCATTGATACCTCACCAAGTTTGAGTGTCCTCGAAAAAAGGCACGAAAAATCCGCAACCATCTGTGAATATCCAAAAGCAAAAGCGTCAATATGACCAAAAAAGTGCAGAAAACAAAGTTGAACAAAAGAAGGGTACCATAGCAAATCCCTCCATCGCGGTATCAATAATACCCTCAAGACGTTGAGAACTAACCTCTGTAATATCTACAGATATCATAAACCTTCAAAGCCGCTCCTTGGCCAGGTTCACATCCTGCAGCATGGACACCAAGCCACTGCTAGAAGCAGGACAACTACGTGGAGCTTCGGTCTCAATAGAAGCTTGCATAGGAGTCTCAACCCCTGAAGTAGTCTTGGGGCTAATCCCAGTACTCGAAGGGGCCACGTCCTGAGAAGAAGTGGGGGCACCACAAGGCCCCACCTTCTGAGAAATATTATGGTCTTTAGACCCTGGTTGGGAAGCACTGGGGCATCAGATCTCTTCCTCTTGGGAGGAGGAAAAGATGCCACCCTAGTGGTGTATAGAGCCTCCACCATCACTCTATCAACAACAGGAGCACCTGCGGAGTCCGAATAAGAGAGAGAATTTACGAAAATTGAAGACGTCATCAGATTTATCCCAAAGAAGTAAAGTACCTTTCTTCTTCTGTCTGGGAGAGACTCTAGAGTAACTTGACCCAAACATAAGGGTTGTAAAATGCTTGATAGGATGATCCCTCACAACTCACAACTTGGTGCCTACTCTCTTGCTCCACCGATAATGCGGGTGAAGCTGCAAAGAAGCCAAACATGCAATAAGTGCAAGAGAGATATGATTGTTGGGTATAAAAACAGAGGTAAAATTCATACCTATCTTGGTCTTCGAAGGAGTATCCCATCTCGAAGGAACCAAATCACGGTCCTCCTCGGCAGCCCACTCTCATCCTACGAAGAATAACCTTGACTTCCAACTATAACAGTTGGAAGACAGTCTAGTGACTAGATTCCCCAATCTCTAAGCAAAGCGGTACTAGCCTTAATGGGGAACGGGATTCCCTAAAAGCATATACGAAGCTAGGAATTCCTCAAAAGGGGGAGGGACACCCTCACCATGAACCAGTCGCCACAATGAAAAGAACTCCAAAAGTACCCTCTAGCCATTCGGAGTCAACCTCCCTGGTGCAAGCGACAAGTGAGCCAGAATATGGCAAATGGGTCTAGGTATGGGAAACCTTAAACTTGCCTCCAAGACATCCTCGTAAAAAACTATCTCCCCAGAGGAATCATAACACGTCGGCTCGTCCCTCTCGGTCCGGCGGCACAAAACAGCAGGAGGAATATGGAACGAGGATACGATCCTAGCAATGTTATCGTCACTATCAATGGAGTTGAAAATGGAGGTTACCTTCGAGCCATCATTGTCAAAAGCTCCCTTGCCTCGTGGTGAAGATTGTGCAAAGTCAATCGTCATACCCTCAACAGAATGGTTGCCTGTCAAAATCAGAGCCAATATCAGAAAAGGATACCAAAATAATGGAAGAATGAAAGGATGAACATAATCGTGTTGCCTAGGCGAAGGGCGTTACTATCTCTCTCTCCCTGGTAAAGCCCAAGCCCTCCAGGGCTCCACCCTTGCTACCCAGCTCGTCAGCATCGCCGCCAATGTCAACGCCCTGTTGCCCTTCGTCGATGCCAGCACCCAGTAGGCCTTCGACCTCACCCACTCCAGCGCCCTGCTACCTTCTAGCATCGCCCATGGATTCACCGTGGTGTCACCCATGGTGCCTCTCTTCATCGTCCTCCATCTGGCATCCATTTTTATTCTTCTTCGTCGTCTTCCTCTCTCTACTACTTGTGGAACAAAGAAAAGGCACTCCCCAAGCTCCAACCAGGGTTTTGAAGGAAAATGAATGAATATGGGAAGCTCACCCTCAAATCTATATATAACCCTTTGGAACTATAAGTTTTTGTTGCCATAAAAGGAAAAAGGAGACCTCTACTGTAAAGGAATGAAGCTTTTCACATCCAACGAGACCAATGAGAGTTTGCTAGCACCATGGGTGTCCAGCGATGATGATACCAAATGGGAAAATAAGCTTCGCAAATGCAATGGGGAGGAAATCTGAAGAGAAGAAGCCACCGTGTGAAACAAGATACCTTAGTCTACCCAAATGAACATGCCCTCAACCCCTATATCACTGCTAGGGCTTGGGTCATGAGAGATAAATGATGAGCCCAGATCCAGACTAGGCCTAGGCCCAGTTCATGGGTTAAGCCCAAATCATCAAAAGGTAGGTCAGGCTTAGCCTACGATGTAAGTCCAGTCCAAAGTTTAAGAGTCTAGGAAGAGTTAGCATGTGGGAGATCAATCATCAAGATAGTCATTACTCCAAGATAGTACTCATCCACAATTATAGTTATCCTCCCTGATAAATTAGTAGCTTGACCATCACGTCACCATCTCAGCTAGGGTTCTGTGCCTATAAATTGTAAACCTCTTACACAAAACAACTCACACTTCACCTTGACCATGCTCTTGCTCTCTTTCTCTCTCTCTCCTACTACCGTGTATTCTCTTACTAATAGAGTCCTCCAGCCACCATTGCCGCTTTCAGTGATTAGGTCACCTAGACCCAACCACCCAATCTTTGTCTCTTATTATTAATTGTTTCATTAATTGCTTTACACCACACACTTGACTGATTTGATCATATATAATCAACTTTGTACATCATCAATAACATCAAAAAATAATTCTTTGGTACTATATTCTTGTACTTCATAGTTAAACAAACAGGCATAGCATGTGTTAGTTCTCTCTCCCTCTCTCTCTTTCTATGTGTATGTAATGCTATGATTATGATTAGTAATATAATATTATATGAATGCGTTTGGGAAATGATTGAAGGAGTCGCTGTTGGGTGTGGATGGCAAACATTTGTTGCATACGTGAACGTTGGATGTTATTACGTGGTTGGTATTCCATTGGGTTATCTTCTTGGAGTTAAACTCAACCTTGGTGTTAAGGTATCAAATTTTTCCCTTCACCATTTGACACACATACACACATGTACACGTACACGTAGATGCACACACACACATTTCTTCTGTGTTTAGTATTTAGCACATTACCATATATTTCATTACTTATAGTGCACCCTTGCTCTTCATAGCACACGCGCTCGCACACACCCTCATACATTGGCACACATATTGTAAGATGTCCATTTTTGTTTAACATGGTATTTGTCTGAAAAGAATGCAGATAATAGATTTGCTCCTCTCTTTTTTTTAGGGAATATGGTCTGGAATGTTAGGAGGCACAGCTATGCAGACCATCATCCTGCTATGGGTCATTTTTCGGACAGACTGGAATAAAGAGGTAAAATTTACGGTATTAAAATACAAAAGTTATTCACCAACACAGCAAACCACATTGAAATGCCGAATTGGATCCCATGGTAAGAGCTGACACCAGAGGCCAAATGAGTCGGTTAGTAAAATTTAGTAAGGGGTTGGTAAGAATACCATTGTTCTGTTTCTTAGTTACTTTGAAAATAATGCTCTACTTCTACTAATCAGGGGCTTCGAAAACCTTTATTATAGCCTGTCTAATCAAGTTCCTATGAATCCCACTAAACCTATAGAGACATGTTTGTTCATGGACTATTGTTGCTAGGAATTGCATTTCAGACATAGAATTTGCCATGGATGTACCATCATGCAAAAATGGGTCCATTGGCTTGCAAGCTTGGGTCTTTCTGCATTAGTCAGTACAAGATTTTCGTACTCTAGGCACATGATTTCGGTATCAATACAGTAACGTACATAGTGATCCCCTATGGTCTCTTGGTACGTCATGATCCGTTTGGTCATGAACATTGTGAGTTTCTACTCTACACAAATCCACACCAAAAAATAAAAACACATTTTTCTGAAGTAGGAGTAGCCTAGATGTTTACAAGTTGTCATATTGATTGGGATAGAGACTATAGTTATAAGTCGTTCAGACCCTGCAAACCATTGTCTTTCTCTGATTTCATATTTCAATTCTCCTAAGTAAAATAGGTGCCCTGACAATTAGTTGCTTAGAAACTAAAAACCTAACTTGTGGTCATAATTTATTCACCCCCATCCTTGATTCTTTCAAGTTTTTGTTATCTAAAAGACTCGGGATCAACCCTTGTTAAATTCAATTCTTAAGTTTTTATGTCCATATGTACTCCTTTTTGGCGTGGAAACAACCTCTGCTTATAAAGGTAAAGTTGCGTACATCTACCATTCCGCAAACCCCGCAATGACAGTACTAAATACGCCCTTTGATGTACTCTCTTTTGGGTTTCTCATCACATCTCTATAAATATTTTATTATTTGCTATAGATGCATTATTTCAAAATAATAAGACTTGATTCTTCATTTGTAATAAGTGAATACATAAGTATATCAAAAACAGATTAATAACTTGCACTAATATATCATAGCTATGAAATATTTGAATTTTCAGGTGGAGAATGCTAAGCATCGGTTGCAAAATTGGGAAGACAAGAAAGAGGAGTCTCTTTTGAATTAGTGAAAGGCAATGGTTGCATGTTAGCTACTTGGATATATAGCTCTTATACAAATTGATGAAGCGATGATTCGTGTCAACCATTTCATTCTCTCCAAAAAAATTTGTTATTTTTTGGAGATTTCTTTGAGTTTGTTGTTTTATTCCAAATAAAATGTATGATGGTACTATAATCAACCACAAATTTTAAAAAAGAGACAACTTTGTTAATTCCTATGAGCATATATGTAATAATTACTTATAAATTCCAGTATTTATGAAAAGCTTTTGATTTCTTATTTCATCCTTAATTATTATAATAAAGTTAATTACACTCATCTATTTCACTTTCAACTTATTTTCGACTATTTTATAAGAATTTCTAAATTCTTTTAAACTTGTTTATTAAGGAGTACATTTAAATACAATTTTTTATATCAATACTATGTAAAGAAATAAAGTTCTATCTATATTAAATTATTATACACATATAGTTACCAGATTAAATATTTATTTTTTTAGTATGCAATTCTATAATATAATAGATGTGCAACTGCCTAAAGGGACCAGAAAGATACTTAAATAAATGAAATATTAGGTAATCATCGAATTATATAATAAATTAATAATTAAATTTAATAATAATTAAAATATGAATTGATTATTCAGCACTTAATTTTTTATTTAATTTAATTATACATATAATTCATATTTTTTATAAAAAATTAATTTAAATTTATTTAGGTGGCACGACGTACATTGCTACTGGCGAGAAAAGTGGCATCTGCTGAAAATTTTGAATGAGGTGGCGGACGTCACAGATTCAACTAGGAGTGGCAATCGAGTCGTGTTGTGTCGGATTCGTGTCGTGTCGAACATTAATCGTGTCGAACATTAGTCAACCTTAACTCAACCCATTTAACTAATCGTGTCGTGTCGAGTTAACCTGTTTATTTTCGTATCGTATTCGTGTTTGTATTTGTGTTGACCCACATAAACTTTGAATAAAAAATTTAATGCTAAGATTTTATTTTCACTTAATTGAATCTCTCTTCATACTTTTTCTACAAACTAAAAATTAACTTAATAATAATAATAATAATGAGTAATAATATCTTTTTTATACAATAATTATGTCAGTGTTTGATAAACAGTTACAAATAATTAATATTTTATTTCTACAATACTAATTAAATATGCTAATCGTACATTGCGCAACTAAATTAAACATCAGAAGTAATGAAAAAAACAAGTCATCAGAACATGAAAATTCATACATGCAACGAAAAGGCCAAGTCAATCTCCTTCGAGTTAAAAACTTCGTATTGACGTGTCAATTCGGGTTAAGCGGGTTGAACCCGAACACGACCCATTAACACTTCGTGTTGACGGGTCGTGTCATACACGGGTTTGTACCAAAAAATAGTCAACTCAAACTCATTTATTCGTGTCGTGTTCGTATCGAATTATCGTGTCGTGTCAAAAATTGTCACCCCTAGATCCAACCATATGTTTATAAAGGATTTTTAATATAAAGAAATTGTATATGTGAGAAACATAACAATTATAATGATTAAATCAAGGGGCGCATATTAAGGGGGCAGTTAACAACAGTAGGCAGTCTTCCTTAAGTAACACCAAAACCTAGACAGAGAGAGTTAGTTGGAGAGGCGGCCAAAGTTTGATTTTCTCTTGCTTCTCTCTTCTCTTCTCTTCCCATTCCCAAATCGACATATATACATATACTAGTCATTACCCGTCCCTGAATGCACTATATAACAAACAAAAAATTATTACACAATTGTCCAAATTCAAAAAGAATGACCTAAAAATATTCATATCAATTCTTCTTTTAAAATGACTCGAAATATATTGCCGATCATATCCTTCATATTAATAGAACTGTCGTAAAAATATATAAAACTCTTCAAAACAATACCATATAAACAAATGCCTCCGAAAAAAAAAAAAACAAATACTAACATAATTCATTGAAATTTACAATCTTTAAGTAATAAATAAAATTTTGTTCATTTATAAGACTCATGAATTTATCACATTTACCACCACTCAATTCAATAACAGAATATAATTATATATACAATCACCATTCCACCATATCCTCATGTAATAAATATCTCAAGCAAAAAAAAAAAAATTACTAACATAACGCAATTAAATTCACAATCTTTAAGAGATAAATAAAATCAACCAAATCTTACTCATTTATAAAACTCATGAATTTATCACCACTATCACCATTCAACCCCAAATGGCACAATAAAATTATAAATTTAATTACCAAATTTTCAATCCTCCACATATAAATATACACAGAAACATACTCTCACACATTTATTTTTTAGCTACCAACAAACGTTCCTGACCAATAACTGTTTTTATTAGAAATATAATAATTCAAGTTTTTATGATAAAATAATAATAAATTAATATCTAATTAAAAAATAGGGTAAAAAATTCGAACTTCCCTGAGTTTTGACAATATTATGCGGACACCCCCTAATATTTTATAAATAACACGGAGATCCCTGGAGTTTAAAATTTATTACACAAAGACCCCCTCTGTCTCCCTTCCTTCAATAGTGCTAACGGAAAATGATGATTTTATCCCAAAAAAAAAAAAAAATTGTCTTTCTCCAACTTTAGTACTCAAAAAAATTAAAAATTTAATAAAATAAAATAATATTTGATTTAGTACCCAAAAAATTGATATAATTTAGTACCCCAAAAAATTGATTAAATGAATTTTAATATTAATTTGATAACAATAAAAATTAATTTGATATTAATTCGACAAAGTTGAATATAAATTGGACAAAATTAAATGTCAATTTTTGATAAAAATATATATTAATTTAAAATTTAAGGTTCATTTTGTGTTGAATATTATTTGCTGTTGATTAGACCAACATGAAATTGACCTTAAATTATAAATTTTTTTGTTGTATATAAACTTAAAAATTTATATTTTAACCCATAAAATTTAAATACATATTTTTCATAGCATAGCGTATTCTCTCTTACTATATCATTTGATAAATTTTCTTTTGGTCAAGATTCGACCACACATACTTAAACCAAACCAATTGTTCACCCCCACTTTTTTTTTAAGAGAATCGTTCACCTCCACTTGTTAAACTCAAAAATCTCTGGTTCACATGAAAATAAGTGAAAGTAAATTAAAAAGTTGACAAAAAATTTTGAAAAATTTATAGTTCGAAAAAATTTAAAAAATTTAGTACCAAAATTATAACAAATAGAGCAAACATTAAAAAAACTAAAAAATAATCTATATAAAATCCATTATCAATGAGAATTTTAGAGGAATTTAGGCCCTGAATCAATTAAGACCTAATTTCTGGTAAATATGTGAAACTCAGATAAAAAAGTCTTCAAATCGTGAAAAATGTGTGTTATTTTTTATTTACATTAAGTGTTATTTACAAATTAAGAAGCAAGTGACAAAATACATGTTGTCAGATATATAAAACTTTGAATTAATTTTATGGAATAAATAATTGCATAACATGTAGTTTCATATGTTTTATGGAGTAAATAATAAAAAAATAACACTTGAAAAATAGAAAAAATAAGCTAATAATATGAGAGAGAGAGAGAGAGAGAGAGAGAGAGTATAAGATAGATATAAAGAGAGTTAGATGAGCGATAGAAGTCTTAGAAAAATTTGACATGAGAACCGTCAGATCAATAATCGTCAAGCGATTTGAGCCGCGAAAAGCTAAAGACAAAGAAATCTAGATACTTCATTATATAGATATACTAGTAATTGTCCGTGCCTGAAGGCACTGCGTTACTTGACAAAAATGAAAAAAAATGAACAAATCTGGACTATTAGACTATTGAACAAATCTGGACTATTAGACTATTGAACAAATATGGAATATTGTTTTAGCGAAATATAGTAATAGCGAGAGAGAGAGAGAGAGAGAGGGTAGCAGCAACCGCAAATGAAATCCCGAGTCAAGAATCGAAATTACCCCAATGTCATGTATGAAACAGTATTTGCATCAATATATCAGAGAAAATTGAATCAACAACCATAAAATTAACTCAAGGCCAAAACCAGAAATCGATAAGTATCTCAAACCCAAAACCAAAACTATCTATTCAACATATCTATATAATCAAGTTTATAACAAAAAAAAACTAAAATCCAGTTTCTAAATATGGGCATGATTACATACATATCAGTAACATCCCAAGTTCACCAAAATGAGAAAAAAAAATATATATCAACTAAATTTAAAAAAGAAAATTCCTTCAATAATATAAAGCAATTGCCCAAAATTAGAAAGCAATTGCCCTTACAACCAACAATTGCCCAAGTGTTGAAACCCACGAACAAAAGTTAATCATTTTTGTTGGAAATTACACACTGAATACACAATCATAGGAGAATTAAGCTAAACATCGATAATACATTTGAAAGAAAAAACCAATGTGTCTAAAAAATGATGTCAACATTCAAAAGTGTTTAAGTGGTTCCATCCAAGCAAACAATTAAATAAATTTCATGCATTGCATGAATCGATCGTATTATAAGGGTAGATAGAAATTTGAAGCTAAAAGTGGTTAATCACAAACCTCAAGAAAACATAGCCAGTGGTCTCTTGTGAAGATTTCCTACTTTGGACAATTATGAATCCAGTTGACTTGCAATGAATATGAAAGTGCTCCAAAAGAGCAATGCTATTCCCAGAAATGAAGTCCACACTTCCTTCAATATAGCAATCTTTCAAATATTGTTTCCCATAATGCAAATACAATGTGTCCTGCACATAAATTACATACGAAAGAAAGCTTAAGCCAAAGGTAAAATTTCTCAGTTTTTCATTTTGCCCTCTCAACTTCTTGTATTGGTTTTGCATTACGTGTGGTATGTTTGAAATGGAGAATATCCATGTGTAGTGAAATACATGTTTCCAATGTTTACGATTGGGACAATGTGAAACGGCAAAACAATGGTTAGAGGAATAATATGAGAAACATGATAGTTGAGGCAACAATGTGATACCAATAACAAAAATTAGAAGTGTGAAAAATATGATGGGTGTCCTAAGACACAGTCAGGGAGGTCAAAGTATTTTTTTTTTTTAAACGAACCTCGACAGTGCGAGGAGATTTATTGATGGGACGTTTGTCTTAACCCTTGATGCAATCTAATTACAACACAAAAAGAATTTAAAAATTCTAATGCATGATGCTACATGGAAATACTAAAAAATATTCTAGAAAGCATAATTTCCTAAAATGCTTCTATCCAAAACAGCCTGCTTGAAATTCCAGCTGAAAGACTCAGATGTGTCAGCTGAAATAATGGTCCAGCTGCACTTTAATAGCTGAGAAGTAACAGCTGGAAAGAGAGAGGAGCAGCTGTTGTCTTGAATGAATTGAGGGCAGCAGCTGAACGGTGACATGAACAGTGACTGTTCCAGCTGCTGCATCCAGGGATACAATAGCTACAGCCAATAGCTGTGCAGTGTCTTATCCAATAAAGTGGCAGCTGAAAGCATGAGCTGAGAGTGTCGGCAGTTAATAGCAAGTGTGAGCTGAGGGTTATGGTAAGCTGAAACCGAGAGCATAAGTTACAAGTAATGGCAAACTGAGCTGAGCATTTTGAATCAGGCATAACTGATATGATAAAGGCTAGCTGAGAAGGCACTATGAAGCTGATAAGGTAGCTAATGAAGCTCCTGATAAGGAGGTTGAATAGTCGCCTGATAGGGAGGCTGAAAGGGTGCCTGATAAGGAGGAAACTCAGGGGACATTTTGAAACTCCCATTTGCTAAGCAGGTTGACAGACACAGAATGAAGTATGGAGAGGATCTCTTATAATTTGCCTTTTCTATTGTTTATTGTTTACCAAAAAATAGCTACTTTGTTTTAAGCATCTAATTGCAGGATGTTATGATTGTGGTTGTTTCAGGTTATTCTTGAAAACATTTTGCTGAAAGCTCCAAATTCCCACTGAAATATAATAATAATATAACAGTTCATATTATCTCAGAATTATCAATGAAAAATACCAGAATAAACCTTTTCCATGAAAACTACTTGATGACATTCTTTTTTTGATAAATAGCACCCATATTATGACTTGTCATTTGACCTTCATCTCATTTAACTAAATGATATCCTAGAGAAGCTACAACTAAAAACCCTCCCTAACGAACTACTGGTTTGCCTCTTATTATGCAAATGTCAAAAGAAATAACAAAACATATTAATCAATTGGTTGATGCTGAATTGATAGAGAGAAATGACTGCAATATCTATTTACTGAGTAAACTCTATTCTTTTACAAATGTGCTTCTATTATGAAATGGAAGTCCAAGTGCAGTAACATGAAATTATGCACAGCTTCTGCAAGAAACTGAAGAAGTTCAGTGGATTATAAGTCGCCTGATTTAGAATGAAGACAATTTCCTACCACCCAATGCTAGAAAAGATGGCCCATCATAAGGGCATTAAAAACCTTTCACTATTGCATCCATTAAAAACCAATATGCGTATATACACACACACACAAAAGAAATGGAGGCAAGTTTCCACTTCATATGAGTTTCTTGTCAGATGTGAACATTGGAAACCAACTGAATGCTCCTTGGAATTAAACTCATACATTTGGCAACAGGAGCGGAGCCAGAAATTTTGCCTAGTGGGGGCAACCTAAATCATATGAATATTAAAATTATTAATGTTCACAAAAGTATAATTTCATTAATAGAATGCCAATTAAAGTAACAACTCATATACATGAGCGCTATACGAAAAAAGCCAACAAAAAAAGTTCACTATAAATTTATCTATAAGACCTAATCACCTAACAAAAAATTTTGAACAAAAAAATTTGGCTCCATCATATATAGTTGAATTTTAACAACAAATCGAAACAAATGTAAACTATGACTATTCTATTAAACTAAACTTTGGTATAAGAATTACTTAACCAATCACAATAAAACTATTCAAAACACCAAATCAAAATAATTTAATCTAACACATATGGAGACATTTAGCCTTTTAAAGGAATTTTTTTAACATTTATAAGTGACTCATATATTTGTCAAAATATCATAACTACATATAAATCTTTTAAAAAAAATTCAGTGGGGGCAAATCTCTAATAAATTTTAAATTTTTTAAAATTATACTTGCTCCCAAATTTTTTTTAAAATTCCAGTGGGGGCAGCTGCCCCCACTGCCCCCACTGTGGATCCGCCACTGTTTGGCAAGTGAATTTGACAAAAAAAAAAAAATGTACGAAAGCAATAAAACTTAAACATACCTAGTTGAGATTAGCAGACAGAGGCGAGATAGCAGCAGATTCAATCGTCAACGGAACCTTGAATCAAGGATCAAAATCAAATTGATGTGTGTGTTCTATGTCATTGTGTGGTGGATAATAGATGCAAACAAGCGGCTTTCTTGTATCAATAGGTTACAATTGACGAAAAAAATGACAATAAGAATAAATTATTGCTCAAGAAGCTGTCATTTTCTTTGTAGGTCTAAAAAAATAAAAAATAAAAAGGAAGCAAGCTAAGAAAGTGGAATGAAAGCTTACCATCTAAATCTTGCCTCCATTTCATAATAATTTTTTATGTACGCAAGAAAAATCGGGAAGGCTATGGTTATAGTATGGTTATTTCTAGTAAACATCTGCATAAGCAATCAGAATACATTTGTAGCCTATATAAAAAAGTGAAAAATCAATCACATATGAATTGGAAAACTGAAAAATCGGCACAGCCTCCTTAAAAGTATATAATTCACTACATGCACCATTAGATACTAATCATAGATTAGAAAATACTTCTTAAAACACACTCATAAAGTCATACAATGAATTCACATTTCTTTGGTTCATCTCAGAGCAATCAATCAAAGGATGATGTTTGACAAACTTAACCAAACAACAAAATACAAATTTTCCATACCTACTGTAATTAACCCCTTCGACAGTCATTGGGAAAAATAAATTACTCAACCCAACTCGAAGACATTATCATATTTTAGTTACTACACAATTCAAACAAAAATAATATTTATATCATAATAACAAATGTCACAGTCACATGTTACATATGTAAGTCCAACCAAATAACCAAAATTTACTGTTCACAATCATACAAAACAATTATCATAGGTCACAATCACAATTCAATTATAGTTCCTCCAAAATCACCATTCCAAACCCAACCACCAAAACTACCATCAATTCTCACCAAGCTAAACATATCCTTATAACCATATGTGATTAATTCACCTTACTAAATACAGAACAAACAAAACACACATGCGACAGTCATAGAAAGAAGCCCCTATGATAGCGCAATTCACCTCAACGTCGTAGCACCACCAAAGAATATAAGTCTAGGTCCAACATACCAGCAGATGCTACCTATGAAGAAAAATTAACAAAACAAAGCAAAAATCAGCACATGAGTGTAGCAAAAAACATAGAGAGGGCAAACGAATCATAAGAATAAAAAATGTTACCTTAAGATTGTGTTGAAAAATCACCAAGGTAAAGCCCACTATATAAATCTAACCGAACCAACAAAAACCATTAAGGCCATAATCAAATCTTAGATTTTTTGGAAGCCATTGATGTGAATAAAGGTTTAGTATTGGAGCCTTGTAGACCCAATGGATTCCAGCTCCAATATATATCTAGCAATAATTTAAAAGACCAAATAAAAATTGAACAAAGTAGAATGAATTTAGAGTTCTTACAAAGGCCATAACCTACCCCAAATTAACACGGATCAAAATTTTGAGAAATCATTTTCAAAAACCTGTAATACATAAAACAATTGATATGTTAATCAAACTTTCAACATGTTTGAAACGTCCAACTTCCTTATTTTTCTTTCTACTTTTGCAAGGATCACATGAATAACATATGCATTTTTTCAACAAATATCACCGCAATAAAGTAATATTCAAAGAAGACCAAGGATTTTGCAGTGCATATGATAACTTACCCCTACCTTACCATCCAAAAGTGTTTCCTACTTTGATCTCTTAGTGTCCAGCATCTCCTATTACAATCCTACAACAAAAAATCTGCAAGGTAGTTCAACAAAAGAAATCAAATTGATGGGATATGAGAGAGAAATTATTACAGTTTCAAAGCATAGTAACTACATTGGTAAAGCATATACCAATCTATACGAAATGAAAAATGAAACCAAATTTGTTAAACCAAATCTAATCAACGTGAATACTAACAAAAGGACAATAAAAGGTAAAGCAAAGAGATCTTACATGATCCGATGACAACAAAAACGAAGAACCCAAGCAAAACAGGGCCAACAGGGTAGTTATTCCCCTTTTTGGTAGCCGTTTCGGGCACGAATCCTCGCTTGGTAATGTTCTTGTCAAACCTCTCCACCTTCCTATTTGCAAGACGTCTTGATGTTGTCTGAAAAGGCAAACAAATAATACGTATCAATCTTAATTATGTTTAGACAAATTGATCCCAATCATAGAAGAGGGGACGACAATGTTCACATTGCAAGTTACAGATACAAATCTTGAATCAACCACAACATTAAATTGAATCAAGCGTTAGTTTACCTAAGAACACTGACATAAATAAAACATAAAGGGGAAGAAAAAATACGTAGCATTGAAATTGTACATAGAATAATGTGCATTGAATAGCATAATTAACATGGCTACATCAGATCTACGGAAAATATTTCTGGTGGAAAAGAATATAACCAAGAAATCAAACGAATATAAAGAGAGAGCAATGGAATGTAAGCCATAAAGATTACTGATAAAAAGAAAACAATAGGATTACCATGGCTACGGGGATTACCATGACTATTCTCGACTAATAGCAGTGAGTGTACCTGCCACCCAAGAAATTTGCAACTATAAAATGCGGAACGATCTGCAGTCACTCTAATTGCCACAGCCTGACCTGAATCCTAAAGTAAAATTTCATGATAGATATCAGGTCATACAATTTCAAACCAAGAAATGAGAATGGAAGAAGTATTTGAATCACACAAACACACACAGCCTCAAACTACAATTTTTCAAGTACCCAATAGCTACAAAAGTTAAAATCCCATAACAAATCCAACTGAAATCTCAATGGGTATTGAGTCTATTGACAATTGAAAGGGCTCTTACCTCAGGTGCAGAATTCTCAAAATTATCTCTAGTTAAACATGAGCTTGAAGCATATGAGAATGTTCACTATTCCTGTAGTTTAGTAAGAACCACAGTATGTTGACACTACACTAATTAGTACAAAGTACAAACATAAAAATTTCACAGCAGGTACAGGAGAAGAACACTGCAATGGAAGCAAGAGCATTAATTCATTTCTTCCTTTTTTTCTCACCATTGTTAAACTGCCCATAAACTCATTAAACCTTGACTGAAAAAGCAAAAGCTTTACTACCATGTATTCTGAGAATATGGAGAAATTTCGTAAAAGTCTTGTGTTGTACTTCCTAAGGACCGTTGGGTCCCATAAACTTCTAAAACGACCATTACCAAAATCAATCACCACCTTTTAAATTTTTTCAAACCCCTGAAATATTATAAGCAAAAAAAAAAAAAAACTAATATTCCCAAAACCCTCATTTGATCCCAAACCCAAGTCTCAATGAAACACTCGCCACATACATCAAATTAAACACACAAAGCCCTACACTTTCTCAAACCAAACACATCACTTACCAAAACTGTAAATTTACTCAAATAAATTCAACAATTCATTTCAATAGATGAAAATTTGAGATTAAAGAAGAGTGAGAGAGACTGGTCTGAAACACAGCGAGAGTACCGAACCGATCGAGTTCTTGGGTAAGCTGGTGCCAAAGCTTCAGATATTGCAGTGACTCCAGATATTGCAGAGCACCCATGGCTGTTGACGGAAAGAGATAAATTTCCCAGTATTCATCTTTTTGTGGCTATCGAAGAACAGGGTGGGGGTTGGGGGTAATAACAAAACCAAAAGCCAAACGTAATTCTTGAAGCATTGTAAATTACATAGAAAGACGAAGGGGTACCTGAAAATGAGCCTCAATAAGCAGCAATTATCAATAATTAGATTAGGATTCAAATCCACCTGAAAATTTTCGTTACAGCTTCGAGAGAGAGAGAAACAAAGAGGGAGAAATACCTGGGTTGTGGCAGTTGCGGTGGCTGGCGATGGCGATTTGCCTGTTCCGATGGCAGTGGCTGGGGAAATAGAGAGAGGGAAAGAAGTGGAAGAGGGAGGGGAGGGGAGAAAAAGGGAAGAGAGAGAAAGAGGCGTGATAGATTGGGAGAGAGAGATGCGTGAGAGAGAGAGGCAGAAGTGAGAGAGGGAGGCGTGAGAGATATGCTTCTTCGTGGGCGGGAAAAAAAATTTAGGACTAACCGTAGACCATTGGATCAAAATTTTTGAGATGATATGAACCGTCTTTTATGTTGGAATTACGTTGTCCGTTAGATTTGTTTATGTTTTGTCTCAAAACAATCTGGACCCCTCTTTGTCTTTTGAATTCAAACTTCGCTCTACTTTATTATATAGATATACACTAGTAATTACCCGTGCCTAAAGACACTATATTACTCATAAAAAATTGTAAATATTTATTTATAAATAAAGACAATGTATAATATAATTTTAATAATACAACGATTAAATTGACCTATTTAAAAAAACACGACCTAAATCAAATATTAAATTCACCATCACGCTACATTTTGACTTTAATACAACCATTTACCAATAACTACACAATATAATATAATAGCAACAAACAAATCAGGAGCCCTTGATCCTTTTCAATCATTAATGATTCAAACAATGTATGCTGATGAACAAAAGAAATATTATCATTTCCCTTGAAATGGATTGAAAAATATTTGCACAAATCCCTTGCACTAAGCTAATAAGAGTACTTTTTCTGCCGAGAGGTAATGAAAGGCCCCATTTCGGTCACTAACAAAGGAAATAGTTGCAAATTGGCAAAAGTAAACAAAATTTGACACTTAAGAATTCATTCAAACAGTCAGAGCTAAGTATTGTACCCAAAACTCAACAATACATTATACCACACTCCGAGAAAGAACTTTATGTTACTATAAATGAGCTATTTTTCACCAAACAAACAACATATTTGGCTACCCTTTCTTATGAAAACTTGTATGGTAGAACACCCAGTTGCTCTACACACTCATCAAAAATCAGTGGAATCAAAAAATCCTGCAAGGAAAAACTAATGAGAGGTGGAGAAACGGGATAGAAATCAAAGAAAAATTGAAAACCAAAGATAAAAAGCTAGAAATCTGGCATGCTTTTTAGCCAATGCAAATTTCATGATTTACAATCTATAAGCACCGCCACTCTTGTAGCCACCACAAATTTCCTTGACATCTTTCTTTGTTGGGTAGGAGTCGATATTACACTAATTAAAAATCATGAATACGAATAGTAAAATTTTGTTATCCAAACGTTTAAAGCTTAAAAAATATATGAATATGCTTGGTTAACCAAGCATCAAAAGCTTAAAGAATATGAATAATAAACAACAAAGGCTCATAAAAAAATATAATGTTACCGTTGTTATATAACATTGACAATATAGGGAACTTACACGTCAAGAAGTAAGAGATACCCGATATGCAGCAAGATTGTTGCCAGGCTAGTAATTCCATGATCCAGTCCAATATGTGCCCCTGTGAAATGATACATCAGAATGCGGGTAGAATTTTTATGCAAATTTTTTTTGAGATCACTTGGTAATTGAGAACTGGACCTTAAATACGAATGCATTTACAAAAAACTCCGCGTCAAATAATAGCACTCAGCCGCACACTCACAAACATCATCCACTAAAAAAAGATGTAGCAATGAAGATATCAAAGCACGATTGCACGACATAAAGAACCTCAAACCCACTTCTTCTTTTTTTTTTTATGTTCAAAACCACTCATTTGAAACATTAAAAAAAAATAGTGTGTACTCAGTATAACGACCACCCAGTAACGAATTCAATTGAAAAGTCAATTGTTACCTAAGATAACTTACAAATTAAAGACCAAACCAACAACACCCAGTATGGACAGATTTTTTTGCCTAAAACCACAAACTTGATCCACCAATGTAATCATCAAATTACTCACCCAAAAAAATTTGAAATCAACTCATCACAACAAACACACATTCCCAAAATTGAAGTAACCAATAGAATAGAACCAATAAAATGAAAATTTAAATTTTTGATAGCATACACACACGTGCAAAACAAAAACAAACAAATAATAAGAACGAATGACCGACAAAGCCTCTATCACTTAAACTACTAATGGTAGTTATCGTGGGTGTTTCTGGTGTATGTGTGCTATGGGTGTTAAAAGATTATGTATTTTCTTTAAAGCAAACCAACAAACAATTTGGGAAGCATGTGTGTAGTTGGGCATTAGCAACAAATCAACTCATGTATAAAAGTGAGCAAAAGATTGCATACCCATTTGTTTACGTTGAAGTTGCAAAAAGCAAACATGAAATTCAATTTTAATTCTAATTAGAGTGGAAGGTTGGATTTGTAAACTCACCCAAGAACAATCATTTAGGAAGATTACTAAAATGATAGACTAAGAAAATGAACGTTAAAATCTTCATACCAATGACAGCTGCGATTATGCCAATTAACATAATTGGTGAGCAATTCATAACAAATAACAAAATAGCAAATTAGTCCATGTCTTGGAATTGCTTGAATACAAAAAAAATGAATAAAAAAACTCAAATCCTCAAAAAAAAAAAAAAAAACACACCCATGTGTAATATTGGATGGAAATAGTTGTATGAGACATTTTGTCGAGCATGTGAGAGGCGCCATAAACTCTATCAAAATCAATTCACAAACCACCAAATATTAGAAAACATAGATTCCACTAAATCCACATTCTCAATAACAAGAAAGCAAATCCATTCAAGAGACTTCTACTAAAATTCAAACTTCAACACACCCATATCATTGAATCTCAATTGTACATAAATACATCGATATAAACCAAAATGTGTGTTGTTCTATGCAAATCCTGTTTCCTACACAAATGGTACCACTTTTCTACACAGTTGAGACACAAAAAAAAAAAAAAACTGAAGTGAATTAACACTGTAAGAGGCAAAAAATTAAGGGTACCTCCTACAAAAATAGAGAATTCAATGCTTCTGATGGAACGTTTCTGAATTTGATCTCCCAGTCTTTACTGCCTGCAAAACGAACAAACTGCCCAAGATCGAAGTCCTTCGATCGAAGGCACTCCGATGCTTAAGTCAGTAATGGAACTTTGAATTGCCAGAAGACTAGGAGAGTTCAGCGTACCTTTCACCTTGGTCTTTTCTGCCTCTTATAGATCGTTACCTCATTAGGGTTTCCGGGGTTTTTGGTTCAAGGTGGCACACCTTCCTTTAATTCAGTGATTCAGTTTGGGAAGTCGCTGATATTTCTCCAGCAATCCCTTCTAATCTCTACAATTTCGTTGATTTTCTTATCTGAATGCCGAAGTTGTAGGCGCATATATATCCTTCTGTATATCCTTTCAAACAGCTCGGCTATAATGATAAACGAACACCTTCAATGTTTGCCGAACTGATTGATCAACTCGACTTGGTACAAGACGAGCTCTTTCGGTACTTTACCGAACTCATTAGTCAGTTCGGCTAGGTTCATTTGATTGAGCAGCTGATGTCTTCGTCACTTGCCCTGTCCTGTCAACCTCACGTGGGTTCATTTAATGTCATTACACGTGTAACAATGGGAGCCATCCCCTTCATTTATTTTTGTAAGGGATTAAATCTGCTTGGGAGATTTATCCCTCCACGAAGGATTTTGGCTGACCTGGCGTGTGCCAAATCGACCACCCAGTAGCCTTTGAGTAGTGGTACCACCTCCTTTGAGTACAAGGGCTTATATGCGGGGTGGGGAGACGACTCTCTTCCTATGTGGGACAAGATGCGTTCCCCCACATTTCGCTCAGGCAGGAAGAGAGGTAAAAGGCTACTGGGTGGTCGCTTTGGCACACACTAGGTTAGCCAAAATCCTTCGTGGAGGGATAAATCTCCCAAGCAAATTTAATCCCTTACAAACACAAAATACAAATACCTAGTCAAAAAAATCTATTTTAGATCAAAATTAGAATACCCAGTTGGAAAAATTTTGTGTGAATCTTTGGGTTTGTTTGAATGTGTCTGAGTGTCTGTGTGAGTGAGTTGCAGGTTTGTGTGTGTGAGAGTTGCAGATCAGAGAGAGGAAAGAGGCTGGTGGCTGATGGTGGTGGTCTCTAGAAATTAGAGTTTGGATTTGGGGGTGAAAATTAGGGGTTGGAGAGGTAAGGGAATGGAGAGATTAGAGGCAGGGGGTGGTGGCAAAGGTATGGGAGAAAAAATGCAAAAGGGCAAAGGGGGAAGGATATTACCTGTCGCTTGGTGTCGCCAGTGTCGACGCTTGGTTCATTGTTGCTTCGTCGTTAATCACCTCTGTGTGTGTGTTCGATTGCGTTAGAACAAAACAATGGGTTCGGAATTGATGTTCGGGTTTGAATCTTCAAGATCATAATTCAACTCACACATGAGCTTTCTTTCCAATAAAACAGTTGATTTGGTTCGGGGATGCTATGATCTTGGGGGCTGAGATAAGAGAGAGAAGAGAAATATCAGGAGACAAAAACACTAAGAAAATAGCTAAGAGAGATAACCGACGATGAGGGATAAAAAAAGTGTAGACTGTAGAGTCCTGTGATAAGAGGCAATATTTGAATTGCTAAATATGGGTTGAGGAGAGAGTCTGTATGAGAGAGATAGAGACGTATAAGAGATAGAAGGAGTGTAGAATCCTATGATAAGAGGCTTGTTCATGGGCGGGAAAAGAAATTCAGGGAATAATTAAGATTGCTGGATCAAAAGTCTTGAAACGATCTGAGATGATCTGAACCGTCTTTTATATTGGAATTACGTTGCCCATTGTATATGTTTATGTTTTGTTTCAAAACGATCTGGACCTCTCTTTGTCTCCAAAATTCAAACTTAGCTTTACTTTATTATATATATTTGGATGAGTGAATGTCATTAAATTTTTCAATATGATCCACTCATTCAAGGGATGATATACCTTTGAATTGTAATTTTTTAGTTTCATTTGAAATGTATAGTATTTTTCTTCGGTATAATAGATTAGATAAAAATTGAAAAAACAAAGTGTAGAGAATCTGAAGCAACGTATAAATCTTGAAACGTTCATTGATTAGAAAATTAAATTAACGCTCCCATTACCACTAGACTAATGTTTTGTTTAGTTCAATGAAAAATTGGAGTGATAGATAAAACATCATATTTGATAAGAAACAAAAATATGAAAGATAGAAAAATAGAAAAATGGATGGATTACCTTTCCCTTCAACTCACTAAAATCAATCTCTCTAAAATTAAGAGAAAAAAGTTGATGAAAAGTTAATTACGTGCTTTGAATTATATGCTATTTGCCTATATATTTACTTTAACATATGCATATATCATATTTATTTATCACATGCATATATCATATTTATTTATCACATGTGATGTATGCATTAATTATATAGATATATATATATATATATATTTTCATCTTTCCATTTTTTCATTTTACCAAACACAAAAAAGTCAATCCTTTCTACTTTTCATCTTTTCATCTTTTCTACCAAGCACAAAAGATGGAAGGAAGGATTCATCCCTTGAAAGATTGAAAATATATCACTCCCATTTTCTATCATTCTATTTTTTTCATCCATCCAACCAAACACACCGCACAAGAATTAAATGACATAAGTAGTCCCTTTTGCCTTTTATAATTAGCAGTTTAACGGAGTGGAAAAAGATATTTGTGGGGGAGGGAGAGAATAGCCCCACCTTCAGATAAACCTAGACCCTAGAATTAATTTTCACAATTTAAATTCAAATTCATTAAAAGTTGAATATAATCTAATCCAAATAACTCAATTAGAGTTATGATTTGGCAAAATATAGTTTAATATCAATTAAATTCAATCAAATAATTATTCAGTTTTATTATATATTAAAATAAATATTATAATTCGAATCATTTCGAAATAAATAAGAATCATTAAAATATAATTTTACATATTTGGATAATTGGTCAATCATGCTGATGAAAAAAAATAATCATGCTGATTCAATATCCGACTAATTTAATTCTAACTCGTATTAAATTCGGATCAAAACTCAATCTATTAGAACTTATCCAACTTTGACTCAAATATAGACTCAAATTAAAATTTGAATCAAAATGATCTCAAAAACTTCTCCAACTTTAAACTCAAACATATACCAAATCAAGGCAAAACTTATTTGGATCTAAATTGAAGCAAATTCAAATTCTATACCAAATTTTTAACGGTAATTTTTTAACATATCTAAAACTAAAAGACTTCTTCGACGACTTGTTATTTGTCTCTTCTTGCCTCTCTCTATTATGTTGTTTCCATCGCCAATCACCACCAAAACTTTCACAAATCATTTGAAGGCCTGTAAGTAAGTTTTTTCCTTTTAATCTTCCATCTTCTTGATTTCTTGTATTTTTTAAAACCCTAATCTCACTCATCTTTCATACTATATAAACCCTAAGCCTACCCATCAAATTTTTCTTTGATTTTTTCGAGTTAAACACTATTGGTAATACAATTTCAGTCCACCGATTCTTCCTAAAATTTTAAGCCTTCACTACCCATAAATTTAAAAAAAAAAATCATTTTATTTCTTGAATCTTTCATTTTTGTTAAAAACATATATTTTTGTGTTCTTTAGACCAGACGCATGTTAAAATAGTTATTTTTCTTTTTCTTTTTCTTTTTCTGGATTTATAAAAAATGATAAGGAATTAGAATAATCTTATAATTCTAGGGGTGGTTTATTTATTCTCATATAGTGTTATATGCATATTCATTTTTACCCATTTATGGAGAAATATGAAAATTTTATTTATTTTATCAAATATTATCATTTGAATGACACAAAAAATGAGTTTTGGGACAATAAGGAAATTTTTTAAAAGATTTGAGTAGACATTTGAGTTTGTCTATTGAAATACTCTATACCAAATCAAGCTTTTTATTTAAATTTAAACTCAAATTTAAGTCTAAATTTAAGGTGGTGTTTGATAAAACTGAAAGTTGAACACTGAAAACTTAATGCTGAATTTTTTAATTCGCAGACTGTTTGTTTATCAACTGAAATTTAAGTATTGAATTTAATCAAACTATTTAACAAATATAAAGAGCTGAAGTTTAAAAATTATTATTATTTTAATTTTGCCCCTTCTCTTTAACTATCTCTCTGCAACTGTCTTATTCCTACCACCACCATCACAATTGTGGTGATAGTGGTGGCGACGACTGTAGTGGTAGTGGTGACATAATGGTGGTGGTGGCGACAATGGTGGTAGTGGTGGCGACAACGATGATAATGGTGATGGTAGTGGTGGCAACAATGATAATGGTGATGGTGGTGGCGACAGCAATGATAATGGTAACGGTGGTGGCGACAACGATGATAATGATGATGGTGGTGGTGGTGACGGCGACACAATATTAGTGACGATGGTGGCGATGGTGGTGGTGGTGGTGGTGGCAATGGCAGTGGTAGTGCCGATGGCGATGGCACAATAGTGATGGTGGTGGTGGTAACGGTGATACAATGGTAGTTGTGGCGATGACATAATGATAGTGATGGTGATGGCGACACAATGGTGGTGACGATGGTGGTGGTGATGGCGACAATGGTGATCGTAGTGATGGTGATAATGGTGATAGTGATGGTGACGGTGGCACAATAGTAGTGGTAGTGACAACGATGGTGGTGGTGACGGTAGCACAATGGTGGTGGTGGTGACAACGGTGGTGGCAATGGTGGTGGTGGCACTGGTATAATGGTGGTGGTGGTGATGATAGTGTTGGTGGTGATGGTGATGACACAATGATGGTGATGATATATTTGTCCATTATGAAAAATTGATAGCATTAAGTGATAAATAGGTAATTTACTACTTAAAATTTTAAATTATTTTTAATAAATATTTAAAATATTAAGTAGCATAATTTTTAGGTTATCAAACAAATTTAATTTATTAAGTGCTTAAAATATTTAATTTTAAACCTTAAGTGGTGTTATCAAATAGCCACTCACTTATGGTTAGAAATGCTCTTACATAAGCTTAATAGCCACCTCAAATTTTCCGTTCCTTCCACCGTCGCATTGATTGCTTACACGTTGATAGATCCAGCGGTCTATTGTGTCGAGGCAGAAAATTTAGAGGGTAATCGGATGAACGGTTCTAAATGGAACACGTTGATATGCATTCCATGTATCGGATATATACACATATTTAATAATATTTTTACACCTTAAAAGATCTTCAACCCTTTAATTTATATTTTAAAATATTAAAATTTTCATTTTGCACTCTTAAATCGTATAAAATATAGAACCAAATATCTTTGCTCTGTTAAAAAAAAATTGAATTAATTATATTGAAAGTCCCTAAAGTATAGAGTTTATTTTATTTTTGTCATTTATATTTTAATTGTATCATTTTGATTCCTGAAATACTAAATATTTCTATGTGGTCCCTCAAGTAGACAACTTCTAAATTACTAACGATTTTTAATTATAAACTTGTCACGTAATACTTAAATATGAACAAAAAATAATTTGAATAGCTTGTGACCAAAATTTGTGTAAGTCTTGACAAAAAACGTATAATATGAGTAGTTTTTGAATTGAGTGTAATATGTTAATGGATACTGTTTGTTTATCCAAATTATTTTTTTGCTCATATTTAGTTATTATGTGACAAGTTTATAATAAAAAATCATTAATAATCTGGACACTGTCTGCTTGAAGGATCATATAAAAATATATTCAATACTTTAGGAATTAAAATGATACAATTAAAATATTGAAAACTAAAATGAGATAAAACTCATACTTTGGAGACCTCTAGTATAATTAACCATTTTTTTTGTTTTTATTATATTTTTGTATTTTTATATTCAATTATTTACATATTACTCAATTCAAAGTATGTTACATAAAAACTTTGTACTGAATTTTGTTATAACGCACCACACAATAACTTTTTGAATTTGATTAAAGGTTTGATGTGGGAATTTTAATTCAGAATTTAATTTGAGAGTTTAAAAAAAAAATTAGGGTATAATGTGTCATTCGGCCATATATAACACATTTTGATAAGCACGATCGTAGCAGTATCCACAGTCCCAAAAAAAACAAACCTTGTTAGTTCCCATGCACCAGTTTAGTTTCCCACATGAACTTTGATTTTCTCTACTTAGTTTCCTACCACCTTCATGAAATTTCCTCCCCTATATATATATCACGAGTGTATGATCCTAGGTTTCGGTTTCTTTCATTAAATTTTCTTGTTGCCCATAATAATTTCTAGGTTTCAACAATGGCCACAGTAATTCTTGATTCAGAAAAAAGTATTACAGAAGAAAGTAAGAAGGAAATTCCTCGGATAATTTCTTCACACAAGCTGAGACGACACGACTCGTTGGACGTTGAATACGGCGAGATTCCTGGTGGCTATCGTCGTCTTGGCAGCGATGCACCGTGGTCAGTGATCTTCCATCTAGCCCTTCAGAGCATTGGGATCGTATATGGGGACATTGGGACGTCGCCTTTGTACACCATTGGAAGCACCTTCCCCAATGGAATCAAACACAACGATGACATTCTTGGTGTTTTATCGTTGATCCTCTATACCCTCACTTTGATACCTCTTTTGAAGTACGTATTCATCGTCCTACGTGCGAACGACAATGGTGATGGTAAGAACTAAGATACCTATGTACTATAAGGAATTTCATGTGTTCTTCATCAAATATTCATCCTATTTTGGGAAAGATCTAAAAAATTAGGTTTGGGACAGGGAATCT
The DNA here is from genome assembly GCA_951799425.1 of Ilex aquifolium. NCBI lineage: Eukaryota > Viridiplantae > Streptophyta > Magnoliopsida > Aquifoliales > Aquifoliaceae > Ilex > Ilex aquifolium. Next base: position 46,567,186 of record OX637392.1, on the reverse strand, counting down.
TGATCTTTCCAAGAAGTTTGAGAAATGAGCCTATATAATGTGATCGTCGTTGTACCTTAGAATTGTATGAACTAAATCTTGTTTTGAGATACCTAATTTATTTGATTCCATCACGAACCCATCTCTGTTTATTCGAAAAGTACTTCACTCCTACATGATTCGCTTATTAGCTTATTAATTCGTGTCGAACGAATTGATCATATCACATTCGTGTCATGTATGAAACATATATAATCGATATATATATAAACTAGTCGTATCGTGACCCATACTTGATTCATTTATTAATGGTCGTGTCTGATTCACTTGTTTACAAAATAGGTGGCATAAGAAAGACTCAAATCCTTTAATTTCGTGTCATATTCGTGTCAAGTTAATAGATCGTGTCATATTTTAACACCCCTAGTTAGATTGATATAATCATGCACAATTTCTTTTGTTTTTTGAAATTTTTTGGTTTAGATCAGTTTTTCGTCTTTCTGTTGTGGGAAATAAAATTGACCTATTTTGTGTCACCTCAATCATGATTTATATGAAATTTCCTCATCAGTTTCCCCTTTCCTCTCTTTTCTTTTCTGTTCTTTTTTTATTTTCTTTTGTTTTACTTGGCTTCCTTATGAAAGTTAGCTTCCTGCTTGCTTGTACATTTTGTTTAACTTGCTTAACAACCAGAAAATTTTTATGTCTTTAAAAAGGTCATTCTTTTAATTCTTCATTGTACACTGATATGTGGCAACACCTTCTAAGGAGGAACATTTGCTTTGTACTCTCTGATATGCCGCCATGCCAAGGTGGGATTGATCCCAAGTCAAGAAGCAGAAGATCGAGGCGTGTCGAATTTTCAGCTAGAGTTGCCCAATAACCGCCTGCGACGAGCATCATGGCTCAAGTCTAGGCTAGAGAAGAGCAAGTTTGCCAAGTACTTCCTATTGTTTGCCACAATGCTTGGTACTTCCATGGTGATTGGAGATGGTGTCTTCACTCCTTGCATCTCAGGTTCACTCACACACTTCACTCTTTTTTAAATTTGTTTTAAGTTCGTAAATTGTATCATATTCCTGGATTATACATCAGTTGAAAGAAAATTTTGATTTTTGTCTAAAAGCCATCTACTTTTTTTTTCCTCAACAATGCCTTGGTATTTGATTCCATAGCATTCTGTTAGATAGGAATAGATTTGATAAATACTGATAACTCTGTCTCTCAACAAGCATGCTTGCATGTTTGAAGTATATTAATACTTATGTTAGCATATACGAGCCAGGTTTTTGGCCACTCACATGCAACTTTTACATTTATCCGGTGACATATTAAACTACCTGCTCATCTAAAAGACTAAGATTTGAGAGATGTGTGACATAAGTACTTATATAGTTTAGTGCATGGCTTCTGAGTTTTTGCTCTGACAAGGAGATTTTCTGATATTCCAACTACTCTTGGCAGTTTTATCAGCAGTTGGTGGGATCAAGGAGGCTACATCTGCCATGACAGAAGGTACATGAATTGCAATGATACAACCTAATCCTCTTCCATAACTAAATTGTTGTATTATATATGTATTGAATTCATTGTGACTGCTCAAATGCAAACAAATTGGGAGTGTTGAACACCCATTGTCTTAAACCATTTGCTTTTCCCAATCCCAAATGGCTCACTTTAATTTGGAATCTTGCTCTTCTCTGAGGAATTTATTGAGTTTGATTTCTCCAGAAATGTTCAGAAAGTCTTTTTTTTTTTTCAAGCTAGCTTGGGTAAGTAGTTAGACCTTTTGTAAATTGGACAGATGAAAGGAGCTGGACTATGATTGTAGCCATTGTTCTGAATCATAAAACTATTGCTTCGTTTTATTGGAGATTTAAGTCTGTTTACATTATTTTTGGGCAAATCATGGAGGTACTTGTAACTAATTTGTACAGAAAATCAAATAATATCACATTACAGTATAAATTTCTCTATGGATAAGAAGACCTTTTCCAGTATTTAGTAACAATTTTATCTCCTTTCCAGATCGAATTGTTTGGATAACGGTCGCCATCTTAATTTTCCTGTTCATGATTCAAAGATTTGGAACTGATAAAGTGGGCTATAGCTTTGCTCCAATACTTAGTGTTTGGTTCATCTTCATTGCTGTGACCGGATTGTACAATTTCTTCAGACATGATCCAACAGTCATCAAAGCTATCAATCCCCTATACATAATAGATTACTTCAAGAGGAACAAAAAGGAAGCATGGATTTGCCTTGGTGGCATCATCCTGTGCACAACAGGTTACAATTTGCTCTCTCTTCAATTGTCTAAATCTTTTTTATTTTTAATTTTCTTTGCAATTTTTGAAAAAAGTAATCTTTTAACTATGAATTTCGAAATGCAGGAAGTGAGGCATTGTTTGCAGATGTTGGCCACTTCACTGTTCGATCAATACAGATAAGCATGTGTACCTTGATTTACCCTTCAATCATATTAGCATAACTGGACAAGCCTCGTTCCTTCGCAAGCACAACGAATTTGGTTCCGCTCCCTTCTTCAAGTCCATTCCAGGTGAGCAGTGTGTCAAATAACAATTTTTTTTAGAAGTTTAAGCTATTAGAAAGAGTTTTAACATAAGTAGTTCCCTCTTCAGCTCGATACAGTCGTTAATTTTGGCAATTAGTTATGATGCAGGTCCAATATATTGGCCTACGTTTGTGGTGGCTGTCTTGGCAGCAATAATAGCAAGTCAGTCCATGATCTCGGGGACTTTCTCTATGGTCCAACAATCCCTCTCTCTCGGGTGCTTTCCTCTTGTGAAAATTGTTCATACATCGGCTAAGTATGAAGGACAAGTTTATGTACCTGAAGTCAATTATCTTCTTATGCTAGCTTGTGTAGGAGTCACTCTCGGATTCAGAACTACAGAAAAGATTGGCAATGCATATGGTAAATCATCCCTTCACATTCATATACCTATTCTTTATATAATCTTTATTTAGATCACCTTCAAAACAATCTTGTTTTCCTTTTTGGTAGGAATGTAATTTTATTAATCTGATAAAAAGATATACAGCAGAGTTCAAAACACGTTTTTGATTATTTCTCTTACTATGTAGGGATGGCTGTGGTTTTTGTGATGACACTTACTTCATCATTCTTAGTGCTCATCATGATACTGATATGGAAAAGTCATGTACTACTAATCATCTCTTATGTCCTTGTCATTGGCACTGTCAAGCTTCTCTATCTCAGTTCAGTCCTCTATAAATTCGATCAAGGAGGGTATCTCCCATTGGCGTTCGCTATATTTTTCATGGCTGTCATGTACATTTGGAATGATGTCTACAGGAGGAAATACCATTACGAGCTAGATCACAAGGTTTCTCCAGAAAAGCTCAAAGAGATAGCTGTTGACACAAACTTTTGTCGAATACCTGGACTTGCTGTCTGCTATTCAGAGCTTGTTCATGGCATCCCACCAATATTCAAGCACTATGTGGCAAATATACCTGCTTTGCACTCTGTCCTCGTCTTTGTTTCGATCAAATCTTTACCAATCAGCAAAGTTCGAGTGGAGGAACGATTCCTCTTTCGTCGTGTCCAACCAAATGATCTCAATGTGTTTCGTTGTGTCGTAAGGTATGGATACACCGATGCACGCAGTGAGCAAGAGCCCTTTGAAAAAATGTTGGTCGAGAGGCTAAAAGAGTTCATCAAAGATGATTTCATGTCTTCTACCATGATTTGCAACAACCAAGATTGTTCCGAAAAGGAAGGGAAAACAGATGAAGCCTCAGTTAATGATGACAATGTGGTTGAGGATGCAATTCGAGTCAATAATGAGAAAAAAGAGACAATGGAGAGAGAGAGATTGAAGTGTTGGAAAAAGCATGGGATGCTGGGGTGGTTCACTTGGTGGGGGAGCATGAAGTGGTGGCCGGAAAACGGGCCGGCATAGGGAAGAGGATTTTGATAAATTATGCTTACACTTTCTTGGAGAGGAACTTGAGGCAAAGCAACAAGGTGTTTGATATTCCTCATGAGAGAATGCTGAAAGTTGGTATGACATATGACCTCTAGAACAGCAAATTCAGATTAGTTTGTTTTGAAGTTTAGGAACAAGTGCTTCTTTTTTTTTTTTTGGGTTAGTATAAGGAACATGAGTTCTATCAAACCACTATTATCCTTTTGGGCTTAGTTTTTTGTTATCAACATCATAGGGTGATCATACCTCAAGATAGCAACTTTTGTTGGTTCTCAATGCAAACTTGAAAATGACATTACCCGCTAGCACAAATAAATGAAACGGGTTAGAATGAAATGAGACTTGTGATTTATAGCTTTATCATGACAATGAGATAATAGAAAACAACGGATAAATCATCTTGTTAACCACTACAAAAAGAAGAAATTCATTTTTTGAGCTTACCACAGGGTGAACCCGTGGATGCTTGTTTGCTAATTTTTTTTTTGGGGGACATTGGTGGTCTCTTCAATTCCCATTTTAATCTAGGACAACATTTTTTCCAATGACAAGAGTAATATAGCATTATGTAATATAGCGTAAGGCTTCGGTATCGACTTGGTACCGAAGTCACTATCGTACCAAAATCTATCCTGGCTATTAATTTTGTTTTGAATGATTTACAACCATTAATTGAGAAACTGTTAAAGTAGTAAAAAGTAATAAAATATCAAAAATTTACACATGATAAATTTTTAATGAATGAAAAGTAGAGGTACGTGACTTTTCGGTACCGTAATAGGACCTGTAATATGTGATTAAATAGAGGCAACTGGAATCTATAGAAGATATTGGTTGGTGCAACATGTTAATTTGCTAGATTAGAAATTTCTTGATGCATAGATGTATGTGTATGTGGACGTGCATATATGTACATATAGAATGAAGCAGGTGTCTTCCTTATGGGCTCAAGTCTTTTCTGCTAAGTTTTTGAAAGGGAAACATGTGTTGAGAAGTTTAGGGAAGAGTCATTTTAAGTGTTGTGAGGTTTTAAGGCCTTACTTTGAGAAGGTGGTGGTGCAGTCCAGAATGGTGGTGGGGAATGGAAATCACACTGATTTTTGGTGTGACAACTGGTTGGGGGATGGTCCTTTATTGAGTAAAATTGATGGTACACCTCTGTATTTTCCTATGCTTTCTGAGCTTGTTCTGGATTCTCATTGGCAGTTAAGTTCAGTGGAAGGGTTTCTGAGTCCTCAGCTTAAGCAGGGGATTCTGAGTTCTGGGATCCTTTTAAATAGGATGCCTGATAGAATGGTGTGGCAGAGGTCCAGTTCTGGAGCCTTCTCTGTCAAGTCTGCCTGGCAGGTGAGCAGGCAGATTGGGGAGAGGGATGAGACTGCTGCAGTGATTTGGAGTGTCAGAACAGCACCTAGGATCAATTAGTAGGGTGGAAAATTTTGAAAATTGCTCTCCCTATGGACTCTAATGTTCAAAACCTTGGTATTCCAGTTGTGAGCAGGTGTTGTTTATGTTATCAGCATATTGAAAGTTCTAAGCATTTATTTGTTGGGTGTGCATTTGCTGTAATGATTTGGAGAAGATTGGCTGGCTTGGTAGGTTTTCAGTTGATAGCATGTGAATGCCCTGTAGTAAAGTTTAAGAGATTGGGGAGGGTGTTTAAGAAGCAGCCTGTAGTTCATTGCCTAGTTAGAAGTATTCCATTGTTGGTCTACTGGCAGATTTGGAAATAGAGGTGTAGGAGAATTGCAGGGGAAGGTCGTTTGAACTCCTACTCTGTGTTCTTAAAAAGCTGTAGTCTTCTAAGGTATCAAGGGAGGAAGTTAAGGCCAAGCCAAGGTGCAGGATGTGGGGAAGGATTTGTGTTTGTTACAATGGCTTAAGATTAAGGTATCCTATCAGGTGGTGACTAAAGCCAGTTGGATTTGTTGGGATAGACCATGTAGTGGTTTGTTAAAGCTGAATGTGGATGGGGCATCAAAGGGGAATCCAGACCCTGCAGGAGGGGGTGCTGTTTTGAGAAATGAGTGGGGGAGAGTGGTTCTAGCTGGTTCCTTTTATTATGGGGAGACTACTAATATAGTAGCTGAGTTTAGGGCCGTGCTGGATGGGTTGAAATTGACAAGGGATTATGGCTTATTTGTGTTTAAGATTTTCATTGAATCTGATTCACTAGACCTAGTGAATGCTGTGTCAGGAAAAGGTGGTTGTGTTTGGCATTGCTTTAGTTTCCTTGATCAAATTAAGAAACTTTTGGGGTATATGGACTTTCAGTTGAGACGTGTTCAGAGAATCAAATGCGGTAGCAGATTGCTGGGCAAATAAAGCAGTTCAGGACAGATTTTCCACTGATCTGTCTGTTTCTGTGCATCTGTGTGCTGCTGTGAGGGTGCTGCTGTTGCAGGATCAGATAAGTCTCCCTGTTATGAGAGCTAGAAGACTGCTGATATGCGACTATGGGGAAGATGCAGTGTGTTCAGATTCTGTGTGAACTGCTTGTGCTGAAAGTCATTCTTTGATTCTTTTCAATAATTCTTGGTTTTTCAGATTTTGGTTTAAATTTGTTGTAAAAAGCAGGGTTGTCTGCTTTTGCTTTCATTGTAACACTTTTTTGAGAAATGAAATAAAATGTTGATTTGTTTGAAATATATATATAATAAAATAGCTTACAATTCATTCGCGGTTGAGATTGTTTTAAATTTTACTTTAAAATTAATCTAACGGTTAATATTAACACCCTAAATTTAATAAGAAAAATAGGCCTCTAAGGGTGTGTTTGGAGTGATTTTTTAAAAGTACTACTAAAAATTATTTCTCATAAGTACTGTAAAAAAAATAATAGTGTTTGAAACCGCTCCACCACTACCTCTACCCCCACCACCCCCACCACCGTCGTCGCCACCACCACCACCGCCGTCGTCGTCACCACCACCGCCACCGTTACCACCATTGCCGCCGCCGTTGCCATCACCACCACCACCGTCGCCGCTGTCGCCACCACCACCATCACCGCCACTGCCGCCGCCACAACCACCACCGCCACCACCACCACCATCGTCGCACCGTCGCCCCCAACGCCACCGATGCCATCGCCACCACCAACACCACGGTCATTGCCACCCACCACAACCATCACCGTCTCCTACCACCACCACCACCACCTCTCACCCCCACTACAATCAATGCTTAAATTCATTTATCTCTCCTCTATGTTTGTGATTTGAATTTGGATATGAATACAAATATATTTATTGTTTACCATTTTTTATTACTATGTGCCTTCAGGTACAGACAATAACTAGTCTATATAATAAAGTAGCTTACAATTCAAATCTCAAAAGATAAACAAAATGACTTTTGTTATTCGCGGTTGAGATCGCTTTAAATTGTACTTTAAAGTTAATCTAACGGTTAATATTAACACCCTAAATTTAATAGGAAAAATAGACCGCTAAGGATGTGTTTGGAGTGATTTTTTAAAAGTACTTTTAGAAATTATTTCTCACAAGTATTTTTAAAAAAAATAATAGTATTTGAAACCGCCCTACCATTATCCGCCCTACCATTACCTCTACCTCTACCTCTACCACCACCACTCCCACCCCCACCGCCGCCATCACCACCACGGCCACCACCACCGACATTGCCGCCACCACTGCCACCGCCATCGCCACCACGGTCATTGTCACCCACCACAACCATCACCGTCTCCTACAACCACCACTGTTGCCCACCACCTCTCACATCCACTACAAATCGATGCTTAAATTCCTTTATTTATTCTCTATGTTTGTGATTTGATTTTGGATATGAATATAAATATGTTTATTGGTTATCATTTTTTATTACATTGTGCCTTCAGACACAGACAATAACTAGTCTATATAATAAAGTAGCTTACAATTCAAATTTCAAAAGATAAACAAAATGATTTTTGCTTTTCGCGGTTCAAATCGCTTTAAATTTTACTTTAAAGTTAATTTAACGGCTAATATTAACACCCTAAATTTAATAGGAAAAATAGACTCCTAAGGGTGTGTTTGAAGTGATTTTTTAAAAGTACTTCTAAAAATTATTTCTCATAAGTACTTTAAAAAAAAAAAAATAGTAATTGAAACCGCCCCACCAATACCAATACCTCTACCACCACTACCACAGCCACCACCCCCACCACTACCACAGCCACCACCATCACCGCGGCCACCGCTGTCGCCGCCACCGCCACCACCGCCATTACCACCACCACCGCAGCCCCCGCCACCATTGCCGCCGCCGCCACCACCACCATCGCCACAATTGCCACCACCACCACTACCGCCGTCACCGCCACCACTACCGCCAGCGTCCTCGCCAACGCCGCCACCACCACCACCATTGCCGCCGCTACCACCACCAGCGCTGCCGCCACCACCACCAACTCCGCCACCATCAAAGATTGGGGATCTCACCCTTCTTTACTCAGAGACCTCGATGGAACTCATAAGAAGTTCAACTACTATGACTACATTGAGTCATGGACTATTCTTATGCTCTATCAGGATGAGTCATTAACTCATTCCTGGTTCGTTCAATTTGATAAAGATTTTAAAAGCCAGATTCCTTCCTGGTTTGTAATGTGGTGGCAAGTTCATGGCCCCATTCTTGAAATCTTTCCTACTGATCTTCTAGATCAGTATACCTATTTCTGCTCTGCTGATATTCCTAGTAAACAGCAGTCCTCTTTTCCTATTCCAAATTTGCTAACGTTTGTTTGCAGGTACAGGATAGCTTGGATTTGCAAATGGCAATGGCAAATAATTTCCCACTATGTTGCCAGGCAATTCTCTGTCAAATGGTGGCCCAGATTCAAATATGATGCCATAATTGCCACTATTCAGAAGGACTTTCCAGTCAGGGTTCCAACTCCAGTAGCGGTCCCTACAGCCTTGCCTCCTTCTACTCCAACTAAGAAGGTCTTGCCAACTCTAAGGGTTTCCGCAGAAGAAAAACCTAAAGAGTCTACAGGACCCTCCAAAATGAAGCCGAAGAAGTCCTCCTCTAAGGACTCCAGTAAGCCAATTAAGCCGTCAGCTGCTGAGCTCCTCAAAATGGCTCAGGATCTAATCCAGCAGGCTGCTAACCAGAGTTCATCATCTCCCAGTTCATCAGCCGGATCCGTTACTCCAGCCTTGGACCCATACCAAGATGCCCAGGACTCGTATGAAGGATATGATGATCTTGATGAAGCAGACATCACCACCCCGTGATGTCGTGATGCTTGTTTTTACTTGTGACAGCTTCACTCACTACTCTCTTCTCACACAAGAGGGAAAAGTTGTCTGTCACATGTAAGGATAAGATATCACAGTTTTTACCCGGTGTTTTCCCCCTAGTAAAGCAACCGACAAATTTCAGAAAGATTCTCAATCAGTTTGCTTTTCACCTAGTAAAAGCATTCTACCCCTGCTTTTTACAAAAGATGCTTCTCAGACAAAACCAGGACCCACTAGTCCCGTTTGTCAAAGTCTTCAGTTCTTCTTTTCCACCGAAAGGAGATTCCCTGACAACCTTTGGGCCCCTTAGTCCCATTTGTCAAACTTTACCCTGAGTAAAAGCATTTTATTTCACCTTTCCAGCCGAAAGCAAAAGGTGAAAGCTGTTTACCCAGAGAGAAATTTGAAAAAGATATGATTGCTCCAAAATCCTTACGCCTATATAAGGATTTCAGATTTCATTTGTGAATCAAGTCCAGAGAGAGACTACTACAAGCCTTAAAAACACTCTCCCTACCTTCTCTGATAATTGTAAGCCTCAAATGAAGAGCTTTTATTTTGATGCCTACAATGCTGATTCCTTTTCTACTTATGCAGTCTTATTTCCACTAGCCCACTAGTGCTAGTGTTGTAAGTATTGCTTGTTTGTAATTTCAATTAAATATTTGGAATTTATTTATATCTGCAGCTTGTGATTGTTCAATTTCCTACATTCTTACTCTTCTTCCTTCCGCTTTAATTTTGGTATCAGAGCCATTTGACGACCTGGATAGCCAGTTATGAAATTACATTTGAACACTCTTATTTGTTTTAAATCTCTATTTCTTTCAATTCTACTAAATCAGTTATAAGTTTGTTCTTAACCTGATCACCTAGCCTTTGTCTAAATCCAAGAGTGTGTAAGCCTCTTTGTTTTCCCGTGTGTAAGTCCAGGTGTGGCAGTTTTGGGAAATCCTAGGCAAGAAACTGAGGGTTTTTGTATGTTAGGGGGTATGCATCATGTGGTTAAAACTTATTTATATATATATATATATATATATATATATATATATATATATATTGATACAGGTTGGATTGGTTTCTGATTAGGCTTCCAAAAAAAAAAACTATACCCTTTCTTTAAATACAGACATAATCTATGTGAAAATAAAGTTTAATACAATGCACAACCATGGGCATTCATATATTCATTCCATTATAGCTTCCTCAAAGAAGTAATGTGGGACATCTAGGAAAAAAACACGTCAGCTTCAAATCTTAACACTTTCGAGCAATACTATTGAGATTTAATTTGAGTTCTAATGAATATTTAGTGTTGAATGAATACTAGATCCCAACATTTTAGATGAAGGCAGCAGTTTATTTAGTTCTCAAATTAGGTTAAAATAATATTATTTATAATTTCAACGGAAAATAAATGAGAATAAAATTAGGATTTAGATCCTCTGATATATTTTTTCTCCATTTTTCTCCTTTGTAGATCATCTTCTATGTATTAGTGATACACCCACCTATATACCATGTATCCCCCACCAAGCAATAAGAAGGAACTGCAACGGTTGTTAGGGAAGGTTCATTTTTTACGAAGGTTCATCTCTAATTTATCCAGGAAGACGTGATGTGTTTTTTACCTTGCTGAAACTGAAAGGGTCGGAGGAATTCGTATGGGAAGAAAGGCACTACTTAAATTCACGGTAAGTGATCTACCAAGAAGAAAAAAGGAGAAAAAATATATTAAATGATATCTCATATATGAAAAATAGTTGGGAAAATGGCCTGATGTCTGGTGTAGGAATCAAGTTGTTAGCCCAAGCCTTCAAATTCAGTGACATTTAGCTATTGCATGTTGGTAGCAATATAAACCATTATTGTTTGGCAAGATTATTTGAGTTATTCTTCCTAATGTTCTTAGTGGTTACCACAAATACTTAAGAAAATAATTATTATTGATCCCAAGTACTAATCATCATTAATTCACGAAAGTTTGGTGGAGTAACTATCACTACAAGAAAAAGGGGCTTTTGTGACAAATTTTTTACGGCGGATGTATTCGCCGTCACAAAAGACGTATTTGAGATAATTTTTTTGTGGCGGCTGTGTTTGCCGTCACAAAAAGCGTGTTTGTGTTAATATTTGTGACAGTTATTTTTTCTGCCGTAAATAGTGTCATAAACTTAAAAAAAAAATTTTGTATTTGAGACAACTGTTTTTCCTGCCTCAAATAATATTTATAAATTCAAAAGAATTTTTTATATTTATGGCAGCCATTTTTCCCGTCGTATATAATATTTCATAAAATATTAAAATGTTGTTTTAGATAAAAAAACAGTTTATAGTTTAAAAAAGAAAAACTCTAAAAAAAAATTTGTATTGGCAACAACTATTTTTCATGTTACAAGTAATATTTTATAAAATTACGTAGTTTAATATCAAAAGACAATTTCTAGTTCAAAGAAAAAAAAAATTAAACTCTACAAAGTCAAGTTTTTATATCAAAATTAAGAGTGTCAAAATATGACACGACCCGTTAACACGATATAAAATTAGTGGGTTTGAGTCTTCCTTAAACTACCTGTTTAGTAAACGAGTGAACCCGTCATGATACGATTATAAACAAATTAGGTATTGGTGAAACTAATTATAAAAAATGTATACGATATGACTCGTTTATATATCATTTACATAATTTGACAAGCCGTTCAGAGAAATATTGTGTGGCCCTCTGTTGATGTATATTCTAACTTGTTTTAGTTCTTTATTGTATATATGTATATAAATATTATTTCAGTATAGTAACAATAATTTTATATTTTTTTTAGATGTCACTGTGAGAGTAGATAGTTCGGGAAAAATGTTCAACTTTTTGCATTAATTTCTTGTACTCATAGATCGTTATGTTTTATAAAAGTGCATACTTTACATTTTGTTTAACTCGTGAGATTGTTTTTTTGGATATGAAAATATTTCTATGTTTTTGAAAATGTTGATTATATTTACTTTTGTGTTTATCTATATATTAAATTGGGTAGTTGTATGGATATCAATAGGTCTTTGGTCTAATGGTATTCCTTACATTGTGAAAGCTTTGCCTTCTTGAGGTCAAGGGTTCAAGCCCCCTTCCTCCCTCATTCGCCCACCCAAAAAAAAAAAAAGTTGTATGGAGTGTATATATGCACAGGGTATATAACATTAGTTATTAATGGTCTATAATAATTAAATTTTTTTTTTGTGGCGGCATCGTTGCCGTCATAAATATATCTTCTATTTTTTACGATAGCCAAATATGGTATTTGAGGCAGCACTTTTGCCGCCGTGATAAAAATAAAAGTGTCGGATTTTTTGTGACAACTTATTTACGACAGGGTCTTGCTGCCATAAATACTATTTGAGACAGACTGTTGCTGCCGTAAAAACCTTTTGAGACCACACTTATTATGGCGAGGCAATGCCGCCACAATGCCGTCACAAAAAATATTTGTGACAGCAAATAGACTTTTTATGACAGCACTTTACCGCCGTAAAAACCCATTTTTCTTGTAGTGTATAGAGGGTTGAACCAGCTAGGCCTAATCTGGTTCGAAGGTTATAAAATGGAGGGTGATCGAGGGGATGCAGACTTTAGATCTCTTCTCTAATACTCTCAACTAAGAGTGTTCGAACCAGCTTATGGGCGTGTCTCGACTAATTCTCTTCCCGATTCGATTAAAAACAAACTATCCACATCAAGACTAATATATTTATGAAAAATAAATCTCTCATGATGCTTGTTGTGACTTCATTCTACTAATCACTTGTCAAAGCCATTGTATTTAGAAGGTGCAACATCAAGGAAGTTGAGGTTACCACGCATAAACACAAGCATTTATATTATCAGTTGATGTAACAAGGAATCCACGCTATCATTCTCATTCAAGGCTATAATTGGTGGCCAAGCCCACCATGCATACCAGAAGATAGGGGGACCGGGGCCAAGAGTGGTTATGGGTCAATTGGATCATTTTCGCCAAGAATTTAGCATGAGCACTAGAGTTTGCAATTCGTGTCGGATTAGTATAATATTTTAATCATATCTTGAAAAAATTTATTGAAATCATATCAACACATATAATTGTGTATATTAGAATATGTGTCATGCATCGAATTTATGTCATATATAAACCGTGTTTAACAGATTCTTCTCGAAGTATTCACTAGACGGGTATAATTGTTTCACCAATTTACCACCCATACAAAACTTATATTCACTAGTTTCGTGTTGATGTTGTGTCAAGGTCACATGTCCATCTTGTAGAAGGTAATTGGATCGAATCCACTCAAACCTCTGTTACAAAAGCGTGTAATTTACCTCAAATGTTCGAGTGAGCTGAACATATGCTCAAACGACAAAATACAATACGAGCAATGTTATTTAAATTTAATTTATTGATTTAATTTGTTGACTTAATTTATTATGACATTTGAATTGACTGTGAGTCTAATTAAATTTTGAAACTTAGTGTTAATCAAATGATTCTAATGAAACCACGTTATTAGGTTTAAATAGCATTATTCATACAGTATTATTCTATCAAGTATGTATTTTGTGTAGAGCAGGTGGTAGCAGATTATTTAGAGTGGAAGGACGGTCACAAATTTAAAGCGCGAAAAAAAGGTTAAAAAGTAATAGTAGAGACAAAATAGGTAAGTCTCAGAATTAAGCGAGACCAATACTATTTGATCCGAATAAGGTTAGCGATCTAGACCCGCTGCTTTGCTATGAGTTCCTTCAATTTTTGGTCGAATTTTATCATTTAGTCCTTCAAATTTCTAATTTTGTCGTTTAAGAAAGAATTTAGAAAATAATAAATTATCAAAAATTTTGAATTCAGTGTCATCAGTTCTTCTAGACTTCAGATGTCACATGTTTTTATGTTAATTAGTTAGACTATAATTTTTTATTTTTAAATTTTTTTGTATCATTTAGTCTCTGCCCCACCTCACACCAGCCAAAATCCAACACAAATTCTATCTCCCAAACCCAACATCAACCTAGAAAAATAAGTGCCCATCTTCAAGAATTGTGGATGATCTTGCTTCCAACAATGCACTACTCCTCTGACCACAATGCTATATCATCACCTGGTGGCCTACTTTTTTTGAACACACACTAGACACAACCTCTTAAAAGAGGAAGTGACCAGTGAGATATTTATAACCTGGTGGCCTACTTAATGAATATGCTTCTTCTGAGTTCATTCAACTAACAAATTGTCGAAGCCATTGTATTTATAATAGGTAAGAATCAAAATTTTGTTTTAAAACAGTCAAAATATCCAAAATATTTTCATTTTCATTCTGTTTTCAAGAAGATCGAAATGAATCAGTGATGAAATAGAAATTCGAATATTTAGAGATGTTTCATAATATTTTGAGATGGTTTATAATATGTTAATGCATTTACAAAATTATTTCAGAATGTTTTAAGGTATTTCAAAATACTTTGGTATATTTCGACCAATGTTTTAAAAAAATAATTCGTAATTTTTTTATTTTTTTTATTATGTTTTCGAAACGAATCAAAACGTTTCAGAAATACATCAAACGTTTTGTTTTTTAAATAACCGAAATAATGCACTGAAATAAAATTTTGATCATTAACAATAGGTGCAACATCAACAAAGTTGAGATTAACAAGTAGAAACACAAACATTCATGTTGTCATGAATTGATGTAACAAGGTATCCATGCTATCACTCTCATTTATGGCTAAAATTGGTTCACGATGCATAAAGAAGATAGGGGACCACGTCCAAAAGTGGTTGTGTCAATGACGTACTTTACAAAGAATGGAGCACGAGCACTCATTGCTTGAAGGCAATAAACAAAGCACTTCACAACACAAGATTTCTGCTATTGTAAGGTTAAGAGAAAATTAGATAATTGACATTGAGATAATTGATATTGAGAGGATGGTTCAAGGTCACAGTATTAACAATCGATTCAATGAACATTGAGACGTATGACCAGTTGCTGCATTGCATAATAGTAACAGCCAATGCGCACAAATGCTAGAGAAAAAAAAGTACTTTAAAATGATGAGATTCAGACAATTTTACGGTGTTGTGGAAGAATATTGATCGTTTCAATAACAATGACTTGGACAACTTGATGTTTACTCGAGATCGTGTCAAGCAATTTGATCAAGTCATGCGAGAATCGTAATATATACCAAACGTGTAACGTTGTCGGAACGAAATGTGTTGAGTTAGATAAAGTAAAATAAAATTCTAATATAAGATAACTTTACACATTCAAATTTTTATTAGGTAAAAAAGGAAAGATATTTTATTCATAAAAAATTTTTAGTATCATAGTTTGATATAGGCCTGTCACCGGATCAAGTTTGGATAGGATTTTGACTGATCCGAATCCAATTTCAAAAGTCCTATGTGAATTCGATCCGATAATCCGACAGATTTTATTTTCGTGATCCGTATCTTAATCCGTTAACAATATAATATTTTTATAGAAATATATAAATAATTCAAATCGAATCATAATCGAATCATTTATATATATATATTCAAATTTAAATTTAAATTTAAATTTGTAAAATATAAAGTATCGGATTTAAATTATTAATAAAAAATATTAATTCATATCATGTTAACAATTTTAAATTTAAATCTGAATCCGATTTATTAAGACACCTAGATTGACACATACATGCTATGGCAATGTTGTTTTCTGTGCCTTGCTTTGATGATGACTTTTAATGCGCATTTGCTACCATGTTTGCCTGTTTTCATCTTAGAATTGAATTCCTTCCCACTAGGTTCACTTTATTCATGTATGACAACTACTTTGTGTCCTCCACCTCTTTTTACTAGTGATAAGTTGTGTCAGGCGCGTGGGTAACACCGCTCACTTACAAATAGAACTGTCAAAATCTGACACGACATGATTAACCGACACGAATTAAACGGGTTTAGGTGAGATCTTAACGGATTTGGGTGATAAACGGGTTGACACGCCAAACACGTTTAATAAACGGGTCGTGTTCGGGTGAGACCTGTCAAAGCGTTTATCACACGTTTACCCGTTTAAATAAAATTAATATAATAATAAATTAATAATTATTTTAAAAAAATTAGCAAGAAAAAATAAGTAAAGAAATCAATACAAAAAAAAAAAGTAAAGCAATAGTTCAAAGACAAAGGAGGGGAGATGGGGAGCACTTCAAAGACAAAGGCAAACCAATGCCTTTTGTTTTTGTCCCACATTGGAAAATGAGAGAAGAGGGGGAGGGTTGAGTTGCCTATTGATGATACCTAAAATAAACCCCAAGCACGAGCCCAGGAAATGAACTTAGCTCGAGAGGTCAGGTAAGGCACGCAGAGCTCGTCCAGCCAAAACTCAGCTCGGGAGGTCAGGTAAGGCACGCAGAGCTCGTCTAGCCAGTGTTAGAGCTCCCCCAAGCAAGATAATATGGGAAGAGGTGAGGAGACAGCAAGATGATAGCGAACACCTCCGAAGAAATAGCCAAGCTGGAATCAAGGCATAAAACCCTTAACCAACCAAGATCCTCTCCAAAGATTAAGGAGGATCCCACGACAGAAGGCAAAGATCTCGGGATAAAGTCCATTAAACCAGCCATGTGGAGTTTAAGTAACTCCCGGATTGGGGAGAGTAAGGGGGAAAGATCTCTTCATTATAGGAAGTAAAATCGGGTTAGAGGTAAGCAAGAGGCTATAAGAGCAGGGTAAGCCTCTATTAAGAGGGGATATAGATAAGAGAGTCAAGAAGAACCCTAATTTCCTCCACACTGCATTGTAACATACCCAACGCAATCAATAAGAAAATAGGAGCAAGAGTCTCCATTGAAGAGTGGACTAGCCGAGCTCCCAGGCCGATGAACCACTGTAATTTCATTGTATTCATTTCCCTTTCCTCAATTTCCCTTAGCATTGACCAGCATTTTGCATGAGCCTTGTAGCTCAGACACCACACTTGATTTCACACACAACCATACCCTTAGCTCATCTTTGGTAGATTAACACCATCAGTTTGACGTCGTCTGTGGGAACAACAGTTCTTATTACAAGTATACTGATCTTTCAGTAATTGATGGTCTCTACACATAATATGAGCAAAAGTCAGATGAATCCCTCAAGGATGCAGAATCTACAAGAGGTCACTAGTAGGAGGCAACCGGAAAACGTTCATGATTTCGTACCCCCCGCTGAAGACGACCCGCCTACGGTGGATCTTCCCACCAACAATGAACTAGACGCCCTTCGTCTAGTCAATCAACGTTTACTTCAACAAAACGAGGAGCTCATGAAGCTCTTACGAGGCCCTCAACAGGCGCAACCAGCCCAGCAAGGCCAGAATGACCTTCCTCGCAGGGAACGGCAATACCTTGATCCCCTCAGGGAAGCGAACGAAGGAGGGGAGAGCAGTCAAGGACCCCAGCAGCCACCTAGGAAGGGGGTTAATGAAGAAGCACAAAGCCAAAACGAAGGGCTAGAGAGGAATGATTTCCTTCATTTCCAACAGGAGAGAATGGAGCAATATTGGGAGCACCGCTTCAAGGACATCCAACAAGAGCTCAGCCATATGAGAGAGGCAGTGAAGTTCAAAACTCCAGTAACAATGGATGCCTTGATGCAACAAACTGAATCCACATTCACTCCCGGGGTACTGCATTTCCCCCTTCCTCCGAAATTCAGAGTACCTCAGATAGAGGTTTTCGATGGGCCAAAGGACCCCGTGGATCACCTCAACACCTACAAAAACCAAATGGAGCTGCACGGGTACCAGGATCCTATGCGGTGTAGGGCCTTCACCATCACCCTGAAGGGGTCAGCCTTAGCATGGTTCAATAGGCTCCCCCCAGCTTCGATCTCTTCTTTCAAAGAACTCTCCATTTCCTTTGTGTCTCACTTCATCGGAGCTCAAATCTACAGGAAGCCGAGCTATTATTTATTAAATATAAAGCAAAGGCCTGATGAGAACCTGCGATCTTATGTACAGAGGTTCAATTCAGAATCTCTGAAGGTAGATATCCCGGACGAAAAGTTTGTCATTACTGCTTTCATTGCAGGATTAGGAGTGCAGTCAAAGGATTTGATGTTCTCTATATCGAAGAACCCTCAAGCAAGCATGGCTGAGGTGTTAGCTAAGGCAGAAAAGTACATAAATGGTGAAGAAGCACTCCTTTCCAAGGTGGGAAGTGCATCCTCACGGAAGGAGAAGGAAAAAGAAGAGAAGAAAAGGGACCGAAGTCTCAGGAAAGAAAAAGGGCGAGAAAGGTCTCCAAGGAGGGATAGAGATCGCTCCCCGAAGAGAAGAGGAAATGTTAGAGACCGCTTGGGCCCCATGCAGCCTGAGCTACAGCCTAGATATGGACCTCAGCGATTCACCCCGCTCACCGCCGCTGTATCCCAAGTTCTGTATGAGGTCCAAAACGAGAAGTTCCTAAGGTGGCCACCTCGGATGAAGGCGGATCCAGCAAAGAGAGACCCCACAAAGTATTGTGACTACCACAGGGATGACTGCATTCAATTAAAGAAGGAGATCGAGTTCTTAATTCAACGAGGACAGTTGCGTCGCTTTGTGGCCCATGACAACCAGAATCGAGCTCTTCCACCGCCGCCACCTCAACAGCAAGCACCTGCACCACATCAGCAGCCTCTAGGTGAGATCAGAGTAATATCTGGAGGATTTGCGGGAGGCAGAGAATCCAGCTCAGCTAGGAAAGCGCACATCCGACGAATCAGAGTCGAAGAAGCTCTCGAAGTGTATGCTGTATCCAAAGCACCATGCTTAGACACAGCTATCACTTTTTCAGATTCTGATTTGGAGGGATGCCAATACCCCCATGATGATCCATTGGTGGTAAGAGTTGTGGTAGCTAACAGAACCGTTCATCGAGTTCTGATTGATAACGGGAGCTCGGCAGACATCATTTTTGAGCCTGCATTCGACAAAATGGACATAGGAAGGAAAAAACTTGAACCTGTAAGTACTCACTTGTTAGGTTTCTCAGGAGAAAGGGTGGTCCCCCTGGGCTCAATCCAACTTGTGCTCACCCTAGGTGACCCACCTTGCCAAACCACCACGACTGTAAAATTCCTAGTGGTTGATGCACCTTCTGTATACAACATCCTGCTTGGAAGGTCTTCCCTTAATTCTATGAGGGCAATCCCATCTGCCTATCACTTGGTTGTCAAATTTCCAACAGAAAATGGAATCGGAGTGGTCCGAGGAGACCAGCGTGTAGCAAGAGAATGCTACATGGCGTCTGTGAAGATGAAAGAGGTTGAGAACATCCAATTGGATGAACTCGACATGAGAGATGAGCTGGAAACCAGACCAATCCCGTCGGAAGAGCTAGAACCTGTACAGCTAGATGAAGAGCCCGAGCACCTTGTTTATGTGGGATCCAAGCTGAGCAGAGAGATTAAGGAGCTTCTCATCCAGTTTTTTAGGCAAAACATGGAGGTGTTTGCCTGGAAACAAGAAGACATGGAAGGTATTGAATCTTCGGTTATCATGCATAGGCTCAGCGTGAATCCGAGCTGCAAACCCATCAAGCAAAAGAGGAGGAGTTTCGCCCCGGAGCGTCAAAAAGCCATTAACGAAGAGGTCAACAAACTTCTACATGCCAGAGCCATTAGGGAGGTGGATTACCCAGTGTGGCTAGCTAATGTTGTCCTCGTTAAGAAGTCCAATGGCAACTGGCGCCTCTGCATTGACTTCACTGACCTCAACAGGGCCTGCCCCAAGGACAGTTTCCCCTTACCTCGAATAGACTTGATTGTGGACGCCACCGCTGGTCACGAGCTCCTCAGCTTCATGGACGCTTTCTCCGGATATAATCAGATCAGAATGGACCCTAATGACCAGGAGAAGACCTCTTTCATAACCGAGCAAGAGACGTATTGTTACCAAGTTATGCCTTTCGGGTTGAAGAATGCTGGAGCCACTTATCAGCGCTTGGTGAATAAAATGTTCCAGAAGCAGATCGGAACGACCATGGAAGTCTACATTGATGATATGTTGGTTAAATCACTGAAAGCAGAGCTCCATATCAAACATTTGGCGGAATCTTTCCAGGTCTTAAAAGAATACAAAATGAAGCTCAATCCCGCCAAGTGTGCCTTTGGAGTCTCTGTTGGAAAGTTTATGTGCTTCATAGTTAATAGCAGAGGAATAGAGGCGCACCCAGAGAAAGTGAAGGCGGTACTGGATATGCAACCTCCGTCCACTACAAGGGAGGTGCAGCGCCTAACAGGTAGAATAGCTGCCTTAAGCCGCTTCGTGTCCAGATCAAGCGACAAGTGTTAACCTTTCTTTCAAGTCTTAAAGAAGGCCTTCCAGTGGGATGCCCAGTGTGATGAAGCGTTCAGAGCACTGAAAAATTATCTGAGCTCCCCACCTACTCTAGTGAGCCCGGTGGAAGGTGAGGTCCTTACTCTCTATCTAGCAGTGTCAGATTTCTTAACAAGCGCAGCGCTAGTAAGGGACCACGACAGAGCTCAGCAACCAGTATATTATTGTAGCAGAGCTCTGAGGGGGGCAGAGGAGAGATACCCAAAGATGGAGAAGCTCGTTTTAGCCTTAGTCCCGACCGCCAGGAGGCTCAGGCTATATTTCTAAGCCCACACTATCGAGATCCCAACAGATTAACCAATGAAGCAAGTATTAAGTAAGCCAGAGACTTCGGGTAGGCTGTTTAAGTGGGCCATTGAGTTGTTGGGTAGGCTGGTTAAGTGGGCCATTGAGCTCAGCGAGTTCGATAGTGTGGGCTTGGAAATATGGCCTGAGCCTCCTGGCGGTCATGACTAAGGCTAAAACGAGCTTCTCCATCTTTGAGTATCTCTCCTCTGCCCCCCTCAGAGCTCTGCTACAATAATATACTGGTTGCTGAGCTCTGTCGTGGTCCCTTACTAGCGCTGCGCTTGTTGAGAAATCTGACACTGCTAGATAGAGAGTAAAGATCTCACCTTCCACCGGGCTCACCAGAGTAGGAGAAATTACCAGGTTGAAGGCCAGGGACCAACCTCAAAGCTTCCCTGACCTTAGTTGAGGAAGGAGAAGCCTCGCCTGGCTTATTAGTTCGACTTGAAGTGGGCT
Source organism: Ilex aquifolium (assembly GCA_951799425.1). Classification (NCBI taxonomy): domain Eukaryota; kingdom Viridiplantae; phylum Streptophyta; class Magnoliopsida; order Aquifoliales; family Aquifoliaceae; genus Ilex; species Ilex aquifolium. The sequence goes on along the minus strand of OX637392.1, from coordinate 46,545,858 downwards.
GGACCCCTGATGGTAGGCAGGCCTCAACGACCGGTGGGGTGTTCAACGGTTGAACCTGCTTTGATGAGGTCGAAGTTGGAGAAGAAGAGGGCACCCCCAATTTTTGAACCTTAGCCCGAGTAACAGAGCTACTTCCAGAGCCGACCACAACTTTCCGTTTGCCACTTTTCCCACTTTTCGATAAATGGTCGATCTTGGCCTGGAGTTCCTCAGATGTGGGCTTCATTATGAAAGAACCTGGAAGATCTAAGCCAAAGTTACGCATATAGGAGGAAATAGGAAGAGAGGCAGCACAACTTATTGGAAAAAGGAATTACCTGCTACTTCTTCAGGTCTGACAACAGAAAGGGGAGGTGGGGCTTCTATCGTTATCCCAGGAGGACTAAATCCTCTCTCAATCAGAACCCAGGGTTGGATGAGCTCGGAGTACCTTCGCGGGTCACACTTGACCAATTTCAACCTCACCTCCACGTCCTCAGTACTAAGTTCAGGTCGGGTACCTAGAAACAACGCAAGCAGAGCAGAGTCAGAAACTTATGATTCCCAAAACAGAGCTCAGTCAACTCAAACAAGGATTCACGCAAGTTCTCTGGAACAGTCCAGGCCGTAGGAATACCAAGAGTTTCCGTTCTATCAGCAGGGTTGCATTCCTAGTTGGTGCCCCCAACAAAGAAGAAACGTTTCTTCCAGTGTTTGTGGGAGGACGGAATGTGAGAGATGATCTGCCTAGCGTTGGCTTGCTTGGAGATATACAAGAAACCCTCAGAAGAGCCCACCTTGACGTTAAAAAAATCCAAGAGCAGGGAAACGCTGGAGACCCCGAGCTTATGGTCCTTAAAGAAGACCAGAAGGCCCACCAGAACCCCCCAGAAGTTAGGGGAAAGCTGAGAGGGACAAACGTTGAAATATTGCAAAACATTTTTGATGAAGGGGTGTAGAGGAAAGCGAAGGCCATTCTCAAAAGCGACCTCAAAGAAACAGACCCTCTTGTGAACTTTGGCAACGTAAAGGGTGGAGCTGTCTGGACACCAGCAGGAAACCCATAGCGGGCGATGAAAATCTTCACAAAGGAAGGGTCAACCCTGCTAGGGCCCACGAGCTCGGCATGCTCTAGGGCAGCTCCTAAGTACGATGAACTACCAGAGATACCAACCCCACTGACTTTGCCCTTGCCTTTGTCAGGCTTGGGGGGCATAGGAGAAGACGATGAGGGAAGCTCCTCGGTATTGACCTCGGAATCAACAGCATCAACACCAGGGAAATTGTCGATTTCATCACCCACTTCCCCTAATTCAGTCTCCTACTCGGCAGACCTACCTTCTAAGAGATGAGTAGAGGAGCGATTGGCTCTAGAAGAGGCATGCATGTTTGGGCAGGAAAAAAGAAGGTCAAAGGAACGATAGAGAGGAGGAACACCAGTCAAACACTCTCTAATAACCCTAGGGTCAGCACAATAGCTTTCGATAGCGAGTATGTGCACAATAGAACTCCAATCCACGAAATGGGGAAGAGGAGACAAGCAACAATCATGGGTCCAGAAGTAAAAGAACCTATGAGCCCAGAAACACAATAACCACCTCGAACTCAAAGAATCCAGAACGAGAAAAGATGAAAAGCGAACAGGAAAAACGTACCTAGCTAAGAAAGAGAAACGAGCAACAATCCAGAGCGAAATTGGAGGAAGGAAGCACCGCGGATCCTCAAATCGAACACAAAGGACTCGATTTTGGGCGAGAATCAAAAAGCTTCAAGCTGGAAAATCGAAAATCGAAAGGAAAGAAGTCGAACAGTGGGAAGAGACGGTTCAGATAGCCGTTTGGATATTTAAAGCTTAAGAGACGTGGGCTGAAACGTGCGCGGGAATCGAGGAAAGCCATGATTGCTACAAACCGTCAAAAGGCTTCAGTCACGTGTAAGTCAGGGTCAGCCACGCGCAGATCTAGCTCGGTTTGAAAAACAGCTCAGCCCCTGCCCAAGCTAGCTTGAGACAAGGGCTAGGGGGCAACTGATGATACCTAAAATAAATCCCAAGCACGAGCCCAGGAAATGAACTCAGCTCGGGAGGTCAGGTAAGGCACGCAGAGCTCGTCCAGCCAGTGTTAGAGCTCCCCCAAGCAAGATAATATGGGAAGAGGTGAGGAGACAGCAAGATGATAGCGAACACCTCCGAAGAAATAGCCAAGCTGGAATCAAGGCATAAAACTCTTAACTAACCAAGATCCTCTCCAAAGATTAAGGAGGATCCCACGACAGAAGGCAAAGATCTCGGGATAAAGTCCATTAAACCAGCCATATGGAGTTTAGGTAACTCCCGGATTGGGGGGAGTAAGGGGGAAAGATCCCTTCATTATAGGAAGTAAAATCGGGTTAGAGGTAAGCAAGAGGCTATAAGAGCAGGGTAAGCCTCCATTAAGAGGGGATATAGATAAGAAAGCCAAGAAGAACCCTAATTTCCTCCACACTGCATTGTAACATACCCAACGCAATCAATAAGAAAATAGGAGCAAGAGTCTCCATTGAAGAGTGGACTAGCCGAGCTCCCAGGCCGGTGAACCACTGTAATTTCATTGTGTTCATTTCCCTTTCCTCAATTTCCCTTAGCATTGACCAGCATTTTGCATGAGCCTTGTAGCTCAGACACCACACTTGATTTCACACACAACCATACCCTCAGCTCATCTTTGGTAGATTAACACCATCACCTATAAAAAAGCAATGGCCTCTTGCCTTGTTTTTTTAAGCCTTCAAGTCTAATTTTTTATGAGATTTGACTAAAAATTCCTCTTTTTTGAGGTAAGTACAATTAGAAGTAAAAAAAAAGTGAAGTATTAAAATTTGTTGATATAATTATTTTAAAATTAAATGGGTTAAACGAGTCGTGTCGTGTTACCCGTTTATTAAACGGGTCGTGTTCGTGTTGAGATTTTTCACCCGTTTATTAAACGTGTCGTGTACGGGTTTACATATTTTTCACCCGTCACCCGTTTAACCTGACACGTAACCGTTTAACCCGACACGTTTGACACCCTTACTTACAGAAGCTTCAAGTTGGAAGGTATGTGGGGCTTGTGAGGGACAATTTTTGTCCTCCCATTTGATTGGTATGGAATTTGGGGGGGGTTGGTCTTCCATTTTTCTCTCTTCATTTTGAAATATGAAGTCATTTCAAGCTTTCTTTTCTTTTCTGTTTTTTTCTTTTTTAACGGTGAGGGATGTCTAAGAATATTCCATACAGCGTAAGTATTTGGATAATCTGGAATGCGACGTAGCATATCCGAAAGCCCTAAGATATGCATGGGAAAGAAGATCATATTCACCCCGAAAAAAGTGATCCAAACATGGATCTGTTTGCTTGCATTCTCTGTCGCACTAGAAGCAGGTAGTCAACGAAAGTTCGATCTCGTTATCTACGTCAATGAATGAGACTATAGGCAGTCCAGTTTATGTGCAATTTGATTAATTCTGATGGTGTAAACCTGCGCGAATGAGCTATGGGACTGGATTATGTGGTACGAACGATCTGTGTGGGGCTCGATATGGCATCTGAGCTATAAGGCTCGTGTATCGAAGGACGAATGCTCTAATTAACCGACATGTAGTGCGTGTGATACAGTAGAAGTATAGTGGTTCACCGGCTAATGAGCTCGGCTAGTCCACTCTCTAATGGAGACTCTTGCTCCTTTCTCTTTATTGATCAATTGAATGTGTTACAGTAGAATACTCACCGTATTAGGGTTTCCAGTTGCTCTCTTTTTATAGCCTCATACTTACCTCTAATTCGGAATTGCCTCCTTTATCGAAGGGATTGCTCCCTATCTTCATCTATCATCTCGGAGTTACCTAGACTTCCTATAGCTGGTTCAAAATGGCTTGGTTTTTGCCTTTTATCATGGGATCCTCTCCTTGATTGTAGGAGAGGATCCTTGCTGGTAATGTGTTACGCGCCTTGGATTAGCTGAATTCCCATTATGAATATATCTGCTGTTGACTTGTTGTCCTCTTAACATTCATCGCCTTATGTCTTCAGCTGGGAGTACAAGTGTTGACTGGTCGAGCTCAGATCGTGGCTGGGTGAGCTCGGTTTATCTTCCCTGTCCTCCAGAGCTGAGCTCTTTTCCTGAGCTCGTGTCTGGGGTTTATTTTAAGTATCATCAGTTGCCCCCCAGCCCTTGCCTTAGGATCTTAGGCAGGGGCTGACCTGTATTCCAGTCAGAGTTAAATATGCACGTGGCTAGCACGTGACTTGAAGATTTTTGACGGTTTGCAGAAATCATGACTCTCCTCGATTCCCGCGCATGTCTCAGCCCACGTTCCCCAAGCTTTAAATGCCCCAAAACGGCTACCTGAACCGTTTCTGCGCACTATTCATCTTCTTCTCTACTCTTCCTCTCTATTCCCCTTGCGATTTCAGACGATCTTACCCGAACTTTCCTGATTTCTTGCTTGAAAACGAATTCCCAACCTTCGTCTTGAAGACTCGCATCGTCTCCTTCCCCCGATTTTGCTCCAAGTTCCTGTTTGCCGCTGTTCCTGAGTTAGGTACATCCTTCGCCCCTTTCACCTCCTCATCTGCTCTGGATCCCTCGGATTCGAGGTGGTTGCTACATTTTTGGGCCTTTCGGTTCTTTTACTTTTGGAATCGTGACCATTGCCTAGCCCCACTTCCTCATTTCGTAGATTGGAGCTCTATAGTCCACATTCTTGCCGTCGGGAGTTACTGCGCTGACCCAAGGGTCATTAGGGAGAGTTTGATCAGTGTTCCCCCTCTTTATCGCTCCTTTAATCTTCCTTTTTCCTGCCCAATCATGTCTGCCTCCTCCGGTGCTACTTGTTCCTCTGTCTCCCTACTGGGCAATAGGTCTGGGGACACTGATTTAGGAGACGTGGGTGACGAAATTGATAACTTTCCTGGTGTGGAGGCTGTAGAAACTGAGGTGGGTACCGAGGAGCCTCCCTCTACTTCTTCTCCCATGCCCCCCAGACCTGATAAAGGCAAAGTCAAGGTGAGTGGAGTCGGGGTTGAAGAGAAGACCTCATATTTGGGGTCGGCCTTCAGGCATGCCGAGTCTGTGGGCTATAGTAAAGAGGCCCCTGAGCTAATGAAGGCTTATAAAGTTCGGTACGGTTTTCCTCCTGGGGTCGAACCCTGGTGTCCAGACAAATCCGTCTACTATGTAGAACAAGTACGCAATAGGGTTTGCTTCTTTCTTGCCGGCTTTGATAACGGTCTTCGCTTCCCTCTTCACCCTTTCATCAAGGTTGTTCTGCAACATTTTCATGTGTGCCCTTCCCAGATATCCCCCAACTTCTATGGCGTCATGGTTGGTTTTCTAGTCATCTTCAGGAAGTATAAACTTGGGGTTCCCAGCATTTCCTTGTTTCTAGAGTTCTTTAACGTTAAACCGACCTCTGAAGGCTTCTTGTATGCCTCTAAGCGTGCCAACGTTAGGCAGCTTATTTCTAACATTCCGACCTCTCATAAGCACTGGAAGGAGCATTTCTTTTTTGTCGGGGGCACCAATTGGGAGTATAATCCTGCTAATAAGAATGATACTCTCGGTATCCCTACGGCTTGGGCTGAACCAGACAACTTGCGTGAGTCTTTACTTGAGTCGACTGAGCTCTGGTCTGGAACTTATAGGCCTATTGCCTTTCTCTTACTTGCACACTTTTCTTCTTTTCAGGTGATCGTTTTGAGCTCAGCCCTGAAGATCAGAAGGTGCTAGCGAAGTTGGCGAAGATCAAGCCGGAGAAGTACGCCGACCTGATTGAGTCAAGAAATTTGGTGCAGCTAGGTCTGAGCCTTCCTGTGGCGACTTTAGCGATTCCATTATCTGTTTTAGGGGCTGACGAGGGTAATTTCATCGTCACTTGTTTTCCTCTCTTCATCATTTTTCCTTTTCTTCTTTTTCTCCTTACATCTCTTTACTCCATCTAGACTTTCTAGGTCCTTCTACCATGAAGTCTACTCCAGAAGAGATTCAGGCTAAAGTTGCAGAACTGATGAGAGGTGGCCGGTCTGGAAAGCGCAAGGCTCGGGTCAGCTCTGGGAGTGGTCCAAACACTCGAGCAAAAATTCCCAGGTTGGAGGTGCCTTCACCCCCCTCTGCTACTACAGAATTGGTTCCCATCAAGGCACCGCCTTCCTCATCCGGCATTCCTCAAAATGTAGTCATCACTCCTCCTCCAGTGGCCCATCCTGGGTCGGTGCCTGCTCGAAAGGGAGATCAGGCTTCCCCTTCCTCCTCTGAGGTTGAGAAAGCTTTGGGAGTGATCCCTGATCTCCAACCCAGGAGGTTCTCATACACTGCTTCTGGGAAGGCAGAGAGAAAATCTGAAGAAGATGAGGATTCCTTTTTTGACAACATGGATCTTGCTGCAGGGGCTCTTTCTTCTATTTTCTCTGAGTCTGATGTTCTGAAGGCCGCTTCTATGCCTCTTGAGGAGTCCATTTCTTCAGCTCTTCAGGGAGCTGCTGCTGTAAGCGCTATCACTTCTCCTTCTTCACTTATTTTTGTTTCGTGGTCTCATGCGTTCTTTCGCATTTCCAGGCTGTCCTTCATGTGAATGGTCTACTGCATCGGGTTCGGTCCCAAGAGAGCTCTTTTCAGGTCTTGAAGAAGTATAAGACCAAGGTTTCTGAATTGTCTCTTGAGAACGAAGATCTCAGAGCTCGGGTGGAGAGCCTCAAAGAGCAAATGGAGACCCTCAACGAGCAGACGGTGAAGCAAGCCTCCGACCTCAAACACACACTAACAGTCAAGGTCAGAGCTGAGGAGGGGGAGAAGAAAGCTCGGGATGAGCTGAAGTTGGTTAAGGAAGACCTGCAGCTTAAGGTTGAGGCGTGGTCCAAAGCTAACCAGGAGGCTTTTGATGCCAAGAAAGAGCTCATCCGGGTTAATCAAGATTATCTCGCCCTCAACGAGGCAAACGGCAAGCTCTGCGAGGAGCTTGAGGAGCAAAAAGACTTGGTCAATCAGCGGGATAATGAGATCGCCGAGCTAAGAGATGAGGCCACTACTTTGTGGGCTACTGGGTGGCTTGCCTTTAGGCGCAAGGCTATGAAGGCTTTCCCTGATCTCGACTTCAACTTCTCAATTCCTACTGAAGAAGAGATGGAGGAGTCTGGTTCTGAAAATGAGGCGGAAGCCTCTGCCCCCTCAGCCACAGCCTTAAGTTAAGACGCACCTGCCTCTGGGACCTCTGGTGCTCTTGCCGTAATTCCCGAACTTCCAACCGCAACCCCTGAGCTCCGTACTGCATCCCCTGCTGCTCCTATTACCGCACCTCTTTCAGCCGACTCAATGACTGAGGCCCATGCTCAAAATCCAGATTTAACGGAAGCAGGGACCCAAGGCATTACCGGAAGCTCTTCCCTTGTTTCTGTTGCTGCTGGCTCATCCACTGAGCTGCGAGACCCTTCAATTGCTCCCTCTCTAGATACTTAGAACTTTTACTGTGCTTATGTAACTTTTGTTTTCCTTTGTACTTTGAACTTATTGCTTTGGAATATAAATTTCGTAGGGCGTTTCCTGAATTTCGCCTTGAATCGTGATATGTACTGTGTTGTGACTTGAGACATGAGCTAGATGGTTTTGCCATTTTCCTTTCTTCTCCTTGCACGGATTTGCCATTTTCTTTTTTTTTTTTTTTTGTTTTGCTTTATGCTTACACATATCTTCCTTCCCCCTTTGCTTTGAGGGGTGCTGTGCATTTCTTGAAGCAAAAATTGCTAAATTTGAAGAGTACAGGAGACTTGGTGTTCGGTAGTTGGTCTCTTAGGGATCCAGTCCCTATTCTTCTTTATTCTGAGCCGCTCAGATTGATATTCTGAACTGGTGTGCTCCTTCTGAGCTACATAGCTCGAGTTTGCGAGCCTATGAGCTCTTGCTGAGCTATACAGTTCGTCTTTTTGACCCTAAAAGCTCTTACTGAGCTTTTTGGCTCTTTTGTCTGGACTTAAAGGTTGTTTCTGAACTTCATGGCTCTCTTGCCTGAAATAGATAACCAATTCCGATGCTCCATATTTCTGAGAATAGAAGACTTTCTTCTACGTTTCACATTTCTCTTCCGGCCACCTTGCTTTGAGGAGTGTTTTAGGCCTTCTTTAAGCAAGGCTATGGACTTTTACATGCTGTTAAGTTTCTTTGATGAACCGAGGAACCCACCAGGAACCCTTCCTTTCTAACGTGATTAGGGCTCTTAGAATTGCAGGCCTTCAAGACTTGCTATACAGGTGCTCTTGTTTTTGACTGGGCTGAGCTCAAATATGGAGGATATGTTGATTGGTGGGGTCAGAATTCTTGTAGGTTGTTTTGAGTGCAAATAGGAGGGGTCGCTTCTTTTCCCGCTTTTTCTCCAATCGTTTTCCATAACCGCAACCACTTTCCATAACCGCATCCACTTTCCATAACCGCAACTACCTTTATTAATTAGGAAACTAAAAAGGCAACTGATTCCCCCTTTCTTGACTCTTGGTTTCCTGAAAAGCTCCCAACTTTTCCTAAGCTTCTTACCATCTGTTGAATTCCTCTTTCCCTTTCTTGCATGAAATATTCTTGACTTTCTTCTTGATTTCTTGCATCTTTTTCCTTACCAGCACTTCCGATGGCTGCTTCTGCTTCTTCTCTGTTCCAGGAACGCACTTCCTTTGGAATCAAATGGAAGTGGCACTGTCGCTACCTGTCTCCTTCAATACTTGAATCTACTGATTTGGTGGATATCAAGAAACGGTTTTTTCCTAATCTTGACTTGCCTTTGCGAGTCCCTACCCCCGACGAGCCCTGCAACTACCTCCCTCGAGGGGAAGTCTGCTTCTTTGAAGGTGCTCTGGACATGGGACTTCGCCTTCCCATTCATCCGGCAGTTGGGAGAGTTCTTGCCTACTATGGCCTGTGTCCTTCTCGCCTTTCTCCACGAGGATGGGCTGCTATGGTAAGCTTTTTCTTGTTCTGCCGCCTGCACGCCCTTGGCAGGTTCCCCTTCGTCTCTGAGTTTCTATACTTCTTCGAGATTGAAGAAGATGATGCCCCCTGCTTCAGTTTCTTCCGTTGGAGGAATTTCAGTTTACGTCATTTGGTTCTAGATCTTCCCTCCAATCCTGAAGGGTGGTCTAAGCGTTTCTTCTTCGCCTCTGGAGAGTCCTGGAGGTCTCCTGAGGATCGCTGCCGTAAAGCTAGGATTCCTCGGTCCTGGAAGAGCTTCTCTCGCATTGGTAAGCTCAAGCCGAGCTCTTTTGAATATTTCCTTTTGAAGATATACTCTTACTATGTCCCTGCTGTGCAGGTCCATCTGATCTGGATGTACCAGGGATGGTGAATATCAACGAGTTGCTGCTTGTGGAATCTAGGACTTATTCCGAGTTGATGACGAGTGCAAACCTCTATTTGCTTGGGGCTGAGGCTACTGAGTTTGAGTTTTCCTCTGTTCCTTACTCTTCCTGGACCTCTTTCTCTGATTCTGATGAGGACGGGGATTCTGACGAGGATAGGAGCACCGGCACGAGTTCAAGGAAGCGTAAGAGGGATGGCTCCCCTTCGCCTGACTCTCTGTCCCCCCATCTTCCTTACCTCCATGGGTCAGAAGCTTTTTGATTCACTTCACAAGGCTGAACAGGAGAGGGACGAGCTGAAGAAGGAGAATGCTAGCCTGAAGGAAGAGGTTGCTGAGCTGAAGTCTCAACTTAAAAAGGACTAGGATCTTTGTTTCCTTGTATCTTTCTTTCTTTTCTTGAACGATGCCAGACTATGACTCTTTTCGCACTTTTCTGAACGTTTATATTCTTGGATACTCTGAATTATAGGTTTCTCATTCTTGAGTATGCATGCCCATATATGAACTCTTGGTGTTCAGAACACGGACGTAGATGGAGAACAGAAGATCATGTTTGCACTGACCATAGTTCCTGTCTAGTTCCAGAGATCTGACCGCGAACATTGATGGAAAACAGAAGATCATGTGTGTACAGACCTTAATCTTTAACTGACAACGCGGGTGATATCCGTTATTCTGAACACACTGGGGTCCGCGAGTGTGTAGGCAGTGCACCAGGAAGAGACCAGCTTTGGATTTGACTGTTGGTGTCTCCAAGAAGAGGTCAGTTTTGAATTTGACTGTTGGCCTAGAAGCTTGTATGAGCTGAAGAGCTCATCTTGCACTTTATAAGCCCAAAAGGCCATCGTTCGTCTATGAGCTGAAGAGTTCACCTTGTATTTTATAAGTTTAGAAGCTTATCGATTGTTTATGAGCTGAGGGGCTCATCCTTTTTTTTTTTTTTTTTTTTTTTTATAAGCTTAGAAGCTTATCGCTAGTTTATGAGCTGAGGAGCTCATCTTTTTTTTTTTTTATAAGCTTATCGCTAGTTTATGAGCTGAGGAGCTCATCTTTCATTTATAAGCTTTGAAGCTTATCCAGTATTTATGAGCTGAAGAGCTCATCTTTCATTTATAAGCTTTGAAGCTTATCGTGTATTTATGAGCTGAAGAGCTCATCTTTCATTTATAAGCTTTGAAGCTTATCGTGTATTTATGAACTGAAGAGCTCATCTTTCATTTATAAGCTTTGAAGCTTATCGTGTATTTATGAGCTAAAGAGCTCATCTTTCATTTATAAGCTTTGAAGCTTATCGAGTATTTATGAGCTGAAGAGCTCATCTTTCATTTATAAGCTTTGAAGCTTATCGAGTTTTTATGAGCTGAAGAGCTCATCTTTCATTTATAAGCTTTGAAGCTTATCGAGTATTTATGAGCTGAAGAGCTCATCTTTCATTTATAAGCTTTGAAGCTTATCGTGTATTTATGAGCTGAAGAGCTCATGCCTTTACCTTGGAAGCCATTGAAGGATGAATAAAAGACTTGCTCATTCTTATTTAAAAATAGCTCTATTACAAATAACACTTACTGAAAAAACTTCTTAAGGTGCTCGTTATTCCACGAGTGAGGTAGGATCTTTCCCTCCTCTGTTTGCAATTCGTAATTCCCTGGTCGGATTACCCTTGACACGATATAGGGCCCTTCCCAGTTGGGCCCCAATTTTCCATGCGGGGGATCCTTTCTTGCAAGCAGAAGCCTCCTAAGTACCAAGTCTCTAGCCTTGAAGCTTCGGTGCCTTACCTTCCTGTCGTAATACCTTGCAGTTTTCCTTTGGTAAATGCGGACACGATGCAGAGCTCTGTCCCTTTTTTCATCCAACAGATCGAGGTTTAATAGGAGAGATTCATCATTGTGGTCAGCATCTGCAAATTCCACCCTTGGTGATTGGAGCCCTATCTCCACAGGGGCTACTGTCTCGGTTCCAAAGGCCAGAGCGAAGGGGGTTTCCTGAGTTGCAGATCTGACGGTGGTCCGGTAGGCCCACAATACCTCAGGGATGTATTCCACCCACTTGCCTTTCAGGTTTTCTAGTTTGGTCTTCAAGGCTGACTTTATGGTTCTGATTGTGACCTCTGCCTGCCCATTGGATTGGGGATGTGCAGGAGCTGAGAAGTAGTTCTTGATCCCAAGCTCAGCACAAAAGCTTTTGAATTTCGAATTGTCGAACTGTTTTCCGTTGTCAGACACGACCGCTCTGGGAACCCCAAACCTGCAAACTATCGATTTCCAAACGAAGTTTTGAACTTTTTGCTCAGTGATTGTTGCCAAAGGTTCGACCTCTGCCCATTTGGTGAAGTAATCCACTCCTATGATGGCAAACTTGCACTGTCCCACACCGGTGGGGAGGGGTCCCAGAATGTCCAAACCCCACTGCTGAAAAGGCCATGGGCTTACCACCGAGGTTAGGAGCTCGGGAGGACAGTGGGACGCATTGGCATGCTCCTGGCAAGTCTTGCATTTTCTTACTAAGTCGGTGGCACTTTTGAGCATGGTGGGCCAAAAATACCCTTGCCTTAGTACTTTTCCTGCCAAGGCCCGAGCCCCTATGTGATTGCCGCATATACCTTCGTGCACCTCTCTGAGTATATAATTGGCATCCTCATCTCCCACACATTTAAGGAAATGCGTTGAGAATCCACGCTTGTACAGACCTCCTTGCAGCAAGGAAAATCTGGCTGACCTGGCCCTTAGCTTGGATGCCTCCTTAGCGTCACTTGGCAAAGTCCCATTCTGCAGGTACCCTATGATGGGGTCCATCCAGCTCGGCTGAGCTTCGACTGATAGCATGTCCTCTTCTTCAATACTTACTGAAGGCTCTGGGAGGTGCTCCACTGGTATTAGTCTATCCAAGTCTTCTTGCGAGGCAGTTGATAACCTTGCCAACGCATCTGCTCGTGAATTTTCTGCTCTGGGCACATGTCTGACCTTAACCTGCACAAATTTTTTCATTATTTCTCGTACCTTTTTGAGGTAAAGGACCATCTTTTCGCCTCTCGCTTCGTAGGCCTCTTCTATCTGTTTTACCACTAGTTGAGAGTCGCTGCAGATCTCCAGCTGCTCTGCTTCCATAGAACAAGCGAGATTAAGCCCAGCGATGACAGCTTCATATTCTGCCTCATTATTTGAAGCTTTGAACCCAAATCTGAGGGCATATTCGACGTCTATTCCTTCTGGGGAGGTTAGGATCATTCCTGCACCGCTTCCCTGAGCATTAGCAGCTCCATCTACTGAAAGCTTCCATATAGGGAGGTCTGGTATTAAATCTGTGGTTTCCATAGGCGCTGCTGCTGTGAACTCTGCGATAAAATCTGCCAAAATTTGCCCTTTGATGGCAGTTCTTGGCTTATATCTAATATCAAACTCACTGAGCTCTATGGCCCATTTAACCAACCTCCCTGAAGACTCTGGCTTATGCAATACTTGTTTCAACGGCTGATCTGTTGGGACCTCGATAGTATGAGCCTGGAAATAAGGTCTAAGTCTTCTAGCTGTTGTAACCAGGGCTAGAACAAGTTTTTCCATTTTTGGATATCTCTCCTCTGCCCCCCTCAGAGCTCTGCTACAGTAATAGACTGGTTGCTGAGCTCTGTCTCGCTCCCTTACCAGCGCTGCGCTTGTCGAAAAATCTGAAACCGCCAGGTAGAGGGTGAGGACTTCCCCTTCTAAAGGGCTTACCAAAACGGGGGGTGAGCTCATATAGTTTTTTAGGGCTTCGAATGCTTCTTCACACTTGGCATCCCACTGGAATGCCTTCTTCAAGATCTGAAAAAATGGCTGGCATTTATCGCTTGACCTAGACACGAAACGGCTCAGGGCAGCTATTCTGCCTGTCAAGCGTTGCACCTCCCTTGTGTTGGATGGTGATTGCATTTCCACCATTGCTCTGACCTTTTCTGGGTTGGCTTCAATTCCTCGGCTGCTAACTATGAAACCCAGAAACTTCCCTGCTGAGACACCAAATGCGCATTTCGCAGGGTTGAGCTTCATTTTGTACTCCTTTAGGATTCAGAATGACTCAGCTAAGTGCTCGATGTGGAGCTCTGCTTTGAGTGACTTTACTAACATGTCGTCAATGTATACTTCCATGGATGCCCCTATTTGCTTTTGGAACATCCTATTCACCAAGCGCTGGTAAGTAGCTCCAGCATTCTTCAACCCGAAGGGCATGACTTGATAACAGTATGTTCCTTGTTCAGTTACGAAGGAGGTCTTCTCTTGATCGCTGGGGTCCATCCTGATTTGGTTGTAGCCTGAGAAGGCATCCATGAAGCTGAGGAGCTCATGCCCGGCTGTGGCATCCACTATTAGGTCAATCCGAGGCAAGGGAAAGCTATCCTTGGGGCATGCTCGGTTGAGATCAGTGAAGTCAATGCACAGTCGTCACTTTCCATTGGTTTTCTTTACAAGAACCACATTTGCTAACCAGATGGGGTAATCAACCTCCCTGATAGCCTTGGCATGTAGGAGTTTGCTGACCTCCTCATTGATTGCCCTTTGCCTTTCGGGGGCAAAGCTCCTCCTCTTCTGTTTGATGGGTTTGCAAGTTGGGCTCACACTTAGCTTATGGGAAATAACCGAAGGATCAATTCCCTCCATGTCTTCTTGCTTCCAAGCAACCACTCCTATATTCTCTTTTAGGAACTGGATGAGGAGTCCTTTGAGCTCAGCGTTCAGTCTAGAACCCACATAAACGAGGTGTTCTGGCTTTTCATCAAGCTGAACTGGTTCCAGCTCTTCCGATGGCATTGGCCTTGTCTCCATTTCATCTCTCATGTCGAGTTCGTCCAGTTGGATGTTCTCAACCTCCTTTTTCTTTATAGAAGCCATATAGCACTCCCTCGCTATACGCTGGTCTCCTCGGACTACCCCTATTCCATTATCTGTAGGGAATTTCAAGACTAAGTGATAGGCAGATGGGATTGCCTTCACAGAATTAAGGGATGGCCTTCCAAGCAAGATGTTGTATGCAGATGGTGCATCGACTACTAGGAATTTCACCGTGGTAGTGGCTTGGCAAGGCGGGTCCCCTAGGGTGAGCACGAGCTGGATTGAACCTAGGGGGAACACCCTTTCCCCGGAGAATCCCAGCAAGTGAGTGTTCATTGGCTCGAGTCTCTCCCTTCCTATGTCCATCTTGTCAAACGCAGGTGCGAAAATGATATCCGCCGAGCTCCCGTTATCGATTAGGACCCGATGAACGGTTCTATTAGCCACCACAGCTCGTACCACCAATGGATCCTCATGTGGATACTGGCATCCCTCCAGATCAGCGTCTGAAAAAGTAATAGCTGTATCCAAACGTGGTACCTTGGACACAGCGTGCACTTCCAGAGCTTATTCGGCTCTGATTCGTCGAAGGTGTGCTTTCTTGGCTGAGCTGGACTCTCCGCCTCCTGCGAACCCTCCTGATATTACTCTGATCTCCCCTAGAGGCTGCTGGTGCGGTGCAGGTGCCTGCTGTCGGGGTGGTGGAAATGGAAGAGCTCGGTTCTGGTTGTCATTGGCTACAAAACGACGTAATTGACCTCGTTGGATCAAAAACTCGATCTCCTTCTTTAATTGAATGCAGTCATCAGTGTGGTGACCATGGTCTCTGTGGTAATCGCAGTACTTGGTGGGGTCTCTTTTGGCTGGATCTGCCTTCATCCGAGGTGGCCATCTTAAGAACTTCTCGTTTTGGACCTCATACAGAACTTGCGATACAGCGGCAGTGAGTGGGGTGAATCGCTGGGGTCCATATCTGGGCTGCAGTTCAGGCTGCATGGGGCCCAGGCGATCTCTGACATTTCCTCTTCTTTTTGGCGAGCGGTCCCTATCTCTTCTGGGAGACCTCTCTCGCCCTTTTTCCTTCCTGGGACTCCTGTCCCTTCTCTTCTCCTCTTTTTCCTTCTCCTTTCGTGAGGATGTTCCTCCTACTTTAGAAAGGAGTGCCTCTTCGCCATTTATATACTTCTCTGCCTTGGCTAGCACCTCAGCCATGCTTGCCTGAGGGTTCTTTGATATAGAGAACATCAAGTCCTTTGATTGCACTCCCAACCCTGCAATGAAAGCGGTTATGGCAAATTTTTCGTCTGGGACGTCTACCTTCAATGTCTCCGAGTTAAACCTTTGGACATAAGACCTCAGGTTCTCTTGGGGACTTTGCTTCACGTTCAGCAGGTGGTAGCTTGGCTTTCTGTATATCCGGGCTCCTATAAAGTGAGATACGAAAGCTATGGAGAGCTCTTTAAAGGATGAGATCGAGGCTGGTGGGAGCCTGTGAAACCAGGCTAAGGCAGAGCCTTTCAATGTGATGGCAAAAGCTCTGCAGCGTACGGGATCCTGGTATCCATGTAGCTCCATCTGGTTCTTGTAAGTGTTGAGATGATCCACGGGATCTTTTGACCCATCAAAGACCTCTATTTGAGGCATCTTGAACTTTGGTGGGAGAGGGAAGTGTAGCACCCCCGTGGTGAATGGGGACTCGGTTTGCTGAACCAAGACATCCATTGTAACCGGAGCTTTACTCCTTACAGCCTCCTTCATGTGGCTGAGCTCTTGTTGGATGTCTTTGAAGCGTTGCTCCCAGCGCTGCTCTTTCCTGTCCGGTGGATAAGGGAAAGAATCATCCCTATCGCCCCCGTCGTTCTGACTTTGCATCTCGTCGTTATGGCCATTCCTAGGGGGTACATAAGGAGCATGCCCCCTGGTCTGGCTGCTTTCTCCTCCTTCGTCGACCTCTCTGAGGGGGTCCCAGTGTCGCCGTTCCCTGTAAGGGGGGTTATTCTGGCCTTCTTGGGCCGGTCGTGCCTCCTGTGGGCGTTGTACGAGCTTTGATAGCTCTGCATTTTCCTTTAGTAATCGTTGGTTGACGAGGCGAAGGGCCTCCAACTCGTTATTAATGGGGGAATTCGTCTCCTGGATGTTCCCGGGTTGTCTGCCGTTGGTGGCTTCCTGCTGATCTTGCATTCGTGGTAGGTTTGTTTGACTTCTGCTCATATTTCGAGTTGTTACCATCAGTCACTGAGGAATCAGCTTACTTGTAACAGGAACAGTCGTTCCCACAGACGGCGCCAAACTGATGGTGTAAACCTGCGCGAATGAGCTATGGGACTGGATTATGTGGTACGAACGATCTGTGTGGGGCTCGATATGGCATCTGAGCTATAAGACTCGTGTATCGAAGGACGAATGCTCTAATTAACCGGCATGTAGTGCGTGTGATACAGTAGAAGTATAGTGGTTCACCAGCTAATGAGCTCGGCTAGTCCACTCTCTAATGGAGACTCTTGCTCCTTTCTCTTTATTGATCAATTGAATGTGTTACAGTAGAATACTCCCCGTATTAGGGTTTCCAGTTGCTCTCTTTTTATAGCCTCATACTTACCTCTAATTCAGAATTGCCTCCTTTATCGAAGGGATTGCTCCCTATCTTCATCTATCATCTCGGAGTTACCTAGACTTCCTATAGTTGGTTCAAAATGGCTTGGTTTTTGCCTTTTATCATGGGATCCTCTCCTTGATTGTAGGAGAGGATCTTTGCTGGTAATGTGTTACGCACCTTGGATTAGCTGAATTCCCATTATGAATATATCTGCTGTTGACTTGTTGTCCTCTTAACATTCATCGCCTTATGTCTTCAGCTGGGAGTACAAGTGTTGACTGGTCGAGCTCAGATCGTGGCTGGGTGAGCTCGGTTTATCTTCCCTGTCCTCCAGAGCTGAGCTCTTTTCCTGAGCTCGTGTCTGGGGTTTATTTTAAGTATCATCAAATTCTCTTTTTGATCTAGTTAAAGACAGATTATCCACACCGAGACTAAGATATTCATGAGAGATAAATATCTCATAATCTGACCCTAAAAAATTACCAAAATTTTACTATGCATGTCCAATTATAGCAATATGATAGTAATATCTTAACAGTATGATTAGAATAGTTTATTTTCACTGCGCTAAAGTCCAGATGTTTTGAAGTTTGGTCAAATTTCACCAATCAAAGTTTGGTCAAAGTTCACCAATCTTTCATCAAATTTCACCCACCCAAGTTTGGTTGAACTTCACATGGGCGGTGCAGGCCAATTTTTTTTGTCTAAAAATTACCTACATAAAAATTCAAAATTTGTTTTATTATATTTAAATTTGCCCACCCTATATTTTTTTTTGTCATATTAATTGGTATAAATATCTAAATAACTATAAACTTTTGGACATGCTTCAGTGATGTAACTGACATATTTAAATAAATTTTGGACATATCGAGGTTATTTTATAATTTTTAGAATAAATTATGAAGTTATTTTGACATTTTATAAAAATTAGGATCATTATGAAATAAATTATAAGGTCATTTTATAGGTCTATAATGGAATTAAGAGTCACAACTTAAAATTACAAAATAATTTGGATTTTAAAAAAAAAATCAAATATAATTATGTGTAGTTAATAAGATTATTCTAATTAGACCAAAATGAGCAACCGAGAGAGAAGGGAGAAAAAGTGATTAGTGAGGTTATGACTCTTGATATTTTTGTGACCCATTGGCAATTCTTCTAAGGAGATGTGACTGACCTTTATTTGAGGTTCAAATAATCACCGACAATACTACAATACTATGTTATTGTCTTTGCACTTTTTCAAAAATTTGACAATTATATAAATGAGGTTTATTCTAGCATTAAGTTTTTAAATCTAAAAAAGAACGGTGTCTTGCTCAAAGAAATGATTAAAACTACAAAAGTCGTAATATATTATTTACTTGTGACTTTGCCATTAATTTTATCAGTTGTATTTATCATTGTAGAGAGAGCATTTTGAAATATAACAAATATGAAAACTCAGTTGAATAACCTAATGAGTGATAAATACGTAATTAATAATTTTAATTAGTACAAAATAAAGATTTTTTTAGTGATATTGATAACTAAGTTAACATGCAATACTTTTCAAAAATGTAAAAATAGTCGAAGTCAAATGTAAATGATTATAATTAGCTTTAATTTTTTATGAATAATTAAAAACATACTTTTTTTACTGCTTTTTCCTTGAAGAAACTATGTATAGTGATTTTTGTTTTTTTTTTTTATGTTTAGTGAATTTTTTAAGTATCAAATATGATACAAATAATAAGTTTATCATCTTAATTATATCGATTAGAAAAAAAAATATTAAATGCCCATTCTAGGAAGATTTTCGGACTCCGTCCTTAGCGACCTTCATATGGTGAAGATTGATCCACCACAATCACGCGGTGAGAATTGAATCATCAGAATTAATACATTTTAACGGTGTTTAGGATGTGCCCAAAAAACTAAGATTAGATGGTCGAATCCTAACCATCTGATGAAGTTGGATTAATTTTATGTAATCATCGCACACTCTTCCCAAGTCATGCTTGCAACTGACGGATTCGGTCCACACAAGGTTCACATCACAGGTGTAAATCAACAAAGGATCTGTTACAATTTTAATTGGGCCAAGCCTACCTTCTTGAGAGAGCTAGCTCATCATCAGTGTACGTGAGAATCTCCATCCGAGGAGAGGGAATCCGTGGGGATGCAATCATTGGGGGTATATCGCTAGTTTCACGAGATCACCTCGCCCATTACGAGATAAATCGAGTTTCAAGGAATCATCATGTTATCACCTCCCCCATTACAAGGATAAGACGAGCTTAACGGAATCAGTTACGAGGATGACGCCTCAATCAAAGCCCCTCGGAGCCAACATCACTTGCCTATAAATTGTAAGCCTCGCTTATATATGGGGGTCATCACACATCTTGACACACTACACCTTCTGAGTAATAAGATTCTCCAGCCACCATAGTCATTTTCAATGGAGTAGGTTATTCAGATCGAACCACCTAATTCTTGTGTTTGCGTGTATTGAGTCTCCTTCCTAATTATTGCATTAACTACATGATAGGTGGTGCATAAACGCATTCTGTGCATCATCAGTTTGGCGCCGTATGTGAGAACGACTTAATTTTCGCCCAACTATGTTTGTGTGTTTATGGCTATTATGACTAGATTCATGAATCAACAAACAGAAGATGATCAACAATACTAGGAAGAGGTCCTACCCCCGCCAGCAAATCTCGTCTCTGAACCACAACAAAAGTTGATGGAGACTATGCAGCTGTTGGTGAATCAAAACCAACAGATCCTCCAATTGGTGCTCTTCGAGAATCCTCAAGGAGTCATGCCCCAGCACCCAGGAGGGGAAGTACTCTAGGCACCTCACCAAGCAGCACCAAGGCGCCCCGGTTCCCCCTCCTCGTGTGCCGGCTCTGTTCTCCCACACTAGTGACCCTCATTTTCCAAGAAAATGGAGGGAAACTAGTATGTGAATCATGAGAGCCACTACAACGACCATTCGGAAGGCGTCCCCAACCACTAGGAAGAAAAAATTAAAAAAATGCAGAACCAACTCGATGAAGTCTTCAACACTATGAAGGTGCAAGGCCCTAAAACGGTCGAATACTTTATAAGGCGTACCGACACACCCTTTGTAGTTGAGGTCCCTCTCCCCCTAAGGTTCGAGATGCCAACCATGGAAGTTTTTGATGACTCAAAAGATCCACTGGACCACCTTGACACCTACAAATCTCTGATGCAGCTGTACAACATACCAGACGAGATCATGTGCAGGGCTTGCCCTAACACCTTCAAGGGATCTGCTCGCCAGTGGTTCACCAAGCTTACCCCCGCTTCCATTAACTCTTTCACTGAACTAAGTAAGTTATACGTCTCACACTTCATTGGGAGACTCCGACACTAGAAGCCTATCACCCACCTATTCAGCCTATCACACACACACACACAAATATATATATATATATATATATATATATATATATATATAATTGCATTGATTTATTCTAAAGATTTCATTTCAATTGAAATTTGATTATTCACCATATACGAGGATCTCTGCTAAACATCCATGGCTGAATGGTTAAAGCGCCTAATTCATAATTGACGAATTCGTAAGTTCAATTTCTATTAAATACACGCCAATAAAACTCGGTCAAACTGCGCTGAAATAGTTTGACAAGTAATTCATTGTCGATTCCCATGATTTGGCTCATTGGTAGCTCCAAATGAAAACGTATGAATTTAAAATTGTCTCACCTCGTTATTGTTTAACATAGCTTTCAGAATTCTCCAACAAAGCCTTCCTTAGTATGGTTCAGTTGTGCTGTATTGGAGACCAAGCTTCAAAATTGGATTCAAGTTTTCTGTGAGCTTGCCAACAGGGTTGACAGCTTACTATTGTTTGAGAAAAAAATTTAGGAGATAAAAGGGACTCGTATCAAAAGAGAAGACTCTAGGTATTACTATCTCGAGATTTTAAGCATTTAAGAGACGCACTGATTAATCCAATACATTTAATTACAAATATTGTATAATACATCTATTACTTATATTTTAGGCACAAGAACAAATAATCTATGGATGGAGCGGTTCTTGAATATAAACAAAAAAAAGATATTAAATAAAATAAATTTAACAATGGTCATATAAACAAATTCAAGAACCAAAAAAAACTTGTCTTTTGCTATTGTTGGACACTTTAGGAATCTGTTGCAAGGAACCCTACTTCAATTATTGTAATTGATGATTAGGCGTGTAAATGAACCGAACTGAGTCGAACACCAAATTTCCGAACTTGTTTTTTTTTTACGAGAATTGTTTACACTCAATGTAGGTTCATGACGTGTTTGAATCATCTAATTGTTTAAGCTAAACTTACTAATCTTTTGTCAAAACTCGACCTCGTTTTGTTTGAAGTAGTTCAAACTCGATGACCTACTTTCTCGTACGAATCTCGGCGGAATAAGTTCACTAAAATTATAACAAATTCAGTGAAAAGAAAAGAAAGAGAATAATATAGCATCCAATCCATCTCTTATTCGCGTTAAATTACAATAATAGCACGAATTCTCGTAAATTTTTCAACAAGAATCCAATGGATTTTATGTAAGAGTGAATTTAAATCGAAGCGAAATACAGGATGTCCACACCAAGTTGCACTCCTACCAAACCTTGAGTACAAGATGGGGTTTGAGTAAATGTGAAGTTTCATAGTTTAAAACGAATCTAACTCCAACCAAACCCAACTTTCAAACTACTTTACAACCTTAATACCAACTAACACCAAATCATCCAACATAAGTTGAACTCCTAACCCAACCAAAATATTTGTACTTTTTTTGGAAATTCAATTCTAACTGCAAAAGTCTACAAATGGTGAGTCAACCAACGCACCTTTTCACAATAAATACAGAAAAAAAATTTCTCATAGAGAATCCTACAGCCTGGTAAATATCAGTGATATGCATTGTTTGTTATCGAAATTATAGAGAAACCCCTTTAGTTTTTGAAATATCATTGTACTCTTTTATTATTATTTATATATTTTTTCGCATAATGTACTTGTCGTTATGAGCATCTCTCGCATTTTGAAAAATATAACATCTTTTCAAACTCTCATCATCCAAATACCCCATATTTCTCCGGCACAAAATTACTCATAAATTGTTTAATTTGGCGTTTTTTCTTTTTCCAAATAGAACAAATATATATAAGTACATACAAATGGCCACTAGTACGATCTCTCCTTCTCTGATCTTTGATAAAATTTGAAATGGTGATTCTTTTCATATTATCACGTGCGAGTAATTTGCAAACTTGAAGCTTGTGGAACAATTAGGGTTTGGCTATTGAATCGATGGGAGACAAATTTGACGAGTGGCCGAGGATGTGAGAATTACGCGTGGATGAGTGGACATCTGAGTGGGTGAGGGTAGTGGACTATGGGGATGGTGGTGGTGACAATTTAGATATTAAGGTTGAATATGTAATTTTTTTCTCAGTTATTTAGACAAAAACTAATAGGGGTGCTAGTATATTTTTGAGAAAACAACGGGATGTCTCCGATATAAACCATTAAGCAATAGGAATTAGTGTAATTATTGCTAATAATAAATGTATCAAAGACAAAAACACAATTTCAAGAATCTGTTGTTCCATCTTCCCCTCTACCACCCAACAAAGACAAAAATGAAAATTTCGATCAAATTTTGAATATCTTGGATTAAATTCTAATTAACTCATACAAATTATACGCTTTAATCGTTATTTATACCGAATAAACGAATGATTTCATTTTACTAACAAACCCATGAGGATATTTGCAAATATTTGGAACACAAAAGAATGCCATTCTACCTAAAATAAAAATAACAGTTACAGTCACAGTGATTAAAAAGGAAAAATACACCATTCTATTTCAATTTTGACTCCTCTATTTTCTTTTGGTATGTACCAAAAAATGGAAAATAAATAATGAAAAATATGACCAAACCAAGGGACTATATATAAGTAATGGAAATATACCAAATAACACACTGCGGCCATCTCTCTCTCTCTCTCTCTCTCTCTCTCTCTCTCTCTCAGACACATACACGTACTTCATCCGCTTTTAAGCTCATAATAGCCTATCCTTTCCTCTCTCTCTCATCCCTTTCTCTGTTAAGACAAAAACAGTGGGATTCGTCTCCTCCCACCATATACTCTCTCCCTCTCCCACTCTCTATCTCTGTGCTTAAACTCCATTAACTCTCCACACCCCACCACCTCCCTCCTCATCTCTTCTCTCCATTACCAGAAACCTTCGAATTTCACCTACCTACATCAACCTCAGATCCCTGTCTCTCTCTCTCTCTCACATTCACACACACACACACCCCCCAGGCACAAGCACAAACCATGCCTTTTCTCTATTCCGCTTCATAAACTGCCCCTTTCCCTTCACTTAACTCCATATCCCCAACTCGATCTCAACAACCAAAACCTATCTCTCCCAGATCCCTCCCTCCTTTCCCTCTCTAGAACTCTTCTCTTTCTTTACATTTGTATACCCGTATAGATGTCGTCTTTTAAGGCAGATCTAACCACCAAAATCTACCCAGAACCCAACAATTATCCATCAGGAATCGACCATTTTGACTATTTACCCGATCCTCTCCTCCTACTAGTCTTCAACAAGATCGGCGACGTCAAGGCCTTAGGCCGATGCTGCGTAGTTTCGAAGCGGTTCCACTCTTTGGTACCTCAGGTCGAAAACATCGTTGTTCGTGTAGACTGCGTGATCTCCGACGACGAATCGTCCTCCTCCTCTGCGGCCACCTCCTCCGACAAGTCCCGATCCCCTTTTTACTCTCTCTTCCGCTTCGTCTTCTCAGGCATCTTCAAGCCCTTCCAATCCTTCACCAAATTCCTGGGTCCAAAAAGATCAGTAGGCCCAGCTTCATCTTCATCCTCCCTCTCCATTGATGAGGATGATCTTGATCAGAATGGAGTGACCCATCATTCCCCAACTCAAGTTCTCAAGAATTTCAATGAAATTCGTCTACTCCGAATTGAACTACCCAGTGGGGAACTTGGAATCGACCAAGGTGTTCTGTTAAAATGGAGGGCTGATTTCGGTTCCACCCTCGATAATTGCGTGATTCTCGGTGCTTCCTCTGTGATTCGCCCCGGACCCAGTAAGATTTTACTCTCTGGAGAAACAAATAGAGATGATTTTCGCATGAACAATGGTGGAGGAAATGGAAATGGAAATGGAAACGATGATAATGGAAGCATACCCGAATCGTTTTACACAAATGGTGGATTGAAATTGCGAGTGGTTTGGACTATTAGCTCATTGATCGCAGCTTCGGCTAGACATTATCTGTTACAGCCAATTATAGGGGAGCATAAGACATTGGATAGCTTGGTTTTGACTGATGCTGATGGGCAAGGGGTGTTGTGTATGAACAGGGCACAACTGGAGGAGCTGAGAGTGAAGCCATTGTCGGCTTCTTCGGCCTCGAAGAGGACTTTGGTGCCGGCGTTGAATATGAGGCTGTGGTATGCACCCCATTTGGAGCTGCCCGATGGGACTGTGTTGAAGGGGGCGACTCTGGTGGCGATTAGGCCGAGTGAGCAGGCACAGGTGGCTGTGAAGAAGGAGGTGGGTTCTGATGGGTCTTGGGTTTCAGCTGGTTTTGAGGAGCCATTTGGGACCGCGGCGAGGATGTTGGTGAAGAGGAGGACTTATTGTCTTGAGATGAACTCATTCTGAGAGCCAATGCATAGATAAGCTGTTAAGGTAACCTTTTGTTCTTGTTCTCGTTTATTTCATGAAACTTTGC
Source organism: Ilex aquifolium (assembly GCA_951799425.1). Taxonomy (NCBI): domain Eukaryota; kingdom Viridiplantae; phylum Streptophyta; class Magnoliopsida; order Aquifoliales; family Aquifoliaceae; genus Ilex; species Ilex aquifolium. The sequence continues at coordinate 46,521,307 of OX637392.1, read as the reverse complement.
AACGATTATTGGCATTTATGTCTCGTTGTGTCTGTATGAATATATGTTAGATTGATATGCAGGTTGTGTGTTGTTTGCAATTGCATAAATTACTACAACTTATGTAACTGAAAGATGAGTTTCTGATTTATTTATTTTTTACGCATGTATATTAATGTTATTGTTAGTGCATTCCTCACTAACTAGTTCTTTTTGATGGGTTGCCCGCTCAATTTGTTGCTTTCTTTATAAATCTCTTATGTTTAATTGCCATAGCCCATTCAAATTATAATAGCTGAGCTTATTGACTACATGTTTTTTGTGTTGTTTCGAAGTTATTAAGGAGCTGCCTGTTGTATGTGTGGTTGGATGCTATTAGATTGTGTGCTTGTTAAATTGATTGAATGTTGTGTGGGGTTTGCAAGGATAGGCGGAGGTATATGCCGAAATGACTAGTTAGGGTGTAATGTCTGTCGTGTTTAATCGAATGTACATTGTGTTTAAAGTTGTGATTTGTGTTACCACCGATAGTTGCTCAAGTTATAATGGTTATACATATAGTGTTGCTGGATTCCGTGCCCTCTTCATTTCTAGTTTGTTCCCTAGCTTTAGATATGCTCTGCTGTCTCTTTGATGGATGAGTATTTCATTTTGAATTTTTGGTTCATTTGTTTTCTCTGAATCTATTCTACTGCTAATGGGACTTTCAGGGAAAACACAGCTTCTTAAGGAAAGGGGGATTCCTGTATTCTGAAGGCGGAGAAAAAATACAATTTTGTTTTGCAGCTGAATTTGAATGCAGTCTTGTTCTGAGCAGAACTTCCTACAAGAGCTAGAATGTCATCCTGTATCTGTAAATCACTTTCAGTGCTTTAACTAATGGATGATATGCATCTGCTTTCATTAATACGTGCTTTTAGAAGTCCCCACAATCTTTTAGATTGATGTTGTAAGAGCTTTGTGCCTTTGAGTTTGTAGTCATTTGTATCTCTTAGTCCTTGTCTCTATGTGAATATTGTAGGTATCAATATGTTTTGCTGATGTGATTTACCTTCAGGTCTGCTTTGCCTTTTGCACATCTTATTTGGCTTAGGAACTGGGTCTGATTATAAGGATCTTCTATTGTATTGATTGTTATTGAAGCACTTGACCAGATGATGTGGATCTATACGGAGAGATTAATTTAGTCTGGGAGATAAGATCTAGTTACAAAATGTCTGTACAAGAGGCATGTTTTTGGTAAACATTGGTGGAATGCTACAGTAGTCTGGGAGTTGTGATTGTGTCTGTCTGCTGTGTTATAAGAAGGTTATGGGGATGATGGTACTTAAGTCCAGAATGTTGTTTTGCACTGCAGGAATTAAGATCTGAATCTAAATATTATGCCGCCATTTTACCGATTGTGCAGGGCCTTAAGATCAACTACTTCAGCTGTCTTGGTAAATTCTATTGTCATTCTGATCCATGTAGGGGCTTATCTTTGTTATATAATGACCCGTCTTGCGATTCCTCGTTAAAACTCCTATGTTGTTTATGGTATATCGATTGCCCTTTTGTTTGCCTATTTATGTTTTGGATTGTTAGGAATGGTAATAATTTTGTCATAGCTTGAAGCCACTTTTATGGTTGTGAAATGTATGTGGCATGTCAGCGTTCGAGAAATTTGCTTATAGCAATTTTTGGAAAAAATACAGTGACCTGTCTTCTTATGGTAAAGCACTTGATTCTGATATACATTGCACAGATAATTGGTTGATGGCATGGTTTGTTGAGGTTTCATAATGGAAAGAAAGTGGTGTTTCTGGACCTTCTTTTAACTTGGGTATTTTGGATTGGTTTTGTTCATTTACTAGGCAAAGGTTTCTTGCTGTTGTCTGATTGTAGGTAAAAGTGCTCATTCTGAAGACTCTTTTGCATAGAGACAGACATTTTGTAGCTACTGATACACAGAATGCCTCATCTTTTCACAGAATCAAATTGATGGGGTTTAAAATGGTTCAAATGGTTCAGTTTGAGCTTTTAACCTGCTTAGCGAGTACAGATGGTATGAGATGTTTCAAAATGTTTTAGCTAATGTTTTGGAATTATAATTTCAATATTGTATTTTTGTTGTTATTAAGCTTACAAACTGTTTTATTCTTAAGCAAATTGAAGTGTTATATCGAAATGAAATTTTGATTCTTGAACGGAATGAAATTTTGATTCTGTTCATCCTAGTGACCTCTCCTTCCCAATTGTTTATATGATTTGGTGTTCTCTCTAATCCAGGTAAAAGCCTAAACATATCCAGGAAAGATAGTCCAATGAAAGTAATCTTTTTTAAGTGTCAGAACACTTAGTCTCGGCAGTTCATACCAAAATCTTATAAGCCCGTCCACTTGACAAAAATAGGTCGGTGGACTGTAAATGCCTCTGGTGAGTCTCTAGGCAGACAAGCCATGAGGTCATGTGGTCCATGAAGCATTTAAGAAACATTGTAATCAACTGTCAATGTCCCACACTAGTGGTAAAAACAATGTTATTTTTTCAAAATGTCTGGCAACTTGATCATATTGCGGAAAGATTGTAGTACCAAATATTATTCTACTTTTCCATACCATACCCAGAGGTACAGAGGGTTAGACTATAGGACTATATTTTACCAAAATCAACTTTTTAGTAATACGCTTCATACTTTGGTCAAAAAAAATTTAAATTATTTTTTTACCTATATTTAGGTATTACGTGATAAGTTTATGATCAAAAATCATTAACAATCTAGACGTTGTCTGTTTGAGAGACCAAATAGAAACTTATTCAATATTTCGGGAGTTAAAATGATGCAATTGAAATATTGGGGACCAAAATGAGACAAATCTCGTACTTTAAGGACCTCCAATGCAATTAACTATAATATCCAAATTATCATCATATCATTATGTATTTAAATCTTCAAATTATATCTAAGATCATTTTTAATGATCTAATTTTTTATGAAATTTTTTGATTGACTATATTACTCTTAAAAAATGTATGCATTGTTATAAGTTTTAATAAAACTTTCAAAAACTCCATTAATTTTATATTATTCATCTCATTTATAAAGATAACATTATGACTACATATGTATATTTTATTTTTCATCAAACTGTTTAACCCTTTCATTTTTAAGATAAAAATAATGTATATATAGTTTATATGATTCTTTAGTCACAGTAAACTTTTCAAATTGTGTTAAGATTTTATGTGAAAATAGATTGTAGTATATTTTTTAGGAAAACTTCTGATTTTTTTTTAAATTTTAATATACTTTATTATATGATGATGCCTAAAACAAACTTCAGACACGAGCTCAGAAAGTGAGCTCAGCTCGGGAGCTCAGGTAGTATACGCTGAGCTCATCCAGCCAATACCAGGGCTCCCAGCTGAAGACACGAACTGAGAAATGACAAGAGGGCAGCGAGACGACAACAGATACCTTCGTAATGGGAATTAAGCCGATCCAAGGCGTAAAACCAGTGACTAACCAAGATCCTCTCCTAAAACCAAGGAGAGGATCCCACGATAAAAGGGAAAGATCTCGCTGTTTGAAGTCAGCCATAGAAAGTTTAGGGAACTCCGAGATGATAGATGAAGATAGGGCACGATCCCTTTAATATAGGATGAGATTTCGAATTAGAGGTAAGCATGAGGCTATAAAAGGGAGGTGATAGAGCCACCAAGAGAGGATTGGACTGTAACGCATGGAACACTATCAATAAGAGAGAGAAAGGAGCTAGAGACTCCAATTTAGAGTGGATTAGCCGAGCTCAGGCCGGTGAACCACTATAATTCTGTCGTGTTATTATCCCTTTCCTTTTTCCCCAAAAGCCTTCGCCTGCATTATTAGACACGAGCCTTGCAGCTCAGATATCACATTAATCACCACACAGATCGTTCATACAGAATAATCCTGTTCCGTAGCTCATACGCGTAGATTTACACCATCAGTTTGGCGCCGTCTGTGGGAACGACTGTTCCTATTTACAAATAAGCTGATTTCTCAGTGACTGATGGTAACAACTCGAAATATGAACAGAAGTCAAACGAACTTACCACGAATGCAAGATCAGCAGGAAGCTACCAACGGCAGACAACCCGGGAACATCCAGGAGGCAAATTCCCCCATTAATAACGAGATGGAGGCCCTTCGCCTCGTCAACCAACGCTTGTTAAGGGAAAATGCAGAGCTATCAAAGCTCATACAACGCCCACAGGAGGCACGACCGGCCCAAGAAGGCCAGAATAATCCCCCTCATAGGGAACAACGACACTGGGACCCCCTTAGAGAGGTCAGCGAAGGAGGAGAAGACAGCCAGACCAGGGGGCATGTTCCTTACATACCCCCTAGGAATGGCCATAACGACGAAGTGCAAAGTCAGAACCATGAGGGTGAGAGGGACGATTTTCTCCCTTACCCGCAAGACAGGAGGGAACAACACTGGGAGCAACGCTTCAAAGATATCCAACAAGAGCTCAGCCACATGAAGGAGGCTGTAAAGAGCAAGGCTCCGGTTACAATGGACCTCTTGGTGCAACAAACCGAGTCCCCATTCACCACTGGAGTGCTGCACTTTCCTCTCCCACCAAAGTTCAGGATGCCACAAATAGAGGTCTTTGACGGAACAAAAGATCCCGTAGATCATCTCAACACTTACAAGAACCAGATGGAGCTGCATGGATACCTGGATCCTGTACGTTGCAGAGCTTTTGCCATCACACTGAAAGGCTCCGCCCTAGCCTGGTTTCACAGGCTCCCACCAGCCTCGATCTCATCCTTTAAAGAGCTCTCCATAGCTTTCGTATCTCACTTTATAGGAGCCCGAATATACAGAAAGCCGAGCTACCACCTACTGAACGTGAAACAGGGGCCCCAAGAAAACCTGAGGTCTTATGTCCAAAGGTTCAACTCGGAGACACTAAAAGTAGACGTTCCAGACGAAAAATTCGCCATAACTGCCTTTATTGCAGGGTTGGGAGTGCAATCAAAGGATCTAATGTTCTCCATATCGAAGAACCCTCAGGCAAGCATGGCTGAGGTGTTAGCCAAGGCAGAGAAGTATATAAATGGTGAAGAGGCACTCCTTTCCAAAGTAGGGGGTACATCCTCACGAAAGGAGAAGAAAAAAGAAGAAAAGAGAAGGGACAGGAGTCCCAGGAAGGAGAAAGGGCGAGAGAGGTCTCCAAGAAGGGACAGGGACCGCTCACCAAAGAGAAGAGGAAATGTCAGAGATCGCCTGGGCCCCATGCAGCCTGAGCTACAGCCCAGATACGGACCTCAGCGATTCACCCCACTCACTGCCGCTGTGTCACAAGTTCTGTATGAGGTCCAAAACGAGAAGTTCTTGAGATGGCCACCTCGGATGAAGGCAGATCCAGCCAAGAGAGACCCCACAAAGTACTACGATTACCACAGAGATCATGGTCACCACACTGATGACTACATTCAACTGAAAAAGGAAATCGAGTTCTTAATCCAGCGAGGTCAGTTGCGTCGCTTCGTAGCCCGTGACAACCAGAACCGAGCTCTCCCACCTCCACCACCGCAACAGCAGGCACCTGCACCACATCAGCAGCCTCTAGGTGAGATCAGAGTAATATCTGGAGAGTTCGCGGGAGGCGGAGAATCTAGATCAGCCAGGAAAGCACACCTCCGACGGATCAGAGCCGAAGAAGCTCTCGAAGTGCACACTGTATCCAAAGCACCACGCTTAGATACAGCTATCACTTTTTCAGATGCCGATTTGGAGGGATGCCAGTACCCTCATGATGATCCATTGGTAGTACGAGCTGTGGTGGCTAATAGAACCGTTCATCGGGTTCTGATCGATAATGGGAGCTCGGCAGATATCATTTTCGCACCTGCGTTCGACAAAATGGACATAGGAAGGGAGAGACTTGAACCTGTAAACACTCACTTGCTGGGATTCTCCGGAGAAAGGGTGCTCCCCCTGGGCTCGATCCAACTCGTGCTCACCCTAGGGGACCCACCTTGCCAAGCCACCACAACCGTGAAATTCCTAGTGGTCGATGCGCCCTCTGCGTACAACATTTTGCTTGGAAGGCCATCCCTTAATTCTATGAAGGCAATCCCATCTGCCTATCACTTGGTCGTCAAATTCCCGACAGAAAATGGAATCGGAGTAGTCAGAGGAGACCAGCGTGTAGCAAGAGAATGCTATATGGCTTCTGTAAAAAGGAAGGAGGTTGAGAATATCCAATTGGATGAACTCGACATGAGAGATGAAATAGAGACAAGACCAATGCCCTCAGAAGAGCTGGAACCAATCCAGCTTGACGGGAAGCCGGAACACCTCGTTTATGTGGGTTCCAGATTAAACGCTGAGCTCAAAGGTCTCCTCATCCGGTTCCTAAAGGAGAATATAGGAGTGTTTGCTTGGAAGCAGGAAGACATGGAAGGAATTGACCCTTCGGTTATTACCCATAAGCTAAGCGTGAATCCAACTTGCAAGCCCGTCAAACAGAAGAGGAAGAGTTTTGCCTCCGAAAGGCAAAGGGCAATTAATGAGGAGGTCATCAAACTCCTCCATGCTAAGGCCATCAGGGAAGTTGACTACCCTTCCTGGTTGGCGAATGTGGTTCTCGTCAAGAAAACCAATGGCAAATGGCGACTGTGCATCGACTTCACTGATCTCAACCGAGCATGCCCCAAAGATAGTTTTCCCCTACCTCGGATCGACCTAATATTAGATGCCACAGCCGGACACGAGCTGCTTAGCTTCATGGACGCCTTCTCAGGTTACAACCAGATTAGGATGGATCTCAATGACCAAGAGAAGACCTCCTTTGTAACTGAACAAGGAACATATTGCTATCAGGTCATGCCTTTTGGATTAAAGAACGCTGGAGCCACTTACCAGCGATTGGTGAATAGGATGTTCCAAAAACAAATAGGAGCATCCATGGAGGTCTACATCGATGACATGTTGGTAAAGTCACTAAAGGCAGAGCTCCACATCGCGCACCTAGCCGAGTCATTCCAGATCCTGAAGGAGTACAAAATGAAGCTCAACCCTACAAAATGCGCATTTGGGGTCTCGGCAGGAAAATTTCTAGGTTTTATAGTTAGCAGCCGAGGAATTGAAGCCAACCCGGAGAAGGTTAGGGCAATGGTGGAGATGCAATCACCATCCAACACAAGGGAGGTACAACGCTTGACAGGCAGGATAGCTGCTTTGAGCCGTTTTGTGTCTAGATCAAGTGATAAATGCCAGCCATTCTTTCAGATATTAAAAAAGGCGTTCCAGTGGGATGCCAAGTGCGAAGAAGCATTTAAAGCCCTGAAAAATTATATGAGCTCTCCTCCTGTTTTGGTGAGTCCATTAGAAGGGGAAGTTCTCACTCTCTACCTAGCAGTTTCAGATTTTTCAACAAGCGCGGCGCTGGTTAGGGAGCGAGACAGAGCTCAGCAACCAGTCTACTACTGTAGCAGAGCTCTGAGGGGGGCAGATGAGAGATATCCAAAGATGGAAAAGCTCGTTTTAGCGTTGGTGACAACAGCCAGAAGACTCAGGCCCTATTTTCAAGCTCATACTATCGAGGTTCCAACAGACCAGCCAATGAAGCAAGTGCTACATAAGCCAGAGTCCTCGGGGAGGTTGGTTAAATGGGCCATAGAGCTCAGTGAGTTTGATATCAGATATAAGCCAAGAACTGCCGTCAAAGGGCAAATTTTGGCGGATTTCATTGCAGAGTTCACAGCAGCAGCGCCTATGGAGACCACAGATTTAATACCAGACCTCCCCGTATGGAGGCTTTCAGTAGATGGAGCTGCCAATGCTCAGGGAAGCGGTGCAGGAATGATCTTGACCTCCCCAGAAGGAATAGATGTCGAGTATGCCCTTAGATTTGGGTTCAAGGCTTCAAATAACGAAGCAGAATATGAAGCTGTCATCGCTGGGCTCAATCTTGCTTATTCTATGGAAGCAGAGCAGCTGGAGATCTGCAGTGACTCTCAACTGGTGGTAAAACAGATAGGGGAGTCCTACGAAGCGAGAGGCGAAAAGATGGTTCTTTACCTCAGAAAGGTACGAGAATTAATAAAAAAATTTGTACAGGTTAAGATCAGACATGTGCCTAGAGCAGAGAATGCACGAGCAGATGCATTGGCAAGGTTAGCAACTGCCTCACAAGAAGATTTGGATAGGCTAATACCAGTGGAGCACCTTCCAGAGCCTTCAGTAAGTATCGAAGAAGAAGACATACTATCAATCGGAGCTCTGCCGAGCTGGATGGACCCCATCATCGGGTACCTGCAGAGTGGGATTCTGCCAAGCGATGCCAAGGAGGCTTCCAAGCTAAGGACCAAGTCAGCCAGATTTTCCTTGCTGCAAGGAAATCTGTACAAACAGGGGTTCTCAACGCCTCTCCTTAAGTGCGTGAGAGATGAAGATGCCAACTATATACTCAGAGAAGTACATGAAGGGATATGTGGCAATCACATAGGAGCTCGGGCCTTGGCAGGAAAAGTACTGAGACAAGGATATTATTGGCCAACCATGCTCAAAGATGCCACCGATTTAGTAAAAAAATGCAAGGTTTGCCAGGAACACGCCAATGTTTCCCACTGTCCACCCGAGCTGCTAACCTCGGTGGTAAGCCATGGCCCTTCCAACAGTGGGGTTTGGATATTCTTGGACCCCTTCCCACCGGTGTGGGACAATGCAAGTTTGCTATTATAGGGGTGGATTACTTCACCAAGTGGGCGGAGGTCGAACCTTTGGCAACAATCACTGAACAAAAAGTCCAAAACTTCGTTTGGAAGTCGATAGTTTGCAGATTTGGGGTTCCCAGAGCAGTCGTGTCTGACAATGGGAAGCAGTTTGACAACTCAAAGTTTAAGAGCTTTTGTGCTGAGCTTGGGATAAAGAACTATTTCTCAGCTCCTGCACATCCTCAATCCAATGGGCAAGCAGAGGTCACAATCAGAACCATAAAGACAGCTCTGAAGACTAAATTAGAAAACCTAAAAGGCAAGTGGGTGGAGTACATCCCTGAGGTATTGTGGGCCTACAGGACCACCGTCAGGTCAGCAACTCAGGAAACCCTCTTCGCTTTGGCCTTTGGGACCGAAGCAGTAGCCCCTGTTGAGGTGGGGCTCCAATCACCAAGGGTGGAATTTGCAGATGCCGAACACAATGATGAGTCTCTCTTATTAAACCTCGATCTCCTGGATGAAAAGAGAGAAAGAGCTCTACATCGTGTCCGACTTTACCAAAGGAAAACTGCAAGATACTACGACAGGAAGGTAAGGCACAAAAGTTTCAAGGCTGGAGACTTGGTACTTAGGAGGCTTCTGCTTGCAAGGAAGGATCCCACGCATGGGAAATTGGGACCCAACTGGGAAGGACCCTATATCGTATCAAGGGTAATCAGACCAGGGAACTATGAGTTGCAAACAGAGGAGGGGAAGGTCCTACCACACTCTTGGAATGCCGAACACCTTAAGAAGTTCTTTCAGTAAGTGTTACTTGTAGTAGAGCTGTTTTAATAAGAATAAGCGAGTCTTTTATTCACCCTTATATGGTTTCCAAAGTAAAGAAATGTGCAGTAAGCTCTACAGCTAACGATAAGCTTCTAAGCTTATAAAATACAAGATGAGCTCTTCAGCTCATAAATAAAAGATAAGCTTCTAAGCTTATAAAATACAAGATGAGCTCTTCAGCTCATAAATAAAAGATAAGCTTCTAAGCTTATAAAATACAAGATGAGCTCTTCAGCTCATAAATAAAAGATAAGCTTCTAAGCTTATAAAATACAAGATGAGCTCTTCAGCTCATAAATAAACGATAAGCTTCTAAGCTTATAAAATACAAGATGAGCTCTTCAGCTCATAAATAAACGATAAGCTTCTAAGCTTATAAAATACAAGATGAGCTCTTCAAGCTCATAAATAAACGATAAGCTTCTCAGCTTATAAAACACAAGACGAGCTCTTCAGCCCGTACACAAGCAACAAGCCTCTAAGCTCATAGAATTCAAAGCTGGTCTCTTCTTGGAGACACCAACAGTCTTTCCTCCACGACTAGTAGTCCTTGTGCACTGCCTACGTACTCGAAGACCCCAATATATTTGATACAGCAGGGATCAGCTACGAAATCAGTTGGGAATTGAGGTCAGTGCAAACATGATCTTCTGTTTTCCATCAATGTTCGTGGTTCGACCAGTGGAATCAGTCAGGAACTAAGGGCAGTGCAAACATGATCTTCTGTTTTCCATCCACGTTCGTGTTCTGAACACGAAGAGCGTGCTAAAATAACCTTACAGAGTTCGGAACGAGCCCGTTAGCTCATAAAGAATTGCATATTCAAAAATAAAAGATCTGGTATTCAGAGTATCCAACAGTACAAGTGTTCAGAAAAATATAAGGAAGGTCATAGCTTGGTATCACTCAAGTAAAGAAGAAAGTACAAGGGGGAAGAGCTCCTAGTCCTTCTTAAGCTGGGACTTCAGCTCAGCCACTTCCTCCTTCAGACGAGCATTCTCTTCCTTCAACTCGTCTCTTTCTTACTGAGCTTTATAAAGTGAATCAAGAAGCTTCTGACCTGCCGGGGAGAGGAAGATAGTGGACAGAGAGTCAGGGGAAAAAGAGTCATCTCTCCTACGCCTCTTTGAGCTCGCGCCAGTGTCCCCTTCCTTGTCGGAATCATCTTCCTCGTCAGAATCAGAAAAAGAAGTCCAGGAAGAGTAGGGAACGAAGGAGAACTCATACTCAGTAGCCTCGGCCCCAAGCAAGTAGAGGTTTGCACTTGTCATCAATTCAGAGTAAGTCCTAGACTCCACCAGTAGCATCTCGTCAATGGTCACCCTCTCTGGCACATCCACATCAGGTGGACCTGAGCAACAAGAATGTAATAAGAATATACCTTCAAGAAAAATACATACACAAGATAGCTTAGCTAAAACTTACTAATGCGAGAAAAGCTCTTCCAGGACCGAGGAATCCAAGCCTCACGACAACGATCCTCAGGAGACCGCCAAGACTCCCCGGAAGCAAAAAAGAAACGTTTAGACCATCCTTCAGGATTGGGGGGAAAGCCTAGAACCAAAGGGCGTAATTTAAAATTCCTCCAACGGAAGAAGATGAACAGGGGGCATCATCTTCCTCTATCTCGAAGAAGTACAGAAACTCGGAGACATAGGGGAACCTGCCAACGCCATGTAGGTGCCAGAACAGGAAGAAGCTCACCATAGTGGCCCATCCTCGTGGGGAAAGGCGAGAGGGGCATAGGCCATAGTAGGCAAGAACTCGCCCTATGGCAGGGTGAATGGGAAGGCGAAGTCCCATATCCATGACACCTTCGAAAAAGCAGACTTCCCCTCGAGGAAGATAGTTACAGGGCTCGTCCGGGGTAGGAACCCGCAAAGGCAAGTCAAGAAAAGGAAAGAACCGTTTCTTGATGATTTCCAGATCAGAAGAGTTTAAGTTCGAAGCTGACAAATAGCGGTGATGCCACTTCCATTCGATCCCGAAGGGAGTCCGTTCCTGGAACAGAGAAGAAGTAGGGGCAGCCATCAAAAGCACGATAAAAGCAGAGGATAACCACGAAAAACCAAGAAGAAACTCAGAAGTGTTTTGGGCAAAGGAGAAAGAAACCTAGCAGGTTAGAGGAAACTTAAAGAAGGCTGTAAGTTTTTAGGAAACCAAGAGACATGCGAAAGGAAATCGGCTGTCTTTTTGGTTTCTTAATTAATAAAGGCGGTTATGGTTATGGAAAACGGTTAAAAAAAAAAAAAGGCGGGAAAATGAATCAGCACAAGATCAACCCTCCTATCGCACTCAAAACGACCGAAGAAAGTTCTGACCCCACCAAAATATTCCTCATATTGGAGCTCAGCCCGGTTGGCAACATTGCACCTCAGAATGATCTCCCAAACCTGCGGCTCCTAGAGCCTTGCCCACATCAGAATGATAAAACTCCTGATGGGCTCCTCAATTCATCAAAAGAACTTAGCGACTCATGAAGTCCATAGTCTTGCGTGAAGAAGGGCTGAAGTACTTCTCAAAGCACAGAGGAAAAGTTCAGAAAAATAATGCAATGAAATTTGCCCCGAAGTTTGTTATTTATCTCAGAAAGGGTCTATTAAATGGGCCACGAAGCTCAGGAAGAACTTTTAAGTTCACAAGAAGAGCTATATAGCTCAGTGAGAATCCCTAAGTTTACAAACTCGAGCCATGTAGCTCAGAAGGAACTCGCCAGTTCACAATATCAAGCTCTGTTGCTCAGAATATAAAAGAAAAGGGAAGGGATCCCTGAGATACCAACTACCGAGCTCAAACTGCTCAGGAGAAGCCATTGAGCCCAACACCAAGTCTTTCATACTCTTCAGACCTAGTAATTTTTGCTTCAAGAAGTGCACAGCACCCCTCAAAGCAAAAGGGGGAGTACAAAGTACAAGGAAAGGAGAAAGGTCAGAAGAATAAAATTATGACAAAATCATCTGGCTTATGTCTCAAATCACAGCACATCACACATCACAGTTCAAAGCGAGATTCAGAAACTGCCCTATGAAGTTTGTATTCCAAAACACAAGTTCGAAGTACAAAGGAAAATAAAAGTTACATAAGCACAGAAAAAGCTCTAAGTGTCTAGAGAGGGAGTAATTGAAGGATCTCGTAGCTCGGTAGATGGGCCCTCAGCAACTGAAGCAAGGGAGGAGCTCCCAGAAATGCCTGGGGTCCCTGCCCCCGTTGATTCCGGATCTTGAGCAAGGGCCTCAGTCACCAAGTTAGCTGGAAACGACGTAGTAACAGGAACAGCAGGGTATGCAGTTGGGGGCTCAGGAATCACGACAAGAGCTCCAGAGGTCCCAGAGGCAGGAATGTCCTGACTCAAGGCTGGAGCTGGTGGGACCGAGGCATCCTCCTCACTATCAGAGCCAGACTCTTCCATTTCTTCCTCAGTGGGGATAGGGAAGTTGAAGTCAAGATCTGGGAAAGCTTTCATAGCCTTGCGCCTAAAGGCAAGCCATCCAGTAGCCCACAAAGTGGTGGCCTCATCTCTTAGCTCGGCAATCTCCTTATCCCTCTGATTAACCAAATTTTTCTGCTCCTCGAGCTCCTCGCAGAGCTTGCCGTTTGCCTCGTTGAGGGCGAGGTAATTTTGATTGGCCTGGCTAAGCTCTTTCTTGGCGTCAAAAGCCTCCTGGCTAGCCTTGGACCACGCCTCAACCTTAAGCTGCAGGTCCTCCTTAACTAGCCTTAGCTCATCCCGAGCTTTCTTTTCCCCCTCCTCAGCTCTGACTTTGACGGTTAATGTGTGTTTGAGGTCGGAGGCTTACTTCGTTGTTAGCTCTCTGAGGTTTTCCACCTGAGCCCTGAGGTTCTCATTTTCAAGGGATAATTCAGAAGCCCTAGCCTTGTACGTCTTCAGAGCCTTAAAGGAGCCCTCTTGAGACCGAACCCGGTGCAGCAGACCTTTCGCATGGAGGGCAGCCTGAGAATATAAAGTTCAATAAATTGCGCCAGACCACGAAATAAAAACAAGTAAAGGGGGGAAAGTGCTAGCACTTACAGCAGCTGCTCCCTGAAGAGCTGAAGAGATGGACTCCTCAAGGGGCATAGAAGCAGCCTTCAGGATATCAGACTCAGAAAAAATAGAAGAAAGAGCTCCTGCACCAAGATCCATGTTGTCGAAAAAAGAATCCTCGTCTTCTCCCTCAGATTTTCTCTCTTTCTCAACCATCTTCCCAGAAGCAGTGTATGAGAACTTTCTAGGTTGGATATCAGGGATCACTCCCAAAGCTTTCTCAACCTCAGAGGAGAAAGGGGAAGCCTGATCTCCCACTTGAGCAGACACCAACCTAGGATGGGCCACCGGAGGGGAAGGGGTAACGGCAATTTGAGGGGTGCCGGATGAGGAAGGCGGTGCCTTATTGGGAACCAGTTCTTCAGTAGCAGAGGGGGGTGAAGGCACCTCCAATCTGGGGATTTTAGCCCGGGTGTTTGGACCACTCCCAGAGCTGACCCGGGCCTTGCGCTTGCCAGATCTGCCTCCTTTCAACAGTTCCTCAACGTTAGCCTGAAGCTCCCCTGGAGTAGACTTCATGGTAGAAGGACCTGGAAGGTCTGAATAGAACAAGGAGTTGTAAAAAGAAGAGGAAGAGAAGGAAAGATAATGAAAAAGAAAGAGAAAGAAAGTGACAATGAAATTACCTTCTTCAGCCCCTAAAACAGATAATGGAATAGCTAGGGTCACCACAGGAGGACTCAGACCTAGCTCCACCAAATTTCGAGACTCAATCAGGTCGGCGTACCTCTCTGGCTTAATCTTCCCCAACTTCACTAGCACCTTCTTATCTTCAAGGCTGAGCTCAGGACGATCACCTGAAAAGAAGAAAGTGTGCAAATAAGAGAAAGGCAAGAGGCCTATAAGTTCCAGATCAGAGCTCAGTCGACTCAAGTGAAGACTCACCCAAGTTTTCTGGTTCTGTCCAAGCCGTAGGGATACCAAGAGTATCTGTTTTATCAGCAGGATTGTACTCCCAATTGGTACCCCCAATGTAAAAGAAATGTTTTTTCCACGCCTTGTGAGAAGAGGGGAGGTCAGTAATAATTTTCTTAACTTTAGTTCGCTTGGAAATATACAAAAAACCTTCAGCGGAGGTCAGTTTGACATTAAAGAGCTCCATAAGCAAAGAAATGCTAGGAACCCCGAGTTTACGCTTGTTAAAGATGATTAGGAGACCAACCATGATGCCATAGAAATTGGGAGAAATCTGGGAAGGGCATACATGGAAATGTTGCAGAACAGCCTTGATAAAGGGATGCAGAGGAAAGCGAAGACCGTTCTCAAAGGCGGCAAGAAAGAAGCAGACCCTATTGCGTACTTGCTCTACATAGTAGATGGATTTATCTGGACACCAGGGTTCAACCCCAGGAGGAAAACTGTATCGAACCTTATAAGCTTTCATTAACCCAGGGGCCTCTCTACTGTAGCCCACAGACTCGGCATGCCTGAAGGCAGACCCCAAATATGAGGTCTTTTCTTCAACCCCGACTCCACTCACCTTAACCTTGCCTTTATCAGGTCTGGGGGGGCATGGGATAAGAGGTAGAGGGAGGTTCCTCGGTGCCAGCCTCGGCCTCTCCAGCCTCCACACCAGGAAAGTTATCAATCTCATCGCCAACATCCCCCAAATCGGTGTCCTCAGATCGATCCCCTAATAGGGAAACAGAGGAACGAGTAGCACCAGAAGAAACAGACATATTTGGGCAAGAAAATGGAAGATTAAAGGAACGGTATAGAGGAGGAACACTACTCAAACTTTCCCTAATAACCCTAGGGTCAGCACAGTAACTCCCAACAGCGAGTATGTGCACGATGGAACTCCAGTCCACGAAATGGGGAAGGGGAGACAGACAACAATCACGAGACCAGAAATAGAAGAACCTATGGGCCCAAAAACGCAGCAACCACCTAGAACACAGAGGGTCCAGAGTTGGAAAAGTCTAAAAAATGATAGGGAAAGCGTACCTAGAGGGGGAAGAGCAGCGAACAACAAATCCGGAACCGAATCAAGAGGGGAAGCACTGCGAAGCCTTCGAATCAAACACAGAAATGCCGATTTTGGGCAAGAATCAGAGAGCTTCAAGACTGGGGCTCAAGAATTCACAGAGGCAAGGAATTCGGAGAAACAGAGGAGAAGATGAACAGTGCAAAGAAACGGTTCAGGTAGCCGTTTTGGGTATTTAAAGCTTGAAAGAATTGGGCTGAGACGCGCGCGGGAATCGAGGAGAGTCATGATTGCTGCAAACCGTCAAAAATCTCCAGCCACGTGAGAAGCCGAGGGAGACCACGTGCAGATCTAGCTCGGATTGAGAAACAGTTCAGCCCTTACCTAAGCTAACTTAGAGCAAGAGTTGAGGGGCAACTGATGATGCCTAAAACAAACTTCAGACACGAGCTCAGAAAGTGAGCTCAGCTCGGGAGCTCAGGTAGTATACGCTGAGCTCATCCAGCCAATACCAGGGCTCCCAGCTGAAGACACGAACTGAGAAATGACAAGAGGGCAGCGAGACGACAACAGATACCTTCGTAATGGGAATTAAGCCGATCCAAGGCGTAAAACCAGTGACTAACCAAGATCCTCTCCTAAAACCAAGGAGAGGATCCCACGATAAAAGGGAAAAATCTCGCTGTTTGAAGCCAGCCATAGAAAGTTTAGGGAACTCCGAGATGATAGATGAAGATAGGGCACGATCCCTTTAATATAGGATGAGATTTCGAATTAGAGGTAAGCATGAGTCTATAAAAGGGAGGTGATAGAGCCACCAAGAGAGGATTGGATTGTAATGCATGGAACACTATCAATAAGTGAGAGAAAGGAGCTAGAGACTCCAATTTAGAGTGGATTAGCCGAGCTCAGGCAGGTGAACCACTATAATTCTGTCGTGTTATTATCCCTTTCCTTTTTCCCCAAAAGCCTTCGCCTGCATTATTAGACACGAGCCTTGCAGCTCAGATATCACATTAATCACCACACAGATCGTTCATACAGAATAATCCTGTTCCGTAGCTCATACGCGTAGATTTACACCATCATTATATATTATAACATAATTTTGAAGCATCACAAAAAAATTTCAATTACTTAATTCTAGAAAAAAAATAGAACTTTAATCATTTTTTTTTTATCCTTTTTCTTGAAGTTAGAAAAACAAATCTTGAGAATATACAAAGTTTTCAAAAATTCTATAGTAGAGTATGAGCGATGCAAAAATAAGTTTAGTAAATTTAAGATGATATTTAATTCAAGTACACATATACTAAATATTAATTTATTAATTTTTGTCTAAAAAAATTATTTACATGCAACACGTGTAGTGCATTGCTAGTGTAAATAAAAGGTAATTTATAGGTTAAACGCTAAATCTAAACGATATAAACTGTTATTCTGTTTTATGATAAGAACTCTTCCATCTAGTAGTATACATTGTTTCATATGAGAATCATTTTTTCCATATGCTTACAGACGATTACTCGTAGCTTGGACTCATTAGTGTCGATCTCAACTTTTTGGAAATCCTATTTGACTGAGTCCAAATCTAACCGGGTCAGGTCTAATAAATCAAGTAAACCCAAATCAGTTAAAGGACAAGTCAAGCCCAGTTCGAGAATTCGACACAGCCCAAATTCGAAGGAGTCCAAGAAGAATTAGAACATGTGGGGAGCAATTATCGGGATATTTACTCTCGAAGATTAAGACAACATTTTATGGCAATTACCTTTTGTAGCCACCCGGAGAATTAGTACCTTTGCCCTCAAGTCATCGCCTTAACCAAGGCTATGTGCCTATAAATTGTAAGTCCTCTCTACATGAGAGAACACATTGAGCTCTACATCTATACATCTCTACACACACATAGCTTTTCTCTCTCCTAACTATTGTACATCTCCCAGAGCTAACCATTGTTCTCTCTCCCATTTACCTTACTTCATCAATAAAGACCTCCCCGACCACCGTTGCCATTTTTCAAAGTGGAGTAGGTCACCTGGAACGAACCACTATATATATGTGTGTGTTGACTCAATATTTACATTACTATAATTGATTGTTTTATTAATTGTTCATTAATTACATCCTGCCACACACTCGACTATTGATCTTACACGATATTATTTTGTGCATCATCACCATTGAGTCATAATTTTTACATGAGTAAATTGTAACTTTTTTAATTTCTTTTGGTGATAATATTGAAGGAGGTACCATACTCTTCTGATATCGCTTATCCCTTTTGGTTAATTAAGTAGGTTCATTGAATATTCGAATCCGCTATGCCATTAATTTTTAGGGTAATACTTCCAAATCTTAAATTTGGATTCCAAAATGAATAGGGACTTTAACAACCAAAAGAAGAAAAAGAGAGAAAAACACAATCTAAAAGGGAATGAAAATTTTTGCAATCTAGAATTTATCATTTTCCAGCCTTACAAAGCCTTTCATGGTAGTGTAAAGATTATTTCACCAAGAAAAATATACCCAAAGCAATCAAACTCAATCACGCAACCCAGAGCAATAGACAAAGATCTGTACTACTATAAAATGTCAAGAAACAAGAAAAAAATTTTAATTCCTATTTTGTCCTTGAACAAACTTATAAAGACGACTATGCCTTTAACATTATCCAATACACATTGGATATGTCATGTCATGCAACTGATCCAGCGTTGAGACGGTGTCGCTTCATCTTCCGGTCACCGTTTGGTTAATCCACCTTAAAAGCTTCTTGCCTTCTTCAACATCCATAACTCAGCACTTTGACTGAATTTTTTCCTCTATCATTTTGCTTGGATTTTTTCTTTCTTTTCCGAGAATAGTATATAACAGAATGGACAAAAACTAGGGAGAGATGCATGTTCTCTAAGAACTTGCTGCCCCTAGCGATTGGCATGGTGGCCCTCACGCCTAGGTACTTCACTGTACCAGATATGTCTAGTGTGGCTACCTTCGTTTCACAGTCGATCATCTGATTTTGCTAGCTCTCCGCTCTTCTTCATCGTCATCCCGACTAACATTTGAATTATATGCTTCCTCCACTCGATGTATGCAATGTTGGAAATCAAACCAACCCTAGCTATTTAATTATTTATTAGTAAAAGTTTCCATAACCAGTTGATCAAGCTATTACGTAAATTCTATGATGGAGTCCTTCAACAATTTGAGTTGTGGGGTGAGGTTGTGTAAGAGGTAGAATATTGCAAAGAGAAAGTCAATAAGATTATGACGCATATGCATTTACAAGGTTGCAATGTTTTGTGAGAGGTCTACAAGAGCTAAATTCATGGTGTTGTTCAAAGATGCAATTAAATTAGTGTTTACATGCCTCTATTCTTTTTGAGGTGGGACTTAAGTTTGTCTTACTTGGTTTCTTCAATTCTCAAGGAAGTAAATACAAAATTTTTCTTATACTCATTAGAGATATCAAAGAACTATTAGAAATTGGAGTTATGGATTGTTAACAACCAAGTTAGTTATATAAGGTGGCCATCTATGAGAAATTAGTAGTTTTCATTGTCCAAGTATTTAGCATGCATGAGTATGATTACACAGTAGTGGAATAGTGTAACTATCTCTTTTTCCTCAGATAAATCAATACACACATCATTAAAACTTGTGATAAGGAAGTGCAAAAGTTTTGGTAAATCTTTGTTGCGACATATGTTAATGGTTGTATGGTTATTTGCTTGACTTTGGTTCTTTCACCTTTTCATCAATATAACCAAATATTTTCTCTAATATAGTTAATGAGTATTGTGATCTGCTATTTTTCCCCCGCCCAATTGGGAAAAAAATATAGAAAAAGCAAAAAATGCTTAAGCAAGTCAAATATAAAGTTCAAGGAAATAGTGTTTATGAATGTAGATCGCTATTCATCACTTGTCATTAAGAATGCTTTTTGACATATTTACATATATTTTCTTTTGTCATGGAGAACACCAAGGTCACATTTTTTTTCATTCTTGTTTTATATAGATTAGAAAAAAAATATTTGTAATTTTTATAGCAATAATATACAATATTTAATACTTAAAATGATTCACGTGCAACACACATGTACAACTACTAGTTTAGAAAAAAATCAAAAAAAAAAAAAATATGCAATAACCCAGATCGCATCCAATGTACATCACACTCCATCACTGCTAAATATGCTCCAACTATTGATGCAAACTTAGGTGGTGTTTGATAAAACTGAAAACTGAAGTCTGAAAGCTGAAATCTAAAAACTGAAAGTTGAATGCTAAATTTGTGAACTGTTTGGTATTTACTGAAATTTAAGTACTGAATTGAACTAAACTGTTTAATAACTATACAGAGCTGACGTCTGAAAATATATTAATTTTCAGTTTTACCCTTCCACTCTTTAATTTGAAAATATTTATAAAATATATCATAACATAAATCATAATCACTATTATTATATTGTAGTCTACATTTAACAAATATTTGATCAAAATAAATAAATAAATAACATCTGAATAACACAATAAATGAACAATAACAAATTGAATAACATAATAAGTGAACAATAACATCTGATAAAAAAAAATAACAATAACTAATGAATAATCAAATAATATTGAAAAAATACAATAAATTAGATTTCATTAACAATATGGGTGTGTGTGTGTGTGTGTGCAGTGTGTGCAGTGCGTGCGTTTGTGTGTGTAATTATAATTATGTATGTACATTTTTGTTACAAAAGACATAGGAAAGAAAAAAAAAAAAAAAGATCGACAAGGAGAATATATAGGTTAGGGGTTTTGAAGAGAAGACTAATTATAGTTTTAATAGGATTGTAAAATATTTCGGGGTATAATTGTCATATTGTAAATATTATTAAAGGTGATTTTGCTGAGCGCTTTTAGCTTTCAGAATTAAGTAAGAGATATCCTATTTAATATTGTAGATTATTTTCAAAGAGCACTTAACATATTAAGAGAGTTTAAATTTTGGTTATCAAACGAGCTTAATTAATAAGTGCTGAATATATTCATTTTAAATGCTGAATTTAAGTTAACAAACACACCCTTAGTCTTTTTTTATTACCTGCTACATATGTTTCACCAATTGAATGTCAAATTCATTTATTTTTTCAATTTCTTAGCAGCCAAGTATTGACAGTCATAGTAACACTCAATTACACCAAATCATAGCTAACAATACATCAGTTCTGAACAAAAAATAAACAAATTGTCAAGCAATATCGTGAAAATTTGATTCCCAATACCACATGCACTACAAAAGTCAAATCTAAAATGCCAAACTACATTGAAATAGTATCGTTGCATAATTAAAAATGCAATTATGCTGGTGGGTGTGTCCCTAACAAAGATCACAAAAAGATTGAATGTAAGTAAAAAGAATCCATTTGAGTCATATAAAAAAAAAAAAAAAAAAAAACAGATGAACTATGTCTTAATGTAAAAAGGCCAATGACCTATATCAAAATCATGCTACTTATTCTGTATATGTAATTGAGAGAGATAAGGATAAAACCACTGCAAAGGAGACACATTAGGTATACAAGAATCAAAAAGAAGCTCCTAAACTTCATTATCTTTATATCATGCAAAGTAACCATATCATTGTTCAACCAAGTTTCCAATTTAAAATCATAAAACCATTTAAATGACTTTAATACAAACAAATAGAATTGCAATGTCAGCAAAAAAAATTACTGCTAGA
This sequence comes from Ilex aquifolium, assembly GCA_951799425.1. Taxonomy (NCBI): domain Eukaryota; kingdom Viridiplantae; phylum Streptophyta; class Magnoliopsida; order Aquifoliales; family Aquifoliaceae; genus Ilex; species Ilex aquifolium. The sequence continues at coordinate 46,500,094 of OX637392.1, read as the reverse complement.
TCAATAACCCAATTCATCATATACCCTAAAATTATCGGAATCCAACAACTTTTTACCAATCAACAAACATACAATAGGAATAGCGACAACCAATGCAACTTGAAAGTACCAAATCCATAGAATTGCAATAGAAACTTGAAATTTCCGCTAGATCAAGCAAGGCCATGGCTTACCCCATTTGTAAATCCATTCAAATATAATATGTATCTAGATGATGTAATTGTCATATTAGCAAATATGCAAATTCTCAATATTATTTAAAGTTCAGATAATATATATTGGAATGAAGTGAAGCGTGCTGTCACCTTTATGTTTGGATTTTGGAACTCAACCATGCTCATAAACGTAAGCTCGGATAACAATTTTATATCAAAGAAAATAATCATGATGAACATAATCAAAAAGCATAAACTTTATCAAGTTGTTGTTTAGAGCAAGCGACATGACATACATAAAAAAACTCTGAAATCTATGACCCCTACAGCTGAAATAGATACCTCCGAAATATCATTATGTCTTGGGATATGAACGGTGCATCCCATCAGATGGGTTGGCACTGAGAGATGGATAATCTATACTACTCTAAAAAGTCAGTATACCTGAAAAACATTTTATTTCTATTTTTACCCTTAAACATTACAAATATGTCAGGCTTATCCTCCAGATTTAATACAATAATAAACCTAAATCACTTCAACCCAAAATCTTCCCTATTCTCAGCCGTTACCCTCTCTCCACCCTATTTTTCAGTCATCTCTCTCACTCTTGCTCTCCCCTGTTTGTCCATAATTCGGCGCACTACACATCTGTCTCTCTCCCTTGTTTACTCTCTCTCTCTCTCTCTCTCTCTCTCTCTCTCTCTCTCTCTCTCTCTCTTCTCTCTTTTATTCACAAATTGGCCGAGAACAAACAGTCATCCGCCCTTCTCTTCATCTTCCCCCTCTCTGTCTGTCTCTAGAGGTTCCAAGATTTCAGCTTATATTGATGAGTTTTTCTTCATCCGGATTTTTTGGGGGTAGGAGTTGCCTGTATTTTTGGATTTGTGGACTTTCTTCCTTTCTTGTGGGTATTGTAAGTTTTTTGTTTACCTTGGATTGAATTATGTTCACATGCTCTCTTATTGAATCCAAGCTTTAGATCATTTTAAGTTCTTGGGTATTCTTGCTTTTTTTTTTTTTGGTTTTTCGATATTGACTGTTTGTTTCAAATGGCCTTAATCTTTTCTCTGAGGTTTCATATTTTCTGATTGACGGACAATGGTATTTTTCTGTTGCAGGCATGGAGAACCATTCTGTGACATGCACTAGATGAGATTGATCTGGGTATAGGGTTGTAGCGACTGTTTTTCATTTCGGTGATCATAGGTCTGCCAATTACGGGATTTCTGATACGGGTACACGTGTATATATATGTTCTCTATTTATTCTATCTTTGTATCTGGCTTGCTTTGTATTCCTTTTTCATTATTCCTAAGTTTCATGGATTTATTTGACTGAATTTTGTGGGATTTAGTACGAGTTTGGTATCGTTCTCTATTTTGGAGTGCGGATTATGTTTGTTGCCACCATCGTGGTGTTCTATCACCTCTCTCAACCTTTCAATTCTCTCAAATTCTACCAAAGCACACCGAGATTTAACCTTCCATTGCCCAAGAACAGTGGCACCCATCAAAGATTCGAGCAACGCTTGCTTCGTCAGGTTCTCGATTGGAGTTCAGCGTCAAGAAGGTAATCACTGAAAATTCAGCATGGTAATGCTTGGCTTCTTTGTGGGCGATTATTGAAGTAAATTGCTGATTTATTTTATGAATTGTTAATTTTTTAAAGATTTGTCACTTTATCCATGTTAGTCTGTGTTTGGTATGATTTATCCAGGGTTGTGAATTTTTCATACAGTAGACATGTTTATCAAAATCTTACTTGATGGTGTGACTGAAGAAGAAGTCATACAGTGGTACTCTATCGCCGCCCTTCTCTCAGGTTACATCTACATATGATATATTTGTATTTCTTTATTAATCGCTGCAATTATTATTTTTTTTCTTTTAGATAGATGTTGACATTTTTACATATTTGTTTTAGAACTACTGGTTGCTATTGGTTGGGTGTAGATCAAATGAATTACTTTCGTATGTGGCTTTATTACACTTTCATTACTTGAAGATATCTACTTTGAGGTTGTTATTTCCATGATCAAATTTGTTGTAAATTGTATATGCATACATATTTGGCATTGATCAATGATTGAATCAGATGTCAAAAGGAAGTGCTTTAAACTTTCATGAGTGTTAGTTAATAAAGTGTGACCATTATAGGAACACCAAGAAAAATTTCTGAATAATTACTAAACTAGCTATTAAAATAAGAAAATATGATGCTTTGTTCATTAATTGCGAGTCTGGGGTCATAAAGATCAATTGGAACCCATGACTCCCACCGAAAATCAGTGGCTTACTGAAAAAAGGGGAACTCTTATGAGGGTTTTCGGGTTTCATCTTAAGTGAACTAAATTAACAGCCCATGGATAACATGGTGCGAGTTTACTACGTATCCCGCAAAAGAAGGGGAAAAACATGAGTTTTTTTTTTCTAATTCAATTATGGTTGTAAGCTGAAAAAAAGAAGAAAACCATTTGTATGGACTATACTGAATCCCAAAAAGCACTTGAAATCTTATGAAATCACTCAAACAATTGTAACAAGGGGCATTAGGATAGGGGGTGATAACTTCCTTATACTACTAAGCCCAACAAAGTGAGAGTTGAGTAAGTAGAAAATGGAGTATGTAACGACTAACAATGATTTCAAATTTCTCTCCTTATCCCAAACTGTTATGACAGTGCAAATCTATGACGTCACATAAGAATACGTATTAGTTTTAAGGGAATGGAGATGCTTAGACACATGGTAAACAATGAAGTGCCTGAGTGAAAATACACCTCAAAGGCATTCCTGGTTGATTGTTTAGAGTTGTTGACATAAACCTCTATCATTTGTGAGAACTTTGACAAATTTTGGAATAGTGTTTAGGCTCTTAGGTTTCTAGAAGTTGATGTTAGTGTCAAACTCCTATACTTTTGTAACTTTTTCTTTACATTGTGTTACTGCTGAGAAATGATTGAGGAGAAGGGAAAAAGAATCTTGCCATCACTGTTGAATGGTCTATGAGGTGATGTTGTATGGAGTATGGACACTTGGGCTTTATTGCCTTTTAAACTTAAATGACATAAAATTTGATTGAGGGTAAGCCCCTTGTGTTTTGGAAACCCTTAACGAGTAACATTAACTAACGAGGATCACAAATCAAATGAGGGCCAAGGAGATGATCACGTGTCAATGCATTTGTGCGTGACACAATCAGAGACACTCGAGTCACTTATCTATTATTGGGGCAGGTGATAGATAATCATAAGCAAACAATACCAAAATTAGGAACTGGATGCTATGTAGTTTCATACAAATTGCTTGCAACATTGAAACCTCCCCTTTTATTTCAAAGAACTTCATTTTTGACTCCTACACTCTTTTACACATAATTCTGACCACCATTTAACTTGGTAATTTATAGAATTGAACCCAAAAGGTTTAAAACCAAATTATCATTTCAAAACAGACCCCGAGCCTTAGAAAGTTTCTGAAATTTTAAAACAATCCCAAAAAGTTTCGATTATGTTTCCAAATGTTATGGTTTAGGATACAACACCAAATAGTTTCTGATTGTGTATTTTTGTTGTGTATATTCTGTCGTTACGCACTCTTCCATGGACTTGTTTGGATGCCCTTGTCTATAATGCGGGCTTGAATTTGCTACAATTGAGAGCAAAATATGTTCCTATCTTTGTTCTATTCTCAAACAGAGCTGCTTTTGATCTCTGTTAAGCTTTGTTTCAGGAATTCACTTAGAGCTGCCTCACTTCGACAACTTTCCAATGAGTTCTCGGTTCTAAATGTATTTGTAGTACATTTTAAAAATTTTAAATAGTGTCCATCCTTTCTATTTGAAAGAAATTCTAACTAGGTTTGACCGTTTAAGAGATATAATGCAAGAATTTTCAAGTGGTATCAACTCTCTTTTTTCGGCTTCATATCCTTAAGTTGACTGTAATTATCATATATGAAAAGTTTCAAGTTTGATATTTTATTGGGCACATGTCAAACTTAAATCATTTACTGATTCGATGTTTATTAATATTGTGAATTTTGGAAAAATGGTCTACTCTGCAAATATCTAATATTTTATACTCAAATAGTTCACGTGCAAGTAAACTTGGTATTTTAACCTGCAACCTCATTCCATATGTATAAATGGCACTGGGTATGTATAAGCTTTGGATACAAAACCAAAACCCAAAGTAGATTGACTTAGAAATCCTTGAGGACAAGAGAAAGATCAAGATCATGTAGTAGAGTATGAACCTAAATAGATACCATTAACATGTACGGTGCGTATCTATGTGTCGTGACATTGAAAGCCTCAAAAGAGCATGACCAATACAGGTATCCTAAAGAGTAGAGAAAGAAGATCATATAGGAAATTGTTAAAATGTTAATACATGTCTGTTTATTGAGTTCCTTGAATGATATTGATACAATGGCAAGTCCGTTTGTGAATTTTTCTTTTAAATTAAGTGGAAAGCATTCCTTCAGTCTTTGTCAATGGTTGATTATGTGGGTGGAAGCCCATCCTATACTCAAGCACAAGCATGTTGAAAACTCAGTTATTATGCCAACGTTTAAGCAATTCATATGCATAAATTTTAAGTTGGGTAACAAAATCTAATTGTCCACATACCACTCTTATTTAAAATGTTAATACATGTCCGTGTATTGAGTTCCTTGAATGATATTGATACAATATTGTCTATTTGTGATTTATCAGGGAATGTCAACTTCTATTTCTTAAAAGTAATGGAGGATATAAGTATGACTATTCAATGACTCTTTGTCTTGCTGAAGTTTCCAAGGGACTTCTTGCTACTAATTTTATAAACTTTTCTGGTTACATGCAAAGCGTGATATAATATTTTGCAGCCAAGATTTTTTATTAGAAGTCCATTTTGGCTATATAATGTTTTATGCAAAAGTAGCAGTCGAAATTTATTGTCAATTGGAATTTTATATCACAAATACATTATATCCATGGTTGTCTTGTGTTATACTGTGAATTAATTATCTCTCTCATTCTTTTAGAGAGTCGATTATATTTCTTATACAAGCGCCTTTTTTTTGTTTTGGCTCATTATGTTTTGGTAGTCCCACCTGTCAGGTGCATGTATTTTGGTTGTAATATTTTATTCTTACAACGGTTCACGTGCAACGCACGTGTGCACCAACTAGTTTTTTAAAAAGGAAATTCACATATTTTCTAGATAGCAAAATTAAAAACTCAATTCTTAAAACCACCTAGAATTTAAAACTCATGGGTTATGTATGTCAAAGTTAAAAATTGAGCTTGTATATTTCTTCTGAGGCAAACCAACAAGCAGTTTGAAATCATACTGCAAAACCCATAAAAGAATTAGAGAGAGGGAGGGAGGTGACGGGGCAGTGGTTGTGTGTAAGTGTGTGTGAGAGGTTGCAGAGGTTGGGATAGAGGGCAAGAAAGGGAGTCGTGTGTGGCTGTGTGTGGTGGCGATGGCTGGGGTTGCTGATTTGAGCATGAGTGATGATGGCAACTGGTAAAGAGAGATTACATACCAGGATGGTGCTATGGTGATGGCGCTGTGGCAAGTTTCAGGTGTGAATGAAAATTTGCACTTTTTAAAATCCAGAAAACATACGGGATTCTAGGATTCGATTCGCAAAGACTTATTTGCATATCTATTCCGGTTTTGACTTGTCGTCTACTTTCAGGAACTAAGGAGCAGAGATCATGTGTTCTTTTTTATTTACCATGCTTCTTGCCAGTACAGTAAGTCTTGCTTCCTAGTAGAGAGAGAGAGAGATGAATACGTATGGTGGGGGTTTGCTGGTGCTGCCAGGTTGGCAAATTAATGAAATGTATTGTATTTGGGTGGAAGTGTAGAGAAGGTCAGATAGAGTGAGAGACCCAAAGAGACCATATGGGAGGTTGAGATAAATCTTTTCAGAGTCCTAGAACGAGAAGAAGTTTGTTGAAAATGTTGGGCAAAAAAATATTTTGGAGGAGTTTTGATTGTTGAATCAATAATTTTCGTACGATCTCAGTCGCGAAAAGCTCAAGTCTGTGCATTTAAAAGAGATATGAGATACAGATAGAGAGAGAAATTTATATGAGAGTGTGTTTAAAATGTCTAAGAGATAGGAGATAGAGAGTTATATGAAAGATGAAAGTCTTAGAATTACGTCTAATTAGGATCGTCGGATCAATAATCCTCAAATGATCTGAGCCGCGAAAAACTCAAGACAAACAATCTAGCTCCCTTATTATATAGATGTTCCCCATATTATGCATTATTTCCTCCAAGTCAATAGCATCGTGTTTTCATAGAAAAATAATTACATATTTTACCTTCCTAGATTTTGGGTCTAAAGCACTATGCATCAACTTTGTACTTTTAATTAATCTTCCCTAAAACATACTGACGTAAATCTGCTACATCCTTAAGAACTGATAGAATAATTTTTCATTCATTATCTTTCGAGAACCTTAGCACAACATTAATAATATCTTGACAAATATCTGATAAAGTAAACTCAATATCCACTACATCTTAACTCACTTCTAACTCAAAAAGGTTGAAATTGTTAATGTCTTTCTCTGCGACAATCTGAATTAGCATTGGAAATATGACTTCACTTCAATACCGTCCCATTATTTTTTGGTATGATACCGAAAAAGTAAATGCTACGTCTACTTGCCATATGTACATTAAAAACTCAAATACTCACAACCGGTTTCACCGGTATATGAAAAAGTAAAGGCTATGTCTACTTGCCATATGTACATAAAAAAACTCAAATACTCATAACCGGTTTCACCGGTATATAATTTAAAGAACAAGAACTCATAATAGAAATTAAAATTAGTTTTAAAAAATAATAATTATTTGTCGCAAATTGTTATTTAAAATAGAAGATATGATATGCATACAAACATAAGGAAAAACTTATAATATTTGGGTTGGATTGGGTGAATTTATGGATTACATTAATAGAATTTATCATTTTTTGGGCGATATTAGCACAGTGATATTATCACCTTTTTTGGTGAGATTACCAATTTTGGGTGAGGTTAAAAATATTACCAGAGTGAGGTTACAATTTTTTTGGGTAAGGTTAGCATTTTTTGGGGTAAGTTCACTGTTTTAGGGAAAATTAGGGATAAGTTCACCACCTTTTGGGTGCAAAGTTACCACCTTTATGTTAGATTACCACTTTTTGGGAGTAAGGTTATCACTGTGGGGCTAAGGTGGTGTTTGATAAAATTGAAAGTTGAACACTAAAAACTAAATGCATGAACTTTTTAATTCGTAGATTTTGGTGTCAACTGAAATGTAAGTGTTGAATTGAATCAAACTGTTTGATAAATATAAGAAGTTGAAGTTTGAAAATTATTATTATTCTAATTTTTCCTTTCTTTTTAATCATTTCTCCGCAACTACCTTATTCCTACCACCACAATTACAATGGTGGTGGTGGTGGTGGCAGCAACACAAGGGTGGCGGTGGTGGTGGTAGTAGTACTGGCGGTGATAGTAGTGGTGGTGGTGGCATAATGGTGCTGGTGGCGGCGACACAATAGTGGTGGTGGTGGTGGTGGTAATGTTTGTGATGGTGGAGGTGGATGATTGGTATTGAAAAGTTAAGAGTATAAAATGTATTGAGAGTATATTTGTCCATTGTGAGGAATTGATAAAATCCTTTTTGACTAAGATTTTTAGTATTAAGTGATAAGTAAGTGGTTTGCTACTTAAAAGTTTAGCCTATTTTTAAGAAGTGCTTAAAATATTAAGTGATATGAGTTTTAGGTTATCAAACGGATTTAATTCATTAAATGCTTAAAATATTAAGTTTCAAAGCTTAAATGGTGTTATTAAACAATCCCCAAGTTAGAACTTTTTCGGTAAGGTTAGCAATTTTTGGGGTAAGGTTACCACTTGCTAGGGTACGTTATAATTTTTTAAGGGTAAGGTTACCACTTTTTGGAAGTAAGGAACCAATCTTTTAGGCTAAATTACAACTTTTTGGATAAGTTCACCACCTTTTGGGGGTAAGTTACCAATTTTTAGATTAGGTTACTATTTTTTGGGCTAAGGTTCCCACTTTTTGGAAGTACATTACCACTTTTTAGGGATAAAGTTACACTTTTTGGGTAAGGAACCACTTAGGTAAATTACAACATTTTGGATAAGTTCACCACCTTTTAGATGAGTACCTACCTTTTGGGTGTGAAGTTAACCACGGGTACGTTACCACTAAAGAGATTACTATTTTTTTGGGCAAGTTTACCATTTTTTGGGGTATGTTAGCACTTTTTAGACTAAGGTTACCAATTTTTAGATGTAAAGTTATCATTTTATTATGTAAGTTACCACTTTCTCAGCTAAGTTAGCACTTTTTTTGGGTAAGTTAGGATTACATGATCGGTCATGCTTTGTCATGACCGATCAAATACAAACCCTTACAATCTTTTTTAAATACTACTTCATATCAGTCGAATTCAAACACTTACCCCAAACCCTTACCCAACAAACCCTAGCTTCATATCAATTGAACCCAAACACTTACCCGACCAACCCACAATCATTATGTACTCAACCTAATGAAGAACCCAAATCGAATTCAACGAACCCTAAATTTTCCATACCCAAAACCCAAACGAAGAAAGCAAATCAAATTCAAAGAACCCTAATTTTTCATAAACAAACCCCTATCTCTCTCTCCCTCAGCTAGTGAAACCATGCCACCACCAGAGCCACTGCCACTACCAGAGCCACCGCCTTCCTCTTCTCCCAAGTATCCCTTCACTCTCTCTCTCTCTCTCACACACACACGCACACACACACAATTTCATCGTATTTTGGTGCAGTTGCATAAGTGATGTGTTTTTGGAGTTGAACGATTGAATGAGGGTTTTTGTGATTTAGGATTGACTGTGATATGTGGATAATGTGGATTGAAAAATTGAATAATTGTTTATATATGAGTTATGTTAGTGGGTTTAGAGTAAGAAAAGATTAGTATAGCATATGTAGATATAGACTGGGGGGAGATTGCAATAGTATGGTAGTTATGAGAATTGTGTACTTTATAATTCTTCCAAATTGTTAGGAAGAAAGAAATAGATGATCTTCCAATTTTTCGGATGGCAAGTCATCTTCAAAAGTAATAGATAATATGTATCCTATCTTGTGACGCCCCTAAATGAGTATGAGTATGCATGTCGACCACATAAATGTTTATTACGAGTATGATCATGCGATATGACTGTACTCGATAGGTACCTACTAATTAAAAATGGAACACTGATTGGGTGTGGGATAATTAAATGGGTATATTGCATGTGACAAAATTAATTTACTTGATATATATTAGCGCACATAGGATTAAGTCGGGTGGTGAGCATGTAATATTAATTTGAGTATAACAAAAAAAAATAAAAAATAAAATAGTGTGCACAAGAGATGGGTCAAAGATTAGCAATATATTGCATGCAAGTAAATGGGGTCTTTATTTCAAGGAAAATTGGTGGCTATGAAGAGGAGGGGGAAGAGTTATGGTTTGGGAGAGAGAAAAAATGGGAGCGTCATCATTGTGCATGTGTAAAAAATATATAAAAGGAAGAAAAAAAAAAAGAACTCTTCAAGACTTAGCCATTTTTGGCTAAGGCAAAACCCAAGAAGCAAGCCATTTTCGGCTAAGGCAAGGAAGACCAAGAAAGGAAGGAAAAAAAAAAAGAAGAAGAAAAGGAAAGAGAGGAAAAGAGTTTGGGTGGTGGTCTTGTGGTGGTGTTGGTGGTGTTGGTGGTGCAAGAGGTAGGCTATGAGGAACCATTTTCTTCATTTTATTTTATTTCTTGGAAAAAAAAAAGAAAAAAAAACATAGTATGAAATTATTATTTGAGATTTGGGAATTTAAGCATGCATGTTGTGTGTTGTTTAAGATTTGGGAATTATGTTGATGAAATGGTATGAAAATTAGTTAAGTATGCATGTTGGGAATTACTTGAGATTTGAGAATTTTGTTTATTAATATAGTAGAGCGTTGCATGTAGATGTTAAAATGATGTTTGATTATGTGTGTATAATACCATGATTTTTGGTAAGAAAATTGATATAAGGTGTATGTGGGTATGTAGCATAAGGTGTTGTTAAAAAGAAATTCAAGAAAGTGAGATTGTTGTATAGAAGTGGAATTTAAATTAAGGGAGATAATGGTTTAGTGGGTAATCTAGCAATGGTGTAGAAATATTTCTTGAAAAGTAGGAATTCATGGGTGTAAGAAATTATAAGGAAATGTGTATACTTTATAATGTTATAGAGAATTATGTGGATTCGAGTACATTTTGTAGGAAATGGTAATATTGTGGAAAATATATAGTTTGGGTGTTTTGATTTCGTACAAATAGTACGATAATGAATTCGAAGAGGTTAGCTTAATTTAATTTTAAAGAATTTTACTCAATGTACTTGGTAATCTACATATTTTTGAACAATATTATCGACTCGAAAAATCGATTCGAGTAGATAATATTATTTGATATGAATGAATAATATGAATCGATGTGATGCAAATATTAAATTTGGTTTGAGTAAATTATCTCGACCTCAATTGATGTTATGTGTTTGAATTAAATTGTGGACATCGGGTTTGTCTGGTCTAGAGACGAACACCGCAAGAAACGCCGCACAAAATGCTCCAGCGGATGGGTCATCCACACGATAGAGCTTTGCACAAGGTAGGTGAACTATCCTACAATCTTTTTATTTTCCGATAATTAAGTTGTTAGATTGATAATGTTACAAGTTTGGTTTGTGATTTTTAATGCATAAAGGTGATGATTTAGTTAGGTTGTGGAAGAATGTAGTTAGCCTTCGTGGTTTAGTTAGTTGGAATCCGTCCCTATGACGAAAAGAATGGAATTAAGAGTGTAGATTAGAACACGGGCTGTTTTGAGACTAACATTGGTTGCTAGGTGACGATTCGTCTGTGTGACAAGCGTCTACGTGATGGGGTTCGGTTATGTGATTGAGATGTCTGAGTGATGGGCGTCTGTGTGACGAGGTTTAGATACGTAGTGGAGTTGTCTGGGTGATGGGCGTCTACGTAATGGAGATTAACTTTTCGCGCGATGTTTTCGTTGGAAATGACGAGACATGAAACCGTCTGAATGAAAGTCGTCTAGGCGACGAGAGCGAAAGTCGTCTAGGTGACGAGAACGAAAGTCGTCGACAGTCACAACTTGTTCGAAATGTAGAAGTTAGTGACGGGGAATAAAATGTCTAGATGTCGGATTGCATTCTTAATCCAATTGAATTTCGTAGGCATGTTGCCTGAGTGGTGAAACAAGACGTCTCACTGTGAGACCGTTGAGTTTTCGATACAGATTTTCTTAAGAGAAATTATGAGGCTATAGTTAGTGTATTTCTTTGGTTGGGTTAATACATTATAATATTTGTTGACTTTTTTTTTTCTTTTTTGTTGTGACACAACTGAGTACTCATCTAGAGTTTTCTTTAAACTTGTCCAGGTAATTTTGGTTCACCAGCCTGACGTCCACTATCGAAGTCAGAGACCGAGTTGGGAGGGGTCATGAGTGAATCTGTGTGTGGTTAACTTTTTAGACTGTATACTTAACTTTTAAATGTTATGGATGTACCTTAACTACTACAACTATATTTTGGTGTAATCCTTATATTTATATTTAGTAAGTGTTGAACCGACGTACTTTTATGTTTGAACTTTTGTATAAGAAGTCAATGGTGTCGTTTTTTCATGGATGGCCTATAAATCTCAAAGAGAGGTTTTCACAACAAGTATATGGTGTATTTATTTCATATAATCAGAATAAGACGGGGTCGAGGTGTTACAATTTTATAATACATATGGTAGATATGAGGGTTTCAGTGTTCGAAAGGATACCTAAAGCATGACAAGAACAACATGTCAATTTCAAGATGGTGGATTTATCCGAGAGAAGGGTATCGGTCTGCAAACAATGCAGAACATGTTGAGCGATTAAGGGAATCACGAGGGTTAACAAGGGTTGGATGCAATGCAAAATTCCGAGTGAAGTTCGATATGAAGACACAAAAATGTGTTGTAAAAGAGTTTGTTATCGAGCACAACCATCCATTGGTTTAACAAAGTTGCGTGTCATTTCTCCGATCACACATACGTGTCAAGAGCCTTGACAGAGCACAAGCTATATCATTGCACAATGTCTGTATGCGTACAAGCCATATTAAAGATTTCATATTGCAACAATTAGGAGGATATCAAAATGTTGGGTTTACCACAAATGATCTCTACAATGAAATGGCATCCCAATGTAGAGAATAGATGAGAGATGGTGATGCAGAGGGTGCATTGGCTTACTTGAGTGCGAAGGAAGAGTTAGACCCACAATTCTATTTCAAGTATTCTATCACCGAAGATAATTCGTTGATAACCTTATTTTGTAAAAAGTAAATATAATTATAATCCTGTGATTTTGAGTCGTACTAACCAAATTAATGGAAAAACTTTGACATTATCAATTTCAGATTACCATTTTTTAGGGTGAGGTCAAGGCGAGGTTACAAAATTTTTTTGGGTGAATATAGCACCGAGTGAGTGGGATTACAAGTTTTGGGATGATATTACCACAAACCCCAGAGAGTGGTAACACAAACCCTAGAACATGGTAACACAAACCCCCAAAATGTGGTAATTAAACCCCAAAAGTGGTAAAATTACTACCAAAAAGTGGTAATATTACGTCCAAAAAAGTGGTAACATTACCCCCCAAAAAAGTAGGAACCTCTCTACCAAAAAATAATAACATCCTCAAAAACGTGTTATCCATTGCCAAAACGTGCTAGCTAACCAACACATTCTATTTCAAGTTATATAACCGAACCAACACATTATATTCCAATTTAGGTCATTTTTTTTACACTTAATAAGCATGTGCACTAAAAATATCTCATCCACACTATACAAGTAAAATCCAGGTAAATTTGAACATTTTATGAAAAATGGTAAAACGATAATTTGTTATTTCAGTACGGGTTGAAAGCCTGAATTTTTCTAGAACTCAGATGACAAAACGGACCTCACCGTTGGATTCGTCTCGCGAAATCTAGTTATTTAGACAAATTTCGTCGAATTCTGAGATAGTCAGATTTTTTGCGTTTTACGAGGCAGTCGAGTCTCGGGTGACCCAAAAACAAAATTTTTAATAAAATTTTGATATTTGGAAAATAATTTAAAGCAAGTTGAAATAAAAATATTTTGAACTTGAATCGGGACAAAATTTAATCGTTGCGGGGTGAAAACGGACCCGAAAATAGGGGACGTGTGGCGCGACGTGGACCTAACATTTAAAGGGTATAAATAGAGGAGAAAATCAGATTTCTCCCATATTCATCAGCTAGGTCTTTACGTTGGAAGAGAAGAGACGGAAAAGAGAGAAAAAAAAATAGAGATTTCAAGACTTCTCTCTACGATCTACGTCTCTCCGTCGCTCGAATCAACTCGAGCCAAAAATTAAAGTTGATCTCCTCGACGAGCGCTACGCAACCATACCAAAAAGGAAGAATTTCACCGAATATTCAAAAATGAGATTCTTGGGGAATTCAAGGTAGAGCTTGGGGGGTGTTCTTGAAGGTTGCTACAACTCTTTTTTACTCTTCAAAAGTTAGAGTTTTCATCCTACTCAACCTAGGATTGTGATATAGAATGGGTAGGTTGTTAGAAACTTTAACACTTGTCTATTGTTGTGAAATTGATGAAATTGGTATTGAAAATGGGTAGAATACATTCTATCTTAAGTTGGGTATGAAGAAATTGCTTGATGTAATTTCTTGAGATATGTGGAATTTTGGGCATGTTATGTGTTTACATGAGTTGTGCCTTGTATGGGTGTTTGATAAAATGTCTTGAATGATTGAAGTTGTTGTTTTGATGAAATTGAAATAACATGCTTGGATGATGTGGTAAATTGAAATCATATGCTTATGATGTGAATTACAATTGGAAATATAAATGTTGATATGTGTTTATGATATATTGGCATTGGGGTGAATCATGGAAATTATTTGCTTAGGATGTAATTATCCATGGCATGTGTTGAAATGTGGTAGAAATAGTCCATATGACATCCATTACATATGGATATGAAATTGATATTGCAATTGTAATTGCTCATTACATTGCATATGCACGGAGGAATCGCATTCATGGGCATGAGGCATGAGTGTGGGTGTGTGTGCATGTTGTTGGGTCAAACACCATCATTGGTGGTTGACAAGTGGACTCAGTATAGTTGAACCAAGGTTAAACACAGTCGCACGGGTTGCATGAAAAACTTGTGTTGGGTATAGCAAGAAGGGCTAGATACTCCCTTGGGTGCAAGACCCCGGTTACTAGTTTATACACTTCCGTCGGTGCAAGTCTAAAAAAGTGTATCGGTGTGCGGAATCGGCAGTGCAACACTAAAACTCCACTACTCAACAAAGACACATGATTTTGTTTTATAAAAAAAAAATAGTCGTTGGATGTATAACATCAATGGCGGATTTATTACACATTGGCATTGCATTGTGTTGTGGGAGCCGGTAAGGGCTCAGGTTAAAGTGCATGAGTGAGTCTCATCTCATTACATGGCATGCATGGTAAAATTCTAACACTGAATTGCATATTCTTGTTTGGGATGGTTGTTGCTTGTTGAATGTTGCATGTGAACATTTCATATGCACTTATGTTGGGGAGTAGCCTCTTTAGGAGATACCCTATTGAGCGTGACTCACCCTTTATGAGAAAACATTTCAGGTGCGGGCTATATGCTGGTGGAAGGCTCTCACTCGGGGCCTCAAAGATGAAGGAAAGCCAGCTTTTGGCTTTTAAAACCATTTTTGTAAAACTTTTGTGGAATTTGGTCTTGGGCATGTAATTATATGGAAATGATTGTAATACAACTTGTATAGACCATGTTTTATATGAAAAGCGTCGTTATACATGTGTTGGAATGTTGTGGAATGGATTGGAATTGAAAAAGGAATGAATCGTAGGAGAACAGACAAAACCTTCCGAAAGGTTGAACAAAACCTTCCGGAAGAAATTTTCCAGTAGGCAAAACCTTCTGGAAGAAATTTTCCAGTGGGCAAAAACTTCTGGAAGGTCTGACAAAACCTTCCAGTAGGTTTTCAAAAAATCTGAAATTTTGAGAATGTTTTTCTATGCTTCCGGGCTTTGAGTCCTTTTATACAAATGATGCATATGAACAATAATGTAGTATAAATAGTGGTATATTGGACCTCGGATGGGTCATGTGGTTTAAATATACACAGGTTATGCGTTTGGGAGTTCCCGATACAAGGGAGACTCTGTCCAAACTTTTTATTGTTTGTGTCGTGGTGTCGGGTTATGCGGTATTCATGGGTATTTACGCCGGTTGATGGGTGGTCCACGGGTTGACAAAGGATCCCCGGTTTTAGGGGCGTCACAGCTTAGTATCAGAGCCTAGATTTACAATTTACCTAGGGCTTACGAGGCATGAGTTTAGACCATTGCATCCATTGTGCATTACATGTTATGTGTTTAAATACTATATGTTATGTGTTATTTGTTATGTGAATTATATGCATGGTGAAATGTATATGGAAAAAGAGACACTAGGATTAGAAAACATAACATTGGGGGTCGGAAAAAGAATGAACGGGATGGTTCAGGGTGTAGGTGTCTACTAGTGGGTGGCATATGCTCTACTAGTGAGACAATGAGAGAAATCTCAAAGTTTAAACTTGATCCCTATCTTGAGATACTAAGTTAGTGTTTTATTGCTATTTGACAAGCGTGTAGATGGTAGATAGAGGAAGAGGACGCGGCCGAGGCGGTGGGCGGAACAACAACCAACCACCACCGGTCTTTGACCAACAAGCCTGTATGGAGGCTATTGGCGTGATGGAGGCTACCTTTGCATAGGCTAGAGCCAATATGGGCCAAGGGGGCTCAAGTAACCTCCAGAAGTTTAAGGCACACAAGCCTCCGACTTTTATGGGAGGGGCAGATCCGATGGTGGCTGACCATTGGTTCCAACAAGTCGAGAAGATCTTAGAGGCAATGGAGATCACCTCCAATGCCACAAAGATAAGGCTAGCTACATTCCAGCTAGAAGGAGAAGCCCATATGTGGTGGGATTGGGCAAGGGCCTCGAAGAACTTAGAGGCGATGACATGGGGAGAGTTCCGGGAGCTCTTCATGGGCAAATACTTCACATCGGCTGTTCGACATGCGAAAGCCCAGGAGTTCTTAGATTTGAAGCAGGGGACCATGACGGTGATGGAGTACGTGACTAAGTTCACCAAGTTAGCCCATTTCGTCGATGACTATGTGGCCACAGACATGGCCAAAGTGAGGAGGTTTGAGGATGGGTTGAAATTATCCATCCGGGGGAAAATTGTGGGCCACCGCCTACAAGACTTGGACTCAATGGTCGAAACAGCAATGACCATTGAGAGAGAGGTGGACGACACGAGGAGCATCCGGGAAACGGGTGCTAAGGACAAGAAGAAGAAGGGTCAATCCTCTTCTTCTAGTTCGGGGAAGAAGCAAAGGACTTCTACTCCGCAGGGACATCAAGGGCAAGGTCGCGGCTACCAAGGCCAAGGTCAATCCTCCCAAGGAGGGAGACACTTCAGGGTTTCCATCCAAGCAGGCCTGCAGGCATGTTTCCATTGCCACCAATCGGGTCACATGAAGCGGGATTGTCCTCAGAGATAGGGATCCTAAAGCTATGGAGCATCTCAGTCCTAGTCATCAGTGGGGCATACACAAACGTATTTTGTTCCTCCCTACCCCATCATGGGCCAGGGAAGCCAGTATCAGTTTCAGGGTGCTGCACAGGCGCCTACCACTTCTTGAGCGGGGACTCCGCAATCAGGCCAGATGGGCTAGGGCATGGGTCGAGGCTGATGACAGGGCTCACAGGCTGGGACTTCGGGGACCCAGGGGCATATCTACACCATCACTCCTCAAACTGAGCCAGTGGATCCGTCGGTTATTCAAGGTACATTTCTACTCTCTTGCTTATGGGCAAGGGTATTATTTGACTCTGGTGCATCTCATTCATTTATATCTACATCATGTGTGAGAGATTTGGGCTTAGAGGTCGAAACCTTGGAAGAGCCATTGCATGTGAGTTCTCCCCTAGGGACTACAGTGTGAGTATTGATCAGATATGTCGGGGTTGTGAGCTAGAGATCTCGGAGATTCTACTCACCGTGGACCTTAGGGTCATAGACATGTTGGAGTTTGATGTCATCATTGGGATGGACTAGTTGACGGCACACCGAGTCGTCATTGATTATGATCGCAAGAGATTCTACACACCGGAGGGTGTTTGTTTCAAGTTCTGGAGGGAAAAACATGATGTTTTACCCCAAGCCGTATATGACTCTCGATGGCACGAACAGTTGATGGGTTGGCTAGCAAGCCTTACCCTGGGGGACGAGGCGAGACAGGAGTTGGGTCTACCTCAGGTGGTTTGTGAGTATAAGGACATTTTTTTCTGGACGAACTATTGGGATTACCTCTACATAGGGATGTAGACGTCACTATTGAGTTGCACCCCTGTATATCGCCAATTTCTATGACTCCGCATAGAATGGCAACTGCAGAGTTGCAAAAACTCAAGGTCCAATTGTAAGAATTGATGGACAAGAGCTTCATTAGACCGAGTACCTCACCTTGGGGCGCTCAAGTACTGTTTGTCAAGAAGAAGGATAAGACGCTTCGGCTATGTATAGACTACCGACAGTTGAATCGGGTTACTATCAAGAATAGATACCATTTGCCGATGATTGATGATTTGTTTGATCAACTGAGAGGGGCATGGGTCTACTCCAAGATAGATCTACACACGGGTTACCATCAGTTGAGGATTAGGGAGGCAGATATCCCTAAGACGACATTTAGGACGCGGTATGGGCATTTCAAGTTCACTTTGATGCCTTTTGGATTAACGAATGTCCCGGCGGCATTCATTGATCTCATGCATAGGGTATTCCAACCCTACCTAGATTAGTTTGTTGTAGTCTTCGTTGATGACATCTTGATCTACTCTAAGTCTGAGGAGGAGCATGAGGGTCACTTGAGGGTTGTTCTCTAGACCTTGATGGACCATCAGTTGTATGCCAAGTTTAGTAAGTGTGAATTTTGGCTTATGGAGGTGAAATTTTTGGAACACGTGATGTCGGCTTCCGGTGTGTCAGTTGACCCAGAGAAGGTTGAGGCAGTCATGATTTGGGAGAGGCCGAAGTCAGTCTTCGAGATACGCAATTTCTTAGGATTGGCGGGGTATTACAGGAGGTTCATTGAGGACTTCTCTCAACTAGTTGCACCTATGACGAGATTAACCCGGAAGGAGGTCAAGTTTCAGTGGGATGATTCGTGCGAGAAGGCATTCCAAGAGTTGAAGAGGAGGCTTACTTCAGCTCCTATTCTGATAGTTCCGGATATGAGATAGAGGTACACAGTGTATTATGATGCCTCCAAGGACAGACTCGAGTGTGTTTTGATGCAATCCGGGAGAATGGTAGCTTATGATTCTCGGCAGTTAAAGAACCACGAGCAGAACTACCCTACGCACGACATGGAGTTGGCGACCATTGTCTTTGCCTTGAAGGCTTGGCGCCACTATTTATATGGTGAGACATTTGAGGTATTTTCGGACCACAAGAGTCTGAAGTATATCTTTACACAGCGATACCTCAATATGTGGCAACGCCGGTGGATGGAGTATTTGGAGGACTACGACTTCACTTTGTATTACCATCCCGGTAAGGCAAATGTGGTGGCTGATGCACTCAGCCGGAAGTCACCAGGAGTCTTTGCTAGTGTGGCTTCCCGAGAGTGGCAAATGCTCGAGATTGTAGGACAGTTCGGGTTGCACTACAGAGGTCAGGCTCAGGGCACTTTGGGGATTTTGGTGGCTATGTCTTCCCTACTGAGCAGAGTGATCGAGTCCTAGGGGCAGGACACGGAGATATTGTCCATCAGGGACCGGGTGCGGTCGGGTACAGGTGACGAGGGCTGGGTCATTCACATTGATGATTGTCTTCGATTTAGGGGAAGGATTATGGTTCCCCAGTCGGCGGATCTGAGAGAGGAGATACTTAGGCAGTTCCATTGCTCCCATTTAGCTGTGTATCCAGGCGGCACGAAGATGTATCATGATCTTCGTCGCCAGTATTATTGGAGCGGGATGAAGAGACACGTCGAAGATTTCGTTAGTCGATGGCTCACGTGTCAACAGGTCAAGGCTGAGCACCAGAGACCAGCAGGGTTGCTCCAACCTTTAGAGGTGGCTGAGTGGAAGTGGGAGCACGCCACGATGGATTTTGTGACCCACTTGCCATGGACATCGCGAGGGCATGACGCGGTGTGGGTTATTGGACCAGCTTATAAAGTCGGCACACTTTTTGGCCGTGCGGATGACCTTTACACTGGAGAAATTCTGAAGGTTGTATATACGAGATATTGTTCGGCTACATGGGGTGCCCGTATCTATATTATTGGATCGGGATCCTAGGTTCACGGCTCATTTTTGGGAGAGTTTCCAACGAGCTGTGGGGATGCAGTTGATGATGAGCACAGCTTTTCATCCCCAGATGGACGGTCAGTCTGAGAGGACCATCCAAACATTAGAGGACATGCTATAAGCATGTGTCCTAGATCTCAAGGGTGGCTGGGAAGAGCACTTACCCTTAGTGGAGTTTGCCTACAACAATAGTTATCAAGCGAGCATACAAATGACACCTTATGAGGCACTTTATGGGAGGTCTTGTCGTTCTCCGGTTTGTTGGACGGAGGTTGGAGAGAGACCCTCTAAGAGTCTGAATTTGGTTAAGGACACCTCAGAGAAGGTGCACTTGATACGAAAGTGTCTTCTCATGGCTCAGAGACGACATAAGAGCTACGCCGATAGACAGCGATGACCTCTAGAGTTTGGGGTTAGTGATCATGTCTTTTTTAAGGTGATTCCCAATAGAGGAGTGGTCAGGTTCTGGAAGCGGGGAAAGCTGTCGCCAAGATTTATTGGGCCCTTCGAGGTACTTGAAAGGGTTGGTACAGTTCCTTACCGGTTGCGTTACCGCCAAATCTATCAGGTGTTCACTTAGTGTTCCATGTCTCTATGCTCCGGAAGTATACTCCAGATCTGACACATGTGGTGGATTGGGGTGAGTTGATCGTTGATGCGGATGGGACCTTCGAGGAGGGACCGGTGCGTATCATGGATAGTCAGGAGCAGGTTTTGTGAGGCAAGACCGTGAGGCTAGTGAAGGTATTGTGGCAGCCCAGAGGTGTGGAGGAGTCAACATGGGAGCGTGAGGACACTATGCGTACCAGTTATCCGTTCTTGTTCGAAGATAGAAGTATATTTTCATGATCATAAGTACTGCATTATTTGTAGCATATACATGCGGTTAAGTGTGCATGTGTGTGGGAATTTTGGGGACGAAATTCTTTTAAGGGAGGAAGAATGTAAAACCTGGGTAAATTTGAACTTTTTATGAAAAATGGTAAAACGGTAATTTGCTATTTCGGTACGGTTAAAAACCTGAATTTCTCTAGAACTCGGATTACGAAACGGACCTCACCGTCTCGTGAAATCTAGTTACCCAGACAAATTTCGTCGAATTCTGAGATAGTCGAATTTTTTGCGTTTTACGAGGCGGTCGGGTCTCAGGTGACCCAAAAATAAAATTTTTAATAAAATTTTGAGATTTAGAAAATAAATTAAAGCAAGTTGAAATAAAAGTATTTTGAACTTGAATCAGGGCGAAATTTAATCGTTCTAGGGTGAAAACGGACCCGGGAATGGGGGACGTGTGGCGCGACGGGGGCCAAGCATTTAAAGGGTATAAATAGGGGAGAAAATCATATTTCTCCCCTATTCATCAGCTGGGTCTTTACGTTGGAAGAGAAGAGAGGGAAAGAAGAGAAAAAAAGAGAGATTTCGAGACTTCTCTCTACAATCTACGCCTCTTCGTTGCTCGAATCAACTCGAGCTAAGAATTAAAATCGATCTCCTCGACGAGGGCTACACAACCATACCAAAAAGGAAGAATTTCACTGAAGATTTAAAAACAGGATTCTTGGGGAATTCAAGGTAGAGCTTGGGGGTGTTCTTGAAGGTTGCTACGACTCGTTTTTACGCTTCAAGAGGTAGGGTTTTCATCCTACTTAGGTTTTCTCTCAACCTAGAATTGTGATATGGAATGGGTTGGTTGTTAGAGACTTTAACACTTGCCTATTATTGTGAAATTTATGAAATTGGTATTGAAAATGGGTAGAATACATTCTATCTTAAATTGGGTATGAAGAAATTGCTTAATCTAATTAATTGAGAAATGTGGAATTTTGGACATGTTATGTGTTTACATGAGTTATGCCTTGTACGGGTGTTTGATAAAATGTCTTGAATGATTAAAGTTGTTGTTTTGATGAAATTGAAATAACATGCTTGGATGATGTGGTAAATTGAAATCATATGCTTATGATATGAATTACAATTGGAAATGCAAATGTTGATATGTGCTTATGATATATTGGCAATTGGGTGAATTATGAAAATTATTTGCTTAGGATGTAATTATCCATGGCATGTGTTGAAATGTGGTAGAAATAGTCCATATGACATTTATTACATATGGATATGAAATTGATATTGTAATTGCTCACTACATTGCATATGCACGGAGGCATCGCATTCATGGGCATGAGGCATGAGTGTGGGTGTGTGTGCATGTTGTTAGGTCAAACACCATCCTTGGTGGTTGACAAGTGGACTCGGTATAGTTGAACCAAGGTTCAACAAAGTCGCACAGGTTGCATGAAAAACTTGTGTCGGGTATAGAAAGAAGGGCTAGATACTCCCTCGAGTGCAAGACCCGATTACTAGTTTATACACTTCCGTCGGTGTAAGTCCAAAAAAGTGTATCAGTGTGCGGAACCGGCGGTGCAACACCAAAACTCCGCTATCCAACAAAGACACATGATTTTGTTTTATAAAAAAAAAATAGTCATTGGATGTATAACATCAATGGCGAATTTATTACACATTGCATTGTGTTGTTGGATCCGGTGAGGGCTCGGGTTAAAGTGCATGAGTGAGTCTCATCTCATTACATGACATGGCATGGTAGAATTCCAACACTGAATTGCATATTCTTGTTTGAGATGGTTGTTGCTTGTTGAATGTTGCATGTAAACATTTCATATGCACTTAGGTTAGAGAGTAGCATCTTTATGAGATACCCTATTGAGCATGACTCACCCTTTATGGGAAAACATTTTAGGTGCTGGCTATACGCCGGTGGAAGGCTCTCACTCGGGGCCTCCAAGATGAAGGAAAGCCGACTTGTAACTTTTAAAACCATTTTTGTAAAACTTTTGTGGAATTTGGTCTTGGGCATGTAATTATTTGGAAATGATTGTAATAGAACTTGTATAGACCATGTTTTATATGAAAAACTTTGTTATACATGTGTTGGAATGTTGTGGAATGGATTGGAATTGAAAAAGGAAGGAATCGTAGGAGAACAGACAAAACCTTCCGGAAGGTTGAACAAAACCTTTCGGAAGAAATTTTCCAGTAGGCAAAACCTTCCGGAAGAAATTCTCCTGTGGGCAAAACCTTCCGGTAGGTTTTCCAAAAATCTAAAATTTTGAGAATGTTTTCCTATGCTTCCGGACTTTGAGTCCTTTTATACAAATGATGCAAATGAACAATAATGGAGTATAAATAGTGGTATATTGGATCTCGGATGGGTCATGTGGTTTAAATGTACAAAGGTTATGCGTTTGGAAGTTCCCGGTACAAGGGAGACTCTATCCAAACTTTTTATAGTTTGTGTCGTGCTGTCGGGTTATGCAGCATTCACGGGTATTTCCGCGGGTTGATAGGTGATCAACAGGTTGACAAAAGACCCCCGGTTTTAGGGGCGTCACAATACATGATTTTTGTATAAAAAATTAGAAGATGTCACAAATATAAGAACACACTGTCATTATTATCTCCGCATCACATTATTTTGACCGCAATTCTTTTGTTGTTCGATTGCCTTGCCTATGATCTTATTTCTTAATTCGTTGTATACGTGAGTAACTACCTTGATTTTTAGATCCATGTGCATTGTATTGGATTCATCCTAAAGATAGCAAGCACTGTATTAAGTGTGTTTACAAATGTTACACAAATTTAATTTAGTACTATAAATTAAGAATGATAGCTATCATACCATAATTGTGAATAATGGATCCAAAAATGGAGCATTCATCATCTTTATAACAAAAATTCCACAATCATAGTTATTTTTTTGCCTCAGACCCCAATCCACTTGATTGATGGGCCACTTGGTCAATATTGGCATGTGATTCGGTACGACAAGCTGAAGGACTCAATCTAATTCTATAATTACATTTACAACAGCATAACAACAACTCTTATTGGGATGTAATGGTAGAGAATCAAGTAATAGAACTTGTTCTTTCACTACATCCATCACACATAAATACCAATGGATGTTGTTGTTCGTTAATGGGCATATAGATCTACATACATCCATAAAACATATTGAGGATACCGATTATTGTGTAAATGATCAATTATAAACACAACAAAAAAATAGGGCAACTACATACCTTTTCACAGTCCTTGAAATCTGAAATGAAGTACCTTTGATAATCAAGCAAGCTAATTATTTTTTTCTTATTTTTTTTCTTGCCCCCACCCTTGCAAGTGTTTTTTGCTAGGTATTGAAGATAAATATGATCACACTTTTTTCTATTGTATATAACTTCACATCCTCCGGATTAATATAGGATGTCAAATTTATTATCTTCAACAGGTCAATACTTCATCGATATAAAAAACACAATAAACAAATCCATATTTAACTCAGAGCATCTAACATCCATTCTATTTGTTTTAACAACTGAATCAATGATTTTCTGGTGGCAAAACATGCCTCAAATCTAACCAATGTCTCACTGTGTCATTCAAAAATTGAATTAGTAATTGATGATGATATAACAATATACTTGAGCACGGCACAAAGTATATAGTATTAGATACCTCATGTCAAGGAATTTGTCAAATATGTAATTCAAGACACATATTTTATCATAATCTTTAATTTTATCAATGGGTAGATACTCCACATCTGATGGTGGGTTCTACAAACTGATGGAGTCTGAAATCTGCTTATAAAATACAAAGAGTGTTATTAACTTAAATGGATAATTGTTAAATGTGGAATAGTTGTTTAAATAAATATAAAGAGTTGTTTAAACAGTTGTTTTATGTTAAATGTTAAATTTGGAATATGAACCTCATGGACATTGATAGTCTAGGGGATGTGAAACTTTGTTATTTCTTTTTACTTTATTTATTTTCACTTCCGCCTTCTCATCATCCTTTGTTAATTCTTCAACCATATTTACATCAACATTCCCCTTCTCTTGAGATTTTTCTTCATCCTTCTCATTAATGTTCACATCCTCTTCATCTTTATTTGTATCCACCTCCTCTTCATCCTTATTTGCATTCACCTCATCTTTATTCTTATTTCCAGCTTCTTCCATTTCCTTCTCGGACAAGGTTCCATTATTGTCCAGCTGTGATAAAAAAAAATTCAGAGCACTATTATATGTGACGATTAATCTTGTAATCAAGTAAGACCATATGTTAGGTATAACGTGTTATATCGTTCATTCATCTGTCATAGCTGTATCGTGATTCTTCAAGATAATATTTTCATACTTCTTAAAATAAAGTTTCTGTTTAAACAAACAAAATTAGAGATTTAGAATATATATTTTTATTAATAAAAATATGGATGTTTTAATACTATCATACCATGAAAATCTCATACGGTGATTTCAAGTATCTACTTGACTTTCGCTTAAAGTTTATTCTCAGCACCTTTGGGCTGCATTTTTTTGAGTGCATGAGTGTGAAGCCTCTTGAAGATGAGGTGTGCATAAAAATGACATTTGAATGTTGTCGTGATGTATCTTTCACTGCCTTTATATCTAGTGTCCACACCATTTGAAGCAAAATTCATATCCAATTATCAGACCTGGATTCTTTTAAGGCAATTGTAACTCACCCAAAAAAATTGGTAATACCCAAAAAAGTGATATCATCACCCGGTAACCCCAAAAGTTGTAACCCTACCAAAAAAATGGTAACCTTACCTCCAACAAGGTGGTAAGTTACTTCTCCTTACACCAAACAGTGCTAACCTTACACTCCAAAAGTGTTAACCTTACTTCTAAAAAGTGCTAATTGCACTCAAAAAAATGGTAACTTACCCACAAAAAATTGTAAAATTTTCTCAAAAGTTGTAATTTTCCTTATAACAGTGCTTCCTTACACCAAAAAGTGCTAATCTTACCCCTAAAAAGTGTTAACTTACACCCAAAAAGTGTTGACCTTACCCCTAAAAAGTGCTAACTACACCCAAAAAATGGTGACTTACCCCAAATAATGATAAAATTATCTCAAAATTTATAATTTTTCTTATAACAATGGTTCCTTACACCAAAAAGTGCTAACCTTACTTCTAAAAAGTGTTAACTTACACCCAAAAAAGTGTTAACCTTACCCCTAAAAAATGCTAACTACATCCAAAATGTTAATCTTACCCCTAAAAAGTGTTAATGTACACCCAAAAAATGGTAACGTAAGCCCAAAAAAGTGATAACTTACAGCAAAAACAGTGGTAACCTTACCCCTATAAGGTATAAACGTACTCCTAAAAAGTGGTAACATTACAAAAAAATTAGTAAACTTACCCCCAAAATATGGTATCCTATGGAAACTGATAACCTTGTCCTAAAAATTGGTAACCTTTTCCAAAAAAAAGTGGAAACCTTACCCTAAAAACTGGTACTTACCCAAAAAGTCATGATCATTAATGAATTTTGTATGTTTATAGATACAATTATGTTAATCTCAATGGAATTTATTTATAATAATGGTTCTACTGTATATTTTCTTTTTCTTTTTTAAATTGCATTATCTTTTTTCCTTGGCTAATTAATTTAAACGTAATTTATTTATATTGATGGTTTTACTGTGCATCTTTTCTTTTAAAAAAAAAATTGTATTAGTGCTTTTCTCTCACCTATAGTTAGTGAGTAATCGATTTAGTGGGTAACCGGTAAAAAATTAGATATCTCATCAACGATTTTAAATGATTTGTGATGGATATAATGGCCTTATTAATTTAGTGACGCAATACTAAAAAAGAATTTTCGGTACCAGAGCCGAACTCATGGGCATATTGCAACAAGATCTTTTATAAGACCATTGACAAGATCCTTATTATAAAGTCCGAGCCTTTTGAATAATATTGAACCAGACCTGGTAGTCAACCAATGAATAAATTCATCAACTTTCCCTACAAATTCATACGTAGTCTTATCAACCCTTTTGCGTGCATACATTATTTGTATGTGCCACCACGCCATTCTTTTCAATGACCAACTCCATCAGTGTGTCTGGACTAGATGGTTGTGTGTAAATATTAGAATCATGACCCACACCCAGGTTGGTTTTTGGGTCTCTAGAATTTGTATTGTTGAGTCCACCGCCCCTCTATCAATTTCTATCATAATCGTTGTTTCTTGTAACTCGTTAACTTCAACCACTTTGTTCTTCTTCAACCCAATATTCTACAGACTAAAATCCAAGAGGCTCTCCAACATTAACGTAAATCCACTTGCATTTATATTCGTCTTCAATATTTTTTTTAATTGGACCTTAAATTGATTATTTTTTAATGATAATGAAGAATATGGTGCATACCAATCATCATTAAAATCTGCAATAGGTGTCACTTGGATAGGTATACCAGGAATACTCTATCTTATAAAATAGATAGTATTACGATCTCAAATTATTTGAACATGAGACCTACCACCGTTCTGCACCCTCTCTAAATTGGAATTTTGGTTCGAACTCAACGACAACTAGTCGACCGTAGTTCGTAATTTTTGCAAAGATTGTTGGATCTACTAGAACTTCTTGTTGATAATCAAAGAATTTGGCTCTAAGAAGAGCCCCTCCCTCACGATCACTATCATGGGGCAAGTTACCACCACTTCCCTGATTAAAAATCATGTCATGTGAGTTAAAGTTTTGATACCAATTGAGGCAACGGTAATATGCACACTCTAGGAACACTCAATAGTCTAAATGTTCCCAAAAAGATTAAATAAATCCTCTATTCTATCAAAGTCAAGGTTTTAAAAATCGAGATCCTATTTTGGATCAATAGGGGGAGACTAAAAGATCGAAATTGTAGAATCGAATTGAGAATCGTAAGATCCTATCAAGTTAAAAAATGAGAAAAAAAAAATTATATATATATATATACATAATAATACAAAATTCTCGAAAATAATAATTAAACAAGCCTTTTATATATGGAAAAAAATGTTATCACACACATAGAACTTAGAGATGTGATCGAAATTTAATAAACTACAAAAAAAATTCAAAAAATAACTACAATTTAAAATTTGAATACGGTTGAAAATCAAAAGTAGACTATTAATCTTGTAGGAGTTTGCAAAGAGGGATAGGAAAATTGAAGTATTTTTCGTCTTCACTTTTAGAGAGAGACGATGCCGAATAGAGAGAAAAAATGGAAGATTATCCAATCAAAAAAAGCATACAAGAATGAAAATGGAAGACTACCAGAATAAGATTACACGCCGAAAGAGAAGATCAAACATAATGTTTCTTTCAACTTTTCAAGAAGGGATGAACAAAAGAAGAAACTTTTTGTTAAACGAAACTGAAGGAACTGAAAATCTTATGTGTTGGGAATTAACTTCGCAGCAATTTGGTCAATACAACGATAAGAAAATAAATAACCGGAATAAAGAAAATCAAAGCACAACTCACAACACCAAGATTTACGTGGTTTGGCAAAATTGTTTTGCCTACGTCCACGAGACGTGATCCGGTCTCCTTTCTTTACTATTGAGAGAAAATGGGTACAGTGGTACAAGCCTCACAACTCAAGTTTAAATCTTAAACCCAAGCCCTTAACGCGTTGTACAACCCACTCAACCTTACCCTCTCAAACCCCTAGTAAAGAAAACATCTTATACTCTCAACAAGAGAATGAAAATTGAACAAATACAATTTTCGGGATGATCTCAAAACCAAGAGACCCATGCTTATTTATAGGCATCTCAAGGTGGTGGCAAATGAACTTATTTGCATTTAAGTAATGCATTTGATTGCTCCACTTGTATCCTCCAATAAGATTTTTGCAATGACATCATCTAACCAATTACAAAAGAACTCTCATCTCATTCAAGCAATGAAATTGCTCCACTTGTATCATTCAATAAGCTTTTAGCAATGATGTCACCTAACCAATCAAAATAGGTCTTTTTAGCAATGATGTCACCAAACCAATCAAAACAAAAATTTGAGCCACTGCCAACAAATCTCCAACTTGGCGAAAATTTCATAGCCTCCACTTGAAACTTCAGGCCCGCATCTCAATTTAGATGTCCATCCCCATGCCTTGGGATGCCTCATCAATCCTTAACAGTGCAAAAGATTGATCAAGCTCAAGCAATGCTTGAACTTCTGTGTAGTCACTGGCTTTGTCAATATATCAGCTGCAATATTCTCCATATGTACTTTAATCAAACTTATCTTGCCATCCTCCACCCATTCTCTGATATTGTGATACCTCACGTCAATGTGTTTTGTCCTGGCATGATAAACTTGATTATTTGCTAAGTGAATAGCACTTTGACTATCACAATAAAGCTCCAAGCTTTCCTGCTTCAATACCAATTCTTTGACCAAACCTATCAACCACAAAGCTTCTTTGGTAGCTTCCACCGTTGTCATATACTCCACTTCAGTTGTGGATAAAGTGGGGCTTTCCAACTGATAGGTCTACCTGCAAGAGTAAAAATATAACTTGTAGTAGACCTTCGCTTGTCCAAATCACCTGCATAGTCTGAATTTACATAGCACATAACCTATCCTGTCTCATCTTGTCTCTGATACAAGACACCGAAATCCACTGTACCTCTCAAGTACCTAAACATCTATTTAACTGCATTCCAGTGCTCTTTTCCTAGATTTTCCATGTACTTATTTACAACGCTGACTGCATGTGAGATATCTAGCCGACTACAAACCATGGCATACATTAAGCTTCCCACTGCACTAGCATATGGAACTTGGGACAGTTCCTCCACCTCATCACCTGTAGACGGACATAATCTAGCAGATAATTTAAAGTGGTTTGCTAGAGGTGTACTGACCGGCTTTGAATTAACCATGTTAAACCTTTCTAGCACCTTCTCTACATATTTCTTCTGTGAAACCCATAGTTTGCCTTTTCCTCTGTCCCTCCGGATTTTCATGCCAAAGATCTTTTTAGCAGCACCTAGATCCTTCATGTCAAACTCACTCCATAATCTGGACTTTAGCAAATCTACCTCATGCATGTTATTTGAAGCAATTGACATGTCATCAACATAGAGCATCAGAATAATAAAAGAACCATGTTCAAGCATCTTATAATAAACACAACTATCATAATTGTTTTTCATGTAGCCAACATGCTTCATAAAGGAATCAAACCTCTTATACCATTGCCTAGGAGATAGTTTCAACCCGCAAAGAGATCTTTTAAGTTTACATACCAGATTCTCTTTACCTTGCATCTTGAATCCTTCTGGTTGCTCCATATATATTCCCTCCTCCAATTCTCCGTGAAGGAACGTTGTCTTGACATCAAGTTGTTGCAACTCAAGGTCAAACATAGCTACCATGGCTAACATAACACGAATAGAAGAATGCTTTACAACGGGAGAAAAAATTTCATTATAGTCAATCCCTTTGACTTGCCTATATCCTTTTGCTACAAGACGAGCTTTAAATTTTTCTCCTTCATTTTCTATTGTAGGTTCTTTTTTCCGATATACCCATTTGCAACCAATCACCTTTCGCCCCTTGGGTTTTTCAACAAGCTCCCAAGTGTTGTTTTTGTGTAAAGACTCCATCTCATCCTCCGTTGCTATCGTCCACTTTTCACTTTCTTTGTCATTGGCAGCCTCCTGAAAAGAAGATGGATCTCCACTACCAACAACCAATGCAAAATAAATCATATCCTCAAAACCATACCTAACTAGCGCCTTATGGGTTCTTTTCTCTCTTCCAACAACTAGAGTTGTGGATTCTTGATTCTCTTCATCACCACCAGATGTATCTTCCTGAGAAGAAGTTGGTACATCATCCTCTTCACTGGGCCATTGCGTTTCATCTAGCTCTATCTGGACTGAGATTTTTTCTGCATGAGCCTCCACCTGCTAATCAGCATCTTCCCTTTTTAAGTTCAGTATATGCTCTTCATTGAAGACAACATCTCTGCTGATTACAACCCTCCGTGCAACTGGATCCCAAAATTTGTAACCTTTCACGCCTTTTTCGTAGCCAATAAATATGCACTGTTTGGACTTTGAGTCTAACTTTGAACGTTGTTGCTCCTACACGTGAACATAGACAGGATAACCAAATATTCTTAAATTCGAATAATCAATTGGTTTACTTGTCCACACCTCCTCAGGGACTTTTGCATCAATAGATGAACATGGTGACCTGTTAACAATATAACTTGTCATGTTAACAACCTCAACCCAAAATAATTTTGGCAAACCTGCAAGAAGTCTCATACATCTTGTTTTTTTCTAAAAGGGTTCTGTTCATTCTTTCCGCTACACCATTTTGTTGTGGCCCACCTGGCGTAGTATAATGTCAAGTGATCCTTTCCGTCTGGCAAAACTTCTTGAATTCCCAGAGTTTATACTCCATGTCATTATCCGTCCATAGGTACTTGACCTATTTACCTATCCGTTTTTCAACTTTAGCGTTCCACTGCTTGAATTTGTCGAAGACTTCATTTTTGTGTTTCATAAAGTAAACCCATACTTTCCTGGAGAAGACATCAATAAATGTCACGAAATATACTGCTCCACCTTTGGATTGAGCTGGCACGGGTCCCCATACATCCGAGTGTATGTACTCCAACACATCCTTGCTTGTATGTTTCCCGGTCTTGAAGCTCACCTTGCACTGTTTACCATACAAGCAATATTAGCAAAAATTCAATTTACAAACTTTTACCCCCATCAAGCAGCTTTCGTCTGTGAAGTTCCTGCATTCCTTTCTCACTCATATGGTCAAGTCGTAAATGTCATAGAGGAGTGTCATCAGTACGTGGATCCAACGGAGTTGTCACAGCTGCTCCACCTATAACAGTACTCTCTTCCAATGTGTACAAGTTACCCTATTATTTCCCTTTCATGACAACCATGGCCCCCTTAACAACTTTTAGGACCCCACCCGCTGCCGTAAAAGTCAAACCATTTGACTCAAGTGTACCTAAATAAATTAAATTCTTTTTGAGTTCAGGGACATACCGCACATCACCTGGTGTTCTCACCATACTATCAAACATTTTAATTTTAATGGTCTTAATCCCAACAGTACTGCAAAATGCATCATTACCCATTAGAACAGTTCCTCCATTATAGGGTTTATATGTATCAAACCATTCCCTATATGGACACATGTACATCCAGAATCCAATATCCATTTGTCAGTAAGATAATTCATACCTGTGGTGACTGACAAGAAATCACCATTACCGTCTGAACCATCTTGTGCAACGTCTGCTTGATTTGAATTCACAGATTTCCCTTTATCCTCCAGATCTCGCTTTTTTTTATAGCAGTCCCTTTTCATATGTCCTTCCTTGTGGTAGTAGTAATACTTGATTTTGCTGCCACTCTTCCCTTTTGATTTTGAGCGTGACCTTCCTCTGTTTCCAGAGCCTTTGTTTTTACTTCTTCCTTGTTGTTGGCTTGGTTCACCATTGACCATCAACTGTTCTTCTTGGGAACCATTTCCTGGCCTTCGAAATGTCTCAGTCTCCAAGAGAGCCACCGTCACCTCATCAACCCTAAGAGTATATTTCTCAACCAAAAGTGTAGTCACAAGTGTATCAAAAGAAGATGGAAGAGAAGCCAAGAGAAGAATAGTTTTATCCTGCTCTACAATTTTAACCTCAACACTAGAAAGTTGAGTAACAATTTTATTAAACTAGTTGAGATGATCAACAATATTTGTTCCTTCTACCATCCGCAATTGATATAATTGTTTCTTCATGAACAATTTGTTTGTGAGAGATTTTGACATATAAATCTTTTCCAATTTTTCTCATAAATCTGAAACGGAAGTTTCATTCAAAAAATTATATTTTACCTCTAGTGCGAGAGATAAACGGATGGTACTCACAGCTTTCATCTCAAGTTCCTCTCAATCCTCTTTTTTCATGTCCGCTGGTTTCTTGTCTTTCTCGAGTATTACTTTGGGCAGTCCTTGTTGCACCAAGATGTCTTTAATCGTGCTTTGCCACAGGCTAAAGTTATTTTTCTCATCACAGGGCTCCACCTCGAATTTTTCCATCGAGATGTCTTTTCCCATCATCGTACTGAGTGTTGGTAATCAAGAACTATGTGCACTTGTTCTTAATTACAATCCTCCCGAACAAACCTAGGGCTCTGATACCACTTGTTGGGAATTAACTTCGCAAAGCGACAAGAAAATAAATAAGCGGAATAAAGAAAATCAAAGCACAACTCACAACACCAAGATTTATGTGGTTCGGCAAAATTTATTTGCCTATGTCTACGAGACGTGATCCGGTCTCCTTTCTTTACTATTGAGAGAAAATGGATACAATGGTACAAGTCTCACCACTCAGGTTTAAATCTCAAACCCAAGCCCTTAACCCCTTGTACAACCCACTCAACCTTACCCTCTCAAACCCTCAATAAAGAAAACATCTCGCACTCTCAACAAGAGAATGAAAATTGAACAAATACAATTTTCGGAATAATCTCAAAACCAAGAGACCCATGCCTATTTATAGGCATCTCAAGGTGGTGGTAGATGAACTTCTTTGCATTTAAGCAATGCATTTGATTGCTCCACTTGTATCCTCCAATAAGATTTTAGCAATTACATCATGTAACCAATTACAAAGGAACTCTCATCTCATTCAAGTAGTGAAATTGCTCCATTTGTATCATCCAATAAGATTTTAGCAATGATGTTAGCTAACCAATCAAAATAGGTCTTTTTAGCAATGATTTCACCAAACCAATAAAAACAAAAAATTGAGCCACTACCAACATTATGTATCAAAAAGTTTTATTTTACAGTATAGGGTTGTGTTCATTTTATAATATGAGAAAGATACACAAGATGAATACAAAGTTATTGCACTCTATCATGGACTCTATCATTAGGCGATGGAGTATCTCCAATAGATAGAGTTTAGGTGAGCTTGGGTTTCTGTCAATCTTTATCTCTAACACGCCCCCGCAAGTGAATGTTGTCGTGAAGGAGACTGAGCTTGTCTCGAAGAAGCTGGAAGCAAGGCATTGAAAGGGGCTTAGTTAAGATGTCCTCTACTTATAGTGAACAAAATGGAATGTGATTTCAATGTGCTTCATTCGATTGTGGAAGACGGGGTTCGCTATGAGAAAAGTGGCACCAACATTGTCACACCACAATATTGGACGTGAAGTCTGTGGAACAAGGAGCTCTTTGAGAAGTGATTGGTGCCACAAAGTTTCAGAGGTGGCATCCGCCAAAGTTTTGTACTCTGCTTCAGTGCTTGAATGGGCGACGACACGTTGTTTCCTAGATGACCATGAGACAAGATTCGGACCAAAAAAGATGGTGTAGGCACTGGTGCATTTGAGATCATCAAGACAGCCCGCCCAATCGTATGGTGTCGTCGAACAGGGAGGCTAACGTCAATAGTGGATTTAAAATAACATGGGATCCGTTTGACGGCAGTCCAGTGAGCATTAGTGGGCTTGTGCATGTCTTGACACACTTTGTTAACGGAATAAGAGACTGGTCGTTCAGCAACCGCGAGTTGATGGACAATTTTCTTGACCCGATAAAAATATTTGTAAATAGAGTCGGGGTCCTTCTTGATAGATTGTAATTCCATTCATAGCTGGAGGATACTTATATCGAGGGGCAGGAAAAAAAATCAGTACCATACCTCCGTTTATCACATTTGTGGTTACTTTTACTATATTTGTGGATACTTTTACCAATGTCATAGTACCCCGAAAAATAGTAAAAATAATTACCACAACAGTAGTAAAAAAATTCATAAATATGATAAAAACACTCACAAATGTAGTAAATCACCCACAAAAGTGATAATTTTTTGTGTACCTAAAAAAAGTAGTAAAAATAGTTGCCACAAATGTAGTAAAAACACCCACAATAGTGGTAAAACAACCATAAAAAGTGATAAATTTTTTAATTGTAAAATGACCCATAAAATTTATAAAAACACCATTTGAAGTAGTAAATTTTAGAGGTATAGTACCAAAAATTTTTTGGTGGTACCATAGTCAAATCCAAAAGTTACTACCTTCCACAAATAAGGTTTTATCATGTCATTTACAAATATCGAGGGTCGTGTTGTGCTTAAAAATCCGGAAGTACTTTACTCCCATTAGCATAAGGGAAAGTTTATTGTACCTAAAAAAAAACCGGTACCGTATCGAAAGTTATTAGTGTTAATAATGAGATTACATCTTTGAAATGAGAAGTTACAACTGGTTAAGGGAAGTCCATGATCGATCATGGATGAGATTCTCTTGAGCAGTTATAACTTTTCCTTTATGAGTTATAACTTGACTTTTAAAAATTGTAACTTAACATTTGAAAGTTGTATCTTCCATGATCGATCGCAACGCTTTACAATCGATCATGTCTTTTACAAGTTGTAACTTGCACAACAAAAAATTATAACTTTCACTTCAAAAAATCATAATTTGAACTTAAAAAATTATAATTTTAAATGTGGTATCATATTCTGTCCCCTAACATAATATCGTGACTATTGAAATGTTAGTAGAAATGATCAAGATTTTAGTCTAAAACTAAAAAAGGGGAAAATATAAAGTTCTAAATCATAGACATAAAAATGACACAAATCCAAACAATACAGAAGGGAATAATAATTTACACAAAAAGAAAAGTCATGTAATTACACATTTGGAACAGACTGCAACCCAATTAGTCGGGCAAGGATTACATCATGATTGGAAATTGATTGACATAATCACATCTTTTACGATTGAGATAAAGTTCAATTTGATTAGGATAACAAATATTATCCTCTTAACAAATTGATAAGGGAGACGGGAGTTGACTTCTAGTAGGACGCAAATTTTTTCATGCCAACTAGTGGACCCATAAGCTCAAGTCCAACAACTCTCCTGGCTCGGCCAATAGCTCCCCTACTTCGACCAACAGCTTACCTAGCTCTCCAACTCCACAACTCAGTCCAGTCCTACCCACGGGAAAACATTTAGATTTGGATAAGATCAGATCCTCAATAGGTAAGACAAAATCAAGAATCAGAATAACACCTAAACTCTAACATTATAAGGTGATAACTAACCCCAAAGCTTTATAAAAAGGGGATTGGGCTGGTTAAAGAGGTACGTAAGATTCAACTCTTCAATTGTTAGCTTTCTTTAAATCCTTTCTGACTTGAGCATCGGATGGTGGGTCTCCAGTCTTCGACTTCCTTTTCAGGTAATCAAGGCCCATTAATCCGATGGTATGGGAGCCCCCTCAAAAATCACAATCAATAGTTGAAGCCGTCTATGGGAAACCACAATACATCTCGTGTTCCAATCAACACAATGGCTCCCACGCTTCAATCTAAGACCATCAATCAAACCAACGATGTTCGCGAAAGCTCTCACAAACCTGCTCGTGTGATAAACAACGAACAACCACGCGATGATGCTGACAAGTCAATGCCTCAAGTTACGCTTTTCAACTGCAAAATCTTAATGCCCAAGTTCAACAACTCACAAAATTTGTTGAGATGCTCCATCAAGGGCAACAGCAATAGCTTATTCCTCCACCAACAAATCAAATCCCTATTCCGCCTTGGGAGAATCAACATAATGGGGGGCAAGGCCATAATCAAATGGATCCACACCTCTCAACAAATAATTTCGGCGATAATCACAAATACTCCTATACTAGTTCTACAACTCAACGTGATCATCAAGAGGATCTTGGTCTTCATGGACAAATGGACCAATTAGATGCTCAGCTTCAAAGCAATCAAAGGGAAACGAGGACCGAAAGAGGATATTGACACATTAGTCGAACTCACTGAACCTCCTTTCACCAAAGAAATCATAGTGAAAGAGCTTTCTAGGATGTTCGTCCCCCCAAAGTTCAGAAAATACGATTGTAGATCAGATCCCACAGATCACCTATACTATTTTCGCCACACCATAGCACTCCAAAGAGAAGGTGATGCACTAATGTGCAGAGCATATTACACAGTACAGAGAATCAAGTTACAAGTCGTTCATCTCTACAAGAAACTACAAGACGTCTGAGCACAAATATACAAAAGGGCTGATTTGTAATTACACTAGTTTCCTTGTTTTCTATTCATTTGTAAATACATTTTCTATTATTAGCTGGCTAATATTTTTAGTACAGAGTTGGTTAGTTTGTTACACAGGAGGGTTATATATCCACGGCATTATGTACATTGAGATCATTGAGGAATATACATAACTTTTCCTTCATCCTTCGTGTATTGCTCTCTGTTTTTCCTTCTCATCATTTCGAATACTAACATGGTATAAAGAGCCTGAGAGCCACCCATGGAGGATTTCGAAGGTTCCGATAGTTCTTCCTCCAACAATCCCAAAAAATCCTCTGCTCATTCAGACCAAATATCAAACACTTTCTGTGCCACAAACATGGCCAAATACCTGAACCTCACCGACCCTAGCAACCCATTTCGGCTGGACAACGGCGACAACCCTACCGTCGTTTTGGTCACTGACTTGCTTACCAGCGATAACTACCCCACTTGGTCCCCGTGCAATGAGACGAGCTCTCCGTGCCAAAAATAAAATATGCTTCATCACTGGTTCCATTTCTCAACCAACAGACCCCAATGATCCTCTTCTTGACTTATGGGAGCGCTGCAACGATATGGTGGTTTCATGGCTTGAGAACTCTATAAGCCCCTCCATCAGATCCAGCGTTGCTTTCATAGACAATGCCCGTGAACTTTGGCTCGATCTTCAGGACCCTTTCTCCCATCAAAATGGACCTCGTATTTACCAGCTCAAGAAGACCCTTGCCAGCCTTCAACAAGACTCTGACACTGTAAGTGTATATTATGGAAGGCTTAAATCTCTTTGGGAGGATGAGTTACTTATTTATGACCCCATTTTAGTTTGCTCTTGTGAATCGATGAAAACTCTCTCAGACCGATACCAATGGGACTATGTCTTTCAATTTTTGATGGGTTTAAACGACACATATTTCCCAATTCGAGACCAGATAATGCTCTTAGATCCCCTCCCACCCATCATAAAAGTATTTTCTCTC
The DNA here is from genome assembly GCA_951799425.1 of Ilex aquifolium. Lineage (NCBI taxonomy): Eukaryota > Viridiplantae > Streptophyta > Magnoliopsida > Aquifoliales > Aquifoliaceae > Ilex > Ilex aquifolium. The sequence continues at coordinate 46,462,383 of OX637392.1, read as the reverse complement.
ATTCAACAGCAGGAACGCCACTATCAAATGACCCCCACTTCAAACACTTCTGACTCCATGGCCTTTGCCATTCGCAAACCATACCCATTTCCTACCCGTAATCCATCTCAACAAAAATCAAAGAAAGACCGAGCCTACTATTCTCACTGCAAGATCACATGACATTCTTTTGAAACTTGTTTCAAGGTTGGTAACGCAGAGGCCCCCATTTGTTCTCATTGCAACATGTCTAGACATACAATGGAGAAGTGTTACAAGCTCCATGGCTACCCTCTCCCCCCTGGACACAAACTTTTCAATAAATCTCAGGGATCAAATGCTTTTACTGCTCAAACTGCTCCTATTGACTCTGACCTTGAGGATTCCAGTGATGGTTGAGTAGGTCTTACTCAGGCACAATATCAGCAATTAATGGCATTACTCCAACCATGGCACCCCTCCACCATTGCTCAGTCCTCTGCCAACCAGATTCAATCAATCCACCTGCACACACAATCATTCATTCCCACAAGAAATTCCTTGGATAATTGACACCAGTACGACAGACCATATGGTCTGTTGTACCTCTTTTTTTACCACTATTAATTCTCCGGTTTCTCACTCTGTTAAGTTACCAAATGGCACAAATGTACTTGTTACACACACGGGCATAGTTCACTTAACACCCTCACTTCACCTCACTAAAGTCTTGTGTGTTCCTTCCTTTAGTTTTAATTTAATTTCAGCCAAGAAGTTGGCTGCCAATCTCACATGTTGTCTAGTTTTTTTCTCCAATTTTTGCCTTATTCAGGACCTTTTATCTTGGACAATGATTGGGAAGGGTGAAATGAAGAATGGTCTATATCACCTGCTCAACACGGCTGTCTCTCCCTCTACCCTAGTGACCACTCTTTCTCATTTTTCCACATTTACAAAGTCTGTTACAGCTTCTGTTTCACACACTGAAAATGTTACTAACCTATGGCACTGTCGCCTAGGCCACCTTTCTTTTCCTATTCTGAATATGATTACAGATCCTATTGTAAAGAAAAACATTTCAACTACTAATACAAAGCCTTGTTACATTTGTCCATTGGCAAAATTTCATAGACTTCCTTTCCCTCATAGCAAACATAAAACATCAATACCATTTGAAATTGTGCATTGTGATCTCTGGGGAAGGTGTTCTGTTCCTGCTTATGATGGCTCAAAATATTTTTTAACTTTAGAGTATGATTTCACAAGGAGTACATGGTTGTATCTCCTTCCTAACAAAGTGCCACCCGAACCAGCATTGAGTCTTTACCAATATGATTGAAAATCAATTCAACCTTACCATCAAAATTCTAAGAAGTGATAATGGTGGAGAATTTAAAATGAAAGAGTTTTTTCATAAAAAAGGGATCCTACATCAAACAAGTTGTGTTGCCACTCCACAACAAAATGGAGTTGTCGAGAGGAAACACCAACATTTGCTTAATGTGGCTCGTGCTTTAAAATTCCAAGCTGGTATTCCTCTTGAATATTGGAATGATTGTGTTTTGACCGCCACATACCTCATCAATAGGACCTCTAGTCCCCTTCTTCAAAACAAAACTCCCTTTAAACTTTTATTTAAATCTCCACCCACTTATGCTCATTTAAAAGTTTTTGGGTCTCTTTGCTTTGCTGCCACTCTTTCACAAGAAAGAACAAAATTTGATCCCCGAGGTCACATGTGCATTTTTCTTGGATATCCTTTTGGAACTAAAGGTTATAAATTGCTTGATCTTGAGTCCAAAACCACCTTTGTCTCTCGGGATGTGCTTTTTCATGAGTCCAGCTTTCCATTTCAATCTTTACCTCATCCCTCATCCCTCATCCCTCATCCCTCATCCCTCATCCACTCCTTCTCCGAACCCCACCCTTGTTTTTACTAAACCTTTACCGGACTCACTTGATTTTTCCATAATTTCTTCCTCTCCACAAGTCAGTCCATCTCCTCACCTAGAAGACTTATTGGCCCTTTTTTGTATCTTACAATCACTCGGCCTAACATATCTTATGCTGCCCAGCTCCTTAGCCAATTTATGGATCATCCCACGACTTCACATTTGGCTGCAGCTCATAAAACTCTTCGATACATCAAGGCAGCACCTGGACAGGGTATATTACTCTCATCCTCATCTCCACTTCAACTTAAGGCCTATTGTGATTCAAATTGGGCCTCGTGTCCTGACACATGTCACTCCATTACTGGGTATTGCATACTTCTTGGCAATTCCCTTATTTCTTGGAAATCCAAGAAACAATCTGTGGTGTCCCGCTCCTCAGCCGAGGCCGAATATCAATCCATGGCTTCCACATGCTCTAAGCTCACTTGGCTTAGGTACTTGCTTCTTGATCTTCGGGTTCCACATCCTCAGGCTACCTTACTTTATTGTGACAACCAAGCCGTATGATTAGCACTCAAAAGTAGCATATTGTTACACTCTTTTTGGACTAATTATACTTTGATGGAGTTTAAATGATGATATTTTAGGTTCTAAAGTGAAGGAAAGTCCAAAGGCATCAAAGAAGTACATCTGAGGGACAAATGCCGAATTAACGCAAGACCAAGGGAGCAATGTCAGGAGAATGCAAAGAATGAAGGACAAAGTGTAATAAAAGCAGGACAAAGTGTAATAAAAGCAGGACAAAGTGTAATAAAAGCATTTGAAAAATCAGCATTCAGCAACACCACCGTTCATTCTCCACTTGCCCACTTGCCCAGCCTTCCTACGCCTATAAATAGGCTGCTCCTTCTGCATTTCAAGGGGAGATCTGAGGGTGGAATTGGTGGAAAAACCAAGAGAGGAACTAAGAGTTAGGAGAGATTTTAGAAGAGTTTTTAGAGAGCAAATTTTCTTTCATCTTTTGTAGCTTCCATTTCAATTCATGTATTGAAGATTTTATGCTTATGTTCTTATGGTAAGAGTTCTTTCTTCTAATTGTCATTTCTTTATAGCTTTTATATTTACTTGCTTGTATAAATATAATGGAAGGCTGAGCCTCCTCTTCTAATTGTCATTTCTTTATAGCTTTTATTATTTTCTTGCTTGTATAAATATAATGGAAGGCTGAGCCTCCTCTTCTAATTGTCATTTCTTTATAGCTTTTATTATTTTCTTTTATGTATTTTTATTTCTTGGTTGTGAATTAAACACCAAGTAGTTATTGTTTTCTTTTATGTATTTTTATCTCTTGGTTGTGAATTAAACACCAAGTATTTATTGCTTTCTTTTAATTTAAGTATTGTTTTCTTTTACTTCCATTGTTGGAGCTTCCTTCTTCCCCTTAGAGGAGTGAAACTCTTCCACTTTTCTAGAGCTTTACCAAAGCCGTGAAGGGTGGAACGTGATTCACTTGTTCTTTGTCGAAGAACGACTCCTTGTTTAGATATTTTACTTTAGAGTATTTTACTTTGTAACACTTTTTGGGGATGAGTACTATTCATCATTCTAGCTTTACCATAGCTATGAAGGGTGAGTAGTCCTCATTCACTCTTTGGGAAGGGATGATAGATATGTAAAAGATTAATCCGGACATTATGTTTGTGTATCACCTTTATGCTTAAATGTTCTATACTCCACTTGATTTTTGGGTGATTGAATGCACCTAGCAAAGTAAAGGTACTTTGTATAATCAACGGATCTTTCTATGATAAATGGATGACTCCTACATGGAAAGATCCATTGATTCAAGGCAAGTACCCTAACTAACTCTTCATGATAAAATTTCAATGTCCACCATTATTGCACTTCATTCCTATCTTCCGATTAATTTGCCGTTGACACGGGAGTTAATTGAGTTATAAAGCATAAACATAATGCACCGGATAATCAACTACATATTCTGATTCCCGAACCAAAGAGTGTTTGTTACATTTAATCATCTTATATTTTGTCTAGAAAAATACCCATTGGAAAGAATTTTACATTCTATCCAAAACTTCCCACAACTTCAAAATCATAATATTTCCAGTTACAAGTCTTTCTCACTATTTACTTCAAAGAACACCAACCATAGTTCCCTGAGGATTCGACTCTGGACTCAAACCAGATTATTACTACAACTTGACCGCCTGCACTTGGGTGTACACATTTCGGATCAAGTCAAGTTTTTGGCGCCGTTGCCGGGGAACCATAAAAGGTGCTCTTTTTAGAAAAAGGTGAAAAAAAAAAAAAAAAAAAAACCTCTCTTTTTGTTTATATTTTTGCCTTATTGTGAATAATTTTGTTTTATGACTGACACCAATCGCCTCTTTCAAAATTTGCCTGCTGAATCTTCTGGGTCTGTAAATCAACTTGAACCACCTTCACCCAAATCAGAAGCCGATTCTTGTAACTTCAATATGGCAAATATTGATAGGCAGGGTGAAGATCATGTGAGAGAGGGGGAAGTACCCAACATTCGAACATTGCGGGATTACTTACATCCCACAAGGAATAGTGTCCCCTCTTGTTTTGTTTTTCCGGAGAATGCACCCCACTTCACTGTGAAGCCGGGGACAGTGCATTTATTGCCCGTGTTTCAGGGATTGGATACAGAAAATCCGTATCTGCATATCAAAGACTTCGAAGAAGTGTGTGGAACATTTCAAGACAATTCTGAATTGACAAAAATGAAATTGTTTTCTTTCTCTTTGAGGGATAAAGCCAAACAATGGTTACATTCTTTAAAATCTCTTTCAATCCCTAATTGGCAGGCTCTACAGAATGAATTTTTCAGAAAATTCTTTCCTCTGCACCGCACTAATGCACTCAAAAGACAAATCATGAATTTTTCGATCAAAGAAGGGGAAACTTTTTATCAAAGCTGGGAGAGATTCAAAGATCTTCTCCAATCTTGTCCACACCATGCTTTTGAAGATTGGACTTTGGTAGGATTTTTCTATGACTCCTTGCCCACTAGGTTACGACAGTTTGTCGAAATGATGGCTCAAGGAGAGTTCATGGGAAAAAGTCCGGAGGAGGCATTCAATTTTTTTGATACCATATCTGACAGTTCTCAAATGTGGGACTCAGCCTCTCCTACCACTGTAGAAGCCAAACCACCTACTTTCCAAGGGGGTAAGTATGTCTTGAGAGAAGATGATGATCTTAGAGCAAAAATGTCCACTTTGTCTCGAAAGCTTGAAGCTTTAGAGATGAAAAAGGTCCATCAAGTTGATGTTGTCCCTCCCACAGAACAAGTGTGTGGGATTTGTGCACTAACAGGGCATCCTACTGGGGAATGTCCGACCATTCCGGCATTCAAAGAAGTTTTGTTGGAACAAACAAATGCCATTTCCAATTTCAACAAGCCTTACTCCAACCCATATTCTGAAACATACAATCCAGGGTGGCGGAACCACCCAAATTTCAGTTGGAGAAACACACAACCAACCCCCATGAATCAGCAACAAGGTCCACAACAACCACCTCAAGGACCTCCACAATATCCTCATCAACAAGGGCCACCACATCCACCTCAAGTACCTCCACAATATCCTCCATATCAACCACCACACAAAAGGAGCCTTGAAGATACATTGAATCAATTCATGCAAACCCAAATGAGCTATAACAATAGTTCTACTCAGGCTTTTATTGATTTCAAGGCCCAGACCACACAATCTTTTGAGGATCTCAAAGGCCACATTCAAAAGCTGACCCAGTCCATGAGCACACATGAGAAAGGAAAATTTCCTGCCCAACCAAAGCCTCCACAAGGCCAATTTCAGGTGGGAAATCCATCAACTATGGAAACTCCACAAGACCAAGCCAAAACTGTCACCACATTGAGAAGTGGCAAAAAGATTGACAAGTCCATCAGAAACATGCTGATTCCAGACCCAAAACCAGTCTCAATTCCAGCCAACCCATTAAGTGAGCCAGAACTTGAAAAAAAAAATGACTGTGATCCCATGATTGAACAAGAACCAGAGCCATCAAGGGAAGAAGAACCCTCGTGTTCTATTCCTGCTCCTTTCCCTCATAGACTCAAGAGCATACAGAAAGCAAACAATCAGTCTGAAATTTACGAGCTTTTCAAGCAAGTAAAAATCAACATCCCACTTCTGGATGCAATCCAACAGGTTCCAGCTTATGCCAAGTTTCTAAAAGACTTGTGCACAGTCAAAAGAAGCCAAAATGTTCAAAAAAGAGCCTTCCTCACAGAGCAAGCCAGTGCCCTACTTCAACACAAAATCCCTTCAAAGTGCGAAGATCCAGGGTGTCCCACTGTGTCATGTGTCATTGGAAATTTCAAAATTGAGCAAGCATTGTTAGACCTTGGAGCTAGTGTCAACTTGCTTCCTTTCTCTGTCTACCAGCAGTTGGGTTTAGGTGAACTGAAACCCACTTGCACCACACTCCAATTGGCAGATAGATCTGTAAAAATTCCTAGGGGTATTGTTGAAGATGTACTTGTCCAAGTGGATAATTTTGTCTTCCCTGTAGACTTCATTGTTCTAGATACTCATCCAGAAGTTCATTCAGAAACTCCAATTCCTGTCATTCTTGGTCGACCTTTTCTAGCAACCTCCAATGCACTAATCAATTGCAGGAATGGTATTATGAAATTGACTTTTGGGGATATGACTCTCGAAATGAACGTCTTTGACATTGCAAAACACCCAAGAGAGTACGAGGAGGTAGGAGAAATAAATTCCATTGAGTCATTAATACAAGCACATCTGAATGACTCATTCTGTGAGGATCTTAGTGAATCAACTTTGTCAAAATCTGACTCATCTGACTCTCTGGAACAAAACTCCATTGAGTGTCCTACCTTCAATGTGGGGACATGGGCTCCTAAATTTGAAGAAATTTCATCAAGTGGTACAAAACCACTATCTTCAAGTGACAGGCCACCAAAGCCTGAACTGAAACCGCTCCCATCTGATCTCAAGTATGCATTTTTAGGTGAGGATAAATCTTATCCAGTGGTAATTTCTTCAAAAATCACAGACTTGCAAGAAGCTCAATTAATTGAAGTTCTTAAAAGTCATAAAAGCACCATTGGGTGGACCATCGCTGATTTGAAAGGTATAAGCCCGTTAATTTGTAATCATGCCATATACCTTGAAGAGGACTCAAAACCCTCTCGTCAAATGCAGCGACGATTGAATCCTCACATGAAAGAGGTTGTGAGACTGGAAGTGCTCAAACTCCTGGATGCAGGGATAATTTTTCCGATCTCCGATAGCAAATGGGTTAGTCCAACCCAAGTTGTACCAAAGAAATCTGGAGTCACAGTAGTCAAAAATGATGCAAATGAACTCGTGCCAACACGAGTCGTCACAGGATGGCGAATGTGCATTGACTATCGAAAACTCAATCTGGTGACTAGAAAAGACCATTTTCCTCTTTCCTTCCTTGACCAAGTCCTCGAGAGAATAGCAGGCCATGAATTTTACTGTTTCCTGGATGGGTATTCCGGATACAATCAAATTGAGATAGCTCTGAATGACCAAGAAAAGACCACATTCACATGTCCATTTGGCACCTTTGCATTCAAAAGGATGTCATTCGGACTTTGTAACGCTCCTGCAACATTTCAAAGATGTATGCTAAGCTTGTTCAGTGACATGGTCGAAAAATTTTTGGAAATCTTCATGGATGATTTCTCGGTATATGGTGACTCATTTGATTTGTGTCTAGCTAACCTAGAAAAAGTTTTGATGAGATGCAAAGAGGCAAATCTGGTGCTTAACTGGGAGAAATGTCATTTCATGGTGAATCAAGGCATTGTCTTGGGTCACATTGTGTCGTCTGAAGGCATGAAAGTTGATAAAGCAAAAATTGATTTGATAAGGAATCTTCCTGCTCCTAGGGTTGTGAAGGATGTTCGATCATTCTTAGGTCATGCAGGATTCTACAGAAGGTTCATAAAAGACTTCAGCACCATAGCAAAACCTATGTGTCATCTTTTGAGTCAGGACGTCATTTTCGACTGGAATGAAGCGTGCCAAAAATCCTTTGACAAACTCAAAGGCATGTTAATTTCTGCCCCAATAATGCAACCTCCTGACTGGACTCTACCCTTTGAATTGATGTGTGATGCTAGTGACTATGCTGTAGGTGCTGTTTTGGGACAAAGAAAAGATAAGAAGCCACATGTGATTTACTATGCAAGTAAAACTTTAAATGATGCCCAAATGAATTACTCAACAACTGAAAAGGAATTACTTGCTGTAGTATTTGCATTGGAAAAATTTCGATCTTATCTTGTTGGTTCTTCTGTTACTGTATTTACTGACCATGCAGCACTGAAATTTTTGCTTACAAAAAAAGATGCCAAACCAAGGCTCTTGAGATGGATCCTCTTGCTCCAAGAATTTGATTTAGTCATTAAGGACAAAAAGGGTGTGGAAAATGTGGTGGCAGATCATCTGTCAAGATTAACTTATGAATTTCATGAGGATGAACTGCCAATCAATGAAAAATTCCCCGATGAACAACTATTCAGGATTGATGAAACCCCATGGTACGCTGATATTGCTAATTTCCTTGCTACCGGAACACTTCCTCCATTTTTCACTCCCATGGACAAAAAGAAGTTTCTGAGGGAGGTCCGCAATTTCTTTTGGGAAGATCCCTACGTATTCAAGTACTGTAAGGATCAGATCATAAGACGTTGCATCCCCGCTCAGGAAAGTAGACAGGTAATAACATTTTGTCATTCAGAAGCATGTGGTGGTCATTTTTCATCTCGAAAAACCGCTGCAAAAATCTTGCAGTGTGGATTTTACTGGCCCACACTTTTCAAAGATGTCCATGCTTTTTGCGTAACTTGCGATAGATGTCAAAGGTTGGGAAACATTTCAAAAAGAAACATGATGCCCTTAAACCCAATTTTGGTGATCGAAATTTTTGACTGTTGGGGTATCGATTTTATGGGACCATTTCCCCCCTCCTTTGGCTATCTATACATTTTAGTAGCCGTAGACTATGTATCCAAATGGGTTGAAGCAATTCCATGCCGAAATAATGATCATCAAACGGTGATCAAGTTTTTAAAAGAAAATATTTTATCTCGGTTTGGAATTCCAAAATCCATTATAAGTGATGGGGGTTCTCATTTTTGCAATCGTCCCTTCTGGAATTTAATGAAAAAATACTTGATTTTTCACAAAATTGCAACCCCTTATCATCCACAGACCAGTGGACAAGCTGAGTTAGCTAATCGGGAGATCAAATTAATTTTGGAAAAAACGGTGAACCCAGATCGCAAAGATTGGTCATTAAGACTAACTGATGCGCTCTGGGCATACCGAACTGCTTTTAAAACAATTTTGGGCATGTCTCCCTATCGATTAGTCTATGGAAAGCCATGTCACTTGCCTGTGGAATTGGAACATAGGGCATACTGGGCTATTAAAGCAATGAATTTTGACTTAGACAAGGCTGGACTGTCACGGAAGCTTCAGATTAATGAATTGGAGGAATTGAGAAATGAAGCATATGAAAATGCTAAGATTGCAAAAACCAGGATGAAAATTTTTCATGACAAGAACATAGTGCGAAAATCTTTTGAACCTGATCAAAAGGTTCTACTTTTCAATTCGAGACTTCGCCTATTTCCTGGTAAGTTGAAATCAAGATGGACTGGACCATACATTGTTAAAAAGGTATTTGAACATGGGGCAGTGGAAGTGGAGAACCCATCAAACGGTAACATTTTTACCGTCAATGGTCAGAGATTAAAACCCTTTGTGGAGAATTTTGTCCAAAATGTGGAGACCATTTTTTTAATGGATCCAGAAAGTATCTCCGGATATCACTCCGGAGATTACGCTTGCCGACACAAAAAAGGGTCGGGTCAGTCAGACACCCGACACGATGGACTGCCTTTATAAGGCTCCCATCGCTTTTTTTTTTTTCTTTTTTTTTTCTTTTCCTCACCACACCTTTACTCTTTTCTTTTCTTTTTCTTCTTCTGCTTCTTCTCTTTTCTTCTTCTTCTCCACTGCATCTGGTCTTCTGTACCACGATCCAACCCATAACAGTACCATGTCTGCATTTTTCGATGACCCTATCCTCCTTCTCATGATCTACATTTGTTTGTATTATTTACTTATGGCTGTTCTTCTTCGGGCCGCACTGATGATCAAGGGTTTTTGTCCCAATGAAAACCCAGACCACCCCAAAGATGCTTAATCTCTGTTTTTTTTTGGTATAGGTCATCGGCGATTGAACAGATCTCCACAGTTAACTGCGTATTCAAGCTCTACAAACCGAAAAACTCGAAACATTGGGGACAATGTTCAGTCTAGGTTGGGGGGTGAGATCTACAGTTTACAATAGTTGATCTGCAGTTTACAGTAGTTGATCTGCGCAGGTTGAACCCGTAAAATTTTCTGTAAATTTTTTTTGTTTTTATTGTTGTATCTGTTCATATTATGTACCTTGTATTAATGATAATATCTGTGGGTCAGTTTTGATCGTCTTTGTGACTGGAAGACGTAAAAGAACCAGATAATGGGTCATAGAGTAGCAATCATGGATGTAAATCTTTTTTGGTTTAGTCTAGGAGTCCTACGTACTTTTCCATCTGATGTACATACCATGATCATGAGAAAAGCAAGATTAGTAAGGAAGGCTGAGCCTCCTCTTCTAATTGTCATTTCTTTATAGCTTTTATTATTTTCTTTTATGTATTTTTATTTCTTGGTTGTGAATTAAACACCAAGTAGTTATTGTTTTCTTTTATGTATTTTTATCTCTTGGTTGTGAATTAAACACCAAGTATTTATTGCTTTCTTTTAATTTAAGTATTGTTTTCTTTTACTTCCATTGTTGGAGCTTCCTTCTTCCCCTTAGAGGAGTGAAACTCTTCCACTTTTCTAGAGCTTTACCAAAGCCGTGAAGGGTGGAACGTGATTCACTTGTTCTTTGTCGAAGAACGACTCCTTGTTTAGATATTTTACTTTAGAGTATTTTACTTTGTAACACCTTTTGGGGATGAGTACTATTCATCATTCTAGCTTTACCATAGCTATGAAGGGTGAGTAGTCCTCATTCACTCTTTGGGAAGGGATGATAGATATGTAAAAGATTAATCCGGACATTATGTTTGTGTATCACCTTTATGCTTAAATGTTCTATACTCCACTTGATTTTTGGGTGATTGAATGCACCTAGCAAAGTAAAGGTACTTTGTATAATCAACGGATCTTTCTATGATAAATGGATGACTCCTACATGGAAAGATCCATTGATTCAAGGCAAGTACCCTAACTAACTCTTCATGATAAAATTTCAATGTCCACCATTATTGCACTTCATTCCTATCTTCCGATTAATTTGCCGTTGACACGGGAGTTAATTGAGTTATAAAGCATAAACATAATGCACCGGATAATCAACTACATATTCTGATTCCCGAACCAAAGAGTGTTTGTTACATTTAATCATCTTATATTTTGTCTAGAAAAATACCCATTGGAAAGAATTTTACATTCTATCCAAAACTTCCCACAACTTCAAAATCATAATATTTCCAGTTACAAGTCTTTCTCACTATTTACTTCAAAGAACACCAACCATAGTTCCCTGAGGATTCGACTCTGGACTCAAACCAGATTATTACTACAACTTGACCGCCTGCACTTGGGTGTACACATTTCGGATCAAGTCACCGTACTCCACATCGCTGCTAATCCGGTCTTTCACGAACGTACCAAGCATATCGTGTTAGATTGTCACTTAATCAGAGACAAGATCCAAGAGGGCAGCATCATCACAGCTCATATTCCCTCACACTGCCAACTAGCTGATATTTTTACAAAGGTTTTTCCCTCCTTCATCATTAAGTTACATTTATCCAAGATGGGAATAGTCAACCTCTATTCTCCATCTTGTGGGGGGTCATTACACAGTACAGAGAATCAAGCTACAAGTCGTTCATCTCTACAAGAAACTACAAGATGTCTGAGCACAAATATAGAAAAAGGCTGATTTGTAATTACACTAGTTTCCTTGTTTTCTATTCATTTGTAAATACATTTTCTATTATTAGCTGGCTTCCATTTTTAGTACAGAGTTGGTTAGTTTGTTACACGGGAGGGTTATATACCCATGACATTATGTACAGTGAGATCATTGAGGAATATACAGAACTTTTCCGTCATCCTTCGTGTACTGCTCTCTGTTTTTCCTTCTCACCATTTCGAGTACTAACAGATCATTCGCTTCCAAACTCAAAGTAACAACACTAACTTGGCTCCACAGGCAGTCACCACGATCAATTAGCTCGTTCTCATAACTTGGAAATCTCTTCATCGACAGATTCATCAGCAGTTAAAATCTCAAGAGATGACTAGATTAATTTCTGACCCTCAAACAAAAGCAAGATGAGACTTGGAAGGATTTGATCTCTCGATTCAATACCGAAATGACTCAGGTTGATGGGTGGTCCTCACTACAAGTTTACACCTAGGAAGACTCCATGACTCCCTCACCAAAAATCCACCTAAAGACATGACGAATCTCTTGTCCCGAGCTCAAAAATACATCAAGCTCAAGAAAGTTAGAGCTGCTTATAGAGCTTAGGGAGAAGACAAGCCTCGAGGAAGTGACTCAGCTTGAACAGGCAAGAAAATCAGCAGGAGTAAAAAAAAAACCCCAAAGAGTATGCAATTACTCTCCTAACGACTAATTTTTCCACTTCACGCCGTTGAACGCACCTCTTGGTAAGGTACTTAACCAGATTCAAGCTACAGAGTAACTCAAATGGCCTGAGAATCTCAAAGGGAATCCTAAAAAAACGTGATCAAGCTAAGTATTACGTCTTCCACCAGGACAAAGGTCATTTGACAAAGGATTACAGAGAGCTCCGTCAAGAGATCGAACAACTCATTCGCAGAGGTCGGCTTTAAGAGTTCGTAAAATCGAGACAAGCTCAAGTAAGAAGATTTCCTGAGCCTCAGCCACACGCTGACCACCAAGTCATAGGAATTATCAATTAATAATGCTCCAACCATCAATTCCCTTGGAACTTGTTTTCTCATATTTTATTTCGTATTTTCACAAACCTGATTATATTGGGCATGTTTTGAAATAAGCTAATGTTCATATATTTGCCTTTCTTTCTCTTTGCCCACAAATGTTGTCCCAAGATCCTAGTTCGTCAACATTTTTCAGGGGACTGTGTATCCGATCCCCCCACTCGGCAACCCCCTTTTCGAGGGATTGTGCATCCGAGCTCTTAACTGATCGACCTCTTTTTCAGGGGACTGTGTATCTGAGCCCCACGCTCATTGACCCCCTTTTCTGGGGAATGCACTTATAAGCTCCAATCTCATCAACCCCCTTTTCAGGGTACTGTGCCTCCACATTTTGAACGTGTCATTTCCTCATCAAGGGATAAAGCTTTAAAGTTGTGAGATCTTCAACAAAAAGAAAGCTCTCCAAAAGTCTGTGAAACACATATCAAGCGTGCAGAACTAGACTGGGGAACAACTGATGTGGGAAAATTATGTCTATCATGATAATGATGGTTGATTGAAATAATAACATCTTTAAAGATTGAGATAAAATTCAATTCGATTCGGATAACAAACATTATCCTCTTATCAAATTGATAAGGGACACAGGAGTTGACTTCTAGTAGGACTCAAACTCTTTCACGCCAACTAGTGGACTCATCAGCTCAAGTCCAACAACTCTCCTAGCTCAGCCAACAGTTCCCCTACCTCAGTCAACAACTTCTCTAGCTCCCCAACTCTACAGCTCAATCAAGTCCTACCCGCGGGAAGAAGCATAGATTTGGATATGGCCAGATCCCCAATAGATAAGACCAAATCAAGAGGCAGAAAAGCTTATCATGTGATAACTAACCCCAAAATTTTATAAAAGGGGGACTGTGATGGCTAGAGTGGTACATGCTTTCTAACTTAAGCTCCGGTCTTCGACTTCCTTTTCAAGTAATAGAGGTCCATCAATTCGACAGTGTATGAGCCCCCTCAAAAATCACAATCAACTGGAATCATTTTTTTCCTTATTGTTTTGGTCAAATGGAAATCACTTTACATCGTCAATGGTCCGTTCGTTAGTAACACACTATATTATTTTTCTTTTGCAAAAATTTCATTCAACCTATGTAGTTAACCATCTTCAAAGACACCCCCTTGTATTCTTAAACTTCATTGTTACCCCTTGTCAGTTGTTGCCTCTGACGGCGCAACAGAGATAATAATTTTACTAAGATGCCCATGAAATTTTAGTTTATTTACACATAAAAGTGTAATTTTGGAATTTTGTAAGAATCTCAAGCTATGTCATTCATTTTTTGTAGTGTCAGAAACGATTGTAAAGTGTAGGGGTGGAGGTGTAAGTGAAGCAACAATACAAACAAGGAGATGCAATGAAGTTTCAAAATATTGGGGGGTGTATGGTTTAACTACAGGGGGTGCAGAGAAAATTTTCCCTTCTATTCTCTATTTGAACTTCACAATTTTTTTATGCTTGATTCAAGTTCATTCAACAAATTACAAGTGTTCAAGAAAACCTTAATAGCATTTGGAAGAACTTTTGTGTTCTTGAGGAGCAAAATAAGAGCCAGCCGTTTCAAGTGAGAAGCACTTGCAAACAGATCCTAAGACAAGCCAATTCAGGACATTTAACTGCTATGTGAAATATTCACCAGCTCAGTTTCCGTACATTTCCAAAACTAAAAGACCACATCACTCAGCCAAGCACAAGACCTCTACAAGTGAACTCAACACGAATAGAACCGGTTAAACTCTATATAAAGGCAAGTCTCACACCTTGGAGGTATACAATCCAACAAAAAACACACACACACAAGCATATCGGTCGAGGTCCCATCCTCTTACTTAACTGTTGACCTGATTCCAAAATCAACATTAACCATAACTTATTGAAATCTACAAAAAGGAAAGAGGGATAGAGCTTCTTGAGTAACCAGATTGTTTATGAACATTGGTTTTCTCAAATAAGGATATAGACAATTCCAAAGCCAAAGTAGAATCAATTGACAACACAACCAAATACAATGTATTTCATCAAAACACATACAGCCTTGCAGGCATATGCAAATATTTCCAAGATATATGAATGCCAGCTGAATGGCTTCAAAATGCATAAAGCAGAAACTGAAATTTCAGAAACAGTACATTAACTTCTCGCCCGAGCAGGAAGACACACATGAACTCAGGACTTGCTGCCACTTCTTTATTTCCAGTCACCTGCATCAAATGTTACAAACTAATTTATATGCTCGATATTTTATCAACAAGGGGATAGTAATGTTGAGCAATTGGAAGGAAAGTGGTAGGAAAGTGAATACCTATAATAGTTAACCATGAAAATGATAAAATAGTTGGGTACAAAGTTGGCGGGATGTTGAAAATTAAACTTGATTTAGCGAGAAATTTTAGAATTTAGTTTCCAAAAGTCATCTTGGAAATATGAAGTCATTAAATATAGACATGAACTTAAGTCAAAATACCCATGGTTCCTGTATCCTAGAAAAACTCATGTATCTTATCATTTTTCTCTAAGTGGAATAAAAAACTTCAAGATTTCCTTCACCACTTCTTTCACTGTATGGTGAGTGTGTGTGTGTGTGTTAGCCTTCCTAGATTTCCAACACAGGAGTGCCTCTTTATTTAGAACCTAGTAGAGAAAGCTTTCCCAAGGAATTAAAAATCAATATTTTGGCCCCTTCCACCATTGCACTGAACTTACTCGGCCAAAAGGATTGCCATCATTGTTGGAGCTATGAGTACTTGCTCAAATTGAGTATCCCCTCTTCAACTAATATGGAGGTTGAAAATTTCATTCAACAAGCTATTTCTAGCAAAGGGATAAGCGGTCCATGTCTCTCTCAAGTTTGAAATCGAGTAAATAAGTTCATCAATATGACAAATGCATACATAGGCAGGGGTGGCCTTCTCTTCGAAGATACTTTCAAATGAAACAAAGAAAGCCTAAAGTTGATAACACAGAGAACGTGCAACCCTCTTTAGGACTGAATATGCTTCCAGTTTCAAATGCACTACCTAACAGGCCATTATTTTCAAAAGATAAATCTAAGTTGCCAAATAACATGGATAAAAATATCACAGTAATGTGCTATAATTTACAAAACAAAGGGTTTGAACATTCACCATTGTCATACAGAAAATGGTAAACAGACACGCACAGACATATATTGTGTGTGTGTGTATATACCTAACAGGATAAAATTCACTTGCAGCCTAAAATGTAAAACAGTTTGAAGTTGACAGATGAGCAGTCTCACGTGAAGGATACAAAAGAAGGGAGTAGAAATAAAAAAGAACAAGACAAGAAATAGTATCTCTAAAGCTTGAAAGAAATCTGACACACATATAGAGAGGCATGACTTTGTTCATTTTCCATATAGAATAACCAATGACAGGAGCAGCATCCAAGATAACTGGCTTGTACAAGCGTGGGAATCATCAAAGATCACAAAA
The DNA here is from genome assembly GCA_951799425.1 of Ilex aquifolium. Taxonomy (NCBI): domain Eukaryota; kingdom Viridiplantae; phylum Streptophyta; class Magnoliopsida; order Aquifoliales; family Aquifoliaceae; genus Ilex; species Ilex aquifolium. The sequence goes on along the minus strand of OX637392.1, from coordinate 46,445,936 downwards.
CAAAATACACATAAAATAACCAATGCAGGAGTTAAGGACCTGCAACTGGGTAAGGACTGGGGATTCCATTGCATAGAATCCCAGATCAGGTAACAGTAGACTAATAAAAAAAAGTGTGCAAGGTATTTCTATTTAGGAGAAGGGAAGACATCCATTGGCCAACGCAACTAGCGAGGGTGTAAATATAGGTTTGCTTGAATTAAGAACAGAAACAAAGGTTTCTTTGAATTAACTACAAAAGAAATCAAAGGCTGTATAAGGGAGATACCTCCGAAAAGTATTATAGTAGCATGCTATTCCAAAAACAAGATTTGTGGCAACATTATACCACTCTCATTGCGTCAATTGGGACTAAAACTGACAACCTCAGCGTATTGGCTAACCCCAATGAGTTTGGGAGATAATACTCCAGAAGAAATAAAATTCCACAACAGACGCAGCATCATTGCATTCAAGGTGCACAAAAATGTGATAGCCAAGACTTTCCTACACAATGAAGACGAGAGAAAACTGAAGTTTTGTATAGGGAAAATGAGAAACAAAAAGATGTTGCTATTTGTTTCCCTTATAAATAACTTCTTATGCTCCAGTAATCAATTGGAAGAGTTCTTAGCACTACTGCAATCAGGAGGGGTAAATTGAAGTAGTGGATTTGGAAAGAAACGCTTTCTTAAAAACCAGTATTCTCTTTTCCTGAAGTATTCTACACAAATTGTCTAGGGAAGTCACAGAATTTTGGGTTGAAGAAACATTTCCGATCTCTCTTGCATACACACACAAACCCCCCCATGTACCCTTGGGTTATTGTTTTACCTACAAATAGAAATGGTTCTACGCTATTTTTATCAAATGAAAAGTCAGAAACAAGGGAAGATGAAAATCCGAAGTACACATGTTCGGTCACCCTATTTATCCAACACATTCCCACAGTTTCAAAATGCCATCACAGAGAAATATTTGCTTACAAGTTGGTTACATTCTGTGGAACTTGACAAGACAAATATAACACCATTGTAAGAGAGTATGCTTCTAGTTCAAAATCTAAACTCGTGGATGATAGGATGAGGACTCTAATTAACCTAAAACCATGCTTTGTTGAAAGATTCAAAATGAACCGGCTTTAAAGAGTTACACTAGCCTAGCATGGTTCCAATCCTTAAATCTCAAAAAACAAAAATTAAAATATCCTTAATTCTTAACTGCTATTGTAGTGCAAGTACCATGACAATCAACCCATGGCAGTAGAGTCCTCAAGTACCCATTACCTGTACACCACCAATTCAATAGCTCCCCACATTTCAGCCAAAAAAGCAAAACATGTGCGACTAAATTGAATTGACCTTTCAGTCAAAAATCTACCAGCACTATTTCTTTGCTAATGACTCCATAGCATAGATTTCGGCTTCAAGGGGACAAATATTTCTCCAATCAAGCAAGTTTACCACATCATCATATTACATGCAGTAGTCCACAGAAATTCCAATGATAGATCAAACAAATTTCACAAATCTAAGCTCCACAAATAAACCAACCATTAGGGCAACGTTACGGCCCTAAGTTGCCAGCACTCAATAATATACTATTTAAGAATTATGCATTTTTCAATATACAGACTAATCAAATCACTAGTTTTTCTCAGTTTTTTTCAATTATGATTAAACTAAAACTATTTGAACTCCCTTCAAAAGAAAAGCAAGTCAATACATATATTTTCAAAATAACTCAACAATGTCATTCACCATACATCTTTTATATTTACTAACTCAAGTCTGTAGAAAGCCCTTAAAGATAACTCTGTAAAACTGGTTGGTTAATTGAGCCAAATCATGACATATGTAAAACTTGAATTAGCTTGTTTTAAATTTGTATAACCAACTCTAAGAATTGCGGAAGACCACAAAATCAGCAGGCAATACGCTTAGAAACTACCATGATAAGAACTGATTGTCTATGCAGCCCAACACTGGAGAGGAAAATCTTTACTAACTGTCCTCCTCAAGCTCAGCCTTGCACTTTATGCCACATTTGGATGGAAACAAACTGTAGGCTTCACAGAAATCAATCCAGGGACTAATCCTCCCTTCTCAGCCTTATTATTCAAACTATAATGGACAGAATTTCAACACTCAAATTCAGATCCTCCTCTAGGAACCCCTGATATTAGTGCAAGTTTGGCAAATATCCTATAGCTGCTTGGTCTAGATTGGCAACTGACAACCTGACTGCATTTCCCTTCAAGTTTTTTGGCTCTAATTTTGCTTACTGTCGTTTTTATTTCAACCTTTTGGTTCTGGATTCAGTTGGAAGTGTGACCATGCTTTTACTTCCTTCAAAATTCAGTAATCTTGAAGTGATCTGTAAATCTTGCCTATTGATAACAGGTGATATCTATTTTATTTTATAAGGGTATCACCTCTTAAAGAAAATGAACTTGTCTTAATGGCTCTTTCGCGTCTCTTAAGTTTGCGAGTTTTCGACTCTTCTTTCTTTATTGAAAAAAAATTTTCAAAAAGGTAAAGACTTTTAAGGATTTTTATTTTAAGGCCATTGGATGGGGGAATGTGGGGCTGCTCTTATACTTCGATCTCACTAACAACTTAAAACACCATTCTAAATCCCGTCTTTTAAACAAATTCAAAGCTGGAAGATCAATCGATTTTCCAACTTATTTCATCCTTTATGACATTGCCGGTTTTGGACTAGGATAGCCTAGATTGGTCAATAGAGGAAGGTTTACCAATAGAATTCATTTTGCCTTCCGAAAAAAACTACCATGGAAAAATTCATTTCTCCAAAAGGTATAATAGACAAGTATCAATTTTCCAGATATTAACATATTAAAGGAATAATAACAACGACAATCCTCTTAATATAGACCCAATTAAGACTTAAATAATAATAGTGGCTGCAATATATTTTCCCATGAAAGTAGTAACAATCATATCAATACTAATATGTTCATATTTTTTACATCATTGAGGGCATTACCACTCAAATATATGTATTTACCATATAAATCTTTCAAAATTGTCAATCAAGCTTCAATCTTTGCATCTTTTGAACAGCTAGAAATGATGACTAAGGAAGGAACCGTTTGTTGGATGTCTATTGTTGTAATCAGCCCATGATTTGAGTACCGAGGTATATAAAAGGTGACGACAAATAAAAAAGACGCACACGCAAAAATACAAGAGATTTACGTGGTTCGACAATTGCTTACGTCCACAAGGCGTGACCAGATCTAGAATGAGAGAAATTGAGAATATCAGTACAAGATAATCGCTTAGATGTGTATCCCAAAACCCAAACCCTTAAACTTTTGTACACCGTTCAACCTTACACTCTCATACTCAAGGAAATATCAAATTTTCACTCTAATATGGGATGCCTCAAACGAAGAGTTTCAATGCCTATTTATATGCAATTCAGCAATGCAAAAAGTATTTGCAATGCTCACCTTCAAACTGCACGATTTAATTTTTCAATGCACATTTGTGAAGTGCTCTTTCTGTGCACATGGTGGCTGCCATGTTATGTGAGAAGGCTGGTCACCTCCGTGACTTCGAGACATATCAACATCTACTTCAACTCAACAAACCCCATTCACAATTAAATAACAATCATGGGAACTTCCCATGTTTTTGGAAAATTATGAACATAATTTGAAATTTAGCTAAAGGTGGTTAAATCCAAAGAAGCTTATAATTAAACACATTCAAAAAAAGAAATTCTAGAATTTGGTTTATCATGCATGATTACCAACTTGACTGACACGTTCGATATTCTGATTTTGAGCAACCTAAATTTTTGTGTGTGTTGAAGAAAAAAATGCAAACTTATCCGACTAGAACCCTAAAGGCTTAAAATAGCTACAGGCAAGAATTAAATTTTTGTTCTAATTCGGTGGAATCCAAGAGCGAAACAGTTTGGGAACATCTAGCAGAATTCAAAATATCTCAAAATGTTTCACAATCCCTACTGGAGGAACACCAAAAAGCCTAATTATAGGAGATGTAAAAGAGCTTTGCAAACTTATTACTTAAGCCACTGCAATAGTTTAGTTTTGTAATGATTTGTTATTCTCCAATTTTACACAAAGCTAGCTATTTTGAGTCATGTGATTTTTATTAAATTTGTACATTTGCTATTGGTGGTCCAGTGAAAAGCCTTCTATTACTTCAGAGCTACTTTACAATTTTAATTTCATACAATGTGGACCAGCCTAGGACTCTACGACTGAATCTTGCAATAAAACAAGTGCGAAAAACTAGCTGACAAACAATCCTAAATGCATCAAGTTCTTAACCATAATTGAATCTTTCTTTGGCAAGTTTTTTTCGAGAATGTTAACATATTATTCTCTTGTTTTACAATATTTTAACAGAAAATATTATTTGGACTTAAAATATTGACTTAGTTTACTAATTTGATCAATCACAACTATTGAATAGGTAATACATCCCAACAAATACTGGACCGACAGTCCACAATTAAATCAATGACAGTGATTGATCAAATTAACAAATCAAGTCAACATTTTAAATTCACGTAACATTGCTCTATTTTAACCGGGCCATCCTTTTGGTGAGATCTATGCTTCTAGTCAAAGGCATGCTATCCAAGTTTTAGGCAAAAGCTATTCATATCTTCCACACATCAAATGACCAACCAAAACAGTTAGAAACAAGAGTCCATTTGGAGCTAAAAGTGGGTTCAAACATTCGGTGATTTACTTAAAGTAGTAAGACCCGACACATCCTCAATACATGTCAAACCAAAGCAGCCACAAACATAACCCCATTTGAAGCTAAAAGTGGGTTCAAGTCATTTCAAATAGTGGAATCCTTTGCTTTTTCATTTCCAACAACATGATAATCATATCTTTTCAGCGAGCTTGTAATAAGTATTTTCCCCCATAGTTTTTCACAAATAATTTGACCATATGTTCCTCATTTGATTGACAATCTTGGAGACCCCTAAATAATGATATTGCATTCCTTTTGACACATTCATCTGGAAATTTTCCAATTGTCATTCCAAGGATTGGAATTTGATGCTTATTACTTCGGCATTTGCTTCGGTTACAAACCGTTTTTGAAGATATTTTTTAAAAGTAATAAGCAGGTACACAGATATTTTTAATACCAAAACTGCCAAGGCTATTGCAAAGTATCCAATCGATCATGAAAGAATAAAAGAGTCCATAGATATACCTCCTTTTCTAGTGGGGATGTCAATCACATGCATCACATGAGTCCACATGCTACTTTGACATCTTAAAATGCAGGAAAATTCAAGGTTCTACAAGTTGCAAGATTGTTGGATCATTAAGGACAAATAGATCCAGGGTAAAGTATGCTTTCACTAGAATATATTAAACACTAAACGCATGATATTGTACTAGTTCAACTGTTGGATATTTACGTTTTATCATTTCAACAACGTAAAATTTACTAATGATAATATCCATTGCATGAACGATGAGTAATGCCCAAAAAAAAGACAGAAAAATAAATTTTTTTAAAAAAAATTTGCATTTAACAGAGTTTTCTGATTTACCGTTATAAATTATAGGATGCGCACAAAATCAATCCAAATGTAACCCAAAAAGCAGCAAAGAATCAAATTTTCCCACAAATCCACCTCATCTTCAAATTTGTATTTAAATTCTACCATTCTTTTCCAACCACAAGACCCAAGAAAACTTCAGCATCACACCTCTCCATACAAAACCTACTTTCATACCTCTCCATACAAAACCAACTTTCATAGTCCCTCTCAAGCCCCAAAGGACACCAAGAAACACTGATTCACATGAAAACGGTAAAACCCAACACATAACAAAGTGAATAATCTCCTCCATAATAATCGAGTAATCGAGCAATGTACTTAAAGAATATCAATACTTCCTCATTCCTCCTACATATAATGCACAAATGTGGCAAGTAATAGTAATTTAGGTCTCTTCCGAAACAAATTATTAATATTGAGTCTCTTATGAGCAAACTGGCGAAGAGAAAACTTTGAATTTTAAGAGCCATATTCCCTTTCTTAATCATCTTTGAAGGGGCGAACATTAGAATTGAGGGATTTCAATAAAAGCACCAATGAAGAATTCAGGGAAAGAAAAAGCCCCCAAAAAAGAATAAACCACTTCTTGTTAGCAAGAATTGACAGTCTAAGAATAAACCTATCGAACTGGACCTCCTAATTGTTAAGATTTATAAAGAAGTTGAAATTCCAATTAATAGAAAATGGGGAATGAACCATAGAAGCAATTATACAATAGAAAATAACGCCAATAATACAAATAAAGAAATATAAATGAAAAAGACTAGTCACTCCTCAACTTAAATCCTTGGAATGCATATTCTCTCATTCTTAAAACAAACCACCTATATTGATAGAAACAAGACAGACCATACGAAACAGACATACATGGATTACGGACACTCCCTCAATAATTGACATGAACATTGCACTCAGTACACTATATCTCATCCTTATTTTGGAGACACCATTGCACAATTAATTAAGTTTCATAGTGAATCTCCACAAGGATGGGTGACCCCTTAAAAAATTCTCTTGTTATATCCCATTTAATAATAAAATAAAAAAAATTGGGAATCTCTGCAATTTTTTTATCAAGAATTTAAACCATTTAATAATTCCCACATATCAAGTGATCCTTTTTCTCCTCCCCACTCCCACAAAACCTCTCTCATCAATTTTCACATACACAAACCACATTTGATGTAATTTCAAAGAGAGACATGTGATGAATGAGAAAGAATATTCGATAACCAGGGGTAGTAATCTAAGTCTTTCCACTATATTACATTTTTTCATCTATCTAATCCCTTTCCTATTTTCTCAACTATCGGGCAGACGGGGCATATCTTTCAGTACCAAGTTCTCCCTCCCTAAAAGAATGCCCAGATATTTTGTTGCTCAATTTCCAAGGGATACACCCAAAACATCCACCATTCTTCCTATCTTTTCATGGAAAGAATTAATACCTATGATAGAGCTCTGACTAATGTTGACATTCAACCTTGGAATCAATTCAAAACTCCTCAGAATGGACATGAAACTGCAAACTTTTTGGTTATTTACTTGGCACATAAAAACTATTGTCTACAGCAAAAAAAGTGAGAGAAAGAATCACATTGTCTGAGTCCGTTTAAAGCCCCAAATGCTTTTGTGGTTTGCCATTAACCATAACAGAAAAATTAGTGGATCCCAAAACATTTCTTTTCAGACACCATATTCAAAAGCTCTCAATCTACATGATCATAATATTTTTCTAAATAAACCTTCAACAATAACTCATTCCTTCCTATTTAACTATATTCCTCCACTGCTTCAAAACCACCCATTCAAATTTTGATTTTACACTTATAAAAACCTATGCATTAAAGGGCCAAAATAATCAGGGTATGATGCTTCTACCCGATGACCAATGCATCAATATCTCAATTTAATGCCTCTATTGCTAAATCATTACTTATGAGTCAATTATTGTAATAGTCTTGTGTTCACAATTCTGCCATTGATTATTTTAGTTCATAATTAACATGATTAATAACAAGTATTGGACTTTATTAAACCAAGAACCAAATCTACATGATGAAACTCAAAGATGTATAAAAGGGTTGTCCCCTTACACCACTTTTACCATAGTTTCTCGTCATCCACACGGGCAAGGTCGCAAAGTGGATCATAAACAAGAGAAAAATAGCCTAAGAACGTCTACTATACCTTACAAGTGTAATTCAACAATATAACCCTATCACCATTCCACGGGTTAATGTACTCACAAGGAGTAAATAGTTTATACAACCGTTATACAACATTATTACTAACATGTGGTACCATCAACCAATTACGACCTCTCATACACATGTAGTGAAGCCTGCTATTTTTCTCACTTATGGGCTCAACCTCACGTTATTATCCTAAAGGATATCTAGTCCTTTTTCCTCCTCAACTTTTCAGTGAGCAAAACTTGAATCATGTTTGAATTCTAATCTCATGATGTATTTAACATGGTTCTATCATAGCAACGGCTTTTGTGGTGCCACATGTAGCACATTCACTCACATTGGGATTATGCATGTTGATCAAATCAAAGCTAATAGTTAGAATTGCTCATAATCAATATTGATGATGCACAAAAGTGGCTTTATGCAAAATTAATCAATAGATGAAGTGAGAAGGCTCAACACATGCAAACACAAAGGTTGGGTGGATTCAGTCTGAGTGACCTACTCCACTAAGAAGAGCTACAGTGGCTAAAGAATCTTAGTGCTGAGATGTGTGTTACGCCCCCCATGTGTAAGTGGGACTTACAATTTATAAGAGAGTACAATCTTTATGGTACCACAGAGTGGGCTTTGATGGAGGCGCCATCGCGGGAGCCCCAATTAAGGCGTGACTTAAGGCGTCATCCTTGTGATAGGAGTGGGTGGCTCCGTGATGTTGGCTTAATGGACGAGGTGGTTGAGAACGGAGATCTCACGTGCGTCACTAATAGATTAGATTTTCCAAGACGATAAGCTTGGTCCTCATTGGCTTATATTTCTAATCTGGGCTTGGCAACACCTATGACCTGAGCCTGATTTGTATTTCTAAATTGGGCCTGGTCTGAGCCAAGCCCGTCAAAAATATAAACATCAAACACAAAGCGTGATTTCAAGATAGAAGGATGAAACCCTATCTCACCTAGCGTCTTTTTCCCCTCTAGCTACTTTCCATCAACCCTAATTTTTTTCATTAACTCTTCTTTTACTCTTACCTAATTTTCTATCTACCCATCTGTACATCTTGGTCCTTTTCTCCATGCCAACCCATAAGGAAACCCTGGTGAAAATTGAAAAGGATTTAACTCCTAATGACTTTAATGCTTGCTCGGCTTTGGGTAAAGCCCATCAAATGGACAGGTCATTAAAGTATTGCATAAAACTTCTAGGAATGAATCTAATGGAAAAAACCCTATTAGTGAGGTTATTAAGGTGATCCCAAACGGATCAGCCACTGTGGTGGAAGTAACCTCCGCACTAAGTGGTGAAAATGGTCATGTTCTGCCAGCTAGGATTTTTGTGGATGTACACACTGCAGAAAACTCCAAGTGTTCCCTAGGAATGGCCCTTGGTAATCTAGAGGGCACCCGGAGTAACGATGAGGAGCCAGACAAGCTAACTAAGCTAATGCTTGAGAATGAATTGTTAAAGAAAATGCTTGAGGCTAATAGGAACTACGATCAAGGGGCTTTGAGCCATAAAGGTTTGGTCGCTGATCGAGGCAATAGAAGTGGTCCATCATGAGGCAGAGATAGGACTGGTGGTACTATGTGAAATTCTTGAATCGCTTTAGAATTCTATTCATTAGTATCTAATTATATACAAATACAATAGGATCTGATCCCGTTAATGTGGGAGCTGAATTCCATGATTGATGGTATGAGAGGAACAAAATACATATCAAATTTGGAGAGGGATTTACATAGGTTGAATTGGGATTTGATTAGCCTAATATACGTGAAGATTTATTGCCTAATCTACCGGATGATTTAATGCCTAATACTCCCCCTCATGGTGGAGCATGAGGATTGATCAGACCCAACTTGAAAAGAAGAAATAGGAATTGAGCACGACCAAGAGCTTTGGTGAAGATATTTGCACATTGTTCATTGGTGACAACATGATGAGTGGAAATTAAGCCTTGAATAAGTTTCTCATGTACAAGGTGGCAATCAGGTTTTATGTGCTTGGTGGGCTCATGGAACACCGGATTAACAACAACGTGTAAGGCCGCTTGATTGCCACGGTAAAATTGCACGGGTTAGGAATGAGGTACACCCAAGTTGGTAAGAAGATATTTGAACCAAGTTATTTCACAAGTGGCGGTGGTCATGGATCAATACTCGGCTTCAACGAAAAAACGAGAGACTGTTACGTGTTTTTTTGTTTTCCAAGAAAAAGGACTTTGGCCGAGTAGTGTGATGAAGCTAGTTGTGGATCGTCTAGTCAAGGGGCAGCTGGCCCATTCCGAATCTGTATAACACACCAACTAAAGAGGGCTACCGGAAGAAAAAAGAACACTTGACCAAGTGTAGTTTTGAGCTGGCGAAGTAATCAGAAAGCAACATCCATATGCGGTTGGTAAGGCTCGTGCATAAATTGACTTAGAATGTTGACTGTGTAGACAATTTCTAGACGAGTGATGGCTAAATAAATGAGACGGCCAATAAGACGACGATAATGAGCAGGGTCATCGAGGAGCTCACCAGTATTATCAAGTTTAAAGTGTTGTTCCATAGGGAAATCACAACTGCGGAAACCCAAATAACGAGCATCGACAAGAATGTCAAGTAAATATTTGTGCATGCCGCGGTGAGAACGAGCTACCTCGATGCCTTAGAAATATTTGAGTGGGCCGAGATCTTTGATATGGAATTGTAGCCAAAGGAATGTTTTTAAGGCTGGTGATGGCAGAATGATCATTACAAGCGATCAAAACATCGTCAACATAAAATAATAAGAAGGTACTATGGTCACCATGCTTACAAATGAATAAAGAATAGTAGGTCTTGGACTGACAATAACTAGCCGCAAGGAGAGTGTTTGAAAACTTAGCAAACCATTACTAGATGCTTGTTTCAAACCACAAAGAGATTTGTTGAGGCGACAAACACGTGGCTCCCCTTTGCAAGAAAAACCCAGAGGCAAAGTCATATATTTTCTCATGGAGACCACCATATGAGAAAGCATTGTGTACATCTAATTGATGTAGAGACCAACCATGAATGGCAGCCACCGCAAGTAGACATCACAAAGTTGTTAATTTAACCACAGAAACAAAGGTATTATGATAATCCAAGCCTTCTTATTGGGATGTAGCCCTTTGCTAAAATACGGGCTTTATAACATTCAATAGAACCATCCAAACAGTGCTTGATTTTGAAGACCCATTTATAACCAATTGGATGCTTGCCATGAGGAAGAGTGGTATGAATCCCAAGTGTTGTTATCCTCTAAGGCCTTGATCTCGGATGCCATGGCAGTATGCCAATGTTCACTTTTCATGGCCATGGAAAAAGAAGATGGTTTAACATAGGTGGAGGGCGCCGCAAGGAAGGACTGGTGTGCTAGGGAAAATTTAGAATAATTAAGAAAGTTGGATAAAGGAATTGGGAATCAGAACTTACCTTCGCAGAGGAATCCGAGTGGGTGGGCAGCAACATGGCGATGGAACAATCATGGTCATGCAAATAAGTCAGAGTTGTGCGAACCCGAGAAGAGTGACGAGGTGGAAGGGTGACCTAAATGAGATGGAAGGTGGAGGTGGAGGTGGAGGTGGATGAAGGCGAAGTAGGTGCGGGCAAAAGCAATAATAGATGTGTGGTAAAGGGATGTAGCCATGAGGCCGAAATAGGAAAAGAAACGAAGGGAGTTGCTAGCAAGTCAGTATGATCAAGGATGGGTAAATGAGTAACTGGAATGGTGGTAGAGTTGACCAAGTGATTATGGAATGGAAAAATAGTTTCATGGAATTGTACGTCGCAACTCGTAAAGGTTGTTCCATCACTGAGATCATATAAACAAACTTTTTGGCCATAACAGTACCAAACGAAAATACATTTTTGCGAGCACAAGAATCTAATTTGTGTATATTTGATATTATGGGCGTAACACAAGCAACCAAATACATGGAGATATGAGTAAGAGGGCAAAACACCAAATAAATCTTTGTATAGAGATTTTCCGAATAAAACGGGTGTAGGTAAACGATTGATTAAGTGAGTAGCCGAAAGAATACAATCTCCTCAAAATTGAAGAGGCAAATTTGCTTGAAATTGTAGAGATTGTGCAACATCAAGTAAATGTCTATGTTTGTGTTCGACAACCCCATTTTGTTAGGGGGAGCCAATATAGCCGCATTGGTTAAGAATGTCATTCTCACGAAGGAGAGTTTGAGTTTCATGAAAAATAAATTATGAACCGTTATCGGAGCAAACACATTTGACATTGGTATTAAACTGCGTGCGAACCATGTATAGGAAATCAAAAATAAAGCGTTTAGTTTCAGATTTAGCACGCATCAAATGTACCCCAGTAGACCAACTGAAATCATCCACAATGGTTAAAAAATAATGAGCACCAATTAAAGAAGTTATTTTATAACAACCCCACAAATCACAGTGAATTAAATCAAAAGGAGCAACTGAAATAATATTACTACTTGGAAAAGGAAGACGACGTTGTTTTGCAAGGGGACAAATATGACAGACATTCGTGAAAGGAAATTGACGAGTTCATCCTAGCTAAACTTTTTAAACGAGTGGCAAAAAGGTGACCAAATCAGCAATGCCAGAGATCAAATGAGGAACTTTGGACTGCATATGAAGATATTGAAGCAAGACTTGGTTCAAAGATGTAGAGTCCACCATGTGTTTTACCCATTCCAATCGTAGTCTTCATGTCGATCTTGAAAAAGGCAAATGAGTGGGAAGAAAAAGAACATTACAATCAAGGGAAGAAATTAGTTTACTAACAGAAAATAAGTTGTGTGAAAAAGCAGGGACTAACAAAACATCTAGTAAAATCAAATTACAAGTGAGAGATACAGTTCCAATATGGGGAACAAGGGTTGTGCTACCATTAGGCAAGCCGACCGGATTAGAAGAAATAAGACCACGAAAGTCTTGAAAGAATGGTAGTGAACAAGCCATATGATCGGTGGTTCCTGTATCGATTATCCAAATTTGTGAAGCCGAGTTACCTGCCAAGTCTGCAATAAGTTGTTATGGACCTATGAGAGATAAGATTTGTTGGTATTGCTCGGGATTGAATTGAGTGGCACCCGACAGATAGATGGGCGGAGAGCTAATTTCAAAAATGTGACCTTGAGATGGCGGCTATGTCCCACTTGATTACACAATATGGACATTCTCAATGCCACTGTTTAGGACGTCCACCATGATGGTTTGGTGGTGGTCCATGATGAAAGTTTGGTGATTGTGGGTTTTCAGCCAAGAGAAGGTTGTGTTGCATTTGAAGTTGCACTTGAATTTGCACCAACATGTTCAAAGGCTGCGGCAATTGTATTGGTACTATCCATTGAAGGGAGGAGAGCCTCACGGTGTTTTGCTTCTTGAAGTAATAAGCTATAAGCCTTATTGACAGTAGGTAATGAGTCCATGAGCAATAACTGGTTGCGTACTGCTATGTAGGAATCACTCAATCCCACGAGGAATTGAAGCAAATGGGATTGTTGTTGTAATTCCAGTAGAGTCTTTGTACCACTGCAAGTACATGTTGGAAGGGTTGTGAGATTTGACAAAACATCCCAATAACCTTTCATTTTAGTGTAATATGCTGCAATGGAGAGTTGATCTTGATGGAGGTTGACAATATCACGTTGCAGCTGGAAGAGACGTGCACCATTACCATGTGAAAATCGTCCTTGAAGGTCCGCCCAGATTTCAGCAGCAGAGTCGCCATAGATAACGGTTTCTCTTATAGATCACTTTGTAGTGAATTAAGCAACCAAGAAAGAACCATGTGGCTGCAACAAGTCCACGCAGTACTGTTCGGAGAGGAAAAATCTGGCTTTTGAATAGAATTATCAACAAAGCCAAATTTATTTTTAGCGGACAGCGCAACGATCATAACCCGTTTCCATGAAGTGTAGTTATCACCATTCGGCGGCGTGGAGACTAAAATATGGCCGGGATTATCCGAATGATGAAGAAAATATGGATTATCAATAGTTTCAGGTTGAGAAGAAGGTTGATCGTTGGTGGGTGACTCTTGTGAGGAAGAGACGTTGGAAGCCATTTTTAGAAGAAAAAAAAAATGGTTCAATGCTTTGAAGTACATCAAATAATTTGATATGCAACCATTGAATTAGTTGTGAATTCTAATGTTAGATGGAGCCCACAACCAATCTAATGATTGTATTGAAGCCACATCATTAAGTTTTTAAATAAAATCCCTAAATAAGGTCGTAACAACATTTCTCATTCATCTTACTTTTTCCAATATCTGCTGATGATTTATCTTTTTTCCCCATCTTTAGGGACATAAAGCTGTAAATTAAATTTGTAGCCACCATTTTTTAATGGCTGTAATGGCAGGGCTGCCTACGTCCATGCATTTGACCCAACAGTTTTAATTTTAAGGTATTTTTCCATGTGACCCACCTAGTTAATTAACTACTCAGCGCCATAAAAGACGCTGCAGACTCTACAGTGCACCGATCAATTGCCAGGTGGAGTGGCGCTAGTAGTGGTGCTACTGACTCTCAAGTGATAAAAGGTAGGGTACAAGCTAAGGGAGAGAAAACTTAAGATTTAAAAAGGAGTCTGCTAAAGCCTCGCCATTGTCGAAAGTGCGTTCCTTTCAGTTAGCACCTAACACCTGGCTGGGCTAGATATGCTACAAAGAAGGGAAACATAGAGAACAAGCAAAGAGACAATCAGCCGATTCCCATCCGCAGGTATCCACGCACGAATAAAAAAAAGACAAAACAGGCAGCACTGTGAAAATATGCCCTATAGAAATGCTTTCTACGGAACCAAGAAATCAAACAATTCATGGTATTTCAACACGTAAACCCAAACCAAAAGGCACCCAGAAAAATTTAGCAACAGCGAAGCATAGGGAAACCCATGTGAAAGAGGAAGGAAAACCTATGAACACAGGAATAAGCACAAAATGTATGGTATGCAATTTCACATTGTAAAAACTGAAACTAGATTATTTTGTCAAACACTTACCAGGAAATGAAGAGTGGCTAAGACAGAGAAACTCAGTTTTTTCCTTTCCCCTTCTGGTCTGATTGGCGGCCAGCATCTCCGTAGCAAAGTTGTAAGCGGCCATCAAATCCAGGTGAGAACTGATGATGATTCTCCATAGATGCAGCATTAGGAGTCACGGTCCCAATGAAGAAGGGTGGTACATTTGATCCGTCTACGGGAGAGAACCTCTGAATGTGAGGCAACAGAGGCTGTGAATTGGACTGAAGGGTCCCCCTATTGAAACCAGAAAGGCCGGAAGAGATGGTGAAGTTCAGGTTGTAGTCATTTGTCCCAGCCGCGGTCGCGACTGGGACGAGATGGTCTGGGACGAACGAGAAATGCTGAAGTTCTGGATGGTGTTCTCCAGTAACATTGAACGGTGAAGAGACGGCCATTGCCTGTGGGAGAGAATTTCCCAAATGGATATGCCCGGAAAACCCAGAAGTTGAATGATGGGTTCTGGAGGAGGATGTACCAAGAAGTCCTGGAGCAAAGTAGTCCATTGGAGTTGAAGACCATTGTCGAGGCGATTTGTGAAATAAATTAGATTCACCTCCACCACCAGGGTTTTGGTGACCTGACCCATTTGGACTGGTGGTACTGTTATTGTTACCGACATTGCTGTTTGGACCACCGGTGAGAAGCTCAGTAAAGGAAGAATTTTGGGAAATAGGGTTCACATTCTGGTGATGGGCGACCCTAGAATCGTTCTCTTTCTCCTTTTCCCTCTCTGCAGCCCTTTCTCTCGCCCGTTCACGAGCTTTAATGCGGTTTTCAGACCGCGAAAGAGATAAACCTGAGCCTTTACTTGTCTCTGAAGTGCTACTACAAGCTGATTTTGACAAAGAAACATGCTGTTGTTGCTGCTGAAAATTAGGATCACCGTCGAACTCCACCTCAGCTGAATCAAACCCATGTTCAGTACCAGCACTAGACCTCTTTTCATCGCTGAGCTGTTTGGGAGTATCAGGGAATGAAGTGTTAATCGAAGGAAGCTCAGCTATGGAACTAGCTGCGGCCTTCAAAAGCCACTCTACAGCCTTGCTGGGCTGATCATACCCAAGCCGATCTTGAAGATCATAGAATTGTATAGCCGTAGTGACGGAGAGGCGAACACGCCGGTCCCTGAGCCCTTTAGAGGTCCAAACCTTGCTGTGCCGATCTTTTCCACCTGAAGCTCGAGAAACCCTAACAATCCGAGATGTCGGCCACCCACAAAGCCTACCAACACCACCAACACCAAAATCTCTGCCGCCGCCACCTCCGTTGCTCCTCTTGGTCTCTCCATCGTCTTCATCATCTGGGTAATTCCCATCCCCTTTTTGCCCTATTTTGTTTGAGTCAATCCTGCCGTTACTGTGGTCAATCCTGGGGAACTTAGTTTGAATATCCTCCAATTCCATGGCACTTTCATGCCTCAGAAACAAAACTGAAAACAAGAACACCCCTTTAGCTCTCTTTCTTATCCAACATCCACCCAGTTTCTAGAGAGGGAAAGTGTTTAGAGAGAGAAACTAAGTGGAATCTGAATTAGAGGGAGAGGGAGAGGGAAAGGGAGAGAGAGAGAGAGAGAGAGACTGTGGGTGAGCAGGTGGGTGGGGCGAATGTGGACTGTGTATGTGTGGGTGTCCTTTGCATTGATGACGATTACACAGAGTACTTTGGCTTTTGTAGTGATATATACAGAGGCACACATAAAGGGGTAGATATAAAGGCGTTTTTTACGCTATGTTATATCACCGTCGTTCACAGATAGGCCGGTAATAATATGTCAGAGGAGGCTCCGTTTAAGCTTTTCGCAGTGCTGCTTTCAAAAGCAAAGCCTGTAAATTTTCTCAGACACACCCTCTCAGCTCTGCCCTGTAGAAACAATAAACCCAAAAGGATGACAAGAACCCAAAAAATAGAGTAGACGAAAAAGAAAAAAGAAACACCATAGTCTCAGAGACGTACACTGCTTTTACACTATTTTCACTAGCACCATAATTAAACATCAACTTATGGCAGTGCTTAAAAAGATCTGACTTTGTTATAGGCTTAAATCTAAAGCTAAAAGGGAGAATGAAACGTCTATGTCACTCTCTCTCTCTCTCTCTCTCTCTCTCTCTCTCTCATTGACTTACCTTTGATCTGAGCTTTTGCAGCCTCAGATTCAAGCTTCTGGGTTGACGAAAAAAGCAAAAGAAGGCTGTAATTGATCTATCTGGGAGCTCTGAGAGCTTTTGCAATAGAAGTTTGGCTGTCCTGGCCCTAGAAAGTGCAAGACATTATTGTAGCTATATGCTTAAAGATCAACCACACATTAAACATAAAAACAAAAACACTTATTTTTATTTTAATATATTATTTCTGTTTGAGTATTTATTACCAGATGTCTGTTCAGAAGATGCAATTAGACGACAAAATAAGCTTCCACAGCTGTTGGATCTGCGTGTTTGAGCTATATGAAGAAGATTAACATGGCAGATCAGGTAGCTGAGCCACATCATAAAATATCAAAGAGAAATTTCACAAATGTATAGCTTTCGGCTTTCAACCTCCAGCCTTTGTGTGCAAAATTGATCAAATATTCTGTGTGTGCTTGTGTGCGTGCGTGCGTGCGTGTGTGTGTGTGTGAGGGAGAGGGAGAGGGAGAGGGAGAGGGAGAGAGAGAGAGAGAGTCTGAAAATATGAACAGGCCAAAAAACAGTACCATCTCCGTTAGAAATCCAAAGGTTTGGAAGATTCAAAATGACAAATTGAATAAAATGTTCAACACTCTCATCTTCTAATTGCCAAAAACCTCACAATCTGAAAAGTTTTCAAAAGGTTGAAGCAATGAAGCGGCCTATCAGCTGTACGAAAACAGATCGAAGCAGTTTTAAGGAGACCTACGAGTACTTCGAAGTTTGGTTCCCGAAATTCCTGTGCTCTTGCTTCCTATTTCTCAACTTTCCGAACTTCAAAGCCAGTACTCTCTCTCTCTCTCTCTCTCTCTCTCTCTCTCTCAAAATGCACACACACAGAGACACGTAGCACTACTTTTTCTCTCTCTTAGAGCTTCGACTCAAACAAGTCATAGAAGCATTACGAAAACGCCATATTTACGGAGCTTGAATTTACCTGAACTGAGCTGAATTTACAATAGCTTGATTTCTGGAGAGAGAAATTGATGAATGTTAGGGTTTTGAAACTGAGAATCGAAAGGGAGAGAGAGATTAAGCTGATCTCGAAGTTCAAGGGCATAATCTATAATACTCCCATGCGAGCAAATAACCGATCTTATCAGAGAAGGACAGACACAGCGCCGTTGTCCCCTCTTCTTCTTTTCTATATGTCCGTTTTTTTTTTGTTTTTTTTTTTTTTTTTTTATTTTGTTAACGAGTGACTTCTCAGGGACACTTTAAACTTTGACGTAATAGACTAAATGTGGGGTAAGTTGCAATTACCTTCGAATCACAAGTATTAGTTAAGTTCGGAAGACATTAATAAGAGCTAAACTCGTGACGTTTAGGTTTATGTTTTGTCCAAATCTAATCTCACACTTGGGCTACCCATGCGGGTTTGTTTCCTCCAATTTTTTAGCCTCTTGGTATATATAGATTTACCAAAGAGGGCTTTTTTTCTTATTCAATGGTAAAAATATATTTTAGGTTAAATTTGAATTGCCCGATTTGTTAAATGAATCCAACTCGTTTTATGGAACTAATAACATGTTGATGCTTCATGGTGTTTTCTACTAAAGCTGAGCTTTGGGTATGGGTATACGCAAAATTAGATGTGGTGTCTGAACTATATGACTCGTGCCGAACAATGCTGGTTGATGTTTAAAGGAATTGAGGGAAGGGAGATAACACAAAGGAATTATAGTGGTTCACCAACTTGAGAGCTCGGCTAGTCCACTCTGCAATGGAGTATCCTGCTCCTCTTTTCTTATTGATTACGTTGGGTGTGTTACAGCGTAATATGGAGGAGAAATTAGGGTTCCTCGTGGCTCTATTGCCTCTCCCCTTCTTTTGGGGTCATGTACAGTATTTATAATATTGCTCCTAGCTCTCTAAGATCTCTACCGAGATCTCTGCCCCCTATACACGGGATCCTCCTTAATCTTAGGAGTCAATTGAGGGTTTCCCGCTCGGGATGTCGCTTGATTTCCGGTTAGGAGATGCCTGCTATCACCCAGCTGTCTCTCCTATAGATTTGGCTATTATCCCGCTCGGGTGGAGCTTGAGCCATGGTCCTCTGAACTCTGGAACTTTGGGCCGACCTCCGGACCTGATCTCCTGAGCTTAGCTCATTCTTGAGATTAACTTTGAGTATCATCAATGCTAAATCCTTATTCGCAAACTTTGCATCCGTTTTGTACTAGATTGAGGTGTTGTCTAAGTATTACAATAATGTTATTAGGAAATAATTTAGAAATATAATCCGAAAGATTTAATACATTATAACTATTATAGTTATAGTGGAATGCATTCAATGTTAAGATCCATTGAAAATCTAAGTGATTGTAATTATTATATCCCTAAATTATGTCTTATTTGCATCGCTGGTAAGTATTATGAACCCTAACTACAACTACTTAAAAGAACTTTATCAAGATATTTCGGCAAAAGGGAACACAGCAACATTTATGAAAGAAAAAAATATTAGGTTATTTCTTTAATACATAGCAGGCTACTAGCTAAGGGGTGGATGCTAAGTAATACCAAGGACACCTTTTTTAGATTTATAATCTATCACAAACATTTTTAACAAGAGAACTTGATTTTTGGAACTGGTTATTTACAGTTGTTTTGAATAAGTTAAAAGTGGTTTTTACCACTTAACGTTCATAAATAGAAGCAAATAAAGAAGTTTCTATCTACTTGAAAACACTTGGGAGGAAAGTAAAGCTTAAAATTCGCAGTTCGAAATGAAGTTATATACTTTTACAATCCCTCAAAATGTAGATTATTTCATTTCTCCTACCATTTTTAAGCTCTGGTTCCAAGATTCAATTGTAGGTAGCGTACCGGTCTCGAAAGTTAGTAAAAAATGAGTTTCTCTTGGACTTCACTCAATAAGAATAAAACTATTAGACGGAGTACTTTTCTTTTCTTTCGCATTTACCACCACCACAGCAACCACCATCGCATCCAATATGACCAATACCACTACCATCCCATTTGTACCACTGTCGCCACCACTACCACCACCTTACCTCTACTACCATATATATATGGTATGTGAACATATATTGTAATTATGATACACATGTGTTTTTCATTTTTTACCATCCAAACACGCTTTTATTTATACAGTGTTTTCTAGTTAAGTAATTTCTGTGAATATTCAAACAATACTTATTTAAAGGATGCATTTTTTGAGTTCCCATACACAACCCTAACAACTGATATCACACCATAATCTATTGAAATCCCTTTCTATACAAAGATATTAAATACTTGGAGGTAAGACTGGTGCATAATCTATGGACATGCCTGAATAATGTGGGATACCATCTACTCAATTCAACAAATCTTATCCCAATTTTTTGGGTCAACAACGTGATTCATGTGTTTGTCATTGTGATCTATTAAGAGTCATAATTTATATCATCGGAATACCATCAAATTAGCGTAAAACAAAGTTAGACTTTTTTATTATTTGAATTAGAGGTTAAAAATAGTATTTCCTTCTTTCATACGAATAATGAGAAGATTTTCCTACTATATTTTAAAGGCCAATAATATAGCAGATTATTTGATAAACTTCTTGTCCTATAATCAAATAAATTATACCAAATGCTGTCATGATCTTGACACAATTATGCTAGAGCCAAGCCTGACAGTATTGAATTTCTGGTTTTTTGTTCTTTTGTACATTTGTCAAAGTGATTCATTCTAAACCAAGATGATAAGGAAAAAAATACAATGAAATTAATTATATGATTACCTTAAAATTAATTTATAATTTTTTGATATATAAATTACGAGTACAAAAAGCATAATCGATTCTAAAATATTAATATCAATCGTAGAAATTATAATTTTTAATAATCAAGTTACACATATTAAATGTGAAATTACAACTGATTGAAATTTTTCATAATCGATTACGATATTTGTACGATTGATCATAAATAACTCCAATCAATTTTAACTCACTTTTAGAACATATAATTTGACTTTTAAAACTATGGTGTTCGAAAAAAAAAATTTGAAATTATAATATTTTTATAGAATATAAAAAAATTGATAACACATATCCAAATACATTAAAATGGGAATGAAAAATAAGATAAAAAAAAAAGAAGGTCAAAGTGCATTGTCTCATCTGTCACTACCCATTGTCTCATCTGTCACAACACTGTTTTTAATGTTTCAACAGTAATAGGCTAAGAATTCAGCTAGGGAGTAGGGAGTGTTTGGATTTCAATGCTACAAGTCTCAAATTCAACTGCAGGCCTATACCGGCAATGAAGCATGCTTAATTTTTTTTTTGTAAGCAAAAGCAAAAACACATTTTTTTTTTAATTTTTAAATGTTAAAGTACTTTTAAAATATCCTTTACTTTTGCATACTTTTTTTGTTATTTTTTTCTATTCTAGACATTCCATTTTTTGAAATTACTCACTTATGTAATGGAATACATACACACATATATGAATGTATTATTTATATACAGTATAAATCACTCTTATTTCTTCTTATCAACTTTATATTTATTTTTACAATTAAATTATTTTTTTGCTCAAAAATATATTGATGAACGTTGGCTTATTTGATAACTATTTATCAAAAGTACTATATATGGGCATTTATATTATATATATAATATAAAATAAGGTAGGCTTCAATAAGCTCATATGACGGTATCAAATAGACTCATTCAACGACCACCAACATCTCTCTCAAAACTTTTCACATTGCACCGTACATTCAGGCACGAGTTACCCATAATTATAATTTATAATATAAAACAAGGCAGGTTTCAATAAACTCATTCAACGGTCTTAAATAGACTCATCCAATGGCCACCGATATCCCTCTCAAAATCATTCACATTGAATTTTATCTTCCTCTAATCACTTTTCACTCTCTCTCTAAAATCTTCACTCCTCACTTCTCCAAATAAATCAGTTGGTTTACGTTGTATCGTGTCTTCAAGTACAGATGTATTTTTTTAGTCTTTTCTCATTAAATAAAAGTTTAAAAAAATACTTAAATTCATTATCGCTAACGATTTTAACAATAGGTTGTAATCCTCATATTAGTTGATTGAACAATGTTATTTGATATTAATTTATTGATCTAATTTGTTAACTTAATCATTCATAAGCGTTGAATTCACAATAAATTTCAGTATTTGTTAAGACACAACCAATTCAATGATCGTGACGAATTAAGTTAGCAAACTAAGTCCAAATAGCACTATTGTTAGTTTACTACGTCTCCCTATTTCAAGCTCGAACCATATTCTATTAATGGATTGGGTGAGAAATTTAATTAGTAACTATAACCAATGCATGGGTGGGTAGCCCATAACAACACGATACAAATAAGATGATGAAAAAAATGTACATATAAAAATTCTAATTAACAAGTTCTTGTTCATCATAGATGCTAGGTGGGATTAATTGGATAGAGATTTGACATTTGCCATTGTTTACACAAAATAATTGTAGGCGCATTTAAACCTATAAGTTGAAAGTTATTATCTCAACATATTTATTACATGTTTTTGAGAAAAGATTATGTCGGGACGTGTGGTTAATATGTTGTGAGTACCTAATAATAGAAGCGTCCATAAGCGAAGAAAACTCAAATCAACTAAATTTAACAATGTATTTTTATCATTTATTCTAAATTTGAATACATAAAACTTGTTCTGTCAATCGAAAATTATATTCTACATTTAAACGCGGGGCTAGGGTAAAATAAAACCAAAATGTAATAATCTCTAGCTAATATATGAGGTGGGAACAATAGGTATAAAAGTAGCAGGAGTAATTTTCATCAAAAAGCACATCTAGGGCATGGCTACCCTTTTTAAAGTTTTACACTTTACAGTAGAAGGCAAGGTTCTTTCAAAAAAAAAAGTAGAAGGCAAGGAGGAGTAACTCTCCACACCCATACATCCCTTTCATCAGCAACTACTCTCTCTCCCCCCCCCCCCCAAAAAAAATGAAACTTTAAGAGTTATTTATTTATGGTTGTTAAAGGTTGGTTTAAATTTTAGACCAATTTGATGAAGGGTCGATAGTTGTTGACATGATAGCTAACATTACATGTATTCAAAAAATCAAACAACATAAATAGTCAATAGATTATATTAAATTTAAATACAAATTATCTGAATTATAACACAAAATTAGTGTTGGGATAAGAAAAATGTGTTGTACGGATTGTCTGAGAGTGGGACATGGCAGAACCCAAATGGGACATGGATTCACAGTGGAATGATTTGAATATTACATCCTAAGTGGTTAGAAGGATAGTTTGATATGGAAAAAATTATCAGATAAAATACACTTATTAAACCCTAAATAGTGGTGTAGAAAGGTAAGTTTGTAAATGAGAGAAAGAAGAAGGGCTGGTTCTCAAAATCATGAAAAGGAAGGCAGTGCACTAAGGGCTTGTTTGGATGATCGGCATCGGGGGATTGGATTGGTTTTAAGAAATTTCTTTAAACCCAATTTAAGAGATTTTTACATGAGATTAAATTATAAATCTTATCAAATTTCTGATAAGGGATATAAATATATATAGAGTCCATAGATTTATGTCAAATCATATTACTCTTTGAATAAAATAGTTTTTTTTGTCTTTAAATCCAATGTTTTAGTTTTGACATTAACCCTTCATGAATTGCATCAGACTCTCATTCATTGCGGATCAGAATTCATTTTCATTATAAAACCACAGTATTAAACTTTGAACCAAACATAACTTTAGAAAATACATTGAACTATTTTTGCAAAA
This sequence comes from Ilex aquifolium, assembly GCA_951799425.1. Classification (NCBI taxonomy): domain Eukaryota; kingdom Viridiplantae; phylum Streptophyta; class Magnoliopsida; order Aquifoliales; family Aquifoliaceae; genus Ilex; species Ilex aquifolium. The sequence goes on along the minus strand of OX637392.1, from coordinate 46,422,188 downwards.
TTCTTTCTATCCAAACCCGGATACCAAACATGTCCTTAAAATCTTTTAAAATCCATGTAAAACTTAAAAAGTGTATCCCCCACCCCACCACCACCCAAATGTCAAGTTGAGAAGTCTCTCTCTCTCTCTCTCAAAAGTAATCACAAACTTTAAGGAATGATGTTTATTTTATAATAAAATTCGGAAAAGGAAGGATTTGAGGGGAATTTGACATAATACAATCAAGTGCAATAAACTAAAGACCTTCCGTACAAGTAATGATGTGTCTCATTGCCTCCTGCCATTTTCTCTATTTTAATTATTGATAGCAATTGATGGGACATTTGAAGCAGCCGAGTCCCACCACTAATGATCACATCCCTCTCCCTCTCCCTCTCCCTCTCCCTCTCCCTCTGCCCCCAAACAAAACAGCAAACAGAGGATTGCCACTTCTTTTGCGCACTCCCTCATATATTTTATTTAAGGAGAATTTCATCCATTCAATCCACTTAGATTTAAATTCAATGATAATCATAAAAGTTCACTAACATTCCTATAAGTTATTATTTGTTCATGACTTTAACGGCGAGTATTGTTTTACAGAAGTATTTTTTAATATTTTATAAGATAAATTTCATCTATATCCTCTATAAATAAACTTAATTTTAATGACATTTCTCTTAATTCTAAAATTTCATTATACTTCCTTTTAGTTTTATTATTAACATTTAGGTTCATCAATTTAATCTTTATTTTTTTTTAATTAATGTCCTTTATTGAATTTAAACTAAATTAATATTCAATTTCATCAAATCAATATAAAATTGATATTTAATTTAATAAAATTAATATTATTTTTTTAATTTAACACTAAATTAAAATTTAATTATATTAAATAGAATATTAAATTCCATTAATTTAACATTTAACCTCATGAAATTATTGTCATTTCTTTAATTTAATGTCAAATTAACATTCAATTTCATCAAAGTAACATTCAAATTTATTCAATTAATATTAAAATTTATCAAAATTAAAAATAAATTAATATTTAGTTTTATCAAATTAACACTAAATTGATATTTAAATTTATTAAATTAAGAGTAAATTTGTTCAATTAACATTAAATTTTATCAAATTATATTTAAATTTGATATATGAAGGGTGATGTATGAAGAGTGGTTGGGGTGACGTTGTGGAGAACAGACGATAACAAAGGATTGAAAATGGATGAGACTTTGTTATTGATTTTATCGATTGTAATTTTTATTGTAGAGAAAGCATTTTTAATTATAAAAATTCGATTATGTAACTAAATGAGTGATAATATGATGACTAATATTTATACTAATATATATATTCTCGGTGGTATTTATAATAAAGTTATCATACAATGCTTTAAAATGATAAAAATTCTTTTAGATCAATTGAAAATGACTATAATTAACCTTATTTTTTGGTAAAAAGTTAAAATTAATTTTATTTTATTTTGTTTGTATGCATTTTTTATCTTATTATGTTGAATGATTTTATTTTGTGCAAAAAATAATTTTATTAGATATAAATATATCATCCTACTTATCAAAAAAAATAAAAAAACCTAAACTTCATAAAATGTCGACCTTAAGGCATTTTAGTCTATTAACATAGCATAGGGTAATTTTGGTATTTTTAAAGAATAGGTAGTCAAATCATGCACTTTATTTACTTTCAAAAACGGAAGTTACTGTTAGGTGGAGTCTATAATTCGACAGTATAAACTAGAAGGGGGTGCAGTGAAGTTTTAGAATTAAGAGAGAGTGTTATTGAATTTAGAACTAACTATAAAAGGAGTGGATAAAATTTTTCCTTTTATTTATGGGGCGCCTCTTCTTTTGACTTAATTGCAACTTCTATTTTTGGCGTATAAATGATAGTTTATATCCCGAAAGATTTTTATATTTTTAATTACACCCGCAATCTTATAAAAATGACATGTTTTTATTATGTTTAAATATATATACAAAAAAAGCTATTTGTTTATTAATCAATTATATCTTACATGAGAATATTTTTATTTATTTATATTAAAATAAATCACATTGATACACTTTTATATGTTTGAGGGTGAAATGGGAGAATTTTAAAATAAAATTAAATTTTTTTAAAAAATTGTTCTTATCATTTTTTTTCCGTGATTGATGGTCATGATGGAAAGAAAGAAAATTTTCGTTTGGGATCTGAAAGTGAAAGAAAACGAAAGTCAAATAATTCCTTTCATGGCAAGAGTAGCATGATTTGAATTATGGATTAGAAATTCATTGGGATACCTTGAATAAGAAGATATTAGTGATGTCACAGTTGATTATCTTTAATTCTTTTAAAATTTTCATAATCGGGATATTAGTGTCGTTTTATTAGGAGATTCTATTATCACTTTTTTGGTGTTTTATTTTCTACTCCTAGTATGAATTTGTTCCGTTTATTGTAATTAGATATCGTTTGATGATAAAGACTTCAATAAAAAAAGAAAAAGAAAAAATCACTTGCACCTAACTAAGGGTGTTCACCTTACCCTAAGGGTAGAAATTATGGTATTTCATCTTTCTACTCGATACTTTGTAGAAGAATTTTTTTTGGGTCTATCCTACCCAATCAAGTGTATTATTCCTACCTGAATTCCGTCCAAAACAATCGGGTAGGAAATCGGATGAACACATATTTTTTAGTTATTAATTTTTGGATCATTTTAATAATTTAATTAAGTAACATGCATCAATTAACTAACACAATAAAAAAATAACACTAAAAAAACACAATAAATTGGATAATACATAAACAGTTACAATAAAACATAACAAGAAAGTCATAAACATTAATAAAACATTAGAATTTCTAGATTTTTGAATTTTAAATTTTAGGAACTAACATATATATATGTGTGTGTGTGTGTGTGTGTGTGTGTGTGTGTGGAGTAGGGTAGGAATACGAAATTTTTATAAGTATTTCACATTCTTACCTGATTTTTTGCGAAATACCAAAACAAATTTTGTTGGCCTATCCGATTCTTTCGGGTAGCTGATCAATAGAGTCGGATAGGATAGAGTAAGATTGAAATTTACGGGTAATTGGAAATTGAAGACCCCTACACCTAACAATTGGACTACACCTTACTTCTTATTTTATTTTTAAAGGCAATTTTTACCAAGACACGGAAAAAAAAAAAAAGAATTATGTGGATATAAGACTCCTCTAGATCACTTTAATATGGAGAAGACCTTAAGGACTAGAAACAAAGGTACAAAATACTCATTTTCACGTTTTGTCTGTTGTGGGGCCATTCACGAGATCAACGGTTTTATTATACTGTCGAGTTTTCGGTACTACAAAATAATTTTTTAGTATTATATTTTTATTTTTTAGTTAGGCCCCAATCTAATAATTTGATGATGTGATACACATTTATATTATGTGTAGGTAGGTGTAGGTGTTTTGTTTTGTCCTTCCATTAACAATCGGGATAAGTTCGAATTCAAATACAGTCATAATTTGTGAATAATATTAAAATTAGACATATACCAGACTATTTCTTTCCGTCGTTGTGACTAATGGGAACTTATACTAAACGAAGTCATGATTTCTAAGCGAAGGGATAAAAAATATTATTATTTTGAATTTTTAAATTAATAATCACGCATTGCACTTTTAATTTTTGTAAGTTATAGGAATGTACTCCAAATAGTAGATGACATCTCATTATTCTTTTAATTGTTAGCACCTCAAGTGTCATTCAAGTGGGGTGAGCCATTTCATCTTTTATGAGGTTCACAAAGGGGGGTCGCAGTGACTAGATCAAGACGATTGTTTACCAAAAATACAGGTCTCCGCAAAGTTGTAAAATCATGTATGTGGGCTAACATTTGTCCAGTACCAGAAGGTCAAGGATGTTGGTGAGCCGGCAATCGAATCCCCGATGAACGGCGATTGTAACTATAACGGTTCTAAGGTAATGAAATTCTTTGTCAGTTTAGTTATGACCCACACGAAAGCCGTAACGATCTGGGCACGGTCTCAGAGAGATAATTTTAAAAAACCCAATGGTATGTAGTTGTTTGAGAAACTAAAGGTTCAATGCTAAACTTTTTATTTTTTAAGTGGCCAAAGTATAATTTTTAATTCTCTAGGGGTTTAAAGTGTCGTTAATCATTTCTCATATCCTAACAAGGATGTTTCCCTGTATTTTTTTTTAATGATTCCTACCTTTTTTTTCCTTTCGATTATTTTTTTATTGCCATGGAAATTAATTACATGTATATCCTAAGCTTTAAAATAATTAATTCCACACAACCCACTTGAGGGAATGTTGGAGAGTCCATCGTCGACACATTGGTCTGGTTGGACCCCATGTGAATGGAGATCGTACTTCTTTGTTTCCTACACATTTTGAATGTGGTTGGACCACATCTCTCACTTTCCCCTTCACATCAAAAAATAAATAAAAAATTATAGGATTCGATTCAATTCAATTCTTTTTTTAGAAATGAAACAAACAAAACCTCACTAGATTGAGACTCATTGCTATAGAAATTACATTGTATAAGAGAATGACTAAAGTAATTGTCAATCTATTAAAAGACGGGTTAACTCTTTAAAAAAAGGTATTCTTAATGTCATTTGGATAGGAAGATATATTGATTCAAGTGAACTAGCCAGAATCATTAATGCAATTTTCATCTGATCAAACAATTTGAACGTCCGATGGTATGACCTCGAGTTTATTATGTTCCCTCGATTTCTAATCGAATACCATAACAATTTGCACAAGTTGTTAAATTAGTCAACACGTCAGAAACGTGCCGTTTTTTTACAATTTGTCAAATTAGTGACACGTGAATAGTAACGATAAAAAAATTGTAGAATGTACGCAAAATGCGAAGACTTTGAATAGGTGAAGTATGATAAATTTTAAAAAAAAATATTCAATAAATAATTTGAAATATTCAATAAATAATTTAAGAGGAATTGAGGTACTATGATCCTTATCTAAATCATGCTAATGTGATCCCACCCACCCCGAGTAAACCAGAAAGAGAAGATCCTTTTTCCACTTTTTGTTACACATAGCACCAACTCAGTTGAGGCGTGTTCTCGCAATTCCAGGCTCAATCACTTGCCGGCTAAAAAGAAGCCAACTTATAAAATATGGACAAATTACACTTTGACCCCGTCTACTATGATCCTTTTTTTATTTTGTCACCTCAACTATCATATTTTTCACATTCTATCTTCAACGATGTGATTATTTTCACATTACCCCAATTATAAACGTCCGATATCTTTTTGGACGGAAATTATTGACGTGTTGGGGATGAAAAAAATTATGAAGTTCAGGGGGACAAAATAAAATAGTTTTTCGTTAAAAAAGATAACGGACGTTTATGATTTGAGGAATGTGAAATAATCAAAGTAGTTAAGGGGGCAATGTGAATAGTTTAATAGCCTGTTTGGTTTGGTGGGAAAGTGGGTGGATGAAAAATGGTGAATAGAAAATGGGATGAAAAATGACATTTTCCTTTGTTTGGTATGAAAAGAAAATTGAGGGGAAAGGAAAATTGAGTGAAAAACATATCCTTTGGGCCCACCATTTTTAATCACTCCATAAATGGGAGGAAAGTGTACCGAAGTAAGTGTGTGGCCCACCTATTTTGTCATTTCTTATGTAGAAGTGTACCAAATTAGTGGGTCTCACATCAAATTATTAATTTCTTGACTCTTTTATTCATTTTTTTTTGAACAAATGGACTTTTTTGCCCTTAAAATATATGTATATATAAGGGTATAATGGTAAATTAAATACATGTATCTTTTCTTTCCTTCCACTTTTCCTCCAATACCAAACAATAGAAAATTAATTCTTCAAACTTTCCATCTATCATACCAAACACAAAGGAGGAATAGTGTTTTTCTTTCCTCCAAGGATGAAAAATTTATTCCTCACACTTTTCTATTCTTTCAATTTTCTATCATTCCTACCAAACGGAGCATAAGTGACGAAATGAAATCGAGTTTATAATTGACAGGGTCAAAGTGTAATTTACCCTATAAAATATTTTAAATGACAAATCAACAACTATACAATATTAAATCACTATATTTTTGTACCCACAATCTATGTACTATATTTCTATACTAGTTATTGTCTGTGCCTGAAGGCACAAAATAATAAAAAATGATAAACAATAAACATATTTGTATTCATATCTAAAATCAAATCACAAATATAGAGGAGAGATAAATGAATTTAAGAATCGGTTGTAGTGGAAGTGAGAGGTGGTGGTGGTAGGAGACTGCGATGGTTGTGGTTGGTGGCAATGACCGTAGTGGTGGTGGTGACGGCGATGGTGGCGGTGGTGGTGGTGGTGGTGGTGGTGGCGGCGGCGGCAGTGGTGGTGGTGGTGGTGGTGCGGTTTCAAACACTATTTTTTTTATAAAGTACTTATGAGAAATAATTTTTAGAAGTACTTTTAAAAAGTCAATCCAAACACACTCTTATGGGCCTATTTTTCCTATTAAATTTAGGGTGTTAATATTAGCCGTTAGATTAATTTTAAAATAAAATTTAAAGTGATCTGAACCGCGAAAAGCAAAAGTCATTTTGTTTATCTTTTGAAATTTGAATTGTAAGCTACTTTATTATATATTTCTATATATATAATATACTTAGGCCAAGGCTAATAGGCACTATAAATAAATATTAGGCCTAGGCTAATAGGCACTATAAATAAATATGAAAATGAGTGTAAAGGTGAAAGAAATGGAATATGGGGAAAAAGTTATTGAGGCCAACGATGCCCAATGACCTTTCTTGAGGGTTAAGGGTCAGTCATAGTAACATGTTTGATAATAACCCTTTTTGAGTTTAATTCGTCACAAACTCCAAATAATAACTCAGCTCTAATATATACACGTATATTTCTTAGATTTATATTTATATTGAATCTAATAAAATTTTACTCTGATTGTCAACTATTTAACAAAATTCTCCTTCTTTATTTGAGTTTGGGACCGACTATTTGAAAGATAACCATTAAAACTCAACACAGGTATACAAACTGAAAACTATATGAATTAAAAATAATATGACAAATTTATGTGAATAATGACTTGGTTTTAGTAGTGTTAAAAGTAAGTAATCCGTTTAAAATGTATTCTATGAATTTTTTTTCTTTATCTAATACCATATGAATTATCCTAGAATTACATATATTTTATTTGACTTTGTTAAAATTTATTGTAGTATATATTTAGCTTATGAGACCTATATGTGATTGATCGGATCAGAGAAAAGAAAATCTTGGGGTCTGTTTGGTTTGTATTTGTAAAACAATTTTTTTTTTATTTTTGGATATAAAAAATAGAAGAAAAATTATTTGGACAGTCAAAGCTGTCTATCCAATTTTTCAAAATTGGGAACAAAAACTTAGAATTTCAAAGAACACTAATAACATTTTTTTATCAGTTTGAGACAGTTTCATAAAAATTTGAAAACACGGGACATAATCTAATATGCACTTAAAGAAATTATTGAAAAGGAATTTTTTTTTCTCTTGTCCGTATCTTTTACTCTATTTTCATGCAAGCTCGACATATTCCTTTAAACCCTCTCAATCTCGTCTGCAACTTCGGCCCTTCAAGTGGCACAAGTCGGCAACAAGAAGTTCGATCAACTTCTAATAAGTTCCTGAAATGATTTTGTATAGTTTCTTAAAGTTGACTTTCTTCTTTAATCTGATCTAATACAAACCAGAAATTTGAGATCTGCGTTGTTTACTTTATTTTGTCGTTCTACACAATAAGAAAAAAGATGACATCTTTTTTGCATTTTCAATTTTTGAAGTTAATTTTTTGTTTGCTGAAATCTGGCCATGAGCATTCATTCATTGTCCTTTATCCATGGGTTTTTTTTTTTTTTTGGTTTTTTGTTGTAAATTTCATAGATTAATGTCTAGCATCAAGTAATACAATGCTGGGAGTTCTATTAATAAATCTTGTTGGTCCACATATTGTATAATATCCGTTGAGAAAGAAAATTATGGTAACACAAAAAAAATACGACACAAAGTTTAAAATATCTACATTCAAAGGTATAACAATTATAAACGGCTATATAATATTTTCCATGACCTATATTGTTTGTACTATATATCTATATAATATAGTTAGGCCTAGGCTAGTAGGCATTGTAAATAATTATGAAAATGTGTGTAAAGGTGAAGATATAGTTGATGGGAAAAAGCTGTCGAGTCCATCGATGCAAAAGTGCTTCCCTGACGGAGCCATGTTGGTTTGTGAGTGACCAATGGGTGTCCAATTTTAGAATGAACACCATAGGCATTTTATATAATAAGGAATTGCACTTTATACCCCCCAAAAATTAGTAATTTGATCATTGTATCTTAAAGATTAAATTTTTTATATTACACCCTAAATATATTTAAAATATTATAATGTGACTCTTCCGTCTGCTTCCATTGGTCATTTTATAAAAAACTGCCACATTGACGTTAACATAATGAGCAATAAAAATGTCTCATTATAACACTTTTAATATATGGATGGTACAATATAAAAAATATAATCTTTGAAAGTACAATGTGAGACTTATTAAATCTTTCAGGATTATAAGCAAAATTCACCCATTATATAATATGAATTTTCAACAAATAACATAATTTATTAATAAAAACTATTATTTATACTTAATTTAGGGAACTAATCAACTACAACTGTTTGATTGAAAATGGAGTATGTCTTACATTAAAACTCATAACTAATGTAATAACTGCATTGAATTAGATCCTTATAACAATGCTCTTGATTAATCTGAATAATAAATGAATTTAATTTGTGTCAAACATGAACAACTCTTTTAATTTGTATTGTACGAAGAAATTGTTAATTTTTTATATTTTTATTGTTAATCTACTACTACATAAAGTTTTACAAAATTAAATAATATGATTTTGTGGGAAATTAGTGGAATTAAATTTTAACGACTATAAATTATGGTAATTGTATTTTGTACCTAGAATATGTGTACTATATTTGTATAAAATATACCTTAGGCCTAGGCCTAGGCTGATAGGCACTAAACGGGTATGAAGATGAAGAAATGGACATGGGAAAAAACTGTTGAGGCCATCGACGAAAAGAACTTTCCCGAGGGAAGCGGGTTGGATTTGTGAGTTGGAAGAAGACAACGATGTGAAAAATTATCTATAATATAAAACAAGATAGGTTTTAATAAGTTCATTCAACTGTATCAAATAAATTTATCTAACGGTCACCAAAAAAATTCTCAAAATCATTTATAATGCACAATATCTTCAGGTACGAGTTACCCCTAATAAATTTTTAAGACTAGAAGTTATAATTTTTTATAGTGTAAATTATAATTACAAAAGAAATTATAGATCCCAAAATATTATGATCGATAATAAAAAATTATAAATTTTAAAGGTAAAATTATAATTTTTAAAGATTAAGTTATAATTTGTGAAGAAAAAAATTATAGTTGATTGAAATAATATGCGATCGATCATAATATTTGATGATCAATCACACTATTTTATGATAACCAATTGTAGCTTTAACTTTAAAAGATATACACCTTATCTTTAAGAGATTATAACTTTCGAAAAAAAAAATCTAATAATAACTTTTGCAACTCACCCTATTGGGTTTTTATATTTGAATGCTTTGCGTGATAATTTTATTGTAAATGCCATTAAAAACATTTCTGTCTTTAATAAAGTTATTAGTCACTTATTAATTTTCGTAATGAAAATCTGCACAATCTTCAGTTTTTAATTTATTTGATCGATTATCTTCTTAGTCTTTATATTTGTCAAAAAAAAAAAAATTAAGCTCTTAAACTAATTTTCTTGTCAATTTAATCCTTAATTATGCAATCTGACTCAATGTGACTCTTCCGTCTAAATGTGTCGTTAACTTTAATAGAAAGCTGCACGTGCACAACACGTGTATGGCCTTAACTCTGTCTCTTCTTCTGAGTCAATAGGATTGATTAGGGGTGTAACTTGGGTTGGGCAACCCGATTTCAACCCGAGCCTAACCCGAAGAAAGTAGGGTTTGAGCTAGGGTTTTTAATACTTGGGTTGGACTTGGGTCAAAAAACCTCAACCCGAATTGAATTTGGCCCGGACTTGGGTTGAGGCATCGACAACCCGATTTCAACCCGAACCCGACAAATTAAAAAATAATTTTATATATATAAAGCATTAACATTTTTTTTCATTTTTACTCCATCGTCCTCTGTTTCTTGTTGCTTGCTACTCTGTTATGCGTGATCAGTGGTGATAGTGTGATGTTTTAAGTTTAATGTTTTTATGGGTCTAATTTCTATGTTTTCTGGGATTGTGCTTTGAGATCACTAGTTTTTTGGTGTGAAAGCAGATGATCAATAATCGTGCACTGTTATAAATGAAATATATGGATTGTTTTATGAATTTTTAATTATTCCCCCCTCTCTCTGTCTCTCTTGCAGTGAACCCGAATTCAACCCGAGCCCGCCCGAATTAAACTCGGGTAGTGCTCGGGTTAAGTTTCTCAACCCGGGTTAGGGTTAGGGTTGAAGATTATATACCTAGGGTTGGGCTAGGGTTGATTGTCTAACCCGCCCGAGTTACACCCCTAGGATTGATTATGTCTATTCTCTCTCTTCTTCTGTTCTGCTTTACAATTGAAATAGAAGAGCTTAGAATTCACCTTATCAATTGATAAAAAAAAAAAGGGATTTGAGAGGAGCACTAGTTAGTGGATAAAAAAGATTTGTATAGAATATCATACTAATCTCGAGCTTTCCAATCAAACTGATCCCCCTATTTTAGGTATGCATATCACAAGGATCACTAAGGTACCATATGAAAAAATTAAAAAAATAAATTCTAAAAAATAATAATTTTTTATACCAAAAAATAATAAATTTTACCAAAAATAGTAAGTGAACTCGAAAGTTGGTCCAATTCAAAAAAAAAACTCAAAAGTTGGTAAGTAAATCCAAAAATTATTACTTTTCACCTAAGGTATAATATAAATATTTAAAAATAATAAATAATATGTCAGTGAATTTTTTTTCGATATCAGAGTCAAACCCTGCATATAACTATTGAAAGATAAAAATTAAAATTAAAAAAGGAAATTCCTTCCCATTTCTCATGGAGGAGATATTAGTTATACAATTTGAGAGAGAGAGAGAGGGGAAGCAGGGGCACGTGTCCTGGTCTGAGAGAAGGGTCAAGCGTGGAATACAGCGATCGATGCTTTGGGGCTGATGAGCAGACAGAGCACGTGTCGCGGTCTTCGTGAAGCATCCTACACCAATAATCCACTGCAGCCGGTACTATTATTATTAAGTGTACCCTCTTTGCCATTTTCCTCAAGAGTCCGTTTGATTAGACAAAAAAAAAAAGATGAAAAATGAAAGTGAAGTGAAAAAAAAAAAGAAAAAGAAAATAGATTTTATTTTATATATTTGGTTAGTATGAAAATTTTGAAAGAAAATTTTAAAAAAATTTTATTCTATTATTTGAAAGGTAGTAAAATTGTTAGAAAATTTTGAGAATTGTCTAAAATATCCTTATTTATATTGAAAAAAATGCTGAACTTGAAAGACTGTCAAGGTAAAGAAAATAAACAAGGGTGTGAGTGTTAAGCTAGTCCACTGTTAGTGAATTCTCTTGCTCTAGTGTTCGTTATATTGCTTGGGGAGAAAGAAGATAGCAAATATAGAAAGTTGGGATCGATCCCTTTTTTGTAAGGGTATCCCTTTTATATTTATACAAGGGTAGGTTTTTGTCATCTTTCTTGACGGTGTGGTGGTTCTCGCGATCCATTAGAATCATTGAAAAACATTTGGCCATTATAAGCAATCATATCTACAAGACACGTGAACTTCTAAAAGTAATGAGATGACATACTTGAGAAGGTAGCTACCCGGTTTATTTGTCGAGCTCTTCCTCTTCTCCTTGTAGCATGTCCGAGGTGGCTTCATTGATGCCGAGCCACTATGATATCACTTGGTGATCTAGAATGGGATAGTTGGTGCTGGATGAGTCCATGTGCTGAGGCCCATATCGATAGGCCTTAGTGAAATGGGTTCAGACATAGTTTATTGTATCATCAAGTTCAATTACAATAGGAAAAAAATATTTTATAGTAACCTATCTTCAATTTACACGTAAAACTTGTTTCTTTTACTTTATTATCTTCACGATCAACAATCACAAATAGGGGCAGAGCTAGAAAATTATTTTTGGGTAGACACTGAATATTTTAAAAAGCTTAATTTTTTTTTTTTTATTTTACAATTGATAAAAGTTGGATAATGTATTTATATTTAATTACATCCTATTTAATTCTTAAAAATTCATTAAAATTGAAAGATAAAATTAGTAAGTATAGTAGATACAAATGACCCAGAAAAAGAGACGAATTATATCCTTTTATAAAACCAAGGCTAAATATTTTTTTGATCAAATAATAAAAATATATAAAAAGCGCAATAACAGTCAAGATTGATCCCATTTTCATCTACTTTGATCCAATGATACAAAATTTATCCCAAAATTTTTGTTCCTACTCAAAAATATTATTTTCATTGTTCGACCTCTAATATTAGACAATCTCACCAATTCACACCTATGTCTCTTTTCTCTCTTCCTTACCTTTTTATTTTATTTTATTTTTGTTCATCTAATTTTAAATTATATGATTAAAGAGAAAAAAAAAAGAAAAAGAAATTTTAAATATTATACGATCAATATTCGATTTTTGGTATTACAAAGTGTCCTCGGATTTATTGGTAGTATATAATATTTTGTAGGAGGAATTTGTTACCACTGCATTCTTTTTTTGTGTGTGTGATACATGGGGTCACCATATACTCGGGGCAAATTAATACTAAGATTAAAACTCAATTAATAACAAGGAGAATGATGAGTCAATCTTGATACCTTTTTTGTTTAAAGAAGTCATTGCAAGAATTAGGTTCAAACCAAAGAAGGATAGATCAAACCTACTGTTATTATCAATAAGAGAATCGCTATACAAATTATAAAATTCGAGCCTAAAAAATTAGAAGAATTATTTTTAGATATGAGTTTCCCTATGACAAAAGCGTTTTTGGTGGGGTGGGTTATCATTCGCCAGGCTTTTTAGTGTCCGTCGTACCACTTGGTTGGTGTACTAGATTGATCGAGACTCGACTTTTCGAATCTGGAACCTGCACCTGGCTCGGTCTGCCATCTCTTAGTGGCTATACGTCCGATCATATCTAGACATAAACATTTTCTTAACCATGCGTCGGTGAAAATTCATCCATTTAACTAACCATTGATCTCATTTCAACATTAGGAAATACCAATATTCTCAAAAACATTGCTTGATACAATTTTCTTTGATCTTCAACCACCATATTTATTTGGAATGCAACCCTAGATACTTGTACATCATCCACACTAATCAATTGAAAATCCCTCTTAAATATGACCCCCTTGATTTCCAATGTAATTCAACTTGTGGACCTCAACTTTTCACAAAGAGCTTGATCAAGTGCACGCCAAAACCAGTATTACCCTACCTTGCTACAAAAATAGTATATTCTCAAGGCATATCCGGTTGCTTTTGAGGGAGTGATGATTTTTTATTTTTATTTTCTGTTCAAATAACTCTGATATGCATAATTCCTAGTTCACAATTCACAGTCACCATTGCCCCTTTCTGAGTGGCTTTTTGCCCATTAAATGTGGGAGGTTTTTTTTTTTTTAGTTTGGATGATAAACGAGAAAATAGATAAATTTGATTGTCAAAAACACGTGATAATCCAGGGTCTAAAGCTAATCCCTAACATTATCTTGCGTTTGATAGTATTTATAAGTATTTTTTTTCCCACAAAGCACCGCAACTAGTTGCGTAATTGTTCTTAAAGACTTTGTTAGTTGTTAATGATTGAGGAGCTAGATTTTGTGGAAATAATAAAAAGAATGAGCATAAAACTCGTGCTATGTATGTCTTAAAAGGGAATAACGTATTTTTATTCAAATTAAATAGTAAATAAAACCATTTAAAATGCCAAAAAAAAAAGAAAAAGAAATTGGAATCAAGTAAATTTGACCATCACCATGCTATATATAGGTGGTATTTTTATTGTGCTCCAATTAAAGTTGTATTTTTGTATCAAATAATAAACACATGTTGGTAAATTAAAACAAAACAACTAAGATAAATTACAAAAACTACAGGCCCTGTTTGGTTTGATTCTTGAAAACTGTTTTTTGTTTTCAAATCTCAAAAAAATTTCAAAACTTGTTTGGTTTGTTATTTTGTTCTCCAATTTTCAGAAAACTTGGAGAATTGAAGCATAAAACTAGAAAACAAGCTGGACTTGTTTTCAAGCTTTTCTGCCAAAACTTTGAAAACACGGAGACACAATATACTCTTTTAAGTGGTCTCCCCTTCGAGTTCTCTTAGAAGCAAAACAAGCTCTCATTACACAGTATACTTTTTTTTAGCTTCTTTTGCCTTTGTCCTCCCAGACTCTCATTACTCTCTCCGCCTTTCTCTCTCCCTCCACATACTCTATCAGACGGAAGTCTTCTTCGGTGACTGCGCCTTCTCCGGCGACTGCATCTTCTCCGGCAAAACACCCACACACAGTCACTGGAGCTCTCCGACGACTAGATCTACTGCGACCTCTCCGACGATTGGTTCAGATCTGGTTCAATCGGCGAAAACACAGATCTGATCTGAATTTTTTTCTCCGGCGTTCTGGGTTCAACATCTCCGGCGTTCTGGGTTCAACAACTTCGGCGTCTTCTTCGTCCTTCTAGTGTCTTTTTTTTTTTTGTTTCCTATAACTGGGTTCAGTACACAGGTGGTGGTTGTGGGTTTCGGTGGTTGTGGGTTTTGGTGGTGGTTGTGGGTTTCGGTGGTGGTGGTTGTGGGTTTCGGGTGGTTGTGAATTTTGGGTGGTGGTTGTGGGTTGGTGGTGGTTGTCGATTGGTGGTGGTTTTGGGTTGGTGGTGGTTGTGGCTTTTGGGTGGTTCTCGGTTTGGGTGGTGGTTGTGGCTTTTGGGTGGTGGTTGTGGATTTTTGGTGGTGGTTGTGGCTTTTGGGTGGTAGTCGGTTGGTGGTGGTTTTGGGTTGGTGGTGGTCTTGATGCACAGTGAAAGAGAGAGACAGAGAGTTGAAGGGAGAAGTGAGAATTGTATATTATTATCCAAACAAGTTTTTAATTTTTTGTTCTCTAAAACTATTTTCAAAAATATATAACCAAACAGGTTTTGCAATATAAAAATTTTTAAAAACCATTTCTTAAAACTCTTCTCAAAAACTGTTTTCGGATACCTGTTTTTGAAACGCAAACCAAACAGGCCCTACAATTTCTTTTTTTAGTAAAGCATACGTGTTCTCTTCCTATGAGGTTTCACAATTTACTGTCCAACCGATGATAATAAAGTTTTTTTAATTACCTTTTTATCCTAAATTAGTCAAAATTCAATAAAAATTAAAAGAAGAATGAAATGAAATTCGAGAAGGGAGGAGTAGAAGCAAAATTCCATACCCAGATCAACATCGGCCACCACCGCATACGAGGAATTTCTGGAATTCTCAATGTGATGACTCATTCAATTATAATTTTGTTGTCAAATGCTTTATCATGGCGACTTCTCAGAGTCATAATTGAAAGGGTCAAAGACTCAACCATCAAATCACATGGTAGTCAATGACGTCTTGCAAATATCTAACTTGATGTAAAAACATAAGAGTTCTTTTACCTTTATAAACATTATGAACTAACTCGTGAATCAGAATAATATTTTCACTGATGTTCCTGTCTTTAATGAAAATTGACTAATGGGGATCCACCAACTCATCAAACACTTCCCCAAGATACTAAGGATTAAAGATTTTTGAGATATGAAGAGGTTTGTCGAACGTAGTCAGAGTAGAGCATATTAAATCCTATGGGCAAGTAAGTTGGCAAGCAATCTATTATACTCCATCTTTAGTAGTTATGCACTCCCGTAGGAAAATTTTTCTTTCGATTTCTCAATATGAAACAAATTCGATTTATTGTCAACTTAAGGTCTTGAAAATCCTTTTCATAGTTAACACGACACAATTCAGATACAATAAAAACTCGAACACAACACTTCCTCTATGGTCAAAATTCAAACTAGTCAACAAAGTTTTGGTATGTTTGTTAAAGATATCAAAGCAAACTTATCTCTGCCTAACATTCTGTGTTCTTCTTTTGGGCAAATGTATTTTGGTAGGATTTGCAATGAACCTTGAAAGATCTTTGACTTGCATCTTTGTGGTAAAATCAAACACTTTTTCGGGTCAACTTGATACCCACTAACTCAAAAACCACTTTTTCGGGTCAACTTGATACCCACTAACTCAAAAACCTTTCCACTTGTTGCAAAAAGATCCACTTTATTTTCTTTGCAAGTGTACATTATATGATTTGGATCCCAATTAATGGCCCACCTAGCCGAATACCAAATACCGATATTGAAAAGCAAGTTGAATATGGGCTAACATTTAGCGGCCCAAATCAAATATGGGCCTTCATTTAAAGGCCCAAACAATCATGCGATCTTTCCGGCTGCAAGTGAGCCAGTCTTGCATGCTCTAGGGAGGACATTGACTAAAGTTGGGGGGTATAGAGCCGTAATCGTAAGTGCTGTGAGGCATGACAGAGAACGTGCTCGTACGATTCATATTTAAATATGAACAAGTCGATTATTGAAAGCTTTCACTTTTCTATATTCAAATATACCTCCTCTAAGAGCATTACTATCTGCAAGAATAGTCTTTTATGAAATCTCTGTTGGTCTTATTCTTCCGGGCCTTGACTTTTTTCAGAAATAGACTTCGATTATTTGTTTTGGGTATATACCAAATCTAATCAAGCCTTCATCAATTACACCCAACTGTCAGTAGAATTATGGGCCGTCATTAGAACCCCACAGCCCTTCATTTACAGGCCCAAACAATTCTGTGATAGCATGGTCCAGCTGAAAGTAAGCCAGTCTTGCACTCTCTTGGGAGGACCTTGACTAACTTCATGTATATTTTTCATATAAATACTTATGTGTGCGAAATTAAATATAAATGTGGAGCCAAATCTTTTTCATTACACATATTTTAATTTTTATTTAATATCTAATAATCCATGTGCGTTGTTACCTACTTATATATGGAAGGTATCACTTAAATTTATGGCGGATGATCTCTTACGAAGTGAAATCGAGTAAAAGTGTATTAGAAGAAATCTTTTTTTTTTTAACAGGTATTAAAATAAATCCAAATTGCTATAAATGCACGCATGTTTATACAATCCATAAAGGATGTGTTTGATTTAGGTATTAAGAAAGAAGAATTGGAAAAAAATATGTTTGGGCCCATCTTTTCTCTTTTACTCCTAAGTTTGGATACACACTTTGAGTCCGGTATTATCACCTACAAATAATCCAGGCTCAAATGAATAGTGCATTTATAGCCACATACACCTTCTTAAATAAACTCATTTTGAGAGTTTTTTAGTAATTTAATATTTATACCATCATTCAATACTCCATTCAAACAAAACATTGGATGAGATAATTGTGGGGTCTATTAGTTCTTAATTCTTGAACCAAACATGGGAAGGAGAAAGATGCGTTGGGTCCACCCCTCGGGGGAAGAGGGAATATCGGCAATCAGTGGAGGATGAAAATACCATTTAAAAGAGAGAGAGCTGAAGAACGGTGGAAAGTCGAAAGAGAGGTCAAGGAAATAGAAAAATTCCGAAACAGAAGGAAAGGTCTCAAAACCTTGCATACGCCAGAAAATGAAGAAGCCGGTAGCCCACCCCTCGGGGGAAAGACGAGAGTGGCATAGGTCATGATGAGAAAGAATCCGGGCGAAATCCGGATGAAGGGGGAGTCGAAAGCCATACTCAAATGCGCCCTCGAAAAAAGACACCTCGCCTGGAATGGACATACTGCAAGGTTCGTCAGGAGTGGGAGCCCTTACCCTCAGATCCGCCGGAAGGTCATATCGACTCTTCATTGCAGCAGCATCCGCAGCCGTCATCCGGGAGGGAAGGAGAAAGATGGAGCACCAATCACCCTTGAGCGACTCTCGGGCTCGATGCTTGAAGAGTGGAGAAGAATCCATCGCCACAAGGTTCAAGTAGGAGACGAAGAGTTAAAGAAGAGAGACTTTTTGAAAAGCGATGAGGCAAACGGGTATAAATAGTACCCAAAGGTGACTGTTGGAGTCTCGCAATCAAGATAGCATTGAATGTCGGCTCAATTTATGAAGAAGTTGGTAAGCCACCCTGAAGCTTGCTTAAATCTACATCGCCAAAAAAAAAAAAAAAAAAAAAAAAAAAAAAAAATATATATATATATATATATATATATATATATATATATATATATATATATATATATATATATATATATATATATATATATAGGAGGCACATGCAGCAAATCCAAAGTAAGGAAGCCCAGATCTCGAGCAATGATACTACTCCAAACAGGCCAAGGCCTTCTCGGAGTAGGGGGGCAAGGGAATATATAGCAAAAGAAGCAACCAACCAGCAAATACATCACCACAGAGAAAAAGAAGGGAAAGTTCCATTACAAAAAACGTATGTTTACACAAGAAAAGAGCAGCAAGAAAGGAAATCAGCTATGAAAACTCGGGCACTCAAGCCTGATCTGCAGGAGGAGTAGCGTCGGGAGCAAGAGTAACGTCGGGAGCACCACTGCTTGAAGAAACATCAAACCTTGGCTGAAATTGCTCAAGGTCCAAGCCGGGGAATTTCTCCATCGCCTGGTCAGCAAAATTAAAAAACCCGGCAACAAAAGCCATGGCCGCCTCCAGCCTCGCCTTCTCAAGATCCTTTCGTTGATCCTCTACGAGCTGACGTTCAGCAGCTAAAGACCTATTCAGCTCAGAAACAGCAGCCCGAGACTCTTTCAGCTGATCTCCCAGGAGGGTGCGGGTAACAGCAGCGTTTAGCAAGTCCTCTTTCTCAGCCTCCCACTTTTCCTTCAAACGAGCCAACTCGTCCCTTAAAGAAACCTCAGCTGAGGTACTGGCAATCAGTTGCCTAAAGGTCTGAGCCCGCTGTTCAAGAACCTGCTCCAACTCCCTCTCAGTGGCCAGGCCCCAGTTCAACAGCTCGGCGCCATGCCGACGAGCGTCGATCACCTCGGCTCCCCTCCTCTGGACATCACTCCTTAGCATAAAAATCTCCCTCCCAAGAGCGCAGACATGCGTCGCCGACTGGAAACATAAGAGACGTTACAAAACACCAAGAAGTTGGAAAATAAAGGAAAAAACACCAAGACATACCTCAAGGAGGGCATGAAGCGCATCACGGCTTCGGACTTGAAAGGGGAGGTCAACGGAGCGACGCAAGTCAGCTCGAGGAATCAACTCCATCAGAGTGCGACTGCTCAAGCTTACGTCCCGAAGCAGACCGGCCTCCGGGTCAGTAATAGAAGTCTGGGGGGCATGAGCTGAGCTTGGGCCAGCTGCAACAATTAAAGAAGTGCCTCGCCGAACCGGCCCTCCCACCGAGTCAGTCACCACAGTACCCGCAGTGGCCTCACTGGTAACCAACTCCGACATCGACCTCGAGGCCTCAGGTGCAGACACAGGGGGATCGGATACAGAAATGGGGGCCTCGGCCGCAACAACAGGAGCCTCGGCGACAGGAACAGGGACCTCGCCAGAAGAGCTACCTTCTCCTAACCTCGTCCTCTTTGCCGGGGGTCCTACGACCCTATCCCGCCTTCTTTCGTCCACACGCTCCATGATCATATGGCGCTGGGTCACTAGGTAGGAAGGAACTACACGAGCCAGATCAAAGACTTAGCAAGGGATCGAGCAAAGGAACAAAAAGATATATGTACATAATAGACATCTGACGCCGATCACCTGACGCCGAAGGAATCCCGGGGTGCATCAGCTCAGTGTAGGAAAAAGGAAAGTGAGCCTGCGCATGATTGACCCGAACCGATTCCGAGGCAATAAGGGGCGGGAGCTCTCCTGCAACAAGGAAAAGTAGTGCCATTAATACGCGAATACGAGTATCAGCAAGCACGAAGGCTAGAGCTTACCTAAATTCCGGCGGCGCCCCCAGGCGGTAGGAACTCTGACCGACCCCAGAAATTGGGAACCAAACTCCCAGCCATCCCCAGAAACGAAGAAATATCTCCTTATCCACCCATCAGGGCTCGGAGGGAGATCCCGAATGGGAATCTCTCCCCCTCGCCTAGGGACGAAGTGGTAGAACTCGGATACTTCTTCAGAGCGAAAAAAGTGAAGAAACTCCGATAAATGGACCATGGATTGGGGAAACAATCTCCCACACGCCGCAATGAAGGCCAATAACACAGCCCAGGAAGATGGGAGGAGCATGGCAGGGCAGAAGCTGAAGAAATGAAGGACTTCTCGTATCAAGCCAGGAAGGGGAAACCGGAGCCCTAATGAGAAGGGGGCCTCAAAGAAGCAAGCTTCGCCACTAACTGGGCTATGGAACCTGCGCAAAACTGCAGGGGACACGACAACGCCAGGGGGGAACTCGAAGCGCCTCGCAAGGAGCTGAGCCTCGTCCCCGTCGATTTCGCTGACTTCGACGTCACCAAAAATTCGCTCCATAACATCAAAGGGAGAAGAGGAAGTAGCCATGGACACAGAAAGTGAAGAAGTGGTTTTCTTAGAAGTAGCGGGGAAGGAGACGTATGTCGCAGTAGGAAATAGGAAACCTCTCTCGGTGAAGAACAATCATTCCCTGGGGGGGCCTATTTATAGGTGCTAGAGGACAGACCTTATCACTGTCGCCGAAAGCAGTTAATGCACGTCCCTCTCCATTAATGAGGGATACACGTGACGTTGTGGGGGTTCCTTGGACACCACGATTGAGGCTTCACTAAACCCACTGACGGCGCACGTTCTCAAACGAGCGAAACCGTCGGACATCCAGTACAGATGAAATGACGGGAAAAGACTAAGATAGCCCTAAGGAGCTTAAACGGCTCAAAAAAGAAAGCATGGAGGTCAGGTCGATTTGGATAAGCTCGGCTAAGGATAAAAGCGCAGAAAAATCAACCCACAACGTCTAAAGCCATAAACGAAGTCTACAGCGAAACGTCGCGCGATGATCATAAAAAGGGGAAAAACCATGAAATTTCTCATTTCAGCACTTAAAACAGTTACAATGAGGCATTACACAAAGAAACAACTTGAAAAGTTACAAGGAAGATGGAAACAGCAGGAAGGCCCCGCATCGACTTCATGAAACGATCCCTTCATCACCACCTGCTTCCTCACCAGAAGCTCCGACCTACGCGCCTAGCTCCTCCGTCGCTGTAACTTCGGGACCAGGCACCTTCTCGACACCAGGCCCCACGCCCTCATTAGGGTAAGGGGTCTCAGCCTCCTCTGCCGCTGCCGACGTCTTCTTAAAACCGAGCATAGGCACGAAGGGATCCAAGTCAAGGTCAGGATACGCCTCCTCGAGTTGATCCTGGAGATTCAGAAAACCCTTCACAAAGCCAGAGGCGCATTCCTTCTCGAGCTGCGAAACACGAGCCCTCAAAGATGACAGCTCGGAATCTCTGGCCCTGAGCTCCGAATCCTTCGCTATCAAGTCGGCCTCCGTGGTTTTGAGCTTGTCATCCTTTGAGTCCATGAGCTTGGCAAAGTCCTGAAGGCGGGCATCCATCTCATCATTGATCCTCTTCAGTTCAACTGCCTCCGAGGACATAATCTTCACCTTCTCCTCGGCCGCCTCCTTGCTCACTGACAGGGCGACCATGGATTCCTTAGCCCTCGAGATCTCCTCCTTGTAGTGAAAGCCCAACATCTTCACACAAGTCAGCGACTAAGAAGGAAAAAGGTCAGTCAACACAAGTGGGACCTATGAAAGTCCCACCAAAAAGAAATAGCAGAGATTGATAAAACTAAAGTTAGAAAATACCTCCGCCATGCCCCGAATAGCGCGATCCACCTTCCTATCAAAGGGAACTCGCATACCAACCCTGGGATCAGACGTGGAGATCAGCTCAGACAAGGCGGCAACAGCGACCTCAGGGTCGCGAAGGAAGCCGTCCCCTTGCTCCTTGGACGAAGAAGGAGCGGTATCCACCTTCCTGCTTCCCTGAGGGACAGATCGAGGAGGTTCTGCCGGGGCATCTTGTTTCGAAGCTTCGCCCGTAGATGACTTGACCCGAGGTCCCTCAACAGGGGGCGGGCGGGGAGCCACGTCCTCGTCGGGAGGAAGATCTACCTTCTCCTGTGCAGAAGGAACAGGTAAGAGCTTGGATACCGACGCACCTTTGGATAACGGCTGCGTGCCCTTCACCACCTTCCTTTTCTTCCTCGACTTCTCGGTATCCGAGAACATCGCCATTATCAAGTCTTGATTCATGGTGGCAGGAGCAGAAGACGACTCCGGAGCAGGAGCTTGTTCAACAGGAGGCCCGAGCTCGTAGAGGGCTAGATTCTCGTCGGTTACCAAGTCAAAGAATGATTGCAACCCCAAGGCATCAGCCCTAGCAACTCTAGCTGCCTCCTCGATCCCAAGGACGGGGCGATAATCTGCAAATCAGAAGTTAAGTTAGTAAAGGAAGAACAGCGAAAAAAAAAGATGCAGTCGAATTGAAGGGCCTTACTTATGTTCCTTAGAGCTCCCCAAAACCTGGGAATGAGAGGAACGTCCCCTGGTTTCCCGGAAAGCTCCCAAGAGTCACCTCTAACAAAGAAAAACTTGGGTTTCACCCTTTGTTGGAAGAAGGAAGCCCGGTGATCAAATTTCTCGCTTTGACCCTTTTCGAAAAATAAAGGAAACCCGCGGAAGGGGAGGACTTAAGTTGAAAAAGAGAGGCAAATTCATTAATGGAGGGCTGAGAGTCGTTTCCACTCTTCAACCAATGGACGAGGAATCCGATCAAGAGACCCCAGCCGTTTGGAGAGAGTCGGGCAGGATATATGTTGTAAAAAGCAAGAACGACCCGAATGAAAGGATGAACGGGGAACCGCAAGCCATCACGGAAAGCGGACTCGTAAAAACAGACCAGGCCAGGGATAGAAGAATTACACCTCTCGTGTAACTCCGGAGAGTGTAAGAGAACGGAGTCATGAAAACGATACTCCCGCCTCAGTTCATCTAAGTCCTCATCACTGAGACAACTGGGAGTCATGGCCGCACAGCAAGCGAGGTCGGCTTGATCTCGACGAACTCTTTTCCTAGGAGTTAGGGGAAGAGCTGGTTTGGATCTCTTAGTCTTTGACGCAACAAAAGAAGCAGGAGGAAGGGACGAAAGAGGACGAGCTTCTTCTATAAGGGCGGACCCAGAGGCAGAAGCTCCAAGAGCGGACCCAGACGCGGCCCTATCAACGGAACTACCGCTTTGGGAGCCTGAGGTACTTGCCTCGACTTCTTCGCCTACTTGATCCTCGGAATCCGATTTAGAAGAGGAAACGACCCACTTCCCCATCAAAGGTCCAGGCCATAAGCCGGAGTGGAGGGAAGACAAATGTAAAGCACAGTCCGTCAAAAATGGAGGTCTCAGACACCAACTACGAAGGAAGGACACCCTAAGCGAAGTGGGATGGTCCACGAAGCACGTGAGAGGGGAGAGGTCGTCGGAATGATTCCTAAAGTAACTAAACCTCCTTATCAAGAAGCGAAACCCAAAACCCCACCAGGGAGGATCGAAGGGATCCAGATCGAGCAAGAATGAAGAAAGGAGGAAAGACGTACCTAGTTAAAGCGCTAGATGCAGAAAATAACCGGGGACGCAGAAACCCTAAGAGTTGCCTGAGAGTCTGAAACAAAGCACCCCGAGAGCCAAGGGAGGAGAGGGTAACACAAGGAGATTCAAAAAACGCGAAAACAACACAGGCGAAGGGACTTTCCCCACTTTATACAAAGCATTCAATGCCCTGATAGGCGAGGCGACATGACGCGCCTCAGAAACCGTACCGTTGAGATTGCCCGATGGTGACACGTGTAAAAACCATCCCATCGCAGCCGACAAATACCAAAACAGCCCAAACCAGCGCAAAGCCGCCTGACCACGCTTTCCGCCACGTATGGAGACCATGAAGAACTCGGAAAAGACACTTCCTATCCCCAGGTCAGAGAAGACGTCATTCTCGTGACCAGGGGCTGGGGGGCAACTGATGAGGATAGGTTTTTGGGCCTGGGCTGCCATTACGACCAAGCCCAAGGACCTCCAGACTGGATGAGGACTCCAAAGCCCAAAAAGGGGAATGGTCCCAACCGGCCCAAATTCGATTCTCAGCCCACAACCCAGGTTAAAGCCTATTGCACCACGCGCGCCCAGGACAAGGAAAACCGGCTCTGATTTCTCAGAGTTACTCCCTGCAAAAATAGAGAGAGATGGTGCCGAATGAACCCAGGTGGTCGTGGGAACAGTACCACCGGCGGTCAGAGCAGCTTGTAGGGAAAGGACGAACGGTCCCCACAAGATCAAGAAAAGGAAGAACAAGAACGGCCAACCCTAAGAAAGAACGCGATATAAATAGAACAATAGAAGCAAGTAGGAAAAAAGAGGAAAAAAGGGGGAATTCCTGAGCCTTCTTCCTCGCCTTCTACCTGGTGTTTTGCCCAGAACCCTAGAACAGTCACAACCGAGAGCATCGTTTACAGCCCTGCGCCTATACTTTCCTTGTAATCAGTTGAAATCGATATACACAATCAAGGAGCAAGAGCCTCCATTACAGTGGACGTAGCCCAAGTCCTTCGGCTAGGGTGAACCACTTACATCAGCTGTCTATCATTGTCTAACTTCAATTTCCTTAAAACCCATTCCATAAAACCCAAAAGTGCCAGATTGGCTTGGGCCTGGGTGATTGTTTCCGAGGCATCATCATAGATAAAAAGGGCAATAACAGTCAAGATTGATTCAATGATATAAAATTTATCCCAAAATTTCTGTTCATACTCAAAAATATTATTTTCATTGTACGACCTCCAATTATTAGACAACCTCACAAATTCACACCTATGTCTCTTATCTCTCTTCCTTACCTTTTTTTTTTTTAATTTTATTTTTGTTCATTTAATTTAAAATTATATGATTAAAGAGAAAAAAAAAAGAAATTTTTTTTTTAAATATTACACGATCAATATTCGATTTTTGGTATTATAAAGTGTCTTCCGATTTATTGGTAGTATAGAATATTTTGTAGGAGGAAGTTGTTACCAATGCATTCTTTTTGTGTGTGTGTGATACATGGGGTCACCATATACTCGGGGCAAATTAATACTAAGATTAAAACTCAATTAATAACGAGAAGAATGATGATTCAATCTTGATACCTTTTTGTTTAAAGAAGTCATTGCAAGAATTAGGTTCAAACCATTCCCTCTTGGTATTTTGCTAAAGAAGGATATATCAAACCTATTGTTATCATCAATAAGAGAATCACTATACAAATTATAAAAACTTGAACCTAAAAAATCATAAGAATTATTTTCAGATATGAGTTTTCCTAGGACAAAAGCGTTTTTGGTGGGGTGGGTTATCATTTGTCAGGCCTTTCAGTGTCCGTCGTACCACGTGGTTGGTGTACTAGATTGATCGAGACTCGACTTTTCGAATCTGGAACTTGTGCCTAGCTCGGTCTGTCATCTCTTAGTGGCTATACGTCCGATCGTATCCAGACATAAACATTTTCTTAAACATGTTTCGGTGAAAATTCATCCATTTAACTCACCATGGATCTCATTTCAACATTAGGAAATACCAATATTCTCAAAAACATTGCTTGATACAATTTTCTTTGATCTTCAACCACCATATTTATTTGGAATGCAACCCTAGATACTTGTACATCATCCACACTAATCAATTGAAAATCCCACTTAAATATGACCCCTTGTGATGGCGTCAAACTGTGCGTATGAGCTATGGGATTGGATTGTGTGGTATGTACGATCTGCGTAGGGCTGGGTATGATATCTGAACTACAAGGCTCGTGAATTGGTGGATAACCGCTCTAATCAATCGATGTGTGGTGTGTGAAATGCAGTAAAAGTATAGTGGTTCACCGGCTAATGAGCTCGGCTAATCCACTCTCTAATGGAGGCTCTTCCTCCCTTATCTTTATTGATGAATTGAACGTCTTACAGTAGAATACTCGGGGCCCCCTTAATGGAGGTTGTCCCTCCCTTATTATAGCCTCATGCTTACCTCTAATTTGGAATTATATCCTACATTGAAGGGATTGCTCCCTATCTTCATCTCTAATTCCGGAGTTACCCAAACTCCTTATGGCTGGTTTCCAACGGAGAGATCCTTGCCTTCTTCCACGGGATTTTTCTTAGTTTTAGGAGGGGATCATGGTTGAATACGGGTTTCATGCCTTGGATTGGTTCTACTTCCTTTGTAAGGGTATCCGTTGTCATCTTGCTGGCCCCTTGGCATCTCTCATCTCGAATCTTTAGCAGGGAGTGTCAATGCTGGCTGGGCGAGCTCAGCCCATGGCTAGGGGGGGGAGCTCAGCTTATTTTACCTGAGCTCCCGAGCTGAGCTCACTAACTGAGCACGTGTCAGTTTTATTCTTGGCATCATCAGTTGCCCCCCAGCCTTTGTCTTAGGTTAGCTAAGGCAGGGGCTGACCTACACAGACTGAGTTAGGCCCGCATGTGGCTAGCACGTGGCTTGAGGATTTTGACGGTTTGCAGCAATCATGTCTTTCCTCGATTCCCGCGCAGGTCTCAGCCCACGTCCCTCAAGCTTTAAATACTCAAAACAGCTATCTGAACCGTCTCTTCACACTGTTCATCTTCCTCGCTGCCCTTTGTCCCTGTTCTCTCTGTGATTTCGGACTTTCTTGCTCAGAACTTTCTATTCCCTTGTCTGAAATCGAATTTCCAGCCCTCGTTTCGAAGATTCGCATCGTCTCCTTCCCCCGATTTTGCTCCAAGTTCCTACTTGCCGCTGTTCCTGAGTTAGGTACGTTCTTCGCCCCTTTCACCTCCTCCTCTGCTCTGGATCCCTCGGATTCGAGGTGGTTGCTACATTTTTGGGCCTTTCGGTTCTTTTATTTTTGGAATCGTGACCATTGCCTAGCCCCACTTCCTCATTTCGTAGATTGGAGCTCTATAGTCCACATTCTTGCCGTCGGGAGTTACTGTGCTGACCCAAGGGTCATTAGGGAGAGTTTGATCAGTGTTCCCCCTCTTTATCGCTCCTTTAATCTTTCTTTTTCTCTTCCCACTATGTCGGCTTCTTCTGGAGCCACTCGCTCCTCTGTTTCGCTACTAGGGGGTCGATCTGAAGACACCGATTTGGGGGATATTGGCGATGAAATTGACAACTTTCCCTGTGTGGGAGAGGCCGAGGTCGGCACCGAGGAACCCCCCTCCTCCTCTTCTCCTATGCCCCCCAGACCTGATAAAGGCAAAGTTAAGGTGAGTGGAGTCGGGGTTGAAGAAAAAGTTTCGTACTTGGGGTCTGCCTTCAGGCATTCCGAGTCTGTGGGCTACAGTAAAGAAGCCCCTGAGCTAATGAAAATCTATAAGGTTCGGTATGGTTTTCCTCCTGGGGTCGAGCCCTGGTGCCCAGATAAATCCGTCTACTATGTAGAACAAGTACGCAATAGGGTCTGCTTCTTTCTTGCCGCCTTTGATAACGGTCTTCGCTTTCCTTTACACCCCTTCATCAAGGCTGTTCTGCAACATTTTCATGTGTGTCCTTCTCAGATTTCCCCCAACTTCTATGGTGTCATGGTTGGTTTTCTAGTCATCTTCAGGAAGCATAAACTTGGGGTTCCTAGCGTTCCTCTATTTCTAGAGTTCTTTAACGTTAAGCCGACCTCTGAAGGCTTCTTGTATGCCTCTAAGCGTGTCAACGTTAGGCAGCTTATTTCTAACATTCCATCCTCTCATAAGCACTGGAAGGAGCATTTCTTTTTCGTCGGGGGCACCAACTGGGAGTATAATCCTGCTGATAAGACAGACACTCTCGGTATCCCCACGGCTTGGGCTGAACCAGACAACTTGCGTGAGTCTTTTCTTGAGTCGACTGAGCTCTGGTCTGGAATTCATAGGCCTCTTGTCTTTTTCTTACTTGCACACTTTCTTCTTTTCAGGTGAACGTTTTGAGCTTAGCCCTGAAGATAAGAAGGTGCTAGCGAAGTTGGCGAAGATCAAGCCGGAGAAGTACGCCGACCTGATTGAGTCAAGATATTTGGTGCAGCTAGGTCTGAGCCTTCCTGTGGTGACTTTAGCGATTCCATTATCTGTTTTAGGGGCTGACGAAGGTAATTTCATCGTCACTTGCTTTCCTCTCTTCATCATCTTTCCTTCTCTTCTTTTTTTTTTTTTTTTTTTACATTTCCCTACTTTTTCCAGACCTCCCAGGTCCTTCTACCATGAAGGCTACTCCAGAAGAGCTTCAGGCCAAAATTGCAGAGCTGATGGAGGGTGGCAGGCCTGGTAAGCACAAGGCTCGGGTAGGCTCTGGGAGTGGTCCAAACACTCGAGCTAAAATCCCCAGATTGGAAGTGCCTCCTCCCCCCTCTGCTACTACAGAATTGGTTCCTACCAAGGCACCGCCCTCCTCATCCGGCACCCCTCAACATGCAGTCATCTCTCCTCCTCCAGTGGCCCCTCCTGGGTCGGGGCCTGCTCACAAGGGAGATCAGGCTTCCCCTTCCTCCTCTGAGGTTAAGGAAGCTTTGGGAGTGATCCCTGACCTCCAACCCGGAAAGTTCTCATACACTGCTTCTGGGAAGACTGAGAAAAAATCTGAAGGAGATGAGGACTCCTTTTTTGACAACATGGATCTTGCCGCAGGGGCTCTCTCTTCTATTTTCTCTGAGTCTGATGTTCTGAAGGCTGCTTCTATGCCTCTTGAGGAGTCTATTTCTTCAGCTCTTCAGGGGGCAGCTGCGGTAAGCGCTACCACTTCTCCTCCTTCACCTATTTTTGTTTTGTGGACTCATGCGTTCTTTCGTTTTTTCAGGCTATCCTTCATGTGAATGGTCTACTGCATCGGGTTCGGTCCCAAGAGAGCTCTTTTCAGGTCTTGAGGAAGTATAAGACCAAGGTTTCTGAATTGTCTCTTGAGAACGAAGATCTCAGAGCTCGGGTGGAGAGCCTCAAAGAGCAGATGGAGACCCTCAATGAGCAGACGGTGAAGCAAGCCTCCGACCTCAAACACACACTGACAGTCAAGGTCAGAGCTGAGGAGGGGGAGAAGAAAGCTCGAGATGAGCTGAAGTTGGTTAAGGAAGACCTGCAGCTTAAGGTCGAGGCGTGGTCCAAGGCTAACCAGGAGGCCTTTGATGCCAAGAAAGAGCTCATCCAGGCCAATCAAGGTTATCTTGCTCTCAGTGAAGCTAACGGCAAACTCTGTGAGGAGCTCGAGGAGCAGAAATGTTTGGTTCAACAGAAGGGCAAAGAGGTCGCTGAGCTGAGAGATGAGGCCACCACCTTGTGGGCTACTGGATGGCTTGCCTTTAGGCGCAAGGCTATCAAAGCTTTTCCAGATCTTGACTTCAATTTCTCTATTCCCACCGAAGAAGAAACGGAAGAGTCTAGCTCTGACAATGAGGAGGGTGCCTTGGTTCCTTCAGCTGCAGCCTTGAGTCAAGACATACCTGCCCCTGGGACCTCTGGAGCTCTTATCGTACCTTCTGAGCCTCCGACGGTGATTCCTGAGCTCCTAGCTGCAGATCCTGCTGTTCCTGTTTCCCTTGCTTCTGTTGCTGAGGGCTCATCTGCCGAGTTGCGAGATCCTTCATTTACTCCTCATCCAGAAACTTAGCTCTTTTTACTTGTAATTTAAAAATTTTTTTTTTTTTTTTGTAAGGAATTCTTTGAGATGTAACTTTGACTTTGGCTAGGACCTTGTGCTCCATTGCCGTTTTACCATATTCATATATACCTCTGACCTTCGTTCGCACACTTACTTGTTTTGCTTTGCTTTGACTTTATGCTTTATACACATATTCTCCTTCCCCCTTTGCTTTGAGGGGTGCTGTGTACTTCTTGAAGCAAAATTACTAGATTTGAAGAGTACAGGAGACTTGGTGCTATGCTCAACGGCTTCTCCTGAGCTTTTGAGCTCGGTAGTTTGTCTCTTAGGGATCCAGTCCCTATTCTTCTTTATTCTGAGCCGCTCAGCTTGGTATTCTGAATGGTGTGCTCCTTTTGAGCTACATAGCTGGAGTTTGTGAGCCTATGAGCTCTCGCTGAGCTATTCAGCTCGTCTTTTGAGCCTAAAAGATCTGACTGAGGTTTTTGGCTCTTTTTTGTGAACTTTAAAGGTTCTTTTATGGCTCTCTTGTCTGAAATAGATAATAAATTTCAATGCTCCATATTTCTGAGAATAAAAGATTTTCTCCTACGCTTCACATTTCTCTTCCCCCCACCTTGCTTTGAGGAGTGCTTTAGGCCTTCTTTAAGCAAGGCTATGAACTTTTATAAGCTGTTAAGTTTCTTTGAGGTATCGAGGAATCCAGCAGGAACTCTTCCTCTCCAACGTGTGTAGGGCCCTTAGAATTGCAGGCCCTCAAGACTTGTTACACAAGTGCTCTTGTTTTTGACTGGGCTGAGCTCAAATATGGAGGACATGTTGCTTGGTTGGGTCAGAATTCTTGTAGGTTGTTTTGAGTGCAAATAAGGAGTGATCTTGTACCAATTTCTTTTCCCGCGTTTTTCTCCCAATCGTTTTCCATAACCGCAACCACTTTCCATAACCGCAACTACCTTTATTAATTAGGAAACTAAACAGGCAACTGCTTCCCCCTTTCTTGACTCTTGATTTCCTGAAAAGCTCCCAACTTTTCCTAAGCTTCTTACCATCTGTTAGATTCCCCTTTCCTTTTCTTGTATGAAATATTCTCGCCTTTCTTCTTGATTTCTTGCGTCTTTCCCTTACCAGCACTTCCGATGGCTGCTTCTGCTTCTTCTCTGTTCCAGGAACGCACCTCCTTTGGAATCGAATGGAAGTCGCACTGTCGCTATCTGCCTCCTTCAATACTTGGATCTACTGATTTGGTGGATATCAAGAAACGGTTTTTTCCTGATCTTGACTTGCCTTTGCGAGTCCCTACCCCTGACGAGCCCTGCAACTACCTCCCTCGAGGGGAAGTCTGCTTCTTTGAAGGTGCTCTGGACATGGGACTTCGCCTTCCCATTCATCCGGCCGTTGGGCGAGTTCTTGCCTACTATGGCCTGTGTCCTTCTCGCCTTTCTCCACGAGGATGGGCTGTTATGGTAAGCTTTTTCTTGTTCTGCCGCCTGCACGCCCTTGGCAGGTTCCCCTTCGTCTCTGAGTTTCTATACTTCTTCGAGATTGAAGAAGATGATGCCCCCTGCTTCAGTTTCTTCCGTTGGAGGAATTTCAGTTTACGTCATTTGGTTCTAGATCTTCCCTCCAATCCTGAAGGGTGGTCTAAGCGTTTTTTCTTCGCCTCTGGAGAGTCCTGGAGGTCTCCTGAGGATTGCTGCCGTAAAGCTAGGATCCCTCGGTCCTGGAAGAGCTTCTC
Organism: Ilex aquifolium; assembly: GCA_951799425.1. NCBI lineage: Eukaryota > Viridiplantae > Streptophyta > Magnoliopsida > Aquifoliales > Aquifoliaceae > Ilex > Ilex aquifolium. The sequence continues at coordinate 46,390,607 of OX637392.1, read as the reverse complement.
TCGCATTGGTAAGCTCAAGCCGAGCTCTTTTGAACACTTCCTTTGGAAGGTATGCTCTTACCATGTTTTGCGTTTCGCAGGTCCACCTGATCTGGACGTGCCAGGGATGGTGAATATCAACGAGCTGCTGCTTGCTGAGTCTAAGACTTACTCCGAGCTGATGACGAGCGCAAACCTCTATCTGCTTGGGGCTGAGGCTACTGAATTTGAGTTTTCTTCCGTCCCCTATTCTTCCTGGACCTCTTTCTCTGATTCTGATGAGGAAGGGGATTCTGACGAGGACGGGGATGCTGGAGCTAGCTCAAAGAGGCGTAGGAGGGATGGCTCCTTTTCCCCTGACTCTTTATCCACTATCTTTCTCACCCCAGTAGGTCAAGAGCTTCTTGACTCTCTCCATAAGGCCAAGCAAGAGAGGGTTGAGCTGAAGGAAGAGAATGCTCGCCTGAAGGAGGAAGTGGCCGAGCTGAAGTCTCTGTTTAAGAAGAACTAAGATTTTTGTTTCCTCGTATCTTTCTTTCTTTTCTTGAATGATGCCAAACTATAATCTTTCCCCATAATTTTCTGAATATTTGTACTTTGGATACTCTTGATTATCAGATCTTTCGTTTTTTTTTTTTTACATGCGCAATTCTTTATGAGTTGAGGGGTGCGTCTCGAATTCTTGCTCTTGTGTTTGATTCCATAGGTCGGACTACGAATGTTGATGGAAAACAGAAGACCATGCTGATACTGACCTTACTTTTCATCTGACCTCGTAGGTGTTCTCTGTAGCTCTGGACCTCTCGAGGTCTTTGAGGGTGTAGGCAGTGCACAAGGATCACTAGTAGTGGGGGAAAGACCGTTGGTGTCTCCAAGAAGAGTTCAGCCTTGAATTTGACTGTTGGTGTCTTTAAGAAGAGACCAGTCTTGAATTTTATGAGCCTTGAAGCTTGTATGAGCTGAAGAGCTCATCTTTTATTTATAAGCTTTGAAGCTTATCATGTATTTATGAGCTGAAGAGCTCATCTTTCATTCATAAGCTTTTGAAGCTTATCGTGTATTTATGAGCTGAAGAGCTCATCTTTTATTTATAAGCTCTGAAGCTTATCGTGTATTTATGAGCTGAAGAGCTCATCTTTCATTCATAAGCTTTGAAGCTTATCGTGTATTTATGAGCTGAAGAGCTCATCTTTCATTCATAAGCTTTGAAACTTATCGTGTATTTATGAGCTGAAGAGCTCATCTTTCATTCATAAGCTTTGAAGCTTATCGTGTATTTATGAGCTGAAGAGCTCATCTTTCATTCATAAGCTTTGAAGCTTATCGTGTATTTATGAGCTGAAGAGCTCATCTTTCATTTTGGGAGCCATTGAAGGATGAATAAAAGACTTGCTCATTCTTATTTAAAAGTAGCTCTATTACAGATAACACTTACTGAAAGAACTTCTTAAGGTGCTCAGCATTCCACGAGTGAGGTAGGACTTTTCCCTCCTCTGTCTGCAGTTCGTAATTCCCGGGTCGGATTACCCTTGACACGATATAGGGCCCTTCCCAGTTGGGCCCCAATTTTCCATGCGTGGGATCCTTTCTTGCAAGCAGACGCCTCCTAAGTACCAAGTCTCCAGCCTTGAAGCTTCGGTGCCTTACCTTCCTGTCGTAATACCTTGCAGTTTTCCTTTGGTAAATGCGGACGTGATGCAGAGCTCTGTCCCTTTTTTCATCCAAGAGATCGAGGTTTAACAGAAGGGATTCATCATTGTGCTCGGCATCTGCAAATTCCACCCTTGGTGATTGGAGCCCTATCTCCACAGGGGCTACTGCCTCGGTTCCAAAGGTCAGAACAAAGGGGGTTTCCTGAGTTGCAGATCTGACGGTGGTCCTGTAGGCCCACAATACATCAGGGACGCATTCCACCCACTTGCCCTTTAGGTTTTCTAGTTTGGTCTTCAAAGCTGACTTTATTGTTCTGATTGTGACCTCTGCCTGCCCATTGGACTGAGGATGAGCAGGAGCTGAGAAGTAGTTCTTGATCCCGAGCTCTGCACAAAAGCTTTTAAATTTTGAGTTATCAAACTGTTTTCCGTTGTCAGATACGAACGCTCTGGGAACTCCAAACCTGCAAACTATTGACTTCCAAACGAAGTTCTGAACTTTTTGCTCTATGATGGTTGCTAAAGGTTCGACTTCTGCCCATTTGGTGAAGTAGTCTACTCCTATGATGGCAAACTTGCACTGCCCCACACCGGTGGAAAGGGGTCCCAGAATGTCCAAACCCCACTGCTGGAAAGGCCATGGGCTTACCACCGAGCTTAGGGGCTCGGGAGGACAGTGGGACACATTGGCATGCTCCTGACAAGTCTTGCATTTTCTTACTAAGTCGGTGGCATTTTTGAGCATGGTGGGCCAATAATACCCTTGCCTCAGCACTTTTCCTGCCAAGGCCCGAGCTCCTATGTGATTGCCACATATTCCTTCATGTACCTCTCTGAGTATGTAGTTGGCATCCTCATCTCCTACGCATTTAAGGAGAGGCGTTGAGAATCCACGTTTGTACAGACTTCCTTGTAGTAGTGAAAATCTGGCAGACCTGGTCTTCAGCTTGGATGCCTCCTTAGCATCACTTGGAAAAGCCCCATTCTGCAGGTACCCTATGATGGGGTCCATCCAGCTTGGCTGAGCCTCGACTGATAGCATGTCCTCTTCTTCGACACTCACTGAAGGCTCCGGGAGGTGTTCCACTGGTATTAGTCTATCCAAGTCTTCTTGCGAGGCAGTGGCTAATCTTGCCAACGCATCTGCTCGTGAATTTTCTGCTCTGGGCACATGTCTAACCTTAACTTGCACAATTTTTTTTATTATTTCTCGTACCTTTTTGAGGTAAAGGACCATCTTTTCGCCTCTTGCTTCGTAGGCCTCTTCTATCTGTTTCACCACCAGTTGAGAATCGCTGCAGATCTCCAGCTGCTCTGCTTCCATAGAATAAGCAAGATTAAGCCCAACAATGACGGCTTCATATTCTGCCTCATTATTTGAAGCTTTGAACCCAAATCTGAGGGCGTATTCGACGTCTATTCCTTCTGGGGAGGTCAGGATCATTCCTGCACCGCTTCCCTGCGCATTAGCAGCCCCATCCACTGAGAGTCTCCATATGGGGAGGTCCGGTATTAAATATGTGGTCTCCACAGGTGCTGCCGCTGTGAACTCCGCAATAAAATCCGCCAAAATTTGCCCTTTGATGGCAGTTCTTGGTTTGTACCTTATGTCAAACTCACTGAGCTCTATGGCCCATTTAACCAACCTCCCCGAGGACTCTGGCTTATGTAGTACTTGCCTCATTGGCTGGTCTGTTGGAACCTCGATAGTATGAGCCTGGAAATAAGGCCTGAGTCTTCTGGCTGTTGTCACCAACGCTAAGACGAGCTTCTCCATCTTTGGGTATCTCTCCTCTGCCCCCCTCAGAGCTCTGCTACAATAGTAGACTGGTTGCTGAGCTGTGTCTCGCTCCCTGACCAGCGCTGCGCTTGTCGAAAACTCTGAAACCGCCAGGTATAGAGTAAGGACCTCCCCTTCTAAAGGGCTCACCAGTACGGGAGGAGAGCTCATATAATCTTTCAGGGCTTTAAATGCTTCTTCACACTTGGCATCCCACTGGAACGCCTTTTTTAATATCTGAAAGAACGGCTGGCATTTATCACTTGATCTAGACACGAAACGGCTCAAGGCAGCTATCCTGCCTGTCAAGCGTTGCACCTCCCTTGTATTGGATGGTGACTGCATCTCCATCATTGCCCTAACCTTCTCTGGGTTAGCTTCAATTCCTCTGCTGCTAACTATAAAACCCAGGAATTTTCCTGCCGAGACCCCAAACGCGCATTTCGCAGGGTTGAGCTTCATTCTGTACTCCTTTAGGATTCGGAACGAATCTGCTAAGTGCTCGATGTGGAGCTCTGCTTTTAGTGACTTTACTAGCATATCATCTATGTAAACTTCCATGGATGCTCCTATCTGTTTTTGGAACATCCTATTTACCAGCCGCTGGTAAGTGGCTCCAGCATTCTTCAACCCGAAGGGCATGACCTGGTAACAGTATGTTCCTTGTTCTGTTACGAAGGAGGTCTTCTCCTGATCGCCTGGATCCATCCTGATCTGGTTGTATCCTGAGAAGGCATCCATGAAGCTAAGGAGCTCATGCCCGGCTGTGGCGTCCACTATTAAGTCAATCCGAGGTAAAGGAAAGCTATCCTTGGGGCATGCTCGGTTGAGATCAGTAAAGTCAATGCACAATCGCCACTTGCCATTAGTTTTCTTGACGAGAACCACATTCGCCAACCAAGTAGGGTAGTCAACTTCCCTGATGGCCTTGGCATGGAGGAGCTTGCTGACCTCCTCATTAATCGCCTTTTGCCTTTCTGGGGCAAAACTTCTCCTCTTTTGTTTGACGGGTTTGCAAGCTGGATTCACACTCAGCTTATGGGTGATAACCGAAGGGTCAATTCCCTCCATGTCTTCCTGCTTCCACGCAAACACTCCCATATTCTCCTTTAGGAACTGGATAAGGAGACCTTTGAGCTCTGCGTTTAGTCTGGAACCCACATAAACGAGGTGCTCTGGCTTCTCATCAAGCTGAACTGGTTCCAGCTCTTCCGATGACATTGGTCTTGTCTCCATTTCATCTCTCATGTCGAGCTCATCCAGTTGGATGTTCTCAACCTCCTTCCTTTTCACAGAAGCCATGTAGCATTCCCTTGCCACTCGCTGGTCTCCTTGGACTACTCCGATTCCATTGTCCGTAGGAAATTTCACGACTAAATGGTAGGCAGATGGGATTGCCTTCATAGAATTAAGGGATGGCCTCCCAAGCAAGATGTTGTATGCAGAGGGTGCATCGACCACTAGGAACTTTACGGTGGTAGTGGCTTGGCAAGGTGGGTCCCCTAGGGTGAGCACGAGCTGGATTGAGCCTAGGGGAAGCACCCTTTCCCCGGAGAATCCCAGCAAGTGAGTGCTTACTGGCTCGAGTCTCTCCCTTCCTATATCCATCTTATCAAACGTAGGTGTGAAAATGATATCTGCCGAGCTCCCATTATCGATTAGAACACGATGAATAGTTCTATTAGCCACCACTGCTCGCACCACCAATGGGTCATCATGCGGGTACTGGCATCCCTCCAAATCAGCGTCCGAAAAAGTGATAGCTGTATCTATGCGTGGTGCTTTGGATACAGCGTACACTTCGAGAGCTTCTTCGGCTCTGATCCGGCGGAGGTGTGCTTTCCTGGCCGAGCTAGATTCTCCGCCTCCTGCGAACCCTCCTGATATTACTCTGATCTCCCCTAGAGGCTGCTGGTGCGGTGCCGGTGCCTGCTGTCGGGGTGGTGGAGGGGGAAGAGCTCGGTTCTGGTTGTCATTGGCTACAAAACGACGTAACTGACCTCGTTGGATCAAAAACTCGATCTCCTTCTTTAGTTGAATGCAGTCATCAGTGTGGTGACCATGGTCTCTATGGTAATCGCAGTACTTGGTGGGGTCTCTTTTGGCTGGATCTGCCTTCATTCGAGGTGGCCATCTTAAGAACTTCTCGTTTTGGACCTCGTACAGAACTTGCGACACAGCGGCGGTGAGTGGGGTGAATCGTTGGGGTCCATATCTGGGCTGCAGTTCAGGCTGCATGGGGCCCAGGCGGTCTCTGACATTTCCTCTTCTCTTTGGCGAGCGGTCCCTATCTTTTCTGGGGGACCTCTCTCGCCCTTTTTCCTTCCTGGGACCCTCTCTAGATCATTGCAGTAATCGGCAAAAGCTAGCCCATTTTTGTAATCCAACAACAACACCCCTCCCCCCCCCCCCCCCCCCCCCCAAAAAAAAAAAAAAAAGAGAAATTTCTTGAATAAGGTAAGGAATTTCTGGAATTCTCAATGTGATGACTCATTCAATTATAATTTTGTTGTCAAATGCTTTATCATGGCCACTTCTCAGAGTCATAATTGAAAGGGTCAAAGACTCAACCATCAAATCATATGGTAGTCAATGACGTCTTGCAAATATCTAACTTGATGTGAAACATAAGAGTTCTTTTACCTTTATAAACATTACGAACTAACTCGTGAATCAGAATAATATTTTCACTGATGTTCCTGTCTTTAATGAAAATTGACTAATGGGGATCCACCAATTCATCAAACACTTCCCCAAGATACTAAGGATTAAAGATTTTTGAGATATGAAGAGGTTTGTCGAACGTAGTCAGAGTAGAGCATATTAAATCCCATGGGCAAGTAAGTTGGCAAGCAATCTATTATACTCCATCTTTAGTAGTTATGCACTCCCGTAGGAAAATTTTTCTTTTGATTTCTCAATATGAAACAAATTCGATTTATTGTCAACTTAAGGTCTTGAAAACCCTTTTCATAGTTAACACGACACAATTCAGATACAATAAAAACTCGAACACAACACTTCCTCTATGGTCAAAATTCAAACTAGTCAACAAAGTTTTGGTATGTTTGTTAAAGATATCAAAGCAAACTTATCTCTGCCTAACATTCTGTGTTCTTCTTTTGGGCAAATGTATTTTGGTAGGATTTGCAATGAACCTTGAAAGATCTTTGACTTGCATCTTTGTGGTTAAATCAAACACTTTTTCGGGTCAACTTGATACCCACTAACTCAAAAACCACTTTTTCGGGTCAACTTGATACCCACTAACTCAAAAACCTTTCCACTTGTTGCAAAAAGATCCACTTTATTTTCTTTGCAAGTGTACATTATATGATTTGGATCCCAATTAATGGCCCACCTAGCCAAATACCAAATACCGATATTCAAAAGCAAGTTGAATATGGGCTAATATTTAGAGGCCCAAATCAAATATGGGCCTTCATTTAAAGGCCCAAACAATCATGCGATCTTTCCGGCTGCAAGTGAGCCAGTCTTGCATGCTCTAGGGAGGACATTGACTAAAGTTGGGGGGTATAGAGCCGTAACCGTAAGTGCTGTGAGGCATGACAGAGAACGTGTTTGTACGATTCATATTTAAATATGAACAAGTCGATTATTGAAAGATTTCACTTTTCTATATTCAAATATACCTCTTCAGAGCATTACGATCTGCAGCTCGAATAGTCTTTTATGAAATCTCTATTGGTCTTATTCTTCTGGGCCTTGACTTTTTTTCAGAAATAGACTTCGATTATTTGTTTTGATATATACCAAATCTAATCAAGCCTTCATCAATTACACCCAACTGTCAGTTGAATTATGGGCCGTCATTAGAACCCCACAGCCCTTCATTTACAGGCCCAAACAATTCTGTGATAGTATGGTCCAGCTGAAAGTAAGCCAGTCTTGCACTCTCTTGGGAGGACCTTGACTAACTTCATGTATATTTTTCATATAAATTCTTATGTGTACGAAATTAAATATAAATGTGGAGCCAAATCTTTTTCATTACACATATTTTAATTTTTATTTAATATCTAATAATCCATGTGCGTTGTTACCTACTTATATATGGAAGGTATCACTTAAATTTATGGTGGATGATCTCTTGCTGAGTGAAATTGTATATGAATTGTTTTATGAATTTGTAATTATTCTCCCCTCTCTCTGTCTCTCTTGCAGTGAACCCGAATTTAACCCGAGCCTGCCTGAATTAAACTCGGGCAGTGCTCGGGTTGAGTTTCTCAACCCGAGGTAGGGTTATGGTTAGGATTAGGGTTAGGATTGAAGATTATATATATAGGATTGGGTTAGGATTGACTGCCTAACCTACGCAACCCGTCCGAGTTGCACCTCTAATCTTACGTAGGTGGCTGCCAGATTCAGCCAGAATATGTACATGAGAGAGGGAGAGGGGGTAATGAACTGACGGATTGACCATGCATTGTCACATCTGAAAGGTTGCGATGATTATCAAAATTAAAAGCTTAGCAGTGAATAAGCAACTCTTTCTTTTCCTACCCCAAACTATATTTGGTTTTAATCAAAAAGATTGTTGAAATAGGAATAAAGATGAGTTGTGAATTCGAATATTTTGAATTTAAATTTTGATAATTTTTTAGACTCAGATTATCATAAGAGATTTATCCCTTATAAATATTTTAATTTCAACGTAAATAATATGTCTTTAACCAAATCAAAAAAAAATTAATTAAAATACATGTAAATTGTTTCAAATATCTTTGACCCTTGAAAAAAAAAAACTTTCTTTGGTTTTATAACCCCTTGAACAAGAAAACCTAATCAACCAAATTTTTTCATATCTTAAAAAATATTTTCCTTTTTATTAAAATACTTTCAACAGTTTATGTTCTACTTTCATTTTAGCAAGGTTTTAGATGATTGAGCCTCATCAAATTTTTAAATAAAGCCAACTCATATAATATTTATTTAAGGGATGATATGCATTTCAATTTTAATATTTAAATTTTATTTAGATTATGTAGCATTTTCAACAACTAAAAATATTTCTGAAAAAAGTAAGAAGCTAAAAAACAAAGAAGATTTCAACTGGAGGATCCGAATATGTTTGATTTAGGTATTAAGAAAGAAAAATTGGAAAAAATATGTTTGGGCCCATCTTTTCTCTTTTACTCCCAAGTTTGGATACACACTTTGAGTCCGGTATTATCACCTACAAATAATCCAGGCTCAAATGAATAGTGCATTTATAGCCACATATACCTTCTTAAATAAACTCATTTTGAGGGTTCTTTAGTAATTTAATATTTATACCATCATTCAATACTCCATTCAAACAAAGCATTGGATGAGATAATTGTGGGGTCTATTACTTCTTAATACTTGAACCAAACATGAGATGAAAAGACATTAACACCATAATTAATCCAAGATCCGGATGGACGGATTTATTCAATCCAGTCATTCCTAATGCCTGAACCAAACACACCCACAAGGTATTGTAACTAATATATTTAAGGGTTTTTTGTGAGTCGGTACTTAATTTACCACTTAATTGTAAAAAAATAATCAATACAAAATGTTTTGTATAGAAGTACTTTTTTTTATGACATAAATACCCACATGATAACAATTATTTTGCGCAAAGAATGGATAAGAAAACTGTCATAAATTATGCAATAATTCTATTAAATTCGGCAACTGCTATGTCCCTCAAAACACGAGTTTTTAAATTTTAAAAAAAATCTACTACAAAATCCTTCAATTTTCAACCAAAACACACACACACACACACACAAATGTTGAAGCACCACTGAAGACCGATATTCATTCTATTCCGATTCAAATTGCTCATAATGTGATATTACAGTGATACATGATAGTGTAACACCTTCATTAACATTTTAATCATTGACAAAAAAATTTTGAAATTACATTCACTAATTCATACACAATCTAAGTAGTATGAGTCACATATATATAATCATGTCATATATATAATCATGTCATATCACAGTGTAACATTGTAAAGTGACACTGTTGTTAAATTTAAGAACAACCAGAGTCGTTTAACATTAAAGAATAATATAAAAAAATGAATTTTAAAATCTTGGTCAAGCCGTTAAGCTATATTTCATGTGGTATAATTTTGAATATCAAATATGTTCAATCCCTTAAAATATGAAACCATTAATTTAATAAATCAAATTCCATAAAAAATGGGACTGTCAAACTAACAGGCTTTGAAATAAGGAAAATGATATTTTAGTGAAGAAAATATTTGAAAATCTGCTAATGATTACATAACTGTAATACATTTCAAGTCAAAGGTATTTATCTACAAAAAATTTTAGTTAAAGTATTTTCTCACAATTAAGTAGTTTAAAAAGTAATTGTTCATAATTTTTTGTAGATTTTAAAAGATCATGTGCCTATTTTGGGGGCTAAAAACCTCAATTTTTTTGTTTTTTTTGGGTTTCAGAGGAAAAGAATCCTGGTCTATTTGGGGCTTATGTCATCAGCAAGAAAAAGCAGACAAATGGGGCTTATCCAAGGGCTTCCAAGGAAAAATCGATTTTTTTGAAAGCACTCCAAACGGTTTCAAAAACTTTTTTAAGTCTGACCTTTTCATTTCACTTTTCAAACTTCTGTTTCGCACTAAAAAAAAAATCAATTCCAAACGAACCCAAATGATATACATAAATAAATACATATGTTCACGAAGTTAAATATAAATGTGAAGATAAATCTTTAGTGAATTATATATATTTTTAATTTCATTTAATATCAGGTCACCCTATGCATTGTTCGGTGATCCACTTATAACGGTGGGCCTCACTTAAATTTATTGCACGTGATCTAATATTGAGTTAAATTGAATAGAAATATATTAGAAAAAATCCAAATTACTTAGAATACATGCGTGTTTGACGGGGTGCAGCTTGTCTGCGGTTGGAAGAAACCGCATGTCATACGGTTTAATGAAACGGCTGCGTTTCATTTGGTTTTTCAATTTTTTTTTTTTTTTTTCCTTACCAAAATGACGTCGTTTTGGACCTTTTAAAAACCAGATTCAGTCCCCTCCATTTTCTTTCTCTCGCTTGTTCTTCATCGGCCTGGTTCTCCCGCTTGTTCTTCATCCGAACTGGTTCTCCCGTTTCTTCACAGCTCAAACTTCTCCATCTTCTTCTTCGGCTGGTCTGGTTCTCCAGCTCAAGCTCTGAGCACTTGTCCGGTTCTCATTACCCTTTCTCTTACATTTCTGGTATGGACGGAGCCATTGTTTAACTTGTTTCAGACTATCTTGAATCATAATATTGCTATGACCCAAGATTCAGTTGATCAACTTGTCTATAGAGCACTGACTACTTTTCTAATTTTTTGAAGTTTGGGAACTATTTTAGTATTTGTTTATTTCCTCCCACTTTTTTTTTTGTTGGTTGGTAAACAGACACATGGGAAGAGTTCCTTGGTGCTTTACATGTGCAAAATGAGTTCTTTATCTAAGTACCGTAGGCCACTTGCCATGAATCTATGCAAAATGAGTTGTCTTTCAAATCAATTATATAAGGCATAGATCTCAAAGAGAGAATATATGCATGTGCATCAAACAACCATGTCATGTGAAGCACACCACAACCCGATGCATTATTCATGGGTGTTTCTATAATGGATTATTTAATATCAAAGGATTAGGTGAAGAAAGGAACGACCTTACCAAGTCTTTTCTTATAATTTGTTTCTTCCCAAGTCTCTTTTATTTATTGGTAAACTGACGGACTTTTTGAGAATTCTTTGTGCCTTACATATGTGTAAGCCACTTGACAACTTTTTCATTTGCTAGTCGTTTTATATTATTTTTTGGTGACCTAATCAATAATTATTGCCACCTTTTTTTTTTATCAATGGGACCTACAAACCACTCACACTGGACAATTGTGACCTATGAAGCACGGATACGGATACGGGATACGGGTATAATATGATACGGATATGGCGATATGACAAAGTCTAAAAAATTAGGATACGGGTACGGCCAAGATACGGCTATAATAAAATATATTTATTATTTTTATTATTTTCAACCAACTTAATACTTATATATTTTGGTAGTTCTTTAACATATAATAAGAAAAATTAGTAATTCATTTTAGTTTCAAGAAAATATATATCGTATCGCTGTGGTATATTCACAAAGTGAAGTGACAAATTAAAGAAATCAAAGCTAATATTTACCTAGTATTTAGAAGTAATTTTGCTAAAATTACAATGTAATAACTTTATTTTATACTCTTTTGACATGTAATTGTAGATAATACTTAAAAAACACTCATGTACCTTTGAAGTAATATGAATTTTTTGTTAATGTATTGTATAGTATGTGAATTCGAAAAGACACTACAAAAAAAAAAAAATTTGGCGACGTTTTTTTTTGCGACGTTTTTAAATTTGTCGCAAATAGTTTACTATTAGCGACGATTTTTTAATTTCGTCGTAAATTTCAGTTTTGGTAATTTTTTCAGCGACGTTTTTAAAAAACGTCGCAAATAAACATTTTACTTAAATAAAAAATTTAAAAAATATCAATTTAATTGTCTTTTAGCGACTTTTTTTAAAAACGTAGCAAATAAACATTTTACTTTAATAAAAATTTTAAAAAAATATCAATTTAATTCGCTTTTTGCGACGTTTATAAAAAAAGTCGCAAATAAAAATTTTACTTGAATAAAAAATTTAAAAAATATCATTTTAATTGACTTTTAGCGACGTTTTTAAAAAACGTCCCAAATAAACATTTTACTTTAATAAATTTTTTTTAAAAAAATATCAATTTAATTCACTTTTCGCGACGTTTTTCAAAAACGTCGCAAATAAAAATTTTACTTAAATAAAAAATTTAAAAAATATCATTTTAATTGACTTTTGGCGACGTTTTTAAAAAATGTCGCAAATAAACATTTTACTTTAATAAATTTTTTTTAAAAAAATATCAATTTAATTCACTTTTAGCGACGTTTTTCAAAAATGTCGCAAATAAAAATTTTACTTAAATAAAAAATTAAAAAAATCATTTTAATTGACTTTTCGCGACGTTTTTAAAAAACGTCGCAAATAAACATTTTACTTTAATAAATTTTTTTTAAAAAAATTTCAATTTAATTCACTTTTAGCGACGTTTTTCAAAAATGTCGTAAATAAAAATTTTACTTAAATAAAAAATTTTAAAAATATCATTTTAATTGACTTTTCGCGACGTTTTTAAAAAACGTCGCAAATAAACATTTTACTTTAATAAAAATATTTTAAAAAAAATATCAATTTAATTCACTTTTCGAGACGTTTTTAAAAAACGTCGCAAATAAAAATTTTACTTAAATAAAAAATTTAAAAAATATCATTTTAATTGACTTTTCGCGACGTTTTTAAAAAACGTCGCAAATAAACATTTTACTTTAATAAAATTTTTTTAAAAAAATATCAATTTAATTCACTTTTCGCTACGTTTTTAAAAAACGTCGCAAATAAACATTTTACTTAAATAAAAAATTTAAAAAATATCAATTTAATTGACTTTTAGCGACGTTTTTAAAAAACGTCGCAAATAAATATTTTACTTTAATAAAATTTTTTTAAAAAAAATTAATTTAATTCACTTTTCGCGACGTTTTTAAAAAACGTCGCAAATAAAAATTTTACTTAAATAAAAAATTTAAAAAATATCATTTTAATTGAATGTCAATTTGATAAATTGAATGTTAATTTGATGAAATTGAATTTCAATTTGATAAATCGAATGCTAATTTAATGAAATTAAAAGTCGATTTGATGAAATTACATGTTAATTTGATGAAATTGAATGTCAATTTAATAAATTGAATGTTAATTTGATGAAATTGAATGTCAATTTGATAAATCGAATGTTAATTTAATGAAATTGAAAATCGATTTGATGAAATTACATGTTAATTTGATAAAATTGAATGTCAATTTGATAAATTGATTGTTAAAAAAACCCAACATCCAAAACCATCAACAGAGTCCCCAGCTCCTGGCACCCATCCACACAGAACAGCACCAGTCCACAAAACCAAATCAACCCAACATCCAAAACCATCAAAACCACACAAATCAGTTCCTCATCAGCTACATGGCACAAACATATGCTGAATATCAGGTTGCAATAGAAATAGCAATAGCAATAAAAATGATATTCAGCAATAGCATTTCCATTCCTCCATTTCCATTCTTCTTCTTGAGTTGTTCATCAGGTTGCAATAAATTCAATACCCCATCTTCAATCATGTCAGCCATAGATACATACTTGCAACCACATACGGAAGAGATGAGATAGAGAGTGAGGAAAACCTTTAAACTGTTTTTACTTGGAAATTTTTTATAACTGGATTTTGTACTTGGATCTCTCTTGGGAAAAAAATTAATGTAACTGGGCAAGACAACCGCTTGTTTCTTTCCAACCGCAGACAAGCTGCACCCGTGAACCACACTTTGTCAGATTTGTAGCTCTCCACAGCCACATCGGTGACTTTAACCCATACCAGCACCTTCGTCTTCATTCCTTCTATTCCCACAAGCTTTCCTCGTGACAATGTGCCTTTGACACGAGTTGCGTACCTCATAACAGATGAATCCTTGAAGCAGACCTCGCAGACAGAGGGCATGTACACAATGAGCTTGTTCTTTGACTCATCAAATTCATAACAGGTTATGTTCTGGGGGAAGAGGCCGAGAGGAAGGTTGTACTCTCGAAGGAGATCTGGCAAGGCTTTCGCTGGCTTGCCTTGAAAGACAAAGAAGAAAATAAAGTAAGCTCCACATATCAATCCGAAAATAACTTCACAGTTATAGACAAAGGACTTCAAGACTTTTACTAACCTTTTGAGCATCACATAAAGTTTGATAGAAACCTATTCAGAACATACGCAACACTAACAAAGCTGCAAGGGATCAATAGCTGCATTATGTGCACATTCATCATAGGTGACAACAAGAAAGCCATCAACTGGATGCGAATATCATAAAAGATAGACGTTTTGCAATATAATCTATTCTAGCATTACCAATTTCAAAAAACATCTCAGGCAAGTCAATTAGTTATGAGGAAGGTGGATGCAAAAAACGAACACTTGAAACGACAAACAGGAACGAAGAGATCAAGGAAAAGAATCAGTAGTTTAGAGGAGAAAAAAATGCAAGAAAAAATTTTCTTATCTTTTATTCTTTTGTCCTTTTTTTAGCAATCAAACAGGACATAAAATTCTATGTATATCATCAATAGCAGAAGCCAAAGATTTCCTTATAAAGACATCTTGTGTTTAATATACTAGAAACTTTTCATCATCGCATTCCTTTCAAATACAGCATATGACAATACATCTCAACATGAATAAAAAAAGTAATTTTTGTTAGCTAAGATTAGAAATATGAGGCATGCTTCACACCTGCATTTGTTAGGAACTTACTAGGCTTAGTTGGTCAGTGAACTACTGAAGCAAACACATATCTAAAATGTCATCAGAGGATGCTTTTAGATATGTATGAACTTAGTAAGAACAAACCTGGCTTACTTAGCAGGCTAAAGTACTCACTGTTATACTTTTTAACCATTTTGTGTTAATCTTTACATGTATGTAGATCAGACCCAAAATTGAAAAAATCCGCATAAACCCAAATGAACCAAATTAGAATAAACCCAAATGAACTGAATACGTATTATAAACCCCAGCTCCCTCTATTTTTCCACAACTGTCATTGCAACCTATGTCTTTTCACTACTGTTCACGTTGGTTTCCTTTTCTCCTTCTTCCATTTAGACATTATTCTGGAAAAAATGCCACAAAATTCAAATGTCCACTCTATAACCCCTTTCAATCTCATCCAATCCAATCCCATCAAATCAAATCATATACTTCCTTCTCAATTTTACATTTCTAAGCACTAGATTAATGAAACCTTCCTGGAATTTCAAATTAGTAATCTAGATATTCAACAGAACAACAAATCAAGACCCAAAAACTTAATTGAATGACAATGAGCAATTGGGTAATTTTCAAACAAGCAACATTGTAAGTACAGTTCGAGATTAGACAATCCAATGAATGGAACAACAATGGGTGAAGAGTTTGGACCCAGGAGAGAGAGAGAGAGAAGAAAAATGTGACTGTGGGCATACCGAGAGGTCTTGGGAGATGTTGGAGATCTCTTCTTTGGCTTTCTTGGAAACCCAGAATGTGCCTGCTTTTAGGCTCCCCACTTTCGTCAGAGCTTTCTCCATTTTGGTTCGCTACTCAATCTCCGGGTGCAGCTTGTCTGCGGTTGGGAAGAAACGACTGAATCTGGTTTTTAAAAGGTCCAAAACGACGTCGTTTTGATAAGGGGGAAATAAAAAAAAAATTTGAAAAACCAAATGAAACGCAGCCGTTTCATTAAACCGTATGACATGCGGTTTCTTCCAACCGCAGACAAGCTGCACCCTGTTTGACGAGTGTATTGCCCAATCGCATGTGTGATATTTTTTTGTTCCCTTTACATTTATTTATTGGATCAACAAATATGACATTGGTTGCATAATTAGGAGTAGCCCTTCCTAATTTTTTTTTGGTCCAGCTGACGCGCACCTTAGCTAATCTTCTCTCCGGTTCAATTAAAAGCAGACTATCCACGTTGAGATTAGGATATTAATGAGAGATAAATCCCTCATGATCTAGCTCAAGGGATTTTCAAGATTTAAACTCATGACGTCTGTATTTATAATTCATCCTTGTTACCACTTGAGCTGCCATTGAGGTTACGTACTTCCTAATTTGTGTATCAGATATTTCAAATAACGTGGTATAGTTTTATATCATATGAGATAAACTAGTTATCGCCCGTACCTGAAGGTATAGAGGAATAAAAAAAATAGTCAACAATAAACATATTTGCATTCACACCCAAATTAAATTACAAACATAGAGGAGAGAGAACGTAAATTAAGCATCGGTTGTAGTAGGGTTGAGCGGTGGTAGTGGTGGTGGTGAGAGACGGTGATGGTTGTGGTGGGTTGTGACAACCGTGGTGATGGTGGCAGTCGTGGGTGGCAACGGTGATGGCGACAGCTGTGGGTTTTGGGTGACGATGATGGTAATGGTAGTCATGGGTGACGGCGGTGGTGGTGGGTGACGGCGGTGGTGGTTGACAGTGCTGGTGGTGGCGGCGGTGGGGGTGGGGGTAGTAAGGTGGTGGCAGCGGTAGTAGTGGTGGTGGTGGCTGTGGTGATGGTAGTGGTGGGGCAATGGGTGTTATGGTGGTGGTGGGGTGGCAGTAGTGGTGGTGACGATGACGGTGGTGGTGGTTGTTGTGGTAGAGGTGGTCGTGGGGTGATGATGGTGGTGGTGGTGGTGGTGTGGCGGTGGGGTGGCCGTGGTGGTGGTGGTAGTAGTGGTGATGGTGGTGGGGCGTTGGGGGTGGTGGGGCAGTTCCAAACATTACTTTTTTTTTAAAGTACTTATAAGAAGTTATAAGTCCTAGAAACATTTTTAAAAAGTCACCATAAACACACCATTAAGGGCTTATTTTCCTTATTAAATTTGGGGTGTTAATATTAGCTGTCGAATTAACTTCAAAGTAAAATTTAAAGAGATGTCGACTGCAAAAAATAAAAGTTATTTTGTTTATTTTTTGAGATTTGAATTGTATTGTACTTTATTATATAGACTAGTTATTAACCGTTCCTGAAGACACGTAATAATAAAAAAAAGGTCAAGAATAAATATATTTGTATTCATACCTAAAATCAAATCACAAACATAAAGGAAATAGAAAAGAATTTATGCACCGGTTGTAGTAGGGGTGAACGATGGTAGTGGTAGTGGGCAGTAGTGGTGGTGGTGGAAGACGGTGATGGTTGTGGTGGGTGGCGACGACCTTGGTGATGGTGGCAGACGTGGATGACAACTGTGATGGTGGTGGTGGGTTTTGGGTGACGATGGTGGTAGTGGGTGTGGGTGGACGATGATGATAGTAGTTGGCAGTGGTGGTGGTGGAGCTACAACGGCGGTGGTGGGTTGTGGTGGTGGGCGATGACGATGGTGGTGGTGGGTGACTACGGGTGTTTTTGGGTGACAGTGTGATGAGTTGTGGCAAATGGTGATGGTGATGGTGGTGGTGGTAGGTGTGGTAGGGATGAGTGATAGTGGCTGGCGGGGATAGTGGACGACGACGGGTGGTGGTGCGTTATGGTAGTGGGTGGCGTTGGGTGGTGGTAGGTGTCGACGGTGGGTGACGGTGGTAGTGGGATGATGGTGGTAGTGGGATGATGGTGGTAGTGGGATGATGGTGGTAATGGTAATAAATATAAGAATGAGATGCCGATAGTGGTGGGTGTTGGCGGTGGACGACGGTGGTTAATTGGTGGCGGGTGGCGATGATGGTGAGGGTGGCAGTGGCCAATGGGGATGGGGTAGGGGTAGAGGTGGGGCAGTGGCGGTGGTGGGGGTGGTGATGGGACAGTGGTAGTAGTGGTGGGGGTGGGGTGACGACGGTGGTGGTGATAGGATGGTGAGAGTGGTGGTGGTGGTGGGATGATGGGGGTGGTGGTAGTGGTGATGGTGGGGCGGTGGGTGTTGTGATAGTGGTGGGGTGGCGACAGTGGTGGTGGTAGCGAAGGTGGTGGTGGTGATGGGGCGGTGGGTGTGGTGGCGGTGGCAGCAATGGTGGTGGAGATAACGATGATGGTGGTGGTTGTTGTAGTAGAGGTGGTGTTGGGATGGCGGCGGCGACGATGGTGGGGTGCTGGTGATAATGGTAGTGGTGATGGTGGGTGGCAGTGGGGGTGTTAATGTTAGTCTAGAAGCATTTATGAGAAGTTTACAAGTTCTAGAAGCACTTTTAAAAGTCACTCTAAACACACCCTTAGCGGTCTAAATTTTCTTATTAAATTTACAGTAAAATTTAAAGAGATCTCAACCGTGAAAAGTAAAAACCATTTTGTTTATGCTTTGAGATTTGAATTGTATTGTTTTTTGCTATATAGATATTTAGTAAAAATATCTATTAAGCATAGCATTACTCTTGATTTGAGTTTGTCTTGTACACAAACTCTTGGACATCTTCTTCACATG